>CM046854.1:28358391-29755346 GCA_025617745.1 Heliocidaris erythrogramma
TGGGATGTGTTTATACTGAAGAATTTAGTGAAAGGGTAGTAAAAACGAAAATGGCAGCAACAGCATCTAGATTTATGAAGAAAATAAACAAGATAGGGAGACAGATGGGCAAAGACACCATTCTAATGAAATAAATAAGACATAAAGGTATCAAAGATAAAACCTTAAAGGGCAATCCTACCTTGGTAATAACTTGATTTGTATGAAAGCAGAAAAATTAAAAAAAACAGGACGGTGAAAGTTTGATAGATATCGGACAAGGAATAAGAAAGCTATGGATGTTTGAAAAATGAGATCACTACATCTATGCGAATCTCAAATTGGCAATTTGGTGAGTCGATTGTGAGAGTCTTGTGGACAACTCTCCCGTTTGTCGTACACAAAAATATCATTAATTTGCGGTTTTCTTCGAAGCGCATTTACCCTCGGGGCAGTACTCAAAATATATTGCAGATAGCATATTGTTATAGGTCCTCATTAAAGAAAAAGATCTGAGTAAAACATTTTGAAAAAAAAATTATGTTTTAGTCATTTTGTGTGTTGGAGCAAATGGGGGAGTTGTCTACAACTTCATCACAGGGACATTATATTCAGCCAATTTGAAATTCCCATAGGTATAGTGATTACAACTTTTAAAAATTCATAACTTTCATATTGCTTGTCCGATTTCGTTCAAACTTTTACCAATCTGCTTCTCTGATTTTTCCTCTTTCTTTCAAAGCAACTTGCCATTAAGGTTGGATTTCCCTTTAAAGGTCTGTACAGAAATAAATAGGTGTCATGTAAGACACAACAAGGAAATAAGGAGAGAAAGAAAGAGGAAAGGAGAGAGAGAGAGAGCGAGCTACACAAATAGAGAGAGACAGAAAGATTGGGTGAGCCATAATTCTGATGAAATGACAACTAATAAGGAGACGTATGCCGCTGGCTACAGACTTCCTGTATGCCACTGATAGTGGAACTAAGGAGAGGAAAAGAGGAGGGGGGGGGGGGGGGAGACAAGAGACAGAAATACGTACAGAGATATTTACAGAGAATCTAAATGTAATGCTAGACATACAGATGGAGAAAGAAAGAGAGGTAGAAAGTCAACAGAATCTAGAAACAATGCTACGCATTACAGATAGACAAATGGAGAAAGAAAGAGAGGTAGAAAGTCAACAGAATCTAGAAACAATGCTACGCATTACAGATAAACAAATGGAGAAAGAAAGAGAGTCAACATGACTAGAAACACACAACTTCAGGCTTTTTTATACAGGACTAAATTAATAAATTAGAAACTGCATACTCTATATCAACCCACAAGATTGATATTTCTGATAATTCTAATTTCAGTTTAAATCAATTTTGTTTTGCATCTGGAATTTTTCACAAAGTTATAACTGAGCAATACAACTGACTTGGACATCACATATTGTATGTTGAGAGTGAGAAGGGCATTAACTCACATGACTTTAAGGGAAGCTCTGGGAAAGCCCAAAAATTATTTGAGAGCTTTCTCATTCCTTTTATGCCAGATTGGAAGAACATCATAGTAGAAATTTGCCCTGAAAAGGATTGCTCTTCAAATGCCCTCATATTCGAAATATGACAAGAAAAGCTGAAGTGTTCGGGCGGAACATTCATGTGTCTGTACAGTCCCATACACCCATTTCCGTGTGTAGTGCATTGTGTCCTGCAGCAAGATTGTGTCAATTTCTTATTATTTCGATGATTCCAAAACCTCTCAGTATACACCAACTCGCTCAACCTTTCTCAATCGCTTTGAGACAGTTTCTTTCACAATGTAATCGCTTGACCAGAACATAACTTTATCTTTAATACAGAGTTAACACCCTTCTGGCTCCAAACAGATGATATAACAGAGAAACAGATGATATAACAGAGAAACAGACAACCGAACTTGTTATGCCGGATCTATGACAAATCTTTAATTTACAGAATTCTATATTTTTCATTCAGAAATAGTAACAAGGTGTTTACACAAACTGAGATCCAAATCCCGTAAAGAGAACCAATTTGGTGAACTTCCTTCAGTTTCGATATCACTCTCAATTACTTCATCATCCTTCCCTCATCAAGAAGGCTTGGCGGGTATGAAGCTTCTGATGATCCTAGATTCATCTAAACATTCTTTCTTTACCATCCTCTTTTACAAATTGCTACATTGATACATGTTTTGGTGAGTGGCAGAGGCTAGACTGCTCTTACAGACCTCTTTCAAGTTTTGTGTTTGTGAAAAGGCAAGTCTTGATCCGAATTTTGCTTTTCAGCCCCAAATAAAATATAATAAAAAGCTTTTATTCTTAAATGTACGCCAGAATATTGCAACCAACACTGTGACTATGATGCTTTTTAGCTGCACAACACCCCATTTTGCTAGCCTTAAGACCATTGAAAACTGCTAATATTGAGCCCTGGCAAAGCCAGAGGGAACAAATATTGATTAGTGGTTCACATTTTAGCTCATACTATGTCTTAATATACATTTTTTTTTTTTTTTTTTTTTTTTTGGGGGGGGGGGGGCAATTTTTTTACCATACCATGGTATGAAAGTTGAAATCATTTCACTGTTGGTACAGTGTCAGATATTTAATGTGACATTCTATAGACAACAAACATACTTTTTTTTTAAACCATCTTATGGTTTACAAAATAACTGCAAAAAACTATTTAAGTCCTGGTTAACAGATTTTCACTTTGTTCCAAGCACAAAGTGATAAAAGGTATAGGCCTATATTTTTGGATTTAGGTGCAAAGCTCTGCAGGTACAGCTTCCAGGGTCTGAAAGACAGGACTAGCCATCACTCTGCATCACACAGGTGTGTTGGTGGATACTTTGATAACCCCTGTCCAAACCCAACTCCTGATTCCCTTCCTGATTGCCAAGGATTTACAGACCAAAGTGAGTCAGAGCCATGGTCAGAGCAGGTAGAGAAAGCACCAGGTAAGGTTGAACAAATAGAAGATAAAGAGAGGTAGGAATTTAGTACCCCACACCTGTGATTAAGAAACAACAAGGTGAAGAGCTGTGGCCCAAGACAGATAGGGGTGGTAAGATGATGGGGGAGTGATGATGAAGATGATGATGACAGGATGATGATACTGGTATCAGAAGCTACATTCATACAGGACTCGTGGTTTTAAAACTTTAAGTTAGCGAAACTTTATGTTAATGAAACCACAAGTCCCTTACCGCAGGGAGGGTTTACACGAGCCTGAAACGAGCTTAAAACTACAAGCCGAGCGAGCTTCGTGGTTAACCCCAGAAGTAGATACTACATATTGTGTGTACAGTACACATACAGATCCTGTGTTGATAATTCGTGCGAAGGGTATGACCCGGAAATTTAACATGAACAGCTTGGTCATTCCGAACCACAAGCTTGCGAAACTTAAAGTTTATTACGTTCACATGGCCCAACACTTCAACTGAGGACCCCTGCTCATGGTTAAGGGCTCAACCACAAGCTGTGGTTGAGTAAACTTAAAGTTTTGAAACCACAAGTCCGTTCATATGGTCCTAGACTATAAGATAACTTCAAGATAACTTAAAGTTTTGAAACAGCAAGCGAAACTTAAAGTTTAGCTCCCATTGTGTGAAAGACACTAGAGTCTTCAAGAGACAGCTCAAGGGGATTGAAATGAATCTTATCTTCTCAAAGTCCCTATGTAATTCAAAATTCAAACTCCTATTTATCATGAGCATTATTAGAAGTTTACAAAAAATTAAATCTTTTTAAATAATCTATCATAAAGGCCTACATAACTATGAAGGTTAACTTTTTGAATTGATGGTTCACATCAACTAAATAATACATTCTCCTCATTCTTCAATCATTCTTACATGCCCCCTTTTTGACATTTCACAATTCCCAGACTCAGCCTTTAACTTGTAAACTTTTGATATTTGTCTGGGTCCAATATGTCCTCTCCCTCCCCTTTTTCATGAGAAGATTAAGCCTAAGAAGAAGGAAGGAGCAGAGAGAAGAGACAGAGTAAGATAGACAAAATGGAGAGTAAAAATAAAAAATAAAAATAGGATGAGAGAGACAGAGTGGAGAGATATAAAAAATAAGGAAAGTGAGAGAGAGAAAACAAAAGAGAGACAGAGAAAGACAGACAGAGAGAGAGACAGACAGAGACAGCGACAGAGAAAGAGACATATAGGCTTTTTACACTTGATTTTTTAACCCCATACTACCCTTAAACCCAGAATATTTTTTTTTTAATGTCCTCATTTGCAGTGTTAGTCCTATCAAGGAGTTATCACAGAACACTCCTTGGCCCTATACTATCTCCCTAGCCGGAGTTCTTAGCCCATTTTTTACATTTAGCCGCTAACCCTGCCTTTTTCCAGGGCTAACTTTAATCCCGTACTATCGTGGAGTTAGCCCACTTTGGTAAAATGCAAAATGCATAAAACTACTCATTTGCCATTTTTACTTCAACTGTCATTCTTCCATAAGTTTCATTTTCTTTCTTTTGTAACATTTGTTCTTCAAAAACATCACACTTATTTTTCTTGCTATATCATCATTTTGACTCGGGACCATGAGGTTCTACCCCTTATTGATTTATCCACTGCATAATGCCTTTTGTTCATTGGTTTCTTCAAAACACTTATAAACCTTCTTTGCATTCTCTTCTTCCTGCACGACTACAACACTCTTCTTCTCCTCCATCATTTTCTCCCCTCATTTTCTCCCCTCATTTCTCCTCTCATTTCTCCTCTTTCTCCTAATACTGTGTGATGCTCTCCCATTCAATCTTTCTACCCATCTCCTACCCGCATCCATTCCATCATCCCGGCCGTCAACCCCAATCTCCAACCTGGTGCTAAACATCCTCCTCCGGAAAGGCTTCAATAAAACCCATCTCTGCCTCCATCAGGTAATACGGCCGTTGATAGGAGGGATCAGCCCGATGGTATATTGGCATCAATTCCACTCCAGCAAATATGGTAGGATTGGTAGAATATGAGCAAAACATGTCACATTGGTTTTCCTCCTTGTTTTCAATCTCTGTCAAAGTCAATGCTGTGTTTGCAGGAATGGGAGCGCAGGAATGGCTTTGCAAGATCAAAACTTTAGAGAGAGATTTGAACGTAGAGATGAAAGAAGATGAAAGAGTGTGAGACAGTACTAAGATTTATGGTAAATGATGAGACAGGGAGGAGTTCGATTAAGGTTATAACTTTTTGGTTTGATTAAGCAAGGAAAGAGATCAGAACTCCCCCCCCCCCCGCCCCCCACACACAAAATAATGCAGAACTTACAGTGAAAGAGATAACAAAGGTATGGAGAGCAAGGAGTTATGAGGGTGAAGTTAGTGAGAGGGATTTATATTGTAAGTAAAAGAATGAATGAGAAAAATAAAAAAGAAAGGAAAGAGTTGTAGTAAGAGTTAATTTTACTATACAGATGAGAGAAAGAAAGAAAAAAGACAGAGACAGAGAACAAGTTACTTGATGCGATGAAAGAAAAGGTTTCAATAGGTACCATGGCAAGTCCATGACTTCACGTGACATGAAAGGAAATCAAATCACCATGGTACTGGTAGGATATAGAAGGGAAAGAAATAAGACAAAAATTGAGCTGATATATGCTCAAATTGAATTTGAAAGGTGGGGCAAATGAATAGAGTGTTCTGGAGTCTGTACAGGCGCCATTTATTACCCGCTCATCGGTTAAGAGAAAATTCTGCACAAGAGGCGCTTAGAAGCATATTCTTGATCTGCCAGTGTTCAAATGTCATAACCTACAAGCAAATTTGAACTTGCTGGTACACCTAATATGATCAAAATCAATGTGGAGACTTAAAGTGCAGAGGTATGGATGGATGGGTAGTATCAAGTTAACATACTAAATAGTTATGGGATCTGTGGATATGAAGACCTACTTGAATTTATCAAACATTATTTTAAAAGTAGCAGAAACATTTTCTACACCTGGGCAGATAAGTATTCTCTTTGGAAAGCCTTATAAATTGACTGAAGTGTACATATGCATCAGACTACAATATGAGCAGTCTGCAAAGACTAGATATAGCCTGTTGAGATGCAAAAGGACATTAAATCTAGGTAAAGCCTATTATTTTGTTATTCCATGTTGAGTATTTGTGTAGCAGTACTGGTACATATATAGGAGTTAGACTGACTTCCTCTGGTAAGCTCTTGAAGCAAGGGATTTCAGCTCTAAGAATGTTGATACTTGATAACTTCCTTTCCTAAATTTTGGAAGGCACTGAATCTAACAGATTTCACATCTCTTTTGTCACAGGGCCATAAGCAGATGAGCCTCTGGGGGGTTATCACCCATACTTTTTGATCAAACCATTTTTGGGCACCCACGCACTGACATAAGTCACCCAACACTGTAATTGTGCACCTCTCTCACAAGATAGTCCCCAACTGTCCTTGAAATCTTTTCACATCCTGATTTCCTATCAACCTTCAAATGGGCAACAATGGATTAACCCGAACACAATCCATAACCTGCAACTGTCATTCTCCATGACTGTCCCAACACCCAAGCTAACGGACCAGCTTTCCACTTGACATACAATTCATAGCCTGTCCAAACTACAGGAAAGATATACTTAAAGGAGAATTACGCTAAAAATAAAGACGATAGTGTTCAAAGGTGTTATTTATTCCTACTTGTTAGACTATATGGCTTCGCGTCAAAATATACGAGATCGATACGAATCAAGATTTTCTGAGCAAAATTTACCATCTGCTAGCAATATGTATCGTCTGCTAGCAGCACATGGGAGCTGCCATTTTGTTTATGTGTACAAGAAGATTTTCTTAATCCAAATGCTCAATTGCCTTTTTCAAAATTAAAAACTCATTTGAGATTAAAAATATAGAATAGATATGTCAATTTATTTTTAAACTGAAGATTTCCTTATATATTTCTGTTGAAAATCGATATTCGCTTAATAGAAATCTATTTTCTCGATACTGGACGTATGGGACGGAGCAAATTAATTCAAATTTTATGGATGCTTCTTCCCTGAGCATCTATAGCGGCAAACTATGCATTCACCTGCTTTCGGATAATGGACTTGAAAAGTCAGAATGCATGCTGCATATATTATGTTCTGCTCTGTTTGGCAAACCCAAGAAAATAGATTTTTGTTAAGCAAAACCAGACAATTTAAAAGTATCATTATAAAGATTTAATTTTTATAATACATGTAAACACCCACTTTATATTTTTCGTCACATATGGGATTTTAGGTAATGAAGAAAATCAATTTAGGATTTGGATTCAAAATATCTTCCTGACTGGAACATTTCTCAATGGTTCATGTACAACTCCAAATCAGCAAGAAAATGGCAGCCCCCATGTAAATGAGTAGGAGACGATACCGGGTGTTGGAATATCTTTATTTATACCCTTTTCTGATATCTTATTAGAAAATGATTTAGGCCAATAAGTAGGAATATATTACACCTTCCAATATAAGTAAATTTGTAATCAGGGGTTAATTCTCCTTTAAATTATAATTCGTATAACAAAAACGTCATATATAGAATGATTGTATAGGCGAAATACGACGTACACAAAGTGTAAAAAGAAACTAGTGTTTGGGTGGTCAGTTGCCACCCTATGTTTAATATCAGGTTATTTCATGAGCAGTACTGGAGCATACACACTTACAAGCTGACCGGTACATCTGTGCGCACACAAGGTAAGCCCTGCCTAATTATATTCACAGGACAAGTGGACCCAGATTCCTTATCTAATTATCATTTGAAATGATGCTCGATCATCTATTTCACTATATAATGATTCGTTAAGACGTTATACATATTATCATTATTATTATTACTTATCCCGTGCTCTTCCCATGAGGCCCAAAGTGCTTACAATAAATTCAAACAATTAAATACTTGTAGTAAGAAAAACAATGTTACACCTACGAACTGCCAAAGTGATGTGCTTTCAAGGCATTTCTGAAGGCATTGACTGATGAAGACTGTCCGATTATAAGTGGTAAATCATTCCAGTATTTTGAAGGAGATACGGTAAATGTCCTATCACAGGCCAAGGTGCGAGTGACTGAATATGTGAGACGGATAGGATCACTGGATGACCTCAATCACCTGGTAGATGTATTTAAATTCAGACAGGTATCCAAATATTTTGGAGCTTGATTATTTATGATTTTATATACAAACAAGAGTAATTTAAAAATTATCTGTTGTTTCAAAGGAAGCCAATGTAATGAGATGGGTGGTCCCTAGAAATCTGAGCAGCCCAATTTTGTAGGCGTTGCACAAGATTTAATTGAGTCGAGGGAATGGTAGAAAGAAGCCTGTTACAATAATCAATACGGGATAGAACTAAAGAACGCACAGCATTATGACAGGCAGATTGATCAATTAACCTTCTAATTCTAGCAATAAACCTTAAATAAAACATAACTGTTCGACAGATATGAGAAATGTGGTGAGACTAGGGGGGGTGGGAGTTTCGGGTATTTTTTCAATTCGGGAACCCGATGATTTTTCGGGCGGGTTCCCGGTTACCCGAAAATCATATAACACAAATTACAAGCTTATATTTACCCTTAAGAAGCTATTAACACTGGGAAAAACTCGAAAGCGCATCACTGCAGTGGGGCGCTACATGGATATTTACATGTAGATATTGAATGGCTGGTCGACGTTATCTACCGCCTTGTCATGTTACATACATGAGTAATCATTAAATACTTATTTTCGGGAAACGGGCATGTAATATTTTGACCCGGGACCCGATGCTCTCGGGCGGGACCCGGGTACCCGGGTTTTTAGTCCCAGCACTAGGTGAGACATCGACACGCGACAATCAAAGATAACGTCAAGGTTCCTTATTGTTTCTGAAGGGTTAATGAGTGTGGCACCAACATTCAACTGAACATATCTGGAAGTTTGCGCAGATTGTGAGCTGATGCTGCAACAAAAAGTTCTGTCTTTGAATGTTCAGATACAATGTTCAGATCAGAAAAAATACTCATCATGCTGCATAGCTATAGTTTTTGTAAAGCTATACATGTTACTCTGAATGGGGGCAATTCACCTACTTTAGAGGCCTGGCTGCTTTCTATCTTTTCCCATCAGAGCAGCTGCCAAATTAATACCCATGTAACCTCATTTCTAAACAGATGTAGGGCTTGTTTCTTGGAGCAGCAATAAGCAAATTAGGTTCAACTAGATGAATTCTCGACTGTGCACAGTCAAAATTTATGCCTCCCTTGCCAGATCAGAAATTATCGCACATTCATGTTGATTTGTTTTAAATTTTGATTGAACCAGAATAAAAAGCCTCTAATTACATGTTAATTGACCTCTTTGACATTTGACCTTGTACCTTATAACCCCCCAGTCTGATCACCTTATCTCCTCCTAGTCATGAATACAAAATAGTTGAGATATGGTGATAACAAAGGTAATAAAACATTAATTTCACATACACCTGTATAACGACCTCTATGACCTGTCACCTTTGACCTACGTGAACAAAAACATAATCAGTTCATCTCACTATGGTGATGCATACTAGTGCCAAATTTGAAGTTAATGGATTAAATGGTTCTTGCGATATCACGTTAACAAGGCTAAAACCTGCAATTTCAGAATTGACCTCTATGACCAAAATCTAATCAAATCGTCTTTTTATGGTGATACATACTAGTACCAAGTTTGAAGTTCATACCTCGAAGGGTTCTTGAGATAACAAGGCTAACACCTATAATTTCAGATATTGACCTGTGACCTTTGACCTACATACCCCAAAATCTAATCAGATCATCTTCCTATGGTGATACATACTAGCACTAAGTTTAAAGTTCTAAACCACGGCTGAGCTGCGCGTACCCGTACCTCTGGTGCGTGCAAATTTAAAACGTAATGAAATCGCATAGTTTAATTGTCATTTTATAACGCAGGGATTACATGACTTTTGTTGGCTGCGCTTCTGTGATGTCATCCAGGAAAGCAAATGGCAGCCTCCATGACTGTGCGACTCTTGGCGTTTCTATAGGGTTCGTAACCATTTTTATAGACTTCATAATCATATTGCCGACCCGTTTTATAAAACTATTAATACATGGTTGTGAGTTTGTGCATTAGTGAGATCTGGCAACACGCAGGTTTTTATCGTGGTGTCAAACACACTCGGCTTGCGCCTCGTGCGTATAGTAGACCACGATAAAAACCTTTGTGTTGCCAGATCGCACCAACGCACTCCCAACCATGTATTAATAGTATAATAGTGCACGCTAGATCGCGCCTCCTCTAAGGTGAGAACGCGGCGACGTCGTTTAGGCGTGCTCCACAGTGATCCCAAACTGGACCACCTCTGGTGGGTGGTCCACAAGAGATTTCGCAGTTTACTGTGCAGAGAGTGCTAAGATAGATCGTGCTACCTTCTGCAGGTGTGAACCCGTGGCGTGCCAGTGGACCTCCCTGGCATGCCCCACGATGGAGCGATCCACTTTCCAATCTCGTAATGAGAACGTGGTCCAATATGGCCTATGATTACTCCCTCATAACTAGGCTAGAAGACAACCTCACAGATATCTCTTTCATATTCACTTTTACCGGTGGGACTGCCCTGTTCTAACAGTATCAGGGGGATCAAAGTTGTCACTTTCCTGAACTCTCTGAATCTTGAACGAACACCCACCTCTTCCCAAAATACTGACACCATCCAGCACTTCACCCTACTTCATTGAGAACTTTTAGATTGAAACTCCATGTTCTTGCTACCCGATTTTAGAGAAAGATCCAACTTGTCACTTTCCCCAATTCTTGGGGCAGAATCTCCTCCAATCAACACCTCCCCCTTTCCCACAAGTACCTACACTCCTCCCAAATCAATACAACAGCACCCCTCCCTGTGCCCCCATGTTCCACCTACCCAGTGTCACAGGGGGATCAAACTTGTCACTTTGTACACTCTCCTGAGCCTAAAGACCCACATACCACATAGGTATCAAACGATTTAAAGTGCAGCACGCTGGTGCACGAGAGACGAGAGACGGGTTGGGATGTGATACAATCCCTCAGATGTTGTCTCTACAGTTTACCACAACACTATCATCTTGACAAAACCTCACTGACCTATCCACACTCAAATTGAAATTCCAGAGGAATTTTCAGAAGTAAAAACCTCTGTAAACATGAGAAAAAAAAAAAATCTTCAAAATCAAAATTGTTTTGTTTCTAACAAACTGGTGGGTTATTTTACTTTCTCTGGCAAAATATGCAGGTGGACACTATTAAAGAAAAATGAAATCCACAGGATTTTAATACAGTAGATGAATGATTTGAATAAAGATTCACAAAATTTTCCATTGTTAAAAATCTGCAGTTATTTACTATTTTATTTCAAATCTGAGAATTCAGTCTAATAACAAGTGCCCTAAAACAGAATGGCTGGGAAAATATCTTCACTTAAAAAAAAAAAAAAAAAAATCAAATTTCTCCTTGTGGAATATAACAGTATTATCCGAGATAAAGCTGAACAGATATACATCTTTTATGGGGCCTAAAAGATACCAAGAGAGAGATAATTGCAGCCTTTAGCTAAGTGTGAAACACAAGGCAATAAACCAGTTTATAGACATTAGAAATAAGAAGTATCTCCCTTGTGACAGAATTGTTCTTTGCTCTTCATCAAACAATCAAAATGCCCTAAAAGATGCAGTCTCTCTCAAAGTGGCGAATAATTATTCACCTGAACGCTGCAAATTAGAGAACTCAATTTTCGATAAACAGCCCCCAACTTCTTATATATTGGGTCTACATTGTCATAAAAATACTAAAAAAATAACTTGGTGTCGCAGAGCATTTAGACAAAAAAACATGACGCTCGCTGGTGAGGGATGGCCTAAAACCAAGAAGACGTAATTACCGAAAGCGCTGCGAGAGGACTGCACGGCCAGGAATTTTATATGAGTTCTTTATTACTTCTTAGAGCATGCAATTAAGAAATGCCCCGAACATAAATGATTTTTCACCCTTTTCTTAATTGATTGGCCTTTTGGCATTGTAACGATGATGTGTTTGTCTCTCATGCATGATGGGACCTTAAACTCTCATTATCTGTGTTATGATGGGGGCAGAGAAGAAGACATACCAGACAGAGAGAGGGCAGCACAGAATACATAGGAGTAAGATAGAAAGAGATAGGAGTATGAGTGAGTGAAAGAAAGAGGGGGAAAAAAAGAGGCCAAAGATTCAATGGAGAAAGAAGGTAGAGAGATAGAGGAGAAAATCAGAGAGAGTATTAGAGAGAGAACAATAAAAATGAAGAACAACAAAAAATCAGAAAAAAGACAGCAAAATGAGAAGCCGGGATGAGGAATACAAATCATATTGCATAACTTACAATAAAAATAACCAGAAGTAGTATCAGAACAGATGGATAAATAGCAAAAGAAAACTAGAAAACTAAATGAGAGAAAAAAGCGAGAAATAGAGAGAGAATGAGGTTGGAGTGAGGCCACACTCCTTCAAAACAAAATTGAATTCATTTAAAATATGGTGAGAAAAAATAAACATAACATGACTTTATGAAAACCAAGATGGAAAAAAGGAAGTTGAAAACTTGCTCCCTTCTTATTTGTTTCTTGCCCTCCTTATTTCTTCTGCCTCCTCTCCTCTCCTTTAATCAACTGCTGTTCTTAATGATGAATGCAAAACAATTTAAATAGATATGGAGCGTCACTGGTTCAGCCATTGTTATTGTTTTTCTCTGTAAGTTCACTTTTTCTTCAATGAAACAAATGGGATATATCACCTTTCTTGGCTTGTTGTGTATGTCTACAGGCCTGCTAATGCATATATTTTCCCTTCTTTTCTTCCATCTCAAACTCTTTCCCATCGTACCTCAAAACCTGTCTCTGAGTTTACTTATCAGATTCCTTTTTTGGTCACTGGTATGGCTCTACGCTCGGAAGCGATCTCCACTCGCTTTCGATGGCGTTTTCATAGCTTTATTTCACCCTTTTCCTGTCTGCCCTCTGTTTTTCTTACTTCGCCATCACTGTGACGACACAGTGTAGCCTGATCTTTCATCTTTGCTTACCCAGGACTTTCAGAGGACTTGAAGTTGGCTTCTTCTACCAGCGTTCATTTATACTGTGTAGAATACACTGGGGCTCTTACAAAGGTTTTTGACTTCAAGCTTTGGGGTATTGCAGATGGGTTTTAGTTTCACAAAACCATTGCCTTTAGCCTTTGACAACAAGGAAAGATTCAGTGTTCAATGCAAATCATGGCTGAATTGGAGAGTAAGAACATAATGGAAAGGAAGTACAGAAACAAAGATCATAAACAAAGAGAGAGAGACACACACACAGGAAGGACTATATTGTACATGTAGGCTGAGAGCTAGAAGGGTGTTAATTCATTTACTTTTATCACAGAGTGTTTTGCTTTTACATGATAACACTCTTTTGGCTCTCATTAGAGGATATATATAAAGATAGAGGAGAATTTTGAGGACAACACTTTCAAAAATGAGAATCACTCAAATATTTTGATAAAAGTAAATATCGCCCACACACTAGTTTCACTTCAGCTTCTTCATGAACTGAATAATGGTGGAAAAATAAAGTCAAGAATCTTGTTTTTACAGAACCAATTCCTTTCCAAACTTCTCCTCATGATCATGACATAACTAACAATCCCCCAAATTGTCAGAAAACAAAAAATGCAGCTCTACTTTCGAAATGTGTTTGCCATGAAATATGCTCTCATTGAAATTTTGGGAAGAAAAGGTAAAGGCAAAGGGCGAAGAAGGCACAGAGCACTTGACTTGTAAATAATTCTGGCCTCTTCTTCTCGAAAAGGTCAGATACTCGACTTGAAAGCAAGATGGACGCTTCCCCCAAATCTATGAGAAATAAAGAGAAAACGGGACTTTTAGGGTATTCCCTGGTTAGGCTGTCGTACAAGGTAGTAGAATATGACATGCAGGTCACATAGTTGTATTACTTGTTGGTCAGTCTAAGTTGTAACCTTTTTATCCATCTCAGAATATTTCTCCTTCTTATTTACATGTATCTTTAATTTCCTTGTTTTCAATTACATCATCATCTTGACTGTCTCCATCTGACTGTGTTTTTTGTGACTGCTGCCTGTCCGCCCCTCCTTCTCTCCTCATTCACTCAAACTTACACCCCTCCCTCTCTCCTTTCCCCGTCCCTTCCCCCCTCCCACTATTTCATTGCCTCTTTCTCTTTCTCTCTTCCGTTTACATCCTTTCCATCAATTCTCCCCTCCATATACACCCATTTTTTAAAAATTCTCTCTCTGTCACTGTCTCTCACTCTCCTCATATTTTTCTCATCCATTCTCCATCGTACTTCTTGTCATCTACTCTTCTCCTTCGTATTGCCTCACTCTAATTTCCAACATTTGTTCGAAGAAGCTACCATTGCCCCTTATTTTCAGATCCATCGATCCTTCATCTCACTTTCTCCACTTTGTCTTTTTGCCCTCTACTTTACATGCAAGGTCTTTCCCAGTCAGTAGCCACTTTCCGTCTTTACAACTCTCACCTTACAAAATAATAAAATCAATAACCAGCATTTTCTGAACGAAATTTTCAGTCTTTTACTTCAATCTATGCCATTTTAAATTTTCTCCCTTCCAATTTCTTTTCATATTCTCATGTCAAAAAGACGAATATTTCAGTAGAGAATTTCTGAATGAAAGAAAAGTACTTCTAAATTCATTCTCTTTCTCTTGATTCCTCACTTGTTAAACAATAAATATCCCAATAAAAAAAAGTCAGTGGTATTTCTCCACCAATTCATCCTTCTTTTATGAATACCATTTGTTTGATCTATCCATCCTATCTATAACCTTCCACCAATACAATTTTGTAAGATAGATTTGTCAAAATCATTTTTGCCCCACCTTCCCTTTCATACTACTTCCATTATCTGTTCAATTTCAATTTCCTTTCCTTTCCTATCATCTATCCTTCTCATCTATACATTTTGTTCCATCTATCCATTTTCTCCACCTGCTTCTCTTCCTTCCATGTTTCCATCCTCCCATCCACTAGTGGTATCAATTCCACTCAAGAGGTCGGAGAGCGTTGACACGTGCTCCTCATGGAAGGACCCCGGAAACTCCCCATTCAGGTCTCCTTCTAATGGTACAAGAAACCTTACACTCCTTTCCCATTTACACCCCAGATCACGCTCCCGCAACCCTCAAACTTCTCTGCATTCACCCGTTTCATGACTCCTCTTACAGGTCTATGAGTGGCTGTTTATAGTTAGCCTTACTACTCCTAGAAATGCAATGTCCTGGTTCAAGTTGTTGTTGAATCTTAAAACACAAAGTTAAAAGGATTTCATCAAGCAGAACAAAACTAAGATTGAGAAATCTCACCACTATTTAATTTGGAAATGACTGTTAGGCTACTTAGTGAATATCACATAACTAAACTGTCATGTCTTTACTCTCTTTGGAAGTTGTATGGGTTCCAATAATGACCCTTTTTTGTTTCCCCATTCCAACTGTTCTTGTGAAAGCAATTTGATTTCATTTAAAGGGGAAGTCCACCCTCATTACAAGTTGGTTTTAAAAGAAGCAGAAAAAAGGAAGAAACCGATCAGTGAAAGTTTGAGCAAAATACAATAAGAAATAACAAAGTTGTGGATTTTTGACATCGTAATCAATCAAACTCAAATTGGCAACTCCGTGACGTATCTTGCGAGCTCCCCTCCTGTTTGCACTGTACCCCAAATCTTTGATTTCCATTTTCTCTAAAGAAAATATTCAATCATAGATGCACCTTAGATATAATCATTGCTCATATTTATATGTAATGTTAATTTCCCCAGTATGTAAGTCATGTTCAATTCCTTAGTAATGTCAGTAATGTTAATTTCTTTGAAATGTAAGTAATGTTAAGTTCGTTAGTAATGTTGATTTGTTAGTGTAAAGCGCTTTGAAACATTTTGTTATAGGCGCTATATAAAATGTTCATATTATTATTATATTTTCTTACACAAAACATATATGAAATTTATGAAATCTTCTGTACTGAGCAAATGGGAGAGGACCTCACAAGATACGTCACGGAGTTGCCAATTTGTGTTTGCTTGATTACAAAAAAATGTACAACTTTCTTATTTCTTATCGGATTTTGCTCAAAATTTCTCCAATCTGTTTGTACCTTTTTCTGCATTTGGTAAAATCAACTGAATACCAAGGTGGACTTTCCTTTTAAGTTGTGATGGATCAATTATAGCTGACATTTTGTATAGTTGTTGAGGTTCCTCCTGCCAGGAAGTAAAGAAAGAAGCATGATATGTACCTGCAAACTAGTGAATAAAACAAACAAACAAACCCACACTTGTACATGGCTATTGGCAGGTGACAGAAACACACTGAGGCACAGCAAACCCTTGCTCCCCCTTTTGAAATCCAGGCATCAGTATACAACAAAAATTGCCCCTTAATCGTGTGCTTTTCAGAAGTGTCCTCCCTCCCCTTTTACAAAATCCTGGATCTGCCTTTGTGTACACATACATGTACCTATGAATGAGATAACTTACATGCTATTTCAAGGGTGGCATTATCACTGTAAGCTACTCCATGTGAGTTCTGAGCCATACATTGGTAGATGCCCCCATCCTGGCCTCCCTGTCGGTTCCCTACCACTTGAAGAAAGAAGAGAGAGCCAGAGTCCAGGACGGTGTGCCGTGTATCTCTGATCACCAAGGGCTGGCCATTCTTCAACCACTGAGGGAGACAAACACAAAGAGAAAATAAATAAGAGGCCAACAGTACAAGTTCCAAGGGTAACAAAAATATGTGTACAGGTATTCAAAACCAATCAAACGGAAACTCTAATTTTCACAATTTACAACAAGTTTCCTCAACTCCAAAAGTGTTTTCTCAAGTTCAAATCCCAGGGCCTTAACATTTACAATCATAACCATTTTACCTGGTCAGAGAAAGCACTTTATATTCCCCCAATGCAATTTGGCATTGGCGCCCCCCTCCCCCCCCCCCCCCCCCCCCCCAACCTGTGAAATATGTCCTCTCTCATTACTACAAGTAATGAGCGTGTTTTTATATTATTTGATATTCGTAAAAGAAAATAATTAGTTTCAGGTAATACATGTAATTATCATACAAACGAGGCTAATACAAACAGACCAAATCCTTCAGAAAATATTTTGAAAGTGTCCCTACATCATTTGTATGTGCAGCAGCCATAATAAGAGAACAAAATTTAAAAAGAAAAATACAAAACCCTGATTCCTCATTTCCAGAAAACAAATCTGGGAAAAAAACTAGGAATCAATTTTACTTCATAGGTCTTAGGTTTGAGAATGTATTTTCTGTTGTTCTGTGTGTAAGGGTGAAGAGTATTGTAATTTGTAGTACATATTTTAGCTCTGTTCCTCCAAGGTCTGCATTAACACTTTTAAATACAAGGTTATTAGGAATACTTGTATGTTTTACTCTCTGAAATTATACAGCTATGCAATTTTCTACAGCTTTTTTTCCATCTTTTTCCTTCCTTTTTTATACCCTGCTTGTGACAACACTATTGCAATCATTATGTTTTGTTTGTCCGAAAAATATTTGGAACCCCTGCCACTATAATCAATATCTGTCGCAAGTTTACCTTGCCTGCCGATAAGCTTGGCAACTTCAAATTACATTCTCATTGCCTTGCTCCTGCGATTTTGTGTCATTGACACCAGAACGAAAGGGAAAAAGAGGAAACCTTTGATTTTTCTGGGGCAGGAACCCTAAATTGATTTCGAGAGGAAGAAAACCATACTGTGCAAGTGGTGTGGCCAATTTGAGGTATGGTTTATAATGCAGTGGTGGAGACAAGATGAATGTGTGTGATATTAATTCACATTCAAGTTATATATCTGGCAAATTTGGGTTGGGGTTCTAGGATGCAAGAAGGCAATACAGCCATTTTGGAGTCAAATAGTGAAATTAATTCTTCTGAATTACAAACTGTCACATGAATATGAGGCTTTCTGATGGAATATGATGCTAAATCCATGCTGATCATTTTTTAATGTATCCCCTTTTCCTTTTCGATACTACATTTGATTTTTTTCTCTCTGGCAGTGGTGGGGGTAGAAAAATAAGAGGGCTTGGTTTTACAGAGGTTAAGTGCTTCTCATCAGTCCTATTGACATGGGAAATAACTACAGGGAGATAGAGGGATGGAGATAGAGATATGGGGATGGAGAGAGAAAGAGAGAGAGAAAGAGAGAGAGAGAGAGGGAGGGGGAGGGAGTGAGTGAGTGAGAGTAGAGACAAAATATAAGCCTTAAGTTCAAAGATAGATGATATAGGGATTGGAAGTGGGTTCAAGAACAAGTTAGATTCAAGGAGGGCTATAAATTACTGTGTGAACTTTTTCTTGAACTACACTTCTAAAAAAAGAAAAAAAAAAGAGAATTATAGATAAATGGATAGAGATAAAAGGGATATTAGAAAAGAGAAACCAAGGGAGAAAAATGATGGAAGAGATGAAGAGAGAAAGAGAGTGTGTGTGAGAGAGAGAGAGAGAGAGAGTTAACATATAGAAGTTCCAAAGGAGACTGAACCAAGAGGGAAAGATATTGATATAGAATAGCTAGAAAGAGTCATATAGAAAGAGAGAAAGATAGACAGAGAGGAGAGAGAGAGCGAGAGAAAGTAACGTAAGAAGAGAGAAGTTTGAAAGGATAAGTACATGCTGGGAGATATAAAGAGACACCTAGGCAACAGAGAAGGAAGTGAAATGGACAGAGAGAGACAGAAGACAGAGAGAGAGAGAAAGAGAGAGAGAAAGAAAGAGAGAGGGGGAGAGAAAATGACAGAAGAATGAGATAGATAGAAACAAAGTCTGTTTTTCCTCTCTAGGTGTCATCCCTACCCAGGGAGCCGATCCAGAAATTCCTTTCTCAGCTAGAAATCCATCACCAAAACTTTCATTATTGCAATCTTCATTCCTTTACCATGAACTTTCCAGTCACTGTAAAACCTTTCCTAAAAACTGTGTTACATTACTCCCATAAATCCAAGGTTAGTAAAAAAAACAGGAAATCTACAGAGCTCAAGAAGAATATCCTTTTTCATCCCATTAAAATCCAGAAATATCTATCAAAGATTTAATTGTGTTATTGTTGTTTCTTAATTTTAGATCATCACACATTCATCTCTGTATTATATAGCAACCTCACACACGAGTGTCAATGTCAATGAGACAATGTGGCATGACTGTTTGGCCCAAACATTTCAGCTGCTTTTTGTCATATTTTGAATGTGAGGGCATTTGAAGAGCAATCCTTTTCAGGGGACATTTCTACTATGATGTTCTTCCAAACTGACATAAAGAGAATGGGAAAGCTCACAAATTATTTTGACCTTTCCCAGAACTCAAGCTCCTATTTAATCGCTATCAACTATTAAACTTCATAACAAATTACACATCAGATTAATAACAGACTGATATCTACTTTCTGACATATTTTGTTGACAGTTGATATTTTGTTATCATTGGTACAAGTTTCTGAGAAATCTCACCCTTGTATTGTAGTGTGATATGTATGCGGCAGCAGGAACACTATTTTCAATCAATTACAACTTTGTTTGGTTAACATTTCGCCACATTGGTGGATCTGTCTATTTAGCATAGCACAAATTAGTGTCGAGGGGAATTTGGTTACTTGGCAAAACGAAATGCCTCTAGGCAGCTTTCTTTTTCATTTCCTTTCCCAACTGACCCAAGCTGAATCAATTTTAAACAGATTTTTGTGCGAGGCCTTTCAGTAACTCGATGGACAGTTTGCTAGTATTTTCTCCCATCTTATCATTCGGAGGCAAAGTTTTCTGCCCCATCTAAGGGCCTTAGCTATTGGTTTCAGTCCAAAGATGAGAGCACCAATTGTGTGAGACTTGAAAGGTATTCATTAGAGCTATACTGTTTGAAGAAATGTGTCTGGAGAGTGCAGTGGAAACACTAATTCCAGGAGGTATACAAAACTGAATAATAGGACATTCTTCTAGTTGTTCAAGAGGATTGTGATAAGTCTCATTTTAACAAGATTGCAAGGACTATCAAGAAATTAACACCAGTGTAATTGACTGTACTGCATATTGTAATACCACATGAATTCATGTCCAGATTAAAAAAAGCCTAATAAGTCATATTTCAATAGGTGCAGTTCTGTATTAAAGTAGAACACTCAAGAAAATCACAAATATGGCAATTAATGTATCACTAGAAATTGGGAAGCTTACAGATGGCAATCGTATGAGTTTTATGTCAACTGCGTATATGATGATTATAAAAACAACATAAATAAAAGCTCTTCTCAGCATGTGGAATATCCGAGGATTCGCCAGAAATATAGCGATGTTTTGATGTCGTCATACGAGGGATCGATCCTGCTTAAGCAGACGACGTCCTATAATGAATGAACGTAATTGCAATGCAATTATTTATCAAATTATAAAGAGTTTGGTACATTTAAACATGACCTTATTTCACACCATTCTAAAAGGGAAAGTGAACTGATTCTGATAAATAAACACAAAATAAATACACAGGAGAAGGGTCAATGATCAATGAAATAAACCCCATTTTCAAATTGAAAAGCCCTGCGAATAATAGCTGGATGGTATTCGTTCCCTCTTGAAACGCCGAACATGCCGCGGTGCAAGCAGCTGAAAATACAATGGCGTCTTATTTTGTTTACAAGTGACTGATTCCTTTATTTTTTTAACGCTGCATTTTTCATCAAAATAATACCATACACGAAGTTAAGAGTGAGGCAACAGACTAACATTAAGACTGACGCTAGTCAAGTAAGAGAAATAAGTGAAGAGGAGATGACAAAACAGGCACTGAAAAATGTGTATAATGTTATGGGACATCGTCTGCTTAGACAGGACTCGCCCCTCTTGTGTCGTCACACATCTCAGCAGCGTTCAAGGAGCTTTTCAGCTGCTATATCGGGGGCTGTATTTTACCGTTTTATAATTGATAATAATCATTAATTCAAATGTTTCCAAGCTTTAAATTTGGATAACCTTGTTTAATTTATGCCATCTATGCAATAATAAGTATTAAGCCAATATTTAAAATCATCAGTGTTCTACTTTAAAGATGCTTTTTGAAAGGGGGTGAGGGAGGGGATGGGGTGCGTTCTCATATTTGAGTATGTAACACAGCCAAAAGGAAAAAGGGGTTGCGATTGCATCCAATGCACCCTCCCCCTTCCGATGGTCCTGAGTTGATACGTAAGGCTATCAAAATCACCAAGGATTAATTTCTTGAAAGTCTGTGATAGTAGTTGCTTTGAATGTGAATGTGAATAAGGTAAGAGGAAATGTAATTGATCTTTCATTACTGTGTCATTTCCATTGCATAAAATGGATTTGCTAGGTAAGAGATAAATACTAACATAGTTTGCAGCGATCAACGATAAGAACATACCCTAGTCCAATATGTGAAAAACTGTGTCACTGTTTTCCAGTGTATATGCAACCATATAAATAATGATACATCATTATTCTGAAGTCCATATGGTTTGGTAAGAGCCAGAAATGTGTTAATGCCCTTTTGGCTCTTAGCAGACGATGTGTGCATATCTGTGCTAGTATTTTCCAGTGTATATTACTGATAGGAATATTTCATTAACCAGTTGGCTACTGGAACCAGATGGTCCCTGTATTAAACCTATGGGAAGAAGAGAATTTTGTAGTCAATGGTTAATATACTCACTGAAATAGTTGGTTCTGGTCTTCCTTCGACTTTACAGTTGAATGATGCTGGATCTCCCCTTGCTACAATCAAACTCTTGGGGCTTTCTATGATCCGAGGGATGGACTCTTCTGTACGCCTACCACTACTACCGGGAGGTACCACTGTAAAGAGAGACAAAGAAATATTGTCATTTCAACAATCATCAATGCATAACAGGAGTTACAAATTGATGTGGTCATTAATCAATCATAAGGAAATATAAGTTGCTCCCACAATTCTGATTTATGACTATTTCATTCAGGAGAGTTCTTCCTCTTCCAGTTGTCATTTTCACAATAGCATTTATAAGCAGCGCAAGAATAGTACTCAGTAATGACATATACACACTGTTTCAGTAAATGATCTGTTCCTACTTCATGACATTTCTATTCATGGTGCTTCTGGAGTACTATTTGAGCTAGGATTTCAGAAATCAATAAGCACAGAGAGGTACTTAGATCGTCTAAGTAAATCATCTTCAGGCGAACAAAGATGTAGCCATCTGTCCAAGTTCATATACCCTCATCAGACACTCGCTGAACACATAAATCAACCTTTTGTTTTACTCATTACTGACATTATTCCAAAACATCACTGCCTGATCCAGAACAGGCATTTCTCCCTCTTTAATCATCCCTCTATTTCAAGCACAGATTCTTGGCTTCATAGTAAAAGTTAAAAAGGATGCTGCACAGTAAAAAAAAAGATACATAGAAGCGGGAGTGCTAAGCTCCAAATGAGGTCTGGTAAAAAGTGATAAAATGCATACAAATCAAATGTGATAAAATCTTACTTTTACTAAAAAATTAAAAACAAGATTAATGCAACTGCATCTCCTTATGCCTCCGCCTAAGTTCAGTTGATGGCTCAAACTGTTCTTGAAATATTGTGATAACCAGAATAAAAAGCCTTTAATTACATGTTAATTGACCTCTTTGACATTTGACATTACACCTTATAACATGAGCACAGCTTTTTACATGCAATTCCACAATCAGAACTCAAAATAACTTCTTCCTGTCTCTCTAAATCAAGATCAGCTCTTTGTGAAAGCATCTCGGAATTGAATACAATCAACATTTTCTGTTCTGGGCTGCAGGTTCAAATAGCTGTTTATTTCTTCATGTCAAGAGCACCATTGCTCTTCCCTCAATGACTGTGATTTGTGATCGTCATTGTCAATTTCTTATGTCAGGAGCTGGGTATATGTCAGGTGATGATCTTCCACATGGATCCTTGCATACCAAATACGGGGTAATTCTTTCCAGCTTTTTTGTGAATTAAGGTGCTTAACTGTGGGCCAATGAGCGGCTATTTATTCCAATCATCTTCAAATTGTGGGAAATCTAAGTATTTTCTTTGCTAGCTCACATCAAAAGCCAAGTCATTGCCAATCTACATCTATCTCAGTCTCCATCATCCATGACAATCTTAGAATTGGGAATATAAAACAATTGAGAATACAAAAAAGCAATTGCACTTATCTTTCAATGAAACAAGTGAACAGATAGTGAACAAAAACAGACAATGTATCCTTTATTAGAGTGCTCATATTACTAAGTAATGATCAACACAATCATTCCTTGAAAATTGGGTAGCTACAAAAGAGGATGTTCGAGTAAAAACCAGCTAAGACTTAAGATAAAATCATTCTGCATCAATCTATTATGTTCCAAGTAAATGCATCCCTCCTGGAAAAGTTATCACATTAGTCAAGGAGACGAGGCTCGACTTTGACGTAAATCAAATGTGCTTGCTACGTGGTCTGAAATTAATTAATCGCTATACCTGCCTTGTTTTAAGAACATGGGGGTGATTAAACGAACCTACATGCCAGCTGGCACTGTGAAAACACACCTAAACTTCAATGTGTGCACCAATTACTAATCAGAATATGTTAAAAATCATTCCGCTTTTCCACTCATTTTGTATTGCTTACTTCACGTTAGTAAGCATGCGCATGTTTTATTGCTGCCACATAACTAGCACTAAAAAGAAACAACCATTATCACTTCACCCATAGCAGTTCACTGTTTCCTTATACTCACATTTTGCATTATATTTTGATCAAGAATGTGAGAAATCACACATTTATACAGGAGCAGAAAGAGGAAAAAATCACAGAATTTTTTTTAAAAGTATATTTTCATTGCAGTATGTAGTGCTGTTTACGAAGCAATTGAATTGTACTTAATTATTAAAGTCTCTAAATTAGCAACACAGTGTAAATATATAATCACTATTTTTCTGTGAAAATTGGCAAATTTCTGTTAAACTTTGCAATCACCATTCACAGTGGTTCATTAAAAAAATATATTTTTTTCTTCAAACTACGTAGGAGTGGAAAATAAGAATATTTGTTGCCAATTTGAGGAGTGATAACTGATTAATTTAGATCATAAGAAAATTCTGAATTGCTATAACTTTAACCAGTTTTTAAAGAATAATATATGCAGATGATTAAAGACAGCAATTATGCTATATCACTTACAATAATTATGAATACTTATTTCCTACTGTGTTCTAAAATTGTGTTTAAAAAGAAAAGAATAGTCCTGAATAGACAGTTTCCTAACACCCCCCCCCCCCCCCCACACACACACACACAAGTTTCCTATTCATCTCATCTCAATGGTACAAGCAAGGAGGTACTAGGCAAGCTTTCCTACTACCTTGCCTAATTTAACACCCTTCTGCCTCTCTGTAGACAATACATTGTTCATTCTCACACAATGCTTTTTTTCCTCCAATGAAATATTAAATACAAATATTATTATTTTTTCTTGCTTATAAGGACGCCATGTGCATACAAGATCCTTTCACTCTTGTGCACACTCGTTAGTAAACACTCCCAGAAAGGCCATTGCTCTCAATGTGTTTGTGTCCTTACACAATGTTTTCATTTCAAACTCAGCTCGGTGCCAGTTGCTTGCTTACAGATGCCCGCTTACAGATGCCCGTGGCCTTGCTTAATTGGCGGATAATTACCCCACCAGATCACCACAACAGAGGAGAGAAAAATACCTCTGTCACAACACCGCCACGACTGGGCGCTCAAGCGGCAAATGCTGATGTGGCATTAGCCAATCACGCGCAGTGATACATGCATGGCATGACAGGACTGATGAAGATGATCCACTCACAGAGGCTGTTAGATGCATGTGAGATGAAGCGTCAAGTAAAAGAGCAAAGAGGTGATTAACCAACCAACATAGTGCTTAAACCTTAGAATACTAAACTGAGATAAGAAACGGATGTTAACATCAAGCTGTTTCCAATGGATTAACACATAAGGAGAAGATAGACCAATAGCATGCATTGGTAAACCAATAAAGCCTCATGTAATGGTGGAACTGACCAATCAGGGTACCTGTTTCAATGAACAACATAATGAAGTCTTGTGAAAGTAATTGTAATGATTTCACCAAGGTTGGAAATAATTGAAGAGAAGAGACTGAAAATAGGTGGTGTGGGATCTCAAACCCTGATACCATTACATGGAGCTATTGTAACCTCCATTCACTTCCTACATTACATCAAAACATGTAACTTCAATGGTGATGTAAATTAGGTCTGTATCTGTCTGCAGTCTAGCTTATCTTTCAGCAGACAGAAATTATCTTCCAAAGTTGAACAATAAATATCATAATAAAAAAAAAAACTTTCTTAAATCAAATACTGAATGTTTTCTGAACAGCAATCAGTTTACTTATGGCTTAATAACTGTGTCATCAGTTGCATACTTTAAAGAAATATAATTTGAGTTCATATGAATACTTTCAGTTTTTTAGACAAAAATTTAAATCTAAGATTTACTTTGGATGAGGCTAGGACGAAACAAGACGTGACAGGCAGAACAATCAGTTAGCTTGTTCGTCTCCTCCTAACAAATATTGCCATGTACCCTACCAAGCCTGGCCTCTATAATAATGAGGTCTCTCTCTCTACATCAGGCCTTCACAAACGTGTCCATGAGATTGCTATCATGCCTATGTCTTGGAGATTTGTACATGTACCTGTAAACCCAATATTTTACACGTCTTGTTATTCATTTGAAACTTACATGAACATAAATATTTTAGATCTACAATTTAATTCCTTCCAGCTTGTCGTTACAATGCAAAATATAATTTCTATTTTTTTTTGTTTTAGTGGGGGTGCTTATGGGTAAAAGCAAGATTTTCTCAGAGAAATTCTACTCCACTTTGTTTCAATGTCTCTGTCTTCCTTCATTCTTTATCTCTGCCTTTCTCCCATCCAACCCTAGTTGTAGAGCAGAAGTGAATCTGTTGAAAGAGTTCAGAACTGACAGATGCATAATCCCATGATAACAGGTGATCTATGAAATACACTCCTACCTAATCAGATGCGCAATTTAAGGGCTTGCATTCCGTATTCTTGCCAGGGACCAATAAGGAATAGCAACACAAGCAAGGTTAATACAAAAAGGAAATTTATTCAGAGGCATACCCAGTAATCTGAGAATGGGGGAGGGGCAGAGGTGACTAGCAAAAAAAAAAAATCTTGAAAATACTTCCTTTGATAGGCACAATATGTGATCTGTTCATTCTGCTGCACCAGTCACATACTATTTCACTACGTCCACTAGTTCATATAAACAGCTGTGAATATTGAAGATATAATGATATAATATCAAGGAAAAATATATACCCGAATGCGTCTCTTGTACAGTTTGTGTACACTATCTTCAACAAACAATGGTAAACAAAGACGTTTTTCTAGAGGAAGTCAACTGCTGCGGCTTCTTCAACCCAAAGTCCTTGCATGACCTTTCACTTTGGCTTCCGCCCTTCATGGAACACTTTTATGTGTCCACCGCCACATTTTACCATCAAATCTTTTCAACCTAGAAATATGTGCAGGGCTCTTAGGAGTTCCTCTGAGAGTACCTCCGCTCTCTCTGCTCACTTAAAAAACATTAGCCTTAAAAAGGGTCATGGGTACTTCTGCTGTTTTGATCATTTTTTCTAAGTGGATATAGGTCAATGACAACAAAAATAGTTAGAGCTGAACTTTGAGGTTACTTGGAAGAGCTAATTAACTTTTTGCCACATTTCTTTTAACATTAATTTTCTCTTCTATCTCTTTAATATCTTATGCTGTGTAGAAAAAAGGGAAATTAAACTTGAGTAACTTGACATGAAAAATCCTGGTAACCTCAATGATAGTACCATAATTGCAGAGTAAAGAGGAATGCATCTGCATTTCAATGATATATTGCTGTCATGGATGAGAGTTTGAACCTCTGTTTTGCTCTTTAAAAGGTCATGACATAAGCTCATTGTAAACTAAAATTGTGAAAGACTAGTTAAATGTAGGCCTCTTGAGTTCAAGTAGCATTACAGCAAGAGGAAATATTTTATTTTAACAAAGGAGATGAGTAAATGTAGATAAAATTCTGCTGAATGCACCATCAACCTACTCATTCCATTTGTTTTTAGGATGTTACACAGCCCCTCTTTGCCCCCTGGTGATTGCCCTTCATGCTACACTCCCAAGAATAGGGGTCAAAGTTCATGCTTGTCTGGATCCTAACCTTCTCAGGTGGATGTCCACAGCCGCAGATTAACCTCTGACCTCATAGGATCAGCCAATCAGATGCAAAGGACTTAGAAGGTAAGAGGAGAAGGAGAGATACTGGCAAGGTCTTCGCAGCAAAGACAAAAGTTAACCTCATCAACCCTGCAATTATTATGCCATGTATAAAATCAATAACATCTTGAGATCACAGTAACAGATAGGTTAATGGCTTCCAGGGACATTAGTTTACTATTCCATGTAACAAGTCTTTTGCCTTCTGATTGATTTCATATGGGATGATGAAATCAGTGTTGCACTGGTAGTGTTATCTCTATGGCTCGTCTATAACTTTAACTTGTACAAGTTATGAAGAGGAAATTATTAGACCTATATTTGTACGGTGTCTATTGTGCCTTTTGGCTTATCAAAGAATTGATGCATCCAAATTAGGTTATCGTTACGTGATTGCTGGTAATTCATAAAAAGAAAATGTGACAAATGACAACAAGTATAAAGCCCATTGCTTAATGTTTATTTAAAAAGGAACAACAACAACAAAAACAGGAAAGAGAATGAACATGTGGAAAGAGCAGAACCAGAAGAAGGAGAAATAATGAAATGATTGAAAGATCTCCAAGATACCATACACACTTAGTTTACACCTCCCCCTTCCAATACACACATGTTTTAACATATCCAGCACTGAAATGAACAAATTTGAGACTGTGAGACTTCACAATACAATCACTTCCACTTTTTTGCCTGGGATCACTCTCTTTTCATGCTTGTGCCCAAAAATCTGCACTCCACAGGGTATGAATGAAATATCAACAAGAATGAAATTTCCCAAGATGGGAATATAAATTCCTTTTAACATTCCACTGAGGGTAGTCATGTGTACTTTAGGGCGGATTTATGGGAAATATGTGTCTCCATTCTGAAGTTCATTTGTGCTATTTTTTGCTCTTAAGACAGGTCAGAAATATTCTAGGTGGACTGAGGATGATGCCTTCATTGACATACATACAATGAAGATAAACCAAGATTGAAACAAGAGATAGAAGAGAGACATTAGGAAAGAAAGAAAGAAAGAAACAGAGTGAGAGATTGGCGAGTAGTATTAAATTGAGAGTGAAAAATGGGAAATAAGAGGGTGCAGTATAAAGGAAGAGAAATGGAAATCAAGATAAATGGAAAGAAAGGGAAAAGAGAAAAAGGAACATGAACTAAAATGGAAAGTGGAATAAAAGGAGAGAGAAGGGGGCAAGAGGGGGAAAAGAAACAAAGACATGGGGACAGGTGAAGAGTCAGGGAGAGAAAGGGGAGTCAGGGAGAGAAAGGGGAGTCAGGGAGAGAAAGGGAGAGAAAGGGAGAGAAAGGGAGAGAAAGGGAGAGAAAGGGAGAGAAAGGGAGAAAAAGGGTCAGTAAATGAAGAGTGACCATCAGAATTGAAAGTAGTAAAACAAACAGATAAAGTAAGCAAAGACATACAGTAAGGAACTTGCTTCCCATTAACCAAAACCAAGATACATCTTAAACAAAAAAGTGAACCAAATAACCGAAAAAAGTCTCTTGCTATCCCTTTCAGAAGTCTTTATAATCCTGATGTAAGAACCTGAGATTTTGCAAGATGCTCCACCAAATATCTCCCTAGGTCTGAATTTATTTTTCAAAGTCAAACGTTAAACTTGACCTCAAGCAAGGCTGAAATATGCCTCTGCCCTCAACCAAATAAACATGGTCCAAAACACATGTAAACACAGCATGTCATATTTTACTGACATTGTGCAGAACTTCCTGTAAATTTATGATCAGGTAGTTAAAAAAAGGGGTTCAGTTTTGTCTCAGGATCTGTTGTTCAACAAATGAGGCATACTACATAGACAAAAAAGATGTGACATGAATTGTCTACACAAGCCACTACTGCATCTATCATTGCAAGGCAAGCATCATTTCAAAATTACTATTTTCAATAAAACACGCCTCAAAAATACAGTTATGCCCAAACAATCCAACTCTCTGTATTTTTTTTCATAAAGACTACACATAAGAAGAAATTGTTCTAAAAACACACATCAAATGTTGCCTACTTTAAACAGTTTCAAATACACTCTGAAAGCTCTGTTATCTGCAGAGGAGATGTAAGCTGTGAACTATATGGGGATATTATGCATAGCAACTGTTTTGGTATATGTGTTGTTAATTAATTATTTTCCCCTCCTTTTGATGTGTGGTTATCATCCATATTTTAATTTGATTATTTCACAGTTTACAATGCTAATAATCTTTAATTTAAAATTCGATTCGAAAATTCTTGTAAATAGTCAATGAATATTACTGAATGATTACTTAACTAATGAGGATACAGATTAATGTGTGTTATACGTGTTTATGCTTGTGTATTTATATATATATATTGATTATTGTTGATTTTATTTGTTTTATTGTTACCAAACAGGGCCTCATGGAAGACCACCAAATTGGTGATATGAGCCACCCTGTATAAATATCAGAAATAAATAAATAAAATCTTTGTCCAAAAGACTTATTTAAATGACATACATATTTAAAGGTGCCAAATGAGGTTCTAATCCAATGACAGCAGCCCTGGTTCGTATCAAAGATAACATCACCTAAATTCAAAGATGACCAGCATCATAATAAGTCAAAAATAGTCTTCGCTTTCGTGAATGCTGCTCGGGTGCAACAGAAACAAGTAAACTGCACTCAAAACTGAAACCCACCACAAAAAGGTGCAGAGAAACATACTATAAATTCTACCCAGTGATCTTCCAACAAAATGACACTCTCAATAACCCTGACAAATAAATTGAACAACCTGATGGGGGAGAGAAAAGAGGTAGGATGATAGCAAATGGCACCGGTAGATCTACCAGCAGTATCTTTCTCTGGGACAAGTAAACAGGAAGACAGAGGATTAATAAACAAAAGTTAGGGAGAGGAGAGACGGACATGGGGCTCGGAGTCAATAACCAGAGGATAGAGATGACGCCATATTCCGGTCGGCCATCGTCTGCGATTGTTAGTCGCTACAAACCCTGAGGAGATGGGTGATATTGAACTTGACACATACTTCACCAAGGATGGTAAAGTGAGCTCTAGAGAATGGGTATATAAAGGTAGAAAGGGGTAAGAGAGAGTGAAAGAAGATATACGAGAAAGAGCTATGAGAAAGCAGGGAAGAGCCTGATGTTGTAGCTTCATGGAAAGAGATAACTTAGTAAGCAGTGAAGACCGTGAAGAGAATAGGCAGAGAAAGAGAATAACACCGCAGTCAAAGAAGAGATAGAGAAAAGGAAAAATGAAACAAATGTAATTTAGAGTTTTATCTAGACAAGACAACTTTCTGCATAATCCATTAGCCCCATAAAGACTGTTTATACCAGTACAAAAATGTATTTAACTCAAACTTCCTTTAATCAAGAAGAAAAAGACACAATAAGACATTTTTAGGCTTTTTTATGTGCTATTTCAGGGTCATGTGAAATCTTAACCCTGGATGCAGTGCTGTGGATCCGTCATGATTGGTGCATACATCTTAAATTTACATAGGATAAGGAAAAAATAATGAGCTAGCACTGCATACTTGGAGAGGTGAGCTGGCATTATAACTACAAGTTCATGGTGACTCAGGATGTTACCTAGTTTGTTTGACTATCAACAGACATCTATCATCAGATCTGTTACTTTGGTCATCAGATGTCCCAGAGTACTGACTGCAAACCAGCTTGCTAAAAGCCAAAAAGGCATAAAGATTTACATTTTAACACACAATCAATGCCCTTCCAGCTCTCAATATAGACAATTTGTATGTTGGACTGGAGACATGAAACCACATCAGCCGTCTATCTCTATTTGTTTATTTGTGGTGTTTTATAGGTTCTCAGAATTGTCACAAGATTTAAGCCCATTATCAAGTTCAAATCAGTCATCAGCATGTCAGCTAGTACCAAACTCCAGAGCAATTTTTTAGTTACCATGCACATAAATACAGAGTAAGAAATCACTAATATTTGGGATTATGCCAGTAAACATATACTCTTTCCTATAGTCTTGAATCATTAATGAGAACAAATTCTCACTCCAGAGTCCACATCAAAATTAACATCTATGAAAAACAGTTGGTCTGCAGACAGCCTGAAAGGTGAACTTGTAATTCCTGTTGAGGGAGGTAACTGTGTCAAAGTAGTTAAAGCTCTTCCGGCTGCAGAGTTAACACCTTTTTGGCATTCAGCAGACGATTCAAGACTTCTGATGAAGAGTAGGCCTTTGTGTATATGTAAAGCAGGTCTTTGCATAACACTAGTAAAAATGTTGCGCTTGATACCTTTTTATGGGATAAATTTGAATGGGGGTTTATTAATGACATGGTTCCTAAATATGGACATTGGGATAAATGTCTTTCCCCACATTAACCTGGAGGATGACACATGTTCACCTGGGAATCACTACAACGTCATCATCATTAGCAAATCAGCAACTCCACACCCTCAGACTAAACCCAACACCACGAAAGAAAACATGAAGCCAAGCAGTCACGCACCTAACCGTACAATACGCAAAATAGTCGCAAATAAGAGCCTGACAAATTGAGTTATAAAACCACTCTCTCTTTCCCACCAAAGTTCCCCATCTGGACATCCTTGTAACACAATGACTAAGCCAAGAGAGCGGCTCTCCAACCAACGTCCCAATATTATATTACCTCCTCCTAAAACTCAACCAGACATAAACATATCTCTTTTCATAAATACTTGAGTCATTTTTATTAGCTCTCCTACAAGCTCACTTGGACATTCTATCGGCCTCTTTGGCTAACCGCCTTCCCTCTGTAACGATATCTATAAAACTGACATAGCGCTACCCCTGCCTTGACTTTCAGTAAATTTATGTCGGCAATATTACAGCCGGGATAGATCTCGGTCTCCTTTGAATAAACAAACACAAGTTTTGTACTTGTTAGACCTCGTTTTATCTCCAGATGGATTAATAAATAATATGGAACAGGAACAAAAACAGTTCAAACACAGAAGTCATCAATATTGACCATGATCTGTTATTTTTCTTTTGCTTCTTCAACAATAAAACCTCAACAAATATTGACTGCCAGTGCCTTTCAAATGGGATCAACCCTATCAAATGCAGGCTTCGTTTTCTGATTCAATGTCTCCCTCATGAACTTTGAACAGCATTCCTAAAACCAATTTCATTTTCCCTCATCAATTTAATACCTGAAAATGAAAATCCAAATGAATTTCACCTCCATATCACCCTTCCTACATATCTGGCTAATGTTGACATTTTGAAGTAGAAAAGTACATGACAGCATTCATCAAAACAGCTCTCTAAAGACAATTTTCATGGAAATTACTGGACACATAGATCGCACAAAGGTCAAGGCATTTGTAACATAAAGAAAGATTTGCCAAAAGCCTATTTTAAATATTAGAATAAGATTTCCAGATAAGAGAAAAAGACACAGCTCATATGATTATTTTAGAGTACATTGGACACTAAAAATAGAAACAAATATACGTAGATTAAAAAAACTTTTTGTGCATGGGAGCTCTTTTTCTTTTGACACATCCATGAAATGGTTTTTATACAATATACATACATTTTTTTTTACAAGAGTTTGTGGCTTCCAGAGCTTTTCCAGTTTTTCAAAACTATGGCACTCTTTGATTTTGTGATTTTTTTGTACTGATGTAAAACTGTTTTTTTCTCTGCAATTTATACAAAACACCTACAAGAAAGAGTGTTTGCCAGCCTGGGCCAATGAAAGCTTCAAATTCAAACGATAATTGGTCAGATTTCAGCAAAAGACATTCATGCACAGTACATGTAAGCCCAAGGTATTTTCATGTCACTGCTTTAGAGCTTTACAGCCTCTAACCTGTAACATCCTTTTAGCACTCAACATGAAACATGGGCTGACAAGAACAATTACACCAAAACAACATTACCTAAAACAATGGGGCACATTTTTATTTTGTTTACCGATACCAATAAAATCTCAATATCATTTATTGAGAGCCAAAAGGGCATAAACGTATACCCTTTAATAGCATAAATGCATTTTTTTGCTCTAAACATTAAAAAAATAATCACTAAAATCCACTATATTTCACTTCTCAAAATAGCAAAGACCTAACTTTCGCACATACCTTTACCAGACAACTGATTTTTGGCACTATACCATAACATAATCAAACAGACAAAAAAGAAAACGGCCGACAGAATACAGAGAGCAAAAACAATCAAATATTCAATTTCATCAGATGCAAACAAACTTTCATTATCGGAAAGAGGAAAAATATATAAATATTTTTCTACTTCAAAAAAATAACCACTGAGAAATATATACTGATGTAAAGAGAGAGAAAGAGAGAGAGAGTGAGAGAGAGAGAGAGAGAGAGAGAGAGAGAGAGAGAGTGAGAGAGAGAGAGAGAGAGAGAGAGAGAGAAAGAAAGAGAGACTGCAACAAACACAGCAGGGCAACCAAAATAAAGTCCAACGATTGTATTGAATTACGAGAGGCGCTCTTGCTGTACGGTATGCATAAATAATATCAGATATTCTACATCTGAGGCTCCATCAATCTGTGTTCTTCTCTCTTTTATTTTCCTTCCCATTCTCTCTTGGATCCTTTATTAAAAAAATCTCAATTCATCTTGGTCATGCGTATGTTGGTTCCTACATGAAATAAGGGAAAATTTACGGTACCCGGGCTCTAGCTTTTCATACTGGGGGAATAAGGTTAGCTGTACAGAGATATTTCAGTTCAGTATGTTGCTGTACGGGTATGAGATAGATGTAGTTATGAACAGGCAATTTATCCTTCTACATTAATAACTGCCTCCTGATTTGTGTGGTAAAAAACAAAGTGAACCACAAAATGACTTCTTTCTTTCACAAATCAAATGAAGCAATTGTAAAGTTTCAGCTTTCATGGTATTATTCTATATTTGTTTACAACATGAAGTCGTTCATTGATCTTAAAAATATTATAGGCCTACCCCGAAAACAATTGAACAGTTGATTGGTATACAGATGCTACATGTAATAAATGTATTGAAATAAATTGATGGAGACGAACAAAGACAAAATGAATGAAAACAAGATAGGTGATAGCGCTCCTTCCCATATTCAGCTCGTAAACACACACGCATACTTCGTTAGGGTGTAAATGAAAAGGGAAGACATGCAATTTATATATTTCATTTCCGCTCAAAATGCATAAGAGAGGCCTTTGCCTCAATTTCTATTAACCCAAGAACTGCCATGGGAATGATCTGCAACTCCCTGTACATGAAATGTAGTCACCATTTGTAGCAGGTGTGGCAATGAAAGAGTTAATTCACTACAGAAGCACACAAATATTTCTTTTCATATCTAGAATACATTTCCTTGAGTAGCACAGCTAATAAAGTCCTTGGGTGGTATTCGTTACAAAATGAATGCACTGCTAAATTTCTACAGATGAACAATGTGGATAAAAGCTAACTTCTATGTTCACTAAAATACATGGCCAAATATCATCTGACGCACACTCAGTTTAATACATGCAAACTTTACAAAGGGTATCAAATAGCAAGTGAACAAAATACATGTGTACACAAACACAACAAATTTACGTACCTAACAGCTTAGTCGTCTTATTGTATGTGAAAAAGAATTATTAAATCACTTTCTTGTTGAGCACTTACAATGAATATTTGGAAAACTCATTTGACGAGTCTAACATGATCCAAATCTATAGAAAATCATTTTTACTGAAATGATTTTAATCTGCTAAAACTTAGTTATGTAGGCTCCTCCTCCTCCTCCTCCCACTAATCTGCTAAAACTTAGTTATGTAGGCACATTTAGCATGGCTAAATTAGTTATTAAGCTTATGAGTAAACAAAATGAATTCATAAAATGACTAATTTCCACAATCTTTTAAATGGATAAATAAGTATGCACGTATATAAGCCTATACCCTTCATCCTTCCTCTATAGATTTCCTATGAAGAATACCAGTATCATGAATAGCATGTCGTCATGGCAACCAAAACCAGTCTCCATCTGCCACACAAGGAACTAACCTTGCTCTTTTGAATCACATTTTTCTCTCTCTTTCTGTCCTTCCCTATCATTTCCTTACAGCTCCTTTTCACTTTCTCTTCTCTCTTCTCTCTTCTAAATGTATTGACCATTTTCTCTGCTGTATTCCCCAAAGACCACCCTCTATAATACACACCAGGCCATGTTTGGATGGGGTCTGTATAATATAATCGGATCTAAGGCTTATACTCAATCCAACTATTATAAAAGGCCAGAAGGAAAGCTGGGGAGTCCTAATCCTCCATTTCTCCTCCTGTTTTCAGCTATTTAATGCAACACAATTACTTAAACAGATCAACCTGAGTACCCCTTCCACAGCAGATCTCTGTTTCCACAGAATCAATATTCATAGTTAGTTATCCATCAATGAATTTCGATCAATTGATTTTGTTTTGATCATTTACTGTAGCATCAATGTTACTGAATAGAACCTCTTTTCTAACGATTTCACTAAAGTGGGTATTCTTTGTGACATATTTCAGCCTGAATCTCTTATTGCATTGACGTCATGACGTCAATGCTCTGTTATTGTTCGTGTTCTGCATTCTTATTCTTCTTCTTCTTTTTCTTCTTCTTCTTCTTAGACCTCAGACCCCATTCGTTTTGCACAGGGTGTTTGTGAGCTCTGTCTAGGTCCTTTCCCCTTGTCCATTTCATTTCAAATTTCGTATGCATGTTCCTTGGCATCCCTTCTAACTTACTGAGGTCTTCGTTTTCCGAATTCACTCATGCATGACCGTCCAGGCGCCATTTTGTCCGTTTTGGGGGCATTTTCATGCCTTTTGTTCTCCTTGCCTATCTCAGCTATCCTACATCCTACAGACTTCTAACAAATTCCTGTAGATAGTCCAAGAGTTGCTCTGTACATTCTAATAAAAAAATTAATACGAAAAATGCCATCTTCACACTGTAAATTTAAGTCCGCAATCGGCCATATTGAAAAACGCTAAATTTCTTGTTATTTTTACTCCCGAATATTAAAAATTCATATAACTTTGTCATATCAATTGATTTCTGTCTCAAACTTTTACCATGTCTTGGTCTTGGCGTTGCACACATTTCTGCCAGGTTTCATGCATTTCCGATTACGCATTATATAAACAGCGCCCTCTAAAGTTTTAAAAATGGCTCTCTTCGTGTGGCCGTATCTCCGTCATGCTTGGGTAAACCCGTACCCTTTTTTGGATTTAGATACTTCAAGATATACCCTTTTCAGTCAAATAAAAAAATATATACCTCATCACTGACCGACTTTGAGAAAATTGCACTTGAAAATCACAATATTTGCATAAATGCCGAAATATAGACAACTTGCTCTAATTTTGTGAACATTCATCGTACGTCTTTGAAATTTGGTGGGTATGTGTATTTTCGTATTTGACAACTGTTAACCAAATTTGGTTGAAATCGATGACGTCATCGCGAAGATATTACGCAAAAACCGTAATTTACTATGCATTACATAATATTGCATAATATGCTTATTTTAAATGGCGCGCTAGTCGCAGTAGGCTCACAATGACCGCAATAAAATTCCCTCATCAGGGATGCAAAAAAAGATATATGGTCTCACAGAATATTTTGAGTAAATCGCGATTGAAGTCGGGTCATTATACGGATCCTGCACATGTATTACACGTATTGTCTATGGGGAAAATCGGTTTCCCAACTTTGACCCCCTGAACGATCTTTATTTTTCTTGAAATTTGGCAGGTAAATGCTTCGAGGCAAAATGAAGAAACTCTCGAAGCCGGATTTTCAAAATCTATCAAGCGCTTCGTTTTAAACGCTATTTTATAAGCTATATGGATGTAGTGACAGGTACTTAACAGAGTCTGCAAATACAGACTAGCACGTAGACCCAAATATAGAATGACCTTCAACCCATGAGTCCATGACTCATGCCAGCTCAGTTCTACTTGTCTATCTCCACTATTCTAGATGCTACAGACTTCAAACAAATTGCTATAGGTAGCTTAAGAGATGCTCTTTATTTTACTGTTCAAGGAAATACAAAATACAGACGTCAATGCATGCACATCGTTCTGATACGATTGCAGTTCTAGTATTTTCAATGATTTTGTTTTGGTCACTCAGTACATTATTTATCTCTCTATTTTCCATTCCTTGGATTTATTTTTAGAATGGAAGTTTTATTCAACCACATAATATTTTCAAATTCCCAGTCTTGAATGTAATTCAAACTATTTATACTTCCTTCATTCCACATTTCCCTCGCCTCTGTTTAAAGTTCCTCCAACTGAAACATTTTTCTCTTTATATACATATTTTCTGTGAATTCCACTTATCTATATCATTCATCCATTCCCGCTCCCTGTGTCGGTCTATTACCCTCCTAATATCAAATCACTATTATTCTAAAATATTCACTGGTTAAATAAAATAGATAACATTTACATTCTGCCCTCATGCTCAGTTCTCATCTTCCATTCCTACAGTATAGGCCTATGTTACAAAAAAAAAGAGAGAAAATGCTCTAAATTGTGTCATATAATTGCCATTATGTCCTTGAAAAGACTTTAAATGATGTGATTATAAGATGGTTAAATAAGGAGATATCTTTTCTAAGTGTTCTAACAAAAGATACCATGTTTGCTGCCATGCACAAAATGATACAAAGAAAGATAAAAAATAAGAGGTTGCAGCATTTAAAGTCTTAGGAAAAGATGAATGAGTTGTTTGACTTTTGAATTGCGGAGTGATTTATGTATGTTGACTTTCTCTCTCCACACTACAATACATCGGAAGTCTGTTAAGAATTGCTGAGAAATGGTTCTGCTTTGATAGCTTGGGTTGCAGGTTTCACTACAATTCAAATACTGATAGAGATAAATTAAAAGGAAATATAAGGCTTTGTGACTGGAGCAATCATTTTCTTTGTACAGAGTATTTTACATTCTGACAAAGAAAAAAACACAGCAACAGATTACATGTAACATGGATCTACATACAGGTCTATATAAGACACACATGTTATGTACAACAACATTTTCATTGTAGGGCCTATCCAGAACAGAGGTGATGTTAATTCCAACAATTCTTTGTCATTTATTAGGTTTTTCAATTTAAAATTAACACATATATACTATGGGAAGATTACAAGTAATTTTGCAAACTAATACCCTTTTCACATTAGGGGTAGAAGTATGCTTAGTCCAGACTTAACCATGACTAAGCTGTGATACCAAAGCTAATATGAAAGCTATGATAGAAGGATAAGAAACAAAGAATAACATAAGGAATGATAGAATAAAAAACGAAGAATGAAACAAGGAATGATAGAAAGAGAAGAATATAGAATGATAAAAACAAAGAATAATGTAAGGAATGATAGAAAGAAAAAAGATAAGAAGGAAAATAAAGATAGAGAGTAAAGAAGACAGAACATAGCACTTTATAAATAGCGCAGGAACGGGAGGCGGGGGCAGAAACCGTGGAAACAAATGCGCATAGCAGATGAGATGCAGCCTTGCTCCTGTAATGTGAACGGTATCAGGGCTTATAGAAGCGGCTTCTTTTGATCCCGACTAAGCCCTGATTAAGCACACTTTTGAAGTGAATATGAATACGGTATAAGATAGTTTAAGCCTCATGTTGGGAATGATATAGCCTAATCCAAAATAAAAAGAGATTAATCGGTTAACATTTCAGCAATGATTAAGCAAAAGCCCTGACTTTCAAATGAACTTTCTTACAGTAACCTCCTCACGTTTGTCGGCCACAGAGCTGTATGAAAAACCCATCCCCGATGATCATCATCGTGCCACCATTATCATAAAACGGCATGTGATAAGTGAGCTAGCAGGGCTATGTAGACATGTGTACGATTGCTTGTAAACGCTTGCAACATCCGAGCGCTACCAAAAAAGCTATCCAGCAGGTATGGTAGCTTTATGTCACTGTCACAAAAGAATCCAAAACCGACATCTCTGCTGATGAAGCGCAAATGAAAATTCGGGGCCCCTTGTGGTTAGTTATGCAGCAATTTGCCTTGTGATGTTTAAATGATGTGTGGCAAGGTTCATTTTTAGTAATTATTCACACTTTGAGGAAGTTCACCGATAATCAGTTGGTTACTTGGTTTCATGCAGACCATCCCATGATATATACGTACCAGTATTCAAACACAAAACACTGAGAATACTTTGAGAGATAAAAGTGGTTGGGAGCAGGCTTTGACAAAGAAATGACTCTCTCTTCAAATTTCTTGAAATGGTGCAACAGTTTCATGATGTTGTTGACGCCTGACAGTTCTCAGAGTGATAAACCAAACATGGTACATATAGGCCTGCATGTGTAATGTCTATACCATACACATACTACTTTGTGGAGCAAATTGTGAAATGCTTTATAACTGCAAGGAAAAAGCACTAGACCAAATTACTCTGTAGATAGAATTGGAAGTATAGGCCTACTGTGTCTGTCAAATTGAGAGCTAGTGCATATACATGTATTTCTCCTTCTCTATTCTCTTCTCACCTTCACGAAAATTTAACATTTAACATAACATCAGTAGGGGTCTGGTAAAGTCGTTAGAGGGAATTTGGTGAAATCATGTAGCAAGGTCTCTCTCATCCCAGCACTGTCACTACCAATCATCATTTTCATGCCTCCTATTTGGACCTGCTTTGTGTGTCCTTCGTTTAACACAGGTCTTGTCAACATGAACCAAAATTCTGCTCACCTCGCCCTGGTCTAGTCTTAAGACTGACAAGTAGGTATGGAGGTAAAATTCAATATATTCTACAGGTCTACATATGTACCAGTATTCTAAGTTAAATGATAATGAGGCAATCAAACTATTCAAACAAAATTAACATGGTTGCAGTCATATTGCTAACCCGGTCTGTAAGCTTAGCAAAAGGGTTGAGTACTGAGTTAAAACCTTTGCAATCTTCAAATTCACCTTACCTGCGGCTATTGCAAGCTATATGTATCAAAATGCATGGTAGGAAATCAAAATGGCTTGTAGCCTAAACTTATATACATGCACAATATATAACCTACATGTGGAACGGTTAATTACCCTTTAAGGAGAGCTAAAATGGTACTGAAGTAATCCAACTCTATGAAACTTTTACTTCGCATTACAGCTTTTCTGACCTTTATTCACTTCTTACAAAGCCAAGACTGGACACACATGTAGTCCGGCCATCTAATACTTTCAAAACTTCCATTGTGACATACTTCTTGCATGAGTTATCTCTCAACACCTCTCTCTCCACAGTGGTATTATATTCTAGTTTTGCATGCCTTTCACATTGGAGAGGAGAAACCTAAGCTGACTGCACCAACCCACCATGACCTACATCATTCCATATCTTCTGTTGAGTTAGAATCCTCCATGGGATGGGTACAAGAATCAATTTCATAGAATGAATGAAAGGGATTGATTGTATGTAACCAGCAGTGAGCATAATCTGGTCTGTAAATACTCTGTGCAATTCAGCTTATGCCATGGTAGTAATTCTGCTATCTAGTTTTCTCTTACATTATGCAATTTTGGGGAAGTTAGGAAGAATATATCATCATCCATAAACTTAAACTGATTGAAAGTATTAAAGGGGAAAAAGTTTGAAATGCAGCCAATTACATCATAGGAGATAACGAAACACCAACAAAAAGATTGCTCACAATGCACTGATGTAGAGAGGGATGGAAGCTGAAGAAAGAGAGCTGAAGTGTCTTTAAATCTGACTGATAACTGAAAGTTGTTTGTTTCTTCAATGCGATTAGAAGATGGCATTGCAAATATATCTTAGAATTTATGCCAGATAAAAAAAAAGACATTCTTCATTTAGAAAAGTACATGTATATCATCTTCCCCTGTTAGTGTGTTTGGTGTTTTTGTTGTTGGTTGTTGTTTTTTTTTTGTTTTTTTTGTTTTTTTTTTGGGGGGGGGGGGTTTGGCGGGGAGGGGCATATTACTCTAACTTGTTATTCAAGACCTGTTCACTGTCAACCATCATTTCCTTATCATACAAACTATCACCCCAAGAACAAAACTGAAGTTGGCACTGATACACGGCATGGGTACATCACGAGGATAGATGACTAGGATGTAGGAAGATGTAGACCTCTTGACATGAAGGGCCTTAACACACCCTCCTATCATCACCCAACATGCCATGCAAGCCACCAGTATAAAATATTAGCGAGGGTCGATAACGATATCTTGATGAGAGTTGCGTCCAGGGCATTCTCGTAAGCCGATATCGTAATGAAACCCACCACGCGATATCCCAGCCTGCGGTCATTACCGGTACGTTATCCTCGTCGGCTGAGGGGCATTGTGGGATATCACTCTGCGATCCAACCCAGCCTCCTGTTCTCCTGGTTGTTTTGTCTCTACATTTCTCATGGTTATACCTCATCTTATCTAGGTTTAGTCTGATTGTATGTCTGGTTACAGCTGGTAGGTTTCCACGGCTACAATCTGAGGTGTCAGGAATCCATGACAAGATTGGTGTGCAATAGAACACAAGGTTAGGTCTCATTGACTGCAGGCAAGACAGCCATCTCGGGATATGTCTACATCATTTATGATAAACATGACAAAATCTACATATCAATTATCGAGTCAGCCTTCCTTTTTGAAACTTATCTTAGGATACCTTCCTCTGAGTCTTAATGTCTCTGACTGCATTCAAGACAAAAAAAGATGACAGACAACCTATCACAGAAAGTACAAATTATGTGATTAACAATGATAGAAAGAGAACAGGTATGTCATACAACATTCACCGTTATAAAACGGGTTCAAGAATGTAGCCATCCTGATTGGTCAAATAACACCACGTGACCGTCCAAAAAAAAAGCACTAACGCACGGCAAAAAGGCTTTAAAGCACAGCTGAGCTGCGCACACGCGTACCTCTGGTGCGTGCAAACTTAAACACAATGAAATCGCTTAGTTTAATTGTCATTTTAGCGCAGGGATTACATGCGCGCACTGAAACGCACATGACTTTTGTTGGCTGCGCTTTGTGATGTCATCCAGGAAAGCAAATGGCAGCCTCCATGACCGTGTGACTCTTGGCGTTTCTATGGGGTTTGTAACCATTTTTTATAGACTTCATAATCATATTGCCGACCCGTTTTATAAAACTATTAATACATGAGTTGTGAGTTTGTACATTAGTGCGATCTGGCAACACGCAGGTTTTTATCGTGCTGTCCATTTTGCCAGATAGCACCAACGCACTCCCAACCATGTATTAACAGTATACTAGTCCACCATCGATCAACCTCATATCAAAATCATTGCTGATAGTTTGGACACTCTCTAGCCCGATAGTGATAGGGTATTAGATATCGGGGCATGTCGGAAAATCCAGACAGCTTGTCTGCTTGTAGTTTGTAAATCCAATACATTTTCATTCCAATTGTCATCCAACATAATTGCTTTACAGATCGTGAACCTGGTGTACTTTCAACGCTCTATTCTCCATTATGAAATCCCTGTATATTAATATATTTGTGTTGAAATCAATTTAATGTAAACCATAGTTGTTGTGGTCATAGAAAGAAAAAACCTACTAAAAATAGAAATATGATTAACGGTGAGCATGCATTGTAACACCAGCGTAAGCAGTAATCTGATTCCAGTACGGTAATACAGTTAAAGATAAAGTTGAGTTCTGGTCATGTGATAACATTGCGATAGGAAGTGTCTCAAATCAAATGGAAAAGGTTGATTATATAGTACATAAGAATTAGTGTATGCGGTAGGTTTTGGAATCACCAAACCAAATCCTACTGAGAGTCACATGCACTGCACACAGAAATGTGTATATGGGACTACATACACGTGTTTGGACCTAATATTTCAGCTGTTTCTCGTCTTAATTTGAATATAAGGGCATTTGAAGAGCAATCCTTTTCAGAGGGCATTTGAAGAACAATCCTTTTCATGGGGCATTTCTACTATGATGTTCTTCCAAAGTGATATAAAGAAATGAGAAAGCTCACAAATTATTTTTTACCAACTCAACCTTCCCTTAAGCCGTTTTCCCTCTACTGTAGACTCCCGTAACCAGCCGGGCTCGCTTCTGTCGACTATCGTCGACACTCCACATGAACAAAAGAATAGCGCCTATTCAATTGCATGATCGCACGCACGCTCTAATCCTATGCACCAATGCATGAAATACACATAGCTTTCGTTGCACTGCGTTTTCGGTCGTCGTTTGCATTTTTGACACCCATGCATCTGAGTTATAATAATTCATAATGCACAGGGTAAAGAGTTAAGTTGCTGTGGTAATAATAGTAATACTCATAGAAGCATTATTTAGAAATCGAAGTAGAAGTAGAAGTAGCAGGAGCAGAATGAGGAGGAGGATGAGTAGGAGGAGGAGGAGGAGGAGGAGGAAGAAGGAGGGAGGAGGAGGGAGGAGGGAGGAGGAGGGAGGAGGAGGGAGGAGGAGGGAGGAGGAGGGAGGAGGAGGAGGAGGAGGAGGAGGAGGAGGGAGAGGAGGAGGAGGAGGAAGGAAGAGGAAGAGGAAGAGGAGGAAGAGGAAGAGGAAGAGGAGGAAGAGGAAGAGGAAGAGGAAGAGGAGGAGGAGGAGGAGGAGGAGGAGGAGGGAGGAGGAGGAGGAGGAGAGGAGGAGGAGAGGAGGAGGAGGGAGGAGGAGGAGGAGGAGAGGGAGGAGAAGGGAGGAGGAGGGAGGAGGGAGGAGGAGGGGGGAGAAGGGAGGAGGAGAAGGAGGAGGAGGAGGAGGAGGAGGAGGAGGAGGAGGGGGAGGAGGAGGAGGAGGAGTAATTATAAACTTGGAAATTAAGTAACAAGAGATGATATATCTATTTCCTTTCTGAATTTGTCCACTTTCCTCATTTTCATTGGGCCTGCCCCTTTTCAAATTCTCATATTAATCCTTCTGAAATAATACACTCCACAAAAAAGACCTCTCCTCAAACAGATTCTACAAATCAATCCAAACGCACTCATCCTAGGTCTGCCAACGAGGGCGCAACACAAATTATCGATCTTCCCGAAACACGATCCCCGCAAATTACACCTAGCACCATTATTCCCTGGCTACTGCATTGATCCGACTTGGCTTTCCTCACGATTCAATCTCGGGCCGCGCTCTCACTCTTGTCCCATCCTCCTCCTCGTAAACGCTGCCATAATTACATTGGCCACACATCAATATATTCATTTGCCTTTATCGGATTACACAAATTACCCATACTTAACGCATCTTTGACAGGTCTAGTAACCTATATAGATCCCTTTTCTATCATATTCATCTTGAAACATTTGACTTCAAACAATCAATAGATGAATGAAAAAGTGAGAAATTAGGTTTTGAAATGGATATCTCTCCATGAAAACTGATTTTCTCTGCCATAATGAACTATTGATGTGACAAGGAATTGACAAAATGTCACTTCAAATATAGTATTTTCATTTTGAGTTTTTTCTAACAAATTCATGAAGTTAACTGGCTTTGTACATGTACATGTACACTGGGTATCTGCTTACGGTATACATTTACATTTTTAATTGAAATGTTTTAAGCATAGTCCTTATTATTTTTTTCAGAAGATTAATTGCCTATTCCAAATAGCAGGAATGACTTCCATATTATGATCAGATTTTATGTCAGTAGTATTCCTTTGCAACATAAATTCAGATGTCATCTTATCTCAATGTGCTTGCAAGTGTGATATCCTACTACCTTGCAATTCATAATCATCTCTTTCTCTCTCTCTCTCTTTCTTTATTTAAATCCCTCTCGTCTCTCATTATTTCTCTCAATCCCTCTTCTCTCTCAATTCTCAATCTCTCTTCTTCCTTTCTCTTTCTCTTTCTCAATCTCTCATTTCTCTTCTTCCTTGCACTGTTTAAATCTGGGTTTTTTTTTTCTCCCTCTCCCTATTATTTCTTTTATTCCCTCTCTCTCATTATCTCTACAACTTCACCTCTCAATATATTCCCACTCTACCACTTGACTCCATTACATTCTTCCTTGCAATCTCTACTTTATGTTCTCTCTTCAAAATCAGACTAAGATGTTCTATATTCTCTACCACTCAAAGAAAAAATTACAACCTCAAATTACATCCCATCATTACATTCTGTAAGTTCATCTTAAGAGTATCGTCTAAGATAGAGAGGATAAAATGATTACAAGGTAGTCAAGGCATGTGGTCTAATGCAGAGCAAACACTTTAAGAATGGTGTTAATGAAAGTGACTGACTAATTAGTTTCTGATGAAACAGTATGGGAAGATACTGTCTCCGAAAATGCCCTGGCAAACTGCGGGTGCTAGCGCCTGGGCGATAATGACATAAGGATGGAGGGGTAGATTGTAATTAAAATTGCATCAGATAATTCCTGCTCCTTCAGAGGCAAGCGGAAAGAAGGCATTGCTGAGAATTATGACTTGTTAAGAAGCGGAGAGGTGTTATTAAGAACTGACTAAAAGGCTTTTAGGCCAGTAAGAACTTGTAGAGCTCTTTGTGGATGGGGATTAAATTAAGACTAATTTATGGCTTAAAACCATTATGTAGATGGAATCTTGTAGCTAAGTTTAGAGCCAGAATGACATTACAGTACACATAAGTGCAAGACGGGCATAACACCCTTCATTAGACCTCTTTCCTTGAAACCTCCCCTGAAGCTTTTCATCCCCAGAAAGTATAAAGACCCTTTTCATATTCTACTTGTAACATTATGACATTGTGTCTATATAATGAAGACACTAGTAACTGACTTACAAATTCTTTAAAAAAAAACAGAATAAGGACTCCTCACTGCTTAATGCCAGCTTAATCTCAATGTATCAAACATTCAGACCTCTATTTAAAAGTCATTTTGTACTAACAGGAGCTATAGAGTCTTTCGTGTTTCCAACAATATTTTACAGAGATGGAATCTATGTAAAATAATACACTTAACATGAATGTTATTCAAATCTTTAGCTAGGAGCTTTGAGGCAGTATTCCTAACGCCCTTTTGGCTCTCTGTACCAGCTGATGACAATACATTGTCGGTTATTCAATAAGTCAAACAGTGCATGGTAACTTCACTACTTTCACAAACAGCAAGCACGGTCTGACTTTGTATCACAGCTTATTCTGGGGATGTTGTCCTGTGGTATACTTATTGGTTGTATATTGACTCTTGCACTGCTCCAGGGCTATTTGATTTTCCAGGACAGAATTTGCAAATCTTTCTCACCAAATAAAATTGTTCTGAAGCAAGGAAATACAAAAACACTTCACTGCCATGGGATGGAAAGGGAGCGGGAGAGGGAGAGGGAGAGGGAGAGGGAGAGGGAGAGGGAGAGGGAGAGGGAGAGGGAGAGGGAGAGGGAGAGGGAGAGGGAGAGGGAGAGGGAGGGAGAGGGAGGAAGAGAGAGAGAGAGAGAGAGAACTATCTGATATAAAGAATTATAGAATATATATATTCAAAGATAAAAAGAGTGCAAAGGGGGAATATTAGGAATACAGGGCAGACATTAACAAATTCATGTAAAGAAACACAACACAAGAACAACAGAAAAGGGGCAAAAATGAACTTTCAAAGGGAGGAAATTGACTGATATTTAGTAGTAAGAGATATAGAGAGTCTAACATGCACACACATACAGGTACAAAATAGAGTCGGCTATGGGGAGGTCTGAAGATGAGAAAAAATACAATTAAATCATGAATTCTATCTTTTCCCTGCTCATGAATTTATGATGAGTTCCAATCAATGACGATATATTGGATTGTTCAACCACACAGCCACATACATCCACACATCATCCAGGTAAGAGAGAGAAAATAAGGAGAGGAAGGGAAGGAGAGGAAGGGAAGGAGAGGAAGGGAAGGAGAGGAAGGGGAGAGAGAGGAAGAGAGAGAGAGAGAGAGAGAGAGAAAGAGAGAGAGAGAGGAAGAGAGAGAGAGAGGAAGAGAGAGAGAGAGGAAGAGAGAGAGGAAGGAAGAGAATACAACAGGAAAGAGAAACAAAACATACATATGAGTCAGAGAGAGAGAGAGATATTAAAGATATAATATACAAGAGAGAAGGTAAGAGGTGAGGAACCAGACTGATAGACAAACTTAAAAGATTGAGAGTCAGATCTAGATGGAGAGATTTGGGGGGGGGGGGGCGGGGGTAAGAGAGAGAAGACAAAAACCAGAAAAGGCAAGAGAGTCACGGTTAAGAGTCCAGGAGAGAGAGAGAGAAAAAAAATATCCCATCCATCATTACCTCTCTTTCATGTCATTTTTGAACATCATCTGTGTCAACTAACATTTATGTCATCCAAACTCACATAATAGAATTCTAGTTAATTAAAAATTGGGCTTAAATACTGAATGATCGTCTCGGCGGTTGCCCAAGGGACTTGCAGAACTAGAGAATTAGGCAGAATAATTGAGCAAAGTCAAACCAATTAGAATTATCCATAAGCAAGAGAATAGTGAGGCTATTAATAATAAAAACATGCAGAGAATGGAATGAAACTAATATACTATTGAAAATTATTAAACTGGCTTGTATCAAAATCTTTTAATTTAATAACAGTACGGATGAACATATGATTAAATGAAAAATTTATGAACTCAGCTTCATTAATTATGGACTTACTTTGGGAAGAAACCCTTGTAGAATTGGGAGTGGTTATCAATGGAATATTGGAAAAAGTAGAGAACTTCAAAGTCAAAATTTCTCCTGGCATTTTACATCAGTATTCCATATTCATTTATTGATATAGGAACCTAAATATTTGGTAGAAGAATGTTGCTAGTGGAATACAAATGTCTGTGTTGCCAATTTATAGATTAAAGGGGTATTCATTCAGCTAATATGAAACAGTTAACCTACCTCAATAGGTTATAGAAAACCTGAAGAGCAAGCAAATATCACAGAATAAAACTACTTCTCTATTCCACAAGATAAGATAGAGGCACCACCCTTTTATTGTCACTTGCTTTTCATCTTTGATTTCTATCATGGGGAAAAACAGTTACTTGGTAACTAAGACCTCATGCCCTTGAAATAAATTTTAAAAAGATAAAAGGAAGGTAGATAGGGGGATACAAATCAGATAATATCAAATTGACAACAATGGTTGCCATAGACATGGAACCTTGTGGAGTATTTCACAATAGGATGGAGACAGAGAGACATGCTTTATGATGAAGATGGAAAACAAGGATATCATATTTGGCATTGATGCATCTGATGTTGACCTGGGGAAATGAGGAACTATGTTTTTGAAAAACCTTAATTTGAGAGCAAAACATGACTGTTTGAAGCAGGGAGCAATTTGGTTGGAATCTCTTTCTGCATGAGGGCATATTCGTTTGTTATGATCGGATGATTGTGTTTTAATATCTTTGCTTCATCCCTCCCAACCTCTCTCCCTCTCTCTCTTTCTCTCTGCTATGTAAGGTAAGGCCTTACAGCAGGCATTCATGGCTATAGGCTAGTTTAGCAACATAACTCTAGTAAGAAACTATGGGAAATTATGGAGCTACAAAATTAAATTATGTTACCTGTTGCAATGATGGAGATATACACACAGGTAGACATAGACAAACAGATCAATAGGAAGGGGAGTGCAGGGGAGCTAGAGAGAGAGGGGGTGGGGGTGGGGCAGAAATACACACAACGATAGACATAAAAAGTGTACAATTAGAATAAAAGAGTGTATTAACATCCTTGCTGTCTAATGAAGATGTGAATGTATCAGAAGCCCCTTGACTTGCATTTCCCTCTTTTAAGGGATTCAGACCAACTGTGAAAACACTTGGTTTTTTAAATATTGCAATAGATGGTATCCTTCAAGATTAAATAAACCAGATTTATCCACTGATTTCCATGGTACAATAAAAAATGCCAACTCTGAAAAAAAAATTCAATTGAACTTCAAAAATCTTACTAAAGACCATTCTTACTGAAAGATGTAGTCCAAAAATTGTTTTTACAGACACTGGTACATGCACACTTCTTTAGAATTCTAGAATGATGTCCAATCAAAAGAAGTCACATGTAGAAACATATGATCCATGTATCCATTTAGTGAGAAGTTTTACATGTACCCCCACACAAATCAAATCAACAAATACAAAATAAATCATCAATGCTACAGAGAGAAATGGGTAAGCTATAACTGGTCCTTTAATCTTGAATGCAATAAAAACGCTGACACTGTGTTGTCACTTTGTTGTGCAACAGGAAACTAAATCTTGAATCCAGGGCTCCCACGTCACAAATCTTTTCCTCAAAATTAGTCTCTGAACCCTTTCCTCCGACAGATAGAACACAGCCCATAGTTACAACACATTTTATTGACTCCACAGCCCTGTGTTTGCAGGCGATTGCGGCAACACTTCAAACGAACCACTGGGCGGAAATAATCTCACTCTTTTTGTGTATCTCGTTCACGTAAATAAAAGTGTTAAAGAGAGAAAGAGAGGCGCGCATGAATTAAGCTATCACGCTCATATAAGCAAATGTGTTGATGGCGGCCTCAATTCACACAATAAATCATTAAGCACGGAGAGGAGAGGTATTCAACACGAGGAGGAGTACAGGATATTAAAATTCATCAATTTTGTTTAAATGGGAAAGATAGATATGATTATGATACTGGGGGGGGGGGGGGGGGGAGAAAGGGGGATATGAGCTGGAATGGGGTATAAGCGAGTGAATAAACATGTTGAGGTAATGAGGAGTAAGAGAGGATAGAGGGGCAATGGTCATCAATTTATTACCCCTGGGTGACTCCCTAACTGTAGAGGGGTACCATAAGCTACGATCATAATGATCATGGCCAATCAATACATGTTCATTGATTTCACTTGACATGCACATCCTAACAGCCCCCCCCCCCCCCTCCCCTTTTTTTTTGTATTCTCAATACCAGTATTTACATCTCATCAGTGGTTAGGCACTCATCAGATTTTTTTTCTGCATGGCTGGTCTAAGCACCAACGGCTTATCTGTACATCATTGGAACTCATGCTAGCCAAGAGACCCTGGAATATTGATGATATAAAAAGTGGTAATTACATCTGTCTCAATGCATTCCAAAGTCATATTTAGATTGCTGCATATTATTTAGAAAAGTTTTTACATCATGAAAAGTGTTCTGTGATGGAATAGTTATTGGAGAAGAATACTTGCCCCAAGCCACTGGACACCAGAATGCTTCAATCATTACACAGCACTAGACACACTACAAATTTTCTGTTCTATGCACTTAAACTTTAATTCAACTGTGTTTTATATGTGCCTCATTTTTCCACCCTAACTCTTCCAAATAAATCCACTTCTAGAACTGGCAGCTCTGAGCCTCTCACTATAGATTTTCTCCAGGAGTTCCAACACCAATCGAAACTGACTGTCAATAGTTTTAGTTCCACAACATTTAGGACAGCAGGGATTTAACGATCACTCAAGGACAACACTTCGGTCATGTTTGATCATGTTTAATGGTGTATGTTCACTAAAGGAAAACATGGCACAATCTCCAGATTGTCCACAAGCAATCACAGGTATAGAGAGGGGAAGTGTTTTGAAAAGAGAGAGAAGGAGAGAAGCACTGAGGCTAGTTGTGATTGGGAGATATTGATTGGTCAATTAGGGGGGAGGCCACAAATTCACGGAATTGATGAAAACTTGATGAAAAATAAGAGTGGGCAAAAGTCGATAGTGGGGGCAAGGTATAACTTGTAGTTTCACAAGGATGCAATATTTAGAAGCAGAAAGAGGAAGGTGGAAGGAAAATAAGAGGACAAGTGTATGATTGTATTAAGAGAGGAAGGTAAATAAAGTAGAAGGGAGGAAGAGAATGACAAACCACTAAAAAATATAGACAAATTCAACAAAATTCTGGGGAGATTAGGAACGTTCAACAAGAGAGAGAGAGAGAGAGAGAGAGAGAGATGGAGAAAAGAAGGGACAAAGATATAAAGTCAGGAAGAAACATGAAAAGAAAGTGGTTTTCTATAAATATTACGAGGAAAATATAACAAAATAAAAAAAGTAAAAGGTTGCGAGTCAGTAATGGACACAAACAGAGATGAATTGGAACAAGCGAAATAGGTTGAGACAGATAAAATTTATTTACGTTGATGGGAGGGAAGTAGAGCAGTTATTGTGAAGTCAACAGAGAGGGATCCACAAAATGAACCATCAAAAGTTAACACTAGAATGATAAAGGGAGAAAAGAGAGAATGATAGACAGAGAAAGCGAGAGAGAGAGTTGAGATATACAAACTGTAAAAGACCAGATGAATTATTGAAAAGAACGGAAGCAGAACAACTGGAAAAGAGGTCAATCGCTATGCGAGTGGAGAACTCAAGAGACGTCTTTCCCTCTGTTTTTTATTCAAGGAGGAACTAAAAAAGAACTTTAGAAAAGAAGATGATAATAATTTATACAAAAAAGGCAGAATGCAGGGTTTCTGATGCTTCAGAAAATCACTCTGAATAAAAAGAAAGGACTTGGAAACCTTAGCTTTTACATTGAAGGATTAAAAAGACTTGCAGCATTGCAACATAAACCCCTTCCATGCCAGTAGGGGGGGGGGGGGAATCCTGTCTAAGATTACATAAGCTACGTTCATATAGAACTCGTGGTTTTGAAACTTTCAGTTAATGAAACCATGACTCCCTAACCGCAACGAGGGTTCACACGAGCCTAAAACAACGATCGTCATGGTTAATCTCGGAAGTAGATACTACCTATTGTGTGTACAGTACACATACAGATCCTGTGTTAATAATTTGCGCGAAGGGTATGACCCAGAATTTTAACAGGAACAGCAAGGTCATCCTTAACCACAAGCTTGGGAAACTTAAAGTTTATTCATGGTTCACATGGGCCATAATTCAGACAGAGGACCCCCTGCTGCTCGTGGTTTCAGCCTTAACCCTGAGCTCCGCTTGTGGTTCTAGAACTACAAGTAAACTTAAAGTTTCGAAACTATGAGTCCATTCATACGGTCTGAAACTACAAGATAATTACAAGTTAACTTAAAGTTTTGAAACTACAGGCAAAACTTAAAGTTTAGCTCCCATCGAGTGAACATAACTCTAGTTTGATCTAAATACATTCACTTGTTTCTTCATAAAACAGGAAAAGGTACAAGGTTGTTCTCATGCAATAATGAAATAAAGAGTTACCTATGAAGGGGTAGAGTATTATTGAATAGTTTTGAACAGCCTCTCCAATCATCCACAAGTTTATAAATATTTTCAGGACAGGTCAGAAAAAAAGTTTAAAAACTTTAAGTGTAATGATTAACTTGTAAATGCAATATTCCCCCTATTGTTACATGTTTTATAAGTCATTTTAGGAGATGCTATAGAAAATCTTATGGAGTCACATTTCCCTCTGTGTTTTGTTTGTTTGGGTTTTTTTTTTGTTATCTCACAGCACATAAACCTCTGTAAGTTGGGTTCTATCCTTTAAAATGCTCAAGGAAGTTTCAAGTTTTCTTCTAGAAAAATATGAAGAATCTTTGTAAAAAGCAATAATGCAATTCTTACAAGGAAATAGGCCATGCATACCCTGATTTACCTCCAAACGACAACTTTCCAATTTCTAGATGTTTCTCTTTCACCAACCCTTCTTCTATAAGTTGTGCACACTTTGATATATATAGTGTTTTTCTTCCAAAAAGCTGACCCTCCCTCTCCTACAAAGTTAACTGTTATGCTTTTCACACTTACTTTTCTTAACCCCGGACTATCGTTTTTGCTTTTCACACTTGTTTTTTAAATCCCATGCTAAGTGCTTAGCAGGGGTTGAGAAATTTTCTGCTTTTCACACTTGCGCTTGCTTAACCCCGGACTATCCGATAGCTCATGAATATTGATATCTTCGCTATCGCGCATGCCTCGTAAAATACTACTAGTTGTCGTCAAGATTGAGCATGTACTATATGTACATGTACATGTACTTGCAACGCATGAAACCGAGGTAAACAATTTCGCGCGTTTCAGGTGAACTTTCACACCCGGAAGCGTTATAAGGAAATGCATATTTATGAGCATGTTGTCTGTGATGACCGGCATGTGTGGTCCTTAGCACCGCATTTTCTTTTTCGTTTTCACACTTGCATTCTTAGCACCGCAATTGCGGTGCTAGCGCCACAATTGCCCGGCTAACCCTGCTTTTTTGCAGGGCCAGATAGTCCGGTACTAATTGCGGGGTTATAGCCCACTGTGGTAAAAGTAAGTGTGAAAAGCAAGTGGGCTAAGCTTAACCCCCTGGGAAATTGGTGGGGCTAAGACCGTGTAGAAAAGGGAATATGCAATTGAATATGCAAAGGCTAAGACAATGGATGTATGCAGGCAGCTCTTGTAAAATGCCTATGTAGGAACAAAATTAAAAAAATTTTCTCTCTCTCTGTTTATGTAATGTGCAAATTAATATAAAACATAAGGATATAATGATGAAAAATGGTTACTAGGTTTTATACAAATAATAATAATATTGAATAACTTTTCTATTTTGGGACACAAGGGTATATCGCACTTGTTTTGAAAATAATTCGCTCCTCATGCCGAACTAGTGAAATATGCTTGTAGCTTGTGCGATATTATACTATTAATACATGGTTGGGAGTGCGTTGGTGCGATCTGGCAACACAAAGGTTTTTATCGTGGTGTACTATACGCACAAGGTGCAAGCCGAGTGTGTTTGACACCACGATAAAAACCTGCGTGCTGCCAGATCGCACTAACTCACAACCATGTATTAATAGTTTTATAAAACGGGTCGGCAATATGATTATGAAGTCTATAAAAATGTTTACGAACCCTGTAGAAACGCCAAGAGTCGCACAGTCATGGAGGCTGCCATTTGCTTTCCTGGATGACATCACAGAAGCGCAGCCAACAAAAGTCATGCGCGTTTCAGTGTGCGCATGTAATCCCTGCGCTAAAATGACAGTTAAACTACGCGATTTCATTGCGTTTAAGTTTGCACGCACCAGAGGTACGCGTACGCGCAGGTCAGCCGTGCTTTAGAGTCTTTTTGCCGTGCGTTATCACGGTCACGTGGTGTTATTTGACAAATCAGGATGGCTACATTCTTGAACCCGTTTTACAAACCCTTGTATGCCACTCAAGGCCATTCAATATCATATAAATCTCACAGTGTCTCATAAAAATTACAATGAACTCCATGCATGCATTTAAGTTTGCTTATCATCAATGGTTACAGGCATGAGGAAATTTTTTAAACATCTTGCTAGCTTTGGTCATTCTTATAAGCCTTGTGTAGTTTTGCAATCTTAGTTCATTCTCACACAAACATTTCACAAAATCTAGGTCAACTGACATGATTATCCAGATCTAATCTGGTTTCTGTTACCTTATAGTCCCTTATTTAATCCCCTCCCCTTACCCCACCCCACCCTGATAATCCACTATTTATTCCACCTATCCCTTAAAGCAAGAGCTAGGTTTCTTTTGTAGCTAGACCGCCAAGTGCAGACGAACAGGTTCAAATCAATATACCAGATAAATCGCAGCAGGCTGATATTAGGCCCCGAGGGCGACATTCGCATTGACGCAGGTCTCGGTGCACGTGATCTGTGATCGAGAGATAACTGTGAATGAGGGGAAAGCTAGAAATGTTTAGATGATTATAATCTATCATTAGGTATTTATTTATCAGCTTGAATTTAGATTAGCATAATTTACAGATGTATTTCTTTTTTGCTATGTTGTATAAAGTCATGCATACACTGAAAGACTACACATTGGCAATAGAGGCAAGTTGCAAAGAAAACTTTCATGTTGACATTCTCATAAACAAAAACAATCATGTAACGGATGAAGATATTATATTCTACATCAAAACACATGTAAGCATATACAGCAACTTGTTATTTCCGGCAATGATAGTTCTAGATATTTGATGTTGTATGCTAACTTCTGGTAATAAATGCTGTGCATTTTGTGGCTAACATTTACAATATAAAATACTTCCACATGCATGCTAGAATCTGATCACTCTCACTTGTGAGCTAATATTCCATAATCAGCATTGAATATGTGCTTTTCATTTCGGGTTGAATTTCAAGGTTACTGGCTAATTAACATCAATCAGTGGCACTAGACTTTTATTGAGGCAGGAGTGACATTTTAATTACTATGCTCATGCCAGTTTTAATATCATATTTACAATGTTGATCATGTAATAAGCATTGTTGTTGTGCTGTCATTCCATATACAATTGTTGATTACATGTAGCTTTATACTGGCTTGTAGAAATGCAGGGTGCAGATAGACAGAGGCTAGGTAGAAAGGCAAGAGACATGCATGATTGTATGAAAGGTTAATTACAACATTATGGTACCCTCACAATTGAATGCGGGGGGGGGGGGGGGGGGAATAAATCAAGAGAGAGGTACACAGGAATGAAATGCTCATCTTTTAATTCTAAATATATCATTGAATAAATAGGCCTAATGAATAAGTCATAGATGTTTGAGCAGAATTAACATACTCCTTCTTCAAGCTTATCTGAAGAACAACGGTAATGTTTTGCATATAGATATAACAGTTTTTCATATATATAATATTAGAAAGTTGATAAGAAGTATATATAGAGAGTTAAAGATAAAGTTGAGTTCTGTTCATGCGATTACATTGGGAAAGGTTGATCATGTCAACGTAAGAATTGGTGTACACACATGTGGCATGAATATTCTGCCGGAACACTTTAGCTATTTTGAGTCATATTTTGAATATGAGATGCATTATTAGAATAAAAATTAAAAAGAACTTTAATCCTATATTACACGGTATAATCATAACAAACCCGGGGGGGGGGGGGGGGGGGGGAATTATAGGCATCTCTACATGATCATCCCTTTCTGTTGCTATGACAACACCCTACTGATCAATTTAAACAACATCTCCATGAACAATGTCATAAATATCAAATACTGTATATATAAAGAAGAATCAACACCTTATCCCTTCCAGAATTTTTTCTTTCTCATTTCATCTTTTATTTCCTGGTAAAGCTATTTCTGTGTTCACATGTGTATATAACATGTTCTCACAGCGTCAGGAACTACACCAGTAGAGGGCCTATGTAAATGTAGTCTACATCCTACAGATTTCAGACTCTGTTATGAATAAGAAGGACTTTGGTCTGTAAACTTGGATCCATGTATTGTACAATCAGAAACCACCTCCACAACATGAAACTTTCGTGACTTGTAATTGACAGCCATTTTCACAACAAAAAGTTTAGTGTTATGTAAATCTGAATCTGAATGTAAATTATGATTCAATTATTTCACAGCATGAAACACTTGGGAAATTTGTGAATATATTAGATGCCTGCAAAACATTCTGGTTTGACAGTATCTAAACAACTAGGATTCATTTTGAGCAAGCTAGCAAGTAGAAGTATCCCTTCTCCTTCTCCTTCTCACTGCACTATGAGAACGCTCTATCCTTTCTTTGCACATTACTTCCACCCAAACTGATTGATTAAACATTTTTAGGTTCATCTTACAAGGCCATTGTTTGGCGGACTCTATACCATAATCATGCACAAAAGAGTGATATAATTATGATTAACCTAGGGGAATTCAGTGTGTGCCCACCCCTTTATAATCGTGTTTGTTCTCTGACCATTTTATATCGCCGACAAAGGGCTCACAGAATTAGTCCTAATGATTAGAGTAGCGCTGCTATCATGATAACTTTTTCAGTGCAATGAGCTAACTTGCTGATGCTGTCTTTATCCTTGGTCTATCCAGGCATGAAAAAGCCTTGCAGAGGATAATTCAGCCCAAAATGAATACCAGAGAAGGATTGTTAAGATAGTAATAAAGTCATTACATGAATCATAATACATTCATACCTGTATGTCAACATGTATTGGTAGATTCCTTGGTATTAATTGGGAAAATAAATTGGTCTGACAAGGTTGGAATTAAGTATGACACATGTACATGTGTAACTACACTGCAAAAAAGAAGAAAATCAAATGAAGATAACTTTCTTGTACATGCACTGTCAGAAGAAGAATGTGGAAGCAATAAATGCCTTGATATGTATATTGCTGCCAGCCAGTCACCTGATATTTGCAACTCAGTAATACTGCCAGTTTTATTAAGGTCAACTTGTCAGGAACATTAATTATCTCATTTTGTTGCAAAACTTGCAATCTCCTGATTTGTGTTTGGTATTCTTCTGAGCTCTGCTGTTGGCCTACACAGACAATTAAAATGCAGACAACGTGATTAGAGCCTAATAAAGAATTCAAGTGCCATGTTATGTTGGACTTTATCACAATTAGGCTCCTTAACAAGACTGAAATTTTTTTCCCCCTTCTTTCAATAACTTCTATCAACTATCTCCTTTACTAAACCTATCCTCCCCTTTTCTTTCATACTTCTTCACCTCTCCCTCAAACGCTTTTTATAAAAAATAAATACATAAATATTACTCTCTGCCCACAAAAAAGGAAAGCTCTAGAAGTCTTGATATCACAACTACTACAGTACTTTCCTGGATGTAGTGTTCGTGTTTAGATTTTGTGCAACCCTGTCATTACATTTAGTTTTCACGAATGATGGATTACGAGATGGGTATTACGTCAATGGCTGTAACATCATTAGTATTCCTCCACATACATCTACAGTCTCCACTGACTTATCGTGATAAGTGGTTACCTAAATATATCATTTGGGCAAAGCATGTACTCTACTTCTAAGAAGCTATGTTTTAATTGCATTTCTATTTTTTTATTCCGCAAATCTCAAACCTCACATTATCTTACTTGATATATTTTCTTTGAAGTTGTTTAAGGGTACCAATCACCCCAAAATAATTTGCTAGATGTTACAGGTTCCATGTCACTATATTAGGGCTTTCAAATATTACTTCTATAAAGTGATATTGCAAGTTTAATTACACTCTCTATAAGCATAAAAGTGACTCTTGAGTAGACTACTTGACGCACCGTACACGTTAGGGCTAGCCTTTAATCATGGCGGCATGCTAAGTCTTTTCTTTGCTGCTCCACTAGTAGCCGCTGTCGATCCTCAAAACGTGCGGAACAGTCCTCTGATTTTGAGAAGGCAACACACGCCACGTGCAGGCCGCCTTTACTCGCCCGCCAACATTACTTGTTGTTTTCTTCTTTTTAACTTTGAAATCTTTCGTCAATTTTGTACGAAAGCTTTTCATGAATAATTCAGTTCCTGGTAGAGAAATGAAGATGGAGGACACAGAGACAAGAGACTATTCAGCCTATTCTAGCCATGGGGTATTAGAGATATGTTGCGGCAAATATGATAACATATTTTTCACATATGTAACAAAAATACGACTGCTGACCAATTTCTTTTTTAAAAACAAGAAGAAAAAAATATTTTGGTGTGGACTTTTTTATCAAGGAAACAAAAATTATAAATACTTTCAGTTTTCTTCCGATGGTCCCCATCAAATAATGGACAAGCTCAGTCTTTTCCGTTACGGTTCCTTTTATACGATTGGTTAAACGCAGTGAACCGTAAAGTCCAGTGTGGTTTAAACGAAACGAGTTGTACTGCTGTGTTTGGTAAGGTTGTTGAATTATTCATTACCTCTGGGTCATCTTAAATATATGAATATTGATTACGTTGTCGGGTGCGAAAAGGCGTGTCGACTTTTCGCAATCAGAGGACTTCCGTGCGTTTCGAGGATTGACAGATAGCAGAGTAGAGCAGCAAAGAAAAGACCTAGCATGCCGCCTTAATGATAGGCTAAGATAGGGCTCAGGCGGAACCCAACTCGGAGGTGCGGTTCCGTGCGAGCACTTTATAGTTATCCTTTATTTTCTTCCTTCATACTCCTAAACTGTTGACCTATAGTATAGAATGCCAAAAGTTCTTTGAGCATAATTTTATACTTTCTAGTGGTATACAATTACAAATTATTTTTTCAGGTGGTTGGTACACGTTAATCACTGCTTGGATGCTCTACATATTTTATGAGGGATATCAGTTAGTTTTACCCATAATAGTCTGAAAAGCAACCAAGAAATACATTTATCCTATCCCATAGAGTGCCCTCATTACCAGGATCCAAAACTGGGTCATGGAGGGTCTCCAACTCCTCCTCCTCCTTTTTGTTGTTGTTTTTTTGCATGCTCTTTATTTTTTTAAATTTGTGCTTCCCCCTTTACAAGTCGTGGATCCCCCAAAAGCCCCATATATTCCTTATAATACAAAACCTGAAAAGGCCTCAAACAGGGAAGAAAGGAATTGAAAATTTGAAATCCGGCGAAAGCCTGAAAACTGGCATTCCTGTATAATCAATTTCTCTGAAAAGCATATGAACATAAGCACAGCATACCCTTACACAAGGTTAAATTCATATATCTTAATGTTCTAATAGCATTCATACTTGGTACATTCCGAAGTTCAGAGTCACCTCTAGTTTTTTATTCCATCATTAATTACAAACTGAAAAAAAGTTGAGCAGTATTAAATGGAGTTGAGTAGAAATGTCACTTGTCTCCATCATTTCTTTCTGTGTATCAGAATAGAGGCAAGGAATGGTTTTGAATGTTTTGAATGTTTTTAAAACAATTTCTGAAACAAGCATGCAAACTTTACAGAAAGGCATTTTTAATTTTGGTCCTCTGAGTATGGTACTTCATTTCCTGTATTTCAAATAACTGACATAAATGACATCTATTTCCTTAATATGTTCATTTACTTTATAATATTTAACAAATAGGTTCCATAGTCAAGAGACAAGAAGACAAGATCAACTGTATAGTTTCTGAAAGATATTTATTCCATGAATTACAACAAGTAATTCATTTCTGGCAGAAAGTATATCTCCATCTATGCTTGTTTCCCTAACTGCCCAAAACAAAAAAACTATGAACCAATTTCTCATAATTTTATTTTGAATAGTTATCATTACCTTTAACCCAAAGGGAATATCACTGGTCCTAAACCATTGTCTACAAGTCTATCCCTATCCCATCCAAGTTCTTCTCCTAATCAGCGCAATGGTTTCCCTTCGTAAATGCATCCCAAATCCAACCTGTCAATAACGCACTCCAGCGAAAACATGGAATCGTTCGCGACGACAACATCGCCAGAAACTCTACAGCGCCACAAGAAAGGAGATTATCTTTGCGTTTTCAGAGAGGGATCGCAAGCGCCGAGGTGATAACACAGGAAAGGTACTCCTTCTCATTGATAGTCTATGTGATCAGACTTCATCATTTTTAATGTGAAGAGTGCAAGCTATGATAGCACTGCATGATTTATACCATATATATATGACTAAAGGGTATATTAGCTGGACACACAACAATGCGGTTTATTCCGTCATAATAGCGCTACCTACATTAGCGGGACAGTTGAGCATAGAAATAAGACAAAAACTGTCCAGCTAATGTAGCCTTTAGAGTTTTATATATATATGTATGGTAATGTCTGCTATGTGTGTTAAACTCAATTATTGATCAAAGGTTATAAAGTTAACACACTGCTGGCTCTGAGCAAGCAATTTCTAACTGATAGGATCAATTGGAGAGATTCAATGGATATTTTTGTATGGAAATTCACTTAACAAAACAGTATTCCACACTTTCATATTATTTTTGAACAAGAACAAAGTCTTACCTGCAATATGATGAGATATTCAGAGCCAGTCATCAAAGAAACGCAACAAAAGAAAGAGAAACAAAAGAATAAAGTTAGTTGTTTTTGAATGCAACACATCTTGAAGCATTGTTATAATGAATGAATTCTGTATAGTATAACTTAGACCATCAAAGGTGGGAAACATCATAAGATCGTAATAAACCCAATAATATGGCAAATGTTTCATGTTCAAAACCCCAACAATTCTCCCCTGTTCATGCTAACTTGAAGCACCAATTTCATTCTAACCACGATAACATTGCTATTAAATACACATAAATTTCAGATAACCAGTAAATGAGAAGGCTCCACAAGACAAAGTCGCATTAAAAGGAAAGTCCACCCTGGTATTAAGTTGATTTGAATAAAAGAAGAAAAATGAGAGAAACAGATTAGTGAAAGTTTGAACAAAATCTGACAAAAAATAAGAAAGTTATGAATTTTTAAAGTTGTAATAATAATAATAATAATACATGTAATAACAAATGTAACTTATACAGCGCCAAATCCACTCTGTTGAGTGTTCAAGGTGCATTTAGAATTAATTAACAATTAAGAACAGAAATGTTTTTACATGATTCTTAAAAGAATCAGATGTTATATACATTTCGATGTGATGCACCACGCGTTACCCCGGGGTACCACGTTGTGTAGCGCCATCTCACGTCCACTCGAGTAGAACCCCAGAGTTATGCATGCAGTGCGTGTACGTAGACATTCCCACTGCATGTTAACACAGTGCAGTGTTACTATGCATGGTGTGCATGCACTGCTGCTCGCGCCAGCGCTAGTGCTAGCGCTCACAAGTACAAGCGCAGTGGCTAGCGCTAGCTCCCGCGGCTTTAGAACTTGATTTTATTGCACTTCTTCCTAAAAAACATCACATCACCGTTACTGTATTTTAGCTGTCAAACTTTCAAACTTAGACAATGGTGGAAGGTGATGGTGGATACGGAGATTTACTGAAAGGGAAAGGACGTAAATGACGGAAGATTTCATGGACCGAGAAAGCTGAAAGAGCACGATGTCGTGCAATACAGAAGTTGGGGGACGAGCAGGTCGCTGATGTGGTAGCAGTTTTTAGGAAGGCGAGTGACGGAAGAGACAAGGAGCAGGCTGATGGTGTTATTATGACCCTGCTGGCCCAAGCCCTCTCTCAAATCAAAGTAGTAGCCCTACTTCATGTTGGGGGCTATAGAATTGCTATACATGACTTACAGGATTTTTTACAAGAACATGGGACACAATTGAATGTTGAAAAAATCACACAAAAATAATTTCCCACTTTTTAGGTAACCCAGGGTACAGCCCTAAAAAATAAATAAGTAATTCAACAAAATGGCCGATTTTTATTTGGCACCCCAGGGTACCATTTATGTCATCATGTCTCCAGGAAGTCTATTCCATAATTTAGGACACAAATTGGCAACTCTGTGACGTATCTTGTGAGCTCCTCTCCCATTTGCTCAGGACAGAAAATCTCATAAATTATCATTTTCTAAGTTTTTGATGAAGGAATAGATTTGTTTCATTCAAAGTGTTGTATAAAAACAAATGAGCAATGACTATATCTAAGGTGCTTGTATGATTGAATATTTTCTTTACAGAAAATGGAAATAAATGATTTTTAGGGTACAGGGCAAAGAGGAGTTGCTAATTTGTGTTTGATTGATTACAACTTCAAATATTCATAACTTTCTTATTTTTATCGCATTTTGCTGAAACCTTCACTGATCTCTTTCCTTAATTTTTCTGCTTCTTTAACAATCAACTTATAATCAGGGTAGACTTTCCCTTTAACAGCCTTCTAGCAATCAATATGTAAGCAGTGTATGCACAGAAAACTTCACATAACAGGATATCAAATACTAAAGCTACGTTCATACGGGACTTGTGGTTTCGAAACTTTAAGTTAGCAAAACTTTAAGTTAACGAAAACCACGACTCCCTAACCGCAACGAGGGTTCACACGAGCCCTAAACAACAAGCTGAAACTACAAGCCGAGCGATCGTCATGGTTAACCCCGGAAGTAGATACTACCGATTGTGTGTACATTACACATACAGATCCTGTGTTAATAATTCCTGCAAAGGGTATGACCCGGAAGTTTAACATGAACGGCGAGGTCATCGCTAACCAAGACTGCGAAGGAGGACCACCCATTGCTTGTGGTTTCGGCCTTAACCACTGCTCGTGGTTTCGCCGTTAACCACTAGCTCCCTTGTGGTTCTAGAACTACAAGTAAACTTAAAGTTTCGAAACTACAAGTCCGTTCATACGGTCTGAAACTACAAGCTAACTACAAGTTAACTTAAAAGTTTTGAAACTACAAGCGAAACTTAAAGTTTAGCTCCCATCGTGTGACGTAACTTAAATCATCTGCTGAGAATCACAAGGGTGTATCTATACCCAGAGTTAATACCCTTCTTGATCTCAACAGAGGAATATCTTAGTAACATCCACAATCAATTCCACTTATCATGCATGCCTGTTGTTTAAATGTGAACTTGATCGGGAGAGTATCTTATCACTCTCTAATTCTTCATCAGTCTAGTATCATTCCACAGAAAGAGGTTGAAAGAAATGTTTTAACAGCTTTGACTAATCAATCCATATATTTTCCCAATACGTATTGGTAATAAAACATATCAGTGCGGAGAGCTATTTAAGTCTGCAAAAGCTCAAGAGTTCTACAATCGTTAAAAGAGCTTTGAAAAAAGAAACATAAGCCTTCCTCTCGAAAAAAAATAATTCTCACACCTGGTTCTTAAAGGCCAAGTCCACCCTAATATCAAGTTGATTTGAATAAATAGAGTAAAATTAAACAAGCGTAACAGTGAAAATCTCACTGAAATCGGATGTAAAATAAGAAAGTTACGGCATTTTGAAGTTTTGCATTATTTCATGAAACAGTGATATGCATAACATGGGCGGTATGCAAATGAGTGAACCGATGATGTCATGCACTCACTTTTCCTTATGTATTTTATTATATGAAATATCATATATTTCATTTTTTTGCTTCAATAATGTAAAACATGGTTTGACTCCATATGGAACATGTAAAATCATCATTATTGTAACTTATTTTCATACAAGGAAGGGATTCTTTATTATCACATCTATAAAAATTGAAATATTTGAAATTTCATATAATAAAATACCTAAGGAAAAGTGAGTGTGTGACATCATCGGTTCACTCATTTGCATACCGCCCATGCTATGCATATCACTGTTTCATGAAATAATGCAAAACTTCAAAATGCCGTAACTTTCTTATTTTACATCCGATTTCATTGAAATTTTCACTGTTACGCTTGTTTAATTTTACTCTATTTATTCAAATCAACTTGATATTAGGGTGGACTTGGCCTTTAATACCCTGCAAATCCTTTTCCCACTGTACAAAGACTTTATCCTATGGATTGAGAAGTAAAAATGATATGATATGACTTTTAATTTTGTTTTTTAATTTTGTCCATCACATTCCATATCAATTAAAAAATGAAATTATCAGCATGAAAAGACAAACTGTCTGTGAAATATATGCTAGGTGGATATAAACGCAGAATTTATCATGTGCTATCTCTTCTCTTTGACAGGTGTGTTTGGGTATTGATTTAATGGATAAGCTGTCTAATACTAAAGGGGCTTTTACACTTTCACGGATCGCATCCCGGATCATCCCGGATCGTCACTCCGGGATCATCCGTATTATCACCGGCATTACCGTGTATACACCGTGGAGGCATCCGGCGTGATCCTTGGCGTACCGGCATATCCCGGGAAAAAATTAAGCTTGCTTTATTTTTCATCCCGGAGTTCACGGATGAAAACCAGTCCGTACTCTTCCTTGTAGGCACCGTGTACCTCCGTGTAGCTGCCGAATACACCCTGGACACTCCGTGTAGACACCGGGAGGTCCGTACTAATACCGGTTTCATCCGGATTTGAAATTCATTATATTTTGCCTGTAAGAAATAGTCCGTGTGCAAATTGCCATTTGACGGACATAGATGTACGTATCATTTTGAAGACAACAGACGTGTCAAGATATCTCAATAGACAACGTACACCTCCGTGTAAGGACCGTATAAGGACCCAGTGGCCTCCGCACTCTTCCTTGAACTCCGTGTTAGCTCCATATGCGTTTCCAGTATGGTCCGTGTTGCTACCTTGTCTGTTCGTATAGACACCGCACTTGTCCGTGTATTCACCCAGTTCAGAACGTATCCACACCTGATTTTAGAGGAAATCGTGGTGTCGCACGCCGGATCACCTCGGATTAAGATCCGGGATGATCCGTGATGCGATCCACGAAAGTGTAAAAGCCCCTTAATGAAGAGTGTATGGTGTGTAATGCATGGCCTATTTAAAGCACTGATAACATTCATAAATAATGTAGACAGTCAGACTCTTCATTAAACAATATTTTTATCCCTACCAGTTATCTTTTTCTCATTATAATGCATTTACTGCATTCTAATGGCTCTAAAGTATTAATCCTTGTGTGAACATGTTATTCAAATTACAAACATTATCTTTTAAAGGCTATCATTGATATGTAGAGGTGTTGTGGATCAGTGGATAAGTCCCCGGACTGTGAACCACGAGGTCCGGGGTTCGAATCCCACCGCAGCACTAGCGTCCTTTGGCAAGACGTTAATCTACATTTGCCACTCTCCACCCAGGTGTTAAATGGGTACCCGGTAGGATGGCGAAAGGTAATGTCCTTTGCTTAGCATGTGTGCGCTTAACAGGCGACTGGCTGGAATGCTCCCCAGGGAGTGGAGAATGTGCATACACTGTGTGCGGGCGTGCCAGAATCCAATGACTGGGGTAATAATATATATCTATAGCGTTTGAGCCAGTACTTGGGAAAGGCGCTTTATAAATGCCAGGTATTATTATTATTATTATATGATTTTTCTTAATCATGGGTTCTGAATTGTGCAAATACAAAGTTATCAAATACAAAGTTATCCAAGACTTGTAAACAAATTTTTAGGCATTTTACTCCCAGTGTTAAAGATCATATGCTCGATCTGTAATGAAAAACACAAGTCAGAAAAAATTGGAACCAGCGGGATTCGAACCTGTCATCTCCTGCTTGCCGGGCAGCGACTTAACCACCAGGCCATTCTGGTTCACGGCCAAGTCACGATGAACTGGAATCAAATACCCAACATTCTTTTCTTTCTGACTCATTAATATTCAACGGTCCGCCGTAGACGGATACGATACGAGCATACGATCTTTAACACTGGGAGTAAAATGCCTAAAAATTTGTTTACAAATTAAAATTCCTCCCATCAAGCTTCTTCATTTATTATCCAAGACTTCTTTAAGATACATCAATCTCTATCATTGCTACTGTAAACACTAATCAAACAACACTTTATAAGTGAGTGTTTGAATATGTGTGAATGCCAAGTTATCCAAGGCCCATCCTTGATACACCAGTTCCCATCATCTCTACAATCAAATACTGCTTGATATGTGGGGCCTTGTGTGAACGAAGTGTTATCCAAGGTTTCTTCCTCGATACATCAATCCCTATCATATAAATTGTAATCGATGCCGCATTTGCTCACTTTACCACCAAAAAAGACAACCCCCCCCCCCCCAAAGAAAAAGAAAAAAAAGAGAAATACCTGAAGCCTTCAGAGTATCATTATATCTATTACAAGCCAGAAAAACCAAGAAAGCTAAGGCACTAGCTGGCCGGACGCAACACTGAGTAAGACATCTCCGCAACCAGCGTAACCCTATCCAAACCACCGAAGCTGTTTGCTTTCTTTCTCGTTTGCGCAAACTCATTATCGGTGCTCGCCGAGTCGGGATGGAGGGGAGAGTTTGTTAACGGAAATTTGCGTTTCGTTTCAGACACAAGAGGCCAAACGATCCGTCAGGCACGATGGCATCTTTGCCTGGTTATCACAAAAATAAATGTAGAATGAGAGAAAAAAGAAGATGTTGTGCTGAACAAACCTTGCATAAACAGCCCTGGCTTTACAAGTGACCACATTTTTTTTTTCTGATTAAAATTGTCAAAAAATTGGAAGAAAATGTGAGATGTCAGAAAACATCTAGGAATGCATTTTCAGATTTAAAACTTTACCAGAATGGAATAAAAAGAGAGACGCAGGTAAACACTTATATTTTCTGATTTCAAATTTCAACAGCAAAAGGGCAGAGTAAAAAGGGAAAAGGTAGGGTAAACGTTTGATCAAAACTTCATCCCTCAGCATAACATAAAGGTGAGGAGGTTGAGGGGTGTTTGAGTTAGGACTCAACTCCTTTAGGGTGCGCAAATTTGCTTTAGAGATTTAGAGCACAGGGGCATGTCAAGTTCGTGTGGCAGTGATTATTTCAGTTCTTACAAGTCAGGGTTTGTTTGTGGGGAGGGTCAATTTCTATTTGATTGATTTGATTAAGTTATTTTTAAGAGGAGTGGCTGAAATATAATGGCATAACAGGTCAATGGGAAATAGAACCCATCAATTAGGATGTGATATTGATGGGAGTTTTAATCTCTTGCCTATCTAAACAAAACACAAACCTCAATCATTGTTTTGAAATACAAAAACAGAAACTGAAAGATACTTTATATCAGGATGCTTTGTGCCTTTTGCTCAATATCTTAACAAATTTCGTCTTATTGACTTACAATGTATAATGCCCCATTGTTATGTCTTTTCTTCTCCGGGGACAGCGCATCAAAATGTTGAATATCAGATATTTGGGATTATCAAAATAATTGGGTTTTAACTGCCAATGCTGTTTATGTGTTGCTGTGTTGTGTGAGGTCTAAAATTCAAGGTTTCATCTAACTGCATGTGAATTGTGAAATGAAGAACTTAGTCCACACTCCTTCCTACACATGCAGTATGCAAGGCTTAAAAGACAAAGAACACAATAAGGATGAAAACCAATCAATGTATTTGATGGTACCACTTACCCAAGGCATTAATTTCCATTAATTTTCTCTTGGAGATTCTACATTATTATGAATATATTTGCATCTTTAATTTCAAAACACAAAATCAGACTACCGACAAAAACTCACACTTAAGCCTCATTAAATGGCAATATCAGTTGTTAAAACAGAAAATCAATTTTGACCACAGAAGGAGAGACAGTATGGAGCAATCAAAGAGATAAACCTAGCATTTTGGAAGTTCGTTGATCGTCAGGACATTACCCTTCCGTTCATGTAGTCATCGACCAAGTTTTGTCAATAATTAATTACCCACCTCAAAATACATGACGAGTTCCTCCAATGAAAAAAATGAGTTTCTATTTGCTACAATCAAAATCACTGGTGATCATCTTCTAAAAATGGCTTAATGAGTGAACAATCATTTATTTTTAGGTATGTACATGTATTGCCATGAAGTACATTACTTGTGGAATACTGGTGGTGCAGAGGCGCTTTTGGTATGGTGTTCTGTGTGATATGTCTGTGGTGCTCACAGCACCTTGGTGGTAATGATATTCAGCTACACAACGTGTTAGACACCAATTTGTGTCTAAAATGAGATGATAAGTGAATTGTTTGCAGGTTTTTTTCTCTGTAAACTGGCAATTACCGGTAGGCTATCCCTTTTTGAGTTTGATGATGTTGGTAATGTTTATGATCTCTGAACAAGATACCGTAGTTTGAAAACCTTGTGCACAAAATTTCAATTCTTATCCAAGTTGCTACTTTTACATGTACATGTATGAAATTTGATATTTGGCTAAACTTGAAGCTACAAAATGCTAATGTAGCACCCCCTATGGCTGAACAAGCTAACAAACATTAATCACAAAGAAAAAATCACTTTTCTTCAGAGTACAAGTTTCTCTTTTTTTCTTTACTTGTTTTTGGTTATGGTAATTAACCTACATTCTAAGTACATTATTTCCTGTTTCCTCCAAGCAATGGTATTCGCTTCTAGACATTCATCCTTCTAGAATTCAACATTACAAAACCAAATTTCAAAGATTCAGGCTGCAATGCGAAAGCACTTTTGCGGAAGTCATAAGTATCAGAACATAAATGAGCAACGTGAAAATATGTACAGTTTGCAACGTATCCCATATCGTAATTGGTGTCAGTTACATCATAACAAGGCAGTAGTCCCTCCATTCATCCCTTGTCGGGTAGTGTACCTGAATTCAGGCAAAATATCACTTTTCTGTGGCGCGAACCAGTTGAGGGGGGAAAATCACAAAAGGGGGATGTTGGGTTTCGGGCAAGAAAAACTACATATCGAGTTTCGATAATCTGGGTTTTGTTGTAGTGCTTTTTTGGAGCGATCAGTAACAATTTGCTACTAGCTGGGGTGAAATTTAAGAATGAGTTAATGTCCCACTCTATTGTACCTGCAACAGTTTGGTGTGAACTATACTAGATGATGAAGGTGACTAGTATGCACGGAATAAACTACAAAGAGAAAGAAAAAGAGACAGATAAAGAGAGAGAGGGGAGAGAGAGAGGGGAGAGAGAGAGGGGAGAGAGAGAGGGGAGAGGAGAGGAGAGGAGAGAGGAGTAGGAGAGTAAAGGAAAAGAAAGAGAAAAAACACAGAGAATGAGAGTGAAGGAGGAGAAAGAGAAAGAAAGAGAGAGAGAAAGAGAGAGAGAGAGAAGGGGGGGAGGTATGTGAGAGAACTCTGAAAATTTTAGGATATCATGTTCATGGTAAACACGTGAGTAAAGTATAATGATTCACTAATGAGTTTGAGAACGTGATGCAGAAGGCATTTCTGTAACTACAATATGTAGCCCGAGACCATAAAACATTGTTTAGTGTAAGTGTGTATCAACTTCAGGTACCACATATCATGTCACGCATCATCTTCTGAAAATCAATTTCATTTAGGCTTAAAATTACAAGAAACTGAGAAAGAGTAAGGAGGAGAGAATGTGGAAAAGAAAGTGGGAGAAAGAAAGACAGGCAGAGAAATAAATAAAGAGATAAGGCAGCAAGAGATAAAGACAGAGACATGGAGGTAGACAGACAAAAAGAGTGACAATAGAGACAGACGGACAGACAGAAAGACAGTGATGAGCACTCTGTACCACCAAAAACTTCAGCCTCAATTCCACTTTAACTTTGAAGGCAATACGCATTTTGAAATGGCGTTCTTTTGTCACTCTATCCCATCTCATATACACTGAAAATGTTGTCAGTAAACTTTACAATAACAGCCTCCAATCCCCTCAAATGGCAACATCTAAAGCTCTGAAGCCAATCAACTGCCTGATGATTGCTCTTCTAATCTTTTTTAATACCAATACCTAAGTTGTTGTGTTTCCTGTGAAATGTTGTGATTCCTGTGAAATGTTGTGATTCAAACTCAAAAGAAGGACTTCAAAATATCGATCAACATGGAATTACCACTCAGGGACTAAGTTAATCTTGTCGCATCCACATATGTGGTCAAATGTAGTTTGTGTTGTTTTTTTTAAATATGCAATATGTGTAAGAGTTGGAGGTAATGAAATACGTTTCAAAGATATCCATACATATCAATGGAAACTGGCAATACAATAAATTGTTTTATGTGTCTAGAATCCTTATACATGTAGTCCATAGGATTCCTCAAGCATCCTTTGCAAATGTGGTTAAAAAAAGATGGTTTTGACATTTTTTATTTGTCCTTGTTTCACATTCATGGTTATCAATTAGTCAATTCCCCCTTTCTACAATAAATATCCTGATCTTTTCCTATCCTCCCCCTCTCTCTTTCTTCCTTCCTCTCTTTCTCTCTCTCTCATAAGATTCCTGCAACCTCAAACTAAGCTTCAAAAGGTTAGATACCTGGTAACTATTTAGAAGAGGGAAGAGAAGGAGAAGGGTGCAAACAAAGACCACTCTTGTCCTCTCAAATTTTTCAACCACCACCAAGATGGGCCAGCAAGCTAGGAGGCTAACCTCTGGGCATTTTCAAGTGACTGGGTCACATGATAAACAACATAAGAATGTGTGCATGGAGTGGCCATCCCTATGTCCAAAAGGATTTGGGAACTGGGAGATAGCCATCATCATGATGAGCCCTCAAACATGCAAATAACACTTTTGTCCTTTTGCGCCTCCTGAATGAGCCTTGATTGCAATTCATTGATTTAAAGAACCTTCGTTTCCAAATCAACACCATGTCACTGTAATGGTCACTGTTATGGTCACTGTTATGGTCACTGTAATGTGGAATTTTTAAAAGCTCATTTCATATGTTGAATGCTAGAAGGGCACTTAACCTGTATTAAAAGATATGATTAATGCCTCTCTGGCTCTGAGCAGAACAATCCAATAGGATGAATCATCTACATGTACCAATAAAAATAATTGAACACAATTATTAAACATATAGACCTACATATATGCTCATTGTAAACAATCTTGATTTTGCTATTAGAATATTGCCACTGACAGTGTACAAATTTTGGGGGCGTTTCATCAAGTGGCTTGTCAGTGATTTTTACCAACAAATTTGCTCTCAGCCAATCAGATGCAAGGATTTCAGTAGCTTATAACAGTTGCAACTTGTCATTGATGACAAGTTTTATGAAACAGGGCCCTGATGTAAAAACCTATCAGTCAGATGAATGCTAAACCTGAAATGACTCAGGCTCATGTCTTTGGAAACTAAAATTAAATAATATCCAACTGGTTAATGAAGGGGTAACAGAAGAAGAAACTGAGAAGGTAACAACTTTCCTGAAGCCTGTTGAGGAATTTGCATACAGCTGAACCATGCACAAAGCCAATATGGTAACAGATCTTCTGACACTCTTGACCACAATCAACAATACCTGGACAAAGAACTTCACATGTAACTCACTAGCTTTGAACCACCTCAAAGTATGGGACTGACACAGGTGTACGTCCAGACAATGAAAATGGGGCCACTTATTTGGGCTGAGGCTTCATCATGGCATTATTGTGGTCTAGAGTAAATCTTGGTGAGTGAGAATTAATGTACTGGGGGTCATCAGGCCCTGATTGATTCAGGTTTTTTAGGAGTGTCACAGACATGTTGACAATGTCAGGGGTAATAGACTGTATGCAATGTATGTCTTGGATACTTGGGAGAGCTTCCAGTTTCCTATGACAATCTTTCTTTGTACTAGATGGCTACACTTTATGAATGGAAGAATGGTAAAAAAAACCCCCCAAGAAACGTTGCGTTTGAATTCATAAGAATGCAGTGTTTTCAATTTGTCTGCTTTATGTGCAGGACATATGAATTCACTAGCATGCCAGGAACTTCTCATCTTACAGATCAATGTACATGCCCAAGTAGGCAAATTTTAATTTGTATGCATTTTTCACAAAACGGGAGATTTGGCAGTGAAATTACTCTCGTATAGTGTAAATGATATTTGTGTTGAACATCCTAAATGATATAGGAACATGAACATAAAATGACAATGATACTGCCTTTGGCCTGGTTAGCCCTTTTCCCATTAAGCTATTTGTGTCTAATAAATAAGATTAACTGCAACCCCGCCCCTTTAATTTTCATGTTCCTCATTGTGGCCATATGTTGCTCATTTTCATTCCTTCTGTAGCTTCCCCTGTCTAATCTCATCACTTGTAATCCCACCACCAGTACTGATAAGACTGATTAACCCCAGACTCACTGTTGCCAGAATCCTTGGAATATCCATTTACATGTAGCTTGATTTATACAAAACATTATGTACAACACTCTCCAGTCTAAATTGTAGGCCTATTTTGTTGGCAACCACAAAGTATGTTACACAACATTAAACAAATGAATAATGCTGGTGGATTTTTTTTTCTTTGGAACTCAATTGCACTGCTAGACTGCAAAATATTTTAACTTAACTTGCAGCTATAGGTACGTTCATACGGGACTCGTGGTTTCAAAACTTTAAGTTAGCGAAGTTCACACGAGCCTGAAACAACGAGCTCAAACTACAAGCCGAGCGAGCATGGTGGTTAACCCTGGAAGTAGATACTGCCGATTGTGTGTACAGTACACATACAGATCCTGTGTTAATAATTCACGCGAAGGGTATGACCCGGAAATTTAACATGAACAGCGAGGTCAAGTTTAGCTCCCATCGTGTGAACGAGACAAATGTCAATTCAACATTTCATGCTTACAATATTTCTGCTTTATTGATTGATAACAAGATAGGACTTTGTTTATTATAATCTTGATACAGGTAATTGATTTCTAACCATACAAACATCCATGATAATTTAGAGAGATACATGGTGGGTCAAAACATCATCCATGTCCAAACATCTTGGTCAGTTCACAGATAAGAAATTAAGAAAAACATAAAGCCTGTGTATTCTTTCTTTCCAAAGCCAACTTCTCTCATATTGCATCCAATCCCTGCTACTACATCTACCACCACTCCAAAAAAAATTCTTCAGAAGAGAATTTTAGGGACTGTATGTACCAGCCCCTTTTTAAAATGTTGAAATTTTGGAGGTCCAAACAATACATTTCTCTGAACTAAGTTTTTAATTTCAGATGTAACAATCTATCTAAATTTAAACATTAAATTTTGCTTGCGCCAACCACTTCAGTAAAGTGTGAAAGTCACAAGGAATCACTAATTATACAGCAAATAAACCTAACACCAAGCCACCAACTCAAGCGTCCCCTACCCCATCCACTTTGTTCAAAGGAGTCAAATAATGTCACCAAATATAACAGAAAATCTGTTATCAAACATGAAGAATTAAAATGGGACTGTAATGATATTGTGGGTGTGGGGGTGGGGGCAGGAGAAGAAATACTAATGGAGAACTTGCCAATCTTGCCCAGATGATGACAGAAACTTCATGTCATTTATTTCACCTCATGGAAGAGCCTCTAATCAAAGTACATACAATATCAAATAACTATCTTACACGATTATTCATTTTAACATACTTGAGTGGCGACTGGTAAATACAGCTTTCATCTTCATTGCTCATATTCGCAAGGACTCATTATTCCCCCAAATTATCACCCTTTTTTGTTGTCTCTCTCTCATATTTCTCCAGACAGACCATCTGTAATTGCTTTCTTCTATCCTTTGAAATAAGGATCATTCTTTCTAGCAATATCAAATCTTTTCTCTTTTTTTCTTCCCTCTCCTGTTTTTCTTCTGACAGATCATACGCAATTGCTTTGTTCAGTCTTTTAAAAGTAATAATCATCATTTTTTCTGGCAATTTTAAAACTCACCCCTCTCTCTCTCTCTCTTACTGTCTGTCTTTGTCTCTCAGCCCTATATACTCATCCCCATCAATCTATTTCTATTTTCCTACTTGAGCATGATTCTTCAATATTTGTTTTTTTACAATACAGGAACAAACACAATATACCTTGTCAGACAATCTGTCAATAAATAGGTTTTTTATTTCCTCTTCATTTTCCCTTTCTTTTAAGCAGATCATTGCTGATGTCATTGTTCAGGCACATGTAATACTCTTTTTTTTTGACTATGTACATGAACACATGACATATTGGTACATGCATCAGTGAAACAAAAATATATGGAAATAACTTTATCTACATGTATACTATTTTGTTTGGTTTTGTAGGTGCTGAATGTGTTTGGGTTTTTGTTGTTGTTGTTGTTGTTTTTTTGTTTTTTTTTTTTTTGGGGGGGGGGGATTTGGTGTTTTGTGTACCTGCTTCTTAGTTTTTAACTGTCAAATACCTCTTTCCCTATAAGCTTCTCTAACCTCCATCTACTTTCCGTACATTGTGTAGATCCCATTTCATCTACGGGTCCAATCACTCCCTGACAATTTTTGACCCCTATTTGTTCAGCTAAATGCTTTGTGCTGAAAAATCTACACCTTTACATATTCCATCCTGTTTCTATTTGCACTGCAAACACCTATCAATCAACAAACCAAGGGTGATAATGAATGAGAAATACATGGGGGAGAGTAAGGTGTTGCTAAGAGGGCAGCAAATACCCCCTGTATATAAAAATAATCTTGACAAGGGCTGGACAGACCCCTAAATATTTGTTCTCATTAACTGTAGTTTTATGTAGTGAAATTGATTGTTTTGCTGATGAGCTAGGAGAATATTACATGTTCTGTAAAACCAGAAACTTTCTTCTTGGTTTAGATTCTTAATAATTTCATTCTGAAAAATTACCGAATTATGACAATAAGCCAGTTTGTAATTAGTGCATGGTACAAATGAGCCTGAAATTACTTTTTGACCTTTTACCTTACCGCTACTTTTTCTCGACACGCATCTGTTTGGGTGGACGCACATCATGGTGCGCACATTATGAAAGCATATAGAGGTTAACTGTACTCCGTACAAATGACTTTTATCTGCACATGCGCAAATGGTAATTATGAACTTAGAATGTGTGAGTTTCTAGCCATGAAAACTATAATTATTAAAAGTTCATGAAGGTTTTTAGTTTTACCATACTTGTTGTTAATGTGGTATTAAAACAGAAGACATACATACATATCAAGTCTGCTTTGGAGTATAAAATGGGTGCAACCACAAAGAAAGTGGTACCAAGACAAAGCTAGGGGTACAAAGACCAAAGGTGGTGTGATGTATTGTTATAGAAAGGTGTGACCATGGGAGGAGACTGGGACAAATGATTCTGGTGGGACAAATGATTCTGGTGGGGCAAATGATTCTGGTGGGGCAAGGAATTGTTTAGTTTCCTAATTAGAGAGTACACAAGAAACCCTATTCTCTCTCTTTGCATACTCAATAACTACCACAAAGTAGTACAGGGGTGGGGTAGATTTAACATGGATATAAAGGTGATATTAGAACTTTTTTACATGTAGGTGTTTCCCTTTTGCAAAAAAAAAAGAGAGAGAAGCATGTTGGGTTATTTGGCTTTTTTCAAACCAGAATTTTGCTTCATTCCGTGAATCATTGAGATGCGCTGTTCGGTACAATTAATGAACAGAAGGAGAACGAATAAGAGTGTGAGAAAATTCCATTTCAATTATATCATCTACATGACTGTTATCTTGCAGCTAGAGTTATATAGTAGGTAAACATACTTTTTACTGAGAGTCACAAAGACATTACCTCTGTGTGAAGCACTAATGTCCTTTTGGCTCTCAGCATACGATATACATACGCACTATAAAGCAGGTTCTATGTACATTGTAGGTTATTAGGGAGAAGAATGCAAGAACGTTGCAAGTCCATCATTAAGGAAATCCTGGAACTTTGTGATGACGATGTATGCATGATGATGATGAAGAAGATGATGATGAAGATGATGATGATGGTGAAGACGATGGTGTTGATAATCATGATAACAAAAATATCAATAACAATAATAGTAGAGTAGATTAGGCAACTTCAGTTCTGCATCTAGAATTGTGAATTTTCCTGTTACTCTTGAATCTATGTGAACTCTCTTCACATGTATTTAGAAAGGTTTCTGTCCAATCTCAGTTCAGGAATCAATGCACAGGAATTCACCAGAGAAGGCACATCTGCATCCTAATGCAGTTACTGAACTTTTTGGAATTCTCTTCCCCCAAAATGGAAAGGAATAGAAATGCATTATTCAAAGATGCAATTCTAGCTACTCTTCTCTGCCCCTTTCTTTCTCCCCCTAATCTGAGATTTTTTCTTCTTCTCCCGAGTATTAGATTACACAAGGTTTTACTTTAGTATGCAGAAGACTAAACCGCACAAGCCTTCAATCAAGGCAATCAATGGATCATGCATATTAAACTCATATAAAATTAGCACATCTTCATAATTTCATTTAACCATGATTGGCATTACAGATGAAGGGGTGATATAGAATAAAACTGCTATAAGTCTTTTAATTAGTATGGATTCCAATGTTACTGACAAACCTTAGAAACTTACTTCACAATATAACATTAACTACTTTGAGGAAGAACATGTGTGTGCCCCAAATAAAATAAACAAGAAGCCTGGAAGTTAGACTAACTTTACATTCTGGGAAACGAATTACTTTCAATATAAAGTGTACTCTTTTTATATTTATCTCTTAAAGGGATACTCAACCGCAGATTGCGGACGTTTTTATTCCGCGAGAGGGCACCATGATCGCTACCTGATCATGCCGTTGCCCCGCGGGGCTCTATCTCCGGACAGACTGGTCGCCGCGCAACATGCACGCTCCGCCCGAGCTCGAGCTCTCGTGCGAGATTCGGTCGGCTTCGTGCAGTCCGAAATAATAATCCCAGCAGTCCGACGGACGTGTTCGACGCACAAACTTTGTGTACGAGTGAATGGGGCTTACGCATTCCTGACTTTGCCCACTGCCGCCTGGTGGCGTATCCCTTTAATGGGAGAGGAAAGTACAGTCAGCTCATGTACTATAATGTTTAAACAAATTCAATTTCTTTTGGCAAGAGCACTCATACCACAAGTATGAGTACAACTTATGCAACTATTTACTCATGCTATCTATAAACTACAAATTGTCAAAATCTACAATTTAGACTGCGCAATATCTCATTTAGAATTTTAAAAAAGCATAAGCTAAGAAATATGCATGAAAAGTCAACAATTCATTTCTGATTCTTAAAAATCTTTGTTCCCATATTAACATTTCAATATGCTCTTCCATTCGATTCAACAAGATTCAGAAAAAAAACCCAACTTTTCTCCCAACTAGAAGGACTGGTTTTTGTCTTCTACATTCTGACAGCTATTGTGCAATAAATTAGTTTGACCAAGTTTAAACTTTTCGTAATACAAAGATATAAATAAACTTTTATGGAAGACTACTTAAATTGTTATGCACCATATACTGACTCGTTTGGAAAACAAACCTCTTGTGTCCAATATTCATTTCCCATAAGGGCTACAATGAGTGTGTCTGTGTTACATCTCACTTTGTTCCTAAACTTTTTCTGCAACTAAATTATATCGTCTTAATCTGTGGGCATTTGCTGCGAATAAAACATACATTGTCATCTGCATCATTTCACAAATGCTCCTTTAAAGATAAAGTTGAGTTCTGGTGATGAGATTGAATTGTCAAAGAAACTGTCTCAAAGCAATTGGGAAAAGTTGATTATATAGCACATAAGAATTGGTGTATGCTGTAAGGTTTTGGGATCACCAAAATGATAAGAAATTGACTCAATCCTGCTGAGATTCACATGCACTGCACACAGAAATATGTATATGACACTACACACAAACACAAATGTTCGGTCTGTACATTTCGGCTGTTTCTTGTCATATTTTGAATGTGAGGCCATTTGAAGAGCAATCCTTTTCATGGGAGATATCTACTATGGTGATCTTCCAAACTAACATAATAACAATGAGAAAGCTCACAAATTATCTTTTACCTTTCCCAGAACTCAACCTTCCCTTTAAGTAAAAAAAAGGTCCTTAAAATCAACGAAATGGAACAAATGGGCTGGCTTCGAGAATAAAGACCAGATAATTTGACACAATCTTGCTCTTTTTCGGCATCACTACTGGAGCGCCCACTCCCAACAAATGTCCAAACACAATTTCGTTAATCTACAAGGGTTGAATTTTTGAAGTGATTAAGCCATTTGGGACGTTTAGAGAGAGAATAAGGGAGGGAATAAAATTGACTCGGTGAGATGAATAATGGGAGATATGCAGGCTGGTGTTCCACACATAGTGTCCCCCTTTTTTTAAACATTTTTTATGAAGGACAGAATACATGTAGATCTTTGACAGACTATAGATACAATACTGGCTGAAATCCTGGAGAATCCCTCTAAAAAGTCTGTGAAGATTCTTTAGGGACCACTTACTATTCCTGGCATGTCATTCCAGGAGGCTTGGCAAGCACTTTCTTTTCATTTTCAATCAAGCAAAGGAATGTTGGTGAATTTTTTTTCTTCACCTTGCAGATTTCCACTGGAGGCTAAATCACTTTCTGCTTTACTACAAAACTGTGAGCTCCTTTTCAACTTTCCTTTCAAATCTGTAGAAGGTATAGTTATGCTTCTCTCCCATATTAAATTATACCTCTTATTTTACCCCCCCCCCCCCAATGCATTTCTCAAGATGTTGTCTTACCAAACTACAGTCACACAGACTGCACATGTTGTGTTATGTTACACAATACCCTAAAAAACTTCTAGACTATTTCTCTCAAAGACCTTGAGGTCACTTTATGTCCTGCATGTTACATGTATCTTCAATGTCATAATCCTCAGTGATTAAAAAAACCCTATTTGTTAAGATGTTGTTCCAATGACAAGATGGAAAACTTACACATGCAGCCATAAAAAGACCTATTTATATTTAAAAGTGTACACTTGTTTGGTATGTTTGCCTACAAAATGTTTCTTTTGTCAAAAGTGTAAATAACAAGAGCTGATATTGATGCAAATGTTCCAAGGATTACCAAACATCATTGTGTTTTTGTACGCTTATAACATCAGACATTCAAATACTATGAGTCACTGTGAAAAAATACTTCTTCTGATGTCATTTTGCTCAAAGAAATCAAACATGTCATGGAGGATTCTATGATTTAAAAGGGATTCCTAAACTAAGAATTCACAAAAAAGTTCCAGGTATCTATATAACTATTAGTAGTAGACCCTTGGTCTGTTTGCTATTACATTTTTGGGTGAGTCTGGGGTATTTTGTTATTTTTGTCCTTGAAATAATTACCATATATAAGCCTACTAATATATCAGTAATCATTATAAAATTAAAAAAAAACTAAATAAAAGCCCCTTCAATAAAAAGAAAGAAAGAATTCCTCAAAAATAGGAAAAACTGAGTATAATTTACTCTAGGGAAGACGCCAGTCTCAATTCAAACCAGATAGTGAACATATACTCAAAATAAATTGATAGTTATTAATTCATATTTATATCATTTATTTAAGAGGTAGACCCATCCCCCTATCAACATCCAACCCACTATATAAGGGACCAACTCATAGGATATCTACTCATTGTAAATCTCATTACCCACCAAACGGAAGGTAGACATGGGCTAATTAAAAACCTTTCCAAGCTTATCAATGCTTATTAAGAGCACTGGTTTGTGTGGTGGAGATTGAAATAATTCTGGTGTATTTAATTCTTGGCTTCTTGTACTTTCTTGTGGTAGGTTAATGCTCTTTCTGTCTCTCTCTCTCTCTCTCTCTTGATATACCCTAAAGCACTGCAAGTAAATCCCTAACTACTGAATATGTATTAGAATAAATGATGCTTACATATTGAGTTAAACATATTGTAGGTACTAAAGACTTATAAGAATGTGAGAAGAAGAAAAAGAATAATTTCAGAAAAAAACTATAAATATCACTGAAGATGATGATTAATACCCCCGCCCCGTGACAACAGCCTTTCTTGACTTTTGGTCGAAAACTGAGGAAGTAGTTTGATCCGCAAGATTTTTCCCTGATTTACTGCCATACATATGCCGTTTCCATGGCAATGCAGCTTCCGACACATGCAAAAAATATGTCTTGCACATCTTCCCACTAAGACCAATGTGTGTACCAAATTTCTTGACTTTTGGTCGAAAACTGAGGAAGTAGTTCGATCCGCAAGATTTTTCCCTGATTTACTGCCATAGATATGCCGTTTCCATGGCAACGCAGCTTCCGACACATCCAAAAAATATGTCTTGCACATCTTCCCACCAAGACCAATGTGTGTACCAAATTTCATGAGCTTTGGTCGAAAACTGAGAAAGTAGTTCGATCCGCAAGATTTGCAATGGACCGACCGACCGCCCGATCGCCCGTCCGCCCGTCCGCCCGTCCGCCCGACCGACCGACCGCCCAACCGTCGACTGATTCCTATATACCCCCTTCAAACTTCGTTTGGCGGGGGTATAAAGACTAGAATGAAAGATAGGAGATTGGCAGAACAGATAAAGATGACTAAAAGTGCTGATATGACGTTACAGAAAATGGAAGTTCATTCAACTTCAGGGGTTACCAAACTTTTATCTAGCCCAATTTTTTATTCAAGAAGTGTTGAATTTATCACATCAAATGGACACTGTACATTTCTGTCACACACAAAGCTGAACATTTCAGATAAAAGGGAGCTGAAATCCTGATGGACAAGACTTATAGCAGGGTAAGTGCTTCCTAACAACAGACACTGCCTGCTGTGTGCCCCCTCAAAGAGAATCAGAATGACAAGTGACACATGAAAGATGCCAAGCTCAAGAAAAGGTTCCTTCTGCATCCTTCTCTCTACTCCTCTTCTTCTTATACCAACAATACCCCCACCATCTTTCCACTTCAAAACTCAGACATCTCCCCCAGAATAACTTCATTAGTTACATCTCTCTCTTGCTCAGCCATTTGTTGTTCGGCACAGCGAGCGCTAATGCGGTGCACGGGGTGACGTGAGCGACTCATAGACCTGGCACGATAAAAGAACCATGCTGTGATGAAGTCTTTCTTCGTTTGGAAGAACTCCATTTCTCTTCTCCCATCATTGGTATGATCAGTGGAGCTATACCTAAAAGAACTGGGATACTATTGAACCGCTAGACTGACAACCTCTATAGAACCCATGACCACCTACTGTGATTCTATGCTTGTTAAAATTAAAACACTCCATTTACGATCTCACGCTTTCTTATACCTCTTGTCCCCACAATGCCTTCACCACAATCCAATCAAAATATTGCACCTAGGATACACAGCCACATATACCGGTCTTTTCATCAAGTTTTCATTGTAACTTGGTGGCAAACTTGGCGACATTTCCAACACCACATACTGGGCGTCGTCAAAGGCTGGTCTAGGGGAACAAAACTTCTCATTTCATGCATCACACCTCTGCCGTCAAATCATTTCCTCTTCAAAAAGTTCACTTCAGTTCCTACAGCTAAAAGTGGCATACTGCCAGTCTTAGTCACAAGAGCAACATGAACTATAGTGAGCTAAAATACATATTTTTTATTTTCCATTTCTGTAGGTTAACCTTTGCTAACTTAATTTGGTGGTATCAAGGCAATATTTGGGTCATAACTTGGTAAATCATCAGAGCAATTTTTCTCACATTCATGACAAAGCCATAACCATATAGGAGTTGCAATATTCACCTCATAACTAGATATTTTAGGGGTGGGTTTTTTTTTTATTACTTTTGTATGTTACATGAATATCATAATCTCTTTTCTAAATTGTTTTCTTCACCAAATATCCAAAGCCACATTCAAGCATTTGACCATTCTAACAATTTCTTTTTTTCTCCTAAATGAAAACTTTTCCCTTTCCTCAATCATCAATTCCAATTCCAATGAACATGCAATATCATCTAGTCCCACAAAGTACACTCCATACCACCAGCCCTATTTATTTATTTATTTATTATGGTATATGATGATTGACCAGCAGCGCAGGGGCTGAAGGGGTCAATTTACAATCAGATATATATATGTGCATATATACAATAGAATCGCATCAAATATATAAAAAGATACATAATTGGAATCAAAACGAAAATACTAAGATTTATGCTACACAAATAATAAGATAACAAGTGTGAAAAGTGAGAGAAAGAAAGAAAAAGTAAAGAATAGGAAAGGAAATAGTGAATATATATATGCACAGACACAGAATATCTGCATTTTGTTGGTTGAATTTTCATTTCAATTTTGCTTGCCAATATCCAAATGGGTTGGAAATGTATGGCATAAACATGTGTACACGTACCACATATAAATCAAGATGATAAAACACAGAAATCACCAGCCTCTTATATTGCCGACCAGCAAAACAACCTAATACGTCTAATTCATAGGTTGGATAGGGCCGCAAAAGCCGGAGGTATTATGCACCGTCCGAGATAGAAATTGAAATTATCTTCCAAGTAAGCAACAATGTTGCACCCTTTATGAGTCTATTCCTTTCCTTTGACAAGGGCGATGATTTGCACCCCTCCGGACAGACGGAGAGGGGCCTCTTAAGAGTGAATGGATCTAACAGGGATTCATTAAGGGGCTAGTAGCGGGAGGGATGATGAGAGTATGATACCAGCCTGTCATACGGATACTGATCTCTTCAACACATTTGGCCTTGCATGACATGTAGATCACACGCCTGCAGCTAACTGAGGACCAATATCTTCAAAGTATAATCCTAAGGATAAATGTAAAAGCCAAAGCATACCTGCTGTACACATAGGCCTGCATGGTCAAGACTCACAAAACAAAAGGCAGGAGAAAGTACATTTAGCTCTGGAAAGCTACAAATGAGCCTTGGAAAACTGAAGAAGAAAAAATACTTTTGCCAACTTAAAAGAAATATATAACATAATTTGCTGTGAGAAAATCACACTTGAACACAAAATCAAAAAAGAGCTCCAACAAACAGACAAGGATTTTTTACACAACTACTCAGACATTGTAGGTTAAGTTTGAATTGATACTTCTTCTTGACAAGATGGCACATCTAAAGAGAGCCTACTAAATGGCTTCATCCTGACAAGCCAAATGGGCCATTTGGGATCCCACAACAAGATCATTTAGAGATTGACTCTCATGTTTATGGCCACTTTTCTTTCCCTCCCTGTCTCCAAACCAATCCCTACAGTCTTTGAACTCATCAAGGGTTTGACAATAGATGCCATTGTGAAGTGCAAGTCAACCTACACACAACACAGACCAATTAAGCTCCTAGACTGTTCACAATTTAACCCATATTGAGGAAAGAAGACCTACAATGTAGGCCTACTCACTTTTACATTTCTAAACATTAATCCAATAATGGGTTCGAACACATGTATTCTAATTTAAGGCTCAATAGTCCTTGGGTCCAATGAAAGTGACTACTGACAGAATCAGAAAAAAAAATGAAAAGCTACAGTTTCGAAAAGTTATTGAGGAACCTAAACCTATCCAGAACTCCTCCCTGAACAATTTCTTCAAATAAGTAACTGAAGTCAACTGGCTCTTATCGGACTGATTCCTTGCTCAAATATAAATTACTGTTTTAAGAAGCATTATTCTGGTTATATTGGACAGAAAGGAAGCTCAAATCAGTGAATTTTTAATTCTTATACAGAATACCTTCACTAGTTTGTAGTCTATTGAATGGCGACCTTGAATATAAAGTGATATACCCAAACAACAATGAAAATGGACAGTCAGAGAGATGAGAAGAACAACGTCCACTTCCTAATTCATTTCCCAGGTTTTCTTGAAGGAGAGAAGGGATTAACATCAACCAGATGGGGATTAAGATTATCCCTAGGGGCATTATCATCCTATCATCAACAAGCTTTAAACCCCATTCACACCAAGGGTAGGAGGTGCTGCAGTTTAGTCTCAGTTTGCACTGTCACAGACTTTACTCTCATTACAAATCCAAACATAATACTGTATGTATACGCCAAAAGTTTCGCAAATAGGACTAGCCAGACTTTTCGCAAGAGGTTGAATTTACAATCAGGAAATTCTCAGATCTACAAACAGCAATGATGATGTACTTTCGCTAAGCTAAGTGGTGAATTTCTGTCAAGGAGACAACAAATTCAACTGACTACTTTTGTCGGCAATATCTTAGCGTGTTGTTAAATTCACGACACACTCGCGATTCGTGAAAATAAAAACCCGCAAAATATATGGCATATACAGTACGACATTAGATTTCACATTTACAACTTCAGCAACCGGTTGAAATATGACTATCAAACATTTTGAAATATTTCAATACTCTGTAACACTACACCAAAGTTATTTCCCACTTCCCACCAACATGTATGTAGGCCTCTTGCCTGGCTACACACTGATTAATTTACCTATGAAATATACTCAAATGTACAAGATCATCATGAAATACATAATGACATACATATCAGAAGTAACTGCAAAGTGTCCTGCAAACTTAATCCAATGAAAAATGATCACATACATGTAGCAGGGGAGAATGTGGCTCTGGATAGCTCCAACAGAGCTTGGGAAAACAAAAGGTGAATTATGGGTTTAAAAAGACAATAACAAAATAAATGCATTCATGCAACAAAAAATTGTTTTCACAGTACTTTACACACAACCATATATACCACAGAATGAGCATAACATGGAATTGTGTCAATTTCTCAGGAGATAATATTCAAACAAGGTTTGTTTTATAAGACTATTTGGATGGATGTACTTTACACACCACTAATAAACAACCAAGAAGGGATACATTTCTGAGAACAGGAGACAACATCAAAGAAGAAAAACAAAGAGGGTGGGTGTGAAAGCAGAAAGTACTTTTTCACACAGGAGATTAAAAAAAGCTATCTCTTCTTATCACAACCAACATAAGGGATTAAAGTAAATAAATCCTGGAGATTTTTAATCTTGAGGTGGTTTGTTTAATTCTGTAACAGATGGTGCTAGAACCACTTTCAGCTCTCTCCTTTCTGTCAATCTCCCTGCTTTCCACTATTTCAATACATCCCTGTTTAGTCTACTTAGTCTGTCTATCACAATTGGACTCTCTCTCTCTCTCACTCTATTTCTCCTCTCTCTCCCTCTCTCTCTTTCGCTATTTTTTCCTCTCTCTCTAATCTCCCCACCCCTCCTTTTTCTCTTTCTCTCCCCCTCTCTCTCTCTCTGCCTCTCTCTGCCTCTCTCTCTCTGCCTCTCTCTCCCTCTCTCTCCACACCTCCATCCCCATTTCCCTTCCCCCTTTCCCCATCTCTCTCATTTCATCTCCCTTCTTCCTGTCTGTCAAGGTCAGGATGAAAGTCACTGACCTTTACCACTGACCTCTGTAATGATGACTTGATATCAATTCATAGGATGAACCACCAAGCTTCTATCTAATCAATGTCTAGGGTGAATCATGCATGAAGCATCATAGCATGACAGAAATTAGCAGTACACAAGAAACAACTATCTATTTGTATCACAAAAAAAATTGTATTCCTTGCAAAATATGATCAATATAAATGTGTGACTGGCAGAAGTGTATTAGCACACATACCGGTACATGTCATTTCTGGTAACATGCTTCACAAATTTTGATTGCTTGAGAGATACATGTTATACTGTTTTTTAGCACGACAGGAATTTCTCTCTTCATCAACTAATAAAAAGTGACAATAGAAGGTAACTACCAAATTTTAATATAGTTTTATATCAAATAAGCAGATATTTTCAAAGTTAATGCTAAATACCTTCTGCTTAACACAAAAGTGCACGTCTTCATATAGTATAACGCACAACTCGTTTATGCCCTCTTGCAAGCCACACAACGATATGCATGTAGGAGCTTCTTTTTTTTTAATTGAGCTTTTACACTGAGCAGAAATATAAATATAATTTAAACTCTGCTTCCAAAGATGTTGCAGTAGATGCTAGTACAGCCATTTATACTTCTACATCATCAATTATATCCCCTTTCTTCATTTTGTTGCTACATATATATTCCTATTCAAGAGTGAAATCAACTTGAAACTTGCAGTCAAGTCTATCTTGGGAGTATAATGCTGAATCAATTGAGTTTATTGCATAACCTCCTGTCACAACAAAACACCCAGGAATATAACCATCCTGTTTGTATCACTAATGGATTACAATGGCCAAATTAAAGGGTCAAATTAAAGGGTCAATCTAGTGACACTTTCAGACCACCAAGATCAATAAAGGGAAGATATCAGACTTGAAGGCTGCTGGGTGGACAATAGACCAACAAGCCTTTGGTCTTATTTGTGAAGGGCTACAATTGGGTCTTCATATAGAATAAAAGAGAGGGACAGGGACTGTTTGAAAGAAATATGTTGAAGTGGTCTGAAGAAGAGAAACTGTTTAGAAATTAACAGGAAAACATGAAGAAAGAGTGGGCAAGTGTTTCACTTTATAATTCACTGAGCTGCTTTTTAAAGGTGCTTAAATTCAGAAAACAAGTGCTAAACATGTGGATATCCTCTGTGCATAATTATGTGCACATAAAGAAAGTACAAATACCCCAGTAAAGTGCCACCACCAATGTAAATCCCTGTCCAACTTTGCTGTATCATGTGAAAATATAATTTAACAACTCATTGTAAAACATAAATTAGGTCAATCACTGTTTTCCATCAACCCCCTTAAAAAAAAAAATGTTATGTAATTGTAATGCCTGCATTGTAACAAGTAAACTTGTCTTTGTTGTCCCTCCAAGTCTGCATTTTAACCATGTTATCATATATTTCTCTTTCGCTTGCTAGTCCTTATTGTAAACCTATAGCAAATCAGCATTCACAACAAAAACAAATCTGTTTTTGCCCAGTTGATCTTGGGTTTACATAAACTTTAAAAAAAAAAATCAAGCTTTGAGTTTGACAAATGTCATTGGTATTTATATGACAGATTGTCTGGTCTGGCTAAGAGAGATTCTCAAGAAAATATATGAGTCTTCCCAAACTACTCCAGGATAGATGTCCAGAAATATAAATCAATTTCAGGAAATAGGACCTAGGAGAACAAGGGAGGATTCATAAAGTGTACAGCAGTGAATTCAGTTAGGAATGCCCCATTTCACCAGACAATAGATCTTCTGGGAAGCCTGGCTATTCTCTTGCTTTGATTTGGGATTTATTTCTGGTTCAAATCATTTTGTAAAATGACATCTGCCCAGGACCATTATAAAACAAAAGATAAATATTGCTGATAAAAATTACCTCAATTTTCAAACTGAGCAATTCATATCTACTGTGCATTCCAAGAGGAAATTTAATTTAGAATGCAACCCATCTCAATTCTCTACAACACAAGGTTTGGGATTATTCAATAATGTTAATAAGAAAACTATCTCATAAAAAATGGAAATGTAAAAATCCATCAGTTAATTTCTAATCAATTAAATTTACAATAATCAAGCAATATCTATAAAAGATAAGAATAACCATTTCAAATGATAAACTGAAAAATCAACATTTCCAATTTCAATTTTTGTGAAGCCCCCATTCTATTCCCATTAAGATAAAACTGTGTGAAGTTATTTTTTGTCTTGTACACACTTCCAGACTTACATCTGTTGTATATCACAAACAAGGTAATATGCATGTTATTGGAATGGGTCTATATAACATCTTGGTAAATAACTTGGAAGGCCTACCTACACAAGAAGAGGCCTTAGCACCTTACAAATTCACAATCATAGAATTACTGTAGCTTAATGCCCTGGACATGAGCACATAAAATTAAGTGTCTGTTTTGGTAATCTCATTTAAGCAACTAAAATTAGATGTGGGGTGAATGCTAAGCCTCTGTAGAGCTCCTAATAATAACCTATCCACACTCTCTATGTTGATGCACATATGCATTAAGTCCTATTTTATCCCTCAAGTCATTTGTCTGAGAACATCACGCCTACGTTTTGAAAATATATCACATTTAATGCGTGTGCTAACGACAACAGAATTCTTCTTTCACTATCCTTGACCTCAAATCATACTTAAGGTACTCTGGAAAGATTTTTTCAAATAGGCTCCCCCACCCTGCATAGCAAATTTAATTTTAGGATATGATGGCGTTGACAAGTCACATCAGTTAGAGCATACTCAAAAGTGATTTGTTATGCGGAGATTAAATTTTGAAAGTCGGGTTAAGTGAAAAAACACGAATTGTAAGTGTGTATGACACTGATGTAAGGGGGATGAGGTGAGAAATGGGAATGAAAGAGTGAGATGTAATAAGTTGATAACTTGATTTTAATGAACAAGCCTTGGAAATTGTAATTAGCTGAATAGTGGTCAAATAAGCTCATATCTTCATTGGATTTTGAAAAATTTAAATTAAACATTCTAATTATTAGACATGAAATTGCTTCCTTTTAAAGCATATGTATTTTTTTCTTTTGAAAGAGAAGGTAAAATTTTTAAAATAAAACATCACTTATTTTAAGTTTATATCAGGCCTAACATGCCTAATATAATAGTTAATATATACATTGTATGTTCATTGTTGAAATCCTTGTCGTCTCATTATCATACACTTTTTTTAAAGACAAATCAATTCTGTAATACTTGAAATATATTGTATCAGATTTTGGGTATTCATTGACTCTGTTTCAACAATTCCTGCATAATAATAATGATATTGAAGTGCATTCAAAGTGGTACAACTCGGCCTATATAATGTAGTATGTTCAGCAAAATTATGAGGAAATACACAAAATTACATATATTATTTTAAAGGATAATTTCCTTCTTACTCACCTAAAAACTGGACAATAGTAATCCAGCGGATGAGAAATGATATTCCAAAAGCCATGACTCCAAAAGAGGTGGTAACTCATCGATGTAATTATAAACCAATTATAATAACTCCACTAAGATGTTGTGATGTAAACAGTCACATGGATATTCCAATCTCTCCATTTATCTAGATATACTCCAAAGTTAAAAGTATACTTTAATCAGGTCCAGTGTCATGAGTGTGTTAACATGCTCAGTACATAATAAACAGCAGCTCACTTGAATAAATAAATTGGTGCTGAAAAGTCGCTCTGAAAAGTTTGACAAAGCATGAAAAGGGTATCCAGGTTGTGCATACCTTCAAGTTCAATTAAACACAGTAGTCTATATCCATGTCATCCAAACTATCCAAACAAACTTCTTAAAAACGCTGATTTTTAGAGTTTTCTAGCACTTCACTTCCTTTTGTTTCTGCACACAAATTAGCTGAACCTTCCAAATAACAAATTATGCATTCCTCAATTTACATGGGAATAACAAATGCTAACATTCAGGGATATAAACTATGTTTGGTCTTCTCTTAGTTGAAAACACTGGAAATCTCTTTGTGGCAAAGAGTGAGCAGAATTCAGTAAGATTAGACTTCAGTTTCTATCCAATGTCTGAATGTTTGGTTGACTAAACTTGATCTGTGAATTGAGAGGAATTTGGTGCTAGAGAGAGAGGCTCAAATCTGTTGGTGTCAGAGAGTCTGGCGTCGTCACCGACAGTCTCTTATGACCCCGTCTCTTTGGTAAATCAGACTGCCTGGTCACTTGGGGCTGATTTACTCCGTCTCTCCCTCACTCTCCTTTCCTGTCTTGCACATTGGTCTGGTCAACGTTAGCGGCTGATAGGGATTGACATGGGACAGCCTGCCTGAGCCAGCGGCTTGGGCCTCGCCAGAGGGAAGGGCAAAGCAACCTGCAACTGCACTTCTTACAGAACACAAGTAGATGGGGTTTCGGATGTGGTGGTAGTGAGTTCCTGCATCTAGAAGTATATCCTTCACTGTTTTTCGTCTTGGTGATGGTCAATGGTTGCAAAACAAAGACAATTTTTTTCCTTGAATGCCTTTAAATCTTCAAAAGTCAACTGGATTTATTCTATTTGCAATAGATCTAGGGCCTATAAGCAAGACTTGCAAAAAGTAATGTTTCACTTATAAAAACGATATCAAATTGTCATCAGAAATGAACTTTTCTTCAGATAATTGTAGATTCAATCAATAAAACAAATCAAATCAAAATAGATAAACTGTCTGAAGATATCATGAAAACTGCACAGAAAACAGTTCCCTTCTTGTATAATCCTTTGAAATATATGCAGAATATATATTCAAGAAAAGGTGAAGAGAATCTCAAATAATCTTTCTGTAGAATATCCAACCAAAATTAAAAACTAAGCTTTCAGTAGGCTCCAACTTGAAGTTGAATTCCAGTCAAAAGTGAAAGTGCGAAAATCTCTCCAGAGACGAAATTTGGTGAATCGGATTCGAGCCTCGATAAAAAAATTCTCTCCTGGGTTTTGTAATCGACAAGTCCAATAAGTAACTCCAGCTATAAAAATCCAGGTAGTTTCTCACCAGGATGCTAGCGTCAATCTACCCCGCAACTTCAGGCATAGAGGGAGCAGGATGAGGTGCTCTTCACCGCACAAATTGCAGCTCACAAATGAATACCTATAGAATCCTGCACAAGTTGCGCTTTTTTTTCTCCCACTCCTCTCTTTCTCTCTCCTACATCACCAGGCCAGAAACCTATGCCCAGAGAAGACCAAAATCCTTACAGAACACACACCATGCAATTTACATGCGGGAACTACACAGCCAATTACACTGCACACACATACATTAGCCCAGACTTACAATGCACATGCACACACAAGGATTAACTCCATTGGCTTAACACACAAATGGACTTACACACTGGGGTTGGCCTGGCATTATAGTCTTTATTAAACAGACCAACATTCTAATAATCGGGATAAGATTCAACGAGAGAGAGAGAGTATTTTCTTTTTTCATATTTGACAGTACACAAAAAGTTACAAAAAATAAATATGGTTCAATTTTTAGGTTGAAATTTTACAGCAAAGCTATTGTTTCGGGAACAAAGTCAGATATATGTCTGACTTATCAGACTATGCACATTTCACCACCTTCATCCTGACTTGCTGAAAAAGTATTTGCTTCTGCATATTCATGGCGGTTCATATCCACTGTCACAAGGGGTGACTAATTGCACAAGCTCCCTGAGGGATGGTTGCACCTACTAAATGAGTTCACAGTGAAGTGTAGATTAAACAGAATTGTTGAATTTGGGGATAGATTTCTAAAGTATCATATTCCAGTTTTAAGAGCAAGAAGAACACAGGACTATTTCAGGGAAAATAAGCTAAATTTGGCTCAGTTTCTTACATTTTCATTGCAAAATAGGGGCCTACATTCACAAAAGCTTAAAGCAAATAGAGAGGAAATCATGAAGAGATTATGATTTAATTTTAACTAAAATCATTCAATAGACTAATATACATGAAACAATAACTGCAAAATACCAAGGAATGATCTCTTATATATTAGTATTCTCTCTCTTATATTGTGTTTGTGCTTTCTAAATGTATCGGTGATAATCACAACCACTCAACAGGTTACAGATTTGTGACGTGGAGTGAATATTACTGTAATGTCTTCAAAAGTTACAATCATAGCCAGCATGTTTTTTTTACAATCCGTAGTGATATCAAGTATGAATGACAAGTCAAACATTTTAAATTTATCACTATTAATATTACATTTATCTTGCTCTGTCCAATATCATTTTATTTCTTTTGACAGTGTAAACATGAAATGTAATACATTTATAAACACTGGTCAGATTCAATCATTATTAATCCCTCACTAAAAGGTAAAATCAAGGCCCCTGCTTAAAACAATAATGGATCAGTCCTAAAAACAACCTGTCCACAAATGAAATCAAGGAGATACTAGCAAGGAACAGGCAAGCTTGTCTAGTACCTCATTGATGGAATGTATGAATACTACAGTATGTTTCACATTATCATATACCAATATTCAATACCAATACTCAAAACAACTCAAACATGAAGTTTGAAATGCCATATGTTACTTGTGACAGTACAGCTATACTGACCTTGTGATGTTTAATCACACTCTAAGAAATTCCTATAATCTCTTTAGATATGAGTTTTGTAAACATGCTCATCAAATTCCATAGAAAATGTTGATTTGTCTATGAAGTTATCTATTATCCTGACCTAATTTTATCTACCATGATTTATGCCCCCTGCAAATAGAAGCTAACCATTTTGACCTTAAGACCAGGTGGGCCACTTCTAGATCAACTCCTGATTGCTATGGAGAATATTGGATGAACTTTCCCATTTTAAAAACTTTATTTGATGTCACTGTACTCATCAGACTACTATTCTTCAAAGCAATTGTTCTTATAGCAGGATGGTTAAAGAATGGGGAGGGGTACTGTATTTCATGGATCAGTTCAACTTGCAAACTTGAAGAAGAAAAGAAATGGCACATCAATAATGAGAACAAAATGTACCATATACTTACTGCATTACTTTCCTATCAATAGAACTTATCATAAATTTAAAGTTTGTTGAACTAACAAGAGCAGAAAATGTGTTTACATATAAAGATTATAATAATAATAATAATAACGTACATTTATATAGCGCAATAACTATACACAATATACTCTACTGCGCTTAACATAAAGGACCAATTGCTTGATAATCAAATTGTTCCATAGTAGTTCATTACACAAGTGATATACACCAAAAGGAAACTACCGAAAAGCTTCTACAAACAGGTGGGTTTTTAACTTAGTCTTAAAAGAGCACACTGAATGGGAATTCCTAATGTTAAAAGGAAGATTATTCCAAATCTTAGGTGCTGCGCAAGAAAAAGCTCGATCTCCCATTGTCACCTTAGTCCTGTAAGTTGGCATTTTTAGAAGCAATGTGTCATTTGTACTCCTGAGATTATATGAATGTGGATTTGATTTTAAAGTAAGTAATTCAGAAATGTAATTCGGAGATTGACCATTTAAGGCCTTAAACACAATCAAGAGAATTTTAAAAGCAATACGCTGCCTCACTGGCAACCAATGAAGTGTTTTTAAAAGAGGAGTAATGTGGCAAAATTTTGAGGAGTTACAAACTAGTCTAGCGCAGGCATTCTGTATACGTTGAAGCTTCATTGTATGTGACTCTGGTAAACCAAGCAGTAATCCATTGCAAGATTATCATTGCATGTTTTCCCCAAAACAAACAAGATTCATTTTTAAAACTATATTTTGTACACTATATTATACAAGAAACCAAACATATAGCTTGGGAGTCAGAAAAGTTGAATATTGAGGTAGAATGTTCACATTTATAACAGTATTGAGAGAAATTAAATATTCAATATGATATGAATTTCTGTATATCTGTGTGCTTTAATCACATAATGTTGACTAAATTCTTTCTGACAGAACTGTATTGTTGTCTGTGGGGGTAATATAAGGGCAGTGAGTGGTACGCAGAATAGAATTTAGAGATGGCCTAGTGAAATAGAATTAAATAGATACCAGCCGCAACAATAGGCCCTGGAGCGTCACATAAACCAGCAAGCCTTCAGTCAGAGATTGGGGGAAGAAAGCATTTTGGGTAATAATACTACCCCTTAATTGCATATCGTTCTTTTACAAAAGCTTAAAAACAGTTTGTGTGGGTTTTGCGGAAAAGATAGTCATTATCATATTCAACTTTGACTAGTCGTAACTGCCTGCCTTACGGGCGCAATTCTGTTTTATGGTCTTTTTCTCTCTTTCCATCAAAAATTAATTTCAACGTTCCGTTTATGACAAGGAAACCTGACGGCAGATGTAACTGTCATTTGTGTAATGGTATTAGATTTGGGCAAAGAGATATTGTTTGATAATATCTTCATTTTGTGTCTATATCTTAAGGGTGATTGGAGGAGGGAGTATTCTGTCATGTGGCTATGGGCAAGGAGATGGGGTGATCAAATCTTAATCATCAAACGCGGACAAGAAAGAGAAAGATCTTTGTTATTCAAAGTACATGTTACAATAGAAGAGAAATTTTCTTTGAGTCACAAAATAAAAACTGCTATGAATTGTGTCGCATCACAGCCTTCCATGGTCTACATCAATATTTCTTGAGATACTCTTTCCGTGTAATGAAACCGCATGTAAACAGAATTACACACGAAAGCAAATACATGTTGTATGTAACATGGATGAAATACAAGCATGTTTCGTGTAGGATATCAGTTCAAATCTTTCTTCCTGTAAGATGGTGGATACGTAATGAAATGAGGTTAGCCCCGGGGGCAGGAATGAGATCGATTTCCAGAAAATTTTAGGTTATTCTTGTCATTTTTCCCATTCCGACATTACCTAAAGATCAAGGCATTTCAGTTCCTTTTCTTTTACTCCTTGGCCATTCTCAACTTCCCGTTGATTCAAAACTGCGGGACCCATTTTGGATCCCATGTCAGCGGTAGATATCTCAGGGGGGTACACCATTAACTCAAAGAAGACGGCTCAGTGACAATTGTAGAATATGCTGTGGCGAGGGGATACAAGAAAGCCTTTGAATAGTGGAGGGACAAGCTAAAATGGGGTTGATCATGATGTCTTGATTAGGCAGCCCTTAGGGAGATCAGAAGTAAAATCATTATTCACCTGTCATATTTACAGGTTTATCGTCCATCAATTTTGGTGGCTTCTCCTTTTAAGACCACATGGAAAATGGGAGCCATTTCGGCAATGCGTGGGAACAAGTTGTGGCCTGTTTGTAAGAAACATGAAAATAATTTGTTCTTGATCGTTCCTACCTTTTATCCTGACAAAATCTTCTAATTTTGGTTGATGTATTGCCAAAGGGTGTTAGCATTTCTCTGGTCAATGTACTACGGCATAGGTATGATTAACATCACGGATGAGCGGAGAACTGAAAAATGTCACCACCCTATTTGAGTATGGTATTTACATGCTTGTCCATCAACACAAGCCCTAATTTCATCATATCAAATCATCTCAAACAATTTCAACCCATAAAACTATTCTTCATTTCCTGTCACAGTACACTTAAATGAACTATCAGTAGATAATAAAATTACTGAACAACGGAGCATCAAATACTTTGTTTTTCTTGTTACATATATCTGCATCAAGAGATCTCCTTGATATATGATAGGGCATGAACTTTAGTTCTGATCAAAGCTATACATGCTGGGTCTCTAAAAATGTAATTTAACGTGATATTGTACTCCATGTGATATAAGTAGATCTCTACCAATACAATGAATTAAAGGCACCTGAAAAAGGTAATGATTGTTTTGTTTGTTTGTTTGCTTGTTTTTCTTGTCAGATAATTTTCAGACTTGTGCCTTCCCCTCCCTGTAAAAGAATTTGCAACTGGAAGAATGATTTTCAAGTAGAAGCAAAAATTATATCGTAACAAAAGTTTTACAATATCATGCCTCATATGTAGATAAGGCACTATATTCTTAGAATTTCTGTTTGTATAAAGTAGGCATTATCTAAAGTCATACTAGTTTGCCAAAGTTGAAGCAATTTATTCTCCTACTGTAAAAGACCTCAATTCTTGATTCATTGCACTTTCTCATACAGAGTTGTGTAAGGGAGAACTCTAAATTATACAAGAAGAGAAAATAGCAAATATTGTGAGTAATTTAGGAGAGGAAAATGGAAGGTAAGTGACTGCAGGTCCTAGTATATATGAGATCTACCAACATACTCCACTTGTGCACTGGAAATATTATAATTTCTTTTGTCCTCTGAGCAAAAGAGAGAAAAACAGAGCTCAAGAATAGGATGAAAGGAAGGGGAAGAATTACAGAACTTCGCCTGAAAACAGGTCTCTCTATTCCTCTACTCTCCTCCATTTTGGTTGGAACTTGGAAGGTAAATGAGCGTAGCCTGGAGCTCTTCAATTTGTAGCTAGTTTTGTTCTCTGCTTTCATCCTATCCTGTATCAACAAGGCGGCACAATGGCCACCGCCGCACGCCCTCAATTCATCCCCACCTCCTTCTCTACTCACATAAAGTTTTTCTTTTCATCAAAAAACATTACCTGTCCTCCATCTCTTTCTTTTCTTTCTAGAAAGAGACTTTTTTCATCTCTTTGTAACCTCCTCCCCCTGTTTGCTTTCAAGCCTTCAAGCCATTTTTCCAATCCAATGTTATTTCAACAGCTTTACCTCCTTCCATTTTAGAACGTTCCCACTCAAATGCACACATTCTCTTGCAAGATTCCCATTTAACTAAACTATTTTGGCGAGCAGTAGTGCAAATCGGTTTGTTAAAAGGCAGGGGCATCTTGGGACCAACCATCATGCAAATGAGAAAGTTATCTTGTAATGAATATGGAAATGTATTCTGATTTGATTATGTCATGTCTTGATTATGTCATGATTTATCATGATGGAGTTGGTCAAGTAAACAATGAAATAAGGTAATTTACTATTTGTTTTTGCCTTATTATTCAACTGAACCTAGCAAATGCAAAATAAAACTAAATTAGAGGAACTAAACCAAAATCAAACAGTAGGTAATCTGGATATTGTTTATTTGGTTCAGTGCCAAAACTATTCTCAACAAAGGCAACACTATCATACATGTACACGCAATGACAGAAATGCACTACTACTCCACCTTGGCAACTCAACGATCTTTAGCTTCATAAACAATCAAAATATTTGCACATGATTACAAGATATTTGAACAATACCTTTCAAAAAAATGAAATAATAAGGTAGTTTCTTAGGATTTATTTGTATAAACTCAATCCCTGGCACTAAAATGACGATTCACCTTGCCACTTGTGCAAATCTTCTTTTTCATTCTAAATCTAAAGTGCAGCATTGCCTGCAGCTATACATTCTGCACCAGGCGCAGTTTACGCTTATCCACGGAAATATGATTATTGATTTCCTTCCAAAGCGCTCTCTCTTAAGCAAACAATCCTCTTTACAACACTGAAAGAACAGCATGTTTTCCCCATAAATATCTCTGAGGTAAATCTCACACTTTATGAACAATATAGAGGGAAGATAAAATAGATTTAAACATTTCTGCTTTGTTTCGTATCAGGGCATGAACCATGTACAGCTTTTACTTTATTTGTTTTTCTAAGAGAGCACTGCAAAGAGCGCTGTACTAACCTTTTACTAATCCAACAGAAAAATAGCTTTGTGGCAATATGACCCTTCATCGTCGTAGTCCCATTGATTTCAGCAAATCAAGCTACATTACAACACTTTCATCCAAACGCAAAGAGCAAAGAGAGCAGATGAGGAATGTAAAATGTAAAAATTGGTCAACATATGTGTCTGAACGGTCCATAGGCTATACGAAGAAAATTTTATACGACATTTCTTTATCGAGTTTCGGTATAAACGTTTTGTGTCTGAACAGGGGGACATGTATAACTCCAACAATCCAACAAAATTGCAACATTCCTTGAAATATAAAAAGAGAATACAAAGAGAAAAGCCAAGGATTGGAGGTGAGGGATGTAAATACAAGAATGTGATGATGGGGGAGATTCTCATTCTCAACAAGAAACAAAAGTGACAATTGACTTTTCCTGTAACTTTGCATCTTTTGATAATTCCAATATTTTTTAGCATAAGGATGCAAGATTGAAACCCTTGCTTTGAGCCCTTCCTTTGATACTTTCTCATGTTTGGGATTGATTGGGCTTTGTTGTATCCCTAAGTACCATGGATTAACTTAATCCATCAATGTGTTGAGAAATTTAGCCTGTGTTACAGCATCTCTTGTTTATCTTTCATTTTCTTCCACATCTTTTCTCATTTTTCTATTCATTTTCTTCACTCAATATTCATTTCTATTCATTTCTTTCCACATTTGTCTTATATTCTTCCCTTTCAGAAATACAACAACATATTCTTGGGGGTACTCTTTAAAGTATGAATGATTGCAATGTCTTGATCAAGGCTACACAAATCACTTTTCCAAATCTGGCCTTTTCTGTGGGAAATTAGCTTTTGAGTAGGGCTTTATTCCACCTGGTGTTGAAATGTTCCAACTTTGCTTGGAGGAGAAAGGGTCATGTTACAGGTTTTTGTACATGGAGCAAATTTGAGATTGGAGGAAATGTGTGATTAACTAAAGATTAAGTCTACATAATATTTCATGCAATGATTACAACTTCTTAACAAAGCGTGTATTGTACCCCCCCCCCCCCCCCCCCTACTGAAAAAAATGCACAAAGATGTGGGACATTGTACAGATTTTCCCCTTTGTCAGGAAGCTTTCATGGCTTATGTTCTCATACCTTCATTTAAATGTTATGTGTTTGATATGTATCTTTTTTCTATTACTACAGTATTCTAAATATCAGGTATTAGCTCATGTGATTGCTAGACACTATACCTGATCCTAACCCTAACCCTAAACCTAAACCTAAACCTAAACCTAAACATAATATAGAACCAAACTGCAACCCTAAACATAACCATATATCTTTGGCAAAATAAAGAACAATTGTATTGGGAGGTTAGTCAAAGTACTCTAGAAGAATCAAAATCATACACAGAACAAGGAAACAGTGCACAAAATATGAGTGACAGGAAACAAAAAAGGGAAGATAGATTAATTCAATGTAATTCTAGATAAACAGGAAGAATTTGTCACAGGTGAGAATAGAAGATTTCAAAATTAGAACAACATTTGAAATAAAATCGGTTTAAAACATACAATAATAATAAACCATTTATCAAGTACAAATAAGGTAAGTTGCCTTCAAAATGTTAATCACGATATGCTTTCAATATGATATGATTTTATCCATTGTTGAGTGGAAGAAGGACGTGTGTTACAGACCCAGGAATGGTTACGAAGATGCATGGAAAATTGAAATGAGAAAGAAAATAATTTGATAATTAGTCTTCCACTTCAAATCCTACACAATTGACTGCATATTCAAGTGAGAAATAATGCATTAAAAAAATATGGCGACTTTTAATATACTTTGAGGAGTTCACTTTTGTATATCACTAGGGAAATAACATTGTCTGTTTATAGTCAGGAGGACATATCCTTTCAAATGCCTTTCTCGCTCCCAAGACAACTCAGATTATCATTGAATGAAAATATTATTGAATAAAGATCTTTCTTGCTCTCATAGCATTCCACATGTTCCTTTCTGCTTCTATTTGAGAATACAATGATAACATACATGTACACATGTGAATTATACAGAGATATATGATAGGTCTGATCTGCCGAAAAATAACCAATATTGGAAATCGTAGAATGTCAGCATGGACCTATCAAAATGAACTGATGTGAGATATCTTGTTTCCTAATCAAGCATTCATGGTGAAGCATAATTGTTCTCTTTAAAACTGGTGTATGTTACAAAGTGACATGCTTATACAGAGAGAATCACTGATAGGTTACTAATTAACGTGAAATTATTAATGTTAACAATGTGACAAGGTTCTTTATCTCTTTAACCATGACCATTAATGTCTCTTCTATAATATGAGTGAAGAGGATAGAAATAGGAGAATACTCCATGAGAGACCAAACCTCTGACTGGTTATAATGAAATGCCGTTTCTTTTTGTCAGTTGGTCCTTTTCCATTGATTGACATTCTCTGTTATATAATATAAAGAGAAAACATTCAAATATTCTTTCCTGAACCCTCCCCCTTTCTATCTCCAAATAGACCTGTTCACAAATATATTCAAATTTTATGCATACTTTTAAAACAAAGGTTATTCTTGACAATCTGAAAGCTTGTCAGAGACTTGTCAGACATAGCAACAAGTAATGGATTCTAAGTATTGTAGTTCATTCATTAATAACATGTTAATGATACCTTGTTACTAGGTCCCCAGGAAAGAAACATCCATAAATTTGAATCACTTTGTAAACAGGTCTATTCTGTCTGTTCACAGTATTACTACGTCTCTTTCCTTCTTGTTCTTTCCCCCTCTCTCACTTTGGTTTATCTCTATCCTTCTTTCTCTCTCTTTCTCTCTCTCACTCTTCTCTCTCTCTCTCTCTTACTAGCATGACTGCCTGTCCCTCTGTCTCCGTCTCTCCAGTTCATCCATTTTTTACTCAGAGTATCTGTCGGGGCAACCTGAGATTAAAACGATATATCTCTGGGCTACGGCGGGGCGGTTTGGCTCAAAGGAATCTGATTGGCAAATTTGTATTATTAATCTTCCCAATGCTGATACTTGCAATAGAAGAGGGGGGGGGGGGGGGGGGGAAGGTGAGAAGAGAGGGGTAGTGATCAGTGGGGTGGGCAATAGGGTGGGATTAGACAGGGATTTTGACAAATTAGTGGGGGTTTATACTGCATTCTATAGAGAAGGGTTGTGACATCTGATGGAAGATGACTTACAATAGAGGAAAGCAATGTGATACTCATGATAACTTAATCTTTATGCTAGCTCATAGATTAATGAGACGGCGAGAACAGCGAGATATTTGAAATAAAAACAAATAACAGGATAGATAGATATGACAGAGATGAGAGTAAGGTAAAAGGTGAGAATAAAAATAAAAAAGAGACTCAAAGAAAGACAGAGACACACACAGTGAGAATGAGACAGAAAGACAAACAAATACATATATGACACACACAAAAATAAAAGAACAAGAAATCATAAAGTAACAGAGAAGTATACGTATGTTCATTATACATTTCACACACAGAGCAATTAGTGAGGTTCAATTTCTAAACTACATGTAAGAACACAAAAATCTTCACAAATTATTGAGATTCTGATCAAGATTCAAAGAGCACTTTTGTGATTAACAAAGACTATTTGCTATGTGCTCCGTGTAACAAGCTCAGTGGTAGTGAACATGTTATAGTTATACCAAGGAGTTATACATCCTATGTGTGAATGAATCCATCCAAAAAGTGAGATTTGAATTGTAATTCAAATCTCACCTATTCCCCTTCGTACAAGTGAATAGGCTTGATATCAACACTTGCAAATGGTGTGTATTTCCAAACCTAATTATCTGTCAACCTCAAATTCAGGATCTAATTTTCTTCAGAATTCAGTGTACGATACCAACATGTATGCCCTTGCAATGCAGACACTGCCATTCAGTCTACAAATCATCTAGAGATGTAGGTTCAATGTGTAATAGTAGAAAGGGAATTGAAGCTGAGTGATACAAGTGTGAGTTTTGCATTAATGCACATCAGGTTAGTGTTTCGTAAACATTTACCATGTTGTCCTAATTTATTGCAAAGTATCTTTTATTGTCGATGCTGTCATTCAGAAACATACTCCACAAAACCCATTTATATTCTGACTGGTTGATTCATAATGTTACATGCAATATGCCCATCTTCTCTTTCTTTCTCTTTCTCTCTCTCTCTCTCTCTCTCTCACTTGGTCAGTCCTCACTGCATCTGTCTGTATTAAAGGGCAATCCAACCTTAGTAATAACATGATTTTTGTGAAATCAGAAAAATAAGAAAAACAGGATGGTGAAAGTTTGACAGAAAGTTATGGATGTTTGAAAAATGAGATCACTACATCTATGCAAATCTGAAATTGGTAGTTTCGTTCTGGTCATGCGATTGCAATGAGAAAAAACTGTGTCATAGCAATAGGGAAAGGTTGATCATGTCTATAAATAAGAATTTGTGTATACTGAGAATCATCAAAATGATGAGATATTGACCCAATGTTGCTGAAAACCACATGCACTGTATACAGAAATGGGTATATGGGACTGCACACACTTCAACTATTTCCCATCCTATTTTGAATATGAGGGTATTTGAAGAGCAATCCTTTTCAGGGGACATTTATACTATGATGTTCTTCCAAAGTGACATGAAAGGAATGAGAAAGCTCACAAATTATTTTTCATCTTTTCCAGAACTCCACCTTCTCTTTGAACCACATCATATTTCTATGAGAATACTTAATAGATGGGGATAGGCTTTCCCCCAGCCTTCAGTTATTTCCAAATGAATACAACTCATTCTACATCTAAAATTAAAAACATACTTTCCACCCTTACTAGGCAGGACTCTTCATGATAAATATCCCTGTGTAGGCCTAAATGTTCAGACAAAATCACTATGAACACGACAAAGAGAGCGGACAAAATATACAGCTCCTCATTGTACCCTCCACAATTGTTCTGATAGACAAAAGAACATCCCTTCACTGCTATTATGTAAAATAAGTAGAACAGGTGAATATGCATGTGACACCTGTTCTATATATTTTTACATAATAGCAATGAAGGGATGTTCTTTTCTCTACCTGAGCAATTGTGGAAGGTACAATGAGGAGCTATATATTTTGTCCACTTCTTTGTTCGCCGTGTTCATAGTGAATGCAGAACCAGAGTAAAAATTTTCAAATTACAATTCAAGGATACATTGTTTATTATTTTGTGATCATTCTTCCTAATTTATTTTGTTCATTGACAAAGGGACAGCGGGTTGTATCCTCTGGAAAAGCACTATATAAATCCAATTATTATTATTATTATATATCGTCTTCTGAGAGCCGAAAGGGTGTTTACATACATACTTCCATAGTCTACAGTGTTTATGCTACTCTCAGAAGATGATATGACAGTTGTCCTCAGTAAATGGGCTTGGCTCAGCCCGGTCCCCTTCAAAATTTCTTAGAAACAACATGTTCATTGGGTAGTGAGAACATGCTCCAAGGCTTGAGTGTTTTTCAAGACATGCTTTTACCAAGTGTGTGACACCACTTGTACTGTTTGGAATTAAATGACTCCAAACTTGTTGCAACAAGGCCATCAGAACAGTACTCTCATTGACAAGCTCTTCACATAAGTCTCTGAAAAACATTTTTTTGTCAATGATTACCCCCTAATTTGAGACTCTTTAACATAGTTTGTGTAAAGAAAACATGTCATTTTGTCAGTCACATGACCCTCAAATCAGTACTTGTTCCTATTCAAACGATATGTTCACATCACAGCAATTTTCTAAAACTCTAACTTCACATGAACAGACATTTTGCAAAACAGCTCTCCACTAACAAATTTGTACATCAAAGATGGTAGTAGAGAGAATGAGAAGGGACAAGAGATTAGAAAAGAGTGATAGATAGATAGATAGATAGATAGATAGAAAGCGAAGGAAAGAGAGAGAGTTGGATGAAATAGAAAGATAAAGGTTGGGAAAGACTAAGATTAGGGGGAAAGACGAAGATTAGGGTGAAAAAAAACTATGACAAGCACTCAGGTATGAAGGCTCCTTTAGACAAAGGTTTCAAAAGAGCAAATGGACAGATTAAGTATCAAATTAAGTAAAAAAAAACAAAAAAAAAACACTCCTACATGAAGTGAAGTATTTTTATAGCAGCATACCATGCCTTAGAATGTCTCTGTATCTCTCCCATTCTTTTGGCTAACCATTTTGCCTGCTTCTATTTTTCTTTGGTTCATGGGGACACCTGTAATTACTTCTCACATAAACAGCCCCAAGAGATGCTCCCCTATGATGCTAGGCTTCACCAAGATGGCACAGAAGACCCACAGAAATACAAATTGATGACTTTTCTTCAACGCTTAATTTGTCGGGCAGCGATACAGCGGTGGAGTCAAAGTGAGCAAGGAGAGGCGCAACCCTGGGGAAAGTTTCCATAATTTTCATCTTCTGTTTTGTTTGTTTGATTTTCTTCATCTTGCTGAATGAATGAATGAATGATTGTAGAGCTTTAATGACGGAATGATTTTGCTTTTAGTCCATTCCCTCTCCCAAATGAGGTCAGGGCAGACAGTACAGTCTGTCTCAGAAAAATAAGAATAAATCTGGCCCCAATTTGGATTTTAATGCTCACTGTATCATATTATTTAAAACCATGGACAATTTTTGAAGACAACAAATCTGTCTATAAGGGTACCGTTTGAAATGGTAGCAGCTTATCGATTATTTACTTCTTCTCCCTCCTCCTCCTCCCCCTCTCTCTCTCTCTTCCTCCTCCTCCTCCCCATTTAAATCTAGTAAAATATTCAAATGTTGAATTTACATGAGTGTCTTATTAGAGGTAGAAATGGAAATGTTCACATGCTATCAAATTATCTGTCCATTCAAAGTTGAAATTAATCCCACTCTTAGGTAATTGTCTTCAAATCACATTTTTTTTAAATAAGACTAACAGGATTTAACATTTGAACTTAAGAATAGCATCAGGTCTTCTAACTTCATGCAACTTCCTTACAATTTACACCAGGCAGGTCCAGTAAACAATTTGTTTTCTTGAGCCATACTATAGTCCTGCAAGTGGCAGGTGACATTTATATGAAAGTTATTTCATTCCCATATCCAGAGGGGGTCACCCCCTCCATCTCTGGCTGGTGTAGCAAGCCCAAAGAAAGGGGTTAAAATCTATCTAAAGATGATCCCCTCAAATCATTGAGGTTATGGATAGGGGGCAAAGGAGCACTCAAAAACGGTTAGAAGTTAAAGTAATGGGAAATTATCGGACAGCCACTTATAATTTGGTATTTCTTTTCTCCATGCAGGCAAGGAATGAGATTTATAAAAAGGTCAAGCCCCACAGCAACATTTTGAATGCTCATCAAGTGTAAACCTAGATTCAGTCAGATCTGGTGATAATGGTTACATGTTCGTGGTTCCTGTTTCTAGCAGGCCCCTATATTTTTCACTTTGACAGCTAAAATGTTGAAATGTGGCTAAAAGCAGTTAGGTGTATTGGATAAAAACTATCTGAAAGTAGCCAAAATAACTTGAAGGGTTGAAGGAGAAGGAGGAGGAAGAGGAATATGAAGAATTGGGAAGAATATGAAGGAGAACATAAAGACTATCCACATTAGAAATGGCAAAAACTGATGTAAGAATGAAAGAAAAGAATTCAATCATGCACAATCAATGAATCAAAAGATATGTCTACTTACTGAGAACAGAAAAGATTACAAAGAAATGATAAAATAACATAAACCAACGATGTGCAGAAGCAACAAGAAGAATTTCTCCAGTGTTGATCTTTACAAGTGAGTGTAATATGTCCATAAACAATTTATTTGTTTATGCCTGGATCTATCAGTTTTGAACCTTAAAGATAAAAGTGAAAAATGAAGCAACAACAGAAAATGCAAGATAGGAGAGAATTTCTGCCTTGAATCTGAAAGCTGATTGACCTATAAAGTGCAGATGTCAGAACAATTATTACTTTAATTGAGTGAAACACCAGAGTCAAATGAAGAATTTCAGCAGCATTCCAGGCCAGTGAGTAGAACATTTCTAGAAACAATTTATTAGTTAGAAACTGAGAGGGCATAATTTATTGGAAGGGAAATATAAACTTGAAATATTTTCAGTGATGGGAGGGACTAATAAATAATCTTTGAATATCAACATGAACTTGAAGACTCTCAGGTTTCTTAAAATGTTGACGTAAAATTCTATGCCTTTTGAAACAACATACGAACAGTACTAAACTGGGGATTACATGTTGGAAACTAATTGAGAAACAGAATAGAGAGATGGGGAGAAAAAGGAGAAAAAGGAGAGAAAACTATATCAGCATTACAATAACATTGTCACCTATTTTACCCCACAAAAATTCTTCCTTTGCCGTTTTTTTAGTTGAAAGGAAAGATCTATCAGTAAAGTCATGTTCTTACACCAAGATATTTCAAGTATCTTTTATAATATGTCTTTTTATGAAATGTTCTTGTCACTTTTTTTCTTCCCTTTTTATGCTAATCATTTGTAAATTTTGTGATTCTATTTGATTATGTAACAATAAAACATATAATTTTTTTAAAAGGGGGAAAAAAAAGAATATATTTCAAGTAGTATATAAATAGTTTTTATACAATTTCTTAAAGTTATATTGATAATGTACTTTGGCAGAAGTAAAAGTAAAGTGATATTCCAAGGATATACATCTTAGTTTATCATAGTTTTTCTGGGAGTTTTAATGGATAATGTAATTTGGCAGAAGTAAAAACGATTAAGGATGCAGGCAGAACGCTGCATCTCTTAAGAAGGTAACAAGGCCTGATTTGTACTTGAACTACTAATAGGTAGCAGAAGCAGTAAAGTGATTTACCAGGTCTTTTTCTTGAAGTCTGGGGTGAAATCCACTGATTGCAAGGAGCACGAAAGGTGCAATTATGACCTTATTTGGTCAGGGAAGAGTGACGATGACAGTTTTATGGGTTATAATCATTTCTTTTATCTATTTATTCCCTTATCTCAACTTGGCAACTAATGGAATAACTTGGTGATGATGTATTTTAAGGAAGAATTTATCACCTCATAAGGAATGAATTTGCTCTTTGACTTCTCTTACTGAGATGTTGAACTGACTTCTCTTACTGAGATGTTGAACTGTCTTTCAAGTAATGTCAAATATTAGTTAAACAAAGGTTTTTGTAGTGGTTTGGATTGTGAGCAATTTCTTTTTCATATTTGGGGAAGAAAACAAGCCATCGCCTTTTCATTTGTTGAAACAGGATTTATCCTTTGTGTGTTTTCTATAATTGTTTTGGAAAAAAAGCACAAACACATTCTCAAAATAGCCATAGGTATCTAGAAGTTAAATAGTTTTGGAAAATTGTTATCTTAGCATTTCATTTTTTATTATTTTCTACATGTTCATGACACCATGGATGGACTTTCCATCACATCAATTTGAATGTTAGATATATTATCTTCTACAAAATGATATTTGTTGCATTTATTGTGAGGACTACAGGTAGGCCTACATATCAAAATGAATGAAATGTCCGCTTGTATAATCAGAGGCCCATGGCATGAGATAATACAATTGTCACTGTATAGTTACATCAAATTTTGATCAGGTTTATGCAATGCCTAGCGTATGGGTAGAATCAAACATGTTCAATTATATCACACACCTACATGTAGAAAGTAAATCTAAAAAGAGAACATTAATGGTTTAAATGATTCCAGAACTTGTGAACATCTGGGTACTAACACAATTTCATGCATGTGGGACAAATAAGTTAAGTGCATAAATCATCACAGAAAGTGCTTTTATGAACTAATTGTTGTGACTAAGTATGTCAATACATATGACTTACAATGTGCATTAAATTTGCACTTTTCAGTTCACACATTTATAATTAGGCTGTGTTTAATTGATCGCTACAATTGCAATCATCTTTCATCTGGCGATGTTCAACTAATCTAATTTGAGAGATATAAATGGTAGTAAGGTAATCATCTCATTAAGCCTGCAGAGTTGATTCTAAAGGCTAGTTAATATTGGAATTAAGGTGATGAGAGGTTTAGAGAGATGGTGATGGAATAGGAGGGTAGAAAAAGAGGAGAGAAAGTGGGGAAGAGAGGGGAATGGAGAAAGTGGGGAAAGGTAGAAGGGAAAGGAAGATGATAAGGGGAGAGAAGGGAGGTGGTATTGTAAGGATTATGAGGAGACACATTAGTTCAACATTATGCTGAAAAGAGGCTATACAGGCAAATACACACATAGGCCTACATGTAGACAGACTGACAGACATACAAATGGACAGACCTGCATGAAGATGCAGAAATAGAAAGGTATATATTTGATATAACAATCAGTAATATATCACTTTTCAGCATTTTCTGAAGGGTAGATTACAGTTGGGTCAAAAAAGTCCAAAGCATGAAGTTCTGGCTTTTACACAACAGTCGGGTCGTGGTACGGCTCGCTGGGTATAAATTTTTGAACATTAAATTGTATGGTGTCTTCAAGGGGACAAATTGTGTAATCTTGTTGTGATTCCCCCATTTTCAGGCTAAACACAAAAAATAAGGGAAGAAAGAAAACAATAGATGGATAATGGGAAGAAAAACATGAACCAGAGAGAGGGAAGAAGGGTAGGAAAGATATGATGAAAGGAAATAAAGAATACAACAGGGAAATTGGAAAGACAAAATGAGTTGATAAAAACAAAGAATAACATAAAGAAAGATAGAGACATAAATGATAGGATAAAGATATTACAAGTAACATAAGGAAAGATAGGAGAGAAAATTTGAATAAAAGAATAACATAACAGAAGGAAAAATGAAATGAAAAATTGATAGGATAAAACAAAGAATGGCTTAAGGAAAGTAAGTAAAGATGGAAAGCAGAAAATGATTTTAAAAAAACATATCATGAAAGATAGAGAAATGATAGGACAAAAAAAAGAGTATAACATAACAAAGGTTAGAGAGAGAAATAGAAGGAGAAAGATATAATGTGAGGAAGATAGGGGAGAAATTAATAAAATGAAACAATGAATATCATAATAAGAGAAAGGATGGAAAGATAACTGATAGAAAAAAAAAGGAATAACAAAACTTGAGATAGAGAAATATAAAAAGGATAAACATAAACACAAGGAAAGGTGGAAGAGCAGATTTTTTTAATCCCTTTTTTTTGCTGCTCAAAAAAAAGATACCATACATAAAATTTCTGGAAAATGTTCGGAAATTTCACCCAACGAGCCCCTGCGACCCGACTGTTCAGTAAAAGCTGAAGTTATCCACTAATAGACTCAGCTCAGATATCCCCAAGCTATAATACAGGCCTACAAGATAGGCCTACATGTACAGGCTTGTCTGCTCAGGAAGTATATCACATATTACTAGTAACTTTAAGTTAGCGAAACTTCAAGTTAACAAAACAATGGCTCACTAACCACAATGAGGGTTCACATGGGCCCGAAACAACGAAGCTCAATGTTCCGAAACTACAAGCCGAGCGATCGCTGTTGTTAACAGCAGAAGCAGATACCGATTGTGTATACAGTATACATAGAGATCCTGTGTTCATAATTTGTGCGAAGGATATGACCCGAAAATTTGTGAACAGAGATGTTGTTAACTACAAGCTTGCGAAACTTGAAGTTTAATCTGTCCACACTGTCCGAAACTGCGAAGGAGGACCCCCTGCTGCTCATGGTTTCGGCGTTAACCACGAGCTCGCTTGTGGTTCCAGAACTACAAGTAAAATTAAAGTTTCAAAACTATGAGTCCATTCATACAGTCTGAAACTACAAGGTAACTACAAGTTAACTTAAAGTTTTGAAACTACAAGCGAAACTTAAAGTTTAGCTCCCCTCGTGTGAACCTGAGTATTGTTATGTAAGAAAATAGCTTAACCCCCTTCATAACATTCCTTAGTGGTATTGGTTTCTAATCAAGAATTCACATTGTTTGATTTCCAAATAACCAGACTACCTACAAGACTCTAACCCTTGTTTTATCAAGGACTTGGATTTATCAGGAAGTAAAGACTTACCAGAAACCCTGTTCATACACGCCAAAATTACTGCAAATATTGCGGCAATTTTGTGGATGTGCTACCGATAGCTGCGTATATGAATGGGTGTCACTAAAATAATGCGGTATTTTCTTCCTCCTTTTTTACGCTTATTTTGCGGCTACTTTGCGGATAGGAACCTAAAGAAAAATACCGCAATATTACCGATACCGATTCTTATAAACTGCGTCTGTAAGAAAGCCGCAAATGTTGCAGCGAGGCATGATGCTCGCCAAAACGCATTGTTGGGCGGGTTGCGTCATAGTGCGGAGGATTAGTAGCTCAGCGCTCCTAACAATTGGCTCACGTCGGCGGCTGGCCGGATTTTATTGTTGTTTAGAGTTTAATTGTACGACTAGCTTTTTGGTAATTGATAGTATCTGTGAGTTTGGATTTTATGTTTTGATATGTAATCAAAAACCATGTCGGAACATAACTGGAACACGAAATAAAGGAGCTGCTTCTAGTCCGTGGTGAAGAAGAAATTCGTCTCCAGATCGACGGGACTTGCCGTGAGGCCACAGTTTACAGACAGGTCTGCGAGATGCTGTATGATCGTGGGGTGCATCGCACGAAAAAAAAATAATAAGCAAAATCAAGCTTCTGAAAAAACAATACACAAGTGTCATTGACCACAACAACCGGAGTGGGCGAGATCGGAAATCTATGCCATTTTTCACTTTGTGTGAGGCAATTTGGGGGAACAGACTGGGGGCAAGGCTCATTGCAATTTCCAGCAGCATGCAACAGAGGGACTGCATGGAAGTAGGATACCGCATTATCACGGACACCCGTTCATATACGCCCTGAATCCAATACCACAATATTGCCACAATATTGCCACAATATTGCGGTATTTTTAGCGTATATGAACAGGGTTTTTCGATGGTCATGAGAAACTGCTTACTGATGTGCATCGGCAATATTGCGGTATTCGCGTATATGAACGGGGCTCAGGAGGGGAAATCATGCCTGCTAACTAGATTATGAGAGGGAGATGGAACAGAAAGATAACCGAGACACTACAAAAGATAACCAGCTGTTTATTAGAATGTAGAGAAGGATAAAGCAGGAAAGGCATGGTCCCATAAATTAATTAATATATGGATCAACATATAGCGAGAATAAACCTTCAATAGATAAATAACAGGGATCATACATTCATCATGTAAGCCCCACTCAACCATGCACTTTGTTCAAATAGCTGGAAAAAGTAGCCATAGTTTGATAGCATAAATTCATTTGTAAATTTCACTGTGCAGTTAATGAGAGAAAACAATGACTTGTGCAATTATTCATTCATGTATTCATTTCAACTGAATTATACAAGAGATACAGAATAATATGCTCTAGGAGGATTTCCCCTTTGACAGGGTCTGTCACAAAGAAATAGAGCACAAATTGATTGACCCACATAAGAAATATCAAGTGTCACCCCTAGCCCCCTTTGCTTGACCCCCTAAGGACAAAGGAAGGGTACCCCTCCCATCCCTTCACCCCCCCCCCCCCCCTCCCCCTCCCCCAAACACCATTATCTCAAATATCATACATGTCCCCAGGACAGACCTATATGCAAGGTTTTCTCACACATCCACTAAACTTTTGAAATAATATACAAAAAATGTGTCATAATGCTAGAATGCATTTGGAATGACGAACTAGTATAAGATGCATTTGACCTCTAGGCCTTTCTTTCTTTAACTTTCTACTTTTTTGCACCTAAAACTTAACTGAAAATAAGGCTGAAATACGCCTCTAACCAAGGCAATTAAGCACTGAACTGTGAGAGGAATATATATTGTTTCATTTGATCTTGAACAGAACGTCATTTGTACTTTTAATGCATCTACAGCGCAGGTGGCATAACACCTCCCCTCAGTTGCCTTTCAATTGCAACAAATAGGTGGTCAAAGTAAATAGTTTAATTCCCCGCTTTTTCCTATTTTAAAACTTTCTACTTAGTCCAGTTTCAATCTGCTATAAATAAATATGAGTGACCGCTCAATTGTGACTGGTCTACTTCGCAAACAAAGACTGCATTGGCTGTTGACACAGTTCTGCAAAAAATAAAAGAAAACTTTTTTTTTCCAAAATAAAAGCCATTCATAAGGTGTCAGTAATGGGATTGATGATAACAAATTGTTGTTGGAACAAAAGACTGTTGGAAAGAGGGAAAGAGAGAAAGAGAGAGAGAGAGAGGGGGGGGAGGAGGAGGAGGAGGAGGAGGTTTAGTGAATAACAGGCAAGAATTTTGTGTTGGAGAGTGGGAGAGAGAGAGAAAGAGAGACAGAGAGAGGGAGAAGAAAGGAGCTCTCAACATTTAGTGAGTAATCTAGGGACCAGAACAGAGTATATGTAGTAGTAACTACAGCGGTACGTTCAACCAATTTTTGAAGCTAGAATCACAAACACGAATCACGACATTTAAAATCGGGTTTCTTGTGGACAGCGTTCATGCAATTTCACTTCAACGCCGATTCTCTCTCATATGAAGCATTGCGTTTGCGCAGCTATACTGTGCAGTTTGACCCAAGAAGGAAAGGTCAACTTTTCCTTCTTCCTTATACATTTGCTTAATTTTCTTCTTTCTTCTTCTTTTTCAAAAATATTTCATTATGTTACGCTTTGTGTTTAGCCTTCGATCATCCTTTTTTCTATCATTCGAATGCATTTTAGTTTTCTTTAATCTTCTGTTTTCTATATCCCTCCTGTAATTTCCTTTCTTTTCTTCTATCTTTCCTCATGTTATTCTTTGTTTCTTCCTCCTATCATTATTTTTTTTCTATCTTTCCTCATGTTTTCCATATTTGTCTTCTTTCATCTTCTTTTCTGTCATGAACTATGTACTTCTTTATCTTTGTTCCTTTATCCTCTCCTATCTTTCCTAGTGTTATTCTTAGTTTTTATCCTATCATCTTCTCTTTCTTTTTTCCCCTTGTTTGTTTTATTCTTTCAACTTTAATCTTTCCTTTTATCCTTTCCTATGTACATGTATCTCTTTATTTCCCTTCTTTTTATCTCTTCTTTTCTTATAGTATTATCTATTTTTTTAGCATTCCTTCATTTTCTCTTTCTGTCTTTCGTTATGACTTATGTTATCATTTGTCTTTATTCTTCTATCTCCTTTCTATCTTTCCACATGTTTTTCTTTGTTTTGATCTTTCTTCTTTTTGTCTTTCTTTTGTTATTTATATATATCTTTCTTCATATTCTCATATTGTCTTTTCTTATATTATTTATCAATGCTATTCTTTGTTTTTATCCAGTGTATCATCCTTTTCTTATGTTTGTTTTTATTCTTTCATTCTTTCATCTTTTAATTCATCCTTTCCTATGTATCTCTTTATTTTTTTCTTTCCTTCTCTTTCTATCTATCCCATATGGTATTCTTTTTTTTAATTTTCCTTTCATGTTTTTCCGTTTCTTTATAATCTTTACTTATGTCATTCTTTGATTTTACATTTATTTCATTTTCTCTTTCTATCTTTCCTTATTTTGTTCTTTGTTTTGATCTATCTTTCTTCTCTTTCTCTCTTTACTTATCATTTGTCTTTATTCTTCTATCATTTGTTCTTTCTATTTTCCTTATATTATTCTTTGTTTTGATCTTCCTTTCATCTTTTCTAATTGTGTTGCCTAATGTTATTCTTTGTTTTTATCCTCATCCTCTCTTTTTGATTCTTATGTTTTCCTTTATTGTCCTCCTTCTCTCATCTTATCTACCCAATGACATCATAGAATCATGATTGAGATCTCTGTTGCGTTTATGCAATTTCAGCAAACGTGTTTCTGGCAGAAACGTGTTACAAAACGCACCTTTTTCTGTGTTTCAGTTTAGCAATCTCAAACACGTTTATTTTTACGACAGACGATAAATTGCATGAATGCAACCGTGTTTTAAACTAAACGTCTTTCAAAACCGTGATTCTGGGGTGAAAAATGTGTGCATGAATGCAACCATGATCAAACAAGGCATTAAAAAGAGAAATAAACCAGAAAGCCTGACAGGTAATCAATAAAATATTACACAGATAAGTACATCTTCTGTAAGATATAACGAATGAAGAAATGTCATGATACGTATGTCAAAATGTTCCATTTTGATGAACAGAACAGTAATTCAAACAACATAACACTAGACTAACAAAACCAACATGAGACAGTCAGACGTAAAAACAAATGCCAACAAACAACTTGCAGACAAGGAGGATTGGTGTACAATTTCCTCAATCCATTGTTGCAAAAACTGAATGTACAAATACTAAAAATGACCATTCAATATAGGCCTAATTTATCTGCACTTTTCGACCCAATTTCATGTTCTTATTTCATCTTCAACGCATCTTACTTAGCCCTAAACTCTCAAGTAATTTTCTTCCAGATTGTCATACTTTCTAACAACAGTCTGTTATACCATTACCACACAAAGTCCTTACTTGCATGCGGACACATTTCGTTCTGAATTTTGCGCAAATGAAATTGCATCTTACAAGAACATTTTATTTAAATAAACATGCCAAAAGGAAAAGGTAATTTGCTGTTTTCCAAGGAACAATTCTATTGACAGAGCTTAGGCATTTGTTTTCATCAGAGAACTTGTCAAAACAGATGGCTACACACAAAATTTGGGGAAAAAAGTTACAATAACAGATTTTGTGTCACATCAATAATGGGGCTTTTTGTGAGGATAGAAATGGAGGAAAACACCAATTTCGAAGGAATGTGATGGTCTGGAGGAGGTAGACGTGACAGGCTTAAATCATATTAGAATTGGACTTGACACAACAAAGAAATCCAAGTTTTGATTCCCTTCCTCTTTTGGTTTTTGGTGAGGGCAAGTTTGTGGCTTAGGCTAGTAGCCCCCTTTAGTATTTGATAGATTTGACCAGAAAAATATAATCATGTTCGTTGATGAGATATATTATATCCACTTATCATAAGAAGTAAAATGATGATGAAAATTTTCAAAATAGGAACAGTGTTCTGTTTATTCATATTAAAACTGGAATATCACTCAAGGTGATTAATACTCCCGCCCCAATGTGTGCCAAATTTCCTGAGCATTGCTCGAAAAATGAGGAAGTGGTTTTATCTGCAATATTTTCCCGTTTCATTGCCATATGATTTTACCATGGCAATGCAGGTTGCCACACATTGAAACAATGTGTGTTGCACATCTTTATCACAAGAAAAATGTGCGAGCTTAATTTCATGAGCATTGCTTGAAAAAGTGAGGAAGTTGTTTGATCCGCAATATTTCCCAATTTAATGCCATAATATCTTGTTACCATGGCAACCCAGTTTCCAACACATTCCAAAAATATGTCTTGCTCATCTTCATCCCAAGACAAATGTGTGTGCCCAATTTCAGGAGCATTGCTCCAAAAATGAGACAGTAGTATGATCCCCAAGATTTCCCACTGATTTATTGCCATAATATGCCATTGCCATGCTGTTACCATGGCAGCGCATTCCGACACATTAAAAAAATATGTCTTGCACATCTTCACCACAAGACCAATGTGTGCGCCAAATTTCATGAGCAGTGCTCGAAAAATGAGGAAGCAGTTCGATCCACAAGATTTCCCACTGATTTATTGCCATAATAATATTCTGTTGCCATGCGGTTACCATGGCAACACATTTTCCGACACATTCAAAAAATATGTCTTGCACATCTCCATCCCAAGACAAATGTGTGTGCCAAATTTCATGAGCATTGCTCATAAAATGAGGATTGTGTGGCGAATTTCACGAGCATTGCTTGAAAAATGAGGAAGTAGTTCGATGCGCAAGGTATGCTGATTCCGATATACCCCCTTCAAACTTTGTTTGGCAGTGGTATAATGGCTGGAATACATATTATCTGTCCAGAGCCAGAAGGGCGTTAACTCATATGAGTTAACGCCCTTATGGCTCTGAACAGATGATATATGGAGGTTGCAGTAGACAATCTGTAATGCAGGTATCGTCTGCTGAGAGCCAGAAGGGCGTTAAATCATAATATTTAACCTATTTACCATGGGAACCGAGTGGCCCCTGTATTACGCCTATGGGAAATGAGAGAATTCAGTAGTCAACGGGTTAACACAGAGTTAATGCCCTTCTGGTTCTCAGGAAAAGATATTATTGCTTATCAACAGGAACAGGTGGAATTTATGTTTATCTTCTTTTGATTTCATTTTACTCACCTGTATGACGGACATGCAACGATGAAGAAGAAGTTGCCAATTTGAAGTGAGCAGGGCATGAAAGAAAAAGAAAAAGAAAAAAAAAAGACAAAAAAGTTAGTTATCCAGTTCTGTAAAAGCAGAGTAATACTTATGTGGTGACTTGATAAGTAAAGAAATAAAGCCACAGGCAAGGCAATTTGATGATAGATCAAACCAATATCATACTAAAAAAGAGAGATAAAAGAAAATGCTATCTCCTGACTCTTTTCCCAAAACAAAAACATTAAAAAGCCGCAGACGTTGGGTAAATAACTGAAGAGGCAACACATTTGGTGTATTGCATTTGTTTAAAAGGGAATAACCACCATTTTCTCATGAAAAATCAACACGTTCCTACACCTCTTTACCAAAGGTCTTCAACTTGGCCTCTGCATATACTTTTCAAAAAAATTCCTGATAGCTCAGGGGATATCTGCTTTTCTTTTTCTTTTCTCTTTTTTATTGGGGGGGGGGGGTAAACCCAATATGTGTTAAAATATTTTTCCATCCTATCAACATTTACTATGAACTTTGATCAGTTTCACATAAGTATCACTTTTGAGTCATTCCACAATTATGACAAATATTTGAGGAAGATAAGTTAATATGAGGCAAACTAAAGTGGTGAAGTTGACTGATAGCATTAGGGTCAGTGATCTACATTAACCAGTCTTCTATCAAACACATCATATCTTTATTCATTCAAAGTCAAGATTGAATTTAGTCTTGTCCTGGTTTGATTTTACGTCCAAGATATCTTAGCTTTTGTTTTGATACCTGCAAACAGACAGTCCACAGTCTGCAATAAACTAGTACCCTTCATTGATGGAAGAAATCATTCAGATTCACAAATGATAACACATGGATGAAGGCTAGGACAGGCAAAACAATAACTCTAAAAAATAATATTTTATTAAATTTAAAATGCAACATTTAATTTGCACATAACACTAAATTTGTGTCAAGTAATTTTGAATACTCTTCAATCATGGGGCCAGTTTCATGATGAGTAACATAAAATTGTTCTGAATAGTAACCTTAATCTACATATATCATTCATGTAAAATGTCAAAATTTAATTGTTCTGGTTTAAATTTACAGCCATCCATCATGAATATCATTTGGGGGAACCAACTCTACTTTCTTATCTAAACCACTAGACATATCAATTGTGACTACAAAAATGAGATATTTCTCTTTCTTTGTGGTGTTTTTCTCCAAATGAGTCATATTTTCTGACCTAAGGACTTGTTTATCCACTTGTCTGGACTAAGAGACGACCCAATTAATAAAAACACCAAGTTTAAACATGCCATAAAAAAGTCACAACACTTCCATTTTGGAATGAACCTTAAAGGACATGAACTTGAAGAGGATACAACAATGTGAGGGGAGTGACAGAAATTGAATTTTGGGGGAGTGAGGAGATTATTAATAAGATTTCTGAAACATAAAATGAGATGGGAAGAATATGGAGAGAGAGAGAGCTGATTGAATACTGCATGCATGTCATCAGTAGAACATAAGGGATTCATATGGACTTGTGAGGGGAACAAACCTGGAGGGGGAATGGGGCGGTGATACTGGGGAGGGACTTTTTAATTTGGGGATGTCTCATATGCCCCTCGGGAAAATGGGATAGCCCGTGATTTTTACCAAGGGCTCATTTCTGTTCTTGTCTTGGAAGACGTGATTGAGAGGGAAAGGGTGGGAATTTCTGATTTTAAATCTTGCATACACCCTCAAGATACAGTATGTTCAAGAGACAAAAGCAACTTGATTGATTCAAAATTTCTTTTGTTAGACAGGGCAAAGGAGAATGGTTGGTTCTTTGAGATTTGGGGAGGGCAAGAGAAAGAAACCAGTTGGACAATTCTAATGTTAGGTATGATAGAAGGGGAAAAACACTTCTTGGCTTTGTACATGTAGTTGTTGCTTTAAAAACAAACAATACCTAGCAGAGGAAACAATACCTCAAACCATAATAAAAAAATTTTAAAAATATAGGTTTAACTAAAATTTTGAGAGTCTTGAAAGTAGTAATTAGTTTATTTGTTTGTCTTAGAATGTACAAAAAATCCATAGCTGAAGGTTTTAGGGGATGTAATTTTGATTTACCGGTAGTAAGAAAGACAGGGGAAAGTGAGGAAGGAGAGAGAGAGAGAGAGAGAGAGAGAGAGAAAGAGAGAGAGAGAGAGAGAGAGAGAAGAGAGAGAAGAGAGAGAGAGAGAGAGAGAGAGAGAGAAGAAGGAGAGAGAAGAGAGCAAGAGAGAGGAGAGAAAAGAGAATAAAGAGAGATAGAGATAGGACAGAAAAGGAGAAAGAGTGAGAGAAGAGAGGAGAAAGAGAGAGAAGAGAGAAGAGAGAAAAAAGAGAGGAAAGAGCGACAGAAGAGAGAGAGAAGAGAGAGGAGAGACGGAGAGGCAGAGAAGAGAAGAAAGAGAGAGAACTCAGAGAGAGAACAGAGAGAGAACAGAGAACAGAGAGAGAGATGGAGAGACTGAAAGTCACATCCTGAGAGACAGGGAGAGAGGGGATATTATAAACATCTACTATTTTCAGCATCAAATGCAGTCAAAGAGTTTTGTAATTCATTACCAGTTATATTCCAATGCATTGTATGCGTGTCAATGCGATTACAAACAAATTATCCATCATCGTTATACACAGGCAACATAAACTGAAATAAGTATCAAAATAGAAGAAAAAAATGACAGGAAATGCCTCAAGCTACTACAATCTCAATAACCTATATTCCCACTCAATTTGTCAAATTGACAGTTTTGAAACCAAAGGGGAGTCGGAATGGGTAAAATGACTGAAAATACAACTTTTTCACATTACATTACATACTTTTTGTGTATTTCTAGTGTCAATTACCTTTCAAAAATATTCTTTCAATCTTAAATGGATTATTAGTTATGTGAATCCTATATAATTTGAGCAATTTGAGTAGTTAACTTTGACAAATTTTGTGTGCTGCTTTCATGGTTATCTATCAAGCATTCAATTTTATTGTTGAAATGGTAAATTAGACCTCATTCTCATTATAAGGGATAGGTGCTCCAGCGTGCGCTAGATTGCTCTACATCTAAGGTGAGAACGTGGCGACGTCATTTCGGCGTGCTCCGGCAGTCCACGGCGATCCCAAACCGGACCACCTCTGGGGGGTGGTCCACAAGAGAAAGCACGATCGAGAGTGCGCAGTTACTGTGCAGAGAGTGCTAAGATAGATCACGCTACCCTCTGCTGTTGTGAACCTGTGGCGTGCCAGTGGATCTTCCTGGTGCGCATCACGATAGCGCGAACCACTTTCCAATCTCATAATGAGAACGGGGTCTTATACTCTTTATTATATTTCTTAACTATGATGTGGCAAGAGAGATATACACTTATTGAATATCTATTTAGTATTATAGATCTGTATTCAACTATGCCAGTTAAGTGTTACTTTACCCTTATACTAAATTTTCAGCACTTGATTAATTAGTTATCCTTATTTCAATTTTTTTTTCTTCTAACATATAATGTATTTCAGCTTTTTCTATATTTCTCTTATGCCACTATTACACTCTTGTACCTAATAACCATACCTATACAGGTTTCTGTTTTTAATATAACAAAATAACAACTTCCAAAACTGATGATTATTAACTGACAATGCCATCAAACTCAGTCAAAATGCATAGACAGCTGAATGAATGAATGAATGAATCTATGAACACAATGAAGAGTAGATTGTTGAATGATATATAACTTTGTACATTGTAAACTCCTACTCCTACTGGATGCCAATTACTCATTCACTGAATGTGGCAGGCTTTTAATTAAGGTTGAATTCAATTAATTTGATTTCTTGAAATCACCTGAGGGTTGGCTAACTATTCAGAGCATGGATATGGTTGTTGTTTTAATCTAAACTGCCTAGGGATCTACTGATGTGTCTAGATCATTATCTTATCTCTGTGCTAGGCTGTTTTGATGAAATTGAGATGGAGTTTGGGCTTAAATATGGGAATACAGCCCTTGCTCCTCCCCCCCAAAAAAGCAAGAATACAGCATATTTTAAAAGTGCCCCCCCCCCAAAAAAAAAGGAGAAAAGAAAGATGATTTTAATGTTGAGATAATCGGGATGGATAAGTGGGATAGGGGTATTCTGGTGAGTGGGATTTTAAAAAACCTAAAACAGTGCCATCATTATCATTTTTTGTGCAAGTTCTAGAAAGGGGGGGGGGGGGAGGAGATATTTCAAGTATCACATCCCCGTAAAAAAAGGAGACAATTATTCAAAGCAATGATGCACACAAAATTAAAAAACAAAACAAAAACAAAACCTAATGATAAAAAATACTTCCACTACTATAAAGACAAAACTTTTGTTCTAATTTTTAAACATAGTAATATTATACTATACCCATACCACTAACACCACTCCAAGGAGTCCTAAAAAACATATTTTCCCTTTTTATTTGAGATCTCAAGTCAGCAGCTAATCAAGAAGTACCTGCCAATCTCCTGACCCGATTTATTCCGATTCAAATGCAAAGAAAGCGTTTCAACGATGCTAGATCGGACTCCTAGGTCCATGTTCGCAATCAGATAAGGCCTTTATTAAGTGTAAAGAGTCAAGAGACACAGTCATTATGATAGAGGAGCATTTCTTCATTGAGGAGATACAGAACAAACAGTGTTTGGAGACTGGAGTACGTTCTTCCGCTGCTTGTGTTGTAGATATAGTTGTCCTACCTGACTCAGCTGAATTATTCCTTGGGAGAAAACTGTCCGTTGTCCAAAATTAAAGGGTACCAATCACCAAAATATATCTTGCTCTGTATAGTAGGGGTTCCATGTCACTGTACTATAATCCAAATATGAGTTTCAAATGTTGATTATATCATCAAGAGATATTGCAAGTTGAAATACATTCCCAATAAACAAACTGGTGACTTGTGAGGAGACTAGCGGTATTGTAACGTACCTGTACTTGCCAGGAAAGTATTATGAGGTTGAATACATTCTAGCTCCACACAAAGTACTTTTTGAGGTGATTGGTACACTTTAATTATATCAAGAAGAAAAAACGGACGACATTGCAAAGAAGGACCAAATATTGTATTAAGTAAATGATCCTTATTTATAAGTTATTAGATTTACAAAGTGCATACCGCTACTCTTTGAAGGAATTTAGGATTTGAGTGTATAATGCAGTTTTGAGGGTGGGGAACTTCATCTCTTAGGAAATAATGTTGAAGAGATGAGGTTCTAATCTCTACTGGTGTCAATAGGGTAATGTTTCCTACTAGACACAAAGAAGAACATTCATGCAATAGGTAGGGGAAACCCCTAAAAGAGGAAGAGGGAACACAATCTTTCTGGCATAAAACAAATAAGATGCTTATAAACCATATTTTAAAAAAAACACAGACTATCAAGACACAAAATATTTGAGACAGAAAGATGAATGTTCAAGCTACAGGGGAGACAGAGCACACCAACAGCAGGACAAAATTCTATTTGACAGTCTATTGCCAAAAAAACAAAACATGCTGTCTTGTATCAGAAAGTAGCAAAATAGCTATGATTTAAGGATAAATATCTCCTTTTCATTCTACATCATTAAACTTTTCACCAGTTCTGATTAATATGTTACTCACTGCTGTCTGCTCAAACGCATGTGAGCACTTGTTTACGCGTTGGCGCCAGTGACAATGCAAAGTGATGCGTTTCGCAAACCCATCAACGAGGTACTTAGCACCACGGGCATGACTAGTTACACGGCCGCCTTCAATTATCATCCCCCCAAAAGAAAAATATGGTTAAGTGTATTTGGTGAGCAAATAAGAAGGGAAAACGATAGCAAGACATGGAGAATAGAGCTTTGTAAATTAAAGATTAGATGTAGATTTAGAAGAGAGAAATTATGAAAATACTTGCAGTTTGGGGGGTTTGTGAGATGTGTCTGGCTATGGTTCTTATCTTAATGAGAAAGAAAGATATTTAAAGATAAGGTTGAGTTCTGGGAAAGGTTAAAGAATAATTTATGAGCTTTCTCATTACTTTTGTGTTAGTTTGGAAGAACATGATCACAGTAAAAATGACCCGTGAAAAAGATTGCTCTTCAATTACCCCCATATTCAAAATATGCTGAGAATTAGCTGTGTTTGGGCCGAATATTCATGCCACTTGAGTGTGTAGTCCCATATACCCGTTTTTTGTGTGCAGTGCATGTGTTTTTCAGCGAGATTTAGTGAATCCAAAACCTTACAGTATATACCGATTCTCATGTAGACTAACCCCGCTTTCACACAGGGGTAAAATAAAGCATATTTAAAGAGCTTTTAACTAATCAGCATATAAGTTTATACGATAGCATTCACACAGAGAAAATTTCAGTGCGATCGTTAGAGATTCACTGCTGATTAAATCCACAGTAGGGCCATTGCGCATAATAATAGCAGGTAATGTCAATCAAAGCATGTGCCCGGTCTTAGCTCCATCCACACACAAAATCTCTTGCCTCCTCTATACGAACTTCGTATCTGTAGCCTGCTCTGACCGGTCTTTAGATCGCGAGTTCGTATCTGTCCAAACATCATATAGTTTGATGTTCACACAGGAAAAAATTGCTTTAGAGTTTTAGAGCTTTAAACTAATCAGCTTTCCATACGATAAATTTTACTCTTTTGGTTGATAGTAGTATGGAGGAGATACATGTGAGATTTTAATATGGACTTTGTCCTTGCTCCAGTTCAAGTTCACATTTTCTCATATATGTAAAAATGTCACTTAAATCAGCTGGAGTGCTAAACTTCACGTTTTAAATGAATAAGAAGCGATTTATATCCATGCTGTGATCTGTAATTTAGATGTACTTCAGGTTCATTTGGGTCACTTTGGAAGTGCATAATATTGTATGGTGTCCGTCATCTAACAAATTACTTATGATACTTATTTTATTCACAAATATACATTATTCATGGTACTGTTTTCTACACATGAATGTATGTTATTTATGATACTTGTTTACTACACAACTATTCATAGTGCTGAATGAATATTTTTATGGTATTTGTGAAGAGTCATTAAAGGCAATGTCATTGGTTTGTCCAGGCTTGTAAATTACCTTTTTATTTCACACAAGCATAGTGAGTTCAATATATAGAGGTGTTGTGGATAAGTCCCCGGACTAAATGGGTTAAATGGGTACCCGGTAGGATGCGAAAGTTAATGTCGTTTGCTTAAGGGGCCGTTCCACTATGCCGATCTACCCCAATCTGGTAGATTTTGGTAGATCGGGGAAAGCGTACTGGCATCGCTTGCAATCGGCAGCATCGTAAAGACGGCGTTGTGAGTTCGGGATAGGAGCAGGAATTTTTCAGATCGGGGAGAAATTGTTCAAAATGTTCAAAATTTCTCCCCGATCTCCCCGATCAAAAATTTATCGTAAAGCTAGCAGGGCGATCGTAAGGACAGCGTAAAGAAAGCGGGGTGAGCGTAGTAAGGTCTTTCTAAGCGTAGCGACAGTGGCACCAGATCGGCGATATTAGTAAACGCCAATATAGTTACGCTGCCACCCCGCTCCACGCAGATTGAATCACGACCTTCCCGCTGCAATGCCGCTCTCCTTACGCACCCGACTCGCTTCTTATCCAGTTCCCAATACGCTCTTATGGCGCTGCACTCTCGCTCTTACCACGCTGTTCCCGCTCTTCCAATGCTGTTCTCGCGTTAGCTACGCTGCTCCTGCGCGCTGTTCGCGATCGGATACTTAAACCGCTATCACTGGTATAAAAGTAAATGAAAATTTTGTTCTTAATCATAACAATGAACATCATCATGCCGAAAAGAAAAATTGCTGTCGCTGTACCAGTCGTGGAAGTGACAGAGGCGACTGTCGAAGTGCACGACTCGAGATCAGATAAAGAACCTTCACAAAGACCAGTCCCAGATACCTGCTAAGATGACAAAGAAGGGGCCCGGACACCCGACGGAGATGAAAATCCGGACTATAGAACATAGACTCTGATTTTTTTTGTTGCATGTTGCAATTGTTCAATATGTTTTATTGAACATACGGTTGCCGTGTCATATTGTGTACCACTAGCGTAGATCCACACAAAAATCTGTAAATGGGGGGGGGGGGGGGGTATTACGTAATGATACAAACTGGGTCATCCCCTCTCCCATGAATAGAATGTGCGTCGGGATCTACGCTAGTGTTGCGTTCAGTTCAAGACGGGGAAACAGCGTGATTAGGTCGCATATAGAGCGCACATACATCGGACCGCATCAGCAAGATCGTGCAAACAGCATAGTTACATCATTATTGAGCATAACCTGAGCGCCGGTTATTACTCTCAGGATCCCGATAATCGTAATCAAAGCGTAGCGAGCACGCGCTAGACGGAGATACAGCGTTTGGAAAGCGTGGCTCAAACGTATTGGCTGTGAATCGACTCAATTTTTTCCACGATCTAGCCCGACCTGAAAAAAAAAAATCGCAAAATCGTAGCCAGATCGGCATAGTGGAACGGCCCCTTTAGCAATGTGAGCGTCACTGTACTGCCCATTGCTGGAATACTCCCCAGGGAGCGGAGAATGTGCATACATTGTGTGCGGGCATGCCAGAATCCGATGACCGGGGTAATAATATATCTGTAAAGCGCTTAGAGACATCACCGATGTATTAGGCGCTATATAAAAACGGAATAAATTTGTACACCATGATTTGTCAATTTCCTGAAATACATTGCAAAGTAAGTGACATTTTCATAATGATTTAAGCACAAAACAAGCTCAATATCATTTCAAGCATACCGTATGTGTTTTTTCTTTCTGAAACATGACCTAATGTTATTACTCCCTAACCTGAGTAATCACCTAATAACTAGCTCTCCTCTTCAAAAACATGTTTTCTGAATCAAATGATTTAGTTCTTGTTAATACAGCTCCTATCAAAACATATTATCCTATTGTCTGTTCATTCATTTATTAACCCTACTCAAACTAGTATCTGCACATGAAAGAAGATAAAGCAATGATATTGGCAATTAAAGGCTTAAAGAGAATGGTTATTAACCGCACCGTCTTGACATCAATTAGGGGTTATTGGCAAAGTTTGCACGTCATTTGGCCCGCTCATTATGCATGTACTGGTTTTATTACCAATGCACTTTTATCTTGTCGCAGACTGTCATCAATGACCTTGAACTAATAAGAAGACAAAGAATAATATTGTGTTAATATGTTTAACATCTCTGATGGTTCATCTTATGGTTGATGTGAAATGATCATGTCCATTTCAGTACAGGCTTATCTGGATACCAGGCAGAGAAGCCCAGACCGCATGCCTGACTATTTGTTATCAAGTCATTCTAAATGATACCTTGTGAACAGGAAATGGGGATATTCAGTTTTGTTTGCATTTTTAATCTAGTATTTGCTTTGAAATTACTTGCATTTGACTTCAAAACATTTAGAGTTGTTACAAATACAATACATATAACTGCAGATAAATACTAGATTTATTATGCAAAAATAAACGTAAGCTTACATGTAAAGAAATGGGAAGATGAACAGAATAGAAGAAACCAAAAAGAGTAAAATAGATAGAGAGAAAGAGAGCGAGAAGGGGAAAAAATCGAGAGAGGGAGAAAATGATAAGAGAGATAGGCAGAGAGAACAAAATAGGAGAGTGAGAGAAAGAGAGAATGAGAGAGGAAGAGAATGAGAAGGGAGAGAGGAAGAAAGAACAAAATAGAAGAATGAAAAAGAGAATACAAAAGGAGTGATATACAGAGGAAGGGAGAGAGAAAGAGAAAGAGAGAGAGGGAGAGAGAGAGGAAGAGAGAGAGAGAGAGTAAAGAGCATGTAAATTATAAAACAGTATGTTGAAGAGAAAGATGTGTTGAGTCAAGGAGAGGTGACAGGACTATTATCCTAACTCAATCAGGACAAAAGCTTTCTGGAAAAGAATCAAACTGCTACACTCATCAACTTTTCAAAGGATGCAATTTAGAAGATTTCGAGAATGCATCTTTGATGGGAGTTTGCTGGTAGAGCCATTGTTGAAGATGTTTTAGGAAAGAGAAAAGACTGATGCAGTTTAGGGGGATCTTTGCCTTGTGTTTGATACATTTCAAGGTACATTAGTGACCATGTAGAGGGGAGGTTATAAAGACGCTAATGGTGAAAAAGGTAATGTCATTACTTGAAAGACGTAGGGGAAGTGAACAAGAGGAGAGAGATGGGGAGATACAACAGATCAACAAAGCTTTCAGAGATTTGGAAATTTGAAGAGGAGATGTGAGAGGGAGGGATATAGCACAAATGTGTGGATCGATAAGCTTGATCTGTGAAGTAGAGGGAGATGGGAAACTTTTATCAGATTTCAACAGATCTAGCACACTTCAAGTTTCAAATATTCAAAACAAGGTATTACTGTCACCATTATAGAAAGAGTAACACAAATGCTAGGATCTCTTGGCTCACCAAAATGGGAAAAATGGAAGAAAGCAATAAACACAAAGCTTTCAAAATTGTTCATATTTTCTGAAGGGTATAAAAACAGAAAATTCCATTATAGACCTAGGCTAACAAATGGCAAAAAATGAAAAAACTATGGGCCCAGGTATGTTTTCCTGCTTAGTCTTTTTGTTCCATGGTCTCCCTCTGGGTAGTACCTACATATGTGCTAGGTATGTACCTGTATGAATTACATGCTCCCACTTTTGAATTGTGGGCATTGGCGATGGTAATAAACAAAGAAGAAAATGTTGGAGCAAAGGAGGGATACATCACAATAGAACCAAACTGAACATTTCCTGACAATAATTCAAGAACCCTTGGTAAAGATGTACAATCAAGTTAGAGAAGTCAAACCAAATTGCCCTACATTCAAACATAAGGTTGACGACGCACATAAACCTTGTTACCAAAAGAAGAAAAGAAATGCATCACTTCCGAACATATGTCATAAAAATTGTAACATTTCTCCTATAAGTCTTTAGCACACGATCTCAAACGGAAGTATTCACCAAAGTACATGCGAAATGGACAGGCAAGATGTCTTGAGCAAACAATGGATGCCTTATCCCTAGCACTACTGGTGTCTGACAGATACAGGACTGCCAAAAAGCAAGAGGATGTCCCATTTTCAGGACATTTCTAACTTCACCCATACGACAATGACCCCTGATTCTTTCTTTCACCCCGTGGTATGTTCTTTCTTGTCCTGATAACATGTGGTAAAATGAAACTTTCTTCATTTGTGGAGAGCAAGAGCTAGGAAGAGTGGCGTCTAGGACACATACACGCGTCATTTATTATCTAAAAGAGGTACTGATGAGAAATCAACAGTCTACCTCAGGTGTAAAGGTGAAGTATTAGTAACCATTGGTAACCATTAGTAGAATGTCATCAAGTCAAAAGAGTGTGAAACTTTAAGTAAAAGCAAACCAGCAATGTATTCTAGTAACAAAAAATCCTCAGTGAATTTTAGGGAAGAGGAAATTGGATACAACATTCATCTTTATGGAAAGACCACCTTTCTGTAAAAACATTACATTTTGTATCCTTGAATTTATTTCTCAGTGCAGTATAAATGAAACCCCGTATAACAAAGGAATCATATATAAATGGAAACCCTTTATAACAAAGGAAACATATATAAATGGAAACCCTTTATAACAAAGGAAACATATATAAATGGAAACCCTTTATAACAAAGGAAACATATATAAATGGAAACCCTTTATAACAAAGGAAACATATATAAATGGAAACCCTTTATAACAAAGGAAACATATATAAATGGAAACCCTGTATAACAAAGGAAACATATATAAATGGAAACCCTTTATAACAAAGGAAACATATATAAATGGAAACCCTTTATAACAAAGGAAACATATATAAATGGAAACCCTGTATAACAAAGGATACATGTAAAACTGGAAAGCTGTATGAATAGATCAACTGCCTATAAAGACCACTATTCTTCTTTCCCTTGAGTGCTCTTTATATTTTAATGTACAAATATTTTATGTTATCTGTCAAATACATAAAACAAGAGATCTATTTGTATAACAATGAAATGAAATATATACCTTGAAAGAATAACACATGACAGATAAAGTACAGTAATGTTCTGGTCATGCAATTACATGGTGAAAGAAACATCTCAAAGCAATTAGGAAAGGTTGTTCATGTCTACATAAGAACTGCTTTATACTGTGAGGTTTAGAAATTATCAAGATGATGAGAAACTGACCCAATCTTGCTGAAAAACACATGTGCTGCACACAGAAATGGGTATATGGGACTGCACAAACAAGTGGCCTGAATCTTCGGCCCAGACTTTTCAGGTATTTTTCATCATATTTCTAATATGAGGGCATTTGAAGAGCTATCCTTTTCAAGGGACATTTCTAGTATGATGTTCTTCCAAACTGACATAAAAAGAATGGGAAAGCTCACAAATTATTTTATACCTCTCCCAGAAATCAACCTTCTCTTTAAAGCTGATAACTGGGGTCCTGTAGGTTGGACAGTTGTGGCGATATATTTTCTTCTAGGCTCATATCTTTGTTAAGCTCTACCACTATCTTTCACACCTTAAATCTCAATCATCATCATATCATCTTCTATACATACTCTACAACCACTTGGTTGTCATGGTGATGTCAAAACCAGAAATCTTGATGCTGCCTCCATGTGATGAAAAGAACGTCAAGACTCATCATACCCACCATATATCATTGGCCACCATCCGACCATCCAATACACCATGAGTAGCTAGCTGCCTGCAAAAGGGTGGTATGTGCCATTGAAAATACATGGCAGGAACGACTTTATTGCAGGCAAACCAACAAATTCTTCTGCTGCAAAATGGCTATTAGTGCCAAAGGAAATACATGGCAGGAACGGCCTTATTGCGGGGAAACCTACAAAATCTTCCACTAAAAACGGCTAATAGTGTCATTGGAAATACACGGCAGTAACAGTCTTAATGCAGGCAAACCAATGAAATCTCCTGTCTGCAAAACGGGTTTGTATTATTGGAAATACATGGCAGTAACAGCCTTCTTGCAGGTAAACCAAATTTTCTTTTTCAGAGCCCAAGTTTTATGAGAAAGAAATGAAGATTTATAGCATGGGAAGTGGGCAGTGAAATATATTATGAGGAGGTCAGAAAAATATCCTGGTAGAAAATAAAGAAGAGCTTTTCATTTTGAGCTGGGGAATGATTTGACCTAATAAATGGATGGCCAGTTGAAATGATGCCTTTCAGTAAGGGTATGATGAAGGTCAATATAAAGTAAGGGATGGTCAGTAGATTATTTTAAGAAAGAACAAATACAAATAGGATGCTCTTACATCAAAGCTGGGAAAAAAATCTATATATAAGCTAAGGATTTGGGGTATTTTCTTTGGTTCGAATAGGCGCCTCCCCTGGTTCTTTTGGGCCCCTCCTTTTGGTATCCACGGGCGGGGAATGATCCCCAGATGGTTGGGAAAAAATAAATCTGGGCTGTCCTCCCAAGAACCATGTAAGGGGGCCCCGCGTGTGATCCCCCCCCAAAAAAAAGAACGGCGACCTTTAACAAATCTCTTTTCCCCTGCTGTGCCTGCCCTCGCCGTTGTGTGGGGTCCGTGTCATAATTCCACGACACGTGTCTCCGGTATATCGCGTGCCACGTCGACCCCGTCGTTGCCGTCGACATCCATAAACGTGATTTGGGAGATCTGGGAGGATGCGCATGCCAAAGGAATGGCTGCGACCTCCCTCATGCCGTATCACAGGCGGCTCATGGCAAGTGACGAACAACGTTGTTCACGATGAGTATCAACTTGCATTGTGCGCCCTGTACGACACTGGGGGAACCCACGTAAGAAAATGATTATACCATGGGCATGTCCTGTAGTTGTCACAGGTTCAATAGTGCTCCGTGGTATGTACATATGTACATGAAACGGATAAAAAGGGTACTTTTCAGCACTAGGCGCGTAAACCAGGTTACGCGCTTAGGGTATCAAAAACAGCAAAAATCAAGAAAAAGGGTATCAAATTCAGAGGTGATAAGACAAAAGGTTATAAAATGAGAGATGTTAGATGGGTTTCCTTATTTAGGGTATCAAAACTATTCCTACTGCAGTCCTCGTTTATGGTGCTTTTCAGAAAGTGATTTACACGGATGATGTACAGGTCTCAATGAGAAATGCCCCCCCCCCCCCCCCCCACCAGGCATAGTACACTTTGTGATTAGTACACAATAGGAGTAGCACCCACGTACTGCGATGCAATTTCAATGTACGTACATGTACAGCACACGTACGTATACACTCAACATGAGATCACTCTGGTATTCCCGAGCGAACTCATATAGTCTTAGGTTGATTTTGGACGTGAGTAATATTCTTTACATGTAGAACTAAAAAAAAATGTTGGAAACTGTACTTATGGACTTTGTTTGTCCCTGTTTTCTCTCTATATAGTTCAAAACTAATAAAATTCTTTTTTTTTTCCGCCAGACTCCGTCACCGCGGCACTGCACTCTGAGCGGGTAAGCACTGCAGCCTTGGCTGCCTGAACTTTGGGGGAGGAGACTAGCAGTAAATGCCTAACTGAGCTACTTATTTCGAGATTTCCAATGTTGACTTTGGACGTGAGTGACATTGTTGAGAACAAAATATGTTACAGTATAGTATTTGCGGACTTCATTTGTCCCCATTTGCTCTGTATTTTGTTAAAGTCTGATGACATTCTTGTGTATAAAACTGGTAGGGGCCTACTCTGTCACAACGGCACCCACACTCTGAGGCTGAGCTGTTGTAAGGGGTGGCTGGCTGAACTCCAAAGGAGGAGTCCAGCAGTAAATGCCTTACTGAGCTGCTTATTTCAAGATTGTAAATAGTTTACTTATCATTTTTTTGAATACTGCAGTTACAATTTGATGATAAACTCATCTTGCCATACATCTGAGTAGATTCTACATATATTTGAATTCTAAATCGGCAGTGGCTGGAGTAGAGAGGACCTGGGTATATATACACACACAAATTGATCTTAATAGTTGTTAAACACATAGCGTATCCAACATAACCGATACACACCAGAGTACAAATCAGGGCAATTTGTACCATCTACAAATTTTTGATATCATACTGAAGAATTTCATTTAAACTATTTGCTTTCTTAACAATAATATTTACCAATCATTAATATACATCTGGAATAGCTTCCTTTAGTAATTTGCAGAGATTCTAAAAATAGCAAGATTCAATGACTGAAAATAAATTATTGAGATTAATGTAAAACAAACATGGAAACTAATGAAGAAAAATGATCCACCTGTAAATATAATTTCCTGATTGTACGCTACTCAATCAATCATCCCTCAAATGACCATGTCATTGTGTTCGTCAGACAAAAATCATAAGAAACTTGCTGCAGTTGCTTTCATTTACAACTGTGAATTTTCTGAGTAGTCTGTGATTACGATTGATCTGTTCTTGTCTTCTCGCTCCATAAGCCATCATCAGAGCTTGATAAAAAAAGTGGCAGAGATGTGAATTATTTGCAGCCATAAATGACGTTAGTGCGAGACAAATGATGGTCATTCATTAAGGTAATGATATCAACATATCAGGCTAAATAGCACCCTCCTTAAATGGCTAAATGAGAGGAACACGTCCCATGCAAATGAAATGCCTCGTCATGGAGTCACGCTCCTTCCTCGCTAAGAGCTTGCTAATCTATCGGAGGTGATACGAGACATTGTCCTTCGCACGGATGTAATAAACCAGGATTCGACACATCTTGTCACGGTACGAGACCTGCCCAATTGGTTGCCAAAAAATTCCCCGGCGAATAATTTTTGTTTCCACTAAATGTCACTTTCTCTCTCTCCCTCTCTCTACCTCTACTGGGCACTTCTCTCTCTCTACTTTCCTCATGCTCTGTCTCTCTAAATAATTATTACCAATCTCTCTCTCTCTCTCTCTCTATCTCTCTCTCTCTTTCCTCATGCTCTGTCTCTCTACATAATTATTACCAATCTCTCTCTCTCTCTCTCTCTCTACACTCCTCATGCTCTGTCTCTCTACATAATTATTACCAATCTCTCTCTCTCTCTCTCTCTATCTTTCCTCATGCTCTGTCTCTCTACATAATTATTACCAATCTCTCTCTCTCTCTCTCTCTCTACACTCCTCATGCTCTGTCTCTCTAAATAATTATTACCAATCTCTCTCTCTCTCTCTCTCTACTTTCCTCATGCTCTGTCTCTCTACATAATTATTACCAATCTCTGTCTCTCTACATAATTATTACCAATCTCTCTCTCTCTCTCCCTCTTTCTCAATTTCTTTTTGCTCTTAACTCTTTCTCTTTTAACTTCTCTCTCATTTCTCTCTCTCTCTTCTCTCTCTCTCTCTCCCTTAGCGCCAGTAGAAATACATGGCAATAAGTGCCTTACTGCAGTCAAACAAACACATTTTTTTTTCTTCTTCTCTCACTTTCTATTTCTTTCATCTCATTCTTTCAATAATACCATAGTCTCTTTCTCCATTTGATTTATCTTTATTAGATGCATCTATTCCCTTCTAACTCTCCTCTCACCATCTATCTCAAGGTGTTACACAACTTGCCAGGGCCTCGGATGCAGGTTACCTTGGTTGGTTACGAGATGAGGATGCTATCCAGAGGACACTGATCAATCTGTGGTTGAGGCATGATTGATTAACATCGATTCTGATTCCATAAAACGATGTGTTTTATTGTTGTTGTCCAACCAAGCAAGGGCAATGGCTTGTTTTAATGCAAGGGTATGCATCTTCATTCTGCTTCCTAGCTTAAGCCCCTCACTACTGTTGGCAAATTCACAATTCACATACACACAAAAAAATAAAATCATCTAGGCAATCTTGGATAAAACGTTGTGTTCAAAAGCAGGTAAAAAAAATCAAACGCAAGTCCCAAATACACGATTCTGACTGGTTGAAAATCAAGTTGGGTTTAATTTCTGAGTTGCGTTTCATCGCAACATTTTATGGAAGAGGGTCCTGGTCACAGTCTTCATACCAAATGCTGAGAGCGAAAAGGACATTAACTAATATACTTTACAAAGATTTAATGCCCTTCTGGCTCTCAACAGTCAAATTACAGTCTTAATATAGAGGTACATACATGCCCATACAAGCAAAGATCATAATAAAAAAAGCAAAACACGATATCCAACAATAAATGAAGTACATGAAAAGTTTGTGTATTATAGAGATAGGCAATTGTATCCTATATGACATAATTATCTTATTCACAAAATAGAGAAGAAAAATTGCTTGATAAGACCAATGATATTATCGTCAAATAATGACACAACAATTTTTCTTCAATTCATCACTGGTTTTGTGAACAGATATAAGTAAGCTGTAAAACTTCTATATTTACCAGCACATTTATTGCAAAAAGAATCAAATGTTAGATGATATGTAAGCAAACAAGGATAGAATTTGGCTTGTCAGAAATAGACATGTCAGGAACAAAGGAGGATGAATTCTTTCCTAAATCTGATTGATCACATGATCACATCAGAATTCACAAAGCTTGAATGTTAATTGCAAGGGGATAAGGGACATTCTAAGAGCCAACCGCAGCACGCCGGCCTATGGCGTTCAAATCGTCACCAACACGATGCTCAAAATACCCCTCTAACCCAAAATCAATTAGTGACAACTTTTGGAAGGTGTTGAATTCATCAGCTTGTCTAAACTGTTGACGCAGGGCCATTAATTCTCGCCTTTTGTGTTGATTTTCAGAGGATTTTTGTGAGGATTTTATCACAGGTTGCCCTGGAGAACGTTTCCTGATTGGCGTTGCGTTCTGTTTCGGGCAATTGTTTTAATTTTCAGCATTCATTCCTTCCTTTTTTAGGTTTTACACCCCCCCCCCCCCCCCTCTTTGCTATTAAATTGTTAGTTCCGGATGGCTGGTTTCATTTCATGAGATTACATGATTTTTGTTCACATGCAGAAAGCTCTTTTTGTGATTCCTATATCCCTAGAGATCCAGACCAATCAACACCAGATTCAGTGTAGGAGTTAAAATGACACTTAAGCTCTACCCTTGACAGGTTATCACATTCCATATTAACACAGGCCTACATAACATGCAATCTGAAATTATATCATTTATTAAGTACATGTAACAATAACAGTACAATACTGCAATGAAATATATATGCAATTTTCTTTCTTTTTTAAGAGAAGTATCATTCACCTTTAAACTACATTCAAAGGATAGATTTTCTCTTATTTTTAATGGATGTAAAAAAGCAGTTCAAAACATTACAGGAAGCAGGAATATAAAGACAGTGGCAAATTCATGATTTAAATTTTTTTCTGGTAATGTAATTTATTCCTTTTTAAGGTTATTTGTAGCACGACACAAAAAAATTGTTATTGAAAATAAATATCTTTTCTCCCCCTTTTTGCAATACTATACAGACACTGATAATTTTACTTAACAATTTGGGATATTGTCTTTTCTTAAGTTTTATTTAATTAACGATTCAACAACTTTCACGATATTGACACAATTTCAAATTATTCCTGCGAGGATTTAAATAGTACATATCATTACTCAGGGGTAAGCCCCTGAATTTCAGAGGACTATTGTTAAGATTTGGTGGATCATGAGCATGGGACCTTCGTTTTGTGGAGCCTTCAGTCTATCAATTGATGTTGTGAACGTACAAAAACATTCATTTTTTTTTCTTTTCACAAGTTCCAACACGAGCATTGTTTTCCTTTCCTTTGTCAAGCATGTTCAATGCCCTCTGAGAAAAACTGATCAAATGCTAATTCTGAGGGTAACTGTTCAGAAAAATGAAAGCATTATCATGAATAAGTTGTTTCTCAAACTGTTTTCTTTTCACAGGGGCTAATTGTACTATTAGCCCTGTCTACAGCATGCAATCTGTCAGCTTCAAAAGTCGAGGAGAGAATTGAAAAGCTTGAACAAGGAAATGGGAAAAGGGGGGGGGCTTTCTTGTAACTTCATATAGACTGAGATTGGTAACAAGGGTCTGATCCATCTTTCTGTTAATCTATGTTTTTCTTTCAAGTTAGTTTCTCTTTGTTTAGATTTCCCTCCCTGTATCTCTCTTTCTGTGTCTCACTTGCTTTCTTTTCTCGTCACACTGTCTCTGTCTCCCTCTTTCTCTGTGTGTGTGTCTCTCTCTCTCTCTCTCTCTTTCTCTCACTTGCTCTTTGAATATGTCAGTCTCCTTCACTCATCCTTTTTTATATGCCTTCTCCCCTCTCTCTCTATCTCTCTCTCTCTCTCTTCTCTTACCGATTTCTTCCTTAATTACATCTGTTGTTCCTGAGACATCAGGGCTCTCTGTTTTTCCAAACTGGTCTGAACAGAGTGAGATGAAGCTAGCTGTCGCTCTTAATAACCCCATCGTTCCGTATGAATTTTCTTCTCTGTGGCCGGCCACTGACCCTTCAATTAGAATCCTAGCCATGCATTTGAATTTGGAGAATCTGTGACAGTAATATCCCATGTTGCCTGTTTTAGTAAGATGGATAGCAAACTTGGCAGTGGTTTTTAACCAGTGCCTTCTTACCCTTCTGCTTACCAAAAGCAGAATGTTTTATTTAGAATTTTCTTTTCTTTTCCTATATCTCCAACTTTATGTAAAACAAAATGCTTCAAACTTTTTTCTTCCTTTCATTATACATATCTCTAACTTCGCAAAACACACAATGATTTGTTTACAAGTATTTAATTTTCTTTTTAAGTATATCCGACATATAGTATTAAAATAATTTTCCAATTTTGTTGTCTTTCTTTGTACGTATTTCAAACTTTGTACGTATCTCAAACGTGTGGACATTCATTGAGGTACTAAATGTCATGTAATAATGATTGTGGAACAAGAAGGTAGTACGTCATAATAATGGATTACGCAAATTTGGGAAAGGAGACACAGACAAGGCAAAGATGGACCTTATGTCATTGTATGAATCAAATAATGATACATAATACTTCATTTAAAAAAACCTGTGTGACACATATACATGTAAAATAAGTTTGGCACTTTATGAATAGCAGTAAATTTTTGTGTAAAATAAGTTTGGAATAATATATATTGTGTGATTAGATCACAAACAAACCAATGAACACTTTCCTTCCTCTTCTTCTACAATGTCTGAGATAGGTTCTTTCTATGGAAGAGAAGAGCAAGACATTTGTGGCTGCGGAACTTCACTTTTCATTTCCAAATGCCACCTTGAATGTAATAGTCCCAAAGAAGAAATATTAACCCCTTCCCTGTCATGTGCAGTTAAACAATGTGTTTGGACTAAGAATGGCTACATTTTTCTTGCTAAACAGAAACAGGTACCCTAATTGTAAAGTGTATTCACATGGATAATATCTTATGCTAAATTGAAAGATAAAAGTTGAGTTCTGGGCATGCGATTACATTGTAAAGGAAACTGTCTGGAGGCAATTAGGAAAGGCTGATCAGTATCAGTCTACATAAGAATCGATGTAGACTGTGAGGTTTTGGAATCATCAAAATGATAAGAAATTGACCCAATCTTGCTGAAAAGCACATGCACTGCACACAGAAATATATGGGACTGTACACACATGTAGCATGAATGTTCGGTCTGAACACTTCAGATATTTCTCATCATATTTTGGAATATGCGGGGATTTGAAGATCAATTCTTTTCAGGGAACATTCCTACTATGATGTTACTCTAAACCGACAAAAAGGAATGAGAAAGTTCACAAATTATTTTTCACTTTTCCCATAACTCAACCTTCTGTAACTATGAAACAAGGGGGTCAAAGTAAAAATTTCATACGTTAAATTTTTGTCAACTCTTCAAAGACTTGATGGTACAGCAGGGGTTAAAGAGCTTTCCTCTAGAAGGTTAAAAGGACATCTTGCTGCTACCTCTACATACGCCTCTGTACGATTGACTGCCATTTAATAATGTCCTATCAGGAATAGCCTGTTGAATCCTCACTGCGCTTCATTACACAAATCAACACTTGGTGATAAAGAGCATTCTTCATTTAGCTCCTGCGATCAAGTTAGTTCATAAAATGAAGAAGTCGGGTGATGAAATCCAACGGACTGTGTCATTTTCTTGAATTGTAGAAGATAATAAAGGTCTTCAGAGTACAGTGAAACCTGCATATAAAGACCACTTTATAATGGAGACATGAAAAGAGGTCTTTAATTTTTTTTTTTTTTTTTTTTATTCATTTTTCTTCTACATTACACAGACAATGTGAAATTCCATTTATAACAACATAATGAAAATATAAGATTGAGTTTTACAGTTATAAATTTATACAAGAAATATATAAATAATATAAATATATGTCAAGAGTTAAATAAACGTATACATAGGATATATATCTCTTATAATGGTGCAGAAGAAAGGCTAACACTATAAGCAAGAGCTTTTATTAGGCTGAATGGGGAATGTTGTTGCAGAAGTAGCAAGTGTGAAAATGGTGATGGTGTTGATGATGATGATAATGGTAATAATGATTACGACGATGTGAATGATGACGATGACAATGATGGTGACAATAAAAATATAGTTAAGTAATTGATTTGGTGAACATCATAGGTAAACACAGAAACTCAAATAGCTAAGGTAAGTCCCTGAAAACCAGAACAAATAAATTATATTACAAATCAGGATATTTAGACAGTAGTCTTTTTTTCAATGTAGCCTTAAAGGAATATATTGTATTACATAATTTTACAGAATCTGGAAGTGAATTCCAGAGATCAGGACCGTAATGTCTTACTGATTTATGTGCTATCAATAATTTAGGGTTTACTAAGTGAAAATTCGATAAGTTGCGGGTAGGATAAGTATTAATGACAGGTCATCTTCATGTACATGTTTCTATGATACATATTTCAAAGAAAAATTCTGTTTAAGGGGATAAAAAAGTATGGTTTTTATAGACAGGTGGTCCTTCTATACTGTCGGTTGCTAATGCAGTTTGAACATATGTGTAAAACCCCACAGTTCTAATTTCTTTTATTTGAGTGGGAAAAGAAAGGTCTGGCAAATATACATGTACTTTTCTTGCGGATGTCAAAATTAGTAATCACAAATAGCTTGTGTGGCCTCTTTCAGTAATTTCTTCTTAATCAGTTGTTAAAAATGGATATTAAAGCAAAAACAGAATAGGATGCAAAGAAAATTTGTACTCAAAATCCAAATAAAATAAAATATAGAAAGAGAGAGATTGAATTACTATGATGAGCTCATAATACAAAGCTTGCTTAAGATTATTAATATGACACAATTACATTTTATCAAGGGCACTTTACTTCAAAATTGGCAAATCCAAAGAAGCCATATATTTATTGCTCCCGTTGCCACATATTTTCGACTACAGGTAAATGATAGTAAGGACATATAGCATGATATCTTCAGGGATCACAACATTGTAGAATTAATAGGCAGGCCAAAAATATATATTGTCTAAGAACAACAGTAAAGAGAATAGAATATGAAAAAAATAATATCTGTATCAGGTGGACATAACAGATGTACATGTAGAAACATAACTCTGCCAGTACCATAGGTACAATACATAGTTCACAAATAATAGCGTTTTGAGTTTGTGGTAGCAGTGGGGTTAAACAGCTTTTCCAAGAAATTGGCAACGATCAAAACAGACATTTCCAATTCAATCGACTTTAATCGCATCATTCTGCTCAAAAGAACAACGTGTATTTGGACTGATAACGGATGAAGAGGAGGGATAAAGAAGAGGAGGGATAAAGAAGAGGAGGGATAAAGAGGAGGAGGAGGAGGAGGATCGGTGGGATATATGCCAGGGCGGTTCTAAATCAGAAACTCTACCATGCGAAAGAACAAAGACGGTGAGAATGGAGAGATTGCGATGATAAAGAAAAGGAGGGATTAAATTCAACAGCGAGTCATTTTCAGACCGCAATAGAACTAGGGTAATATAGGACACCTACGGGACGACCAACATGAACAGACCATGCACATGAGAGCTCATATGTCTGTTGATTTTCAAAATATGCCCTGGGCAAAGTTTAAGGGGTTGGCATAATTAATTGTAAAGGTGGAAAGTTGCGTCTTTTACCCTTTTGTTCGCAAAAATAAAATCAGGGTTACTGATCTTGCAGGCGATATGAATTGGTTATTGGTTATGCATGCCTCTTTAGAACTATTGATGCAATTACAGGCAAGACCTTAGGTACACAAAAACATCCGCAAATAAAATAATTAACAATAAAAACTAGTTAGTGATGTGGCAGAAATGGACCCCATTTAACACATTTCCATATTTTTCTCCAACTTGTGAAATCCACGAGAAATCAGAAAAAGTAATAAAAAAACATCAACAAAATCTTCAACATAATTATAGCCATGACAAGGTGTTTACTGAGGAATCTCCTATATAAGTGTTTTCTAATATTCACATGATTTCTCCTCTTGCAAATGTTTACAAAGCTTTCTTTTAGGCATAATTGTGAAACAAACAAAACAAACTAATAAACTCAGCAAAATTGGAGCCTTTTGCTTTGCTTTATTTACTCTTTAAGCACATCTTTATTACAAATATAAGTTTAAGTTTAAGTTGAAAAATTGATAACTATAGGATATTGACCGCAGAGCAATTATTGGTGGAACATGTATGGTACAACTAAATCTCTATGTCCAGCTCACTGGTAGGGGAACATTGCTGGATGGCTACAGAGATATTTGATGAATTCCATTTAATTATAGAATCACAGGTTTATTATCTCTATTACCTTGGCAGGTTACAGGGCTAGGACACAGTCTGGGAATGTATTCTGCTTTAAACATTGCTTGGTAATGAAAGATAGATGATGGGGACCTTGTGTTTTACCATGCACATTAAATGAACTGCATAGACTGCATCATTAACAAATACTTCTGAAGTAGTTAAAGGCAATATAGATATAGTTTCTGTAAGTGTTTTTTGTATGTATCAGGAGAAATAAGTTACTTGAACTATTGTTCATGAATAGTTTTGTCCATTATGGAGTTGCTTGAGCAAATATACCATAATCTTACGGAAACTCGCATGAGCTTTGACCAAGGAGTGATAACTCTTTGTTCTGACCGAGGTTCTGACCGAGGTTCTGACCGAGGTTAGGCCTCCATAATAGATAACTAAATGGCTCTGGGATAGAAACGATATTCAATGACTTCACATACCAAATAAAACATAAAACATAGGCCTGGGCAAATACTTTTTCCTCCATCTTTCTTCCATGTTAGGAAAGATGATTTTTATGGCAATTGTGACAGTGTAAATAAAGTAATAGAGACAAAACATTTTGGGATGTTTTCAAATAATCTCATATATTGGGAGGGAGCAGTTGCAAGTTATTTTGTACATCATTTAAAAAACTGATGAGTCATAGTCTCTGTGTAAATTTTCCTTGACACACCCCTTTTTTATGTTAATACTGTTCACCATGGATTCCTTTATTTCTGCATGTGAGTATGAAGAAAATCAATGTTCATGTTAAAGGGATACGCCACCAAGCGGCCGTGGGGAAAGTCAGGATTGCGTAAGCCCCATTCACTCGTACACAAAGTTTGTGCGTCAAAAGGACTAAGTACAGTAGGATTACATTTTGACTGCATGAATCTCGCACAAGAGCTCGAGCTCAGGCAGAGCGTGCATGTTATGCGGCAACCAGTCTGTCCAAAGTTTGCGCCCCACGGGGCAACGGCATGATCAGGTAACGATCATGGTGCCCTCTCGCAGCATAAAAACATCCACAATCTGCGGTTGAGTATCCCTTTAACTGAATCAGGATTGGTAGAGTCTTTCTACCCTCCCCTTGCCTTTGATTGGGAGAGTACAGAAAAATGGACCAATCAAAGATAGATCTTCCAAACTTGACAACTTTATTAGTTCAGCTAGCCATCGGCTAGTCAGATTTGGAATAAAACCAAGAGTATACTAAAACATAAGGCAAAGAACAAAGGATTGTAATATCCCAAGATTTCGGCTCAATCCCCAATATTAAGATGTGGCCTATTTGAGGAGTGTAAGGGGCACATTATCACACAGGTTCAGCCAAAATCTAGCACAATCAATTGAAACGGGGGTGGAAAATATGACGGATTCATGAGGAATCCTTTGCCAAATATCCTCCGGACCCAAACCTATTTACATTGCCCGGTGCCTCAATTCGAAATCCAATACCCCCCATACCCATTCTTGCCTGGGGTGTATGTTTCACACAACAATAGGAAAAATTGAGACAAAACGGTCGGGGGTGGGGATTCTGGCGAAATCATAGAAATTCAAGAGAAACGATTGAAAAACATTTGAATTTATGAAAATTTGGAGCTCTTCCCTCCCCTGCGATTAGATAGGTGCCGAAGGGAAGGATTATAGGTATTGGATTGGGCCGGGTGATGGAGGTCGTTCTTTGGGCTTTCTTTTTCTCTCCTTTTCTCCTTTTTTCCTTTTTTTTTTGAGAGAGAGGGAAGACAGAACAATGTTGTCAGTTTTGAGAGATCTATGCCCGTAAGCTCGGCCCCTCTCACCTATGGAAGAAAAAGAACAAATGAGTGAAGGAGGGATTGGTATTATCATTCTTGAGATGATGGGATTGATGGTAAGGGTCAGGTGGTAGCAGAGGGGTGTGGAATAGGGAATAGAGTGAATAAGAGGGCCACATGTTTCTTCTAAGAGTGCGTTTATGCTCACCTTTTTCAGGCCAGAATGAGGCTTTTGTTACGCGTTTAGTTCAAAAGACGGTTGCATCCTTTCTCAAGTTCGTATAATCGCCGTTAAAGGCCGATCGTAACGCACGATCATTTGTTAACGCGTTTAAATGACGTCATAATAAAGATGTTTCTGCTTCACGTGAAAACGGTGCACAATATTATGCAATGCTTGTTTTTTTTCTCAAGCTTAAGGCATGCGCATATAGACGTTATCCGAGCAAGATCTAACAGTTTTTTAAAAATAATACTAGTACTTTTTCCATATGATGCACCACGCGGTACCCCGGGGTAGCATTGTACCCCGGGGTACCACGTTGTGTAGCGCCATCTCACGTCCACTCGAGTACAACCCCAGAGTTATGAATGCAGTGCGTGTATGTACGTAGTCACAATGCATGTTAACAGTGCAGTGTTATTATGCATGGTGTGCATGCACTGTACTGCTGCTCGCGCGCTAGCTGCTAGCAGCCCTCACAAGCGCAGCGCAGTGGCTATAGCGTTAGCTCCCCCGGCTTTAGAACTTGATTTTATTTCACTTCTTCCTAAAAAACATCACTTCATGCATCGTTACTGTATTTTAGCTGTCAAACTTTCAAACTTAGACAATGGTGGAAGGTAATGGTGGATACGGAAATTTACTGTAAGGGAAAGGACGTAAAAGACGGAAGATTCCAAGGACCGAGAAAGTTGAAAGAGCACGATATCGTGCAATACAGAAGTTGGGGGACGAGCAGGCCGCTGATCTGTGTACATGGTAGCGGTTTTTAGGAAGGCGAGTAACGGGGGAGACAAGGAGCAGGCTGATGGTGTTATTATGACACTGCTGGCCCAATACCTCTCTCAAATCGAAGAAATAGAAATCAATAATAGAATAATTACTCACAACAACAATGAATTTGAGAAAAATACATGACTTATAGGATGTTTTACAAGAACATGGGACACAATTGAATGTTGAAAAAAATCACACCAAAATAATTTCCCACTTTTTGGTAACCCAGGGTACAGCCCTAAAAAAAAATTAAATAATTCAAAAAAATGGCCGATTTTTTTTTGGTACCCCAGGGTACCATTTATGTCATCATATTTATATCATTGTGTTGAAATGAGTGTCAAGGGCTCGAACTACAGCGAGGAAGTGAGGGCCCTTCTTCTCGCTTGGTCCGAACCTGAAATACAAGATGAATTGAATGGGTTGACAAGGAACAAACCCATATATGACAAATTGGCAGACTAGCTTGTGACTGCAGTTTCCAAGGAGAACCGGCAAGCGTGCAGGGACAAAATCAACAGAATAAAGGTAGATTTTAATATTTAACCGATATTTTGTGGTAAATCTATTTTAACATAATTTTGAGTTGAGAGATGTGCGAGACTGTCAGTTGTAATTACTTGTACCCGGTCAGTGACAGTGTTGGTCGGCTCTCACTTTTCCCACCATGGTAGGAAGTCCATAGCCGTAAATCGAGACCGCGGAAAGGCGGTAGTAGAGTGCGAGATCGCGACACGAAAATATCACAGTATACATGCAGTTTAGAAAAAGCGCGCACCCAAACTTGACCTGCGGGTTTGCGAATCCAGTTGCAAAGCCCGAATTCGTCTGGAGAAGGGAAGCATAAACAGTACCCCGTGGAACTGCGTTTACGATGAGCGTTTACGATGAACGTTTCAAAACGCTCATTCTGCCTTCAAAAGTAAGCATAAACGCACCCTCAAATACTTGTATTGAGAGAATGAGAACGTTAGAGAGCAAGAGAGAGGGCAGGAAGAAAGAGAGAGAGAGAGAGCAGGGAGAAAGAGAGAGAGAGAGAGACAGGGAGAAAGAGAGAGAGAGACAGGGAGAAAGAAAGAGAGAGAGAGAGAAAGAGCACGAAAATGACTGAAATAAAATAAAGATGAATATACAGATGGAGTGAAAAGCGGAAAAACCTAGAATCAAAATAGCAGTCAGCCTATACTAGGCTACAGGATTATGAAGTGAATACATTCATCTAAACTTCTATCAAATCACTTTCAAATGAGAGGACAATGTAGAACGCACTTCATTGCAATAGGTGTATATTCAATATGCAATCCATATATAAAGAGGAAGCCGACCATTCAGCCATCACTCTGTACCATAACATCCTATCTATGACCCCGTTTACAGTGCAGGGCCGGGCTCGGCCCGGCCCTAATTGCGGTACTCGGCCCCTCGATTTTGTGCGTTTACAGTGCGGGTCTCGGCCCGGCCTAAATTAAAAACTATCAATACGTTGTCGTAGTGGCGCTCTGCATGTAAACAGACGATTATTTTGTTTAACTTACATTGGGTTTAGCCTTTAGCCGTTTAGCCTAGGTATGGTTTAGGTGTCGAATCAGCAAACAAAAATTATCTTACCGAAGTTGATCGACGAAATCTTTGGAACGAAACAGCACAAGAGATGAACTATGATAATTGAATTAAAAACACTAGACTTGACTTTTTTACAGGACAAACTTTGGAAATCTCAGCAGAAAAGACAACAAAGCAGGCCTTACAACGTTAACGCTCAAGTATGACGTCATATCCGATGATGTCATGATCGCTGCACTTCCGGGATCGCATTTGGTACCGCATTTGGGCCCGCGTGCGTTTACAGTGAAAGAAGGCCGGGCCGAGACTACCTCCAGAGCTGGTCCAAATGCGCGGCCGCTTTTGGTACCGCATTTGGCCTTTTGAGCGTTTACAGTGAAGTTTAGGCCGGGCTCGGCCCGGCCTTACTCTCACTGTAAACGGGGTCTAAGTCCAGTCTGTTCATGGTCATTTCTTTTTCCATACATCTCAGGCCACACATAGTGGTCAAGTAATGTGAGGTCATTCAATAATAACCAGGCATATCTCATTACAATCATCTATCAGCCTTTTCACAGGAGGGTAAAATTCATTTTATGGAAAGTTAAAGCTTATTAACTAATCAGCCTTAGAGCAAATTTTCCCTGTGTGAACATCGAACTATACAATGTTCGTACAGATACGAACTCGCAATCTAAAGACAGGTCAGAGCAGCCTACAGATACTAAGTTCGTATGGAGGAGGCAAGAGATTTTGTGTATGAACGGATAGATGTCTCTAACTGGGCAAAGCTAAGACCAGGCGCGCACTTTGATTGACATGACCTGCTATTATTATGGGCAATGGCCCTACTGCGCATATAATTTTTTTGTGTGAATGACATCGTATGTAATGCTAATTAGTTTAAGCTCTTTAAACTAATCAGCTTTACAGAATTTTACCCGTGTGAAAGCGGGGTAGATCTCATCTCATGTTCCCTACTAATAATCATTTAAGAACATAACATATCATCGTGTCTGATGAACAGCATCAAGTCACATTTCCTCATTACTGTAAAACCACAAACTTTCCGTCATATTTAATATTCGCTAATTTTGTGACTTGTTCAGATTTGTGAAAGTATCATGCTGAGAAATCATTGCATCATAATTCATATAACACTCAATTTTTTGCAAGTCGCGAAAGTTTCTTGCCTGGCTCAGTAGTTGCTGTGAAAATGGCAGTCGTATTTAATTCTTGAACGTTTCTGGTTTACAGTATTTCTTACAATTTTCCAAAGAGGAAACTGAATATTCAAATAACAAAGATAAACAAGGCATGATTTCATTCAGCTTCATTGTTTATATTTGATATTAAAAAGCTCTTTAGATCCATGAGCTTGTTTGTTCTTAAACCATGTACATGTATATGATAACAATACCTGTATAGGCTTTACAGGCACTGCAGGGGTTTTGCATCAAGCTGAATTTCCTCATTATTTCATATTCATATGTTTACAAAAATGAAAATTAAAATATTCCAACAATACAGAAAAAAGGCATAAATGCATTCTTCTCCATTACCTGTACTGGTGAAAGTTTTCCAGAATTATCAAAGAATTGACAAAGCTTTATTTGTCATTAACCTTGTATGTGTATATGTTAACAACCCTTGTGTAGACTTAAAGGGCACTGTATAGGTGGATTACTTTCAATTGAAGGAAATTAGTCATGCTAGAAAAATCTCTAAAAGCATACAAATCTTTTCAGGGCAAGAATGTACATCTCATTTCAGGAATATTTTATCCAAACAGCTTTTTTAAAGTTTAGGCCAGTGTGTGATATCAAACAATGACCATTATATACATCATATATGATATATAAATTGTTTGGCCATTCCATGGTCAGGCAATGTGTGTCTGGTTTGCACAATAAACTGTTCTGAAACTTATGCAAGTTGGAAGATTAGTGATGGATTTTGATCTGGATATTATATTTCAATGTATGAATAACATGGTTGGTATTTATTGTAACAGGAAATTGTAGTGAATGTCTCAAACCTGTCTGTAAGTAATAGACAAGAAAAAACAAAACAAATATGATTTACAGACGAATCAAAGTATTTAAAAGAAAGAGGCTGTACTAAGTCAAAAGCCAAAGAAAAATAAAGGAAATATTGGAGCAATATGAATAAATATATTAAGAAATTTGGAGCATGTAAATGATAGAGATAAAAGAGAAGAAAAGATTTAAAAAAAAAAAGCTTTGATGTAACTCATGAGACAAAACCAAATCCCAAAAATAGAATGGAGACAATAATTCTAGACAAAATATGAAATGCATGAAAAGAAATAATTGGTTTTGTCTTTGGAGTGTGCATGGTTTCTTTGATTATATTTTACTTCAGTGAAAACTGCCCATTCCATAGACTCCTGTGAAACCAGGGCATAAACCACTTGTTTCACACAAACCTGAATGTGTATTGGCCAAGGTCAGTCTTACCTTAAAATCATGTTGCTTAACAGCCTTATGATAGGTTGTAGGCCACTTTCTACCAATCTTTCCCTCCAGGTTTGGATGGATAAAAACATGTTACTATGACAACCTCACTTCATTACTGTAACTTGAGAGGAGTGGATGAAGGGACCTTGCATTAAAGAACATGCACCCTACCAGAATAACAAATGTCATTTTGAATTGTTGACAATTTGTGTTTTACTTTATTTTACCTACCTTTAAAAAAAACATTTTTTAAAAAGAATAAATCAGAAAATATCCTCTATAAAATTCTTCATTGAATTTTTTGTATAGTATCCCTTTGAAATTGAGGCCTATATGCTTATCAAAATGGGTATTCCATTAAAAAAATGTATATCGAAGCATAAAATATGCTTATGTATCTTTATGGATTGCTAGCAAACTTTAATTGATTATTTTTGTCAAAGACCTTTGAATCTTATATGAATGATATGTAGCAAAGTATAAATTAATGAGAGAAGGAAAATGAGAGAAATAGAAAGAGAAATGAGGATAGTGAGAATTTGGATGATTTTAACCAAGGCACAAAGTGACAAAATGCATATCACAGAAATGAAAGTCAGTTTGAAGTAATATTTCTCTTTGTTTAAATCACTAGCTTGGAAATGTACAGGAATTGCTACATGGCAATTAACATGCATGTTATATCACACATATACTATGTAGGCTACTTATGTGATATATTCCAACACATGCAATAGCATTCAGCTTTTAACATAAACAGAAGACATTGCCCTTGCTGAGAAAGTAAATTGATTTGTACAAAGGAGAATCGACTGAAACATAGTCTCATGTCTGGCATAAAACGGCCATAAATAAAATCTCAAACTGCATCAAGTGGCAGCGTTTGAATCAAATTGCAATAAATCAACTGTGCATTTGACTTATTTGCTAACATATGGGAGAAAAAAGGCAATCCTCTAGCATCTAACAATTATGGAACAGGAATTCAATATTGGAAAACAAAGCAATTATAATTTGCTTGAACATTTGACCCGTTTTCTAACCGATTGGAGAGGAAAATAAGCAATCCTGTAGCATTGGACAATTATGGAACAGGCTTTCAACATCAGAAAACAAAGCAAATACAATCTGCTTCCATTTTAAAAGGCTCTGTTTGACATGTAAGAAAGTCTACTGCATATGGATCTAAATGTTTTCAAACGTATGGAAGTTATATTGGAAATTTTAAATTTTAATGACTAATATTAAGCATGTAGCCTTGCCTATTTTAGCTTATGAATAATTTTACATGTAGGCCTATCTGCCATACACATTTACAAAAAACATAGGAATTGAATTTAATGTAATCTAGAACATATTTTTTTTTGCTGGGGAGAAAATGTTTCTGACAAAATTTTTCTTTGCTTTTTTGGTTATATTGCTATCCTTTATACCTTCAACTGACTTGGGGCCATTTGTTAAAGGGAAATCCAACCTTAATAGCAAGTTGTTTTGAAAGAAAGAGGAAAAATCAGAGAAGCAGATTGGTGAAAGTTTGAACGAAATCAGATAAGCAATAAGAAAGTTATGAATTTTTTAAAGTTGTAATCACTATACATATGGGAATTTCAAATTGGCCGAATAAGTAATGTCACTGCAATGTAGCTATGGACAACTCCCCCTTCACTCGAACACACAAAATGAATTACTCAGTAGTATCTTTTTCTTTCATGAGGACCTATAACAATATGCTATCTACTATATATTTTGAGTAGTGCCTTGAGAGTAAAAGCACTTCAAAAGAAAACCACAAATTAATGATATTTTTGTGTACAACAAACGGGAGAGTTGTCCACAAAAATGTCACAATCGACTCACCAAATTGCCAATTTGAGATTCGCATAGATGTAGTGATCTCATTTTTCAAACATCCATAATTTTCTTAGTCCTTGTCCGATTTCTTTCAAACATCCTGTTTTTCTTATTTTTCTGCTTTCATACAAATCATTTTGTTACCAAGGTTGGATTGCCTTTTAAAATGCCAAAGAAAGCCTTTAATCTGTATGTTATATTTATTTTGTTTAATATTTCCTAAAAGTTCAAAATGGTACCTGATACAATTGCAAGATCAATTCAATTCATTTTCACATACTATATTTCGTCTTCTGTCATGCTTTTGACTATCAGAAACAAAGAATTACTTCATTATTAAAACAAAATTATTCAATATAAAATAAAATCGTATAGCTACATTTCAAACTACACAGAAATTGCAAATCTAGTGAAAAGACCCTCTGACAACTGCAACTGATATAGCCTAAGCCTCAAAGAAAGAGAAAGTTGACATATTTCTACTTAATTCAATCAAACATGTCATCATAAATTTGTCTTCAATTGCAGTCTTTGCAGTAGCACAATTTCTGTGAGATCTTTGATGAGAGCCGCTTCATGATGTGGACTGGCCCTGGGATCCAGGGTCCTTATTGAGGAGAATGAGAGTTGGTAGATGGAAGTCAGCATAAGACAGAGGGATAGGATGGGCGATAAGATAGAGGTATAGGATGGGCCATAAGATAGAGGGATAGGATGGGCCATAAGATAGAGGGATAGGATGGGCCATAAGATAGAGGGATAGGATGGGCCATAAGATAGAGGGATAGGATGGGCCATAAGATAGAGGGATAGGATGGGCCATAAGATAGAGGGATAGGATGGGCCATAAGATAGAGGGATAGGATGGGCCATAAGATAGAGGGATAGGATGGGCCATAAGATAGAGGGATAGGATGGGCCATAAGATAGAGGGATAGGATGGGCCATAAGATAGAGGGATAGGATGGGCCATAAGATAGAGGGATAGGATGGGCCATAAGATAGAGGGATAGGATGGGCCATAAGATAGAGGGATAGGATGGGCGATAAGATAGAGGGATAGGATGGGCGATAAGATAGAGGGATAGGATGGGCCATAAGATAGAGGGATAGGATGGGCCATAAGATAGAGGGATAGGATGGGCCATAAGATAGAGGGATAGGATGGGCGATAAGATAGAGGGATAGGATGGGCCATAAGATAGAGGGATAGGATGGGCGATAAGATAGAGGGATAGGATGGGCCATAAGATAGAGGGATAGGATGGGCCATAAGATAGAGGGATAGGATGGGCCATAAGATAAGAGGGATAGGATGGGCCATAAGATAGAGGGATAGGATGGGCCATAAGATAGAGGGATAGGATGGGCCATAAGATAGAGGGATAGGATGGGCCATAAGATAGAGGGATAGGATGGGCCATAAGATAGAGGGATAGGATGGGCCATAAGATAGAGGGATAGGATGGGCCATAGGAGAGGGAGAAGGGAAGGGGGACAAGGGGACAGAGGGAGAGAGAGAGAGAGACACCCACCCACCCACACACACACACACACACACACACACACATAAAGAGAGAGAGAGAGAGAGAAGGGGGAGGGGTATGAAATCTAATTTGCATTTACATACTAATCCACTGACCTACTTGATTCTTATTTAACTAATTAGTTCAAAATTCAAAATCAAAACATCATGTCTTATTATTGGCCCAGTCAATACTTTGAATGTAATTGTAGGTTTTACTCTTTCAAAAGAGCCATTTACGCCTTACAGCCAACTTTCAATCTGACAAATTATTTTGAACTATTGGCTGCAAATGCACCCATTTTTATACCGATGTGTTGGCTCAGTCAGTAGAGCGTCCACCTCACAATCGGGAGGTCGTGGGTTCGAACCTCTGCGTCATACCAAAAGATGTTAAAAGATGGGAGTTGCTGCTACCTTGTTTGGCGTTCAACAATTGAAGGGATAGAGCAACGTCGATCTGGCGCTGCACAGTAGCTGCTGGGCCCACGATCAATTGGGCAAAAAGAATTTCCATTTCAGTTAATAAAATTTGGAGCGGACTTTAATTTGATTATTATTATTATAATACTTTTCTTTTCTTTAAACATCAACACATTGCATGTTTTCAAATAACCATGTCACAAAGGATTTCAATATCATGAAAAGGAATTCTAAAAAGCAGATTTCCAACATCAAAACCTCAACATCTTGGCCCTAACCTGTTTGGCACTATTAAGCAGTATATTATTACACTTGTCAACAACCACCATCAAATTATTTGCATGGGTGCATTCTTTCACAGGTCCCAGCTCCTAATTCATTTACACCACAATAGCAACTAGTGCCGATTTGACGCTTGCACTTGTGTTTTGGCGGAAGTGCGAAGAATAAGCAAATTGTCCCTTTTTTCACCCAAACACCCACCCTCCGTATCCCTGCTATTCTTTACTCTTATGGAAAGAATGACCTCAATATTATGAAAATATACAATGATAGAAAAAAGGGTAAAATGAATTGGTTATTTGGAGAAAGGATATTGAATATTTGACCTTTAAGAAAGTACAACTGCACTCTGTTGCTATATAGCTATATGTGATATCTTTTTTTTTACATTAAAACTGCTTTTGGCAATGACTGAATACATAGAAGAAAAAATATATATAGTCAGCATTACACGTTATCTTTATAATATTTGTTATCTCTCACATATATGTACACATGTATTTGATATTGTTGATTTCATGTATATCAATAATGAGCTCTTTTCAAGTATGAGATAAACCAACATATCTTGATGTTAGAATCATTGGATGCATACGTGTGAAGGGTATTATCAATTATAAAATACTTTGCCGTTTACATCTTCAAAATGAATACTCTCAAATTTATGTCTATTTTAAACACCTAATTTCTATCCTTACCTTCTTTTGAAATTGCACATTGCAAGTATAATTCAAATTAGTAAACTTAGCAATATAGAAGTCACATTAATTTGATGAAGCTTTCAATACAGTCTGTATTATTTCTAAATCAAAGCTACTTTGACATGGTGCACTATGCTATGCATTACTTTCCTTGATTCATTAATAAGAAAGTTATGAAAAATGGAATGAATATATATATATATATATATATATATATATATACCTCATTCAAGATCAGCCAATGAACTCTAATTGTATGAACTCTAATTGATTGGACTTTATTGGACTTTACTCTTCTCTCCCCCCCCCCCCCTGTTTCTCCCTCTCTCTCTCTTTCTCTTACTGCTTTGCGCATATCCCCCCTTTTTTTTTTTTTGTGCAGCAGACATAGTTTTTGTAAAATTGCGCGTCAATTCATGTCTTGCCTCTTTGTTGCGTCATTCTTACTGCTTTGATCATGGCTTTTAATTTCTTTTCAAAATACGCACAAAATTTGTTTTATTTTTCTTTGTGGCGTCACTTGCGACCAAAATCTCAATTCTCGCACCTAATTTTTTGTATCCAAGCAACTGCCCGCGTCTTCATAATTCACGCATCTGATTATTATTACTTTGAATGTGTTCAGTTTTTTACTTTGATAAAGGTCTGTGACCGAAACGTCAGTAAATTTTACGTCTTGCAATGTTTTTATTTCAACATAATTGTTTGCTATATATATATATATATATATAGCAAACAATTATGATATATCGCAAACAATTATGTTGAAATAAAAACATCGCAAGACGTAAAATTTACTGACGTTTCGGGACCCTGGATTACATGACCAGTGCTCTAGTTAATAAAGGAGGTAAATGTGAGAAAATTACAATGCCCCGACCGGGATTCGAACCCGGGACCCTGGATTACATGACCAGTGCTCTACCAACTGAGCTATCCAGGCTCCCGCCGAAGCAAAGTAACAATCTCACATATAGCCCCTCTCTTTCCATCGAGCGTAGGGGGTACATCCATACCAATTCCATGCATACGCTATATAATTGCCTACCAATGAGACAGGTCTTCCCTCTAAAGTCGAGCAAATCCATGCCAACGAATTTCTATAGAGGACAATTTGAATTCGTAATTAAATATCATAATTGATAGGATTGAAGTAAATTGAATATATCATAAAGAAAATAAATGTGAGAAAATTACAATGCCCCGAGCGGGATTCGAACCCGGGACCCTGGATTACATGACCAGTGCTCTAGTTGGTAGAGCACTAGTCATGTAATCCATGAGATATCCAGGGATAACTCAGTTGGTAGAGCTACAAGTCCCTTATAAATGCTATCCGCCCTAGTTGAAGCCGACCAGGAAAGATAGAAAAATAATTAAGATAGAAGGATAAAAACAAAGAATAAAATAAGGAAGATAGAAAAAGGAAATGATGGAAGGATAAAAAAACAAAGAATAAACTAAGGAAAGATAGAAAGAAAAGGAGATGGAATGAAAAATAAAAGCTTCTATTGACCCCAACTAAGCCCCGACTAAGCACACTTTGGAAGTGAATATGAAAACGAACCTGACTACATTTTAAAAACTTTAAGTTATCGCAACCTCAAGTTTAAACAATGACCCACTATCAACAGTGTGCGTTCATACTGCACTGAAACAACTGCTCAAGTTTTAAACCGAGTAAGCAGTCGTTGAAATCCATCACAACTACAAACTGGCGAAAAACTTGGTGATAAGATGATTTGTGTGAAAGCAGAAAAATAAGAAAAACAGAAAGTTGAAAGTATGAAAGAAATCGGACAAGGACTAAGAAAATTATGGATGTTTGAAATATGAAATCACTTCATCTCTGCGAATCTAAGATTAGTAATTTGGTGATTCGATTGTGACATACATGCGGACAACTCTCCCGTTTGTCGTACACAAACATATAATTTATTTGCGGTTTTCTCCAAAGCGCCTTTACCCTCAGGGCAGTACCCAAAATATATTGGAGATAGCATATTATTATAGGTCCTCATGAAAGAAAAAGACCCTATATGCTGAGTAATACATTTGGATGAAAATGACATTTCAGTTATTTTGTGTGTTGGAGCAAATTGGGGAGTTGTCTGCAACTACATCACAATCACATTACGTATTCGGCTAATTTGAAATTCCTATATGTGTAGTGATTACAACTTTCAAAAATTCATAACTTTCTCATTGCTTGTCCGATTTCTTTCAAACTGTCACCAATCTGCTTCTCTGATTTTTCCTCTTTCTTTCAGAGTAACTTGCATTAATAATTCAAGTTGGATTTCCCTTTAAGTCAGCAAGGCACATAAATTTGAAATTTTGAGTGAGGACCCCCACTGTTTGGTAGCGTTAACCATAATCTCACTCATGGTTTAAAACTTCACGTAAACTCGAAGTTTAAAACTACAAGCTAAAATTAAAGTTTACAGTGTGGTGTGGACCCAGCTATGACTAGCAAGCTATGGAGGGAGAGAAGGCTGCCCCAGCTAGGACTAGCAAGCTATGGAGGGAGAGAAGGCTGCCCCAGCTATGACTAGCAAGCTATGGAGGGAGAGAAGGCTGCCCCAGCTATGACTAGCAAGCTATGGAGGGAGAGAAGGCTGCCCCAGCTATGACTAGCAAGCTATGGGGGGAGAGAAGGCTGCCCCAGTTCAATGACTCTCATGGGAATCAGGAAATAAAAGGAAATCTCTCAAATTACAAGGTAGAGACTAATGGTACTCTCTAGGCTTGAACTTCACCTGGAGGAGAATTAAAGGTTACAATGCAGATTAATAACTCAATTACTGGAAGAAGATTTTCTCTTCAGTTTGTTGACACACATATACTAAAATAATGTTAAACCAACATGATAGACTTCTGTGCGAGCTGTACAATTTATTAAGCCCCACATGTAACCAAATACTATGTATTTCCTTATATTTTGCTATCCATGGATAGAGTGGGACATTATTGACGAGATGTCTTTGGTAATAAGCCAGTTCGTAATTACAGTTACAAGATAATGGTCGTTTGCATCAAGTACAATTGACCTTTATATGCTGTCATTTTGTGCGCTCCATGATGCACGCACCAGTATGATTTTACATGTTTAACAAGTAGCGCGTCCACCAAAACAGATGCGTGTGCTGTGTACATTATTTCATAGTCATTTGTACCAAGTAGTAATTATGAACTGGCTTATAGTGCAAGATATCTCCTTTATATATATCACCTATAGGCCTACTTTGGTCTTGAAGCTTATGTGATGCAAACTAAAATGCTAAAGATAACATTTATATATTGTCTAAACCTGGATGGAGAGAGGCATTATCAATATAATACCTAACAATAAGAGTATCAGCAAATCAGGAAAATAGATTAGGCTTATAGGCCTGTATCTACCTGTGAAGTTACAGCTGGCAAGAGGAATAAACAATGGCAAACAAAGGGATATTGACTTTAGACAGAGCTTAAAACCAGAGTAAGATTACCATTTTAGTAGAAAACTGGGCGTTGTGGCGTGCGCCTGTAATCCAGCTACCAGTGGAAGTTATAAACTGATTCAGCGGACCCAGGTTCGAGACTGAGTCACGTCTTTCGGATGGTGACGTTAAAGGTCGGTCCCAGACGTAAATAATTATATCTGATTGATACACGTCTGTAAAAACCCAATTACACACACACACACACACATTTTAGTAGAAAACAGACCATAAAGTCTTAAGCATTGCAATAACGCCCTTCTGACTGTGACAAAGATGACTTTACACAAGAAATTGTTTTGAGAGTGGGATATTGCAGTGTACATACCTAGCTAATAGGGTCTTTAACGATCAAAGAGAAAATACCTTTAGACCTTACATTGTGGGGCAGGAAAGTTTCCAAATCCCCCATAAAAGGGGTATTTGATTCGACCACAGAGAAAAACATCAATACGGATTGGACGAAATCTGAAACTACGCCCGTGGACTACGCATAGAAAAGGGATTGGATATGGTTAGGTTTGTTCTTCCAACATTTTGTTGTAAACGGTGTTGTTCACATTGTATGTGCAGGTACAGGGTAACATGTGAAGAATTGTCACAGGTTTAAGAAAGTTTCAAAGTTAAAAGAGGTGATAAGTTCAACTGAAGTTATTTGATTACATTGTTAAGGACTTTTCATATCCATCGTCGTGTATTTCAAAAATAATAAAATAGTATATTTTTTTTGGCATACTTGAAATTAATCATATTTTACAGATAATGAAAACAATTAGGCCTGAACCAAAAAAAAGGTACAAAATCAAGTTTGGCTAGATAGCCCTACTACATGTATAGTGGCTCTATTTTGATAAAAGAATAATGAAGGAAAAATATAATCTACAGGATTTTCTTTTGGGCAAAATCTTTTATTTCTTACCTTGCAATCTGTACTCATAATTTTAGCTTTTTAGCAATACAGACTTCACTTTGAAGGAAAATTAAAATTAAATGCATTCACATCAGACTTTAAGAAGGAGTCATTGACAGCAGGATTTGGTCATCGTAGAAAAATATATCATACTCTTTACACATTTGGAAAAGGAGGAAACTTATGTTACTTCTTTTTTCATTCATTTCACTTTACAGCTTGCAATCTTGGGCCATTCTGGAAACTGCCCAGTTTACATCTTAGGAACTGCTGGATCAGTAGATGAAGTTATAAACATAGTCAAGTGTAAATATATAAGACTGCATGAAAGAATGTGTAATTTAAAAGGAGAGATGATTTGATTTAGAGATTATGTAACAATTAACTTCCAGTGTGAACAGAGTGTGAATGCATGATGAAGAGTTAGGTATCGTTCACATATGACAAGGTAAACTCTCTTTAAAAAAGAAAATGCTTGAAAATATTTAAAATAGAAAAACAGCCGACGCAAAATAAAAGGACATAAGAGTAGAGAGCTTGACATTTCTGTATCTCATAGCACGCACTTGGGGGCCTTTACACATCAAATGGTTCTTATTTAGCGACAGCATTTCTTTTTAGGTGGTTCATTGCACAATGTGTGAACAAGACTAAGAGAGAGGTAAAGCTAGGCAGGCTGCCGGGTGTGTGCAGTTACCCCCCTTCGGCAAGAAAACAACACCATTCCTTTTGAAGGAAGAGCTTTCATTCCGGCAGAGCAGAGGGGTAGAAAGAAGAGATCAGTGCCTGTTTAAAGATTTCAAATAGCAGCAGAGATGCCAAGAATAGCCGATGCCATTCATGATGGCAAAGTTACTGACGGATGAGTTTAAGGTTGCAGAAGCATCCAGGGTTTTCACAGAAAGAATAAATTTAAGATGTGTTGGTTGATGTCTAAATTTGTAGTTTACTTTGATCTTCCACCAAGGGCAATTGATTCTAGGAAAAGATTCATGGGACAGGTACTGGACCCAAACATTACAAACATAAATCACTTTTTTTGTTAAAACTTTGAAATCATTGAGCCTTATATTTTTACTTTTTCTATCAATAAAACTAACTCATCATAATCTCAAGTCACAATTCATGGACCTGTTTCGAATTTTAACAAAAGATAAAAGTTTGTTTTGCCTAAAAATATTAGATACAATATCAAACTTTGGATTGCTTAAACTGCCTAATGCATCTTAGTTCATTTGCACGCACAAAAATAAAACAATATTTCTAGAAATGGAACTGCTTTCCTTGAATTCCACATACACATATTATTATATTAGCAACAATGATTTATAATTATGTACAAATTCATTATCTCACCTGGGTTTCCAATATGATGTCACAAAGATCAATTTTAGTCCATCAAGGAAGGATATGAAATAAAGAAGGGAGAAAGAGAGAGAACTTGATGTTAATGAATTAATTTCTTTTAAACAAATGACATGGTTCTTGTATGTGTTTTTTTGTATACATGACAATGGCAAGAATAATATCTAAAACAGATCTAACAAATATACAAATATTCAATTATGTGTTCATGCACCAATGTCTCCTTTTATAATATGATGTATGTCCTCACATCTGCCTTCTAATATTTGATATTTGAATCCTTCTCTCTCTCTCTCTCTCTCTCTCTGCCTTTTGCCTGTCAGTCTTTATATCTCTAACCCCTTCTTTTTGCTCCCCATCACTCTCTCCCATGCTCTCATACTCTCCACTTTCTATCTCATACCCCTTCCCTTGCACTTGCTTTCTTAGATAAGCATCTTTATCATCATCATCATCATCATCATCACCAAGCTTCTGTTATCCTGCATACCAAGGAAATGTCAACGCACAAAGACTATTGGAAGTATATCAAGTTCAAACACCTCTACAAAATCAAACCATATCAACCTTTCGTTCCTGTTTACTGTGGGCAACTTAGACTGCAATACAAACTTAACTCCAGGTCATGCAAACAAGTTACAGCCAGATTGGAATTTTAAATAACTGAACTGTGTCAACGCAGTATCAGAAATTTACCCCATCTTAGCATATTGTTTGAGCTATCTCAAAACCAGTTAGCAAGGATTGTGTCTAGGGTTATTGGAATGGATAAAAAAGGCAGAAGATGGCGCTGTGGTAATAATGAAAGCAAAGAGTACATACAGATTGGTTTTCTTGTCGCTCCAACTCTATACCCTGAACTTAATTTATCATAATTTTCGTAAAAGTTTGTTGAAAAAATATGTATATATATTTGTAAATACAGAACTAAAGGGATGACATGTCATCATAATTTCCTTTGGTGATGGAAATTATCAAGGGGGCACAGGGGTACATGTATATGTAATTCCCTTAATTAAAAAGAATATATATGCAAAATTTCCCAAAATCATATTTCATATGAGGGGAGGGCAGGGGCACTCAAGAAATATAAAAATGTACTTATATTCCTCTCGTAAAGTTTGGGAGGGCTGGCAGGCTTTCCCAAATCACATTCTCATAAGAAATTAAAAAAAATCAGAAAAATGCACTTAATTTGAATATGAGATGGAATTTCAACTTTTTTCCACCAAAAAAAGAAAATGAAGTGCATGGCCTTCTACTCGCACAAGCAGAGAGATAAACTACAGCTTACTAGCTAACAAAAACATTCTACAATTCAAGTACACAGGAAATATATACATATCTTGATCCCATATTTGCTCCTACAACATTTGCTTAGAGCTTTATTTTCTCAAATATACAGGGTTAGGGTTAGGGTTAAGTTTAGGTTGGAGCGACGGTTAGGGGTAGGGATAGGTAGAGTGTCTGGGTCCTGGGTGAAAGGTTAAAGTAAGAAATTTGGTTAGTGTACAGATTGGGTGGAGCAATTGTCGCTGGCAGTGGCGTAGCTACAGGGGGGTGAACATGCCCCCCCCCCCAAATCGAGGGGCAGAAAAACAGAAGAAAAAAGAAAGAAGAGATAGAGAGAAAAGGGAATGGAGAAGGGGAAGAGAAAAAGAAAAGCAGATAATAGGAATCCTTTCTGCATCTGATCTGTGGCCTCATAACCTCACATTGAATTTTCGGAGGAAGACTGTCCCCCACCCCCATGATGCCTGTGCCCCCTCAATGGCTGGATTCACGCTACACCACTGGTTGCTGGATACATCTCATGCACTGATCTCTCCATTCCCTTTGGCATGGGTAAATATTGGTCAGAAGGGATTTGATATATCAGCATGTTTTTGTCCCTCTGGGTTTGGCAGAACTATGTCTGGGACCCCCCTCTTGACAAATGGTTTTGACTTTTGACAAGGCTGGCCACAGGCTCAATAACTTGAATTCTTTTTGATACTTCTGAGATGTTTGGTGCCTCATGTTTCTTTTTGTTGTTGTCAATGTGGCATCAGATTGCGATGTGCTTCAACATAATTTAGTGGCTGGTGCTGGTGAAGCCGTAACAAGCATACAGATTTCAGACATAGCATGGCATAACATAATACAAAAATTTATTCACAATAAATCTGGAGGAAATTACGATTTCTACCAAAGGGAGCTTAAGTCTGTGTTGAAAACTGTTGACAAGCAACAACAACAAAAAAGGCACAGTATTCAGGTCCTACATAGATCCTTTAAAAATCTCTAACAACAAAAAGCAAAGGTATCACAATTTTTGAGCCATAATTACCGGTAGGTTTCATGCCACTGTCTAATAGGATTTAATAGATTTAAATGGCAAGTCAAGAACCTAGAAAAAAACAGAATTAATAAAACTGATAATTTTTAAAAAGTGACAAGATTCTCCTGGGTCAAACCTGAAGAGAAGAGTAGTGGAATTAAAATACTGAATTAACAACTAAATACAAAACAAAAAATATTGGCAAGAAGACATACATATATTGGAGAAAACAGCAGTGTAATTCTAGACCTACACACACAGTACATTGTAACTTGGTCATGTCAAGCTAGCTGTCTTCTTTCTACCTATGTAGGCTCCAAATGACCAGTAGCCCAGAGAAATGAGTTCCAAAAACATCAAACATGTCACCACTTTTGGTAATCGGGAACTGACGAGGGCACCACTTTATGTCACCATCAGCGAGACCCAGGGCCACTTACTCAAGAAGTACTGCTACTGATGATCTGAGGCCCAGGCGTACTAAGTCAAAATGGGAGAATGTGATAAGCAATGCTCTTCATTGTCATGTGTATATAAGCCTTTTCCCTCCTATATATATATATTTAGGTGGTGCTTGTCTTATGTATTCAGTCCCACATGTACAGAAAAGAGTTGTGACATTTCATTTCCGAGGACGATCAAAAGCAAAACCCTAGCTCACCTTTCCCAGGGAGAAAATGACATTGATGATGTTGGGCCAAGTTGTACTTTCTGGAGCAGAGACAGGGTAGTGATAGGGGATGCGCAAAAGTACAAGCTTGTCTTCTGAGATGACAGCTACATAACCCAAAACCTCTATGTTCGAACACTTTGTAGATTGGCCATGTGTGGCATGTGTGGCCACAGAATGATGTGTAAATACAATAATACTATCAATACTGATGATGTGCAGGATTCCAAACTATTCTCATTGATCATGTTTAAGTTCACTTTTCTACTTCTTTCCAGGCAAAGGCGACACCAAAAGGATAATGATTATATTTTGTGTACCGTGCATATCAAATAATGTTCCCATACAGTTCCAAATTTTGCTGTGAATTTCAGGGAATAAATCCTGTAAACCAATTAACACCTGGGTGGAGAGAGACTACAGTAGATAAAATGCCTTGTATGGATACATATGGGCAGAGATTCAAGCCCTCAACTCCTTCATTAAATGGCAGGGGAATAAACCACTATAGGACAGTATCTTCATGTTACATATAAAGAAACCCAAATCAAAACACTTCAACATCTACCGTAGATTGGAATGAATACCTCACCAACAGGGAGTTCAAACCCTCCATATTTAAGCTTTTTATCCAGGTTCTATGACTATGATCATCAAGTTCCAGAGGTCATTCAAAACAGACATTAGGACCAAGCTATTTTTCAACCACTGATGATGGGGTCATGAATATATGGGTTTAAAGACATCACAGCCATAAGCTGAATTCAATTCAATTCAATTCCATTGATTTATTTCCACATATGATGGAAAGCAAAGTGGATTGCTGCTGTGTATTACTTTTTTTTTTTCATGGAGGTTTAAGGGAAAGTATATTTTATCTGTCAGTGATCATGAATTCTGTATCTGACTGGTCAATCATGTCTTTGATAAAATCCCTTATTACCCGTGTACTTGGTCACAAACAAATACAGACCATCCACTGAATATTTCCTGTATTCCGTGAATGAGGTCGTATGTCGCTGTTGTTTTTATGCTTTGCATTGTTTTTTTTCTATTTGTGGGCATGCGCTAAATCCATCCCTGAATAATTTTCCATATTCTGTGATGACGTTATCATCACAGCTGCGCGCATGCATGCAGACAACAAACGTGACAGCTGGCGATTTCAACATCACTTGCAGGAAGAAATCAATGAGAAAAAAGTTATGTTTTATGTTTTATGTTTTCATCTTAACTTTACCAATGAGATTACACTACAGAATTCATGTCGATCTACACTTAAAAAGATAAAATCGTTACCCCCTGCTTACAAGATACAGGAAATATCTACGGTCTGGTGTCATATTCCATTCGGTCTCCGGCCACATGGAATATGGCACCAGACCGTAGATATTTGCCCGTATTTTGTGAACAAGCAGGGGTTAATAATAGTATGTGGTGAGCCAGAAGGACATTAACTCATATACTTCAGTTAAGGCTTTATACAGACGGTATAATATAGGTAGAGGAAATGTGGAAACTTAATATTCCTTCAAGGGATAGGGGAGGAAAACTTGAGGGGGGTAGCAAGGCTACTGCCATTTAAAGTTCTGCCTCTGAATACTGGAGGGGGGGGGGGGGGGGGTAGCAAACTATTGGCACATTTACAATTCTTTCTCTGAAACCTGAGTGAGGGGGGGCAGAACTACTGGCATTTAAACTTCCATCTCTGAAAACTTGAGTATATCCCTAATCTAGCCTCAAGCAACAGGTGATATGTTAATGTGTGATAGAAAAAACCTGATGGCATTGACGTAACTCCTTAAAGTATTAGAAATTGACATTTTCACGTAACGCATAGCATCTGCCAGGCGCCTTTGAGTCTGTCGAGGCGACGTATATTCGATTTTGATTTCACCGACATTCATTCTTTTGAGGAAGTTTTGGATTACAAGATGTTTGCTAGTGTGTGATATATTACAATATTACCTGTCTGTAAAGGTGAATTATATTTTGATTCAAGTTGTTAATGGGTTCTGGTAATAGAATTCCATTTTAAGACAAACTTGCTAAGAAAATTATTTTCAATAGTAGGTCGGTTGTTTGGACAAACTTTAACCAAAGTAACAAAACAAGTGCTGGAAATCAGATAAAGTATTACACAAATGGGGTGGCTCAGAATTGCTGCTGTTTATGAACTACACTTTTATTAAAAGTAGTTTCTGTATTTCTCCAAGAGTATCTTGAGACGTGCCTTGTTTGGGCAATACTGCTGTTCATTGCAACAAGATGAAAACCTTGAGTCGATCAATACAATTGACTTCAAAAATAGGAGTAGATTTCATACCTGACCTTATAGCAATCAATATCCTGTGAAATGAGACCATAATAATAGTAGAAAGGTCACATAATACCTTGGAAATCAATGGATTCTAGAAATAAAATTTTTCAGGTTATGTAAATTCTGAGAGTGAGGTTTTTCTGATTTTGTAATAAATATACAATGTTTGCTACGATTGCAGTCATGATATATGAATGGAACTTTTGTTGTTGCGGAATGAAAATAGGTGGCATAAAAACAGATTTAAAAATTGTGGGGATGTTGGATTATACTCTAGAAATCAATGAATTTTGAGAGTGAGATTTCAACATTATGGGAATTGAGTCACATACTTTTAGTGCTATTACTTTGAAAGTGTGGCATCTCCTTGTAGTAAAATTCATTTTTTTTATCCTAATAAAGAAAAAATAACACAATGCAGCACCAATTTCACCTGCCTGAAGTGATCTTATTTTATTTTGTTCTGTTTAGTTTTGTATTGTTTGTTAGTATTTTTTGTTGTTGTTTTGTTTGATTTTCAGGGGAGATGTGAAGTTCTATTTGTCTTACATTTGTATGCAGCAATGACTTACTTACATTAGAATACAAAGAAAAATGTCTAAATAACAGAAAATGGAAAAGAAAAAAAAAAGTATGAGGGTAAGGGAATGTTTGAACGCTGGCTGGTGTAGCTGGTGTAGCTGGTGTAGCAGGAAAGTTAGCTCAGAGCATGTGCTCAATAAAATCAAATTGATGTTTCCTTTCACCTCACCAATTCCTTTTGGATTGACAGAATGGCTTCCAGATCCGTCCAATCAAGAAAAGGTGTCATAACATTCCGTCGCAGCAGAGCAGACGCTACGGAAACAAAGAATGGCAAAAAAAAGAGAGGGAGCGAAGGAAAGAAGAAGAAGAAGAGGTGCAAGGAAAACACATACACACATACACCTTGGTACGCTGGCCAGCGGCCAAGCAAAATAAAGCCCGTCGGCTGGCGTAATAAATTTGCGGAATTGGGATAATTGGTCGCTGGGGAAGCTGGATTGGGGACGTACCCATGAGAAAGTTTTTCGGGAGTTTGCAGCCTTTTTCACTGGCTCTCTTTCCCTCTCCTTCTTTTCTCCACCCCTCTACCTTTTTGTTCTTGTTTGGCTGGTGTTATCAGAGCAAAGCTTCTACATTGAGGGCAAGTGTATCAAATTTCATGTTGCTGTGGTTTTCAATGATTCTGGTTCTCTAGAGAAATGTAACAAGAAGTGGGAGGAATAGAAGATAAGGAAAGGGAGGAAGGGAGCTGTAATAGATTTGTACTTTATTAAGGAGAGTGATATAAAGAGCGAACAATGAGTAGTAAGAGGAGGAGAAGAAGATTGGGAATGGAACCTAGGGAAAGTCAGGAAGGGTGTAGGACCAGGTTTCATAAAAACAATGCAATTCATAAATATCAACTCAAAAAGTAAACAAATTATGTGATTCGTGACATTATTTTTTAGCAAAAAAAGAGAAAACTTGTAAAACAGTGGTCTCACAAAAAAAACCTTGACATTTCAAGAAGGTTTATTACGTAGTGAGATAACACTTTTTACAATTCTAAGATACATGTACAATCATAACTGATGGGTCTGAACAGAAGATGAAGAAAAAGATATCAGAAAGACATTGAAAAGGCAGAAATGGCAGATCGCCATAACAGGATGGCGATGATGATGATGATGACCGAACGTCCAGTCAACATGATTTTTACGTTCTGTGAGACCCCTGTTTTACGACCTGTTCCTTCTTTTTTAAATATGGATTTACATATCGAGTAACTGCTTTACTTTTTGCGTTGATTTATATGATTTGGGTAGTTTTTACAAAACATGGTCCAACAATAAATTGCACTCTATTAAAAGGAGAAGTACACTCTGATATTTATTTGATTTTAAATATTACTTTTTTACATATAGTAATCAGTAGTTAAACGGGAGAGTGTGGTCTTTAAATCATATTCTGTCTTCTTAATAATTACTATCACTGCGTAAAGATATGGATAATTTGGTAAATTTATGCCATAAAAGCAGTAGAATTTGAAACAAAATTGCGTCAGTCAGTATTATCAGAGAGGGGAAGAGACTGATTGAAATAATTTGAACTTTAAATCTCTCCCTCTGGCTACACCCGTCAGACAAGGTGCATTCTGAGACCTCAAGAGAGAGAGAAAAAGAGGGAGAAAGGGCAGGTTGGAGAGAAAAAGAAAAGAGAAATAGATAAAGTGAGAGAGAAGAAAGTGAGAAAGGGAAAGGTGAAAGAAGGGACATATGAGAGAAGAAAGAACGTGAGACTGAGAGGAGAGTGAGAGAGAAATGAAATATTATTTGAGAACGTAAAAGGGAAAGATGTATAAATATAGAAAAGGTAAATAAATAGATGAGGTTTGAACAGCAAAAAAAAATAGTACAAAGATTAAGAGATAAAGAGACAGAAATGGTGAAAAAGAGACAGATCCAGAGACCGAGAGACAAGATATACATATAAAGAAAAAAAATAACAGATAAGAGAAAAATAAGCATACAGAGAGAAAGAGAAATAAAGTGGGAATATAGTAATTCATACACTTCTTGTTATAGATTGAACAGACAAAATATTTTCATGATTTCTCTGCTATCTACAAATGATAGAACTTTGATAATACTGCCTTCAACCCAACACACTTATGCCACATTTATGGGAAGAAAAATCTATTTTATAAGTCAACGATGATAAGAAACAAAGCAAACAGGGGAATTTAGAAACAAAAACACTGCCCAGTTCAAGTCCCTACCAGAACAATAGTCTAATCAAACATAACAAGAAATATCCCCAAGTGATATTCTTCTATATGCAAATATGCAAGCGAGGAGAGACACAACAAAAAGCAGCTCCTAAAAATCAATTTTCCCTCTTGTTAAAGTTTGGCCTGGAGAAAATTGGAAGTAAATTGAATGATCTCCGGTTCGGCAAAAAAACGAGAGAGAATACTGCAAGTAAATGGGTTAACGATTGGTCGCGCAATTTCCAGCACATGCACTTGTCAATTTATGTTATTATTTAATTTGTGCTTTTGTGGCCCAAGGGCTAGAACAGTCAAAGTTTTGATAAAAATTCTTCAAATTTTGCATACTTTGCTGTTTTTCTTTGTGCTAAACTTTCCCCTAAAGGTTCAAAGCAAGCCATTAGTATATGGCTACCATTTTGCTGTGAACTCAGAGATACATGTAGGAAGCATTATGATTTTTTTTCTCTCTGGCTTCTGCTCTCCGTAGTCTACTTTTATTAAGTTTCAAAGAGACACTCTTTGAATTCCCAACAAACATGGGTTACAGTGTATTTTAGAAATTGTGCAAATTTAATTGAAATCAGGAGAACCAGTTGCCTTGGCTACCATCGGTCCTTGCCAAAGGCTTTTCTTCCACAGCAACAGTGATTATATCAAGGGTAAGTCCATAAGAAATATACTGACCTGGAATTGATGTAATTTAAAAAGATAACAGTGCACTACGAAATATCTTGTTCAAACCTATTGAAATATTGCATTTCAAAAGATAGAAGAAAATTACTTTTCTGAATTTCTTGGAATGTATACATATATGGAAATGAAGTACATCTAATGGGTGCTCCCTGTATTAAGCATATGGTAATTTGCAAATTCAGTAGTCAATGTGTTAAGGACCTTCAGACTTACAGCAGATCATATATAATGTTCAAAAATACGTGTTGGATTTTTTAATACCATGTTAGACGAGGAAGCAGAGTAGCAACACCAGTTTTCCTTCACGCATATTCACAAACACCTTACAGCTCTGAAATACATACATGTACATGTATGTATAAATTAATGATCTTCAGACTTATAGCAGATATCATAAAACAGGTTCTAGAATGTAGGCATTCTAAATGGTCATATTACACTAGGTGACCGTGCATTTTTCTTTTCTACCGTTATGACCGTGCAAACAAATTCCCATCAAAAAGTGATAATGCATGGCTGAGATGTGCATATGCATACCTCTGGTGCGTACAAACTTAAGTCACGATGAAATATGCGTAGTTTCATATAGGAGGGCCATGGCAAGGACTTTGATATGCAAACTGAGATGAGCATTATACTTTTTGCCTGTGCTTAATGTGATGTCAACAAGGAAAGGAAATGAAATGGCGGCCTCCTTGACTGTGCGATTCTTGACATTTTGATGGGGTTTGTAACCAATTTTTTTACTTTATATTCACATTGTTGACCCGTTTCATAAAACAAATAATTCATTCATGTTTTGTGGCTGGAGCATTAGTGATATGCACTGCATTCAGTTAAGTCACAATGAGACGGATAATATACTTGACAAGTCTCGTTTATTATCCCATTGTGCCTAATATTCGTGCAGTGCATAATCACTAATGCACTCGCAAACATGAATTATATGTATACTATACATGTACATGAATGAAATAGATTGGATTCACTATTTTGTAGGAGCAAACGACACACCTGTTTTCTTTCACACAGGAAACTATCCAGAACAAAGTTACTGCTCTGGGGAGCGTTTCATCAAGTGTTTTGTCAGTGATTTCTACCTACAACTGTTATAAGCTACTGAAATCCTTGCATGTGATTGGCTGAGAGCAAATTTATTTGGAAAAAAATCACTGACAAAACACTTGATGAAGCGCTCCTTAGAAATACATACAATTTAATAACATTCTTACTTAGAGCAGGTAATATACGTGTTCAAATATGAAAAAGTATCTGATAAGGTTTTAAGATCATATTGGCAGAAAAAGCAAATTGGCCACACCAGTTTCCTTCATACAAAAAACTGAGAACATCTCCCCTGTCAAAATAAAATGCATGCTTCTTGAAACAACACCATTAAAAAGACCCTCCATTCCTGTGGGATTGGCCACTCTGTGAGTGAAATGATGGTATCAAATGTGACACACTGATGTAATGGAATGACAGGCATGGAGTGACCATTACCACTTCGATTGACAACCATCGCTGCCTCATGAATATTCATAAAGATGTATCAAGCTACTTGAATCACTGATGGTGGATGGTTATAAAGTGATCCACTCTGTCAAAAACTCATCTTCAAAACAATTACATCTATCTCAAGCCAGCCATAAGCAGTCAAAAATACATTTAAAGCAACACACGGAGATCAATCTTAAATTAGAATTTTGAGACCTGTGTTACATTCCTAATCAAAACCATGGAGTGAACACTATATCTAACCCACAACCTAAATCTAATCTAAAACCCAATCGCTACTCACGATCTAACTCTAAATCCGTAGTGAAATCAAACCCGGAGTAAAGTGTTGCCCGATGTCATATAACATATTTAAGGAAGAAAATTCTGGGTGTATGTTGTGATTAGCTCACTTATTTGTATCTTACATATTGCATGTAACAACAGATACAGTTGAATCTAAGGAATACACAACATTTCACTGTTTTCTAGCTAGTTGATATCAAAGCAATCCATATTTTATTTTTGAGAGGGTTTAAATGTACTACATAGAAGAACAGATACTTTATGGAGGAGGGAGAAATGGGTAGATATAAACTAGAGAATTGAGGAGGGGAGCAGAGACGGAACCATGGGAAAAAGATAGAGAGACAAAGAAAGAAATATACAGAAGAGAAAGAGAGAGATAAAGGCCCAAATTCACAAAAGTTTAAACCATGGGTAAGGTTTAAACCTCCATAAGCGTACTAAAATAAGCGTAAATAAGCGCACATTGCCCATGCGCGCACTCAAAATATATGACTGGATCGGATTCCGTGCACATGTACGCTTAAAAACCCCAGGAGGTGGTCTAAACCATGGTTTAAACCAAACCTCCTTTGTGAATTTGGGCCAAAGAGAGACAATTGAAAGATGGAGAGAGTTCATGGAATAAAGCTCTTAGAGAAAGATAGGGATAGAAAAGATTTTTGGGGCAGAGAGAAAGAATTGTCAGGAGAAAAACTACCAGAAAATAAAGAATATGAGAGATAGCTAAATAGAGGGTGATATGGACAGAGAGAGAGACAGACAGACAGACAGACTGGGATAAAGAGAGGGATATATAGAAAGAGAGAAATAGTTCAGATTACAGAGAATGAAACAAATATAAGGAAAGAAAAAGAAAGAAGAAATGTAGAGGAAATGATATGTAAGATATAAAGAGACACTCAGAGAGACAGGCAGTGTGAAAGAGAGGAACAAGGATACAAAAGAGTTGTAGACTATGGGGTTGGAACTGGAAAAGAATATTTGAGACAGAGATGGATGGTCAGATATGAAGAAAAAAAGAGGGAGGAAGATAGAGGCATAGATTAAAAACCTCTGTATAGAAAACAATTTGAGAGACAAATGAAGAAAGAGAGACAGATAGGATAGACAGAGACAGACAGGATAGAGAGCGAGAGAGAGAGAGAGAGAGAGAGAGAAAGAAAGAAAGAAAGAGAGAGGAAGAAAGAAAGAGAGAGAGAGAGGGGTAGATTTTAGCTCTGAGGCTCTAAATGTTGGCTAATAAGACATTATGCCTTTCTGCTTCATGGCAGGGGAAAGCTGCAAAAACAAAGTCCACAGCCTTCTTAGACTTAGTATGAACATCATGACAATCATTCCAAAATCAACTACTAGTACATTTGTCTTTGTTTCTCTCAAATATGAGTTATGTTTGATAAAGGACATTTCTAATTAGAAAGTATTGTCTGTGAAAATTTATTGTGTACCTATATAAATCATTATTATCCATATCAGACATCTGAGCTGTGGTTTTACAAAATTGTATTCCCCTTGTCTTGGGTGCAAAACAGGCAAGGAGGGCAATATTTCTTATATCACCCTCTTTCACGAAAGCCAATGGAGTTTACGTGTTATAAAACCGGGCAATATAGGACTGTATTGCCTGGTAGTGCAGTGTGCGGTATTGCAGTGCACAGTTTCTGTTTATTGTTGCGCACAGTTGCTGGCTAGCTCAGGGAACATTTTAAGCTTACAAATTTTGACAAAAAGGGATTGGATGATGATTTGGGGATCCATTTTATCATATGTTGTACGTCTTGTCTGCACTAGATATCTGATGTGGATAATAACAATATTGACTGACTCCTACTTTAGAGAGATACAACATATATCGCCCTCACTAGATCCATATTACCCTTGTCTTTGACTCAGGAATATATGTCATATCCCCCTCAAGGCCAGTCAATATTATATAAATATTAACCTATTTCACATTCATCTTACATCTTAGCTCCTAAAGTGCCACAAAGAACTGTCATTGTTAAATTTGGTTTGAAATATCTTCAACTGTTATAAACTTCATAACAACAGTACTTGTTTTCAGTTTCAGAAGGACAAATCAAGCCATTTTTAATCCAAAAACAAGGATCAATATTGAATTATTCACAATATCCAGCTTGGAATTCTGCTGGATACTTGCTCACTTTGAGCAACCGGTATATAAAGCTGGGCTGCCATCACATGATATGGTGTTAATGCTCTCCAATGCAATTCCTTAATGCTCTCTCCTAAGGCCAGATCTAATCCCAGTCCCACCTAGTGAGAAAGGTGTAGGCAATTGAGTCTTTTTTAGCTCCTCAACACCATGATGTATTGATGTTACACTGTTTATCAATGACATTCTCCCGCTCTCTCTGGTTCACAATGCTCTTGCAGTGTTTTTGCATGACGTAAGTTGGGAAATCTTTCTGTAAGTGTGTTATTGAGTTGGCGATACTGTGCAAACCCTAAACTCATACTGGAAATAGGTGGCAAACCCAGGAAGTCATTCAACCCTGAATTATTTGTAGAAAGACGGAATGCACCAACATCTCAACATTTGATCTGTAAAGTTATATGCCCAGCTAAGAAACCTATTCCAACAAATAATATCTCTGGAAATAGAGATTTACAAAGATCCTTCTTAGGAAGGGACTTTCAGACTTCAATGATGATTTTGGGTGTGTTTGGGGGGGGGGGTGTTATGAGATTAGAAGATAGTATCCAAAGTTGTGAAAACTGTATGAATAAAATGTATTCACATCATCAAGGGGTGTGTTAAATGGTCAAACTGTTGTGGATACACTTCACCATTCTTCATGTACAATGTAGAATGTAAAATGTTTCTCACTGTTTCACCAATCTAAAAAGAACAGTATGGACATATATTATTAATACTGGTAATCCACATTAGAAAAGTGTTTTCTTTCTCTTTTAATATTTTGTGTTACACTCTCATCTTCAACATGGGTCCTTGGTACAGGGATACTGGCTAGTTTTACTCCATTGGCCCAAAACACGATGCTGTGGTATGCCAAGTTGTTCTCTTTAAACAACAATATTCATTTAACTAAACCTAGTGCATAACCAAGGACTATGTCATGAACAGGTTAATGTGCATCCACTCAATTTAGTGGATCCATTGCCGCATGAAAAAGAGTCGACAACCTGGCGAGTGGAGCGCCGCCAGTGACTGCACTCAACGGAGGCATGGCGTATTTGGTGGCGCAATCGAAACCACGGCATCGCATCACCACTTTCCCTCCTGCACCATGTTAAGATGGACAGAAGACAAGGAGAGAGAGAGAGAGAGAGGAGAAGTGTTCAATATCTTTTACGCAGTTTCACCCCATTTTCATTCCCCTTTTCTTGAAGACAAGGTACAGTTACCAGTCTTGGCGTGAGCCAAAGTGAGCACATGCCTGAAACTGAAGGAATTCACCAATTTTTCAGGGTTCTAAAGTTACATCTGCATGCCAGACAGAAAACTCCTGTTGTATTTTATAATGCTTTGTAGGTCCTAGTAAGACAACTCATTTTACAGGGTTATTAATGCCCAAATCACTTATCATTACTGTCCAAAAATCAATACTGGTTGTGTTGAAAATAGTTAACCATTTCCTTGCCCTATATTTGCCAAATCAAGCACTGCAAGTTTACACACTTACAAATGAATTAACTGCATATGTAATGGCATAAACAGTGGCTACGGAGTACTAATTAGTACATTCATTGAAACTGTTGAATGCAGTGACCATGGTAATAATGCTGTAAGCCCTTTGGTCAGTTACATTGTAACTGGTAAGGTACATTATAAGAAACAGCAATTATTAGGTACAGAGCCACCTTCTGTTTTTGTACAACATAAGGTGCGTGCGCGTACGTGCGCTCGGTGACGTTGAGCGCGCGCAAAAATCTGAAAATGCTGAAAATGTTCTATTTGGGGCATGTTTCAGGTCATTTTAAACATCTCACGGTTTTCTGCGAGTGTGCGCATGTCAATGGCCATAGGTTCCTAATACAGCATGAAAATGACTTATCTTCGACTGTTTTAGCATTTTACTTAATGTTTTCTTAAACGCGTACATACGCGCATGCGCCCGCAAATCTCGAATTATAACAACAAATACTCTGCAGTAATATGCTTACCTAATTCACTAATTTTAACAAGCCAAAATATATAGGTGGTTTACCCCTAAGGATGAAAATGAAATACTTAAATATTCTATCAATAAATCCTCCCATTTCCTGTGTATGACAAATTTTTGTAACGTTAACCTTGGGTGGTATTAAGAAGGGTGTATTTATCTTCATTTGTTCTGAAACGATAGTGTTTCAAACCATCTATTTCAATTCTTCTGGCCCTGACCGTCTAACCCAGTTGAAGAAAAATGTTGCTTCTACTCGGAAACATTTTTATTATTATTCAAGAACTTCCTTCATTCAGAAAAAAATCTTATTTACTACTGCATCATATTTCCAATAAATATCAATTGTAACAAACTTACAAAAACCATGTCAGATCATTATATTACACATTCGCAATGCACCACCAATCGTAAAACCACAAAATCTTTGAAGTTCAACACTTGCAACAGACTGTAACCTGTGCCGATCACAAACGCAAAATTACAATTTCGGCCCAGAATTATCGAGCCGGTTAGTATGGCTCACAGTGTCACATTCCGAGCGATAACCGCATGAATAAAAAGGTGAATTTGGGGGAAATTTTGGTGGTTTGATGCCGAGAAACAACGCTGCGTTAGATCAATATAGTATCATGTATGACATGCGATATGATTGCGTCGATGGGTGACAATGATTTGAGTGAGGGGTCCAATTACGCTCCTCCTGGAGTTGACAGCGCCCTCGAGAGGTGACAAGAGAGACATTGAGACTACCAGGGTGTGAGCTCCTGTCAGGAGACACTCTGAGGAGATTTGGCGCTCAGCTGCGAAATTGCACCGATTGGTGGCAAGGGGGTCCCGACAAGAGCCCCTAAACCTGACTTAACACATCTCTCCGTAGATTTAAAGCCAGTGAGAAAGAGCATTGTATGCTTATGCAAGGCATATTATTACTATCATGTGCTGTTCTCATTGACATCAACTAGATTATCAATTCTCCTGTTTTACACTATTTTATTAAATATATTAAATTCTGATAATACTAACTGCAATATGTGTAATACTCAGAAAGGTCTCAAAAACCTTTCATGGTGACTTTCATTAACAAATCTATTGAGCTTATTAATGGAAACAGCCCTATTGAAGCAAGTTAAAGCATTGTATTATCATTAGACCTTCAAAGCCTTTACAATGACCAAAATTCAATACCCATTAGCATTCTACACCCTAAGAACAGGCCTTAATTCATTATTTCCATGATTTTCTGCCCTTCTAGTAAATTATTCTTACATTGATTCTAGTTGCACTACACCATCACTTTATCTACAAGTTCATAAAAGACTATGGCAAAATATATGATGTGCACTAAGTCCACATCTACAGTAGATCCATGATGAAAAAAAAAAATTTCACATAAAGTGACTAGCACTGCATATAAATATATATTCTCGCAATTTCTTTCACATATATATATATGTGAAAGAAATTGCGAGAATATATATATATATATACATCTCTACATGCAACGTTAAAGGGAATCCTTTTTATCTCAGCCAATTGTTCAAATTCGCCTTAATGCATGTTCGCCTTCGCCTTCGCTTTCACGTCAAATTTCTATTGTAACGGAATAAACCGCATTGTTAGGATTCGCTTTTTAGGAGATAGACTTATATATGTGTTCTAAAATGCTAACTCCTAATTTTTAGCTGTTGCTTTGTCAGAACAATCATAAGCAAACATTTTCCCATATCTTATAATTCAATTTTGTTGAACATACAATAAAATTCTCTCTCTCTCTCTTATACCTTTCTGTCTCCCCCTTTCTCTCCCTCTTCTCTCTCTCCTTACTCTTTCTCTCTCTTTCTCCCTCTCTCAGTCCCTTGATCATCAGAGGGCATGTTTATTCAGATGTAGGGTCAGTAAACATCTATTTGTACAAGTGTAATTCCCATTAATCATGTTTGCTACCTTTCCTCACAGAAGGTCAGTGAAAACATGTCAACTTATGAGCTCTGTCTTCAACAGGGGAGATAGAAACGAAGAGGGAGGAGGATGGGTTGTAGTCCAAAACATACTTGCACAATAATGCTTCTTGCCAACATTTCATCTGCCCAGAGCCACAAGGGCTTTAACTCAATACCATTTAGCACAAAGCTAACACCCCTCTGGCTCTCAACAGATGATTTCATGTACCCCTTTGAGATGCATCATACCACTGAGTCCCCTCCTCCTCCCCCCCTTCCCAATCAGATCTTGCTTCCTCTGGCATGGTACGGTACATTTGGTGCAAACCAGATCGATTTAGCAGCCAATGTGGCATGCTCAACCTCCTTCCATCCCTAAGGCAAACCTCCTGCACATAGATGTTCCTTACTTGTTTAAACTCTTACCCTCTTTGTTTAACCCTACAAAGAAAATTGAGGTAGTAAAAGCACTAACAATGTATTTCTAACACCAGAGTCTTCTGCACATGGAATGTTCCTTACTTGTTTAAACTCTTACCCTCTTTGTTTAACCCCACAAAGAAAATGGAAGTAAGGAGAGAAATGATGCTACCACTGTAGTATTGCATGCTTGGCGGAAAAAGTGGGATTTAACCCTGGGAGCCAGCCATATCCGTGTATGGTACTTTTCATGAAAGAAATCCTACCAGGTACCTTTCTCATACCTAGATCAAGAGAGACAACTGTAAACAAGATGCCTTATCCAAGGACATACAAATTTGGCTTATATTCAAACCCTCAACCTTTTGAGAGCTACATGAATGAACCAGTACATCGTGCTCCCAAATAGGAGGTACAAAAGTTATGTTCACACGATGAGAGCTAAATTTAGCTTGTAATTATCTTGTAGTTTCAGACCGTATCAACGGACTCGTAAGTTTGAAACTATAAGTTTACTTGTAGTTCTAGAACCTCAAGCAAGCTCGTGGTTAAGACCGAAACCACGAGCAGTGGGTGGTCCTCTGTCGCAGTTTCTAGTAACATCAGAGAATAGGAACCTTCTAAAAGAGTTCAACCACAAACTTGAACAGGTCAACAGCAACATAAGTTTGACAACATAGTAGGCTAGTACATTGTTCAGGAACTAAAACAAGAGTTGAAAAGTGCCATCAATGTCTCTGTTCAGACAACGGAAGTTATATGTTCTGAGCATTAACTCAACAACATAATGAGTACTTAAAATTTCCTGATGTAAACATTGCATAGTCAGGGTCATCTTACTGTACACATGCTGCATAATATGAGTATTGCATACAATCCTGCACATCTTTCCCAAATGAGTTACTTTATATGCTTATTAAAACGATATGTATTCCGTGTGTACTCCCCTTTCATTATACGATCATGTTACGTGTTTCTTCATGCATTTCTCTATATTTTCCTGTCAAACTTCAGAGTAAAAGTAGCATCAATTAAGTCTTAGTGTGAACAAGAATTTTACATGACATCAAAGGCATTTAAAAAGAAAGCAGGATGCCCATCTAAAAACAAAGCAAGAGTCATAAATCAATCGAAAGAGAGCTGCTGCTAAATGGTGTGTGAAGAAGTAAAAGGCTCTGTAAAACCTGTTCCACACATTTAAAAAGCCTTTGGCATCATGCTTTGGCACTATTGCTCTCGATCCTGAAGTATTATTTTGTCTATTTCTGTCTTTGGTTTACTCTTGTTTTTACATCTTCAACTCATGCTTAAATCCCTTGCCTGACTCAAACATACGGTAATGCAGTGTTGTGGAAATGGTTGTAAGATCAGTGAAACTGTTTGTTAGCTTCAGCGATCCATTAGACTGTCTGGTATCAAAGGATAAGGGTTCAAATCTAAATAGTAGTGACCCTTCGGCATGAGGGGAATAGGAAGTTTTTAATGAGAAAACATTTCTTAATGAACTGTTTTCATGTTAAGGACCACATTTATCTGTGGCCCTTACCAGGAATATATCAACAATTTCATTTCTCTCTCAAATTGTGCAACATAAAAAAGTACAATGTTTGGTCAAACGTCAAATATTGTAAAGCTTAGTTTGAAAAATGCTGTACAACAAATTTTCAGTAGAGAAGACATTTTCCATTACTCATAAGCATGTTACCCCTCAAAGTCAATGTTTCCAATCTTGAATGAGTGTGTATACAACAAAGTAAGGAAAACCAAACTGATATTCATTTAACTATTTGATTTCCTTGCAAAGAAATATTTCTTCTTGGGAAGGAATTACCATGTTCTGTCTACTGACTAGGCATCTTCTCACATCGCTCTGACTGTTGACTTTGGCAAATCAAATAAGAAACATCTAATCTACATTTTCTGAGAGCTATGACAGTGCTTGTTGGTCATGAATACGTCTGAGCTTTTACAAGACTGGTGAAGAGGTAAGACACGGATGTTTTCAAGAATCGTAGGTTACCATCTTCCAACTGGCAGGAGGCAGAAAAGATAGGAGGTGAACATTGCCAATGGGTCTAGCTTGATAAGAGAGGCTTGAATGTGAAAGGGTTAATAGTAGTATGTAAATGGAGCAGTGCCATGGGAGATATGCGAACCTGTTGCTGAATATAATCAAAGATTTTTTTTCCACCTCTTCACCTTTCTCTTCCTTTGTTTTCTAGATCACGGGCTGCTTCGGCATCGGGGGTGCCATCTCACTTTACCCAGGAAGATGGACAAACACTTGAGTTGAGAAATGCGCATCACTACCCCTGCATCAGACGGGTAGAGGAAAATTGATTTGCCGGCGACGCTCGGGCCCCCTTTCGAAATAAGGTGCAATATAAGCCGAAATGTGGAAGAGAATGGACCTCTCGCACTGCCACGAGCCTCGCTGGGTCATGGGACGCCCTTTTTAATGACGTTTAAATGATTTTCGCAGTTGCAGCCTGGCATACCAATGACTCTCGTACAGGACAAATTGGGACTAGCGGGCGAGAGTCTGTTTTTAAGCACAGAACGAGAGGGATAGTATTGATCAAGGTGTTTTACTTAGCACGTACTTATTTGCACCAGATTCCATGCCCACCTTTCATTGGCGGAATGGGGTTGGAACATGGCACGGCAACTTAGAATGCAAAATGGGGTCGTAGACTTCATCTGAAAAAGGTCAAAATAATTTTATTCTGTTCCCAGGAGAAGTGAATTGCCAAAAAGGAAATAGGCTTAGAATGTATAAACAAGATAGAAAATATCAATTTGTAAAAAGTCGATTTGATTCCTAGAGAAACCCCATATCACTGTATTTTACAATTTGTAAAAAACAGATCTTGTAAACAGGAAGTAAAATCAATTCTTTTACCTTCTTTATGCTTTCCTAAAAGGCGTGGGCAAAAGCAGCCACCAGCGTTTCAACCCATTCGAGATTAAAGCCCAAGAAGACTGGAGTTGAAATCAATGGTACTGCATGCCATTTGAAAATAAAACTAACTCCACTATATAGATTAAGGAAAGGAAAAGGATTAAGAACAGGAGGTCTTCGAGTCAAATACAATATTGCCAAGAGGGTTGGGTGAGCGAGGATCAGTAACTGTTGATCAGAGAGCTTTGTGTATTTATTTACGATGTAGAGTAAACAGTTGACTTTTCTTTAAAGTGCAATTACTGAGTATTCAATCAGTATTAACAACCTATTGATTGTAGTGGTGGAATACACTCAGGGGAGCTTAAAAGGTGAGAGAACAAGACCAGGACAAAGCAACAAGAGAAGGTGAAAAAGAAAAGTCACAGGCATAGTGAGAAAAGCAGAAGGGAAAATAATGACTTGTTGTGTGTAGGACAAACACAGAGAAAGAATTTTAAAAATATAATTATTACAAATAACATTTAATGAGACTCTACATTAATGATCTGGATTAAAGATCACATTACAAGAAAATTCCATCAAAGTAAATATTGGCTTAATACTTTTTATTGCATAGATGGCATAAATTAAACAAGGTTATCCAAATTCAACGCTTGGAAACATTTGAAGTAATGATTATTATCAATTATAAAAGGGTAAAATACAGCCCCCGATATAGCAGCTGAAGAGCTCCTCGAACGCTGCTGAGATGTGTGATGACACACCAGGGGCCAGTCCTGTCTAAGCAGACAATGTCCCATAACATCATACACATTTTTCAGTGCCTGTTTTGTCATCTCCTCTTCACTTATTTCTCTTACTTGACTAGCGTCAGTCTTAACCCCTAGCATGCCGTGGGCGGCAAATGCCGTGGGCGGCAACTACCGCCCAAAATTTTGAGTGTTGAACATTTTGCTTAGCCTCTGAATGGCTTGAAAATTCTTCCTCATACAGAAACCTGTGCCATCAGTATAATGTTTATTCTTATGCAATATAACTTTGCCCAGTTTGCTCGAGAAAGTACTCTTTGAAAGTTAATATTTAACACTTGAAAATTCATTTTTGACATTTGCTCAAAAGTCTGGCGGCATGGAAGGGGTTAATGTTAGTCTGTTGCCTCACTCTTAACTTCGTGTATGGTGTTATTTTGATGAAAAATGCAGCGTTAAAAAAATAAAGGAATCAGTCACTTGTAAACAAAATAAGACGCCATTGTATTTTCAGCTGCTTGCACCGGGGCATGTTCGGCGTTTCAAGAGGGAACGAATACCATCCGTGCTATTATTCGGAGGGCTTTTCAATTTGAAAATGGGGTTTATTTCATTGATCATTGACCCTTCTCCTGTGTATTTACAATCAAACGGTTTTAGTTATCAGAATCAGTTTCACTTTCCCTTTTAGAATGGTGTGAAATAAGGTCATGTTTAAATATACCAAACTCTTTATAATTTGATAAATAATTGCATTGCAATTACGTTCATTCATTATAGGACGTCGTCTGCTTAAGCAGGATCGATCCCTACTGTGACGACATCAAAACATCGCTATATTTCTGGCGAATCCTCGGATATTCCAGATGCTTAGAAGAGCTTTTATTACCCACGCCGATGAAATCGGCAGGGTTATGTAAAGGGCTCCGTATGTTTGTTTGTTTGTTTTTTTTTTGTTTTTTTTTGTTTGTTTGTTTGTTTGTTTGTTTGTGTACAAGATAACAAGAGAACGGGTGAACGGATTTGCACCAAATTTTCAGGGAATGTTCAGAAAGTGACAGGAAAGAATCGATTAGATTTTGGTGATGATTGGTTGACCCCTGCACATTCTGTGTGACCTTGAAGTTTTGACCCTGTAGTAAAGTATAGGAACTTCAGTTCAGATAGTGACAGGAAAGAAACTAGAAAGATTGATGACCCCAAACTTCGCCTGCAGATGCAGAAATATTTTGGCCAATCAAAACACTCATTACTTCGTCTCACCAAAAGTCTATTTCAGGTTTATGAATTTTAGAAGACTTTTAGACCCATTATTTGCCATTTCACTTCAAATCCGTACGAGCCTGCAATGAATATTCAAAGCCAACGTATCCCAGCAACAAGGGATTTTTCGCGCGCTTGAACTACTACTGCGAAAGCGGCTATATATGGTATACTGTACTAGTAATAGGCGGCTCTACAGCTTATAGCTAGCTAGCTATCGCGCGCGATACCTTTTTTTAATCTACAAATTCATTTAGATTCAGGCTACCCTAGCCCTACGGCTTCTCCTCTATTTCTTATCTTCTGTGCATTTCTGTTTATTTTCCCCGGTTCTTTTTGTGATTTATTTTATCCTGGTGGACGTGTAGTACGTGATTTTAATTGTTTTCACTGAAAATCTGGTGAGTTTGTTCGACGTGAGTGAGTCTATCGCACTCGCGAGCGTTCGCGTGTGTTGATCTGAGTGAGTGGGCTGTGTAGCTAGCTGTACGTACATAACTATATATTATACACAGCGCTGTCGCGAAGTGACGGCGATCTGGTCGGGATAGGGAGTACAGTGCCTGTGCCTGGGCCTGGCTGACTGTAGTAGGATTGAACTTTTTTCTTTGGGTTATAACGGTCCTGTCATTTGAGATTTGAGTTAGTTTATAACTCATTTATGTCTGTTTGAGTGGATTTCGTAGTTGTAAAATATATACAAAAACTGTATATATCTGCAGTTTCAAGAATAATAGCTCCGCTAAGGCGTGGGTCTGCCGCCTTTGACGGCCTTTCTAGTTTATGTTGTTTTTATAATCATCAGATACGCAGTTGACATAAAACTTATACGATTGCCATCTGTAAGCTTCCCAGTTTCTAGTGATACATTAATTGCCATATTTGTGATTTTCTTGTAATGTGATCTTTAAGGAAATTGTGTTTTATGATATTTCACTTCACAATTCTTGAACACATTTTAAATTTCAACAAGACAAACCAGCTTTTCTTGGTCCAAAATATCACTTGCAACATTTAAATGAGGGCACATTGAAATGGCCAGGATTGTAAAGTGAATGGGTTGAAGAAGAGATAAGGGGATGGAGTGGGGGGGGGGGTGTGGAGAGAGGAAGATGGAGACAATATAGAGGAATGAAATGAGAGATATAGGGTGAGAGAGATATAGGGTGAGGGAGAGCTCTAGAGAGGTTGTGTGTCAGTGAGAGAGAGAGAGAAGATATGACATCACTTTGGATATCTAAATCTAGCAGCTGATTAAGGAGAAGTCCCCTTACCTATAGGACGTGTCTCTGGATTACAAACAGTGATGTCATCTTTTTCCAAAAGTGTCTTCCCTAGAGATTTAGAGAATGCTTCTTTAGATATACTTGACATACTTTGATCTTAACATTATGCATGTGAGTTGACTAGAAGATAGGCAGTCTGTGATTATAAGAATCTCAAAATGATAGATGAGAAGAGAAATTCAGAAAGAAAGGAGAGATGGAGAAGCAGCCTAAAAAAATACAAACATTTAAAAAAATACAAAAAAGAGAGGTAGTAACAGAGAAAGAGAGATGGGAAATATGACACAGAAGAGAGGGCAGAGGAAAGCTGGGGAATGGATACAATTTTACATAAAGAGAAATTGAGAACTCAAGAGAGAAAAGAAGTATAGGGAAATAGAGAGTGTAAGGTAGAAAGAGAGAAAATAAGTATAGGGAAATAGAGAGTGTAAGGTAGAAAGAGAGAAAGAGAGAAAAGAAGAAAGGGAAATAGAGAGTGTAAGGTAGAGAGAGAGAGAGAGTCAGATAAGGCTGAAAGAGGGTGTGAAAAATGGAGGACGGATAAAACATGTTTATTAGGAGATTGAAAGTGAAATGGTTGAGAAATAGGAGATATGGGATGTACAAAAGACCCATACAGGTGAATCCAATGATTCAGTAATAGAATGTTGAGGATGACATCATCATCATCATCATCATCATCATCATCATTATCCTGAATCTCAATTGGTAAGATGTCCTTATCATCCCCCTCCCCCAAAAAACCCCCAAGGGGGCCACCAATTTCCCATCTCTCTCTCCCATCACATCCTCCTCACATCATTTCCCTTCTTCCGGAGCGATGAATGCAAGGAAGCGCCCCTGCCTCAAGGGATGACCCCCCCTCAGGGTTCATGGAACGACCCCCCCCCCCCCCATCCTTTCCTTTCAGTATCTCATATAATTCATGATATTTTAGACAAGTTTTAGGTTAATCATGTTTACATATATATTTAAATTCATTACAATATTAAACTTGATTCTCTCTGTCTCCCATTGTATTCAGATGTTTATAAATAACTTCAATTTAATTTTAAACAACAATTCAGGTCAAAGTAAATAACCAACAACATCATACAGATTGTGAGATGTGTATCTGTCATAACCATAACTGATGTAGCTAAATACCCACTTCAGAAATTCAATTCACTTTAAAATGTACTTACAAATGCCAGATTGTGGTGAATACGAGATCAACAAATTAATTAAACAAGAGGTAAAAAGAGAGGAAAATGTAGGACAAATGATCCTTAATTTAGGACTGAAGGAAAATAGTGATTACATATACTGTTGGTGTTTTTTGTCTTGTTTCTTTGTCTTTTTGTGTGTTTTAACTATCATAGCAAGCTCAGATTTCATCTCTATGGCATATTAGATGTGAATGTACTTTGATGTCCTCTGCAAAACTATAAGCATGATCTGTTGTTCCTTTAAAACAAGCAAAACAACATGCCTCCTAAACAAGTCCTCTCATTGAAGCCCATAGAGAATGGCCAAGTCCCATAACAATTACATGAAGGGCAAATGCTGGACTTCAAAAGTCTTCTACTGTTTGCTCTTTAGAGCCACCATCCGGTTGAATCATAAGGCAAACTATGGACTCTGTATTTCATCTTCTTTTTAAAGCTTTTTGAATCTTGCTCTTTTCAGGCCATGGTAATTTCATATTTCCCTTCGAAAGAAGAAAAAAGCAGCTTTCAAAGTGATATGAAAGTTCAATGTCTTTTTTGACCCATCTTCACTTTTGCTTAATATTATCCCAAATTCTAGTCAGGGGCAGAGGATTTTTGAAAATGTGGATTGGGGGATGGGCTGAGCATGCAAACAAGCATATCATTTTATTGCAGTATACATGATGAAACATGTCTACCAAAAATAGGGTAGGGCTGCAAGATTGAGCCAAGTTCTTATTATTTTGATTATTCAAAAACCTCACAATATTGAAAATGACTCTATTGTACTACACAGCTTTCCCAATAACTTCTTCATTCTCAATGCGATTGCATGACCACAACTCAATGTTATCCTGAAATGGAACCTTTAAAATCACTCTGACATGACTCATATTATCACTCAAAGTTATTCAATACCAACACATTACACCCCCAACATCACTACTTCTCATTCCACATGCTCTAATAATTCACTACCTCAATTTTGATCTGGCACCATCGCCTAACGACTATCACATCGCCTTTCATTGCGGACTCAACGGCAAAATGCGTAGCGCGATGAATACACTCGAGGGACGTTTACCACCTCATTCGCTTCTACGCTGCCACTGCCCGGCCGGCCGGCGCTCCTCTCGCCGTCGCATGCTTCAGTGCGACTGCAAGTGCGCAGCCAAATTGTGAGTGACGGCCGGATCCCCACGGGGGCTGGTGTGCTCCATTGCCGAAAACGAAAATTATTTTAGGGGCTGGCTGTTAAAACAAGGCTTTGAGATGATAGTTTGGTGAGTTGATCTTTGGCTATTCAAGGGGGTAAAATTTGCCACTGTTTTGTTTTCTTTTGGCATCCATTAAAAAATACTTAACATAAATAACAAGCATTGTGAGAGTGAAGCCTGCTGGAATGCATTACTACATTTAATAGTTTCAAAATGGACAGAATTGCAATTATTAGATTATTGTAAATTCTCATATTTAATGGTTTCCCCTAATCAGGTAATGAATTAGAAATAATCTTACAACTGTTCATTTTTGGATTCATTAAATCTAATCTGTGTTATCAGCTGGGAAAGAAATCTAGCATTGGGGAATGTACTTCAATACATAGAGTCTTTGCACATTAGCATTTAATTTTTCTGTAATTAATTTTGTTTTCTATAAAATATAGTGTACCTTACAATAGTGGCTACCTCTTTATAAAGATTAAATACCTTTATAGAATAGTTTTCCTCTCAGAGAAAATGTATGTCGCACAACATGTCTATTTTACATGCAAGCATTTCCTGTTTTCTTGGGTGGCCTTTAAAGACTGGTTTGATTGTAGTTGATAAGTGAATATAACCTCAAAATCAGTTCATGTTAATATAAGTAACAAAAAGACAGAAAAAGACTAGCAAAAAAGAAATAAGTAACACACAAAACAGAACTGCTACAAAGACAGGACAAAATATTGATATTCAAAGTCTGGAGACCACAAGTTATTCACCACGACCCACAACATCTAATGCATACATGCAACAGGTACACCACAGACTACAAGAATATGAGTATGCGGGACTGCACTTTGATGTCCACTAGTCTGTGAACCAAAAGGGGAGTAGAACACGTCATTTTTCGGTGGTTTAGGCTAATTTCTAGATTAAGTACAAGAAACCCGAGTGCATTGCTGGATTTGACCTTGGTGCTAAATCAGGCAAGGTGTAACTGAGACAAAACAAAAGCTGGACTGTTGCCTTATTTTGTCTTATTTGAAGTTATAATGAGGACAATTATTCGTGGCATAGCATGGTCCTTTTCGGCTTGTCTCGAATGGGTGGGGTGCGGGAGCGGGATGGGAGCGGGATGGGAGCGGGAACGGGCACATCCTTTCGAGACAAGCCCCCCCGGTTATCTCGAATGGACGCGTTCCCAGCGAGAAGTTCAATGAACGCGCCACTTCGAGACAACCGGGGGGGCTTTCCTCGAATGAGTGTGTTGAGTAGACTTTTGTAATAGACGTTTTAGAATTTTTTTTGAAAAATGTACTCTTGCTGGTTTTTTCGTTTTTCTTTTGTCTAAGATGTAGAAAATATAACCGGCAGTGGCGGCACCAGGATTTTTAAAGTGGGGTGGGGGGGGGGGGGCAAATGGGGGGCAAAAGAAATTGTTGGGGGCAAGGGCGGACAAACAAAATTTTCCACCCTTTTATTTTTTTCACTCCGAAAATTATTGGGGGCAACTGGGGGGCAAAGCTTCTGACTGGGGGGCAAATGCCCCCCCCCCCCATGCCCCGGTGCCGTCACTGATAACCGGGGGTTGTCAAATGAATGTATGAGGTTGCATGAATTCATAATGGAATGTTCATTTAAAATTCAAAGGTCTGGTCGGGCAGACAGTCCAGAATAGAATGTTAATTCACTGCGGCGTATTTTTTTACGGGGGGGGGGGGGAGGCACAAGATGGCCATGCCCCACCCCTTATTGGTGGGTGAGTAAGAAAATAGGAAGATGAATGTGGAAGATGAAAAAATATTCCCGGGAAAATGTAAATAGGGGTCACTTTTCGCAGACTCTGGTGGTTTCCTCCCGGGGATAGGTGGGGGGGGGGGGGGTTAATTTCCTAAATTGCCTGGACAGGGGGTCCAATATCTCAGAAAATTCCCCGGGATAGGGGGTAAAACAAATTCCAACTTCTCCGGAATAGGGGGTCACTTTTGAAAAGGAGTTACGAGCATAGGCCTACCCCTTGTATGGGGAGTTGGGGGCCGGGTACAAACGACCTTTTGATATGAGTTTTGACTTTTGATAGTGGGTATTGATAGAATGATAGTGGCATTAAAAGGTGTTTCTAACTTTGGAAAGATGATAAACACACCTTGGCTTATGTCAGCACATGTCTGTAACACAATTTCACAATATTTAACAGGTCACGCCAAAAAAATAAAAATAAATTAACAATCCTAGCTACGCCACTTGCCCTTTCTTCCCGTGTGTTTTAATGCATAATTATTCAATTCTCCTATTTATTTTGCACAAATAATGATTTCCTTGTCAAAAGCATTTTTAGATACCGTTTTTTTATATTTTCTACATCTTAGACAAAAGAAAAACGAAAAAACCAGCAAGAGTACATTTTTCAAAAAAAATTCTAAAACGTCTGTTACAAAAGTCTACTCAACACACCCATTCGAGGAAAGCCCCCCCGGTTGTCTCGAAGTGGCGCGTTCATTGAACTTCTCGCTGGGAACGCGTCCATTCGAGATAACCGGGGGGGCTTGTCTCGAAAGGGTGTGCCCGTTCCCGCTCCCATCCCGCTCCCATCCCGCTCCCGCACCCCACCCATTCGAGACAAGCCGTCCTTTTCACCTCATAAACACTAGATTAAAGTTAACCCCCTTTCATTCTCCCTTTGAGTCATCAATGCTACATGTATCTTAAGAATTAAGAAGTAAATGAAATGGAAAATAGAATCAGATAGGAAGAGATAGAAAGGAAAGGAGGAAGAAAGGTGGAGATAGGAAGAGACAGAGATGAAGGGAAGGGAAGGAAGAGAGAGAGAGATAGACAGAGAGACAGAGAGGGAGAGATCAAGTGGAGAGGGAAATACTTTAAAGGTATTCATTCCCCTTTCCTTTTTACTTTGAGTCATCTTTCCTCTCTCAAAAAGTAAATGAAATTAAAAATTCTGATAAAGATGGAACAGGCCAGAAAGAAGGAGAGAGAAGGAGGTGGGGGGGGGGGGGTAGTAGGAAATGAAGCAAGAAGAATTATAGAGAGGAATAGATCTCCAAGACAAGAAGTCTTAGAATCTCTTTTTAAGTCATCTTTATAAGTCATCTTTGTAAATGAGGCAGATGAGGATAAAGGTTGGAGGAACAGAGACAGAGAAGAGAGGAAAGAGAAAGAGAGAGAGAGAGAGATGGGAAGAGGGCAAGGTGGGGGTATTTCCTGGCCTCAAAAACATCTCAAGCAGAAAATGATGAAGATGGACTCTTTGTTTTGACTCCTTTTCCCCACAGTCAACATCTTATTCCCTTTCTTGCTTCATTTGAATCAATTTCTGTCATTTTGATTTCATTTTGTTTGAGAGGAGTCTTATGAATAACTGGTATTTAGGATGAAGTCTATAACTATGATGTTGTGTTCACGTGGCTCTGCATATATAAGACCAAATGAATATTTTTGTCACGTCTTTATATGATTAAATTAACTTACATTTAAAAGGGGACAAATATAATGCATCTTAATTAATATGAGATACAAGCATGAAATCATTTGAAAAGGGGAAAAAAGCGAGGGAAGGAATTCTCATTTCCCGTCATGACATACTATGACACATCTTTTATATTTCCTCATTTTCTCGATTGTTCACCCAAGCATACACGGTGCAATCATTGATACCGTAAACGTATCCTTGGCCTTCTAACCAGCGTGCAAAACGACAGCCACATCACCCGCCCAAAACAACAACCCAATCGAATCTCTTCCTCCCGATTCTTTTAATCAACCTAATCAGGCGTTATCCAGTGCCCCGCAATCCTCCACCCCCTACATAACCAGGTTAAGATGAGTGAAGAACTGAGAGAGAAAGTGAGACAAAGAGGGGGAAAGAAAGAAAGTTGTAAAAAGAGGGTATATTCCACCATCATCTTAGGCAAGAGAAGTCTCCACTGGTCTTCTAAAAAACAAAAAGAGAAACACACAGAGATAGTGAGAAAGAAAAAGAAAGAAAGAAAGATAGTCATAGAGAGAAAGAAAAAAGAGAATGAGAGAGAAGGAATAATATAAAACAGTGGTACTATCCCACCCTCATATTTTGAAAGGAAGTCGACTGGTCTTCAGAGAGTTTCTTGAGAGAGGGAGAGAGAGAAAAGAGAGACAGACTGATAAACATAATATTCCACCATCATCTTTTGGAAGAGAAGTCTCTAGCGGTCTTCTGAGATTCCTGTCATCTTCAGCATCCTCCTTACATCATCTTAGCATCTTGTGACTCACTTCCCCACTCTGAGGTTTCGTTCTTCTCCTTTTAATATGACTGCTTTCCTTTCTCCTTCTTCCTTTAATCCATCGTGTGCACACCTCAACCACTATTTGGGTAAAAACAGTGCGAATTTGTGCGCATTCCTATTAATTGATTTTATCGAGTGGCGATCGGCGCCAAACGTCTCCTCTGACTCACACAATAGATCTGTCTCCGCATCTTTTTCCCAGCATCTTTAACGGTTAGAGGGGATTTTATGCAAATTTTGAAAGATTTTCGTCTACCTGGTCGCCAAATTTATACCTGGAAGGTTTGGAAAGAAATCTATGACCTCAAAATCATAAGGGGAAGCCCTCAAATGATGGGGGTAGGGAAAAAAGAATTGAAGCCACTTAACGTGGTCGCAGTTCTGACTTATTTGCATATCTAAGTGTTGTGGCCGTCATTGGGATGTCCATTTATGACTGATAATTGAACGATTGGTAGGAATATGTGTTAAGACAGATGGCAGGATGACAAAGAGTAATACGATAGCTCACAATATACTTATCATATCTCATACAATCGGTTGAGAACTAAAAAGATATTAATTTTATGTTAAATGAGAAGCGGAACTTCTACTTAATAGTCCATGACGCAGTCCATGACGCAGTGTTAAAAATCTGTTTATTCTATGTTGCAAGATACAAGGGAACATCCTTTTGACTGTAAGCACGCAACAATACATTGTGTACATGATTTTAATTTTAATTCTATTTTCTATTGTTTTATTTTTATGAATACAACCCTGTGATATGATGTATCATACTCTAAAGTTCAGAATTCAACTTCACTCTGATTGTGTTTCATGTTTATTTCAACAACCTTTTTAGACATTCTGAAAGACATGCATAATTGAACATCATTACGTCCATTATTAATTGACTGATCTTATGTGTATACCAGTTCGTTTTATAATGAACTGATACAAACAAATATTGCAAGTATGTTTATAGAATCAATGATAAATTAACATAGAATGGGTAAAGCTCAAGAATATGTTAGAATTTAAATAGAAAATAAACTTTATTCCAATAAGTAAAACAAAGAGACGGGAAAGCAAAGATGAAGCAAGAAAGAATAGGAAGAGAAAGGGGAAGATAGTGAAAGTGAGGGAGAGAGGAAAAGAGAAAAGAGATGATGGAGGATGAGAGAGGAAGAGAGAAGAGAGAAGAAAAGAGAAAGAGAGAGGTAGAGAGAGGAAGATGGAGGTAGCGAGAGGGAAGAGAGAAGAGGAAGAGAGAAGAGGAAGCGAGAAGAGAGAGGAAGAGATAAAGAGAGGTAGAGAGAGAGAAAGAGAGGTAGAGAGAGGAAGAGAGAAGTAAAGAGAGGAAAAGAGAGGAAGAGGGACGAAAAGAGACGAAGAGAGTGAGGAAAAGAGGAAGATGGAGGATGAGAGAGGAAGAGAATGGAAAGCAGAAAGACACTCTTCTTTCCCCTAAGGGTATAACATTCAATGAAAAATAAAGAAACAGTTTGTTAAACGACCAAGACGACATAGAGTCTAATTGTACAGATGTAGACAACAATGAACAATGACATCCATGAAATGTTGGTAACAAACAAGTTTACAAAAGTAAGTGCACAACATCAGATAACCGAAGCAATCAGGAATAACAAATCCAGAGAAACTGGGACAGTTAAGCAAATATATGAGTAAATATTCACCTACCTGTTTTTGATGTTTTTGATGACCATCAAAGAAGAAGTCCAAATTGCGGTGGGGAGAGAAAATGAGAAAGATGAAATTAAGAATAATTTTTCAAGTACAAATGAATTTTATAGTCTTGCCCTAGAGGGGACAAACCCAGAATAATTCTGAACCCAATATACATTTAGATATAACACACTTAATAATAATAATAATAATATACAAGTCACAGATAATTGAAGAGAGTTCCATCAAGCTATTTTAAGAACAAATAAATATTTCAGTAAAAATGAAAAGAGCTGAACAAATTTGGGGTTTATTTCATTTTATTTTACTCTTTTTTGGGAGGAGGGGGTGTAATGGAGAAGAATAAAACTAAGCTTTAGAGAAGTGATAGATGGACAGGGAGTTTTAGAGGGGGTGGGGGGAGAGGGAAGAGAGAGACAGACAGACAGACACACATAGAGAGCACACACTAAATGAAGAGAAAGGGAATGAAAACTTATATAAATGTCAGATATATAAAGAGAAATACATTGATGAAAGAGAAAAATATTAGGAAGAAAAGAATACTGACAGAAAGGAGAGGCAGAAATGCGAAAGAAAACAAGACCAAGCTGAAGAGAATATATTGGAGTAAGATAAGGAAGTAGAATGGTATATATATATATACACTCAACAAAAAAAGTAAGTTCCCCCCTAGCATTTTTGGATATATCTCAAAAAGTATTTTACCGATAATTCAAACGGGAATGGATAGGAAATTTTATTGCTCATAACATGAATGGCATATCATTGCCACCAGATATCATTATTGGTGTGAAAAAATGCATTTTAGGTCAAAATGCATGGGAAAAAAAGTTGCACTTAAGGTTATATGAAGCATATTGTGTACATTTCCTATGCAAGTTAGCAAATGACCTTTTTAAATTGTTATGTAATTCTCAGGAATTTCTTCAGGCACAATATGCTTCCCTATTAAACTGTATGCTCATGAAAAGAAAGAGATAGAGAAATATGCAATAAACCATGCTTAAAAGTTCAGAATCATGAGCGATTATTTGATTATTTGTGTAAAAGTCAATGCAAATCACTAAAGTGCAACTTATTTTTCCCAAGCATTTTGACATAAAATGCATTTTTTTCACACCAATTGTGATATCTGGTGGCAATGATATGCCATTCATGTTATGAGTAATAAAATTCCCTATCCATTCCCGTTTGAATTATGAAAATCGGTAAAATACTTTTTGAGATATATCCGAAAATGCTAGGGGGGAACTTACTTTTTTGGTTGAGTGTATATATATATATACCAAACTCTAAAGGCGACATTAGCTGGACAGTTTTTGTCTTATTTCTATGCTCAACTGTCCCGCTAATGTAGGTGGTGCTATTATGACGGAATAAACCGCATTGTTGTGTGTCCAGCTAATGTACCCTTTAGTCATATATATATATGTGAGAAATGAAAATGAGAGAATAATGGTGGGGTAGCTTAAATCAAAGTTCCCCAGACCTGGGAAACAGCTCTGGGGAAATTTGATTTAAGCTACGCAACCATTATTCTCATTTTCATTTCGCATGCTTATATTATTTCCACGAGAGTTGACAAAGCTGTTGTATAAGCCAACAACTGAGCCAATCGATGTGTTGGCTCAGTCAGTTTCACATAATAGTTTCACATCAAAAGTAGATATCTAGTCATGGATGCCTTCTGTCTTTCCTGAAGTCCTTTCACTGAAAAGAGCTACATAATACTTCAGTCACACCGACTCTTGGACATATGGGGTAAGGTAAATTATTGTTTGGTCTCTTGTCATTCTCATTGGTGTGACTAGGGTAGGTACAAAGGACAGCTTGCATGCTATTTTGTTAATTTGGAATGCACTCATTTTCTCCTTTCTCCCTCTCATTAACCTCTTTTCTAAATCTTTGTTCTACTCATTTTCTCCTTTCTACTCTCTCTCATATTTTTCTTTTCATTGTTACTATATGAAGTGGAAAAAAGAAGGAGAGAGATGAAAAGAAAGATGGAGAAGAAAGTGAGGGGAAGTATTTCTTTCTTTTTTTCTACCCTCATTCTTTCACTTTGTACCCATCTCATTTTCATCAATCCACCTGTATCTTTCTTCATTCAACCCCTCTCTCTCTTTCTCATTCCCTGGTGACTTATTGAATAAGACAGCTTAGCGCTAACAACATGATCATTACAAAGCTGAAAAGTACACACAAAAAACAAGGCACACAGCGCATGAACTCCTCCCTTCATTGCTGGACAGACAATCTTAATCCAGGCATAAAGGTTACGCTTAAGGGCTGATTGGAGCCCACACCTAATGAACCAGGTGGGACTACTGGGAGTCTGCTGGGCCGATCAATTCCATCGGTAACTGGCCCAGATAAGCCCAAACCCTCCATAAATCAACCCTCAAATTAAGGTGAAGATAGGAGGGCTGGAGCAGTGTTTAGCTGTGAAAATACAGGTGGGGCAAATTAGCTCAGGTTGGCAAGAGGTAAAGGGCTGAAAATGAGAGCTTGTTTTACTCATCAGAGGCGGGATGGTTTGTTTTGTCGTGCATCTATGCAAATGAGCTGGTATAAGTGAGTCATCAGAGAGCTCTTTTCTGCATCATCCATACCCTCATCCCTATGTTACCTGAGATGACCGGGTTCAAGCCTACCTGTCAGGTAATGTTATACACCAAGGGAATACAAATAGAAAAGACTAGATAAATTCTCCAAAATAAGTGTATAGAATCATTAAATGGTAATAAACCTACCCCCATCCCTCTCAAGTCATTCCTCGTGTTAATCTACTCCCTCTCGGCCATTCCCCAAACACATGATTTCATACAGTAGTTAGTTGTCACAAAGCCTCATCTCTGTGCATTTATGTACCCAATTACAATTTCACCTTCCTGCCTCACCCCTTCTCCCCTTCCCACGTTACCCCTCCATTTAAACCTCTTCTCCCAATAACTAATAGCATGTGTCAAGAGCCAGAAAGGCATTAACTTACATCACTTTACAGAGTTAGCACCATTCTGGATCTCAGTAGTCTGTTATCACTAGTCATGAACTAGAGTGCCCTTTTGACACAGATATATGTCACATCAATCCACATGCATAAGTATGGGTAAACCAATAGAACAATGCTGGTGTAAACAAAGCAAAAGACATATTATCTGCTGAGTCATAAGGACCTAACTCTTGAGTTAGGAAATGAGTTAATGCCCTTCTTGCTCTTAGGATACCCATTTATTGATTAAATTACACCTGAATATGTCCGACTGGTTTGCCTTGTCTTAAGTGATGACAGCACCTCCCTCTATATGCTTCATTTACCCGCATCCTATTTTCACATCTACCCAATCCATTTTAAGATTTGGGGGTTCGTGTCCAGGCCTGTTTACACTGTAAGATTCTTTTGTGAGCTGGTATGAACTAATAAACGTGCTAACCTGCTTGTAACAAATGTATCACACCTAGAACATCATGTTCTATTATTGCATATGATGCATGGATCAATCCTTTACTGAATCTGGTGTGGAAAATGATTTTTTGAAAAATAATTTTCACACAGCAATAAATGCAATGAGCACTGTTATTCATATGAAAGAGATTTATCAATATGAATTTGCTTAACATAACATGAAATATCTCAGTCTTCATTACAATTCAATGAGGCCACATCATCCCTTATTGTATTACACAAACATTTAATTAATTACTTTATAATTTCATGAACAAAATCAGTGAACCTAAATTAAATGGTAACCAAATTTGTGAACACACAAAAATAATTGAATTTAAGGTCTTTTCTATACAAATATATAATGTATATTCAATTGATAATTGATGAATGAAAATGATTTTCATTTGTATAATCCTTAGCTAATAAACATACACCGTTATATGAACATGCTTGAGTCTTCTTCACTTAGAGTCCAAACAGAGTTCGTACTACCAATTATACATGGCGGATGTGTTAAATGGAGGAACGCCTGACTGGAATATTTCATCTACGCCTTGGCGCCACTCTGTCTGGGACTCGCTGAAAAGATCCTTATCCCAATGTGTCTGGTGCACAGTGGGGTTTGTGAGCGATTATAAGAAGAATCGTCATGATTAATGCATTTTGAGCGAGAAAAGAGAATGGCAAGTGAAACAAGCCTAAAACAATGATTACTGTTCTTTTATAGAAATGAATCTATCAACCACATTACACAAGTACAAAATTAATTCCAATTCATGCATTGTTTAGCATCCTAATCAAATAGTGAAAGGTAAACTAAGTGTGTTAATGATAATCCCTATTAAATGTGTTGCAGGAATTGAGTTTTATATTGTTGTAATGACAGGGATAACTAGGACAAGCTACTGGCCATGCTGTGAAGTGAATCATCCATTAGCTTGAAGTATGATTGCTGAAAAAAAAAATTCCATGGCTTGAACTAAGCTAACAGAGTTGTTGAGGACTGCATGGGCATGTGATTATATGTTGAAAGAAACTGTCTTAGAAGTTATTGGGTAAAGATGATTATGTAGTAAATAAGAATGAGTGTATACTGTGAGGTTTTGGAATCATCAAAATGATAAATAATTTACTCAATCTTGCAGAACAACACATAGAGTGAAAGGCACGGCACACAGAAATAGGTGGCCTGAAAATTTGGTCTAAAGTTAGAAATCATTTCTAGTCATATTTTAAAGATGAGGACCTATAGATGAAGAGCAAACTTGATCTGATAGTTACACTGATATGCTTTCACACTGACATATACAGAATGAGAAAACTCACAAATTATTTTCACCTTTACCAGAATGCAACCTTCTCTTTAAAATGTTATCTGAAAGGTAAAGTTTCCATTCTAAGAATAATGTTAATTTATCACTAGGCACTTGAAGATGAAGCATCCATATATTTAACACATTTGAGATTTGGCCTGTCACTCTCAAGGAAAAAAAAACATTGGAATTTCATTTTAGAAATGAATAAAAGAAGATACTGTCATGAATAAATCTTGAAAAAAAGTTTGAGGAGCTTCAAGGAGCAGAACGTCAACGGAGTCGAGATATTCTAGGGAACATACCCTTAGCCAAACAGCCGTGCTTTTAATTGAGCAATTTCTCGCACCTCTCGCTACAATATTGGTCATTCGATACCGCAACCAGCCGATTGGGACCGTGAAATTTACATCCAAACGTCATTACAATGCATCCATCGACATGCCCTTCCCCATATCCCATGGTGCAATCTTTTTCCCTCGCTTGTCTATAAGGAAAACATCAACGCAAACGAGTTCTGAATCAACAGAAAACACAAACCCATGTTTACTATGGTTTGAAATACACATTTACCAATGGAAATCTACGCATCGACAAGGCGCAATTTGACAGGCTCCCCCTAGAGGTTGGTTCCAATTAGGGAAATATTTGGCGGATGTTCTGCGTTGGAGATAGCAAAGGGATAAGGATTGGATAGTTTGCGAAGAGAAAGAACTCTATAAATTCAGCAAATACAGTAAATGAAGCATCTTAAGAATACAAATGCAGGTGGCATGTCTGCGCTTTCGCCTGACAAAAAGGAGAGGAAAATAAGAGACTTTATTGGATTGATTTGAGGATAGCCATGCTATGCATTAACTGCACACAGTTTATAGGTCTTATATTACACATCCAATCCTGCAGTGTCAGGAGATGATTCTCAGTTCATTCCAATTCACAATGAAATTGATAAATGTAGTTTATATTAAATGCTTATTATTCCTCTTGAAAAATACATGCATAAATATGACACTTAGATGTAAATACACTAAGCAAAAACAGAAAGTGGACACTCATTATTGTTCAAATTTTTCATATAAACCATCAATAAAATATAATGAAATGTATATCAAATTAAAGAAAAACTGATACTACATAAACAACAAGATCAAGTTTTGAACTTTCACGCTTGGATGGTCACATTTATTTAACCATTAGGTCTGATTAAGAAAAATGCAAAATTGGAGCAAGTAGCCATTCAAATATTAATGAACATGTGTATCTGTAAGACATTCTTGTTCAACAATTAAAATGAAGAAATGAGAAACAATGAGAAGGATTGAGCTCAGGATGTCAACTATAGTCTCAGGACTTGCATGCTTTTGATGAGCACAACCTCAAAGTCAAGTGTTTCTCATAATTTCTGTTTTCATTGTTTGCAATATTATAATTTAACTTTACAAGACGGAAATGCTCATCAACATTTGAATGGCTACTTGCTATATTTTTGCAATTTTCTTAATCAGACCCTCTAATGGTTAAATGAATGTGACCACCAAAGCGATGCTGGTAGAGTATTAATTTTTCTTTAATATGACATACATTTCATTATATTTTATTGACGGTTCATATGAAAATTTGCAACAATAGCGAATATCTACTTTCTTTTTTTTCGCTGAGTGTATATATAAAGATCCATTTTTATAAAATGAAATAGACAGAATAAGGAAATAAATTAATTACACTTAAAAAACTATATGATCTAAAATTTAACCAATAACAGTCAAGGTAAGATAAATTTAGAAATTCAAATATGCTTGTTAATCACATCCAACTAATATATGAAAATCTATGTGGATGATTACATACATGAAGTTAAAGTAAACATTAAGCATTTGTAGAGAAATGATGGACAATTTTGGCCCTAAAAGGCACCTGGAAAAATGTGATTTTAACTCTTTGCTTTTCTTGTTTTTGTTTCTGCTTGTCAGTGGAAAGATAGCAGAAACATAGCTGAAGTAAAAATAAGACTTGTGGATCATAGATGGACAACTTTTTACCATAGCCCAGCGCACAGCATCGGATATGCAAAGAGAAACACCATATCTATACAGATCTCAAGAGCAAGTGGAGTATTCAATGTCATTTTAGAAACTTAAATGATTGAAATTCAAATAATCTTCATCTAACAATCTAACATCAAGTACGAGGTTTCTTTCAAATCAGATACTTTGATGAAGTCAGCCTGGAGGATGCATAATCCAGGCTGTAGCAATACACACTGTTCATCCTCTCATTTATGATCATTTCATGCAGAATGTTCTCAATCATTTCTGGAAGACAAAATGGAAAGAAATGTGATTGCAGAAGGGTGATATCCAACAGACTTATGCCCTTCTGCTGGGAAAGAATAGGATTAAATTGTATGATTAGACCATGAAAAGGCACCGTCTATACATTTAGGTTTAAAATTTAAATATAAGAAAAACAGAAGTGGTCCTAAATTTTAAGCTTGAGGAACACCCATAATAACTACTGAGCAGTCAGATGTTGCCCCTATAACACAGATCTTTTGCTTAATTCAAGCCATAAATAACCCTTTCTTTCTCGGCAAAGTTGTGCATGCCTACCATAGCAATTATCCGAAAGTACATTTATGAACAGTTTTGAGATGGCAGCAATGCATGATGCATCACTGGCGGAGCAGCGGTAACCAGGAGGTTCTAGATTAAAAACCAATTTGATGCATTAAGCTTCAATATATGATCACCAAATCTCTGGCACAGAACTTCAAGCTGTAGGTCATGTGATTGCTTATGTACAGCATTTATTTGCCCTGTTAGCATCACAAGTAAAATACAAATGGATAAATTGTGTACATATTGGTACAAGAGAGGGCCACTTCTGGTGGGAACAATATGCCATCATTTGAGATAAGGCAACTCATATGAACAAATCACAGAAACAGTAGGAATCAACATTCCCCTTTCTCAGTTTTCATTCTTTTTCCCTTAATGGATTTCAAGCCTATCCCATTACTGATCTATTCCACGATTATCTGAAATAGTAGACTATTTTAGATCCATTAAAGACTATGAGAGCCTTAAGATATGAAGGATAGTATGTGAAGCTCTGTGATTGTAATCTCAGGCACTGAAACGTAATTCCCTCTTCCTTGTCAACAAAAATGCAAATTTTAGAGAAACATGGACAAATATGGGGGAAAAGGAAGAAATACAAATATAATACTATCTTTAGTAGAAGTAGAGTTACATATAAATTTTAGTATTATTTAGAAGTAGCTAGAATAAAGATAAAGGGCAAAAGGCAGAGCAGAAAGCAAAAAAGTATCAGAAAGCAGAAAGTAGTAGTAGTAGTAGTAGTAGTAGTAGTAGCAGCAGCAGCAGCAGCAGCAGCAGTAGTAGTAGAAGTCGTAGAAGTAGTAGAAGTAGAAGTTGAAGTAGAATAAAGGAGAATATATAATGCTGTATACATAGATATACATACATACACATAAACTTGTACTTGTACTCTATACATGTGTACTGTATTCCACATAAGAAACAAAGTATATGGAAAAATTTCATCCTGTTCATGTTCTTCCTTTTTGCTCTACTTTTCCTTTTATCCTTATTTCCCTTTTCCTTACATGTGAGCTTTTTTTTCTACACTTTTTCCTTTTTTTCCCCTTTCCTGACACATCCTCTGTCAATCTCACTTTGCTTTTAATACAAACACTTTAGGCTTAAATACTCATTTGATCAAATTTCCTCCATAAGAAAACAGAGAGATGTAGCGAGTAAAGTAGAGAAGGAGAGAGAGAGGGAGAGAAGTAGATAAAGCTCTTCCAAATCCATTAGCTTGGATTCTTAGTGTGGATTCATGGGAAGAGTAGCTTAAAGCACACTACTAAAGGCTGTGAGATAAAGAAAAACACTCTTTAAAAACGTCCCTGGCTAAAACTTGTGGACTGCTTCAGGTCCTCAGAAAACATCAACACAGAGAGACAAAGCGGGAGATAGAAAGATGAGAGAGAGAGAGAGATAGAGATAGAGAAAAAGATAGATATAGAGAGAGAGATAGAGAAAGAGAGAGAAAGGATAGAGAATGGTGGAGGCGGAGAAAGACATATCAAACAAAACAATTTCCCAAAAAACATACAAAAAGATTAAAAAAATATAAAAAGACAATGAAAAAGAGGAAACAGTATATTAAAAAAAATTGGAATCAGAAAAATGCAAGAGGCAACCTGGAAAATTGATAGATTGAGCAAGACAGAAAAAACTGAATATGAAATATGAAACCAAGAGAGAGAGAAAGAGGGAGATACATGTATATGGGAAAGAAGCAGAGGTGGATAAAAAACATAGGGAAGAGGTGGTATTACATTAGAGAGCATAAAAACAAGAAAACGTTGAGAAGGCTTACATTCACCCTGTGGTTAGTCCACAAAAGGATTGTTGAGTAAGAAGAAGAAAGTGGAGAAAAGTTGAGAGGAGAAGAAATGGAAAGGCGAGATAGAAATTCAGAGAATATAGAAGAAATCTTTCTCGAAAAAGTGTGGAGTCCTGATAAGGCTGAGAGTGGAGAAGAAAGTTTACGGAAAATAAAAATAAAAACAGATAAGAAAAAAAACACACAGGTGAAAGTGTGTTATGAGAAGATCGAGGTCTACAAAAATATAAATATATATTTCAGAAGAGGGACATTAGACAATGGGTTATGCATCTAAATAAATCTTGAAAAATACCCCAAAGTATACTGGACAGAAAGAGTCTTTAACAGTAACAAAAAAAGACAACCTAGCGACCCTAAACTGACCTCTTGCTATCCCATTCTCCTTCATATCTTTTTATTTAATATTGTATAACATATTGAAGAGGGCAAATATGGATGAAACACTTGTTCTAAAGTGTAATTCCCACTTACTCTCTTTCTTCTTATGCTCCAAAATATTGACAATGGATGTATGAATCGATAGAGAGTTGAATCAGAGGATGCCCTTCCCTCCGGCTACACCTACAGCTATGTGTGGGACCATGGTTTAATCAATAAGCACTGTAATCCTTCATCACTTACTTTTTTTCTTCTTTCTCTCTTCCTGTCATCTTATTTCTTTCTCTCCCTCTTTCACCCGATGATTCTCATATAGTCATATCTGCTCTCTCTCTCTTCCAAGTCAACTTTTACCCATCTGTGTAGACCAAATTTCATTACTGTCTTCAAGAATAACCAAAACTATTTAGAGGCAACACATCTCCCCTCAATTCAACTTGCTATAATAGTGTGACAGCTTTACATTATGTACATTCAATAAATGTTACTAAGAACACATAGCATTATGAAAATGTGTGTAAAACATCTTTGCTATTGCTAAACATATTCTACTTTGAGCCATTCAGTATTTTAATTTTTGAGGTGCCATGTTTGTTTCATTGTAGAATCAAGATTTAAAAAGAAAATTGGAAAAAAAAAGAAAAAAGAATTGTTATTTGATAACATGAACCACTTTCGTTTATTATTGGTTACCTGGAAGCACATTAAGTAGAAATACATGATAGTGCAGTTCTTTAATGATTGAACCATGTATCTACATTTCCCAAGGCTGGAAAATGCTTCCTTCTGTAGGGTAATATATAATGTAAGAATAAAGGACAACTCATCAGCATCATCGTTTGTTCTTCAGGTCGATTAGAGAGTGTAGTCATGCACTATGCAAGGGGTAACCATCCCTCGCCCTTAGGGATGTAGAAACCTTCTTAATTGTACCTTTACTCATTTCAAACCTTCCCCATAGCCAACCCTCCAGCACTCCACCTATTAGCCCAACCAAAAGAAAAGGGGCCGAACTCCCACGTTCCAAAAGCCATCATGCTGATATAACAGGGCGCGAACAATACTTACTGCTTGAGCAAGCCAGCCTGAGGAAAGCCGCAGAAGCTGGGGAAATGTGGTCAATGAACGATTCCCTATTCGGTCATCGGTGGAGGGGTTCCCACGTCCATCCGCCTGACCAAGCGCACACGGTACGGTCAAGTGGACGCAGACGGCGGTGACGAGAGGGCGTCGAGGGATGGCAGAGACAATGATGGGGGTTGAAGTTGATTGTTTTGGGGAGAGTTAGGATGATAACAATCAACATGACAGGCGTGATGATTTCCTGGGCTTAAGGCAGATATATTAGACTTGAATAATCATAGATTGTAATGACAGAATTGTTATGATGATACAGAAAATGATAGAAAATGATAGAAAATGGTAGTAATGAGCCTGTAGGATTAAAATGATGAATAAACTCATTGTTGGATAGTATTCCCCATAATTCCAAATAGTGCAACAATTTCCTTGACAATTTTTAACTTTTATCTTTAGAATAACTCTTTGTAGGTGCTTTCTGTTACCATGCTAACTTTTATATATGCTAGTCTGTGGAGCATTATTTGAGTAGAATTTACAATCCGAATCAACAAGACATCAATAGAGTATGTCCCAATCAAAACATAAATGAACAATTAAGAATTATACAAGAAAGAAAGAATTATATCTTTTCAACAACAACAACAAAAGAAACATAATTCAGCTATTTCCAGCCCTAGAAAATCCTGATGCAATGAAATATGAGACCCAAAACATTAAAAATCATATCAATATTTCACAATTCGTCCCAATTTTCACGAAGTGACGGTAATGAGGAAAATCGCTTCTTTTTTCAATTTTGAGCTTTTTGCATTTTTGGACATCAGTCAGTAACACCTTCAAACTCACAAGGTTTCAGACCATAATATTGTCTAATTATGTAACTATGGCGATAACTTCAACAGGAAAATACCTAGTAAAAGGATTTTCTGTTTTCACGAAGTGACGGCTTACAGTCGTCCCGTATGTTTTACATGCGTGACTGAGATCCGTCTCTTTGTGAAAACAAAAAAGATAACATCCTTGAATTAATTTGTGTTTTCACGAAATGACGGTTAAATGCCCTGTGATCAAGTCCCATATGTTTTACACGTGCGTGGCTGAGATCCGTCACTTCGTGAAAGCAAATCAAAGCGTGTCCTTGAATTTTGTGTTTTCACGAAATGAGGGTTATGTTTACAGCTCATTTCCCCAAAAAAATATTAAAAATTTTGCAAAAAATTATGCAAATAATTAAACATAGAACTAAACTTTGAAATATAATCTACCCCAGGATATAAAATTTATTCACCCTTCATACTTTAATGAGGTTGAGATTATGCTTTAAAACTTTGAAAGAGATTTATTCAAATACAACTTTCTTTTTGTCGGGTGCTCATCCGTCACTTCGTGAAAACAATAATGAATTAGGTCCTCCTAGAGAAAATACTGATGAAATTCATCATGCTTTGTCAAACACATCATACCCTCTAGGTTTAATAAATCTTATATTCCTGCCCTTGGGGAAGACATAAGAGTAGCACCCTTTACAAAACACCAGTTTATTTTCTAAGAAGTAATCATAGCATTTAAAGAGAAGAGGTATCTTTTTTTGTAAAAATCAATGTTCATGGTTTAAAGATAACTGTACTTAAAGCCTACAAATGAAGGACGCAAACGCTGGACTTCATAGGCATTTTAGTATAATTTTCTGAAATGCACATGTATACCGAAGACTTTTTTGAGATATTGTTGGCCATTGATATGCAATGACATTTGATAAATTATTGAAATAGAATGAAAACACAATAACATTAATAACTGAAGTAAATTCTTTTTTCTGAACTTTTCAATTAACCTATGACTCAAATCTATTTAGTTTAGTATTTTTGGCACTGCTTTAAATTCTAAGATAAGCATGTATCTCAGTGCAGAAAAGTCAAATAAGGAGCTGACATTTTATGACTTTGAGCTTTGAACCTGTTGAAACTGAAAGATTTACTCAGATATGAACCCATGAACTGCAGGTCCCTACACCACACTTCTAATAAGTGAGCTCTTGTTCATCTACAATATATCTTAAGTGACAATTGAATCCAGTATCAAATATTGTGTTCCACAGATTTGGCATGAAGATTAGCTGTAAAATGTTTTCCTTTATTTGAATCTTTGTATTTTGCTCACTTTGCACAATCATCTGCCTTTAAAGAGACAGCTGCAATGTGGAGTTGTGAAATGTCGATTCCAATCGATGCCAAACTAGATCTCTACTAAACTAATGATTTTGAGAAGAATCCTTTTTGGCACAAGTTAGCTCCAGGGCTGAATAATTTGACAATCATGTAATCTGAGAATTTACGTTTACTGAAGTGAAAATGTCCGCACAGAAAAACAGAAAGAAAAAAATAAATAAATGGAGAGGAAGTGTTAAGCCAATGGATGAAACATGAAACTAAATCTGAAGTTGTAAATTTGATATGTTTTCATTTTCTCTCCCCATCCTGACTTGCAACATTAAGGGTTTCTAAGCATCTTTATATCAAAATTATTTGATTTTATGCCAAATGCTATTGGTGTGAAATGTTTTCCAAATACATGTAATTTTTTTCTAGTAATTTCAAAATAATCTTAAAAGTTTGATGTGAGGTTATGAAACAACAAGCAACAACATTCTAAATATGAAATATAGTTGGCCACTTAAAATCTATTTCAGCACGCAAAACAAAGCCGCTTTCTTTGGTTACCTTGTAAATGTATTGGCCCAATTCATTCATTGTTAACATTATTTTCACTCTAGGTGTTGATGAAAATTTGAATTGAATCTACAAGGGTCTCTTATTAGCAAGGTGTAGTGCCAGAGTGAGGATATCTTGAAAAATTCTGAGAGCTACATATGTCCATAATTGTAGCCTTGCAAGCACCAGGTTAATCCTCTCTAAAAGTGATGAAAACCTTTATTTATCCAATTATTTGTTTATCTTTCTTTATTCATTTCAATGCATCTTTTCACTTATTTGCATGTTTGTTTGTTCATTTATTTTTTATTTACTAATTGTTCTTTCTGTATAATGATATAATAATAATAATAATAAATTGTTTCTTTTATAGCGCCATATCCAGTTCAAACTGATCAAAGCGCTTTACAAATTATATAAATCAATTAATACTAACAACTTATACTGTAATATAACATAAATAGACGATTATAGCCAAAACATTAACAGCCTAGACACATGTCCATAAATGGATGCCCAATACAAATCAATTATTAAATAGGTATGTTTTAAGACATTTCTTAAACAACTCCACGGATGCACTGGAGCGCATCTGACATGGAAGTTTGTTCCATACTGTGGGGCCACTATATATATACAAAACTTCGCTCACCTAACTTTGTAATTGTTCTGGGCACTTGAAGGGCCGTAGTGTCTGTAGTTGAGCGAAGTTTGTATATGGACCGCCTACGACCCTGCACCAATGATGACAAGTATTGGGGGGCAGTATTTTGGTTACATTTGTAAGCAAACAGTGCGATCTTGTATAGTATTCTTTTTGCGACAGGTAACCAGTGAAGTTGTCTAAGCAGGGGTGATGCATGGTCAACCTACTCTTTAGAAAAGCTCATATTACAACAGAATTCCTTACTACATGTAGCAGTGTCAGTCTTATAACCCTCTCCTTTCAATTATTTCAAGATATTCTTACAAGCTAGTTTGTGATAATAGTGAGCTTTCGAATGTGTCGACGTGAACGGCGTCCTAGATCCTCCCAGCTACAATGGACTGCTTTGTGTTGACTGCATACCGCGCTTTGTGCAAGAACGGCTCACCCGTCCACTGGCTTCTCCCTCGTCCACTAGTCAGATCGAGAACGCGTCAAACATGGTATTGTCGTCTTTTCTAAAACGTGAACCTCGCTTCACCCATTGTTAGCTTCATGCTTCACCTACTTTGTATGCAGTTAACACAAAGCAGTCCATTGTAGCTGGGAGGATCTAGGACGGCGTTCACGTCGACACATTCGAAAACTCCCTAATGTCGTTTTGATTAAGGGTGCCACTTTTTCCACATCTAGGTTTAGTACATCCAGAATATAGGAATAATTTCAACACAACTAACTGTTACTCTTAATTGATTTTCCCCTAGAGAGCTAAGAGCCTTCTGGCGGAAATATTGACAACTTATTACATCTCTGTCAAACTTTCCAGTAATATCTTCATCAAGGAGAAAGAGATGGAGTTAGGAGAGCTTGATTAATTGTTTTCGTAGTTTCAACCTCCTGGATATGTTACTCATAAAGCCTCCAGCTCCTAGATGTGAAACATTTCAACACAACTCTTTCTCTCTCCCCATTCACACTTACAAAATTCATCATATAGCTATACAAAAACCATACAACTATATATGATAAGTATTTTTTTTTTTTAGTCTGAATATCATATGACAAACATCATATAACAAAATATTACAGAGCAAAACGTATGTTTCTAAGCATGGTTTGAGAGAAACTTGATAAAAAATGAGGATACCCTTGTTGTATGAAAACCATATAATTTGGCAGGGCTCATCATGACCGTGCGCTAATATATAACCGGGAAGATGTAATCATGATGTATTCACAATACCATGACATACATGTATTAAAGCTAACACTAAACATATGGTGTCAGCTGACCTCCCCCAAAACTAGTTTCTTTATATGATGATTCTATATGCATACTTTTTACATTTTCACTTTGTATAAATTTTTGCCTAGTCTGAACAGGCTAGGGTATCTCTTGTTCTTCAAGTAAAAGCATCTCATCGTTCATTACAATCGGGAGGAGAAGAAAAGATGGTGCGCCTCGGGCGCAAACCAGCAGAAAATATTCATGTTGTGATGGAACATTGTAAACCTCTTCTAAAGATTGTGTCATGCACAGGCCACAATGTGTTTCCCTCTGATCAATATTTTGTGCAAGTAGATTCCAGCCTCTCGGCAAGGAATGGATCATGACCAAACAGCGGATCATTACCCCTGGCCCCAAGGGATCCTGCCAAGCTCATGGATCTATTAATGCTTCAACAAAATCTGTGCTTTATTCTTTGGCTGCATGGCTCAGAAGCTGGGTACTAATTTCTTGTATTGATCAGCTGAAGAGATGACAAGAACAGAGAGCTATGGTTTTATTGTTATCATCTCTGAAGAGCCAGGAAGGCTCATATATAAAGCTAACACCATTCTGGTTCTCTACAGCTCATATGTGCATCTCAAGATAAATATCTTTGTTCTTTTCATGGAATCAAAGGGAATACTTTCAGGATTTGAGGAGGATACATGCAGTCTTCAAGTGTCAATTTCCCATTTCCCCCCGAACAAATCTTAATTTATGATGAGACGAGACAAAAAACACAAAACACACGCACAAAAAAACTATTATTTATCATATTTCAATTTCCTTATCAATATCAGAATAATTCTTACTGGTATTACCTTAAAGATAACATTTAACAAATTCATAGTGACGAAGCTTTTCGACCTGCACTCATCGGGTCACAACGCAGGAATGAGAGAATACAAGAAAATACAAAACTCAAGGAAGGGTGTGTATAGCGACCCGGGTATGATCCCGGGTCGATACCATTGATTCGCGGACTCGCCCTGTGTATGGGCCCAATAAATGCCCGGTCTACCTCAAATTACCTTGGCGAGGTAAAGTGTCTGATAAGTATGCGCGCGATATTAAGCATACAGTGTCGCGCTGTTACTTTGCCGTGGCTACGCGTGTCGTGTTCTCTACTAATAGAATGCTACCCGCAGTTCGCAAGGATGTACTGCCTTCCCCCCCAAATGAGCAATGTCGTTTATCAGTATCATTGTCGGTGTGAAGCCGTCTACGTTGGCCGTACATCTCCGTGTCTAGTGGACCGCATTAAACAGCACGTACCCTCCGTGGTACGACAGACATCAGCTGGTAGCCGAGCACAGCCGAAGCGTAACTGCAAAACCTCTGCTATTGGTCAGCACTTGCTAAAGAGTCCGGCTTGTTCCAAGGCATATAACCCGGCTCAGTTCACTATTGTTGCCCGAGCACGCAGCTTTCAACATCTTCGCTTCTTAGAAGCGTTGTTCATTCAGTCTAGAGATCCGCTATTGTGCCGACAAAAGGAGTTTGTACAAGCGCTTCGATTATTCTAGCGTGCCGGGATCATACCCGGGTCGCTATACACACCCTTCCTTGACTTTTGTATTTTCTTGTATTCTCTCATTCCTGCATTGTGACCCGATGAGTGCAGGTCGAAAAGCTTCGTCACTATGAATTTGTTAAATGTTATCTTTAAGGTAATACCAGTAAGAATTATTCTGATATTGATAAGGAAATTGAAATATGATAAATAATAGTTTTTTTGTGCGTGTGTTTTGTGTTTTTTGTCTCGTCTCATCATAAATTAAGATTTGTTCGGGGGGAAATGGGAAATTGACACTTGAAGACTGCATGTATCCTCCTCAAATCCTGAAAGTTTTGTAGTACCAATCGTCTGTTGGTATTACCTTGAAATTAATCATGCTACCCTGATCTACCAATTGTTCTTTTAAAATTCAATACCACCACCACCATGTTCATTTCTGTTCAATAATAATTTCATTGATTTAAAAAAAAAAGAAATCTGATCATTTTGAAAATTTCTGAAAGTTTGAAAGCAAATGATTCTTTCTGAACCAATTACTTTGAGGTCACTGTGCCCTGTGTGTTATTTACTTCCAAATAAAATTTTATTGCAATATGCAATTTCAACAACAATATATTCCTTTAGCCCATAAAACAGTAAATATAAAATTGTTGACAAATCTTTGATATTTGTCTTCACATATCACTCAACAGGCTATAAACACAGTGGTGTGAGAAAGGCGAGAGAACAGTTTGTCAAAAGTCCATGAAAATGTCATATTTCTAATTCCTTTAGCTACCTTTTGCCAGAATCGGAGTGTGCTGTGATTAGTTTACATCAATTTCCACTTTTAACTTTTAAGATAGATAGTTGTACTCCTTCCATCTCCAGCATATGTTTCTTGATCACTACAAGAGATTTTCCTGTTCAGTCGGCATAGAAAATGTAAGATGCTGTTGGTTGCAAGGGTATGGCAAATATTTATACAACTACATGGAACTTTCATTTAAAAAAAACTTTAAAGAAAGGCAGCAAAAGATGGATTGCTGTTCATTTTGGGATTCAAAGAGATCTCAAATAAAACATCACTTTCTTTGGGATAAATTAACGAACCTTCAATTTTATATGCAATGTAATTGTTTGTTCTGTTTTATCTATGCATCTAATGGTTCATTTAGGACTCTTTCCAAAAACTATAGCAACTGTGAAATGTACCCTTATTCCACCAAATTGGTCGTAACTTCCCACTCATCAAATTGCTTACAATGCATCCATCACTCTGGTGAGAAAGGCTTATGACCCGAGACTTTATGGTTCAACGATCATAAATGCATAGCATACCACAATTCAAAACATATAAATGACAAATACTATAATCGGTTAGCACTGGTAGTAAATGTCAAATCGCCTAAATGACCAGTATAGGAAATGAAACAAATTTCTCCTTTTTTTTCTTTTTGCTTAGCTTTGCTTGGGAAGACTGACAAAGTAGACAGATATAGAAAGAAACAGAAAGGAAGAGAAAAGAAGATGTTGAGGTGTTAGATTGGAAAGATAAAGAGAACACGATATAGAACAGCAGAGCAAGGCTGATAAAAGAGTGTGTACATGTGAGAGAGAGAGAGAGAGAGAGCGGGGAAAAAAGAAATAAAGAAAAAGTAAAGAAAAAAATAAACAAGAAAGTATATATGTATATAACAAGAAGATAAGGCATTATGAAGATGTAAACACTTGAACTCCCCTCAAGATAAGCTGTAGAATACACCAATTTAGTAGGAAAACTAAAGGGAAAAAAGAGAGAAGAGGGGGGGGGATTGAGAAATAGGAGCTTATAGAGATACATAATGATCAGATATAGAGATTTAAAAATAAATGGGGAAAATAAGTCAAAGTCTCAGAGAAAGAGAGACAGACAGACAGACAGAGACTGACAGACAGACAGACAGACAGACAGAGAGAAATTATACAGGAGAAGACTTGGATTAAGTCTGGAATACAGCAAGTGATGGATTTGTGATCCTGGAATGCGTCAACCAACCGATGGCGCCAAGAGAAATGAAATGACCCAAAGAGCAAAGTTGGTCAACTCTACACCATGAACTTGTCAACAAAATGAGATTTAGTTGGGAAACACTTTTCTTTGTTGCTGCCCCCACCTCCGCCCCTCCTTTTACAGTTTTCAACATTTTCATTCCAATGCAGGAATTCATAAAAAGTTAAGTGACAAGTTAATATTTTCCAAAATTTTCCCTTGGTAAATAAGCACTGGCTTGGTGAACAAGCACATTTGTTATTTCTAACTACATGTATTACTTTTGACTTGCAAATGTAGAAAAATTGCTTGCAAGTACATTCTAAGCTGATACAAGGAAGAATGGTGCATGATGGGAAATAAGACACACAGACATTTTCAAAATACTGTTAAAAGATGGCGCTATTTAGGAGGTTCAGTCAGTGCCGTATATAGATAGAGTCTGGCCAACTCGGCTCCAGTTGGGTAACAACATGGCGCATATTCCTTTGTTGCAAGCTTACATAACAAAGGAATATACGCCATGTTGCTACCCAACTGAAACCGAGTTGGCCAGACTCTCTCTATATACGGCACTGGGTTCAGTTTAAGCCAACTTTAAAAGATAGATATATCATAAATGATCCAATACCTGTTCTCAGGTATGCAATTGCAATGTTATTACATAGATGTCCATTAAGACTGGTTGTGGGAAATGACCTTCTGCTTTTTTCAGAGCTTTCACATTCTTCTTTTGTTTTTCCACAATAATGAATATACAAAGAGGTAAGTAGCACTGAGCTCATATCCTCCTTTCTGTATAAATGAGAAAAAGAATATTTTTCTAAGTTATGCAAGGAACTAAGATTTATTAAAGGGTTTTAACCAATGTATCGGAAATGTTTTTTTGACAGGGTTGCTGTTCTCAAGTTATTCTGTTAAAGCTCACTTATAGTTTTGGTAGCAAAAAGAAAATTGTTAAAACGTGTTAGATATAGTCTCACATTGTTCTCCTTGTATTGAAAGATACATGTACAAGATCATTTGATATTTCATACATGATTTAAGGTGAATTTTAGTTTAAATGAGAAACGCTATATCATGGCTATACACTGCCCTACGCGAGGACCCTTCCACCCCCACAACAATCTCAGCGCCTCGTTGGCTGGGAGATAGCGCAAGTGTCACATGTTTTTACAAGTGGTATGTAAAGGTCATTACAGTTGTTGGAATTTACATCCCAGGCCGAGTATCTAAATTGGTCTTACCTCTCCACTTGAGGAAGGAAGAACTTCACAGCATGTAGTTAGTATCTCGCTATTTGTCATCTAAAAGCATAGAAATCTGACGATAAGTTTTTGCGAGCTTTCAAAAACTTTAATCAAAATAATCATGACCCTGTAAAAAGAACGCCTCTTCTTTGTTCAAGAATTTCTTTTCCCTCACACAACTCCTCTTGTCTTGTAAGTCTTGTCTTGTCTTGTCTTGTCTTGTAAGTTAGTAAATAAATTTATAGCACCTTTGTACTTCTTTTCTTTCTTTATCATTTTGTATTCCTTCAGGAAGAAAGTAGAAAAGTGCATTCACAGAATAAATCAAATGCAGACATGTGGTCACATTATGAGTCCAAACATGTACTTTGAAGGAACCACAAGGGTCCTATTTACATTGGCTAAGTTCATTGGTCAAAAGGTATCAGGTCATTATCACAGGTTCCATGTGGACTGATAGAGCAAATATCTAGTGATTTATATAAAAAACAGAAATTATGTTCGAAAATGATGTCCCTGAACCAACCTAAGAATTAACGTAATAACATAAAGATTTTATATTTTATATTGGATCTTATATTTTATCATGAAATGCTAGAGCCAAATAATCTTGATCTTGAACAGGGTACTGGGTTATCTTCCAAGACCTGGTTTTATAGGATGGGGTCCCTGAACTAATCTGAACTTGAAGTTGACTGCCTGGAAGGGGGCCAGAGCACAACTCTCCCAGAGGGGTGCAAATATGGTCACAGAGAGGTGCTGATAGAAATACAGGATACCGGTAGAGGGGTGTGAAGATGATCCCTCTGAGGTGAGGAACCAAACAACTTGCAACAATTAATGGAGAGGAAGGCATGGCAGCTGGAAGTTGTATATCAAAATAGGACCAGGCAGGGAATCCATATTTAAACTTTAAAAGTTTACCAGAGCCTCACCTGCCATATCACCAACTTTTTTCTAAATTATCTGCCAAAGAGATTCCTCAAAATATACTTGAGAAGGGTACGTCAATAGTAGACACACAATAAAAACATGAATTGCAAATACCTAATTTCTCCTTCTCATGAACAGATAAAGATTTCAATTAAATTCAAGAGAACTAAGGGTGAATTCATGCAACAATCTTTGTATTTAACCCTGTACCCCCTCAATCCATCATTCTCAAAAGATCATGAGGTTAGTAGCCTTGTTTGGGAGTCTTGACTTCCCTTTTAGATTCAAACCTGATGTTGATAAGGCATCTAAGACCAACTGTGGTCTTTATATACTTCCCATATAAAACAAAATGATGCCACCCCTAATTATGACTTTAAAATGGTTCATATAATTTGTTTATATTTTTATCAATAACACTGTCTATTATGGAGATGGGTATGATATATTGCGCATTTGTTCGCTTCTCATAGAAAAAGAAAGATGTACATTTGGAAGCTATTTGTATAGACCTGTTGTTATATGAACATGTCAATCAATGTTTAGGCAAATGGTACCCGGAATGCTTTGCAGAAGTTTTTGAGAAAACAAATCTGATTTGGGCTGTTATAAAGGATCTGTCACTATCTTCGGCTGTCTAAAGAAGCGACTGTGTTGGGAGCTAGGAGGGTAAAGAGGTGCAGGTGGGCCAATAGAGAGGTGTGAAGAGAGGACCAAAATATACCAAGGGGGGTACACAGATGGGTACTGTCTGTCTGGTGGCAGGGTGCGTGATAGGATAACTAGCTAGGAAGATGAGGTAATGACTGAAAGGAGATAAAAGGTAGGAGAGATTTGGAATTCTTATTAGACACATATAAAGATGTCACAGTATTGTGGTGCTCTAAAATTTGCTGTGGTGACTATTACTCCACCTTTTATTTTGATAAAGATATAGGGTTGGGCCGGCTTGCAATTTGGTTTTTAAGGTGAAATTTAGAGTTAGGGTTAAGTACAGTATAAATTGAGATATTTCCTTTGTGGGCATGATTGGGGATGGGGGCATGATTGGGGATGGGGGCTTGAATTAATTTGATTTGACCATAATGAATATAGTGGCTGAATTTAAATTAAAATTGGGATACACTGGTCAATTGATATCAAACCAAGAAGAGTCAGATGTATAAAGAAATACAGAATAATTCTGCTTGCAGTAAAATCTATAACTTAACACCCTGAGGCAGAACCAACATCCCAAAGTAAGCATATTTAGATATTTCCTTCAGAGAATTCAAATCATTACAACTAATTCTAAAGCTTGAAGGAAGGTAAAAACACACTAATATAGATGTTCCCAAAAATGGACATCGTCTTCACAGCAAACGACAGACTTATTCATTGAACTGTAACTTCTCCATCAATGAGAGTCAGACCTTGTGAAAACATAGATGAAATAATTGGAATCTTTGAAACAAAAATCATCCTCCTCTAAGACACCCTACATCAAAAAATCTTTTTTTTTTCCCTTTTTCATTTTCACCTTCCAGGGGGAAAAGTATGTAAATGGTAATGCACATAGGCCTTGCGAGGGAGAGAGAGAGAGTCGTTAAAAGAATGTGCACAGAGCGCGACAAGACAAATACGACTAGTGTTGGTGTGTTTTGGCAAGCTGCGTGCAGACGTCTGTCACTGTATCTGTTCCTGCCGCTTTCTTGACTGGGAACGAGCGGCACTACGACAACAAACCTCGCTGATCCCGCTTTCCACCTTTGGACCTCAATTACAGCGAGGATCCATAAACATGTATGATGTTGAGTCACCTATGATGTAAACGGCATGGTGATACTGATTAAAGGTGGTGTCGTTGATTTGCACGTCTGGAGATCGCCTTGAAAAATCACGCATGTATCAATACTTTACTTTACTTGGCAATCATGCACAATACCCACTTCAGGTATCAACTGGTAACTGTTGACAGCTTATCATGCCTAATATTAGATATTCATACTTCTTTTTTACTGTATTAAGGGTTACAGAAAAATGACATCTATCTCAGCATTTCACAAGTGAAAATGTGAAAGCTGAAGGCAATTACTAAATACCAATACTATGATTATAAGGGCATTATTTAATACCCCTCTAACATATTCTATCTATCCTTTCTGATGGGTAGTCTGCAAGCACAGACCCTAATTTGACACTATCAAATAATCATTGTGTCTTGAGAGAAGCCTAACCCAGCTACCTACTTGTGAGGAGTAGCTATAGTACATGGCCTATGGTAGTCTTACTGTGCAGACACTCTTTTACAACTGACCAGAGTTTGTGCCTGCAAACTATACGATGGCAGAGGAAGAGATTAAACAACAATCTTATTCTTGTTTAATACTCAATTACCCGACATTACAGTTCATGATGATGTAACATATCATAAAAACAATCAAAGACACAAAAGATATCAAAGAAAAAGAGTATTGATTAAAGCCAGCCGCACTTCTCCACTGTAGAGAGAGAGGAATATATTTAATGCTCAGAAACGAAAGTCAACACCTGATTTCTGCTCCAATGGTCGTCAGAGACATTTCCCACAATGCCATGCAGCAACCATGCTATGGTGGCTCTCACGCATCCTGTCATGCCACATCTAGAAATAAATATTGATCCCTCTAATGGAAATCATTTTTCTACCTCCCTTTCACATTTTGGTTTAGGAGCATACATGAAAGGAGGTCAGTTCACACTAGCAGTGCCTTTGCTGTCAACAAGAAAAAAGAAATAGATCACTAAGAAAAATAAGTAACTAACCACACCCTTAGCTATTAACAATAAAGCTTTAGTAGAAGACCCAAAGGATCATTTATATTCTTTAGGTCTTAACAATTTGAGCGATTTTATTTTTCTCTCAAGTAAAATCATTTCAATAAAATCACTTTATAAAGTGTATATAAAATAAGTAATATTACATAAAAGAACCTGCGATATGTGAAAGAAGAAAATGATTTTAGAATTTAACATTTGTCATCAATTTAGTGAATGTAATGTTTATTTTCCCATGAGGAAAAGTCAAAACAAGAATCCACATGCAGCATTAGAAAGTATAAAAAGGACACATATTGTGTAATTATATGGTTTTCCCTCATGCAAGTCACATAATATTGTGCATTCTGGGTAAAAATATAATGCATTTTGCTAAACAATATAAGGCACCTTGTCCATATATGACCAAACTTCTTTTCATATGCTCCTTGCAATGTGAATGCCTCACAGGCCTTTTATTCCCTTTTCCACATCCTCTTCCTGGTTTATTTTGACCTCATCCTCTCATGCCCACTAAAACAAAATCAATAACATTACAAATTTCTGTCACGGTTTGGTTCCTTCTTGACTGAATATGGGACTCTGGCAAATGCTTGATTCTGAATCTGCTGCCCCCAATGAAATGATAAATCAATAATCATGTGCGCTGTAGACATGTTAAGCTCATAAATTCATGACTTCCCCTTGTTTTTGTTGGTCTTTATTTTGTAAATTGATTGTGTGATTTTTAATGATATTTTGGGCGGATAAGTTTCACTTATTGTGATTTTGATTAGTTGAATTTTGACATTCTATTGAAGCTTTGTCGATTGCAGTCTCAATAATTTTTTTTTTTTATTTCAGTCCACGAAATGTAATGAAATGAATGGAAGTCTGAATCAAATATGGCTATTGCCAATAAATCTATCTGATGAGAAGAAATTATATGTATCCTTTACCTTAGCATTTAGCCAACAAATGATTTTCAACGTCAATAATTTTATGATTACTGACGGAGCATTGATCAAGGCAAGCAGTGATGTTCGAGTTCACAAAACAGCAACTCAGCATAAGCTATATAAAACATGGATCTCATCTAATCTCTCTCTCTCTGATACCGTTTTCAAACCAGTTTCCCCCGCTTAACTTCCCCGGTGAAAACCTTCAAATTTTACGAGGACAAATTCCTTAGGTTACGTGGGGGAAGTACAGGAGCACCATTCAGACCAACCTCACTTCCCCGGGAAAGTTGCCATTGGTTACGAATTCCACGTTCAATCAACACGAAGTCAGGTGAGATTCAGGGCGCACGTGTTTGTGTTTTCGCATGGGGTTAATGAAAATCGATGCGACGACATAGGATCATAATGTGACAGGCCGAAAGTGATAAATGATCGCCGACGTATTTTACGGGGAAGTTCTCCGCCGACCGTTCAAACCAACCACTTACCCGCTTAAACTCTCTTTCCCCACGTATGTTCTCCACCTCGATAGGTGGAGAAGTTACGCGGGGAAGTTCTTTGGCTTTACGCGGGTAACTTTTCCCTTGTCCTTTTCACACCAAACCTTTCCCCGGGTAAGTGCTTGGTTTGAAAGGGGTATTATACAAATCTCAAACAAACATAAACTATCATAACCAAGACAAATTATAAAGTACATTCTTGTTTCTTGTCAATTGTGACAACAGTCAGGTTAATGTGCATGATTTATTGTACTCATCATGAAGCATATTCCCACTGCTTTGATTAACTTGTTTCATACTGTCACTCACACCTGACATAATGGTATCTTACCAATTAAGTTAACCCTGATGCTCAGTCTAAAGACATGTTTAACAAAAGGAAAACTTAGACCACATTCTAACTTCCTGTGCTAAAACTCAACTCAAAATTCAAAAATTAAATTTAAATTGAAGCAGACAAGCCAATGAGTGTCATTCCAAGGCTTTGGGCACATACCATCTAACAAGAGCTAGATGGGACATTAACTCTAACAGATGATATAATCTGCTGAGTGCCAAAAGGATATTAACTCAAGGTGTCACATCCTTTTTAATACATTTAACGCCCTTCTAGCGCTCGGCAGACAATCTGTTAAACCATGAAACTAGTGGCAATGGTGACAGTGTCATAAGGAAACATTCATCCCCATAAATCACCCATCTGTTAAACTAATCCTGCCCTCATATCAGACGCAGACAACAATTTCACGTTTTCCTCCTCTAATTTCTCATTTCTCGTCAATTATCGATGACGAGGGACGAATGAGAAGGAACATGGGTTTAATATCATGACACCATCTGGTATAATGCGGAAGTATTGTCTCTACATCTCTCTACATAAGTTAATACTAATGTTCGCATGGATACATTTACATGTATATGAGCCAACTCTTATGTTTGAACAATTATACCTTCATTTCTAAAATTAGACTGGCTTTTTAATATGGTGGATACATGTCAGGACTCAGGTATGACTAAGAGGTGTAGAATACAGTGATTATTATTATTCATTGATTATTTAGAGTAGATTCTATAGACGTAGATTCTGATAAAGAAAGCAAGACCATTGTTTAAACTTTAGTATTATTCTGAAAATATTATCAAGATTCTAAGAAGTTGCACTATTAGCGCTGATGATGATATTATTTTGATTTTATGTCTGTGTTCGATCATTACCTGAAACGACATCACCACCATCATTAATACCATCACATCTAAACATCTTCACAATCATCATCAAAACAACAACTGATAACAGCCTCTGCATTTTGATCATACTATATGCATTATCATCATAACCACGACCATCACCACAATCCCATTATGATAGTCAAGCATATCATTACCTTATAGTAAATAGTGTATGTATAATACGCATTGTGATTGGTTAGATGTGCATCACGTGACGTGCAAAAATGTTGTTATAGTGCACAATTGCGCACTATAACTTTAATTTTTGCATGGGGCCCGGGCCTAATACACATTAACAGTTATAGATTTAGGGGTTTATTTACTTTAATAATTAGTGCATGATCTATTCATGCACCATTGCTGGACCATATGTACACCAAATACTAAATTATCCCTCATGCAGGTCTATTTCACCTCGGCCTGCAGCCTCGTTAGAACAAAAATGCACTCGGGATAATTTAGTATTTGTCATGCACATAATCCAGTATAGTGCATGATAGACCATGCACTATTTATATAATATAACATTTCATAATCAACATCATGATCATCATCGATCACTAGCATATATCCTCTTCGTTTAACTACATCATCATCATCACTATGGAAACCTGCTTCATCATCATCACTATGGAAACGGACATCATCACCATTTTCCATTATTATTACCAAATCAATGTCTGCTCCTTTCCACTAACATATCCTCAATCACATATCAATCTGTTGTAGGTTTAGCTGTGCCTTTCATATCAAGGAACTGCTTATGGTAAGACATGACTTCCTTAAAATATGATATCACTGATTAGCAGGGACAGTCCAATTTATAGCAAGCTGTTGACAGATTTGGAGCAAGACACGAACAAAGAGCATGATACACAAAGAACTCAAAACATGTTACTCCACAAGTAAGGAGTAATGTATATTAAGTATATTTTCTCATTTTCCAAATAGTCAAATAAATGATATTGAATTAAGTCCTGACTTTTGTATAATCATAGTTTCACCTCCTCAAAATTTTGATCTATTTCCTTCCCATTTAAATCTTTAGTTAAGTGCGGAATCTTTTATTGTCATATTTTCACCTGGTCAGAATTTTAATTCTGTTTCATTCTCATCCCACTTGTTACTATCCAATCTCTCTCCTTCACCCTTTTACAACCCTTCATCACATTTCTTTCTCACATCACAATTTTCATAAAAAGAATGTAACTTTATTTTGGTTTTGAAATGAAAAAACTGTCTAGAGGTCCTCCCCCCCCCCCCCCCCCCCCCCCCCCCCGAACTGAGGTCATGCTCCACTTTGGGAATATAATACTTTGAGCTGGTATAAATCATAGAAGGATACATAACAACTTATTACAATTCACATATTCAAAATAATTGTATACACACATATGGGGCCATAAACACCTTTTCACTCTGATATGAATGGATAAATACAAATATGATACATTGTTTACAAATATTATGTACATCAAACAATTTGTACACTTATTTGAATTTTAAAAAAAAATGTTGATCCAACTAAAGCAAACACATGTTGTCTGCTGATAGCCAGATAGCCAAATAATATCATCTGTTTGGAGCTAGAAGTGCCTTAACTCTGTGTGAACATGATATCGGTTAACAACCTTCTGGCTTCAAACAGACGATGTATGAGTTAGCGTCCTTTTGGCTCTCAGCAGACGATAATGATGTATATTTCATTTACTGAGGAACAGAAAGATGTTAAATAAACATATCCCTCAGTTGTATAATGTCCTTTTGGTTCTCAGCTTGGATATATGCCCATTCAGTTTATTGATGACTGACAAATCAATGGTTTTATTTTGCTTGTGTAATGGACATGCTTCTTTACTACTCTTGCTCTGAACAACCCAAAGTGTTTGTACTATAAGTGTACACTTGTGCCCTTCTGGCACTATCATGAGTATCATATGGACAAATTGATGGGTTGTGATGAAGAAATTGGATTAGGAGGAGGTTATGAGCTGTCAATACAATACCTGGGTTATAGAGGTAGGGATGAGGTTGAGGGAAGGAAGGGGAGGAGGAGAACGAAAATTGGATCAGTAAAAAGGGATTATTTATGGTTTCTGGTTGACAGAGAGAAGAAGAAGAAGAAGAAGAAGACAGAGAATGATATAAAGTGAAGGAGGGAGAAAGAGAGAGTTACTACAAAACTACTAAAAACAAGTTTAAAACACTTACCTAGTGGTGCCATATCCAGAGCAAATACACAGAAAAAAGAAGAGAGAGAGATGAGAGAAGAAAAAAGAAAATATGATTTAATTGTTAGCAACATTTTTATAATGTAAATTTATAAGGAATAAACACATATTCCCTTCAGTCATATCATATCATATTTCTAGGTTTACAAGCCATTTGTTATTGAACTGAATCTAAATGTATCTAATATGTATGCATAGCTTGGGGTAACTTGTCATTATGGTAATTCCTATGTTTGTGACCCCTAGAACTTATTTATTTATTTATTATGTTTTAGTTAAAAACAGGGTAGTTTTTTCAGAGCCTAAAGGCCTACTTTAAAAAAAAAGAGTCCTGTTTTAAATTAAAAAATGATGTCAGGAAATGATTTCTTAAGATAACATATTAAAACAAGAAAAGAAAAATCAGTCTATTTGCACATGCAAGGTTATGGATATATGATTGATTTTCCTGTTTCAAGTCTACTGTTTTCTCTCATTTCAAATATAACTTATTTCTGTTTTCCTTAGGTCTGCCCGCTGTACACAAGCTCAATTGATGAAAACTGGCAGGTAGAAATGTCACGAGAGGCAGAGAAAAATATGGAAGCCCTGTTGCGGAATAACAAATCATTCTTCTTGAAGTTATTCTTTACCAGAGACCTTTACTTTTTTGTGTCCTTCTCAGAAATCAGGGACTGAAGCAATATTGCACAGATGAAATATTGATTTCTAAAATGGAGATTTTCATTTATCATTCTTGAATGTAATGAAAAGCAGAGAAATTACTTCTGACGTTCCAATCATACTTGGATTTATTATTCGAAAAGCAGAAGATGGATATAAAAGGGCAAAAAGCCATTCCAATGTTACACTATTACTCAAACTGAAATATATATTTCACTACTGACTGCAAGTAGTCTATATTGCCCATAGCATTGAAAACGGTTGAAAAGGAAATAGATGCCTTGACATTGATGCAATTTTTGATTCTTATGGAGAATTATGTGTTGTCATAATTCAAATCAATATTACCAACACCACCACCAATATGATTATTACAATAATTATCAACTTTTGGTATTGTGTAATAATAGCAAACTTGATTCTACCTTTTCATTCATTATTAAACTTAATTTGCCATTTAAATATATTATGTCTCAAAATATATATTATGTCATTTTCAAGTACATGTATACTTCATTTCACTTTGACATAATGACTCTTCTATCAACTTAATAATTTTTATCTTGATATCAAATTCAACAATATCTCTGATTCCAAATTTCTAGCACCAATCCAGGGTAATTCAAACTCAAATTGAGAAAACATAACCCTTCAAACTTCTTCACTGTCAATCGCTATGTACATTCTCCCTCTTTCATGTCTTTAAGATCTAAAGTGTCACTTTTGAATCCGAAAAGAAAAATGAATGTTTGAAATCATCCTGTACAGATTTGAGACATGAATTCATGAATTCCCAACACAACCAAAATACTTACGAGTTTGAAAACATGTGTATAGTATAACCCCCTATTTTATAAGATCTCACCAACTGAAAGAAATTGTTGTTTTCATGATATCATTTCAGACAGAAAGAAAAATGAATGATTGTAATGCATGTACCCCCTGTTGTTTCCACTTGAGGGAAAAGCATTGTGTGCAGGGTAATTCAACACAAATAAGAGAAGAAAGTGAAAAGAAGGAACACATAATTTGATATAAAATGTGGCAAAATGTGAGATAAGTGAATTTGAAAAACAGGTGTCGGGAGTAAAAATAACCAATTATCTCTGAACGTCACAGTGCGATAGCAAGAAAAAGAGTCTAATAAGGTTGGAGAGGGAGAGAGCAGAGAGAAGGAGAGAGAAAGGGGAGGAAAAGAAGAGAAAAAAATGAAGAAGAAACTTTACCAAAAGAGTTTAACTAGAAAAGGTTACTATGACAAAGAAGAGAGAGAATGATAGGAACAAAGAGTGAAGGGGTAAACATAGAGATAGACATGGGAATAGAAAGAAAGAACAAGATATGTAAACAGAGAGAGAAATAGACAGAGAGAGAGAGAGAGAGAGAAAGCAATACAATGAAATGTAGAACAACGGGTAAAAGTCACCTAAAGAGAAATTGTGATAAAAAAGAGAGGGGGTGGGATGGCAGAGAAAACCAGAGATGGAGAAAATGATAAATAAGAAAGCCCTGAGAGGGAGACATAGAGAGTGTGAGAGAGAGAGAGAGAGAGAGGGGGCGTAATTATAAGGGGGTTACAAAAAAAGAGGAGAGATAGACAGAATGTCAGACTGAGAAAATATTATAGAGAAATATCAAAAGAAAATAGAAGAGAGGGAGAAGTAGAGAAAGGGAGAGAGAGGGGAGAGAGAAAGAAAGAGGGCAAGATTCTGGAGGCTATTCAATCACTCTATCAAAAGAGAAAGGTCAAAGAGACAGAAACTAGAAATTAGAGCAATCAAACTAAAAAAATAGATAACTTTATCTGTGTAGCTTGGCAACCAAATTGCTTAGCCACCGACTGCCAATACATTGGAAATGGAATGCAATCATAACCATGGCACGATTGCAAATGTCAAAGAATGTCTTCAGTTTTGTGGAATTTTCATGAAATTCTCCATGCTTTTTAGATTTAATGTATGCTCTGTTTCCCTCTTCATTACATTTTTCCTACCTTGTTCATCAAGTTTTCCTTTCACATATCTAACATGCACTACTGCAACCTTTCCTACAAACTGCCATTACATGTACAGTCCTGCTAATTCTCTGCTAGTACCAAAAGTCTGTAACTACTGCTACTACCAGTAGTGTCCTAACCATTTTTACCATCACTTCTACTTCTGATATTTTCCTCACTCTCTCTCCCCACGAATCTACAAAGGATTACAGATAGATAAAATTGATCATATCATATGAAATATGGCTTTGAGCTCATAACTACATCTTTGTAACGCTACCACCTCCAATATATCCTCTTTCACATCTCTTAAAATGTCCCTTCCAGAAAATAATCAGAATTGGTGGGTTTGCTTTGATTTTCTTTGTGTTCTCATATTCAAATGACCTTGGAAAAGGATACATGGGATATCTCTAAGGAACGTTTTGGAATTTTGCAGAGTGATGAGCAACGTGGGATTATATTTTGAACCCATTGTAATGTGATCTCCCGCCCCCTTCTCTGTTCCTTTCCCCTTCAATTTACACCCCTATTAATCTGGCAATACCTATACCCTCCATCCTATTTCTCTCTCTTTCTCTCTCTTTTTTCTCTCTGTGTCTCTTTGTCTCTTTCCCCGCTGTCTGTGTGTCTGTTAGTGTCTGTCTCTCCATTTCTCCTTGTCTCCATCTTCCTTTCACTCTACTTTTGATCCCATATCCTACCATCTCTATCTCCCTTCATCACCCTCTCAATCTCTTACTCTTACATCATTCCCATCTCTCTCAATCTATCCCCCCCCCCCACCATATCACATGTATAAGTATGTAGAAATTCAATGTGATGTTTCCCTTCTAGAAAGGTAATGACTATACTTTCCCAGTAAATCTTCATTGCAAGCATATTATCCCCTTACCAGCCGTCTCCTTTCTTTTGAAGTTTTTTGTCTTCCACTATCATCCTCTCCATCTTCTTCCCCTTTTCCATATCTCCCTTTTTCCATCTCATAGTTTTGTTGATCACTTCTCCTGTCTCCCCTTATCTATCTCATCGTAATCCTCAAGGGTCATATCTGACAAAATTGATGATATAATTTCAGTTTTACCTCCCAGGCCTACGTTTCATCTTTCTCACCTTTCCCCTTCTCCTCCTTCCCATCACCATCATCATCATCATCTTCCATCTATCCTACCAAGACCCAGTTTTGGGGGCATGACATCCCCACCCCTAACCTTCTGCATCCTCCTCAAATTTCTAAAAACCTTTCCCTCCTCCTCCTCCTAGCTACATGTATTATTATCAGTATCATCCTGCTACTCTAGAAAGACCAATTTGGGGGCCTCACATCGAAACCCCCTGCCTTCTCTTCTGCTCCCCATCCCTTTTCCACCTTCTCCCCCTTCTACTTCTTATTTTCACTCCATTCTACCATGTTTGACCCATGTTTGGTGGCCCCAAAATCCCTACCCCCTAGTCCCCTCCTCATCCTAATCAGATTTCTAGCTTTTCACTCTTCCCTCCCCTTTCTCTGTTTTCCTCCTCCTTCCAATCCTGTTCTTCTTTATCTCTTATTTCAGTGATTAAAAACAACAACATGAAAATATGATGATTCCTTTTCCTCTTATTTCTTGATTGGTTTCAAATAATTAAAAGCTTCTTTGAAAAAGTGTTGAGACAGGTGTCAAATATTCTGTGTTTATACCCTCTTCAGTCAAAGCAGAAGATGCATACTTCATCTGTTAAAATGACAAGTATATAACATACTTGAAAGATATGTAGCAAAGGGAGCTTTACATCTTATTCAAGGGAGATCAGAAATGAGGATTCGTGCCTTACCAATGAAAACTAGTGCACCACTTTGTTTCCAAATCCTGCGCCTCCCAGGCCAATGCTTTAACCACCTCATCATCATGGCTTAGCTCTTTCAGACACGAAGCTTGAGTCTCCCAAAGATTTGTATTCAAACATCACACAAACTCTCAAAGCTTTTATTAAACATACTGCTATTCAATTTCAATTTTGGTGACTTTGATACAGACTTTTAACAAAGCTTTATTCCTTTCTTCATTTTAAAATTTTTTATTGTGCAGTGTGACTTCCCAAAGATGAATCAATATATCAGAATTTCAGATCTGGAGGAGTTTATGAGATGGAGGAGTTTATGAGATGGAAAACTCCTACCAGATCAACACCTGCAGTCGAGTATCCTCCTGTTCATTCCTCCTCTTCCTCCTCCTTCATTCTGTATCCACGACGATGCCGGATATTGGTAATCTGAGCAAGGGGGTACTATATCCAGGCTGAGGCGACATAGGAGGGCAAAGTAAGAGACGCAACATCCCGTCGGTAACGCATCCCGCTTACCGAAGGCATCTCTGGTGAGATGGAGCGGAGGGGAGGGGAGTTGAGGTCGAGGATGCAGGATGGGGATTAGTGGAACAATTGAAATGAAATTTAGGCATGAAAGGTGAGAGATCTGTACTGCTTTGAAACTTCATTGCCGACAATGAATTGCACAGGAAGATGCTGGCAGGCTGAAGATTATAGCAATGTAGAAACGGAAGAGTCATAATGCGTGAATGTAATCTCACCCCAATTTGATCTCATCAATACCAGAAAAAGAAATCTCCTCCAATCAAGTCATATGAAAAGAAAGCACAAAGCAATATCAGAAGAAGTCAACCTGGATGATGGGTTTTTTTTTAAATCAGATAATACCCTCTGTATCCTATTCAAGAAGTTCTACATCCGCCTTGCTGCAGACATTTCTAACTTTTGGCAAGCTTTTATATCAAAAGTGAGCAAGAATTTCTCCTCCGGACAAAGCAGGGATAGAGGAAAGGAAACAGGATAGAAATATGAGCAAAGCATCTGCAGTACTGTACAAATTTTAATTTCTCACTTTCTCCATCTCAACTTCCATTACATCCTCGTAGCTAGCACAGGGAGAATGCTCTAGTTTTTGTCTCTCAAAAGTGAAATTTTATTCACAAGTTCTTTCTTTTTTATAAATAAAGTTGTTTTGTTTTTTCTTTTGTTGAATGATGCTTTTATAACTTTATCATAATCTTTTAAAAGAGTAAATGCACAGGTTACAACCATCGCTTCTCTTTTTGTTATGAATTGCGATTTTTCAACAACTTTCTCTGACCTTTTTAGAGGGTATTATTTTTCTGTTCATTGGCTTTCATTTCCTGAAACAATTGCTTCCCCTCCTCTCTCTCCCTCTCTCTTTTGTTTTGAACTATCAACACAACTACAGATTGTCACTTTTTACTTTACCTTTGTCAGTGCCTGTTGTTGGAGTCCCTTTTCCAATTTTCAAATAGAATTGCCCTCACTAATTATCAGAAGTGCATAATCTATTGACTGGAAACCATATCCCGATCTTGAAAGTGACCTCACAGAAATTTAATCCATTAAAGTCACAATAAATACTTCACTCTAGGGCAATAGGATGGTCATCTTTCCAATTACTTTCTCTTGAATGTCTTTAGTAAACTCTAAGATAAAGAGTCATAAAAACACCAACAAGGAATCAAAGACATTTCGTAAACTACTGAATGTAATACACACCTACAAAAAAAGAAGAAAACACTTTTTGTTCGAATTGTGCATGCTAGTTTTAAATATCTAATGAAAAGATGAATATCAAACAGTAATGTATTTTTTTAACTGATGACATATTTAACATATGTTCAACAAGGAATAAATTCAAATTTAAATCAAAAAGCACATCCTCATGCTAGATATGAAACTTTATGGTGAGAAGAAAGAGGCATCTGTGAAGAAAGATAACATAGAAATAAACAATGTAAGTCTTATTACAATAAGAAACTGAAAAACCATTCAGCAATCCCAAACTTGCATTCAATGATGGAAGGTATGTCAAGATAAAGTTTGAAATGAAAGAGAACCTGTGTGATATCTACACCCTCTCAATCACACACCTGTTGAGGCCCCACCTGAGGAATCTCTAATCGCCATAGTAACCATTAACTTCCAATTCCGCTATCTCTTCCCCTCTCAGCATGACGGTTTAACAAGCAGCCTATGCAGGACTTGGAGATCCTGCGCAGGATCCCTGTAGCGCCCACCCTGCAATGTGGGCCCTCAAAACAAGAGGCAAATTGCAGAAAATTGCTTATTCCAGAAGAAAAACAGCACGCCAGATTCTGTTGTTTCCACGGCTAAATTTGGAGATAATTGTTGTGAAGGGAATTCACAGTGGGGAATTGGGAGGGCATCCTGAGGTATCATGGAGGATGGGTCAGGTAAGGAGCAGAGATAGAGATGTTGACCTCTTGCCTCAAGACAATCACAATATACTCTTTCAAGTCTTTTACACAGTCATGGTGTATAATAGCAGTGAGGATTTTTCGTAAAAGGCACGGATGATTGTGATTGTCGATGATAACAAAGGCAGTAGTATCGTGACAATTATGCTAAACATCATCATAACAATGACTCTTTATATATCTATCTTTCCAGTTACAAGGAACTGATTAAAGAGGTTTACAGTATATTAATTATTATAAATAATGATGATATTCGAATTTATGACATTGTTTGCAATGACTACAATGGTAAACAAACTGATGAGACCTCTAATGGTATCATGATGCTAATTGCAACGGCAGCAATGATCAAAGGACAAATGATGTAGGAGGAGGAGAAGAAGAAAGAGAAGGAGGATGAGGAAGAGAAAGAGGAGGATGGTGATGATAGCAATGATGATGATGAAAATGATGATGATGATGATGATGATGATGATGATGGCGATTGAGATGATGACGATGATGATTATGGTGATTGTTATTGTGATGGTGATGATGATGATGATGGTGATTGTGATGTTAATGGTGATGATGATTGTGATGATGATGGTGATGGTGATTGTGATGATGGTGATTGTGATGATAATAATGATGTTGCAGATAATGTTGATGATGATAATGATGACGATAAATATATGATGGTGACAATGATGACGCAGATGACCATTATGACAATGATTTTGAAGAAGGTAAGATCATTGAGAACTGTAACAGGAGTGACAACAATGATAATCTCACAAATACAAATTGGTGTATGTGACATACTTATTTTTAAAAAAAATATAAAAAACAAATGCAAATCAAAGAAGAAGGAAGAAAAGAGACATGTGCATTATAAACAAACAAGAGAGAAGAAGAAGATGGAGCAAGGGGAGGATGAAGGAGGGCAAAATGAGAAGAACTAGAAAGGGTATAATTTTCCATCACTAAATTTCATCGTGCCTAAAGTTGACTTTAGCTCATCCAAACCGTCTGCCCCCACAGGCAAAAACACAGCGGATTGACTCTGGGCATTACGCCTCATTTTCCTCCCGTAATTTGTCACGAACAATCAGAGTATAATTCTAGCAATCAAACATCTCTACGCAGCCTATCCCCTCTCCTAAGCACACTCCACCATCAAGAGGCTCCCACTCCAACATGAAAAACGATACTCAGTCAACTGTAATTATGCCTCTGATTTAATGCACGAGCCACAGGCTAAACTAAATTACCAACCTATTTTCAACATTCCTACTCATCAAACTCTGTGCTGCTAACCGATATTCGGAAATTAATTTTTCCAGCTTAAACAATTCCTCCTATTTCACTCTTCCATTGTTCCTGTTTTCTTTAATGTTTAAAAACCTCACCTCTCCAGAGCAGAAGACATACCAATACTCAAACACGTAAAGTGATATTGAAAGGTGTTCTAAGGGCATTATAGCTTCATTCCATTATTCATGCAACGTTCTCAATTAGATTTGTCTGTTTCCTCATTGAGACGGACAGTTGGGAACCTGAAGGCGACTTGCAAATTTTGTCCAATTTTTAGCGCAATCATGGGACCTTGGGGGTAAAGGGAAGATGTTTGGAAAGAGGAGTTAGCATCTTGGAGACATGATGCTAGAGAAGGCACAGCAGTTTTAAGGTTACCCAAAACAAAATAGGCAAACTGTAATGACCTTAAGTTAACTTTTCACAATTGATTAAGGTTGGAAAAGTCGGCTTTTTTATTTACGCCAAATTATCCAGAGGTGAAGTCGTCTCAAGTTTTTTGCAGAAGGCATAGACCCAATACTGCAGTCTTTAAAGCTAGCAATGCAGGCATGATGAAAGCCAGATAGATTATACCGATATTGGGTTTCCTATTCAAGAGCTCGCTAAGGACGTTGAATAATTTGAACAATAAAATGGAAAGATAATGTCAAGTAGTCAACAAGGTGTAGATTTCAGTTATGAAAGTCTTACATGCAACAATTATTCCACTGGTACAAATTATAACATTGAATAACTTAAACCTTTAAGCAGTTGCAGAGAGAGAAAGAGAGGGAGAGAGAGAAAGAGACGATGATGTGAAGATAGCATAAAGGACTGCAGAGAGAGAGAGAGAGAGAGGGGGGTGGAAGGGAGGGGAGTAAAGAGATGACATGTTTGTGACAAAGAAAGAAAGAAAGAAAGAGAGAGACAAATAAAAGAATGAGTGACAGGGGGCACATCAATTCTAAAAGAGAACATTAATTTTAAAAAACAATCAATTAGAGGAAAGCAACATTTTCAGAAACAAACAAGGAAAGAAGTAAGTCATAGTTGTCCTGACAAATGGGAATGTTCAGATTTTTTTTCAAATTGATAAACTAAGAGCAAAAAAAGAGAATATAAAGAGAAGCAGTCGGGATGACAAGAAAGAGGCAATGGAGAGGGTTATAGAAGAAAGGTCATGCAAAATGTTGAGGAAATGAGAGAAGAGAAAGAACAAGGGGGAGAAAGATTGTGCAAAAAGAGAAAGAGAAAGAGAAGAGGAGGAGAAAAAAAGAGAGAGCAACTAAAAGGCTGAGAAAGGCAGAGATAAAGAGAGAGACAGAAGTAGAAAGGGAGAAATAGAGAGAGAGAGGGTGAAACAGAAAGATAGAGAGTGAGTTAAAAGGCTGAGAGAGGCAGACAGAGTGGGGGCATTGACTGAGAATTAGTTTCACAGATGCCAAGGTCAAAGTCAAAAACTTCTTCTCCAGTTTAAAACAAACTGATCTTTTTCAGGATTTAATTAAGAAGAGTTTCAAACAGTAAACAAGCTCTGCCAAGTATATGAAGACTCCACATCCAAGAGATCAGATCTGATAAGAAGGTATACCTAAGCCTGTCTGAAGGTGACAACATGTCTTTGAATAAAAATAATGAAAGATGTTGAGATTACAAGATTAAAAGGATACTCTCTCATCCAATGTCATCAGACAAATAAGAGAGAAACCTTGAGAGCAAGCATCCAAATAAACCCAAACCAAAGTTCAAGGGAGTTTCGTTGGTTATTTGATTGCAGGACACCTCATGGATTTTACTTCACACTTTTTCCTAACATTATCCATCAAAAATGAAAATGTAAGTCCAATTTCATCCTTCATTCAAAACAGTTTTTTGGTTTCATAGTTGTATAGGATGCTAGTAACAATATCCAGTTTAACTGGAAAACCATAACTTCCTAAACAAGTATATTTTACCATTGTTTTTGTTATATTGTTTACTTGTTTACTTAAAAGTGTAATTCTGCACAATACTACATATAAAATATATATTGGAAAAAATGAAATAAGAAGGTCATATGGCTTATTATTATTTCAGCCAATAAGAAAAGAGATATAAATTGGTTCTGCTATTGACATAATTAAGTCAAGAGCTATATATCTACCAATTTGAGGTGAAGAAAAGGAGGGCAAAGTAATATGAGAGATAGAATGCAAGATAGAAAGATGAGACATAAGAAATACACATGAAGGTTTAAAGAAAAAGGAATAAAGACTAAAATTACTCAAGTATCTAGTCATCGATTCTCCCTTTTAAGGGTTATTTATCTCAAACGTCACAAAGACAGGGCCCTAGTTAATTTGAGATGCATACTGGGTGATAAGCCCACCCGCCCACTCTTATCTGCTTCTTCATCATGTTGTCTTCACTTGTCTCCCAAACTTTCTCTCCATCCATCCTTTTTTTTTTTTCGTTGTGAAATGGAGCGTCCAACCTAGAGCACCTGTCTGCCAACGACCCGTTTATCGCAACGCCAAGCCCGAAACCAAACACCGAGAGGGGCCCTGAAAGCTGGTGCGAATCGAGTCGTAATCGTCTCTCACTGATCGCGCAGACCCCGGAAACGCGCCCTCGGGCCTGATAAGAAGATAGCCGATGTTTTGCGCTGCTCAAGCTTCAGCTTGTCTTATGGCAGAGGAGGGTTGCTGTCCAGAGATGGATGCGAAGATGCACTTTACATATTTTAGGGGGGGGGGGGGAGGATGTACATTTTAGGAAGGGTCCAGATAAAATGTATGGACAAACTTAGTAGATATTTGAAAGCATTGTAAGAGAAGGAAATGAATGGACGTTAATGATCTACTATTCTTATACTTGTGTTAGTAAACATTGTATCGCCTATAGTGACCACAGAATAACTTGTGATGCTTGTCATAGTGATAATGTTGATGATGATCATAGTGATAAATATGACGATGATGATATTGATGATGATAATGATGATGATAGTGATGCTGCTGCTGATGGTGGTGGTGGTTATGGTAAAAACAGTGATGGTGGGAAAGATTCTGGTGGTGCTAATACTAAATTGATGACAATAGCTATGGTGAAAGTGGTGAAGATGTTGTAAAAGTATTCATGGTGATGACTATGAAAACAATGATATCACAGAGGATAAAAAGCATTCTGGAAGAAACACATGCAACAAGTTTATATTGAACAATAGAGGGCAGTAATACAGATAAAATGATGGCAAATTCTTTTATCACTGAACTACTCAACCCATCTCTCTCTCTTTCTGTCTCTGTCTCTGTCTCTGTCTCTCTCCCTCTCTTTGTTTTTCTCCAATCACATATCTATTTATCTATCCATTTCTCCTTCTCTCCTAACCCTGTCTCTCATCACTTTGAGTATGTACACATCTCATATGCCTACAAAGAGCAATGACAACAGTAAAGGCCTAAAAAAAGCCTGCAGAAATATAGACGATTGAGAAAATTTGGTTAAAAATTGCTAAAATTAATTAGGCTTAAAAGGAAAGAGGAATCAGATGAACTAGACTAATAAAACATAATAAATCAATGATGAGCCATGACAAAATATATCCATGAACAATTGTATTGAAAAATCATTTATACCTCAAAGGACACTCAAATGGTAGAGAAACATGAAACAAATAGAATAAAGGAATAAATACAGTGGTTGGGTGAATGTTAAGACATAAAATGTCACCAAAATAAAAAGCTCTTGAGAGCCGATTCCTGAGTAGATAACTCTCAAATTGGACACGTTCCCCGAGGAGAGGCGCATCACCCACCATCCTAGTGTTGCATTCACGAAAGAAGAGCCCCGTTTTCCTGACAAACTGACGATCTTGGATGGTGATAAGAGAGGGAGCAAAGTATATTGGCAGTGAGGTCCTGGCACATCAGCTTTTGAATATGATATAGCCATGCCTTATTGAGTAGAGTGTGTTGTTTTAGCAATGTGCGTGGTTGTACAATTTGAGTAGAGCTTGGCTTGCACTTGAAAAAGTATACTTTTCTTCTCCTCAACTTGCCACTTTTTTTCTCAAAAAGCTTTCAGTAAAGAGTAATGTTTGCTGAGCTAGTAATTGAAAAAGCAGGGACCCCTCCCCAATCAAATCAATTTAGTGAATTAAAACCCCCAATATGGGATTTTCATCAAATTTTCAAGAAAGTCTAAAAGAAGAGACAAAACAGGTACATTGGGAGAAGATTTTCCTCAGAGTAAATTGATTAATATTACCTTTGTGAAGTAAAGTCATATCATTTGTGGGTTTTTCTAAGAGAGAAGTTTAAATAAAGCCATATGATCATTTACCACAAAGCACCATAAATTGCAAGGTTAAGTAATTGAAAAGAAAAGCAAACAGAAAAGAAAGAGAAAAAGAAAATCATAATATTGATTTTAGATGAACTAATAGTCCAAACTAAAATCCTATTGTTTATTCTTTTTAGCTGTCTTCTATCCATATGTTGACATTGCAATGCCTTACACACCTATTCTTCTACCTGAATAACAGCCCCCTCCCCTCCCCTGCCCTCCCCTCCCCTCCCCTCCTTTTCTTTACAACAAACAGGGTAACGGAGCTTACCCCTATTATTTATGAGCGGGGGCACAAGAGGCCTTTACGGTGGTTCATGCACTTTGGAATGAAAACTTACCGTCATGTTACCCACTGCATAGCTTAGGGGTAGGAGAGTCCGGTCGTACGGTAAAAGGGCAAAACTTTGTGACTTGCCCCAAGCTAAGATCAAAATAAGGCTGTTTTTCAACAGGTAGCATGGTAAGAAGCATATATACGTGCAAAGCCTCACAATCAAGAACGTTCCCACGTCTGGAAAGCATGCAATATTCTTTTATACTGTGGTGTAAACTGGGTTAAGCTACACAAATATGAATGAATATATTTGTAGAGAGAGAGAGAGAATAAAAGAACGAAAGATAAAGAATGGGATAAAATCAGAAATTAGGAGTAAATATACAGGGTGTTGCGATCCAAAATTCATTACGGTTAAGATGCTTCAAAGATGAATGGATACACTTCAAGAGGAGTCAGAATAAGAGGGTGAAGAGAGTGAATGAAAGAAAGGTAGAAGAACGTATACAATCACAAACAAACACTAAATATACAGTGTAAAATAAATTGATATATGGAAAATTAGTGAAAGATAAGTGCATGTCATGGATTAAAAATTAATGTTTATATACAGCTTAAATAGAGAGAAAGAGAGAAAGAGAGGGGGGTATTGTGAGAAAAAGAGAGAAAGAGAGAAAGAGAGAAAGAGAGAAAGAGAGAAAGAGAGAAAAGATAAGAATACTGGGATAGAGGGTGTGACAATAGACATACAGAGAAAAAGCAAGAGAGCAAGAGAGAGAGAGAGAGAGAGAGAAGAGATAAGTTGAATACATAGAGTAAATACAGATGAGAAAAATAAGTATAATAATCCTCTGCTGAGAGGCAGAATGGCATTAATTCATATTTAATACAGAATAAACGTCCTTCTGGCTCTCAACAGGCAATCATTTGAGTGAGATAAAGGAGCAAGATAAAGGAGCAATTTAAGAGATTTAAGTTACAGAAGAGAATGCAAAAGAGAATTAGTTACACTTCTAGAAATGTTGATCTTCAAGCTGCACTCAAGCTCATGAATGGAATAGAGTATGACTCAGTCAGAGTTGAATATATTGAGAATGTTTCGAGGTGTTGAGAGAGATTTCTATCCTTCACAGGGATCTTACATTACACCTCACACAGAGAAGGTAGAAAGAAAACAATTCATTAACAATTCTACAATGGCATAGCCTAACACCTTAGCCAAGAGACCTGAAAAACACATCCTCCAAACAACATTTTGTTGCCCAAAGTGCACCACAAAAGAAAAAGAGCCCCCCTCCCCAAAATGAAATATGATAATTCAATGATTCATTGAAAAACTAGATGAATCTTCGACCGCGCGCGGTCGGAATTTATGCCCCCGTCATCACCAGATTGGAAATGTATGGCATACATATACACTCTAAAAAGGATTGGTCCAACAAAATTACAAATCTTTTCACTTAAAAAGCACAGGAGACAGAAAATTTATTTCATTTCATTTTCATCCCGTACAAATAAAAAACTTACCATTGATGACTTACAATCATCAAATACACCAAGGAAATAGATATTTTATAGCAAATAGACCACTGATCCCTTGAAATTTCTAAAATAGGTAGGCCTAGACTCCATACATCACAACCATTTTTATGTATATAATGACCTCTATGACCTTTGAACTTTGACTTTTGACCTTGAGACCCTAAAATCTAATCAGTTCGGGTCCCTCACATATGCATACATGGGCCAAGTTAGAGGTTGATCCGTCAAACAGTTCTGAAGTTATTGCGAGAACGAACCATTTTTATGTACATAATTACCTCTGTGACCTTTGACCTTGAGACCGTAAAATCTAATCAGTTCATCGTCCCTCCCATATGCAAACATGGGCCAGGTTAGAAGCTGATCTGTCAAACAGTTCTTCAGTTATCGCGAGAACTAACCATTTTTATGTACATAATTACCTCTGTGACCTTTGACCTTTGACCTTGAGACCCCAAAATCTAATCAGTTCATCGTCCCTCCCATATGAATACATGGGCCAAGTTAGAAGCTGATCCGCAAACGGTTCCTAAGTTTTCACAAGAATGAACCATTTTTATGTACATAATGACCTCTATGACCTTTGACCTTTGACCTTGAGACCCCAAAATCTAATCAGTTCATCGTCCCTCCCATATGCATACATGGGCCAAGTTACAAACTGATCCAAAATACGGTTTTGAAGTTATTGCGAGAACAAAAAGGGGACGGACATACGGACGGACGACCCGAAAACATAATGCCTCCGGCTGCCACCTACGGTGGGCGGAGGCATAAAAAATGTAAAAATTTGATGTTGTAAAATGTAATTTTCCCCTCTCTGTTGGTATTCATGCTCAAAGAATATGATATAAGCATTGAATTAAAGCTCCATAAGGAGTGTGCCCCCCCCCCCCCCCCTCCCGCTCCAAACTGAAACAAAAATCTTAGCTACACCACCTCACTTATAGTGCTACTCATAACTCAGCTGATTGAAAGAAAATCATAGAGTCCAGTTTGTGTGCAGGTTTGAAACTTGCAACAATACTTTTGTGAATTTACTTATATATTTTTGTTTTGACAGGAATGGGGTCTCAATAGAAGAGCGAGCATATAAGTAGGTAGCACTAACAGGGACAGACATGCTCAAAATAACAGTCATAGTAGTATGAAATTAAGAAAACAATTGTTTATTGGAGAAAATTTAAGGCTATTTGTGCAGTTGTGCGAGATGAGTATCATCAGGAGAAGTGGTAAAAGAAATGATGCTAGCTGTGACATATAGACATGTAGTAGCAGTAAGTGGAGTAGTAACAGTAGTAGTTAAATATGACCACAAGGCAGTAGAACACTGAATAAATAAGTAGATATAACACATGAGAGATAAACATATATAACAAAAAAAAAGTATAGAAAGAAAGAGGGGTACATGTACATCACAGAACAGTGACTCAGAGGAATAAGCCCTTTCAGGATGCCACAGCAGATGTCGTTCTTTCACTTCTACTGAAATGGTTAGCGCAATGCCAAGCAAAGAGAAATTGGGAAGTATTGCTGTCTTCCAACTATAGATGGAGCTATACATCTTCTACTTGCTGTGTCATGAGATTTGGGGGAGTACATTTGCATTTGTGACCCTCCACCACAAAACGACCAATAAGTCTGAAATTTTGGGTTTTTAAATTTCAGCACAGTTTGAAAGCTTAGAAAGCTTAGAATCTTAGCTTTAAAATGATATATAACTTGTCTTGCATAGACCCTTATAAATTACAGTGAGAATGTCCGAGTGAAAGACAGGCTAATGACCAAAACAATAGAGAAAACGGCCTCTAAAGAAGAGTGACCATTTAAGAGCGCCTAATCTGTTTCCCATTGTTTGTCGCACAAAAGGTTGAGTCAAAACTCCAAAGCCTACACTGTGAAGTACTCATTGGATTGGGTTGAAACTTTACATACCATTAGAATAGATATATTTCTTTCTTTCTGTAGATTTTGAATATCAGACAGTGCAGAGTTTTTGAGCTATATACCAGAAAAGCGATGTGAAGTACGATCCCAGCAAGCTGACTCACAAAATTTGAATATCCAAGAAAAATATGGTCATTTTGAATGCGAGTAAAAACATATTTCAGCATGGTATTTTACCCCGAAATTTTGTCAGATGGTAGATTAATAAATTAACATTCAGAAAATACCAAAAACGTAATATAGACATTTCCACCCCAAACAACCTTTTTAGCTGTTTAATCTAAAACTCGCATTGCGACTTATAGGTCGTTTTGTGGTGGAGGGTCACATTTACACTGGCTCTCATGTGGTTTGAAATGCTTTCTCTTGTTTTCTTTTTTCTTCTTTCTTCTTTCTTCTTCACATTTTAGTTTTTTTTTGATGTACTTTTTCCTTCTCTTTCTCTTGATTTTCTCTATCACAGTATTATCTATTTGAAATTTGAGTATATCTATCTCTGTTCATTTCTACTAAAATGGTTAGCGCAATGCCAAGCAAAGAGATATTGTGAAGTGTTTGCTGTCTTCCAACTATAGATGGAGCTATACATCTTTTTACTTGCTGTGTCATGAGATTTGGGGGAGTACATTTGCATTTACACTGGCTCTCATATGGTCTGACTTGCTTTCTCTTGTTTTGCTTTTTTCTTATTCACATTTTTAGTTCTGTTATTTCTCAATGTACTTTTCCCTTATCGTTCTCTTCTCTTTTTGATTTTTTCCCCTCATTTCCCCTCATTTTCTCTATGACAGTATTATCTATTTGAAATTTGAGTATATCTATCTCTGTTCTTCACTAACTGCAATCCGTATTCTTTCCCTCTCTCTTTCTTTCTTTTGTCTAAAACTAACTAATATACATGTATCATCTGTTGAGAGCCAAAAGGTCATTATATTTGTGTAGAGTGTCTGAGTTAACACCTTGTGACTCTCAGAAGATCATATCATCCGTTCCTTTACACTCCATTGGACATAACATCTTTTATAAGCCTAATTGTGTGTATTTTGCTCGCTACATTCCTACATGCCTTCTACTCCTCCTGATCTTCTATATCTGAAGCTGTAAATGTTCTACTCTACTTGGAAAATGTGTCACTAAACTGATAAAAATACACTATATTGAATGATAAAACACTAATAAAAAACACTGGAAACGCTCTTACCTGTTGAAACCAATAGATCAAAGACCGGATACAAGCATATGTAAACATGGGCCAGGTTAGAAGCTGATCTGTCAAACAGTTCTTCAGTTATCGCGAGAACTAACCATTTTTATGTACATAATTACCTCTGTGACATTTGACCTTTGACCTTGAGACCCCAAAATCTAATCAGTTCATCGTCCCTCGCATATGAATACATGGGCCAAGTTAGAAGCTGATCCGCAAACGGTTCCTAAGTTTTCACAAGAATGAACCATTTTTATGTACATAATTACCTCTGTGACCTTTGACCTTTGACCTTGAGACCCCGAAATCTAATCAGTTCATCGTCCCTCCCATATGCATACATGGGCCAAATGGAAAATGTGTCACTAAACTGATAAAAATACACTATATTGAATGATAAAACACTAATAAAAAACACTGGAAACGCTCTTACCTGTTGAAACCAATAGATCAAAGACCGGATACAAGCATGAAAAGAAAAATAAAGGACAAGAAGCTGGTTAGATTGGTGTGCACTGTGAAGAGAAGAATTGTAATATAATCAAGTGACTAGGATGAAAAGAAGTACTTTGGTCAGTTACTGGTAAGGTGATACAAAAATAAATAGTTATTATTATTGTTATTAAGAAAAGAATAAGAATAAGAAAAAATAGCAAGAAAAGTGGATTATGGAAATTATATCTTACTACATATATGCTTAAATATGTATTTTCATATCTTTTGCAGTGAAATAAAAATTGCTATGCAAATTATTTGAACAGTTCATCGTCCCTCCCATATGTAAACATGGGCCAGGTTAGAAGCTGATCTGTCAAACAGTTCTTCAGTTATCGCGAGAACTAACCATTTTTATGTACATAATTACCTCTGTGACATTTGACCTTTGACCTTGAGACCCCAAAATCTAATCAGTTCATCGTCCCTCGCATATGAATACATGGGCCAAGTTAGAAGCTGATCCGCAAACGGTTCCTAAGTTTTCACAAGAATGAACCATTTTTATGTACATAATTACCTCTGTGACCTTTGACCTTTGACCTTGAGACCCCGAAATCTAATCAGTTCATCGTCCCTCCCATATGCATACATGGGCCAAATGGAAAATGTGTCACTAAACTGATAAAAATACACTATATTGAATGATAAAACACTAATAAAAAACACTGGAAACGCTCTTACCTGTTGAAACCAATAGATCAAAGACCGGATACAAGCATGAAAAGAAAAATAAAGGACAAGAAGCTGGTTAGATTGGTGTGCACTGTGAAGAGAAGAATATAATCAAGTGACTAGGATGAAAAGAAGTACTTTGGTCAGTTACTGGTAAGGTGATACAAAAATAAATAGTTATTATTATTGTTATTAAGAAAAGAATAAGAATAAGAAAAAATAGGAAGAAAAGTGGAACATGGAAATTATATCTGACTACATATATGCTTAAATATGTATTTTCATATCTTTTGCAGTGAAATAAAAATTGCTATGCAAATTATTTGAACAGAAAGAAATTATTCTAAAATATGAAAGTGACACATCATTTGTTGAGTTAAATCTTATACTTTTACTCCCTTTTAGCTCTCAGAAGATTATAAGAAGATTTAAAAAAAAGAAGAAACAATAAAATACTCATAAACAAATAAAGTATACCAAACAGGTTCCAGTATTACAATCATCCTCTCAGAGACATAACAACAGCCAAAGTCAGTTCATCAATACACTTGCACAGCGCCACCATCAGTTCACTTCCAGCACAGGTTAACAAGCACCTAACAGCATCTCTCTATCACCACACTCACATAGCCACTCACACACATAGTGCCATACAATGTGTATCATCTTCCCTTCTTTACTACTGAAGATATGAAACTACAGCCATGCTCCTTACTGTTGTTACCCACGCCGATAAAATCGGCAGGGTTATTACCCACGCCGATAAAATCGGCAGGGTTATGTAAAGGGCTCTGTATGTTTGTTTGTTTGTTTGTTTTTTGGTTTGTTTTTGGTTTGTTTTTTGTTTGTTTGTTTGTGTGTTTGTTTGTTTGTTTGTTTGTGTACAAGATAACTAGAGAACGGGTGAACGGATTTGCACCAAATTTTCAGGGAATGTTCGGATAGTGACAGGAAAGAATCGATTAGATTTTGGTGATGATCGGTTGACCCCTGCAAATTCTGTGTGACCTTGAAGTTTTGACCCAAACTTCAGTTCGGATAGTGACAGGAAAGAATCGATTAGATTTTTGGTGATGATCGGTTATAGGAACTTCATTTCGGATAGTTTTTTTTTGTTTTTAAGAATATTTTATTACTTCCTTTTTAAAAATTAACATTTTTCACAATAATCAAGGTAAAATACACAAACAAATATATTCACATGCAGTATCATTGTGCCAAATTACATAATAATAACAATAAGTAACCATAATATTTTATATGCATGTATTAAATAGTAGATTATGCCAAATCTGGAAGTCTTTATTGCGATTAAAAAAGAGAAAAATATAAAATATAAAATATAGTGACAGGAAAGAATCGATCAGGGAAAGAATGCAACTACTCGATCTGTAGCGCCGCTAAGGCGTGGTAGTAGGAGTGGTAGTAGTAGTAGTAGGAGTAGTAGTAGTGGAGGTGGTAGTGGTAGTGGTAGTGGTAATGATTGTGGTAGTAGTAGTAGTAGTAGTAGTAGTAGTAGTAGTAGTAGTAGTAAGCAGTAGTAGTATAGTAGTAACAGAGGTACTAACAAGTATATGAAATAGTAATTCTAGTAACATTATTAATAAGGCTACTGGCAGTATAGAAGCACTAAACATGTATGTTGATATTGACATTCCAATACTCATTATTCTCACAAATGCTATAAATAATCCACCATCATTCATATAGTGTCAAGCTCACAAAATGATACACCATTTGTACTACATTTGACTGCATCAACTACGTTTTTACGAGGGCAAACCCAATTAATCACATATTCTGACAGGGGAATAGAACGTTGACTGAAATGACTTATGAATGGATGGAGCAAAGAATTACTCACAGCCACAATCCATCATAACAACTCTCAAAAAACACTCAAACTGACAGCTAAAAATAAATGAATCCCTACACACACCACAACACACTAGCCTGACATACAACTAGTAGATAACAATCGGCAGCAGACCGCATCATTATGACATCAGCGCCTTTACTGCATATAATTCTTCCCCCTACTCTCCGTTCAAATACCTATACAATACGACATAATGCGCCATAAACGCACCATAAATTCGCCGACAAGTACTCAACTCACGCTGCAACCACGTTTGGGGGTAACCCGATAGCTTCTGGATTACGGAGTGCATCAATCCTATTTTACAGCGCATCAATCGCATGCTAGCTAGATACCTAATATATTAAAGGCACACTCATACAAACACACAAGAACAGGAATCATTTCAAAATGTCTTACATTACATGTATCATCCTTTTTAAAACTATTTAAATATTCTCCAAAATGTTAATCTATTAGGTAATATGTATTTCTGATGGGCTGTTTGTCTGTCTACCTGCTTGTTTGTTTTTTGCTTGTTTTAAGGGAGATAATTTAATAGACCTATAATGTTCAAATACAGGGAATATAGCATGTTCATCTTGTTCCACCTAAAGCATGCAAATGGTATTATTTTCAGAAAATAATATGAAGAAAAAAATTACTTTTAAATTAATTGTGATTTGCAATTTCTCAATCGTATCTGAAGGAAACAACTCTGAAAGTGTAAATGTTTCAGTTAGCTTTGAACATTTATGGCGCATGATTTGAAAGCATACACAAAATTGACAGAGATCAGTAACCCCTGAAAATAAAAGGTTTTGCTTCTGTTCAATGAGGGAATATGTTGTTATGTAATTCTAAGTGTGCTTGTCTAATTAACAATATATTACTATTGATTGATTGTATTCATTCAGGTTGAATCACCAGAAATAAACTGATGTTTGTATGCTATTATCGAAGGAACAAAATACCTAACCAAGAAATAGTGAGAGAGAGAGAGCAAAATAGAGAGAGGTTATGGGAAAGTTTGATAAGAGAGAGAGCTACAGAAAGATTAAGAGATACAGAAATACGACAAACAGAATGTCTGTTGATGGCTGCAAGAGTGGTATATCAACAGTTGAGAAAAGTAAAACAATCGGAAGGAAAGAACAAGATTCAACCATTTTAAAATGGTGGAATAACGTTATCTGTCTCAAGATTGAAATCAATTTGATCTAGAATACCTGTTACAGCATAGATGTTTTACAAATTTACCTGGCCTGTTTGAGAAAAATCTTGAGATCGAGAGAAAAGTAGAAAGGAGAAGGCCTTTAATTAGAAGTGAAAGAGAGCGTGCAAGCAAGCCAGAGTTGTTCATTTAAAGCTCATTCTGACTTTACAGCTACAACAAATATATACAGAGTCAGCAGCTAGAGCCTTCCAAAATAGAATTGAGGTAGAAAGGGACCAGGATAGAAGATACTGGAGAGGAGACAGGTACAATGACAAAGACGGAGAAAGGAATGAAGAAAAAAATATAAAGAGCAATACAAAAACAAAGAGAGAGAGAGAGATGTCAGTCAGAGGCATGGAAGGGAAGAAAAGGAAGAGAGACAATAATAGAGAGAAACATTAATAAAAAATACAGAGAGAGCATGACAATGAGACTGAATGAGATACTGAGAGTGAGATAATGGGAGACGAAAATAAATAGCAAGGGAGAAAGAAGAATTTTGATCCAGAGATAGAGAGGAAGAAAAAAGAAAAGAATAGTATACAGGAATGAGAGAGGGAGTATATAAGAAAAAGATGAATAGAAAAGGAAGTTGTCAATTAGGGAATGGAGTATAATCCAATGCAATCACATTAATCTGCAAACAGTACTTCCAAATATACTTTCAATTCATATCCAAGAAAATACACAGTTTTAATATAAACAAATACTACAAATTAATATTTAGAGATTTCAGAGTTGAAATATTCACGACCAGATTGTTTGGATTGAAACATAGTTATAAAATAGTAAATATATGTAGAGAATGCAATAGCATTTAATTATCAGATCTTCTCATTGTTACTAGGGCATTCAAGTCTCAGTCCAGTGTAAAGCAGAGATGTGAACATGCTTGCAGCAATCCTGCTACATGTAACCTTACACCTTCCTAGGAGTGTAATTATTTTTAACATGAAAAAGACCCCTACCATCACAACAACATGCATTTTCTTGCTTCCATTAACAAAGGCCTTGGTGAGGTTATTATGGATGCATGTTTCCATGGCAACATAAAAAGAAAGAAGCCTGCATCTGGCTTTCTGGTCGCTTGTTATCTGATGGTGTTTTTTTTCTGAGCATAAGATAAGGTTGGTTACTGCTTGTGCAATTGCATTGTGGAAGATACTGACTGTAGTTACTTGGAAAGGTTGATTATGTATATATGTTACACAATAGGAGTAATCATGTATTGTCAGGTTTTTTATCATAAGAATGACAACAAATTGACCCAGCCTTAATGAAAATCAGACAAATATGAGTATATGGGACTATGCACACATGTGGCAGCAATGTTTCATCCAAGCTCTAAATTATTATTAATTATTTTTCATATATGTGGGCTTTTCAAAAGCAATCCATTTCACATGTCATTACTGCTATGATGTTCTTCCACAAATGAATAAAAAGAATGAGAAAACTCCAAATTTTATTTGAGCTTTTACCAGAAGTCAACCTTCTCTTCCTATGATGAGACGGTGATCAGTTCAATGATGCGGGTGGAATATAACATTTTGTGCATGCATAAAACAGTGGATTAAGTACAAGTATTGTATGATAATAAGTGAATTAACTAAATGGGTGCAATTAGGTAAATTAGGTAACATGTATTTTGAATGACCATTTTACATTTCAAATGTTATGGGTAAAGAGAACTGTAAAGAAATGTGAACAGAAAGAAGAAAAGAGAGAAAGGGAATTACATGTAGATGACTGACAGAAAAAAATAATAATATAGCAACTTATGAAAAGAATATGAAGAGAGGGTAGGAGGGGGAATAAAGGGAAACAAGGTAAGTAAAATGGAAGCTAAAAATAAAAAACACAAGAATAGATAGGAATGACCAACAAATATAGAAAAAAATACAAAAATGTGTTAAAAAGTAAGAGAGAGAGAAGAAACAAAGGAAGGCAGGCCAATGAGAAACGGCAAAAAGAGGTGGAAAGTAATTGGCAAGGTAAATATATATCATTTGTTGAGAGCAAGAAGGATGTTACCTCTATGTAAAAGTATATGAGTCAAAGCCTTTCTGACTATCAGCACCAATATGATAGGTAGAGGGGGAGGACAATAATGAGGATAAAACACTTAAAAGGACACAATACAATTGCAAACACTTTATACAAGAAAATACAGGCCATACAATGAGGTATGAATACTTTGAAGTGTTCTTTCAACAAAGTGATAAGAGAACGTGTGATGCATCTAGAGAAAGACATGGAGAAGGATGAAAAAACAGATGACACAAAGGGTGGAAGGTCACAAAACCACCAAGATTTCACTGTAAACATCCCAAACCCTCCACACACACAAAAAAAAACACAAAAAAAAACAGAAAGAAAAGTAAACCTGTCAGAATCTTTGACAAAGACAGAAAAGTTGGCTAAACCCGAGCAAGGTGGGAGCTTGAGCGAAGGGGAACAGAGCTCCAAACCGCCCCGTCTTCACACCTCCAACCATAGAATAGAGGAACAGGAGAGGCCTGTATGAATGTAGATTACACTCTGGGGAAATCCCCTGATGGAGTGGTGCAGAGATTCCATTCACAGCTCTGCAAATGTTAGAGTAGCAGCATACCAAGCTTGCTAAGAATATTACTGGCATCATGTATCTACATGTACCGGCCTGCTATGACTAATGTAAAGAAGAAAATGGAAAACAAATTCTATGTAAGAGAGAGAGAAAGAGAGAGAGAGAGAGAAAGAAAATTACATTAAAAGACAAGAGACAGAGATTGCAAATGTTAGACTACCAGCATACCAGGCTTGCTAAGAACATTACGGGTATCATTTATCTACTACATTCCTACTCTTAACTATATTCTTAAAGGAGAAAAAAGGAGACATGATGAGAGACACAAAGAATAAAAGAGAACAGAGTAAGACAGAGACAGAGACAGAGAGACAGAGAGACAGAGAGAGAGACTGAGAAAGATACGGAGAGAGAGAGGGGGTGGGGGAAAGACATAGAGACTGAAAGAAAATTACAGGAACAGAATCAGAGAGATGAAAGAGGGTAAAAAGAGATAATACAAAATATGTGCCTAAACATGCATCCAAAGTACTGATTTCATGAACAATTATTACTAAATTGTAGGATCATCTGTCAATGTTGGGCAAACGCTTGGCTATTGATCAGCATTTAATATTTGCCAACTGGTTGTCAATCACTTTGTCAACCAAACTCTGGTCAGAAGAGCCAGTAACCAGTACAGACCAGTCCGCCATCAGTCTGATTTAAGTCGCCCACACATGGAAAACCAACTAAAGACCAAAAAAAAAAAAAAAATCCAGTTTCAGTCAGCAAGAGATATTGTTGTTTGCAGCAGCATAACATCCAGCGGACCAAAATGCTCTGAAAACAACTGGCTAACCACTGATAACTATCTAAAGACTGTCCAAACCTCTCTACAACCTCTGACAATTAACCATCCACCAGTGATTGTCCAAACCTCTCTGTGACCTCTGACAACTAACCATCCACCAGTGACTGTCCAAACCTCTCTACAACCTCTGACAACTAACCATCCACCAGTGATTGTCCAAACCTCTCTGCGACCTCTGACAACTAACCATCCACCAGTGATTGTCCAAACCTCTCTGTGACCTCTGACAACTAACCATCCACCAGTGATTGTCCAAACCTCTCTGTGACCTCTGACAACTAACCATCCACCAGTGATTGTCCACACCTCTCTACAACCTCTGACAACTAACCATCCACCAGTGATTGTCCAAACCTCTCTGTGACCTCTGACAACTAACCATCCACCAGTGATTGTCCAAACCTCTCTGCGACCTCTGACAACTAACCATCCACCAGTGATTGTCCAAAGTCCGCAACTGTTCACACACTTCGTATAACTGAGGTAGAAAAAAAATGAACTGAATCTGTGCATACTAAATCTGTGCATACTATCAATTGTATCATATCAATATTCACTGCATGTTTGACAGATAAATAAACATGCGCAAAAAGAACTGCATGTTTCCTTGCAAACAGTTTCAAATGTTTTTCAAGAAAACATTGCAATATGTCAAAGGTAGATTCAAATTATGCAAAAAAAAACAACACAGGAGAAATAGGGGAAAGTAAGAAGACAGCGAATGCTTAATTTGATTCAAACTTTCTCTCCTTACAATGAGAATAGTTTTCATCTTCTTCTTGCTCAGATTCTTTGACAATACCCCCTAAAACATGTATCTTGAAATTTGTTACACAAAGTTGAATATGTTTTCATTTAAAACAATACAATATAACAAAACTAGCTTTGCTTTCTGTACAACAAGAACAATAGGGGAAAGCAAGAAGACAGTGAATGCTTAATTTGTTTCAAACTTTCTATCAACAAGAAGAATGGTATTCATCTACTTCTTGAAAAGAAAATTATAAAGGTTCGTTTGACAAGACAAAAAAAGCATGGTAAATAAGACGGAAACGTGTGCTAGCTTTTTGGACAGGTTCAATAGCTGGCGTTGCCCTGAGGCATTTTGTTAGGGAGAACACCAAATCAATCTTGAGAAGAAAAGAAAAAGATTGGAGAGTCTGAGAAGAGAAAAGAGAGAAAAGAAAACAAGTGTGCTCTCCTAATCATATAACTCTCAGAGTTTCTAATGCGAAACCAGAGAATTACTTTACACTCGTCTTTCGCATCGTTCAAAAGCGTTTTCTTTCCGTTTTCACGTCGTCCAAATCTAATAAAACCCTGTCATCAATACTCCTTCAAGTCTCAGCTATTGAATTAAATTGTCCACACAGTCCACCGTCCAACACGTGTAGGCTCCCTGCCATCGATGCTAACAACATTTAGGTTTTGGGCTCCATGTTTTGCAGTGCAGATTTTTCCATAATTTTTACACTTTCTGCTTTTTTAATTTCCGTTGGTGGGGGTGGGGAGATGCTTCTTGTTGACAATCCTAGACATAATCTTAACCACCTGTTAAATTCCATACTACAACAACGTCAAGAATACATGGAAATAAGAGGATATCAACTTATGTTGAGAAACTAGGTCCATTTCTTAAAGGACAAAATTGAGCTCTGGACATGTGATTGTGTTGTGAAAAAAAAAATATTGGGATGGGTAGATTTAGGAGAACATAGGAATAATTAGGTATTGTTAGTTTTTGGAATCATCACAATGATAACAAATTAAACTGATCTTATCATATAAAGCAAAAAGCACTGCACACGGAAATGGGTATATGTGGGACTATGAACACATGTAGCATACAAATATGTTCCATTTTTTTTAAAGCTGTATTTCTAGTTGTATTTTGACTACAAGGGTATTTGAAAAGCATTTTTTCAAGGGAAATTTTTACTATGATGTTCTTCTACACTTATCTTTAAAGACTGAGAAAGCTCACTAAATAATTGTCACCTTCACCATAATTCAACCTTCTCTTTAAATGTAGAAGAAATGAAATCAGAAGAAACCAGGCAAGATTTACACAATTTACCAAGTTATTCAATATAACACTTTCTTATTTTAGCATCATGAACGCATTGTGAAATATATTTAACATGTTTATTTTCTTCTACTTTTCTCTATCTATGTATACTTCTTTTTCTTTGTTAATGTTCACTTGTGTTTATGTTTCTTCTCCTTTCCAGTATCACAGTATTTTGATATAGGGCATCATTCTCATCTTTATAATTTAAATTTCCCCTCTGTAATTCAATACATGTACATTTATATCATCTCATTTTCCTCTCTCATTCTTTGTCTCTATCTCTCCCTCTCTCCATTGTTTTCTATTTTACTTATTCTCTTCTTTCCACTTCAACGTCTTCCTCTATTTTTTAAATTACTTTCTCTTCCCCCTCTGTATCCTCCTCTCTCTCTCTCTCTCTCTCTCTCTCACCACTTTTGCCCTCCTTCCCTATCTTCTTATACAGCTCTCCCTATCTCTCCTCGTATCTCTCTCTCACCTCTATCTTTCTCTTTCTCTTTCTCCCTCTCTTTTCCCCTTTCTCTCCATGTATCTCTGTCCCTCTCTCCCTCTTGCCTCATTTTGCTTCCATGAACATGCACAAATGGTTTGTCAATACCAAGCACACGGCTCACTTTCCGTCATAATGATTTCATCAATTCTAATGAAATATTATCAAAAGAGTCGTGAACAATTTCACTACACTTTCATTTTCCCACTCCAATATGTACCTCCTGCCAATCATTGATCCACTATGCCCCTTCCATATAGATTGTATTGATTTCAAACATCAGACATTTTGCTGTTGTTTCTACCTGTCTCGTTGGTTATGACTTCAGCTTTCACAAATTGCTACTAATGGGACTATGCAGTAATGGTATGGTGGCACTTTATTATGAAACTTCATTGACATTGACATTAACATTTTGTTTTGCAACTGTATAGGGCCTATACAATTCTCACATTTGTGTGCAAAACAAACAAAACTCATGTATCAATAACACAAAGGGCATCATTGAACAGAATAAACCGTGTTTCAAACAGGGGAAAGATTATTAATGCTATAAAGGTGTAGAATAATGCTTGTAAACTGAAAAAGAAATATTGTTTTATACTCTGCCATACTACGTACATATCTACTTCAGATTACCTAAACAATATATGACAATGTTTGAGCAGGAAGGAGATATTTCAACTAACAGAGAATATTAATCAATATAATGTAAAGTATGGTAAGACCAAATACACATCTTTATATAATCATATACAGATTGTGCTTGGTTTATAAATGAGATGTTAGGATTACCACTCTTATTCAAACGATTTTAATTACCTTCTTTGGATATAGATACACATTGTTGGGAAATAGGATTGGACTCTTCCTGATACAGTGTGAGCAACACCAACTAGACTTGTTAAAATGAGTTACCATTCACAACTGCCTGCAAGCTGCATCCTTACATGGCACTTTGCAATGTCAGACTGTCTTCACATCTTTATTAGATAGTGAGCTACTTCTCATAGAGTCTTGCTACTGAGATGGGACTTGTCACCATTCAAGCTACCAATTCTTGGAATAATATGCATGCATCATCACAAGACTGGACTCATTTCTCAATCTGATTGTGCAATGACCTTCAAAGCTTAATTATCAAGAGATAGGGTTACCATACTAATCCAAAGAAGAGATAATCAAACAGACTAAACCACTTCTACTGTACATGGTTTGTCAAGTTTTAGCATCCTCATTATCTACGCATCCTCTTTCTTAAGCAGTCAGGCCATTTAAAACCTTCTCAACTACAAGTTTTACAAAAACTAATATTTTGTCTGTTTGGAGGCAGAAGGGTGTTAACTCATATAATTTAACACAGATTTAATGCCCTTCTGGCTCTCAACAGATGATATAGAGGAATGGTCAATGCAAAATATTTGGAGAAGTAACTCGTTGTTCAATTTATGAATTGGGCACATACTATATTCCATGGAAGCAAACAAAACAGTATATACATTTTGTGCTGCATCAAATGGCCACAATATTGTAATTATTGCAATATTTATGTTCTTGAATGGCACTGCCCCTTACAGCACAAAAGGGTTTAAACACCCTCCAAATGTAGAGGGGTGGAAGAAGGATTTTAAAAAAAGTATGACATACAGGCATAGAGAAATTACTAGGGAAAAAGACAGTAAAAATTCCAGGTCTAAGTCTAAGATTGAATGCTATAAAAAGTCTGCACCTAATAAGAGTATCCTTTTACCCCATTTCCATATTTTGATCAAATCGTTTTCATAATTAAGACTCCTTTCAAAGTTCTCATCACTGCTGTTACTCTTCCTTCTCTGGTGAATTTCTCAAAAATCCGGTCTAAGTCCTGCTCTTTGATGGAAATGCGACAAAAGGATTTAAAATTTGAAAGAAAATGCGTAGGGAGTGACAAATGGCCATGAAAGAAAGTGAGACGGTAGTAATGATGATCACATCGTAAGAGAGTGGAGTTGCCGTAGTAACCGCCTCCTAAGTGTCATGCGATTACCCTAAATTTCATCACTTTTAATTCAGGATTGCGCCACGAGCTGACAATTAACAGCAAGGTGGCCGAGTTGTGATTAGCGTGAATATGACTAGCCTACACTTTACTCTTCAAACACCGAACTTGAAACTCCTTGGTTTAAAACCCATTGTAAATACATGTTGAATAAAAGGGGGTGAATGCATTAACCCTTTATTCATAATGCCAAAGAGGGCATCACAAAGCCAGTGTCTAAAATGATTAAATGAATTCATCTCGTACTATTCAAGCAAACTTCACGATATGAAAAGGAAATATCTGGAACACATACACATGGCTTGCACTTGCAAAACTAAAGAGGGTAATCCAACATTTGCTTAAGACTTTATTTTCTTTCTTTAAGATTGCAGTTGGATTTTATGTTAAATTCATGGTTAGAAAAAGTTATTATTTAATGTTTTTCTTCATAACATACTGTGTGTTGAGAGGCAGAAGGGTGTTAACTCTGTGTAAAGTATATGAGTTAATGCCCTTTTGGCTCTCAACAGACACTATGTATATTTTTAATGGAGTGTAAATACATACATACATGATGACTCATTTTATGCTGAATCATGTGTGACATATGCAGTACAAAAATAATATAGTGTGAATTGTTAACTTATGTAGCACATAAAAGTTTCATTGGTGAGGGGGATGTATATTTTAGGAAAATCATACTTTTCTGGCAAAATATTTCAAATTTATGATAAGATTTGTGCGTTTTTTTTCAATGAATCCTCCAGAAGCAAATTGTGTTTGAAAATGAAATCTAACACATGGTTGCTATAAATAAATGAAATATGAAATCAGACACAGGATTAAAACTTATTCTTTTAATCCTTTTTTTTCATGGGGGGGGGGGTGGATTGCTATAGATTTTGCAACTTCAATAGTAAAATTTTATCAGTCTAGGTGAGTGGAGCTTCTTAGGATTAGTAATTGACTAGGGGTGTCACAAATCCCCCAATAGAGACAATGTGTACCGATGTAACCATGCCACACCTCACCAAACATACCATATTGTAATTTTCTGTTCCAGATATCTCACGTTTTAGCCCCCACCCTCACGCAAGGTCATCTGACACGACAGCCGGCTGGCCGAAGCTCAGAAAGCGAGAACCAGAAATCGATGCGTGCGGCGTGACGCAACATTCACGTGAGGAAATATGAGAATTGGAGCAGCGACAATTACACTTGAAACATACTCGCATGGTAAGAGTGAGGAAAGCACGTACTATGTGTATTTTGATCAAGCAGGTATATCTCCACATACAGTGTTAAGGTTAGTGGCAATACATAGGGATATAGTTCCATGTGTAAACAGAGCGAAAAATGGGTTAGCCTATTCCACAAACTCTGGTGTTTGCAAAGTAGCAAACAGTCCAGATTTCACACAAATTAAACATAAGCATGTCTAAAGTGAACACAATGGTAAACTAACATACAGACTGTGCCCCATCTTATAATGAGTTGCGAGTGATCTGGACTGATCGGAAGTCCTCCAATCAATGGCAAACTTACAGAGTCTTATCTCTTTAGTAGAGAGTAGCCATTGATTTCAAGCTGTGATCAATATTCATCAATTGCAACTTCCATTCTTGTACAAACAGCTGTACATGCAGATGTTAAATACCAAGGTCTGATTAGGCAGACTACAGCCATAAAATGAATTTAAGAGCATATTTATGTAGCTGCCTGCATGTATACAGTTTTTGTCAAAGATATACCAGAATAGGCCACTGCTATTGATATGACTGAATTGAACTTGATGAAACACTCATCTTACGCTAGCTCGTCAAATCAAAATCTATGACGACAAACTGGACCAACACTAATACTTCCCACTTTTTTCCATCTAAATGTCACGACTGTAACTCCAGGAAGATCATTAATTGTTGTTTTTTTCTGCAGATATTTGTTACAGAAAAAAACCAACTCAGTCACAAAAAAAAAAAATTGAGGAGAGACAAAATTCATTCAAAACAAATCTATGTGGGTAAATATTTTGATATAACTTCTGCACACATACATTCAGTTACTTCTTTAATGTTAAGGACACTGAAGGATTGGTTATGTTGGTAATATTTTGATACAGCTATATTTATAGGTACAGGTGTAACAATGGAATGTATTCTCTTCCTTAATGTTATGTACAGGAGCGTTTGACAAGGAGAGGCAATACAATTGGGTGACAAGTATCCCCTCTGGCTTCTACGATTACAGGATTTGTTGTGGCTGTCTATACACAAACTTCATGACAGCAGTACTTCAGCATTCTGCTTCTAAGTTAGGATTCCGAAGCAGTAAAGGAGGTCAAATAAAGGACATTTATATTAAAGATGTACTCACCTGTTTACATGAGCATTACGTCATAGTTTGCATACATTGAACTTAGTGGAACTATCAATGGAATTGTGTACAAATCTTGCACACAGCGAACCTTGTGTCCCACCTGGTACTTGCAGCGAGAGACTGGGAAAATGTTCAGTAATCTTTCAGACACAAAATTTTTAAGTATTTTCCTTACGACGACGCGGCTCTTCTAAAGTTGGTGGGGGGGAGGGGGGTGGCGCACATTACATAAGACCTAGTGGATGTGGATGACAAGTCCACTATCAGTGATTGAGAACCTATTATTGAACAGTGTACCGGTACTAGATCCATGCATTATCAATGCTGTATTTATTTATCATCAGGTAAATAGCACAATGGTATCAAATTACCTATGAGAACCCTACATTATTAGTTTTTAAAGAATTTCTGTTGTGAAGGCAATGCTGATTTCTTCTTATTACCAGAAGAGGAAAGATAAAAAATTAATTTGAATTGTTATGTTTATTCCTAATGTGATCTATACATGAGCTGTAGGCCTAGGCCTTTACCTTTTTAACATTTTCTTGATTTATAGTGATTAAAGATTGAATGCAAGAGTATCTTCTGCTGTCCTTCGTTAAGTCATTATAATCCTTATTATCATCTTTATCATCATTATAATAGATTATACACTGCAAAAGACTTTTTGCACTAAATAAAAAAAGGGTAGACATAATAGAGAAATTTGATAATTTTCTGATGCTGGCAGAATAAAAAGCATAAAAGAACAGACAAACAGAATCCCGGTCTGATTACAATTTCTAAGAGATAACCTTAAAAAGAGGTGCCCATAAAAACAAGGTTAACAGACATAGGGTAAGAGAAACAAACAAGAGGGAGAGAGAGAGAATGGTGAAAAAAGATGTCTTTTAACACCCTTGGTAGCCTCCTTAGTCCTTACTTTGTCCTTCATCGACTCAAGTATCCATTAATGAGAGCCCTGGAGGGGTTGCCAAGGCAACCAACAAGATGTGACACTTGCCTCTCAATCCACATGGAGAGATGGAGAGACAGGGGAGAGAGAAGTCGTCACTAAGGCGATTCCCTATACCGGCTAATGATACAGGGTCGTGTCGCGGAGCTTCTTCCCGAAAACAAGACGTGGGAAGGATCGCTTAAAGGACCGATGATGAGGTGGGATGATAGGAGGATTATCCCGTATTTCCATCAATGATGTAGGAAAGAATAATCCCCAACTGATGTGGTTGGTTTTCTGTTCAGTGATTCCTTACAGCTTTAAGAAGCCCAAGATGGCCTTAATTGATGATCAGGTTCAATACTCCATCCAGCATTCTTCATCTTTATCAAATATTTACACATCTCCTTCTAACATCACTCTCAACCTGATCATCTGAAAGATGGAGCTATAATCCAGAAAATGTAAGCTGCAGAGTATAAAGACAGGTTATGCATGATTGATCAACTCATCTGGGATCCTATTCATAATTGAGAGATCAGTCGTGATTGAATATGTCCTAGTGTAGTACCTAAGAAGGTCTGTTACCACAGGGGAACATGTAAGGACATATCAAGTTGATAGCAATACAACAGACTAATAGTTTGTATTATCTAAAGCTAAAAACAGCTTTAATGCAGGAAGCCAACAACGTAATATTGTTCCTTTTCAAATTGACATTAAAGCATATCAAACTTCCGATTAATCAAATCAGTTATCTAGAATACTGAATTAAAAGTCACACCTTTTTAAATACTGTTGGAGCACTACAAAGTGAAACATATGAGTGCTATCCAAGAAGCCATTATCATAATTATCATTATTATTATTATTAATGATGCAGAATATTTTTTTTTATTATATCGTATTTTCTAAATGCCAATTACGTTTTCCATGCAGAATTTTTCCATCAATAAAAATCAAATGCAATTCAGCTTTGACCCAATGATGTTTTATTTCATCAATAACCATTTATCAACCAATCAATCAAACCGAATGAACCAACTTAGACAAGCATTTCATACTTCACTCACATGTAAAAACCTTTCAAAGATAACGGCTCTCTAGACACTGCAAGATAAAATTTCGCTGAAACAAAACAACAAAAAAAGAATTATTCCTGCCTGATTCCTGGAACTCTGAAAAAGAGGGTTTTTCTACTTTTATCTTTGGATATCTGTTACCAGTGGGTGAAATTGGAAAGAGGTAATTCTTAATATTGAAACTGAAAGATGAGCTTTACAAATCTGTCACAAAGCACCCCATGCACAAAAAATCTTCTGATGTTTAATGAGGAGGATCAGATTCTGGAAATCATTACTTCAAAAGGAAAGTAAAAATATAGATATTGTAAGCAAAATATGTACTTATATTTATTTCACTCTGTGTCTCTGAATCACTGACTTTCCAACTTTCTTTTAACTCACTTTACCCATCTCCCCTCCTCCCCTCCTCTCCTCTCTCTCTCTCTCTCTCCCCTCCTCCCCTCTCTCTCTCTTCCATCCCTTTCTCTCTTCTTTTCTGTCTCTTCCTCTCTCCCTCAAACAAACAAACAAACGAAAACACAAGTCACTCAAAGCAAATCTGTTTTCAAAGCATGACCACAAACATACAAGAACTAAAAAGGTTTTTTTTTGCCCTTTACAAAAAGCAGAAAAATACCCACAAAAATAACTTTGAATGATGGGGTGCAATCTCTGTTGCCTTCTTGTATTCACCTTCAACGTTTGTTCTTCTCTCGTTACCATATTTAGGAGGAAACCCATCTTCTTTTCTTGTTCCCTGTGAGGAGATAAACCTCGCCTATCAAATTAGCACCGATCCATCAGCCTGGGCAACACATGAGAAAGCAAGACCGCATCCCTAAAATTTGCAGATTGTTCCTTAGAAAAAAGGTTACAAAGGTAAGAAAACAGCAGAACCATGCCAAGGCTGTAGAAGTTTAGACTTACCTAACCACTGTTCAAACCAGCAAAATTCATTGTACAGCTATATGATAAGTAAAGTATAGCTACATGTATATGATACACAAATGATTTCTTCCAGTCTGAATGTTGTATAATGAAATATCTTATAGCAAAACCTTGTATCGCAAAATAAAGGTTTAAGCATTGTTTCCAGCAAAACTCTACAAAAATTCAGGGTCCACTTTAAGTGTGAACGCAACATCATACAAACACAGTATAACTAGACAGGGCTTATCATGAGTGTGCACTATAAGGACTGGCCAGTTGTGGTATCAATGACCAGTACCATGGCATAATCTGACACCAAACATGGTGCAGGCTGACTTCCATAAAAACTAGTTTGTTTATATCATATTTCTTTATACAATATTTTTTGTTCATGTGTGTTATGCCCCTTTAGCTATATGATGATTCTTCATACATTTCTTTATATAGATGTGGTATAAATTTCCTCTAATCTGAACAAGATATTTGGAGGTTGTAGGAGGATGGATACATGCTTGTTCACATACGTGTACTCTGCTATGCTTTTACAATCAAATCCTACTGTCAAACCAGATAGTTTCATGTGCATGATATTTTGGCAAATTTCGTAAGTGGTCAAGATTCGCAAAAGTTTCACGCCACAAAACACTAGAAATGGATGGAATCACAACATGAAGTCTTTCCTTTCACAAACCACTCTTGCCATGAAAAAAAGTCATCATTCCAGAAAGCTTCATGTCGTGACAGCTTGTGGTTTCAAAGTACACAGTGGGAAAGCTACACATATCAGAGGGACTAAGCACAAGTGGCGCAACAGCTCTTTTTATGCCACAAAAATTTTCTGGATCATAAAATGAAGAGAAAATAGTGATGATATCATTACATCTCAAATTGAGTAACGATATGCATGACATCAATCAAACATGTTTTCTAAATGTTCATATTTCCCTTTTACGCATTCTTTACATCAAGCTCTGATGCAAGTTAACAATGTCCAATGTGAGGAAAAGATGTAATTCAGATTGGGGGAAATTGAGAACTGATTTCTTTCTTACAAAACAACTTTGGACTGGACATACTGAGACTTGGGAAAACAAGCAATTTTGTTGACTAGCTGCTACCCATCAAAATCAAATCATTTAAAAAAGAATCGATATTTCCCAAGCGTCCTCACCGCACCAAGCTAAATTTGATTTCTCGCAAATCGTAAGTGGAACACGACACCGTACCAGCTACACAGGATAGATTCGTGTTGCACATTGCCATGGCAACATGAAATTTGAAAAGAAATTTACCGTACAGATTCTTCGGCATAGTTGTTACTTTCACGATTGTCCTAAAAATAAATCTTCGATTAAGACAAGCAGGAAGAGTGAAAATAATACAAGTGTTTTGCTTGGAGAGTCATATCCAATTGGAGTATATGGCCCAGATAAAAAAATTCTCGTTTGGAGGAAAACTTGCACTTGCCGTCACAGTATCCCAGTAATTTGCAAGCTGAACCTAACATTCTTATTTTCTTAATATACAGACCATAAGATGAAGAATACAGTCTTCTTAAAATTGAATTAACAGGTAAGTTGAAGCTTGGTTATCTTGTTATCATTTAATCCCTTTCTCTACAAATAACTTTTTTGGGTATGTGATTGTATGAATATGAATAGACATACATATATATATATACATATAAAAAATAATTGTCCTGCATCAGTTGATGAAAAATACACAAAAGTCAATGATAAGTGAAACAACCGTTAAGAGATGAAAGAATTCAAATTTTCGCTCATAGGGCTTCATCGGGAATGATGACTTTATTAAAACATGCTTCCAGCATCAGCAAAGCGCAATGCGTTAAAGGATAAGCGCAACAATGCGCAACAAAGCAAAAGTGCAAAGGAGGGAGAAGAGAGAGAGAGAGGGAGAGAAAGAGAGAAAGAGCTAGAGAGAAAGAGAAAGAGAGCTAGAGAGTAAGAGAGAGAGAGGAAAAGAGACAGAAAAGGGAGAATAAGAAACAGAAAAGGAAAATAAAAAGAAGAGAATAGTCCAAAAAAAAGATGAAGAAAAACAGAATATATATTATATATATATATACTTCTTCGGTTATGTGATTGTATGAATATGAATAGTCAATAGACATATATATTTATACATGTACATATATATAGTTCAAAAAGTTCTGCGACGGAGATTAAAAATAGAGAGAGACACAGAATAAATGACTCTGTTAGACACAGGAATTTGTTATATGTATATGAATATATAAAGAGTATTTGTGTAAGTAATCTACATTATCTTCATGTACATGTAATGCAAAATGACATTAGCGGGTACTTAGCATTTCATATCACCAAATCTCTACTGTATGGGTAACTTTTATGCATGCAGGTCTCTAAATATTTTAGGTCATACATTTTGTTTGTAATATTGAAATGACAACATCTAAATTGTACAAGATATGGTGTATAAGCAATGGACTATCTAATTATTCTGACAGATTCATTGTGCATATGAATTTTGATTTGCAACATTTTTTTTAGTGTTGAGAATTGATATGTTAATTACTCATTGTCTTTTCAAAATTTTATATCCAGAATTTAATGAGTAAGTATTTAGTTCTATTGTTCTAGAGTGAAATTATCAATTACTCACTTTTTTTTTCAAAATTTTAAAGCCAGTATATATTTTTAAAAGTTGCAGCATATGGGTTGGTAAATTGCTGCATTCCATCATCTTCTTCATCCTCATATCTTTGAAAGCTTTTCTTTGACATCAAACCACATAAATGAGCAAATGTAAATGCCACATGGCTAGAGGCAATACAACAGGTTTGTTCTGACAAGCCAGGCTGCCCCAGCGCCATTCTTCTCTAGCCTTACTGCATGATGCAAGCAGTTGTTCCCTGATTTACTGAGTCTTTACCAGCTCTCAAAAAGATTAATAAAGGGAAATGATGAAGAAGCTTTTTCTAATAGCCATCAATTAACCAGTATAAAATGCATATTGGAATTGTAAATTATATCAGAAATTGTTACCATCATCAATCGTATAATTGGCCAAATGGCTAATCTCAAAAAAGCTAGCATCCTGTAATTATTTGATATTCTTGACAGTTTGATCGCACATTACGTTTGATTTCTTAAGTCAGCTTGTATATATTAATTAATATTCATTCCATCACAATTTATCCCACTCAGTAAATGTCATGCTTGGCGATAGTATTTTCTTTCACTGTCATTCAATTTCCGTTCTATTTCATATTGTTCATATTTGTTCATATTGTTTCTATTTGTTGTTTTCTTCACTATTGTGTTTGTTACTGTCTCTGATTCCTTACTTAGCTCTTTCTCTTTTCTTCTCTCTCGGTACTTCTTTCCATAACTCTTTCTCTCCACCTCTCTCTTAGTCTCTCTCTCTCTCTCCCTTCTCCCTTCAACACTTTCATGAGCTCCAATTCCATCCTTTACTTTCCATCATTCTCCCTTTATTCTCTCTCTTCCTTCTCTTCCTTGCCATCAGTTTCAAGCAAATCTATTGCTTTTTTTCTTTACATTTTCTGTTATCAACCCCCTTCTTTCCCCAAGTTCTTTTTTTTTTCCTCACACTGGCTGTCAGTCGTTCCACAGAGCTTCCCAAAACAGACGTAAATGGCACCTAGTCTTCAGTTTTAGCACAAAACAGAATGCTCAATTCCCTTGACCTGAAAACTACATACACTCTATGTACTCTTCATTTCACTATCTTTCAAGCATCCCCCTATCCCCCTCTCACTCTCTCTTCACCAATTTTCTTGTGACATTGGCCTATCCAATAAACTTCAGGAGACTGATCTGAAAAACAGGTTTACAGAACATGATTTGCAAATATTTCAAGAAACCAACTTTACCCTCTAGTATTACGTTTAGAAATCATGTTTGGATTATGAAATATGTCATTGTAATATTCACACATTTCACAAGATGACGCACAAGGCTACTGAAATAGCCTTAGATTGATTTTTCAAAAGAGCTTACGATCATGTTACAGTATAGTTACTGTTATCATTATCTGTCAAATGGGACAAACATTCTGTTATGTATGTGACCTCTCTTTTTAAGTGAAAATTACTCAATTATTTTTCTCACTGGATACCTCCCCCCCCCCCCCCCCTACCGCCCCAAAATAAACCCACCCGTTTACTTACATGTACTTATCCATCATTTATGAAAACTCCTTTTACATTTGTCTTTTCTATTTCTATTGTATTCCTACCTCACTGTTTTTTTCTATTCTCAATCGCTTTTTATCTTGCTCTATTCAAATCAGAAAAAACAGATCTATTTCCTCTATTATGTATTCCAATCAGGATCTGCCACCCTTTTTTAATTTTTACATATATCCTTTCCTTTTCATCTTTTCTCATTCAAGAAACTTCTTTTCATTCGTGATTCCCATTCTTCGCACCGTCGAACGAAAATACAACGTGCGAGGTGAAAAGAAGAGGCTTGTTTGCTCGAGCGATCGTGTTGCAAGTTCGTTTCCCCCCTGAGAATAGCAGCACACAGGTACAATTTGGGTCCTCACATGTATGTACCTTCTAAGGTTCTCAGCCTGCTTGCATTAAATACATTTCCTTCTCTTCCATTAGAGCTGGCACTACCTGGAAAATATTTTTGTTACAATTTAAAGAAATAATTAATAACAACTTTTTAAAAAATACTACAGCTCAAAATTCATAATTCTAGAGTGCAACATGTGAGTCTGTAGATTGATCAAGAAAAACAGGAAAATGTTCTTTAGTGAGGTAGGTGTTCTTCTTGTACAGGTCCCACTAGTATAAATATGAAACATTGTTCATGTACTCTAGGAAAATTAAAAATGTGGCCTTTGTAACAGGTGGTCTTTCTATACAGGTGATCTGTTTATACAGGTGGTCACTACAGCTGGTTTGACTTTTTAAATTTAATATATCAAGAGAAAAAAAAAACTATCAATTTTTTTTTCCATATCACTATGCCATCAAAATAATAGTCTATATCATGTTTACTTGCATCATATTGTTCATTGTGTTGCCATGACTACAATGGACATAATTATTACATAACAGACAAGGAAAAGGAAGGCAGAAAAAAGTGAAAGCCTTCTGCTTATAGAGAAAAGGATATTGTGTTAACAGGGGCAGAGCACAATAAAAGCGATGGTAATTACTCCAAGCTATAGAGGACATTAACTTTTCTACTTTACAAGGAGTTAATGCCCTTCTGAATCTCAGAGGATGATATTACCAAGAGCTAGAAGGGCTCATGTGAATTTATCTAGAGTTAATGCCCTTCTGGCACTCAGCAGACAATATGGTAACATCTCAAGCCTTCTGAATGCATCAACTGGATGATGGGAATGTCCCAAACAAAGGGATCTAAAGCACATATCGTCTGTTTGGAGCCAGAAGGCTGTTAAATCTGCACAATATTATATGAGTTAATGCCCCTCTGGCTCCAAAACAGATGATATATGTAAGATGAACCCTTGAAAATAGACAATGTAGGATATCAGATGAAAGTATAGTAACAACGTGTGTACCTTGTCCAGGGATTAAAATCCTAACAAGGTGTGTACCTTGTTCATGGATTAAAATCCTAACAAGGTGTGTACCTTGTCCAGGGATGAAACATAATTGGAATTGTAGGCTGGCTTAGAGTTTTCTACAGGTATAGTTAACAAAGAAAATGAGAAATATGGGAGGAGTAAAAGAAAAGAAAAGGAGAATACATATAAATATAACATGGATATAGAAAGACACAGGTGAGAAAAGGGACAGCTGATGAGGGGAAAACAGAAATAACATGATGGGTGAAATGACTAATACAGGAAAGAGAAAGGAAAATGAAAGATAAGAAAGAACAAAAAGTTGTCATCACATGAATCCATCTACATGTCTCTTAGAAACCAATCTTGGCATTATTGATAGGAGGAAAAAAACACAATGAAAAGGAGTGGTCTAATGATGTAGATTCAAATCTACCGGAGGAACAAGGATCAAGACCTCCATCTCATATAAAATCCTTCTCAAAAAGCTTGAAGAAATCTCCCGGATTACCCACCCGTAACCTCCAGGGGAAGATATGAAAAGTCTTGATTAATGTTAGCCCTAATTAGCATAGATGCCATCTTTGATTACACAGGATGGTATAACATGTAATGGATTTGCTGGATGAAGGGGGAGGGGTGGTTGTCCTTAGCGACGGGTAATTTGATAAGTCTTGTGAATCTCTGACATGAAAATCTGTTCAAGGCAATGTAGGTAGGTGAGATCTAGGTTGAGAGATAGCAGAGCGGGAGATGTAGCGTTTCATACAAGAGTCTTTAAAATCTCGTTTTCTCCTCACTATAAAGAAATGTTTCCATTTTGTCATTAGATTAGAGATTGCAGCAGCTTTGTGATACTGCCAGCCATTCTGATATTACATATTAGGTGCTCATACTTCACAGGATCAAAGAAATACATTTTCCTGTAATGTGTCGGGGCTCTTTTTTCCCTACAAATGCAAAATCCAGCACTTCAAGCACAGCACAGCTACAATTTAATACAAACACGACAAGAACTACTTTCAAAAAATGAACTCAATGGCAATTTCAAAGGCCTATTGTACTGCCCATAGAAATCAGGTTCGGATTATGTAATACACCATTGTAATGTTCACACATTTCTAAAGGTGATAGACAGGGCTATTGAAATTGTCTTTGAGTTTATTTTTCGAAAGTAGTTTTTATCGTGTTTACAGGCCTTAAATGTGTATTGTATTCAGACAAAATAATGTCAGTTTTAGAATTATGAATGCGAGGATAATGGCAGAGTGTGAAGTCTAGTTTTAATACAATTACATTCTTTAAACTTCATTAACAATGAATAAACATTGTAGAGTCAATATTTTTACCTCGGTCTTAATCTGAGGACCCTTTTTTTCTTGTTGGAAAACTTTGTTCTAACCTGTGTACAAATTAGGTCTGGTTGATCACTCCCCCCCCCCCCCCCCCCCTCCATTCAAAATAGTCTAGTGATCCCCTGCAAACATACAGTTTGCAGTTTACAGTTTTTATCATAACCTAACCAGGTAACAAAGACTACTACAAGTGGTGGCACCCTCATTACCAACTCCTTTTATCCATCTAGCTAGATGTTAAAAAAAATAAGGACTTTATCTGTACTATTACCTTAAGCCTGTTTACAGAGACTACAACAAATGGCAACCTCATGACCGGCTCAATTTATCCATCCCTTTTTTGTTAGTAAGTAGAAAAATAAGTAGGTCTCTATCTTTATTGTAACCTGAAGCCCGATGGGAAATACTACTACAAGTGGTTGCAACCTCATTACAAGCACATTTTATCCATCTCTTTCCTTTAAGATAAAAATGAGTTGCTTATCATAGCCTAAATCCTGTTGGGAAATGCCATTATAAAAGTTTGCAACCTCATTACCATTTTAACCATCCCTTTCTTGTTAGATGATGATAAAGACTTGAGCAATGGGGGAAAGAGGGCAGGATTGAGAGGGAGGATGAGATAAAGAGGAGATGGATAGGGGTAAAGATGAACCCCTTCTCTCAAGGAGGCAGGAAATTTGAAAGTGATGAGGCGGAGATTTGACAAGCAAGCCCCCATCATCTCACCAAGGAATCTCATCATGGGAGGGTGGCTATATCTCAAATCAAGGAAAGGAGCTGTGATTGAGGCTTAGATGAGATGACGAATAATGCTAATTGGATTGTGGGGGGATCGGGGTTCTTAAGTCGCGCTCTCAGACTTCAATTATCAGGGTCGTGCTGACTGACGTCGCTGGAGTGAGACGCTCGATAACGCATCCCACTGCTACTTGATGCTGACGCGAGGTAATTTACAACGTCTACGATACATGCCGTGTACAGGTGTGCACTTAATCCAAGGAGTACAAGAGTTCTCTCTATTCCTTTTTCTCTCCCATTAACTCTCTCTCCTAATTTCCCCATCTCCCTTTATCCCTTCCCTTGGCCTCTCCCTATCTCTTCACTTCTTCCCATCTTCCCCCTCTCTATTGTCTCTCTCTCTCCACATCCCATTTCTCCCATCCCCGATTTCTCTCTCTCAATGAAGGGGCAATAGAGGGTTAATTCTCTATACATTCCTTTGCATATTTGCTTCGTTTGTGAATCAAATACAAAACGTCCTTGTTGCATGTAACAATTACGTGACTTTCACAAATTGGTGCAATTTACCGAAGTTCAAAACTTTATCAGGAAATAATTTCCATGTCCAATCTGATTAGGGTCCAACATTGCTTCATATATATCCTAGTGGATATGGGGGAGGGGCTTGGTAACATTTTACTATTTGGTGTTTCTATTTGGTGACCCACCTTTTTCTGACACCCTGACACACTTTTACTGACACACTTTTTTGCCATTCACTTTGTACACGGCCGTTACACAGGGCTTTTTCATGAGACAGTTTCTGTGATTGACTCTTTTGCTAATGAATATTCATTAGCTACCTAATTGATTCTTTAGTAGGAGAGGTTTGGTCTGATTCGGTTTCTGTGATTGGCCTTTTTGAATATTCATTAGTTCATTGATTTTTCAAAACAAATTTGTGGTCATCTTTTTGTTGAGCGAACAATACGATCAACTTTTTAAAAAGTTCCTGAAAATGACTCTTTTAGCATGAAATTTTTAAAGGAGTCAACTTTGCGATCTCTGAGGTGTGTATTTTGATTTGATAATATTGAATGTTATGAAAATGACGTATATTTGTTCTCAGGACCAAGAAAAATACAAGCAGGAAGGTTGTTAATCCTGGGAGGTGATTTCATTTCTCTGTCACCTGAATATCAATACCTTTTATCTGTCAGTATCCTCAGGCTTCTTTTTCTATTATTCATTCTGTGGTACAAATAGAATGGAATATTACACATATAGTATTATTTCATTCTAGAGATATATATAGATATAGTAGAGGTGTTGTGGTCTAGTAGATAAGTCACTGGACTGTATATCACACATCCCTAGACAAATTGACTCAAACTTTTATTCCCAGAAAGTTTGTAGTAAGAGGAACAAAAGATTAACAAAGACAAAGTTTGGTAACTTTCTTTAGTCACTGTACAAGGATTACAACGCTGACCCACCCACCCACCCACCCACCCACCTTTCTCTCTTTTATCACTATGTAGTCCATATATAACAAAGAGGGCGGATTTCACATCTCCACATTTTATGTAACACAATAATTGGCTGGTTTAGAGTAGTCCTTAGACAAATTGACTCAGTCCTCTAGAGAAATCATTACCTGTATTGATAAACCTCTTACCATCCCATTAACTGCTCATATTGAAGTCTCCAGGTAACTTAAACCATCCCAACCCCTCATCCTCCCTCCCTCCAAAGACATAAAATGCATCCTCCGTCTTCTTCATCCCCTCTTCCACGCTCTCTTGCGTTTACTTAAACCATCATCTGCGACATTAATCGGCGCTTAATCAAATACTAGCCGACGCTGACCGCAATACCAGCGCGCTCGTATTTGCTCACGGAGCCACGGATCCTGTTTATTTGGCGATTGTTACGCCGCGACCTCTCCTCGTTTACCTGGGCTGCTCTCGGGGAGTTTGTTCATCGGAATGGGCTTTGAATACCTGAGAGGACACAAGTTATGCAGTTCAGCAAATACTTCATCTAAAGAACATCTTCACTCCTCTCGCTATATCTCGTTCTCTTTGTTTTACTTTGGTCCACTTTTAATTCTCTAGAGAAAACAGTTTCTGTGGGAAGTTTTTCAAGCTGGAAGTCATCCAAAAATTGAAGCCAAGTTTTTCTTATTTCCTCTCATCCCATTCCTCTCTCAAAACCTCTTTGTGAAATTCCATTTTCTAGAGGATTTCCTCAGAGATAAAGTAATGTGTATTAAAACACAATCTCAAGTACTTTTAGAGGCTTCCTTCCTAAAGGAAATGTTGTTTATTCTCTTCATAAAAGAAATACAGTACAAATCTCTAGTTTAGAACAGGATGTTCAGTGAGATGATTTCAAAGCTCTTCAGATCAGTAGACAAGACTCTTTCCCCTATAACATAAAAGAACGATAAAAGTCTAACAAGCAAAAACCCTATTTCTATGAAAAAAGCACAAGTATCTTGTCTTGAATATTGTATTTTAGCAACCTGCAAGCTGTATGTAGGCAAACAATGGACACTTCTCCCAACAAAAAAACCCAACTCATTCTTTGTCTTTCGAAGTTTGAAATTCATCAACAGAAGAGTCTATGGAGCCTGCATTCTCATCGCAATATTTGATATTGATTTAAACTGAATCAATCCTTTCAATTAAATTCATGTCATAACATTGCATAATTTTTTTGATTTCTGCAGAATGCTAAAACAGAGAGAAATGTTTTTTGATTAGGCAACACAAGTCAATAATCAGGTGAGAGAGAGAAGGACATTAATTCTATGTGAAATGAATGAATCCTTATGGCTTTCAGTAGACATCATATTTCATACCAAAAATTAAGATGAATGGTATAAAAGTAAAATGACCATGAAGTGATGTCAGTTTAAGCAAAAAGATCATTTAGGATGAAACTAAAATGTGCCCTTAACCCAATGCCTATAAGTACCAAATGATCCCTGTATAGGAATGAGAGAATTCACTTTAACGGGTCTAAACAAAAAATCATTCTACATTATTTTCATCTACACCCTGACCTACCCGTCCACACCTATCCCTCAATCTATCTGACTGATATCCTCTCTAAAGCCTATACCAATCATATGAATACTGCGGACACTAATGTCAAATGCAGCTTGTTCAGATTTCTCTTGTATGGCCAGTGTTCCGAGAAAAATATTACGGCACGCCTGCCGAAGCGCAAAGTACCACGTTGAATTCACACGCATCGAGGAGTTGCTAATCACGTGGACATCCCTTTCGATAAATGTTACTTACAGGGGAGGGCAGTATTAAAGAGAAAGCTTGGAAGTTAGGAGGCGGGATGCAGCAATCTACCCAAAGCATCTGATAGGGCCTAGTTGTCTTCACGGATCATTTATCCAGACAACAGATTGGTCACGGTTGGGGCTATGATGCGTGACGCTTGTTTTGGTCATTTGCGTTCCTGATGACTCTATATTGGTCGAAGGTCAGGAGGGCTGTGGAAGGGGGGTTGGGAAGCCAGATATTATGATGAGATTAAAACAATGTCTTTGAATTCTAGCTAGTAAACATGGAAGGAGTGTAATCTATGATGCTTGTTTTGGTTATTTGCCTTCCTGATGACTCTATAGTAGATGACAGTCTGTATAGGTCAGTGTAAGCTGCCAAAGGGATTACCCCCATCAAGTATCATGTATGAAAGGGGGAGGACATGGGATAAATGGCAAGATGAGAACCTTACTTGTTTGAGCCAATTTACTGGAATGCCTGCAAAACGCCAATTAAAAAGGCTGGTGTGGGGGAGGCTGGGTTTCATGACAAGATAAAACATCATTGATAGAATCTCAGGTACTAACTGCAGCTGACATTATCAATTATGCCACTTGTACAGGTTATTTGGATTAGTTGACAAGATGGAAATACTGGTGATAACATTTTGAGTTATACCATAGTCACACCAACATGACTGACACCAGCATGACAGCAGAACAAAGGAAAAATGACATTACACCCAAAAATGGCCACAAATGGGTGAGTTTGGAGTCGATGTAACTGAGGTATGAATAGCTACAGGGTAATGCAGTCTAGTTAAGGTAGTGAAAACTCTATAGGTGAGGACAAAGTGTATTGACGTTAACTGTACCATGTTTATGGAGCCATTTCTATTACTGTTCAATGTACAGAATCTGTCAATACAGAATCTGTCAATGAAATGAAGGGTTACAAATGAAATTAGAATTAGAATCTAAATACAGACAGACTTATAAAACAAGAATCTTTCTCAAGTATTTGATCATTCTCAACTGTATTACTGCCAAGACCTCCCCACTCAGTATTATTTAGGGTACGTGTATGCTTGTTCCCTCCCTTTGAAAGCATCCCCCTATCTCCGGTCTCCCAAAATTTCTGAACCCCCCTTTAGCGGGCTATTCGCGGGCTTGTCCTGCCTTGGAGACCCCCCTCAATTCGGAACACTGCTCAATGTACCCCCCTATCTCAGGTGATTTTTCAAAGAGAGAAACAGAGAGAAAAAAAAAGCACCCCCTTTTTTACAGAAATCTCTGTGTGTAAAGTCAAATACACCCCATTTTTTAAATAATTGACGGCCGGATTGTGTCGCGCGAAAACCGAGTGGGGGGGGGGGGATTTCTGCAACCTATCCCTGGCCTCCATTGCACCTAACAGCTAGGCAAATTGCATCTGTAATCAGATAGTATAAATGAGCTGGGCATTAACATAGGGATCAGGTGTAAACAGTCTAGAGGAGAATTTAATAGGATGTCTACACTAATACTCCCTTTCCTCAGAGGGGAGACCATCGAGAGACCATCAGATTCCCCCCCCCCCCCCCCATTACAGATCTCTCAACAGTCTTCCAGAGAGCTCTCAATGATCTCTAAGGTCTTCTATGGTCTCTCGGATCTTTCAGTGATCTCTATGGTCTCTATGGTGTCTATTCAAAATAGTCTCTCAGTGGTCTCTGAGGGAAGCGATCTTTCAATGAATGCTCAGCGATCTCTCTACGAGGGCTCAGTGGTCTCATCAGTCTTTCAATGATCTCTCGGCAAATATCTCAACAAACATTTTGTGTGAATTTTCCGCCCAAAGCATTTTTTCAATGGTCTTTCAGTGAACTCTCGTGGTCGCAGCTGCATCTCTCAGGGATTTCAGTTGGTCTTTCAAAGAGCACCTTTGATCGCAATGAACTCTCAATGGTTTCTCATCGAAAGCCCAGCGGTCGCCAAGGTCACTCATAGGTCTCTGTAGATATCCATGAAAATTGCTGAAAATTTAAATGTTTGTCCCTCAAGGATCTCCTGCAGGGTTTTCACAAAAGAACTTTGGGGGGATTTGGGAGACTGCTGAGATATCTTGCCAATTTTTGGTCACCCAATGGTTGCCCAAAGGTCTCCATCCTGTGGAAAGGGGGCTTAAATAACAGCAAAAAATAAATGTGAAGATATCAATGCATCTTAGATCCATGATGAAAAAAAGGTAAGTGTACACTCTGCACTTATCAGTTGTTGGATACCCAAGCATTGGAGTCCTATTCAAGCAATTTCATGAAACTGAACCTCGAGGAATAATGGTTTCACCAAGAATACTATAGCGCTATGTACCTTCAACCTAGGGCCGCACAGATAAAAACACACCAAATAAATCACACAGGTCTACCAAAATCTGGAGTTAATCTTTTAATCAAATGTCAGGTTCAAAATTACATTTAGTAGATTCTACCACAGGACCATTCATTGGTACAAAGGCAATGATGAGGGTGGCAATTCATCTTCTTGATTCATATGACATACTTTTGTGTTACCTTTGATTCCTCTTCTTTGTTATTATTGTATTGAATGTACTCATTCTAAACACTTTTAATGTTGATATATTCATGTTTTTATACAAAGACCAAGATGTAAAACAGTCCTACAACTGGTCTTGTCATTCTGTATAAATATGTCTGAATAAATAGAGAAAAAAAATAAATAAATATATTTTCTAAGAAAATAAAGTTTCAGCAAAATCAAATCAAGAGCATCACTGACAATCAGAGACAGAGACAGAGTAGCAGGAGAGTACAATTATACTATCATTAGACGGTTATGCAAATAATATATGACCTCAATGGATGCCAACAAATTTTGATTAAACATATTTTCTTTGTCCCTGACATTAATACATCAAAACACACTATTTAACCATTGTGGCACTAAGCAAGACAATATGATGTGAACATTACGCACATTGAAGCGAAATGGAAGGGACGAAAGGGTTAAAATCTGCATTCATTTAAATAGGCAGCCTTGACATTTGGGTGAGAAAACGTCTGAGCTAACCTTCAAGTTAATGACAGGGGAGGACATTAGCATAGATGATGGGGTAGGAGTGATGATGATGGTCATATGCAAGGGGGTGAGGAGAGATAGTGATGGAGATGATGGTGATGATGATAGTGACGATGATGACCGTGATGATGATGATGGTGATGATGATGATGATGATGATGATGATGATGATGATGGTGATGGTGATGATGATGGTGATGGCAGTGGTGATGGTAATGATGATGATGATGATGAAGGCGATGATTAATTTGATAAAGTTTTGCACATAGAGCCTTTTCAAGTAATGACCTTATAAATAATATCTTAAATACATTTAAATGTCTGTGATATCCTTTTACACTTGTTTCATATCTACTAAAGATCATAAGAAACCTTTGCTCATTTTCAGAGCTTAGTATGTTTATAGGGTTAACATACTTGTTTGTAGTTACTGAATAGTGAAATTCTTAATGACATTTCATCTACTCTTATTCATTTCTGTTGGAGAAAATGGGTGAAATCATATTGCAAAAGAATACAACTTAAATCAGACCCTCTGATGGGTTCTGGCTTGTGGTAGGCGAAAACCAATTTGCCACTACAAAACTGTAAAGAAATCGTCAAAATCTCACTGAATTTAATCAAAACAAGTTACCAAAACAATGGTAAATGAATCAAAACAAACAAAAATTTGCTACAGAAAATGGTCCCCGGAGCGAGTGGACATCGCTGAGTGACCATGATTATGTAAATGCCAATGCACTTGACTGGTCTGAGCATATTTACACCAGAGGGCACCCCTAGGATCCTTCATTGTGTAATGAAAGGGAATGGTCAGTATCTAGTAGTATACTATTTCAGACCCATATTCAAAGAGAAGCTTGAGTTCTGGTAAAGGGGGGGGGGGATAATTTGTGAGCTTTCTCATTTTTCTATATGAGTGTTGTAGTAAATCAGAGAAGAAATGTCCACTGTAAGGAATTGCTCTTTAAATGGACTAATGTTTGAAATATGACAAGGAAAAGCTGACAAGTCTGAACTTAACTTTCATGCCACATGTGTGTGTGCGTTTGTTTAGCATTATGTCCGAGGACATTTTCGGACAGAGAACAAAAAAAAAATCATGACAACAATGGTCCTCGGAAGCCGGACAATAGTCTTCGAACGTCGAACAATGAATTTATGCCTTATTCCGTCGACTGTCCGAGGACGAGTAACAATAGAGGAACAATAGTTGTCTTCGGAAGTAAAGCCATGTAAACCTGTGTGTGTGGGTGTGTGTGTGTGTGTGTGTGTGTGTGGGTACTCATGTGTAGTCCCAAACTATACATCTCTGAGTATCATGAATGGGACTGTTTCTAATTCCTTATCATTTTGATGATTTTGATCCCAGTATACACCAATTCTTATGTTCTCATTAAGCAACCTTTCCCAACTGCTTCCGGATAGTTTCTTTCACAATGAAATTGTATGACCAGAACTTGATTTTATCTTTAAGCAAAACACAAATGACTCATACAGTGAAAGTTGTATAACTACTAAATCAAGATGGTCTCCATAAGCAGGTGATATTTATGTACAGGTTGCTATACTACTTTTCTCAATAAGAAACACTGTTCAAGAGGAAGAAAATGACAGCTGACCTCTCTATACAGGTGGTTGCTAAGACCAGGTTTCTCTGATGCTATGATCTTACTTTAGACATAAGTTGACTTTTGTATCAAAATTTAATGCAACTTCATAAACTAGACTTTTTGAAAACTCAAATGCTTGCCCACGATTTGCTCAAAACTTGCTCAAATTAGCCAAAGGTAATGTATGCAAGCTGGATTTGAGATATTATTGTATGTAACAAGTTAATTGTCCATAGATAGCGATTCCAAGAACACATCTTCATAAAAGTGAATCACTGACTGATCAACTGAAAAAAGGATCCCCCTCCCCCCATTGCAACAGACCATATTGGGAATAATTTACACATATCCAGTAAATACAATAAAATCTGTATGTAAAGACCACTCAAGGGAGATAAGAAAAGCAGTCTTTAAGAGCAGATAGTCTTTATTTACAGGTTCTTTTAATAGACAATTCAATGAAAAACACTATTTAAGGGAAATGAAAATTGTGGTCTTTACAGTTCAAGTGGTCGCTAAAGCAGGTTTGACCGTATCATCTTTTATATAGATACATAACCAACTGATTAAAAAAAGTAAGATAACATTATGCATAAGCTTGGTGAAATTTAATTTGGCAATGTCTGAAACCTAAGACTAGCGCAAAAAATCCCCTTGAATTCACTGATTGGTCAATATTGATTTAGAGTTAGTCTAGACTCAAGGCTGACTTACTTATCCTTACCAGCAGAAAATGAAGATTGTAATGGATACCCATGTCTTGACTTGTGAGAGCAATCAATTCTCGTCAGAAGAGGATGAGATTATCGCTAGCAATTTTCCAGCTAATATGTCCATGAAGCGTGCAATAAGACATATATAAACCGTAATATATTCATGGAAGATATACTCAGATGGCATACTGATTACTTACATGACATATAGAAAACTTCAAGATGTATCAAATGATCATGCATTCATATATTACATTAGATTACCTTTTGGTATGCAAAGGATTTTACAGTTTCAGTTTGTACACAGAGATTAGCTACATGTACCTATCATGGTATCTAATATATTTGCTAAACTACATGTATAATTCAATACAGTGTTATGGAACATTAGAACGACATGAGTGAACTAAACGAGAAAGAAATGGTGGTAAAAAGGAGATTGACACTATCTATGCCTTGCAACAGAGAACAGAACTACGAGGAAAATTTTGGAAGAAGACGGAGTCGAAGACGGAGTCGAAGACGGAGACAGAGAAGAGAGAGAGGGAGGTAGGGAGAGGGAGGCAGGGAGAGGGAGAGAGAGGGGCACAAAGAAAAAGGTATGCAACTAGAAATTCAAGAGCTCAATTCAATACATTATCCATAACAGCACAGAGAAGGAAATATTTCTCTTTATTATCCATCCTCAAATATCCATAATAGGGTTCATTAAAAAATACACCTCCACAACATAACACATGAAAGAAAGGGGAGGCTTACACCCCAGTATGCCCCTTATCTTGGTCATACTAATATGATAGGTGGCGATGTTATTTTGGTGAACGCCTTCTGGTGTAGCAAGACAAATTACGTGTCGCAGCCGATTATCATTCTCAAAATATGAGGGCAGGTTTGGATGGGTTGGGAGCCTAATCAAAATGAGATAGTAACAAAGTTAATTTCACACATCCCTGGCTCAACGCTTGCTCTCATTTCATTGTGAATATGATTAGGGTTTGGCGCCCATGTGAAGTACATGTTTTGGGTAGAGTACACTTCAGCTGTACATTCTGTGGGTCACTCTTATGTCAAAGAGGTGGATAATATTTTCTACATGTACACAGATCTCTTGATTATATTTTGATATTTTAATTTGCCTTTGTCACCCAATCCCTATTTTGAAATTGTTAGGTTTCCTTTTAGCCTATTTTTTATTTCTTATTTCTTTATTTGAATGTAGAAAAATAAACCTGGATTTAATTGAGTTCATTACGGTAGTCATATTATTGTGTGAATATATGAATGTGCCAATGTACAATTATTCACAATAATGTTGAAGTCACAAGCTAAATACTTCACTATTAGAACTAATTCTATATGTCCATATACATGTATATTGTACCCATCTATAGAGCAATTGAAGCATTAGTCAATGATAAGAGTATATGAAACTATGAAACTTTGAAAGAACAATATCTGGAAATTGAATGGTAAATTACCTAAAGTCAAAGTAAAACTCCCAAGTAAAGAAAAAACATGTATAAAAAGACAATTAATTGACAGAAGAAAGGAAGGCCTTATATTTTGTTACTTGTGATGTTGTTGTATGTTGTTGACAGCTAATGCATTCAACATTTTGCGACAAAATTTGCGAACTGGTGAGCAGAATTTTCTTTCCATTCATGACAGTTTTGATAGTTCCTTCTCTCTTATTGAGGGACTTGATGATTCCCTTTAAGATACACACACTTGTTGCATCTCTATCTTCTCTCCTACTTCAATACAACTCACTCTGGCAATGTAACCAGTTCTACAGCCTGCCTGATCAATACGCTACACAGCATCGCGCTGAAGACGCATTGATTTTCAAGAACCAGGCCGCGAACTTCCCTCCCAAAGTGCCCCTTCTCCGAAGGCAGCCCCCGGCCAGAAAATACTTGAATTAGGGGGAACTGTTTGTCCCGTCCACCGTTGTTATTTATTTGTCTCCACTCTCGAGGAAATAAATGTAACAAATTGGGTTTGGAAGATGTTGACAGATACATACATAATAATATTTGGGTCAACAGGGGGCGAGAAGTTAAAGGGAAGATGCATCTATCTGTGTGAAGTCTGTAGCACCATGTGCACGTAGTGGATTACTATACTCAAAACAGGATCGGAAATAGGTAGAGATTTAATATAATGATTGTTCTTGATAATTTGATTATCGTATATTACATTATTTATTGTTGATTTGTTATCTTTTGTGGATGTTTTTATGTTCAATATATTTCAAATGGATTTAAATCAATGTTTTCAAGTTCAAGCATTCTTTTAAAAAGTTGATAAATTAGAAATAAGGAAAGGAAATGGACAACCAAGATCTTTTAAAAATATGATTTTGTATCATACATCAGATAGTTCTGTTTTCCACCAAGTAGCAAATATGCACACTATACATAAAACTAGCTAACATTGTAATCATCATCATCATCGCTAATACCATTGCCACCAAAATCATCATCATCATCATCATCATCATCCCTTCAAATAAATCATGTCAGCAGCATAAAATCCCTACTCCTTTAAAGGAGTTAAATTTTATTCTCTCAAAAAAAAATTATATTTTGCATACCTGTTTGCAGCATATAGAAGAAAGCAATCCGAGCAAAGATGCATGAAAGAAAAGTGGAGAGAGACAAAGAAAATTAGGTTGATCTTGTATTCATACACATAAATTTGATGAAGTACAAGCATTAATTCATACTACAGAAAAGATTAGTTTTCTTTGTTGGCAATTCAATACAGATATTACAGTATTATGTCATTAAGAAGTGCATTTGTTCAATATGTATTTAAAATTTCTTTAAATATATGTATCAATTGTTAAATGGGTATCATATTTCATATGAACTGGCATTGCAAATTTATCATTAATTAAATACATTTCTGCCAAGGCTTACAGTGCCCACACATGAAGGATATAATGGATTTCCATGAAATGATTAAATAGAATATATTGTCTGATAAAAGCAAAAAGGATACCAACTCATGTATATTGACCTAAGCACCATTCTGGCTTTCAACAAGACACCAAACATGAATAGTCAATCATAAAATTAGATCATAGATATTTATACTGATCTGAAAGACTACTCTATATGCATTTCCAGTCCATATTCTAACATTTGGCAAAGTAGGAAAGGATGATACAATTGTGTTCTAAGAGAGAATACTTCAGTCTCCTTGAAATGCATGGAAAGGGGTGTAGGGTATCTAAAGGGGGTTTTCCCCCAATGGAATATACACTATCTGATACAATTTAAATTCATCATCCGAGTAATACCGGTATTCAGAGAAATGGTAGATGTTTTGAGAATTCAACCTTCCTACAGCTGGTCCCCAGATAACCAAAGGTGATCGCTTAAGATACCTCAATTTCACGTTTCTAGATTCGGGCAAAATGTGACTCACGACGTAGATCAATGGGGAGAGGATCGTGTAACAATGTTTCAAGAGAAAGCTAGCTTAAAAGCTATCCCTCAAAATCAAAGAAGAGTCACAGGGGTGCGGATTGCCACCCCCTATTTATTTACTTATTTTAAGATTGTCAATGATATTTGGGTGCAAGTCTCTACCTTCAAAATCTGCTGACCTTTCTATTTGTGTTGCTTGTAAGACTTTTTAGATCTGCCCCCCCCCCCCCATTACAAAATCCTGGAGCTGCCCCTGCTGTTGGCAACAGAAGGACATAATCCCGCCCCTCCTTGTGTTTTATTGGTACACCAGGCTATGGGAAGAGGTTGCAAGTTACAAAGAGCAATTACACTAAATGCTCGACATGCTTGCAACGTTTTGGGGGCCTCTACTTTTCCATTTTGAAATTAAACATGAGCAAATGCATTTCATGTCCGTGCTCTATAAAAGTTAGATCAAATTGACGACTACTTTATATCCTTGCTAAATGGATCATCACCTTTTCACCAATACCTTTTACGTTCATGTATTGGAATTTTAGAAGTATAACCAAGCTAAATATAAAGAATATCCACCTGTATTCCATTATAACAATGGACAGGCATGCTTCAATACTTAGCTTATAAAATAAAGGTCTTTGCAACTATGCTCAATCAGCTGCTGGGCATCTATAGGACATTTGCTATCAGAAAATAATGATTTTTTGGGCCTTGTCTTTTTGAAGAGATTTATTGATCTGAATGTTTCAATCAATCACAAAAATGATCTTATCTCTACATAGAGAGTTGCAATCAATATCAACTCAAGTTGCAATCAATTTGGATCAATCACAACTCTTTATAAGATAGAGCCCAGGTCTTCATTGTTTACATCATTCCCTCAGGGAACCATGGAAATCTTAAATGTTAATCATGGTATCCTTAACCTAGAAAACTACAAATAAAGTCACTTCTAGTCACTTTTTGTTTTACCAAGATTAACAATCTTATGGAACCTTGCAAAGCATACACAGTAACATTGTGCACCTTCAGATTATTAAAAATCTTCTTCTTTTTGATGTCTAAATCTCCTCCTCTCTAAGGAGACAATGATATGCTTTGCATCAATTGGAGCAACCCCAAAAGACCTTCAAATATAGCAGCTTTGTGTTCCACTTTGTACCAGTATTCATCACAGATTATCAAATATCCGGACATTTTGCTACCTTCACATTATGTCAAATTTTCAAACTTTATGCCATCCCCCTCCCAAAGGAGAAAGAGAGATGCTATGACTAAATTAGGGCATCGCTAAATGAACTTCAAATGTAATGACTTTTTATTCCACTTTGTAGAAGTAGATTCATTACAAAGTATCTAATGCAACTTTTTTGAAGTATAAATGGAGATCTTGTCCTACATTTGGATTCTGTGAAATCTTGAAACTTTGTATGTATCTTTATCCTCTGCCCCTCCCTAGCTCCCTAAGGAGACAGTGGGATGCTATGTGTCAATCAGAATATCCCTGGATGGTAAGAGGAGATGATCCAAAATCTTGTGGATAAAGATCTAAATGAATTAGCCCTCTTTGATTACATACATTGGGGGTTATCAACGGTTTCATCTCCTTACAGCCAGAAGGGCGTTAAAGAGAAGGTCGGGTTCTGGTAAAGGTGAGAAATTATTTGTGAGCTTTCTCAGTCTTTTTATGTTACTTTGGAATTATATCATAGAAGAAAATAATGGGCCCTGAAAAGGACTACTCTTCAAATCTTCTGTTTAGAGCCAGAAGGTTTTTAACTCTATATAAAAGTATGTGAGTTAATGCCCTTCTGGCTCCCATTAGAGGAAATGCACTCATAGTAGGAATAAAACATGAAATATCTGAAAAGTTTTTAATGCCACATTTCTGTGTAGTCCCATATACTTAGTTCTGTATGCAGTACATGTGATGTTTTCAGCAACATTGAGTCAATTTCTAATCTTTTAAATGATTCTGCAATCTCACAATATTACATTTTATTGTCATGTACTACATATGATTCTTTTGCAATAACTTCTAGACAGCTTTTTTTATAATGTAATGGTATGACCAGAACTCAACTTCATCTTTAATGTCCTTGTATCTCTCCATAGCTGATTTGTCATGCTGGGTCAGGGGAGCTCTGCTATCCAATACCAGTGACTCAATACCAGGGCGACGTTTTGAAGGAGGATGAGAGATCACATCATTCCAAACCATCACCTTGATTTCTCCTGTTGGCTCTCCTCACCTCCCAAGCTCCTTCATCAATCGTTCATTTAGTTTGGGGTATTGATCCCCCATCTAGCATCTTTGATCTTAGGTTTCTCATCCTTTTCTTCTTTCATTTGTCCTACATAATCCTTTTCATTAGATGTATCTGGCATCCTCCTTGAATTTCTTATTTGTTCATTCAATAGAAAGAATTATTTTCCTCATCGGGTGACTTACTTTTGAGCTTTTAGATTGAGAGAATGATCCTGATAAGTTTTGGAAGAAAATGTTTCCCCTCTTGTAATTGATCTAGTTTTTCTTAAATATTGTTCACAAGATCAGGTCCGATTTTCTCTTTTTCTCTCTCTCTCTCTCTCTCTCTCCCTCTCCTTCCCTCTCTTAATGATAAATATCTATTGTTCTTAGATATTTTAATTATTTAAACATTTAAACTTTATCTTTTTAAAATCATTCAAACATCTTTCTACATGAATATGCATTTTTCCTTTGGCTCTCTCTTTCTCTCTCTCTCTCTTTGATCTATTTTCAAACCCATCATCCTCCCTCTCTCTCTCTCTATCTCTATCTCCTTCACACATGAATATTCCTATCAACTCCAAATGGTTTAGAATCACACTTACCAGAATGACTGGCAGATACCACCAGTACTAAGTCACCATCATCCCCCATTAACCCCCTCAACACCATCCCTCCCCCATACTAGGAGTGAAACCGTGCCTGCAGCAGTTTGAGGGTTAACTAGGATCTTCTCCCATTGATCCATTTATAGGTCGTGTTGAGTGGTGGACCCCAAGCTATCACTTGACCCATATACATGTGCAGGTCAAACAGCAATGAGATATGACTTTACATCAGTCTATAATATTTGCTGAAGTACATACAGTACCTTCTGTACGGTTTAGAGTTTGTTTTACTTCTATCATTATTTTAACTGTAAAACATCTTTTCAGATTTCACTATTTTGCATCAGTACTTTTTGACCTCCCACTGATGGAATCGTTGTAGTGCCGTTTATTTCATATCCTTTGCTTTTGTATGTTTGTTATCTCATTATAGGAATTTTTATTTGCACATTTACCATCTCAGTCTTGTTATATAATGTCTACAAACTGTCTCTTTTATTATCTCAATATCTAACCTTCTCTATCTATTGTCTGTTCCTCCTTCGCTCTCCATATGAAACCCTCTCCCTCACCCCCCCCCCCCCCCATCTACCCTATCTTTCTCATAATCTCTGTGTCTCTCTCTTTCTCTTCATGTCTCTGTGTCTCTCTCTTTCTCTCTTTTCCCTCTCCCCATACATATCTATAGATTAATATTCTTTCTCTATTTGTTTTGGATCACTTATCATCACACTGGAAATGTAACTGAATAGAAGAAAGAGAACAGAAAAGTTAAGTATAGACTCAAAGAGAGACAAGACAGAGCAAAAATGGAGTGGAGAAGAGAGGGAGCAGAGACAGAGAAATGAATTTAATGACATTTAGAATGAATTATTCTAAATGTCATTAAAAGGCCATTCAAAAATGTGCAATCTCGAGAAGACAGTACTATCTAAAGTAGATAGTAAGATAGTAAGTAGATGTAACTTTTTCTCTGTGTGTAATGTAAAAATAACGCTGTATTCGCATTCAACTGTGTAGGTGTATACTTGAGTAATTGAGAAAAACAAAGAAGAAAAAAGAGGTTTCAATAACCCCCTCTGGCTCTTGTTACAAGAAGTAGTCCATTTAAAACATGACCCCCCTAGTTTTTAAAGTATTTTTTAAGACCCCCCCCCCCTTTCACATTTTGCATCTATTCCTGGACGCTCCTGTACATCATAATCATACAGCATTCATATTATTAGCCAAAATCCTCTGTGATCTATTTGATCAAACAAAAGCTATTACTCATAATTACATTCCACCCGTATAATAAGTAGCAATCGACCAAAAATATAAATACCCTTATTGGTTACATAACAATCTGTCCTAGTGTATGCAGAGTCATATTGGGGCACTACTTAAGCTCGTCAAGGGTGAAAGCTAATTGCAGAACTAATTACCAAATCAATGGAACCGACACTGATTGCAGACAGGGTGAACCCTGAACTTCAATTGATCATTAAGGATGTCATTTATCTGTTTGGAAGTCTCTACACCTTTCAAGGCAACTCCAATTATTGTTTTTTTTTGCATAATATCACAAATAAATACCATGCATAAATTAACTCTGGGTCATGATCCACAAGTTTGAGATTAAAGGTCATTGGATGGCATGCGATTCTATACACAACTTTCGCTTAGATTGTAGAATTGCGATGAATTAAAGTTGAATCTGTAGACACTTATTGCACAATTAGCCTTGCTAATGTCATTTTTGCCTTCATTACCTAATTCTTGAGGCTTATTCTACAAGTCTAATCAATGTAGTGCAAAATGTATTCAGCAGTAAAAATTTTGTTTGAAAAAATGCAAGATAGCAATGAATTTATGCATTCAAATCATCAGTGTGATGATGTAATAAGCAAAATATGATTATTCCAATTACTTTAATTGGTACTAATCTTTCTCATACTAACAGCAGCTTTTCAGTGCTCATGGGGGGGGGGTTAACACACACAACCAGCAATGTAGTACAACATATAACTTTATTCTTACCATTATATTTTGATAACTGAAAAAGCAAATAGACCAACATTTATGCATAACTGAAATGCACAGCTATCTTTTCATTCATCAAGTTAATGTTCCAGCGTAGCTTTGTCTTTATCCAAAATGGCTTTTGGTTTAATAGCTAAAATCAATGACGGCACAGAAATGATAGAATTGCGATGATTCATACCATTTTCGTCTGAAAAAGTCAACAATACAAAAGAAGGAAAATAACTGGTATACAGAAAATAGATAAGACTCTGCCAAGAAAAAAAAAATGATGACAATTCCCTGAAGACTTAACCTTGGATTTACAAGAACAATCCTCTCTCACAAGTCTTCCTCGTAGAAGAGTAATTTATCCCACGAGCCTTCCAAGTCTTTTGTCATTTGATTTAAGACTCCCCCCAGGGTTCATTTCGCTAAACGAAAAACATTACGCGATGCCCTAAAAAATGGAATAAATGGGTAAAAATTGAAAAGAAATATGACTTATGACCAGGTTTTTGAAGTCGCTTTCTCCCACTCTCTCTCTCTCTCTCGCCCTCTCTCTTTCTTAAATTTAAAGCGGTTTCCTCAAAAGACGCTCCACTAATTGCATGAGTAACCCTCCATGGTAATTTTCCGCTCGACTTTGCCTGAGCAGATTGGTAGGTTGGGATATTGTTTTGAGGAGACATAATGATGTTGCAACATACTGAACATATAGGTAGATGTTTTGATTAGGGATCAGCCTGAGGCAATTTGCGTGTACTTTTCAGAGCGGGTCAAGATCATGGAAACGTCTGCGAGAATCGAGATGCGGCATACGCAAGATTTGACGAGGGAGGTTGGATGAGGGAAGTTGCATGAGGGAGACTGGATGAGGGAGAATTGAAGGAGGAGGAAGTAGTCTGGGAGATATGGAATCAATTAGATGTCATCATTCTGTGCATGTTGATGCAGATGTTTAATTAGCTTACAATTGTCACACTCCAGAAATTGCTGACTTGCACCTGTCAAAATTTCTGAATCACCTAAGACGTGATTTTTGTCACTACGATGATTAATTATTTGTTAATAAATGTCCTTGGAGTATGATGTAAATCATTTCATTAGGCCTACATTCATCACCTGAAATATTACACCTTAGAAATAATGGAATCATTATCAGGCCCAGTCCAAGCTCATTTGCTGGAACATACCTTACAAAGTAATATGGTATTAGGAATAGAAATATATATCACAAGTACTTTTCACTGGAGCTTTGTTCCAATCCTAGTAGTAATGGCAAATTAATACAATAATACACTACAAATTTAGATATGGTTAGTACTATGTGAGTCTTTCTTTATTTAACATGTTCTAAGTTAATGGCTTTATAAACAACTACCACACACTGCCTTTCATGAGCCAGATGATGAGTTAGACTAGATTTGTTTATGACTGATATGGGCATAAAACATACATGCTTGTTTTGAAGAAAAAGAATAGGCAATAATTTCAGCAGGCTATCCTTATTACAAATTCTATAGTACATCATTTAAATTCTTAGGAGTGATTTGACACCCATGGTATCAAGGAGATCATGTGAAAATGGGAATATCACATAAGGAGAAAAAGGAACAGAAATTGAGACTTATCATTTCATTTTTCTTAATTTAATCTGCCTCCCCTTTACTTGTTTTCTTTGTTTAACATGCATTGTATTATAACTAAAAAGTACACATAACAATAGAAAACAAAATACAACTTTGGAAATGGTCATAAATAATTCATCAATACACCAGGGAGTAAAGGGCAATTTCCTTTCATTTGGGGACTGCACTTTTCAATCTACATAAATGTAAACTAATTTGAAAATGTCTGAAACCTCAAATTAACACGGTCATTTCAGACCGGCAGATTGAGACAGATTTGTGCATTTACACAAAATTGAATTCTGGTAATTGGAATTTCACATGCATAGAATGTCAAGTATGTTGACTACTTAACAATAAATGAATAGCTAATAATGGTTACAACCAAGCTATTTATTATTCAGAGGGCGTCAATTATAAAAGCTTAGTTAGAATGAAGTAGGTGGAGTACAGAGGTTAATATTCCAATTAAGTATTCACTGCCCTTTAAAACGTCACTTAATTTTCTATGCATTCACAATTCTTTTAGGATTTAATGTAAGAGATAAACCCTCAATCCAACAAACACTATCACTGATGATTACCATGTGTTGTGTAGAATGGATATTTTCGTACTTGAGCTTCAGTTTATTTTCAATTCCACAAACTATGTCAAAATCATAATGATGAACATGGATAATGGATAGCACAAAATAAACAGTTTTTCAACTTTATCTAAATGTGTTTAATAGATAATAATCTTAGGGTAAATGTGTTTAGAATAGAAAAACACACATTTTCAAAAAAGAAGAAATGATAAATTTAGGAAAGGACTACACAATATAAATCTAAATAATTAGACATAGAATGCAAGACTATCTAAGGCAGAATATACGAAGGAAACCCCAAAGTTCGTGTTTACCATCAATTTTCTATTTGTGATTATATTTTCCCCCTTAGTTTGAGTCTATGACATCATCTAGACAACCTAGCTCAAGGGACGTTTGAATTCTGCATCAGACGCTTAAATATAGATGCATCATACATGGCTTTAGGCTAGGCTATACGATGGAAGATGACTTCTCAATAAATCTCATTGTTGAATCAACTCCGATATTGGCCCAAATTTGGCTAATTTACCGTGTTTTTCTTTGTCATCGCCCCGTCATATTACCCCCTCCCCTTCTCGCCGACAATTGTTCCCTCGGCTTGATTCAATTATGCAGCGAATGTTGATCACATGAAGGTTAATGGTTGTAGACAAGACCTCTCTTCCGACTTGCACATCCCTTTGTGGCCAAGACAGGCCAAACTTCCTTTGTTTGCCAAACTCCAAGATGGGACCAGCAACTGCCATGACATCATTCCCCTTCATAACCTTCATTAGAGGATTCAGAGCACGCTTTCTAAAAATTACGAGCCCAAACTGGGTATAAATTGCCCTACGCTCCATGCATAATTCATCCAGTTTTTCTTGGTGTACCAACCACCTTGTCGGCGGCGGGACATTCACTGTTTTTCTTCTCTGATCAGCTGCTTTTTTAACCCCCAAGCTTTGAGATAACCTTTCCCCTATCTCTACCAATCTCATCTAATTTATGCCATATCAACATCCATACTGAATTAACATTCATCCTCACTATCTTATTCCAGTTTGAAGTTTCATCTTGCTGCTAGCATCTCAATACTTCAAAGCTGATACCTAAAGAACTACTTGACTCCGCATCACCAAGTTCCCCAAAATCCCCACATCGGACCAAATTCTTGCTTTCAAAATCCTTATATCCTCCTTTTGTTCATTTCTGAAATGCTTGGAGCAGCAGCCGTTCCATCATCCCTTTTAATTGTTTTCCCTTATTGAATTCCATCATTAATCATCTCCTATTCCCATCTGTAACATATTATAATACAACACAATTTTCTATTTTCGGATTAGCATCGCCAGGATGTGTTTTTATATCGATTTTTTGAGTCATGTCAAATTTCACCCCTTCTGGGGCAATCGTATTTGGAATGAAAGGTGTAGTAACCCAACCTCTCAAAGGTGTCATTACCTTATTAACCCTTTCAAACTCAATTACTCATACCAGATGTACATGAAGGGTGCGCAAAACAATTCCAACATGTTATTATATGAGCATGGCACTTTTTGTTAAGAGTGATGAATACCAAAATGGAATAAGAACTTCCCTTCAATCGAATATGGGTTATCCAACATTTGCTGAGGTGACAATGGCTCAGACTTTATTTGGCCAAAAATATAGGCCCGAATTCACAAAGGAGGTTTGGTTTAAACCATGGTTCAAACCCCCTCCTGGGTTTTTAAAGCGTACGTGCACACGGAATCCGATCCAATCATATATTTTCTTTGAGCGCGCGCATTGGCAATGTGCGCTTATTTACTCTTACATTACATTACATTAGCTTGTTCTCCTCACAGCACTACTGTTAGTCATCACGTCACAATAAAAAATGCCAAATTATTGATGACATTCCCTACAGCACACAGCAGGGTAACTGTATAAGAATGACAGATAATCATAAAGCACTTTGACATTCGAAACATCAAGGTCAGAGCAATGTATATTGATAGTTTCTCGCTATGGTTTGGTGTTAATGAAACAGTATGACACTCTTGACACTAAATTGTTGATTAGTGTGCTCTTCATGACTATAGTGACTCATATTTTGCACAATGATTAAACAAGTCTGCTGCTGCTGCTACTATACCTCCTGATGATATATTAGTTTTCTTTATTATTCTGCTGCTATTTTAGTCTTATCATATTTTCTATAGTTTTGCTATTTATGATTTCATAACAACTGTACTCCTACTGGGTATTATTACAACTGCTACTGTTGATGCTTCTAATACCACTACCTCTAGTACTTCTGTTGATGCTACTGCTACTGCTGCTACTACACTGCTGCTGCTGCTACTGTTACTCTACTTCTACTACTACCACTACCACTGCTACTACCACTACTACTACTGACAGTCATACACGAAGAAAGTAACTTTTGTTGCCTCTTCTGATGTAGCCATAGAGATCACACTTCGTTACAAACAAATAGCTTAATCAGATACACTTGGTATACAAACAAATCAATTATTAATTATTCTCAACTACAATCCATATGCCCACACACAGTAACATGAATCCCGTAATGAATTTTTAAAACAGTAATTTCAGGATGGTAATGATAGACGAGCGGATCATATTACTCCCAACACTTTGGCTAATCGTTGGCTCTGACGCCTCATTTAGGGGTGCAAAATATTGATTAGGGGCGAGATAGTTTGCCACTGGTGTGTCCATACAATGCTTAATTACCCACTGTCTGTCAATCAATGTCTGTGTACAGTCAATGATGCTAGGTAGTAGTGTTCACATTTGACTCACTTATAGGTAATGGACTTATTCACATTCAAACTTGAAATGTATGCAATACTGAATCAAATCAAAATTGTCTGATTTAAACAATAAATATACAAGTAACTACTTAATTGTAATGCAGTTGTATAAAAGCCCAAAATATAAAGATATTAACATCATATCTATGACAGCAGTAGTCATGTATGATAAAAATATTGAAAAGAATAATACTAAGAATACTTAACACAAACAATAATGACAATTAAAATAAATATGATATAATAATTACAATAGTAACAGTAATAAAATAAAAATATAATAAAAGCTAATAAATCTTAAAATTGCTACTAGTCTTACAAGTATTAGTCTTCCATGCAGATCATATTATTAATACTGAGAGTATAACAGAACTGTTTTATTAATTTCTAGACAACTTATTGGATATCTGACAAGGACAATAAAAATGTTAATATATCACTTGAATTATGACTTATGTTGCTGTGTGTTCTAGCATACATGAGTCCTGTATATCAACAAATGGCAATTCCATTACGAATACAGATCAGAAATGGATCACTTGCTTAGAGTGATATCTAACAAGAATAATAAACTTATCTCAATCCTGGAATTCTTTATTTAGATTAAAACATATCAAATGGAAGAAAAAGACAGGGCATTTTGACTGAAGTATTTCAATAAGTTTCTTCAACATATACAAATGTATTTTATCATGTAAGAATGCTTTATACAGACAGAAAAGTAAGTACTTTTGGTGGGTGTATATTTAAGTAGGATTTTCCTATGTATAATTTTCAATTAGATTCCAAGCAGCATCCTCAGTTAAAGGAGCAATGAGTGTCATAAATCCAGTGTGTGTGTGTGTGTGTGTTGGTGCTGACCGGCAACCGCGGGCACTTTTATGAAAACACATCTTTGAACCGAGGACACACACAAGACTGAGGACCGTCCTCGTTTTGATTTATAGTTTGTTGGCTTTATTTTTAGCTTGTCTTCCAGGATTATTCTCTTCAAGAACAATTGAAAAATAACTGTGAATACTTAATTATGAATAAGTCCACGGTTGGGTAATGTTGACACACAGTCCTCGTTTTCCGGTGAAAACATGTATGGGTGTGTGGGTGGGTGTATGGAGGGGTGGGTCCGAGCAGGAGTTACTATATTTTCCCTTTTTTTGGGGGGGGTAAGATTTATTTCACTCTATATACTTTAATTCGTTTTTTTTTTTTTTTTAATGTGTGTGGTTCTAGCAAAGATAATTGCCCTCTTAAAATTTCTGTATTCTCTTTTCTCGGAGACGGGTGGGGTCTCATCTTTTATAATAGATTTCATTGCTTTTTAAAATATTTGTTAGTACATTATACATGTTATGTTTATATATGAAAATTGTTATAAGAAAAAGAAATTTTACATGTTTTGTTATATCTATGTTGATAATGAAATATGAGAGTGTGTGTGTGTGTGTGCGTGTGGGCACGCACTCTTAGACATTGTCTGTAGAAACAAAACAGTTGTATAGTTTACAGAGGTCCTTGTCTGAAAAATAATAATTGCTATCAGGTTTCTACAGAATATATCCTTGTGACACTTTGAAGAAAGTACTATCCAACATTTTAGTAAAACATAAAAGTGGCTTAATTATACATGATCATATGTTAAACTACTTTGAAGGAAAAAAATATCATAGGAAAAGATTATAAGAGAAAGTTTCAGGCCAAAAACAGCTTTTAAATATTTGAAGAGAAACTTGTTTGTATTTCTTTGTTTGAGTGTGTTTCATAAACATATTTGGGTAAAATGCCAAAATCATATATCTCATTTTAGAGTGGTAACATAACTTTACATGAATATCTTGTCACAGCCCCCAAAGAGTTGAATACCACTGAACATCTGAAGGGCCTGGATACTGTACTACTGTAATGATGGGATACACAAGAGAAAAATATATGAACAGATCTTTACAAACATCAGGAATTTGATTGTAGGGTGGCTTTAAGAGTATTAGATGCCATGACAGAAAAAAAGGGAGAGACAAGATAAAAAAAGTATTTGTTATATTGTGGCTTCAAGATTATCAGGTGCCATGACAGAAAAAAAGAGGGCAAAGTAAGCTGCCTTGAGGGATGCATTCCAACCACAGCATGGCGTGAGCCAAGCCTTTCTTTGCCTCCTCCTCCTCCTCCTCCACCTTCGTATAAATTGCCCCCGAGTGACTCGTTATCCAGCTCACAATCTTACCAATAAGGAGGAAGAGAGGAGGAGATATAGCTTCCAATCATCCCTTCTGCCCCAGGCGCCAAAATTGGCAACCTCCTTGGGAGAGAAGGTGATGTTGATTTTGGAGCTGTCTCTCTCTGTTTATTAGTTTGCTTAAGATGGGCAGGGGCGGTATGCAGCCAGAGAAAGGGGGGTCAGGAAGTTGATGAAATAATTGATTCTTGTAGTATCCATCCATCAAATATGAAAATGACTCAATTATATTCACATGCATGCTTTTATAAATGAACTGTAACTTTCATTGAAGATGTCAATGGTAAGGTTTACTTTGTTATAATTCAGCTCCAACTGTAGTCAATCAATTTGATTGTTGAAGAAATTAAATGTTCTTTTGGAAGTGAATGCTTGAAATATATAGGTTGATTTTTTAATATAATATACAGTACATATTTAGTATGTTGATGTAATTTCAAGAAATGAGTATGGGGTGAAGAATGAGAATGGAGAATGAGAAGAAGAAGGAGAAAAAGGATTAAGGAATGGAATGTGAAACGCTTTCAAAACCTGCAATAAAACATATCTAACCAAGCCATCAACCTCCTACATTAGGGAAATATAGATAAAAGACAACTTCTAAATAAAACTCATCTCATTTCTTCGATGCTTTCAACTAACATAGTACGGAAGTAATCAGGTAGAGGCTGGTTAGGGACTTGAATAAAACTCATCTCATTTCTTCGATGCTTTCAACTAACATAGTACGGAAGTAGAGGCTGGTTAGGGACTTCAATATTTCCTCTACTCTGCATGAACAGACTTAAACAGAGTACATCATTTCTCCACCAAACTCCAACAATTCAGTTTCCATAGCAACATAAATTTTTGTCTTCCCTCATTCATGCCTACCCCATTCATTGTAGGCCCAAGATTACATCATTATAAAAAAATATCACCCTCCTCTTAGCCCATCCTTTCCTCCCAAACATGGGACCCTCCTTTCCTTCTCCAAAGTACACCAGTATCACACTCAAATCACTCTCCCTCAGCCCCTCCTTTCATTCCATTGTTGTATCCTATATCAACACTGGGGGCGCCTGTCGATACCGAGATGCAAGGGACCGCATCATGGGGGTCAGCGCCTTACCCCTCAAGGTAGAACATCAATGACAGGAGAAGAAAAACCCCCGCTTCATCTAACTATCAAACGGGAAATACAGATGGATGGTCCATTGTTTTGTAGAGCTCATCTGTTTGGAAAAGAGCAGCATCTTCTGTGACTGTATTACATGCATCTTTGTTGCTTCTCCTGAATTTTAGATGAAGCAAAAAGGTGCATTACACTCTTGATGCTTCATGAATGATTTGTTTTTACTGAAGGAATAAAGCATGGTGGACTGCTAGTGGCTTTTGTAGAAAGTGAGATGTCATATAAAGCCTTTTTTATTTCATTGTTTATCGGAAGTCTCATGATATCCAGAGTTTGAGCTTCTATAATTACATTACTCTTTGCTCCCTGGAATGTTTTTTTTTGTTTGCTTGCTTTGTTTTTGTTGTTTGTTTCTTTGCTTACTCATTTGTTCCCACTGTGTGGAGGGAGATAGATGAAAAACATTTTAATAACAGGGTAAACAAACTTGTGCTTCTTCTCCCATCCTACAAAATAAAATATGACAGCTGAAAATAAATGCCTGTACCTATCCTATGAAAACACATACAGTACACGAAGGTTGGCACGTAATGTTGTAAAGACAGGGTATACAAGCTGATGCATTCTCCTCCACCCTAAAAATGAAATTTGACAGATACAAATATTACCTAGATATGGACTGTTCATATCTTAATCTGAGAGGCTGGCAATATTGGTATTGCTGATTTGCAATTTCCTGTGGTAATGTTATATCAAAGTGACCTCTAGTGCATTATCTTTCCTAGGCTGTTACAATATGTACCCATAAAGAAATTCATTTTCATTTGCACAGGGGCAACAGCAATATTTAAAATAATACTTTTGCTGTATTAAATCGAGTATTTCAATTTCAATTTCTCATGGCCATGTGGCATGTTATATCGATGTAACTCCTACTCAATTACAAGCCATATAGTGCTGTATTATTTAATAACATGTAATAACTGTTATTCAGATGGCAAGAATAGTAATGGTCATAAATATGAATATTTAATCATTTTAAATTTTAAAACTTGGGGAAAGAAATAGGAAAAATGTGTGTTTATCAAGTCCATTTCCATATTGATCAATTATGAAATATCCATAACCAAACATATAAAACATTTTTTGTTTCCTCTCTCTCTCTCTCCTTTTCTCTCTCTCTCTTGAAACTGGTTAGCTTGTGCCTAGTCAGATTTTCTTGCTATTAACCACTATTCAACAACTTAAATTCTATTGTAACAAAAATTGGACATATGCCCTCTACCTAACCTTTCATATAGAGTCCCTTTATAGACATAGTTACGACATGGACAGCGTTACAACATGGACATCCTATTTTTTAAAAACAAAATGGCGTGCAAACTCTTTCTATTTTCTATCATGTGCTCATCAGAACTGATTAGAAATGTTGTGTAATAGCGGGAACAAAATGGCGTTCAAACCACGGGTTGTCTTAACTCTTCTATAAAGTGAAAGGGACTTTCAATTCCATGAACTTTAATGAATCCATGTACATCTCTTGACAATGCATATTCCTCTATCATTCCTTGTAGGGCCCTCAAGGAGAACAGTATGATACTGATGAGGCTGGGTAAACAAGACATCATCATATTATTATTAATTATTATTATCATTATCATTATCATTATCATTATCATTATTATTATTATTATTATTATTATTATTATTAATCATCATCATTATTATTCTTCTTCTTCTTTCTGTATGGACGATGGATACTGTTGATACCATGCATTCTGTGTAGACTTTCGTCCAATACTAACACCCATAACTTGAATACATCCAAAATGTGTCATTACAATACTTCATTCATCAATCATTCATCAATCATTCCTACCAATCATTGGATAGTGGACACGATTTGTAACATTCCCCATATGTTTTTGTCCAATAAAACCCCTTTAACTCGCTCTGATAGCGCAAATTGGGCAAGGTTCGGTGGCGCAGTGGTATTTGGGGATGATAATCGGCAGCAAGATGCAGAAACACCTGCCTGGTGTAAGAGCTCCTGATGTAAGGAGAAGAAACGGGGTGTAAGACACATGCTCCGCTGACAATTGCTCACCACTCAATATCCCACTCTAACCAAAGTCTTAACTTCACCCCTGGACCAAATCATATACCTGACCTAAAACCCATTCGCAACCCTAACCCTATATTTTTGGATGACAAAAAAGCGAAACAAATGTTGCCTGAGCATATGGCAGATGACCAAAGTAAGGAGATGGAGTGATGATGATGCAAGCTACAGGACTCTTGCTAAGTCATCCTGAAATGGGACTTACACAAATTTAGAGATCTGATGTTCTTGCTTCACAAGTTGTCACATTATTGAGATATCATAGAGATATCTAACCTCTACCATCATTTTATACAATGTACATGTACGGATCTGCAGTTTTACTTCCTGAAAAATGCTAAGGTATTTGAATATCATAAAAAATATCTACTCATTAACACCCTCGACAAACAACAATTTCCACAACATGATCAGATCTCTAAAGGGATAGAGCAACGTCGATCTGGCGCTGCACAGTAGCTGCCGGGCCCACGATCAATTGGGCAAAAAGAATTTCCATTTCGGTTAATAAAATTTGGAGTGGACTTTAATTGGACTATTATTATTATTATTATTATGATCTGATTTTATTCAAAAAGTTAGTGAATCTAAAATCTGAACTATAGAAAGTGATGACAATTATTGAGAATTCCTTCAGATATACAGGTTATCAACAATACCACTTTAATGGAATGTAAAGGAATATCAATAACGAATATTGCAAACACTAAGTTACTACCGATATGATTCTTTCGACCCAATAAACCATTTGTCTGCTGAGAGCTACAAGGGCATTAACTTATATTAACAAGGAGTTAACACCCTTTTTGGCTCTCAAACAAAATACCTATTTAAAGAATGTACATGTATTTTTGCTTCTCTGCACACTTTCTTTTACACTTGAGTACCCCTTCAATTACTGCATGCCTCTAAACAATTAGCCATAAGCACAGTTACCATTAAACAAATGTATCGCAACGACCTTGAGCCTATCAATTTAATCCCAAATTCACCAACAGGGCACAGCATTTACAAGTCAATCAAAACAAGGTATCATTAACATGATGAAGCTAGCAATTGTAGCTGACAACCAAGGTCCTCCTGATGTGCTTCTGGTTGCCATGGTAATCAATCTATAAATCCCTCAATCCTGAAAATGTTGGGTGTCAATAATCAAGACACAAGTCGTCATTATCATTATATATTTTTTTCTTTCTTCTCTGTAATTTTATTTGAACATGTATTGTCTACTCAGGTTAAAGTAAGGAATTTGGTTAGGGTTTCATAAGAACCGCAGAAAAAGGTTGGCAGAGCATGTGTCCGTATATATGTATTTTGTGTTTCGTTTCTCAATTTCTCAAGTGTTACAAGGACTAATTAAATAACACCCTTCTGTAACAGTCTGGTGTTGGATTGTAAGATTCTATCAGGTTTAACTTGAGATTTTGAGGGTTAATCCTCCAAAGCTACACCACTGCCTTGGCTTGTTCCCTTAATACCAATTATACCACCATGCTCATCATCATCGGCACGTTACGAGGCTCGGTGACGTTTCTTCCCTTCCTTTCCTCTGTCTCTCGTTCCTCGCTCGCTACACGAATTGAGATACTCTTCCCTCGCATCCTTCCGCTATTCCCGCGGTCAATACGGCACGGAAAATCGACCAACAATCACATCGCACAAACAGAAAGTCTGTTTACAGAGCAGACGCGTGCAAATATTTGCGCTGGAGTTTGGAGGGGGCAAAATGTGTTCCCTCCATGAAAGATAGAGAGATGGAAAGAGATGGAGAGAGATACAGAAGTAAGAAAGTAAGCACCCCCCCCCCCCTCGCCAATACACCTCAGACATGCACTCACACACGCAGATCCTTAAGCAACGCTCTCTCAAAACTCCTGTGTGAAGACAAGAATTGAAGGTCGATCATGGGAAAAGCTACAGCAATGCATGCATAAGTGGCCAGGGATGCAAATTTTCACAGCCATCGTCTATGCGGATGCATGAAGCAGACGTAAAGATTAAAGAAAGAGAGGCCGAGAAAGGCCAAGTCTATTTGCAGCATCAGCAGTGACCAGAATTGGTTAAAGTTGGCTCTATCAGCTACAGATGCAAAAAAGAGCAAGCGCCCTTTCCAAGTTCTCACAATAGCTACATCATTCAGCATTGTTAAGCGGATGCACAATTCTATCCACTCCAACACTGTAGAAAAAAATATGACAGGCAAAACAGAGATTTCAAAAATATATTTCCTTGAGGGAGACCAATATAATCAAGAAAATCACCAAAATATGGTCCAGCGACATTTGATCCATGGTGAATATCCTACACTAACTGATGAACTCCTAACTATAAACACTTAAACTCTAACCCTAAACCTACACTTAACTTAACCCCTATTACAATCCTAATCCTAACCCTATATGTTTGACAATAGTAATTGTTGATAGAGCATATGTCCAAGCAATAACTCTAGCCCTGACAGAGACAAAAAGGTAATTCTCTACTCAGAAATTCACCATCATGAGAAAGGTTGGTAACACTTTGTTCAAAACCCACAAACAGATCTCATCTTCCTAGATCAAAGAAGCCTTGTATTCTGAAAAGCACAGACTTAATGCAGAGCGACTTCCGTGCCATTTTGTTGACGACAGCAGAGTTGATTTAGTACTCATGAATCTTGATGCGCCAGACAGAGACCAACCCATTAAAATCATATTTGGAAAGCACTCTGACAGTTATACTGGATGATGATTTTAAAAGCATCATCCATAAGGACGCAAGATAAGAATCAAGCCTGGATGAAAATAATACACCGGGGATGTCTCCATGAATATGTCAAGAGAGATAAGGAAATTACCGAGTAAAATGATTTAGATGACTTTTAACCAACTCAATCCTAATTGATCTTTGGAAAGAAAACTTTTTTAAATAAAATAAGAAACTTATATAATGGAGAGGCACTGCATGGTCCAGCCACTAAGGGGGCACTTGTGTCATGGTGGCAGGTATTGGTCTAACTTGGTGAATGAAATGCAAGAGAACAAGACCGTCAAAGTGGGATAAGTGTGGGAAGCATTGTTTGTTTCTTTCCACTTTGCCTTCCCCATCTCCCTTTCTTTCACTCTTAAAAAAAAAATGATTTTTACCAACTAATGAGGGGCATGTGCCCTGGTGAAATCGCTGTAGCTACGCCACTGTCCACAATCAAAGTTGCTTTTCCATGATGACATATAAGTGTAAAGCTAATCAGGAAGCAGATGATAATGAAAGTGGTTTTGAAGAGGTTGATGAAAGTGGTTTTGAAGAGGCTGATGAAAATGGATATGGAGCAGGATGACCTGAGTAGCATCAATACATTAGCATGAATTGAAAGCTAATAAGAAGATGGATCATAATGTAAACTATCTTTCTTTCTACATTTCATTCATATAAAACTAAAATGTAGAAAAAATATAAGTTGAACCCATATACTGTGGAGCATTTGCATTTAAGGCTAGACCTAATTTGAAGCTTTTGAAGCTTTTGAAACTTTTGAAACTTTTGAAATGACATGCTCAATAGACCCATTACTCTTTCTTTTTTCTCTCCTTCCTATCCCCCTCTAAATGTTTCTTATTTTCTATGTCTTGTCTGTTTTGTTCTTTCCTCTTTCTTTGTTCTTCGTCTCTTGTTTTATTCTTCTTGCTACAAACCTTTAGGTTATATAAGTAAATACACTTTTTTTTAATCATTATTATTATATTGCATTTTTCGCAAAATCGGTGAATTGCTCTTTGTTGTTGATTTTGTACGCGAGTGGACTGCAATTAACAAGATTGCTTTTCAGCAGTCCACTCAGTTTCCAAAAGTAACTTAATTCTGTTCAAGGTTTTATATGTTTGTCAGTTGCAGTTACCCATACAATAATAAGTTCGAATCGCTTGTATTAACTTTGTAAATATTATTTGAATTATGTTGTATTTATATTATTGTTTGGAAATGAAATAAATGAAATGAAATGAAAATGAAATATCTATGTAAAAGAAGATGATGGAAAGAAAGATTACATGAATGGAGACAATGGGTTAAATCTCTTTTCAAATCATTCCTTTGGCTATGATGGTACATGTATGTGTAACTTGAATGTCCATCTGAATAATGTTCTAAAATTTTAGAATAACCATCATGTTTTATGCTAGAACTCGGGCATTAATAGTTTCAGGAATTAGTCTCGTTTTCAAGCATTTCCCCAGTAAATTTGATTTTATCTTTGATATTTTTGAAAAGTATCAAAAGGTCTCCACTGGCCAAAGTAGTAGATATAAACAGTGAGAAATTACTTTTTGAAAAGTCAGCATGGAAACGTGACTTTCTCGACTGTTCCTTTGACAACAAAACATGATGGTACAGGGAGATGAGAGAAAATGAAAAAGTTTCATTGCCTGCAGGGTTAAGATAAGATTTCTATGACAAAAGTCAGAGAATATTTCATGAAGTATTGCTAAGATATCAAACATAGGCCTATTGGACCAGGTGTACTTTAGAATGATATGTCATGATGATTATCTCTTGTTTTTGTGATGTAAAGCTATTGTCTGTTGTACTCTGTGTACACCCCCTGATCATGTTATCATCTTCAAGCCAAAAGAGCAAGAAAAGTCTGTTGTTTGAAATGAAGAACTGCTCAGAGGAAGAAAGACATTAACTCATTTCCTTTAACACAGGGTTAATGTCCCTCTGACTCTGACAAGACAGACTGTCATGGAAGAAGATAGACTAAAGTGGAAGAAAGAAAGCAGTGGAGAAAGGAGAGTCTGCATAGTGGAAAAACAAGGAAAGGAGACTAAAAGGAGATGGATAGAAGATGAAGGAACAGGCAATGAAATACAATGGCCTGTATTCTGAACTCCAGTTTAACTCAAACCCTGGTCTAAGTGTGGTTTATACCCAATATAAACCTGCCCTTTAAACCAGAGTTTTAGAAAATCACATTCTGAACTCCTGTTTAACTTAACTATGTACACAAATTTAGACTACACTTGCAGTTTAAATCAGTTTTAATTAAACTCTGGTTTAACTTAGATTGGAGTTTAAGTTAAACTGGAGTTCAGAATACAGGCCAATGGAATTATTTTGAGAGGGGAGACATGGATAAAAAGATCTAATGATACAATGAGAAAACAGAAAAAAATAAAGAGATATGCTATGAAAGCATGGAGGAAGCAAAACCTGGCCTACAGAAACCTTCAGATTTATAATAAAAGAAAATGAGAGAACTAGAAAAGAGAAAAATAGAAAAGAGAGAGAGAGATGAAGAGACAGATGGAGAGAATTGATTGCAAACAATGAAAGAAAGATAATAAACACAAAGTCATAAGGTCAGTGATCCTATGGTATGTCACATCTGGATACCACTCAGTCACAAGACATTTAAATTCTAACCTTGCACTTTAAAGGGAAATCCTACTTCTATAGCAAGTTCATCTGAAATAAAACAGACAAATTCACAAGAGCAGACTGTTGAAAGTTTGAATGGCATCGGACAAGCAATAAGAAAGTTATGAATTTTTGAAAGTTGTAATCATGATACATATATGGGAATTTCAAGTTGGCAGAATCAGTAATGCACTGTGATGCAGGGGCGGACAACTTGTACCAACGCACAAAATGACTAAAATGTCAATTTTTCACAAAATATTAGTATTACTAGGTAGGATCTCTTTCTTTTTGGAGAACCTATGACAGTATGCTATCCACAATATATTTTGTGTACTACCCAAAGTGAGAAGGCACTTGGGAGAAAATGGGAATTAATGACACTTCAGTGTACAACAAATGGGAGAGTTGACAAATACATCACAATCAACTTACCAAATTGCCAATTTGAGATTTGCATAGATTCAGTGATTACATTTTAAAAACATTTATAACTTTCTTAGTCTTTATCCAATTTCTTTCAAACTTTCGCCATCCTGTTTCTCTAATGTTTCTGCTTTCACGCAAATTAACTTATTAGGTTGGATTGCCCTGTAACAATTCAACTTTTCTACTATTGAGACCTATAACACATATCTGGAGTTTATCCCCATTTCAAGCACCCCAAATTCCCTCCCCCCCCCCCCCCCCCCCCCCTCTCTCTCTCTCTCCCTCTCTCTCTCTTCCTCCCTCCCTCTATCCTTTTTCTTTCATAATTTCCCTAACACTACAACAGCAACCCTTAATATGAAGTTTTGTGTCAAGTACAGTCTTCATGAACTATGTGCATAAACAGAGCCTGTCTACATATCCTAGCCATCATCCCAGGTGTTTCTGATCTGGTATTGTGATGGTAACAATTTATAGGTTAGATACCAGGTCCTAGCATCTGAAAAGTGCAAATCATTTGTCACAATCTTCACAAGTGAAACTACAAGTTTCTGCAAAAGTTTTATCTGCCACAATCTCTCCCCCTCTCCTCCCTCCCTCCTTACCCATACCCCCCCTCTCTCTCTCTCACTCTCCCCAGTCTTTCTTCCATTTTCTCCATCCCGACCTTTGACTTGTATCTCAAATCTGTCTGTTCATCTTGCACTCTATCTCTCTCTATATCTCCCCCTCTCTCTCTCTCTATCTCACTCTCTCTATTCCCCTCTCTGCAGCTCTATTGGCCTACTAGTCTTTCTGTAGCTCCATGTTTGTATACATGTCTTTCCCTACAACATCCCCTCTCTTGCTCTCTCTCCTCTCTTTCTCCTTTTCTCTCTCACCCCCCCCCCCCCCCCCCCTCTCTCTCAACTCCTTATTTATCTCTCAAACTATCTCTCTGACTCAATCTTGGGAATAATCATATCCCTCCTCCCCCCCCCCCCCCCCCCCAATGATGTATCTCCATCTCTCTCCTCCATAACAAGCCCCTGTCATCCATCCCTCCATCAACCTCTCTGTTCTGCATCCCTCCCTCCTACAGCCCATCACTCGTTCTCTCACCAGCCTCTCCTGGGCCCTCTCTGGCATCCTAAAGGGTGTAACTAGCACCCCAGAGCAGATGAGGCGAAACGTTTCGAGTTTCGGACAATGGCTCTTGCTGACATGTGTATGGTAATGCAGTAGACTGATGGCCTTCAGTTGAAGGAAGGGCGTAGCCACTCTACTTGTTTTAAATGATTCAAGCCACCCCTCTCTTGAATTCACGTTCATGCCCAATTATCATTAGTGATAATCCTTATTACTGATTTCAGTTCTCTCAGTTATAAATTATTGGTTTGTTTATTTGTTAGCAATGCCAACAAAGGGAAGAGACAGTGCTATAAAATTCTTTTAAACATCAATAATCATTCCTTTAGTCATAGTTATTCTATGATTTTTCAGATTATAAAATGGTAAAAACAACGTTCTTTTGATTCCAAATGAAAATGTATGTTTACTTTTCCTCTACCCAATTTTAATTGGAGATGTTTTTCTCTTAATTTCTAGGCCAAATAAATATTTACCTCAACAACATTTAAGACTATGTCAAACTGTAAACAATGCCCTTAAAGAAATATTTCATTCTACACAGGCACGTTTTCTTTATTTTATTGTAAAGCCAATAGCAATATATTGCTATATTTCATTGTTTATAATTATTTCAAACTCACACAGTATCTTTAAATTAAAAAGGAGGGTCTCATCAATGATATCACTTTGAAAATGGATGACATTGGAAGGGTTAATCCAGTCATCCCTACAAGGGCTTCACATTGTTCAAGTGTTTATGGTATGTCACCAGGATCAGGGGTGAAATTTGAAGCCGCAAAAACTTTAAAAGTTTTGAGGATTAGATCATCATTGGCACTCGCACTCAAAAGTGTGAAGCAAGCATTCAAAATATTTGGAGAAGAATGATGCCATGTTTGTATATTTTTAGAAAGAATCTAGAGTTGCTAACACTTTCTACAAATGGATGATGATGACAGTTGTGAAAAGATTGGAGATGGATGTTATGAAATCCATTTCTCAACCCCCCACCTTTCTTACCCCTCTCCCTACATCTCTCCTCCCCCTGAACATTAACCTGTAGACTGCCGAATTATTTCATTCCTATATACTTGATACAGAAACCACTCACTTTCCAAAAGAAATGGATTAACATTTTTTCTTACTTCTCAAAAAGCCATACATTTTTGTTTCATTGTGCATGAAAACATCCAATGCATTTAAGTAACTTGCATATTAGCATTAGCATTTCTGTGGGAATGAATGGAGGATGAAATTCCATTTTCCTTCATTGTTCATTTTTGTATAGATACAATAAATAATTTTGTAAATTTATCATTCTATTCCATAACTTTTCTCTTAGACAAATATAGAATTGTAACTTGCACACAAAAATATACTATTAGGAGTCTGTGCAGGATACAAGAAATACCGGTGACCAAGAATGAAGTAAAATTAAGATAAAATCAAGTGTTTTTAAGAATTTAATAAGAGAATTGATATCTTACCTGTATGTTGCAAAGCAAGGAATGAAGAAAATGCCAAATGACAACCAGAGAACATGGAGGAGAAAAGAAAATAGAGTTATAAATGGCAACAGAGAATTTAATTATTCAATTTGATTTGATTTGTCAAGAACAATACATTGATATAAATCATAAACCTTGACAGGATAGCCCCAAAACGCTGACAATTAGGTTAATCCCAGTGTCGTCCTAAGAATTTTTTTTCCAATTAAATGTTGTTTTTCTTCAAATGTATGTAAATGAAATATTGGGGGGGGGGGGTGTTAACCCCACTCCACTTGCTTTCATTCTCTCTCTCTCTCCCTCCATCCCCCCTCTCTCTCTCTCTCTCTCTATCTCTCTTTCTCTCCCTCTCTTAAATAGTGTCATCTTCAATTCTCTCCTTGATTTCTCAGACATTTCTCTTTCTTCCTTCCATTCATCATCATACTATCAACCTCTTCTCCTAAGTTCTCACATCAATCATCCCAACAATATACAAACCCATATAAAATACAACCTCAGCTCCACAAAACTTTTTTATCCTTCCAAAATATTTACCATCAAAACCTCCAAGCTCGGCATTCCTTCATACAAACGTTTGCAAAAACAAATTCCCAATAAACACAAAAACAATGGAAAATCTTGAAAAAGTTAAGGGACATCTTGCCCTCATGACACCTCAACTGACCAATGAGAAGCCAGGATGGTAATGACATCACTCGCCAGCTATGTCTTTCAACGCCTGTTTAGATGAGTTGACTTAAATGGCCCTTGGGTGTTGTGATTGGAGAGTCGTAAACGTGATTTATGGTCAGAAAAGGAAGGCACAAGCACTTCTCTTGTTAAAGGTAGTCCTGAGTTCTACAATTCACAGAAAATAATATTCACACAGAATCCAACAAAATGTATACACGGGACGTTGGAGATTACAAATGAATAATATATTACATCAAATGCATTTCGTACAAAATAAATGACAAAGTAATGAGCAAATGATGATGGCAAACCAAGGCAGTCCAGTCTGTCTGAATAAAACATGTAGTCCCATTAATGTGCATATGTGTTGGTGCTCTTCTGTGTATGTAATTTCCAGCAATTTGTCATAATTTTATGTAATTTCCTGGTCTAAAGCCAATTACCTGCATGATAAACAATTCAGAATGATTTCTAGCCATTTTTTCAATGAATTGCAGCATTATTTCTAACAGAACCCAGTGTTGCCTTTAAACTGTGATACTTGCTTATCATGACTACTTGAACAGCAAGTGTTATTGTATTAACATTCATCAATTGGGAATGCTATCTATGCTTGCTGCTTATGAAGACATAAATTTCCTCAAAGATCTCGAACAGGTTGACAAGGATATATTCATAGAAATATAAATTAAAGTTTGATAATTTAAGACTATGGATATGAAGAAAAAAACAGCAAAAATATTTGAAATAGAGGAATAGAAGAAATAAGTTGAAAATTAAAACAATGAGAATGAAACTGAATTTATGCCATAATAAGCGTTTTAAACAAGATGCTGTAAAAGTAATTTGTAAAAAATGGAGCAAGACATGTAAAATGGAGCAAGACATGTCAAATGCTGAGGAAAAAATATAGTTTTGAAAGGAATTGTCCAGTGATAATATGAGTTTCATAACACTAGCACCAAATTATCATGGAATATCATTCTAAAATAAAATAAAAATGGATGGTCAATCATTTAGTTGCTGTTGTTCAATCCTTTAAAAAAGTGATATTAAGTCATACATGTTAGCCAAAATGACCCAAACTTTTGAGAACAGAAATTCACCAAACACAATGCAATGGCAGAGGTCAATACCTTATCTTACAAAGTAAACAAATAAAAGAAGCAATGCCAGCTTAAAGCCTGTATAATGTTATCAGTTATAAATCATATAGATATATCATGAAAGCTACTTTTATGAACAAACAGTTTTATTGTGTGAAGGCCATTGGGTTCATTTATGACCTATTGCTTTTAAAACTATTATTATTCCTTTCAAAACTATGAAAGCTACTTCTATGAACAAACAGTTTTATTGTGTGAAGGCCATTAGGTTCATTTATGACCTATTGCTGTAATGACTGATTATAGAAAACATAATAGGTGGAAATCTATAGAGCTTTTATTTGATTCAGTTAATAAATGGATATATTCTGATAATCTACTCTATGATTTCTGCTTTGACTTTCTCCAGGAGGGGGGGGGGGACCAAGCTGTACCAAGGTCCACAGATATATACAGAGGAGTAATAAGGTAATACTTTTATAATGTTAGGGAAATGAATTTCAAATGGAAAAATCACCAAAATAAAATAATTTGAGATATCAATGTGTGCATTGTTAGAAGACATGAGACATTCAAATCATAAAGGAGTTTTACAGTGATTGGTTCCATTTAATCCTTGCATTATCATAAGGTATGAAGATATCAAGAAAATTATAACTAATTTTGTTATTTACTAGATAAATCTATGTATCTACCTATTTGCTAGTTTCCCAAACTATGCCGTCATTCGAGAAAACCTAAGTCTAAAACGCGCAGCCCCTGCCTGCGCGCGCGCGTACTCCCCGTCCACCAATCCAAACGCGCCACCGCCATACTCTTCCTCTTCCGAGCAGTCAGAGACAGAATCTAGGACATGTCAGACAAGGAGAGGGGCTGGAGGGAGGGACATAGGTAGATACATAGATTTATCTAGTAAATAACAAAATTAGTTATAATTTTCTTGATTTACAGCAATAAATCGATGTATCTACCTATTTGCTAGAATAGCACGGATAAAAACCCGGGTGGCATGTCCCAGGACGGGAGTAACTAACGCGGGGCAGACAGAGACGACGAAGCAGCTCTCAACCCAGAGGTTTCAAATCCAACCTCACCCGAAGGAGCATCCTTAAGATAGAAGGATGTGAAGAAAGTAGGGGAACGCCAAAAGGCGGCCCTCAAAAGTCTTCCAAAGGGATGAACCTGACAAAGCGCCCAGGAGGTAGAACACTCCTAGTGTCATGCGCTCTGGGAGGCTTCCCAGACAGGAGAGCCTTCAAACCCGCAGCTTGGATAGCCTCGACAATCCAACGGGAGATAGTCTCCCGTGATGCTGGGGAATAAAGGTGATGGAAAAAGAGAAGAGCTGATCATCCTTACGAAAACAACCGTAGTCCTATCCAAGTACCATTTGAGAGCCCTAACAGGGCACCAAGATTTATCCTCCATGACGGAAGAGAATTCCGACAGAGGACTCAAGAACACTTCGATTAAGCCAGAAGAATCCGTCTGATTCTTGGCAATAACGAAGGTCGAGGGACAAGACGTACACCTTGCCTTTCCCATCTGATATGCCCGGGGGCCGTAGAGAGAGAAAGGTGGTCTTAATCGGGAGATGGTGTAACGACGCTTTGCAGGACGGCCCAAAGGGCGGTTTGGCCAAGGCGTCCAAAACCAAGGAAGGCTCCATGCAGGAGTCAACTGGCGATTTGCTGGGCGTGTCAAAGGAAGACCTCAGCAAATGAGTCAGGAAGGGAGAGATTGAAACTCCCGAACCATCAGAAAAAAAAAAAAAAAAAAAAAAAAAAAAACCAAGGTGAACCGCAGTAATAGCGGACCGGTAACCACTAAAGTTAGAGAGGGCCCTGCCCTTATCGAAAAGAGTAATAAGGAAAATTGTTGTAAAAGCACCCACCGGGGCAGAAACGGGAAAACAAACCCCTTCTCCCCAACAAGCATGGAAGGTTTCTAAACTCGAGTTGACAACAGCTCGGGTAGAAACTCTTCTGCTCTGGACTATGAACTGGGAGGCTCTCTCTGAGAGTCCTCGCTTCCTCCCCAACAGCGGCCAGGCGGTCAATGTAGAGCCGCCGGACGATGGTGGAGGATCCCCGACAGGGGCTGATCTGAGGACTGCTCTCCATAGAAGGGAGAGAGGCCGACCGTCCAGCAGAGACAGAAGAAGAGGAAACCAAGGTCTCCTCGGCCAGCAAGGTGCTATGAGCAGAAACCCACGCCTGATCCTCCTGAATCTTCCCCAGGAACTGAGGAATTAAGGAGATCTGCGGAAAAGCGTAACCCCAGAAGTTCTTCCCTGAAGGGAGAACGCATCGAGGGCCCAAGCTTCCGGATCTCGCACTCGAGAGCAAACTCGGGAGGCGATGATTCAGAGCTGTCGCAAACAGGTCTATCTCCAGATGGGCGCAGACTGAACTGAGGTAGTCGAAGACCTCTTGATTCAGTGACCACTCGGAGGGGGGACACATGTCCCGGGACAGCAAATCTGCAATCAGATTGTCCCGCCCGGGAACATAGGAGGCGATCGGAATCACTCGGTGAGGCCGACACCACTCTTAAGTTTGGCGGTTAGATCGTTCAGGGTAGCGGGAAGAGTCTCGCCCTGTCTGTTGATGTAAGCAGCAACAGAGGTGCTGACCGTCAAATCAGGACGGAGCGACCTACAAACATGTTCTCGAAAAGGTGGAGAGACATGAGGACTGCCATCAATTCCAACACAATAAGTGGGGCAAGGTGCACAGGTGTGACCAGTCCCCCGAGACCACCTGGTCCGAACAGGGCGATAAGTAGGCGTTTGATCTCCTCGGAGAGAGGAATCCACACCTTGAGCGAGTCTACACTGGGCTTGAAAACTTCAGAAGATGAAGTTGGAAAAAGGCCTCATATGAAGCCGACAGTCTTTGAGGACATCCCTATGGCTCGATAAGTGGTCCAAGAACTGGTGCCATCGGCCTGCCCGAACTCGACGTAAGAGACGAAGAGATCGAGCTAGAAAGACAATTGCGTGAATTCTCTCCCGACTGGGGCGGGTAAGTTGGTTCACAATGTCTAATTTCCGCACTCTAGGTAAATGGGTCTGCGGGTAGGAGTCAACTCCTACTTGTCCCAGTTGGCTATGAATCGTACTTCTTGCGTAGCACGGAGAAGTAGGGCCATGTGCGACTGAAGGACGGACACAGAGCTCGCCACCAGGAGCCAGTGGTCCAGGTAAGTGAAAAGTCTCAGACCGCGATCCTGAGGGAAGCGGCTAGGGTAGAGACTGCTCGAGTAACACTCGAGGAGCCGGTTTCAGGCCGAAATTTAAGGCCTCGAACCGGAAAGTTTCGCCTTGAAGGAGAAACCTAGAAGGTCCCTTGAAGAAGGGTGTATCGGTATGTGAAAGTATCTTTCAAGTCTACCGAAATAGCCACATCTGACGGTCTGATCGCCGGGAGAATCGAGGCCAAGGTTTCCCTGTGGAAAAACCTCTCTTGGTATGAAGGAATTGATGACTTCCATAATCAAGATCATTCTGAGCTTCCCCGAGCATTTGGGAATATAAGATAGGGGAGAGGCACAACTGGGGTGGTCTCTTACCCTTTCGATCGCGCCCTTTTCCAGCAGCTCTTGAATCTCGGTGGAGATGTGCTCTAGAAAGGGGGCGATAGTGTAGGAGGGTTGTGGCGGACGGTTCCGTGTGGGAGGGGCTTTGCGAAACGTATGCAGAAGCCTCCTCGCACGAAGGGGAGCACGAAAACGTCGTCGGTAATTCCTTCCCAGGCGGGAAGGTACTGAAGACGGCCGCCAACCCTCTCCTCCAACGCTCGGGGCGCACCTGTGCACGGGGCAGCTGGAAGCGCCACCGCGTCTAGGAGGCGGAAAGACAGCCTGGGCCTGCGGCTTAGGAGCCGAGGACTTAAGGCGTTTCAGAAGTTCCGTCGCCTGCTTGCGTGAATCAACCTCAAGTTGAATCACATCAGGCCCCTCCAAAGAGGTGAAGGCCGGAGTGCGGGACCCTGGCCAGGAGGGCAGGTATGTCCGCATCCGCACTGCCCAGAGAGGAAAGCGTAAGCTTCCTCCTAGCATTGGTGGCTATTGCTGTCGACACAGACAGTTCCAACCACAACGAGCCTGTCCAGGACAAGGCTCCGTCTAGCAACAGGATGTCCGAGTCGGACATCTCGAGGTGCTGACTCCTAGCGCGAAAGGAAAGGAGCGTACCCAAGTAGGCAGTCAGCCTCAGGCCAGTCCTGGAATGAACTTCCAATAAGGACGGGAACCTCTCTATTTTGGCGCAAGGTGTACTCTTAAGTTGACACCAAGCCTACCACCTACATGTAGGAGGTCACTGGAACAGGACTTTCTCGTAATTTAATCGAGTGTCCTGTCGAGAGAAGGTGAAAACCCAGCCGAGGGACGGTTTTACAACGAGCCTGTCCTTGGACAAGGGGCTTCGTCTAGCACAGGATGTCCGAGTCGGACATCTCGAGGTGCTGGCTCCTAGCGCTAAGGGAAAGGAGCGTACCCAAGTAGGCAGTCAGCCTCAGGCCAGTCCTGGAATGAACTTCCAATAAGGACGGGAACCTCTCTATTTTGGCGCAAGGTGTACTCTTAAGTAGACACCAAGCCTACCACCTACATGTAGGAGGTCACTGGAACGGGACTTTCTCGTAATATAATTCGAGAGTGTCCTGTTTAGAGAAGGTGAAATCCCCGGCCGAGGGACGGACCCTACTAAGGATGCAAGAGGCTGTGAGGCGAAGTCATTGAAGACTCGCTTACAGTCCTCCGTAAGAGGGATGCCCTTGGAGGGACGCTCACCTTGAAAAAGGAGAGACGGATGTCCCGGATCAGCCCGACTCTGTAAAAGTGTCGGGAAGAAATTTCTCCAGCAGGGCTTGAGTCTCTACCGCCAAGGACCCAAAGGTCTGGGGTGTAATCTCAGCCTGTGGAGAGGCATCATCCTCCGAAAATCCAGACTGAAACCTGATCCCAAGAAGGGCGGTGTAAGCAGTCTCAGGATTCCTCCCCAGGCGGAGCACCAAGTGCCGCTGGAATGGGAGTAGCCCCGACCGGACGATCAAAGCTGAACGTGGTCGAGAGACGCCCGAAGTGGGGCGGTAAGGCTCTAGTGTGTTGGAAAACAAACACAATGAGCCAGATACCTGAGAAAAGGAACCGGATCCCAACCCACTAGAAGCAGTGGTGGTAAACAAGGGAAAACCAGTGTTCCTAGCCGGATAACCGGTAAAAACCGGTATCCGAACCGGATATCCGGTATTCGAACCGGATATCCGGCAAAAACCGGTATCCGAACCGGATATCCGGTATCCGAACCGGATATCCGGTATCCGAACCGGATCCGGTATCCGACCCGGTATCCGAACCGGACCTGGGTCGGGTACAGGTATCCCCCCTTCCCCCTTGGGGGGGAGGGGTTGGAGTCAGGCGTGGTGGGGAGTACAGACACAGAGTCTGACCAACCACTCCGCTCCACAATGATCTTGAGATAATTCAAAAGTTCATGGGAGACGCCCAACTCAGAAGAAGTGGTCGCCCCTTGGGGGCTAACCTTCTTCTTCTTGGCCCCCCCTGACACATGAGGTGAACACACAGTCGGTGTCAGGGGGAGAGAGTCCGCCTCGCCTGTTGGCTGGGCAGTACTCTGGCGCTTACGCTTCTTGGGCAGGTGGGCATGTTTATCGCCCCCTTTACCCTTAGAAACGGGCACCGCCTCCGTAGTAGGCCCTGAAGGGAGTACTTTTGGAGGATCACGACTCTCTTTTTCCCTTACCCGCCTTGCTTGTGTTAGAAGCGTGCGGAGAGACAAAAGGAGCCGATCCCTGAGCAATCACACCTATGGCTGAAGAGCGAGGAATGATGCTCGAGCGAGACGAACTGTGGGCAGGGATAACACCCACAGTTTTATCGGTGAGAGGTATTGGCCGGAGGCACTCACTCCCACCGTTATACAAGTCTCTATCTTCGAGAGAGGTATTGGCCGTTCCCAGCACTCACTCTCTCGGTTTTCCCCGCATGAGTTGGTCGTCAAAAAAGACGGCGAACTCATAACGGGGCGAGCCGTACACGAAGTAGGCCCTAACTTACCTTAGTCGAAGCTCCGTGGAAGTTATAATGTTGGTGCGAGATTAAATTCTCGCAGCCAACCCTTCCAAGGCTGGGCGAGTCCCCTTATAAGTATTAAATACTGGGGAACGCCAGCCGAACGGAGACCTCGACATGGCTGAAAATAAAGACAAGCAACAATATAGAAAACCATATATAGTAATAAATTTATTATTATTACAAAAGAGTATAGATCTATATAAAGGTAACAACCAACTCACAAGACGGAGTGGGAATAAACTCCTATTACGGAGCACAATGTATGATAAGACCGCTTGTCTAAGCGCGTTGAATCAACCACCTACAGACACGGGGGCTAGCCCGACGCAGTGTACTAGTACACCGTCTGTGAATAAAGCCCCGAAAGTGAGGAAAAACGGCAAAGTAATTTCATTAATTTACCGTGAAGGAGGTTGACTCAGGAAAAATCCGATACACCAAAATGAGTGTGAAAACATGGTGAACGGGATTTTTATTGCGAAAGGCAACCAAAAACACTTTTGGAGGTAAAAATCTCGCAATTTAGGTTAAGACTTAGCTTCATAGATGTCACTTCTCTGACGGGCGAGAACGGAAGAGGAAGAGTATGGCGGTGGCGCGTTTGGATTGGTGGACGGGGAGTACGCGCGCGCGCAGGCAGGGGCTGCGCGTTTTAGACTTAGGTTTTCTCGAATGACGGCATAGTTTGGGAAACTAGCAAATAGGTAGATACATCGATTTATTGCTGTAAATATAAGATATATGCTAAAAGCCATGGTAAAGTACATTCTGGAGTTGGAAATAATGATATGCTTAAATGCATCACAATAATCTGAAAAAAGAACTCTCACATACTATGGATATTTGTACTCTCATTAGATTCTGTGAAAGTTATTTTTTTTTTTCATTTTCAGCCTGTATTAAAAACTCCAGACAACCTTCAAAATGTTGCGTGTTTAACCCTTTGACAATAGGCAATGGTCTAATTCCCATAGACTTTGTGCAGTTACCACTCTGTTCACTAATACCCCTTTCAAGCCAAGTAAGTTCAGAGTTACGCGGGGAAAGGTTTGGTCTGAAAAGGACAAGGGAAAAGTTACCCACGTAGAGCCGAAGAACTTCCCCGCGAAACTTGCGGGGAAAGAGAGATTCAGAGGGTAAGTGGTTGGTTTGAAAGGTTGGTGGAGAACTTCCCCAGTGAAATACATCATCGATCAATTATCACTTCTGGCCGGTCACATTATGATCCCATGTCGTCGCACTGACTTTCATTAACCCCGCACGAAAACACAAGCACGAGCGCCCTGAATTTGAGCTGACTTCCGGCCTAGCGAACGTGGAATTCGGAATCAATGGTAGGGAGGTCGGTCTGAAAGGTGCTCCTGTTCTTCTCCAGGTAAAGTAAGGAATTCATGCTCGTAAAATTTGAAGGTTTTCACTGGAGAAGTGAAAGGGAAACTCAACAGCAGATTGTGGACGTTTTTATGCCACGAGAGGGCACCGTGATTGTTACCTGATCATGCCCCCGCGGGGGGCAAACTTCGGACAGACTGTTCGCCGCGCAACATGCACGTTCCGCCTGAGCTCGAGCACGATATTCAGTCAGCTTCGTGCAGTCTGAAATGCAATCCCAGTAGTCCGACGGATGCGTACAGCGCACAAACTTTGTGTACGAGTGAATGGGGCTTACGCAATCCTGACTTTCCCCACGGACGCCTAGTGGCGTATCCCTTTAAGCGGGGAAACTGGTTCGAAAGGGGTATAATAAGCAATGGGTTAGGAGAGCAGCCTACAAGTTTAGTATGTGCTCTTATGTAGCTCAATGAAACGGAGTGGCACAAAAAGATGCATTCGGAATGCAAACAGAGAAATTGTTAGTGAATTAAAAGTTGTTATATTCCACGTACTAAGAATCTTGCTGTTAGATTTGGTCAAAAGGTAATCACGTGATAAAGCGTAGTTTTCCCGCTCAATCGACCCTGGAAGAAAAGTTTGTGACCTTGATGGGATAGTACTTACTTTTTTTGCTGATCTCTTCAGTCCATTATAGAGTCACAATGCGTTATCAATATTTTGGGTATGCGCGATATGGAAGTGCGTGACCTTTACGAATAGTCAGAATGAAAAGTGCGTGACCTTTACGAATAGCTCCATAAGCGTACAAAAATAAGCTTAAATAAGCACACATTGCCCATTCGCGCGCTTAAATAAAACACATGTGAACACCCAGGAGGAGGGGTTTTATGTAATTGTTTTAAACTTCTTTTGTGAATTCGGGCCTAAATATCTTTTTCGAGAAGTAGACAATAATTGTCCTTGTACCAGTTAAATGTTTCAGATGTGGAATATAAAGCAAATAATCACCTTTTGGGTTCAGGCGAAGAGACGTACTATCACTTCCTCGGCGATCTGAATGTATACGCTATCTGAGATAGCTACATCCAGATCGCCTCGGAAGTGATAGTTTGTCCCATCACCTTCACCAACGGTAATTATTTGCTTACTATTTGACATATACAATGACAATTTTGGTAATGTTCAGCCTATTTATGGTAGTAACGGTGTATTTACACTCTATATTGTTTAATGATATGTTTCTACCTTAATGCAATGGAATTACAATTTTCAGCAATATTCATTTTGCTTTCTGGAAGCGTCTTTCCGTGCCACTATATTTCTCTAAGCTACCTTACTATGTGTTATATTCATTCACACCTCACTCACTCACAGTGGATGGCTGCTCAAGTTCAAGTTTTTCAATAAGGAGAAGCAACCTGACGACATAATAACCAAAAGCAGCCAGGTCCGAGGCACACAAGGGCGACAGCAAGCGATGGGCAGTCACGTCAGGCGTGAGTTTTGTGGGGGACTTGTGTTTGTTTTGTGTTCTGGCCTCCTCTTTTTCTTTTTTGGGCTCTAAGAAATGGGGGCAGTAGTGCTTTAGTAGCAAGGAAATGAAGAAATAAAGAAGCAAATTTGTAGCAGAGTTGGAACAGTTTTAGGTTACCTGTCAGGATTAGTCTAGCCATTCAGCCCACTTTACATATTATTATGTTTTCTTTTGTTTTGTTTTATATTGTATTGATTATGCATTGAACAATTATCAACTGTATAGATTATTCATTACATTCATTTATTGTTGTTTCTGCATATTGCCATCAACCTGATTCATTTGCATATCAGGTCAAATAGTGTATAAACACATTTGTCTTGATTTAATTCACTTCATTACTTCAAGAACACCATTTCCTTCTAAGTCCCACAATATAAATTCCAAATTTTGGATTGTAAGCACTTTCTGTAATATTTCAGAGAAAATATCAAATCATTTTTGTATCGATGTTTTGTTGATTCAAAACTGCAACATTTAATCTAATTTCTTTTCTAGCTATAAAATTTTGTCATTTTTAGAGAAGACAGCATATTCTAATAACATGGCAATCGAGAAAGAGAAGGTGATATTAACTTAACTATTCAGAAATTTCCCTACATTTTGTTTATTCTACATTTGCCATACAATTCATATTCTAAAAACCACTTCTTGTCAAAGAAGCAATTTTTTACTTTTCTGCTTGAGTAAAGTGCCTCAATCGATAATGGACAAAAAAGATTTCCAACAAGACAATTAGGAAAGTATAGATTCACCGAATGATATCGTAGAGTGGATATTGATTAGCATTCCTACTAGAATACAGTATGTAAATTAGTAAGCGCTAGCTGTATTCAAGGCCTTCACGTAGGATAGGCTGGCACCGACCGTAAATGCACCAAAAATCAACCTCTCAGCAACGCATCCATTGACACACTTTTCACCTTAACAAGAGCCTTCACAATATCTCACTACAAATTCTCAATAAAATTCAAATGATATTTTCCAAATCAAATGTCCGTGGAGATGCATTGTCGTCGTTTGCAGCAGTTGGGGAGGAGAAGTCGGGAGGTAGATAAATATTGACGCGAATGATTACTCCCTCCATTACGAACGCAAACGAGGATGTCGACTCCAAAGCGCGTATAGTTTACCAAACCATCTCGCCATATCAGTGTTCGCTCGGCCTCGCACTATGACTACCACAGATCAATGTTAGCATTTACCTCCATCGATTGCGTCGATATGAAGAGAGAAGTACCCTTATTATTCTCATCATTTCATGAGAATGTTTATCAGTAAAGGCCGCAAAGAGGACAGGCTTGCAAAAAAGTTTTCATTCATAAAAAAGATCTGAATGAACAGCTTTGGTACACAAGAGATTGAAATTTATCAACATAATTCCTCTTCTATGTCTATTCTTTTATTCTTTTGACAGCATTTCTTGGTTCTTTTTATTTGTACTATATGTATCTACAGGTACATATATTTATTATGGACTATTAAAATAAATCTCAACTTGAACTTAAATTGAATTTGATGTGGAGAAATGGTGAACTTATCTAGTGAATGTCCAAAGGATTTTAACCCATTGCTAATGGGTATTGGGTGGTCTAAGTATTTAGTCTATGGTAATCAAAGAATTCAGTAGTCAAAGGATTAACACAATGTCAACATCCAAACTTCAAATAAATAGATATGTACATGTAGGATGTTATGGTCCTTTGAGAGTCAAAAGGCCATTAACTCTATGTAAAAACATATAATCTAACACCCTTCTGGCTCTCAACTAATGATATAATATAAGAATATCACATATACCGTACGCCTACAAAAGTACTGTCTCTGAAATACTAACAGCATCATTATCATACCTAAATATTTTATTTGGATACAACTATTTGCCATAATGACATTAGAATATTTAGCAGAATATATCTCTGAGTAATTGAATACTAAATACTTCATGGCAACAGAACCATATGAAACATATATGAGCCACTTATATATTAAAAGTACACGTATATAAAATACTAATACTATATTGTCTGTTGAGAGCAGAAAGGGTATTAACTTGTTTAACAGTTTTAACACCCATCTGGTTTTCAGCAGATCATATAAAATAAATTAATGGGTTTTTTTACTCCCACCAGATGGTACTATATGAACTTAAAAGACACAAATAGTAGGCCTATAATGATCCACTATTGAAAGCCATTCATATATAAGAATGCACAGTTGCATAGTTGATACACTATTTACCTATCCTCTGTCATTTGGATAGTAATATACTAACTGGGATCAAAGCAGTCAATATTTGGTTATTATTATGCCATGCACAACAGGGGAAAGAGAGATGAAAAGTAAGAGCCCTCATTTTGTAATTATGAGAGGGAAAGAAGACCTCATACAGCTATCAAAGCAGGGAGTGAATAGTCTAGAAATTCAGACACTGATATCATTTTGCTAGAAAGACATTAACAATGGAAAATAAAAAATGTTTCACAATAGCTGCATTAAAATCCTGGAACAGCTACCACTTTTTATTAGAGACAGGACTTGTCATGAAACCTTCAAAGAACCTTTTAAATGTACTTCTTTCCATTGCAATGATTTAACTAATTTCATATTTTGTATTTTGCTTTCTTGCACATTTTTGTAGGCCATGGTACTTTTTGTTTTGAGTGTCCAATAAATATGTGATATCGCCATCATCATCATCATCATCATTAATATTGCTATCATTATTATCATTTCTTTTACTGTGTTTAGACTAACTGTATTATAATGTGTGGACTGGGTATTCACAAATGAGGTCTCAAAAGAAATATGTGTTTTATTTCAAAGCTTATCTGCATCAACTATTATTACAGAAACACAAAAGACTGAATGAACAGACTAGGCATCTAGGATATCCTCCTCATAAGAGGAGATGGTAAATTTGTTCAGGTAATGATGGAATACAGAGATAGACCCTTCAGTTACAGTTAGGAATTGAATATCTCCACAAATTGTTGGTTTTAAAGGTCATCTAGTTTTGATAATGACGAGAGTAAAATTCTTCAAACCCAACAAATTTTAATAAATTGGATAATTGTAAAATATGATCATGAGATCTGCCAAATGATTCTGACGGAAGATGAATAATTGTAGATTTATAATCACAGAAAAATTGTGACATTTAGCGGTTCATACCACTGATTAGACAACATAGTCCCACATGTGCATATTTGTGTAACGTTCTGCATAGCATCATTTTTCAGCAGTTTATGTAGAGTATGTTTACATTGGACTGATGGAAACAGCCAAATTAAATGTGGCATTAATACACATACATGTAATGCAGTCTGGCAAAATGAACTAAGACAATTTCTCTTGGTGCACAGTTTTGTTTTCAAAGTTAAGAATACCTTTAAGCTTTTCAGAGAAGCATGTAGAAAAAAGACGGCCTGCTTGATGGCAGAACGATGGTCATTACTATAGATACAGTGTTTGTTTTTCCTACAGCTAGGTTAATTTATAGATGAAATGAATTCCAGATGAGGGATTTCCTTTTGGAAATGGTAATTAGAATGAGTTGCAATTTTTATAGCGGAAATGTTTTGTAAAATTGCGGGATTACAAAGCAATTTGGGTATAGTGGGTGGCCTCGAACAGAAGGAATCTACTTGGATTTGATAACATAATTTTATCTTTCTTTGAAAATAATATCATCTCTAAATATTAGGATAAGCTGATAGATATTTTCCTTTTATCATTGCATTGTACCATAAGACAAGTTGATAGAACACACAGTCAAATGAAAGAGTAAGGCAATAGATCTTGTTGAATAAGTAATAAACTAATACAACCAAGAATTAAATTTGGCAATTTTAGAATACCAAAAAGTCTGATGCAAAGGACAAAATGTGGAAAGAAAGGGACAGCTATCAAAATAAAACAAACAAGAAAGAGATGGGAAATGAGAAAGAGGGATAAACAGTCTTAAAAGACAATGTTGGATGCTGCTACAAATCTTATGCATATTAATATGAGATTGATAAGTTCTTTGACACACGTGCAGTGCAAGGAGCTGAAGATAATAAACAGCAAGGAACCATGGTAAATTTCTAGGTTGTTTTGAGTAATTCTGTTAATTTATATTGTGATAATGACTTTGCTCCTGGTTTGAGGCTGTATGAGTTGTGCTGATGCCCCACACATTGACAATGCACAGTGCATCGTAGAACATACTGTAAAAGTGGTTTCTTTCGCGGTGGTTTTATTTTCACGCTTTTCGCGTGTTGAGATTGAACCGCGAATTTAACATCACGCGAAAATGTTTTGAAAAGTCGCGAGAAACTAACCACGCTAGGAAATGTTTTGAACTCGCTGCTTGCAAAGCTTACGCCTTCTTACACGGTGTACACATACAACGCTATTGCACACACACAAAGATTCCGCGCATTGCCACATGCCACACACAGCCACGCACAGCGGTACACAGCGATACCGCGCAATGTAGGTCAACTCCTGTGTGGTCGTTGTACTGGAGTATGTTGGTGATGTTATTAGTAAAACAAAAGAATTCATTCATGTGCAAAAAACAGTTTTTGCCGACTGTGAATTCACAGATTTTGCCGACCGCGAATTTAAACACACGCGAAAAAGTCGGCACCGATGGAAACCGCGAAAGTATCTGTACGCGAAACCACTTTTACAGTATGTCAAAACCTTTAAAACCAGGCAAATTTAAATTTATCTCCATTTTCAGGAGCCTTGACATTAATGTCTACCTGAACACAAATCTATATCATCCTGTCACTAAGGGGCAGTATACTTGACATTGTTAACAAAATCAGTTTTCTGTTTCGAATCCTAAAATTCCAAGTTATGCCCTAACTTGTGATGTGTATTACAATAAAAACATCTATGGTTTTGAGCTCTAATGCATATTTTTAAAATTTGGGAATAGGAAGAATGGGTGTTTTCATCTTTAAACATGTTTTGCCTGAAATAATGTTTTTGAAGCTTTAAACCCTATACATTTTGTTCTTATTCAAAAGACAATTCTCATATTTCCCCCAGACACTGATATGTATTCCCATGCCATCCTAAGTTTAGATCAGTTACCTCATACCAAAAATAAACCTGGCAGCTCAGACATAATACTGAAAAGATGTATCTGAAGATATGTATCACAGTTGGTAGGATACCACTAGTCTTACTCCTAACAACCCATTCCAAACTTTTTAAGTAAAAATTGCAAAAAGAGAATAAATGTCTCAATGAGTTTGATGCTCAAGCCTATACTTCTAAATATTGTAGGATAAAAAAATTCAAATGGCCACCAATTACAAAAAAGAACAAAAAACAGAAGTAGCATTTGTTGTTGTTGTCAATTGACATAATGGTGTTATGAGTGAGACTATACTGGACAGCCTGGAGTGACCCATACAGTGCAAATGGCATACCTCTCACCAGCATATGACCTTAGTCTAAGGTCAAATAAATAGCTAACATATGAAAGAGGGGGTTGGTTCTGGTTACTGTTGCCTCTGTTTTTCAATTTATCCCCCTCTTCTCTCACATGTATTCATAAATTTTCTTTTCACCATTATTCTCCACCCTCTATTTTGTCTTTTCTATCTTTATCTCTTTCTCTCATCTTTCTAATCTTCTCTATCTCCCACTCCCCCTCTCTCTCTCTCTCTCTCTCTCTCTCTATTATCTTTGTTTACTTATATTACTTTTTTGTTTGTCTACGTCTCACCCCACCCTTTTTATATATCAAACCACTCACTTATTTGCAACCCATCTTCAAATAAATTCATCTTTCACACTTTACAATTCACTAACTACTGCCTTTATACACCCCTGTATGCTGCAACCAATCTATATAATTAGAAACCTAAATAGCAGCTGCACACTAATTATTAATCAAATAATCAACTAATCAATCGCGATTGCCCACCTTCCTTACACCATTTCCTACATGAATTATATTCTAATCAATCAATCATTTAATATGTCACTTCACACACTCACTGCATTATAACCCAGATCCTCCATCACCATATCAGGGTTGGATCAAGGGTTTTGTACACTGGGGGATCTAATTTCCAAAAATTTCTGACAAGAATACAAAGGGGAGGAGTTAGCAAACAAAAAAAGTGGTCCAGTTCTCAAAATCCCTGACTAGCAAAATGAAGGGGGGGGGAGTCTCCCCACCCTCATCTACCTCTGCATTAGTATACTAATTAATCAATCACTTAATACAATAATTCACACTCCCATTACATTGTAACCCAATTCCACCAATGGCCATACAATGTATGTCATCTACCCTCACCTCATACAACCTTGAACCTTACTCTAAGGACACACAAATACCTGGTCAACCTTCCTTGCTAAACCATATCATTTTAAATTGGATTGTCTGGAACCCCCTGCAGACCAGGATTTGTCTTCCATGTTTTCCTTGACAGATTACCGTAATGGCTGATTAGGCTGCAGCAGAGGTATCAGATTCTGTTTGTTCACATCATGTAATAGCCAGGATCACTCTCTTAACCCTACACCAGAAAAAGTTTATGGGACTGTACACCATGGTACATGCAGAGGAAAGCTGGAACAAGGAGAAACAAAACAAATCTTCTTCTTTCTTTTTTTTTTTGGGGGGGGGGGACAAATTAAAATGGAGAAAACCTACTACCAATAACCTGCCATGTTTGCATATAGCACTGAGTAGATGTATTTTCTTTTATATAGACACAAAGAGTGATTTGAAAATGTGCAGTCAACAAAAGTCACAGAGTAAGGAACAAGAAATGTGCACTTCCTTTCCATGACAAAAAGAGCTTCAAAGTTGCTTTTATTCAGAATTGTAATTTAGATGATTTATCATACCAATATCCAGGTTACTCAGATACCCCAAGACACAATACATCATGTGTAATACGATTAGAATTTAAAAACTGGTAATACTGGTACAGGCTAGAAATTCTCATGCACCAAAGATTAATAGAGTAATTGGCCATTGGACAAGATAAAAGAACTGATGGTAAAAATACAAATTGATCAGACCATGTGGATTATAAACAAATTGGGTTGCACTGAACCAGACATGAGACAAAATGGTTATTAAACAAAGGAATATTAGACTTTCTTGTGTCTTTGAAAATGTTAACCTTGATTCTCTTCAATGATTTCTTAGAAGCTAGCATATAACTCAAAATAAGAACAAATAAACATGAAAAATGTCCTAATTGTTTGAATGATTTTGAATGCTGAATTACCATCAAATTCTTTCAATCTTAATTTCACTTTCATTCCATCAATTGTCTATAATTGTCTCCATGGCAATGAGGCCTAAGTAAACATTTACTTTCATTACCTATTTTCACCCATATCCCGTGTGTGTGTGTGTGTGTGTGTGTGTGTGTGTGTGTGTGTGTGTGACTACTCACTTGCTATGATACACGCAACACCACAACCGCAACACACTGCGAAAATTAATTCAACCTTTCAAAAAAAGTCAAAACACCCTGGCATGTTACTGGGATGTTTCGATAACATGTTCCTCTCCAACCCTTTAGGCCAGCAAGTCGGGAGTGTCAACATTTTATTCCCTCATCTCTGTTTTTATTTTATCTTCTTTTGCTATCATACCCTAGGGTCCTTATAAAAGAGATGATTTCTCATCCTGAAAATACAAAACACAATTTTGAGTGATAGACGTTCACCTAGTAGACTTGATTGAAATGCCTCTTACGTTGTCTGATAAAGAAATTGTGTTATGAATTAGTCAGTTACAAAACCATGTATATTGCTCTCGTGTGTAATGCTGTATATGTATAACGTTCCTGTTTGCATGGTGCAGTGAAGTAATTGGCCTTCGAGCGTAGAGGGGCCCCATTTTTATACACCTTGTTCAATTTAGATGTTAATTTTTCTTCTGCTGTTATTTCCCAAAATAGACAACCTTTTGCTCACTCTATCTTGATATTGCTGGCTTATATATGCCGGATGAGGCTGTTTTTACGTTCGTCATGTCTGGATGTTATTGTCAAAATTATTGTCAAAATTATTATTTGCCTTCAGTTTTTCTTTTTTTTCGTATTCATTACCATGTCTCTGAACCATATAATATAGAAATACTGTGCCATCATCCAAATGCTTGTCATCACCATCATAATCATCACTGTCATCACTATAATCGTCATTATCATCGCCATCATCACTATCATTGTCATCATCATCATCATCATAAATCACCATCATTGTCATCACTATCATCGTTATCATCTTCATCATCATAATCACTATCATCATCATCATCACTATCATCATCATCATCATCATCATCATCATCATCATCATCATCATCATCATCATAAATCATCATTGTCATCACTATCATCATCATCATCTCCATCATCATAATCACATTATCATCATCATCATCACTATCATTGTCATTATCATAATTTTACGATATTGATGCAAGCAGCATCAATATATTCCTCCTCCCATGCACATCAATAATATCCATCTTGTTCAGCTGTTATTAATCATGCACAACACACAGCCGATTGCCATCACATTAGATAAGATATTCTCTTTCATCTGTTATTACAAGGGAGTCTGAGGGGTAATTAACCCAGTTTAAAATGCACAATTACCCTAACTTTCCCTCCATTTTCCTTTTTTTGTAAAAGAACTGAGATACATACAAAATACAGTTTTATCAGTACAGAAAGTGTATCCCAATTTCATATACTGATCAAGAGCAAGGAAATGTCAGCTGAATAGGTATGGCTAGGGAATGTTTTATGATGGAGCTACTCGCTTTACAACGTTTTGTTATATGTTTCGTTATACGATGTTCAGAGGGAACAAAAAAATTACTTATCCTAAGCTGTACAATGAATTTTGCTTGTGTGAACAAGGGATAAGAGCATAGTTTATTCTGTAGTCAATCATGATCCTATTCTCTCAATTCACATACATGTCTAGGCGAGGATTTAGAAGATTAATCATTCTAGTTTCCTCTTATAACGTAGTTGTCTCATTTTGCCCATACAGCTCACTCTCAAACACAGATATGTCATGTAATTGCAAGATCTTTATCGCCACGACATAAATTTTTTATAAACACAACCATTCCGTGTCCAATTTGATTTGAATCTTCTCAAACATCACGTCTGGCTATCCAACAAAGTATGACCAATTACCAGTGAGAGTATTGTTACGGTATGACCAATGCACAAAGGCTATCTGACCTTTCAACTGCGGACTTGTTTCAACAATGCATCAGGAGAGAATGACAGGTGGGAAAATATCTTCCCTTTTAGAAGTATTTTGTAAAGCTGATGGGTCTGAAGTTAGGAATGAATACATATATTTTTAGTGATGATTTATTATTATTCAAACTGTCATTGATTTAGATACTATTTTCCATAATCACTGCCTACCAAATCGGGACTTGTGGTTTCAAAACTTTAAGTTAGCAAAAATTTAAGTTAACAAAACCATGACTCCCTAACCACAACGAGGGTTCACACGAGCCCTAAACAACAAGCTGAAACTACAAGCCCAGCGATCGGCGTGGTTAACCCCGGAAGTAGATACTACCGATTGTGTGCACAGTACACATAGAGATCTTGGGTTAATAATTTGCACGAAGGGTATAACCCAGAAGTTTAACATGAACAGTGAGGTCATCGCTAACAGAGAGTGCGCCAGAGGACCACCCACTGCTCGTGGTTTCGGCCTTAACCACAAGCTCGCTTGTGGTTCTAGAACTACAAGTAAACTTGAAGTTTTTAAACTATGAGTCCGTTCATATGGTCTGAAACTACAAGATAACTACAAGTTAACTTAAAGTTTTGAAACTACAAGCAAAACTTAAAGTTTAGCTCCTATTGTGTCAACCTTCTTAAACCTTATGCAATGTCAAGAAGTTCAATCATTCTCTTGACTTGGGTATGCTTATAAAGTCCCTAGAATAGGAAGGACTTGATTGTAGGTTCTTTAGATCACTAGTAATAGGAAAACATCAATCAAATCTTTGTCAACCTTCTTAAACCTCATGCAAGTCAAGAAGGTGCGATCTTTCCCCTTGACTCCAACGTTGAGTGCTAGAATCACATCGCCTCCAGCGCTCTCCGACTTCCTACCCAACCTTTATCCAAACACAGGGGCCACGAGTCAAACCGCCACCCAACACCCGACTTCTATGCGGAGGTCGCGACCCTCCTGCGTCAAGTTCAACGATCTACAAAGAACGTTCCTGTCTGCTAATCCCTACTGGATTGTAAAATGATAACAAGATCATGAAAGTAATACCCAATGGTTCCTTCTTAAGGGGATGAGAGGATGCATGGGGAGTTATTTTTTAGTATCCGTTACTGGTAGAGCTCTATCTGATGTTGATATTTTGCAGTGACCGTGCATTTGCTTGGTGTATTTAGAGATTGGTACAAGAGAGAGATGGATGAAAGTGTTCAATCACTCCATGGTCTTTGTTGTTGTGCATGGCTTAAGTTACACCTAATAGCTCCTATATTGGAACGATTCTACATCCCAAATAAATTTTGAAGTAACACCAGTTGCGGCAACATCTTTGGGAAATTTCGCAGTTGCTGAATGGTTTGCTAATTAGAGAGAAACAAATGGGGTGGTTCTGTTGCTAGGACTTTTTAATTGAAATATAAGGGGGATGCTTATTACAAATTGAAATGGATAGTGGATAGAAGAAGTTTGTGAAAGAGAGAGAATGAATGGAAGATAACACTAGAGATGAGAGAGAGGATACAAGAGAGATAATAAATGAGACAGAAGAGAAGGATTGAGATAATGAAAGAGAGATGGGGGGGGGGGAGAAGACAAAATAATTTCAATTAAAAACACTTGCTTGCAGCGGACTGTAGGAAAGGGGTGGGGTAGGATGGATATCAATGCCAAATTATAGAACAAAGACGTCAACATGAGAAAGAAAAGTCATGTCATTACTATGATATTAATATTGTATTTAGAAGAATTGGGGCTGCTCAAACATCGACCACAAATACTCCACCCTAGTCCGCAAATATTTTACAAGCACAGAAAACTTATTCACTCAACTTCTCTTGGTAGCAAAGTGACTTCCGACCTATACAAATTCACCTCAACTGAACCCTTTGTGCTCCCAACAAACAATGACCCAAGGGTCTCCAGAACTCAAAAGTTATGTTTTTCTTTAATTCAACCTCCATCCAACTTACAAGAAAGGAGAATAATAGAATTCCCCATATTCCTTCCCCAAATTTTTTATGGCAGCTTGGCTTGCGTTTTCGTTCACAAGACTGTTACCTTGTCCATGCAATAGGAGAGAGAAAGAATTTTGTTTTTTTGAGGAAAGAAATTTTTCTGACTTTGTTGGGGGAAAAATGAAAAGTATTTCACAATTCAAAATTTGCCTGGGGTTGTTTTGGTATAATGGACTGGCCAGGGTCAATTTGGTGAGAGCATGAATAAGAGCTCTATTGAACAGTGTAGTCTGATGGGGGTACTGGGGAGGGATGGGGGTACTAATACCGGTAGTAAGGGTATTTAGGGCCGGAGGTAGTAGGGGAACACATATAGGACCTAAGGTATATGTGGTATTGGTGGTATGTTAATTATCAAAGGGTTCAATGACCCACATAAGACATTAAAGTATGAGGAAGTTTGTACATCGCATTGGGAGGGAAAACAGGAGTAATATGGCTGACAACTTACCTCTTCGCTGTGTGCTTACAAATATAACTTTTCATTTTACAAACAAATATTTTCATACTGCTAATTTCACAGCTTCTACATGAACAATATTCACAATTGAAGGCTTTTGGTAATATTATCAATTCCATATAACTGACACAACATGAATGGCTAACACACACACACACAAAATTATATACTGTAAGATTCATTTCAGTACATAATCATGTGCACCCTTCATCAAGTTCTTGTGGCATTATAAGTTATATTCTACACAGAACAATTATATTACATATCATTAAAAACACACTAATATTCCACCTACATGAATGTCCAATGTACCTCCCAAGTATTTGATGGAAAATGCTTTCATTTAAGTTAAAACAGATTTTCCTAAATATGTGTATGACAAAAGGAACCATACATTTACATTATGTACAATTTGTATACTACAATAACGAGTCTAAGTAGCAGCACTATGTTACATGTTTCCATTGTGAATCAATCAGATTCTAATTCAAATCGTATCTCAAACCACCCCCACTCTCAATCACAAAAAATCATGTCCACGCTCCGAGTACCACGTCTTATGCATGCAATAGTACAGCTAGAGGGACATAAATGGTAGGTAGGACTAGATTTAAGGCATCACAAAATAGACCACAACCCCCACAAAGGTGTGAAAGCTGCTCTTGTCAAAATGTTGACCCAAATGTAAAGGCTACAAATGACAAAAGGAGCTGGATTAAAGGTGTTAGGCAGTTCACAAGGGGGTCATTAGGGGTGTACAGGAGGGATTATAAAGAGGGTCACAACTGTACAGTTAGAAGCTAATCCATCACAAGAGGGGGTATAACTACAGGAGGAGAAAATGATAACTTTTGATGTTTCTAATCATCCTAAACTAAACACAAAGATTTGAGGATCATTTGTGTAATGGCAGATATATGTGTAAATGATGTTGGACATCTTGATGTTTGGAAGAGCATGTAGAGAGATGTAAATACTATATAAGCTGAAACGTGGTCTATTTCACATATGACAGGAGCACAGACATTTTCAAGATTTGATTTCGCGAAACTTTACATATGCTACAATTTACAATACATGTTCGCACAGCATTGCTTGCTGATTTTTGCATGTTGTTAACATTGGTACCCTACTACAATTTATCAAATTCACAAAAATAATGGTTTCAAATACAGTTTATAATTGATAACTTGTACATATATACTGTAAAAGTGAAAAGAACGCGCGATCTTGTTTACTCAAATTTGGGTCAATGTGCGAACTTTTATTAGCTGCGCGCGATAAATTGAAGTCGCTTTGAACTTTGATCCAGAGAAAGGAGCAGCCAACTGTAAAACTGCCCATAGATTGCGACTAGTCACTCCCTTTAAGTTGGAATACAATGCTTATCTATTTTGGGGAAGGTGGTTGATAACGTTCTTAAGAAATATTAAAATGGGTTCCCTATACATCCATTTATGAAGCTACAAGAAGTATGATTTAAATTGAAATCAAGCACTGCTCATCAAGCAGCAAACCCTATAATGAGAAACAATACTCAAGTCAAATTTAAAGCAAACCAATTATCCACAAGGTTTCCTAATGTAAGATACAATTCTTGAAATACATGCAAACGTTTCTCATTACCAGAGTGGAATCCAATATCAATTCATTAATGATGCAAAAACTTGCATGAACACATCATGATTCACTAAAGCAGACTTGCGCATGATTGCTTTATCAATTGTCCTAAATCCCTCCTTAGTGCATGGTACATTACAGATTCATATATACAGCAATACATCTCATCATGTCTGACAACTGTCATAGAAAAGACATGATTTTCATTTCTACCATGACATCCCACTAACATGGGAGTCATAAGAAGAATACATGTGAGGAAAGACGCTTCAGCAGTCTTACTCTGATACTAATGAATAACCCTGTTCACATTAGCAAAATTCATTGTGTAGCAATAAGAAAACTTTATACACTGTCCCATGTACGACACATGCTCCATGGTCTGTACTAACCAACCAAGCAAGTTATAACTTTAGAACTCTAACCCTCACCCTAACCCCATATACGTGACAAAATAATGCCTGCAGCAAAATTTGGTCAAAGGAGCATATGTTAAAGCACCTGTAGAATAAGTCTGAACATCGTATGATGAAAACATCATAAATACCGAGGGTTACAGCATCCTTTCAAATATAAACTTGATAAGGATCTACTTCTTGCATGAATATCATATCATAAAAAAACTGTATTACTGGGCAGCGCTTATCACGAGTGTGAACTGATGATTGGCCAGCTAAGCTGACACTAAAATTTTCCGACAAATTTCTTCAAAACCAGTTGCTTTACATGTTTCTTTATACAATACTTTTCCAAATGTGCACACCCTTTTCTCTGTACTTTAAACAACAATTCTTTACATGACGAATCTTCATACAACACTTCTACATACAACATTTCTTTATGCAAGTTTTGTATAAGTTTCCTCTAGTGTGAGCAGGCCAATACTCTGATGCTAATGAATAAGTTCTGTGGATGAAATATCACTCCCTAAAGAGACTCCGATGTCAAAATCTAGACACCATTAGCGGACATCTTTGCCAAATATATGTGGAAGAAGTCATGATAGTCGCACTGCAAGACTGTAGTATGCATATTACAAGGGTGCTCCTTCATACGCTGCAGTGACTACTAGTCTGGGCTTCATTTCTTCTTCTGTTCAAGTCAGCACCAGCAGCGTCACTAGAGGAAAGGTGTTGGGGGGGGGGTGTGACACCTCCCCACTCAAATTAGCTGTCCGCAACCTCTGTCGGCAAAATAAAGGGGAGGGGAGAAAAGGGGAGAGGGAGAGGGAAGAGAAAAGAGAAAAGAAAAAGGAGAAAAGAGAAAAGAAAAAGGAGAAAAGAAAAAGGAGAAAAGAAAAAGGAGAAAAGAGAAAAGAAAGAGGAGAAAAGAGAAAGGATAAGGAAAAAAAATAAAAACAGGAATGGGAAAGGTAAAGAAAAGAAGGAAAGGAAAAGGGAAGAAAAGAAAAAAGGAAAGACGGGCCAATTTTTTTGCTTGCTCGCAAAAACACTGGAAAGTTAATATTCTGGCAAAAGACGTCACCCTTCAGCAAAGAGCTGCAGCCCCCCCCCCCCAAAAAAAAAAAAAAAAATTGTCAAAGTTCCGATATTCGGGCAACCACCACTTCATATTCGAGCAGGGAGGTGCCAGAATATCTATATTTTAGCAGCAAAATTCCTGGATAAATACACTTTTCACTATGAAGATTAAAAAAAAAAAAAAATTGAATAGTTGATATCCGAGCAAAAGACGTCATTCCCACTGAGAGGACTTAATCTGTAGGTCCACTGGTAGCTTCACCATAAACTTTTACTTGCAATTTTCAGTCTGATCAAATAAATATCATTACTGAATACGAACAAAACAATTGTATTTTACCTGATTAAAACAAAGCTTATTTTAGAGGTTTGATTTTGTAGAGGTATGAAAATGTACCATCATAGCAAGATATTGACTAAAATGGTTATGACATATTTGTCCATTTGATATTAAAGCAGCCCTGCACTACAGCCTGTGTTTGTTACATGAACTCAAAAAAGTACAATGTCAAATACTCAGTATCATCCAGACAAACTAATCGAGGAAATGATTTGTATGATAAACATATTGCATTCCAGTATATATGGTTTACAGCAGTTAAGGAATGGGCATTAATGCATATCATATGCACACACAAATGTTTGAAATGTTTTCTTTCATAGATCATATCAGATCAGTTATGATGTTATGGTTGGATCTATTGAGATCTCATTGTACCATGTGTTTTCCTAGTGAAGATAGTTAGCTCCAAAGAAATACATTTAAACAACCCATAGGGTCTATTGATAAGAATGGATGGTGAACCATATTTACAGGAAATTTATTCATCTCTGTCTACTTACTTGCTAAATATGCATATTGACATTGAAATACTAAAACTGCTCTAAGATACACAAGCCATTACTTCATTTGATACATCTGTAATACATCTATTTTCTTCCATTCTACGGTGGTAACTGGAATACCTTTACATATCTTGCACCACAGTTATTCCTTTTCCATCCTTTTATCCCACCACCCTTTAGGAATCACCGCCGTGCTCCTAAATCGTCTCACCGTGCCACAAATCTGCAACAGTTTAAGGCCTTATTTGATATTTTTGCAAGCAAACCAGGCCTGACCCGCAATCTTATTTCCATTCCTCTCCAATCATCCTTCCATTCATCACGTACCCCCCTCTACCAATCACTTTACCAAAAGTGATGACAGCATGCTCTATTCCTCCCCATGTCCACCGGTGGAAGGGGGTGCAGACGGGGCGCAGCGAGGATAAAAAGAGGATTTAGCCGGTGGGGTGATGATAGAGGGGTAATAACTGCAGGGATCGCGTAGCCACGATCTGCCTGTGCGAGGAGTGGGACAGGGGGACTCTCCGCCGCAATATTCAGTTGTCTTCACGCGGAGGGCACGAAAACAAATCACGGGTCAATAAGATCATGCCCTCTCTCTCCCTTCATTAATCAATGCCATAAATAGTTGCTCATAACGGGTGTAACATTCCTCTAAGAAGACCATGGCAATCCTGTGTCATGTCAATTACATCATTTCAATAATACAACCAGTGCATTCTCTCATAGATAATGTCTAGTGTCTTTCAAAAATCAAATTGAAATGCACTCGATTCCTTTTCCGGTAAAACTTCATCAAAAATTGAAATCCTGCTCAAATTCAAGTAATGGCTCTCTTATTTGATACAGCTGATGGACAGAGTAACGTATTTTTGGAAAGTTCCAATAAATCCAATAAAAAAAATGACCGATTGATTATACAGCAAGTCCATATGTTATATGTTGAGTTTGTGTACCATACATTACAAAGTATATAAATTGGTGATCAACTTTAGTGACATTGAATGTATCATTCTCTTTGATTTACACTCTGATGCATGCTTACAGTAGGGCTTAGCATCACATGTAACACAAGTTTGATTATAATATATGGACAGAATATCATGGACTTTCCTAAAGCAAATTTTATTTAGGGCTATAATAAAGCTAATCAAGTGTGTTTGCCAGTAAGTTAAAAACCAAGGAACCTATGGCTTTAAATCTGAGGGACTAAGCAATTAGAGATTAGTGTTTGGTTAATCCAAGGGCATCAACATGGTTTTCAACCCAAGACCTTCCTCAAGACAATTGCTAAAAGCACAGAACCAACTAATCCATAGAACAACCAAGAGATACTATACTAAACAATAATAACATAATCACAAAGATTTTCCAAGAACCAACCTAAGGCACATTCAATACCCTTGCTATACACCTGTAGCAATATGTGAACATAACAATGCCATAACATAATCTCAACATGATTGCTATTGGATATAGCTGTACAATAGGGTATTAAAATTGCTCCTGGGTTGATTCTCCTAAGTCTGTGTGATTATGTTCTTTTTATCTCTTTTGGGACAAACAAATATATCAATGACATCAGATTCAAATTAATGTATTGCTATTCAAATCCAACATCATCACATTTTGCTTCATTCTTTAGATTTCCCAAGTTGCCAAAGAGTGAGTATTAACATTCTCTTGTCTACAATGTTTAGGATTTTTTTTTTTGCATGAAGCTCTTTTTGGATTTGTTCTGGTAAATATGAAATTTTCTATTCACAGTTCTGATATTTTCATTTTCTTAACCAGAAACATTGTCGCAAAACCTGTCAGAAATCAACAAAAGAGCCACGTCAATACCCTACTGCCTGATTGTCTACAAATATGAGCTTCATTATGTAATATGTTATTCTTGTGTTTGCACATTTCAATAGGTGATGCATAAGATAATATAACATGCCTTGGGTCGATTTCTTGAAAGTCTTAACTACCATTTTCAGAGCTTATCTTTAGATTTCCAGAGCTCTTTTAGAGCTTTTCAAAGCTAAATCGCTCACCTCTCCAGTGTATTTGTGGCACTGCTAGTCTATTGGCAGTGTGTGGATATCGGCTTGGACAGAATGGGCTGCAGGGTGTGTGGAATTAGGGATCTGTTTATGTGAGGCTTTGGGGAGGATTGTGGATAAATGTGGCTGGATCCTGATGAAGATGTCTGACTGGTCTAAATGGTTGTACCTTAGATAACTCTGAGGAATATGGATGCTGATTATGCCATTGCATTTCTCATAATCTCTCTCTCTCTCTCTCTCTCTCTCTTTGTATGTCTGTACATCTGTCTCTTTTCTATTATCTCAATATGGCCATCTTTCTGGGTCTCCATCAGTCTCTCTCTCTCTCTCTCCCTTTCTTTATCTCTCTCTTACTCTATTTTCATCTGTCTGTCTGTCTATCTCTCTCTCTCTCTCTTACCATTCCCTTTCTCCATCTCTCTTTTACTTTCTCTCCGTCTCTTTTATCATATTCCTCATCTTCATATCATCATCTACATCATAAGCTATATATGGCTTTCCTTCTTTCATTTCCATCTTCTTAGGTAATATGACTCATATTACAGAACTTTAGATTCAAACAATATTTTTCCAAACCCCAGAAATTGCATACATGTATGTGCAAAAACATATTCTAGATCTAAGGTGTTTTAAAAGAATGTCAAATTCAAGGACTTTTTCTAGCTTTATCACCAACAAGCGACTGCATAACATCAACATACATTCTTAGTAGGAGGTTATTTGAAACACAAGTCTTGCTCAACATAGCACTGACACTGTTACATACTTAAAAATATCACCCTTAGCCCAACACATACATTCTTGCGTGTAGTTTCACTGGGCGAATCTTTCCCAGACATGTTTAAACGTTAACAGATCTGAGAGCGGTCGAGGCGGGCCTCATTCCACAGCACTCTAGTGTGTGAAAAGAAAGGCAAGAGTACTTCGTGGCCGCGGCAAGTCAACATCTCATTCCCTGACCCGCGACAAATTGATTCAATACGCACGCCTCTCTCACCGGTTACAGGGTTTTTCTCCTTTCGCATCGCGGCTCAGTCTAGCATTCCAGTTCTCTCTTGTTTCTTTTGAAAGAACACACGTCTACACCCTGTCTCAACATCTCTTATAGTAACTTGAGGACGATGCATAGCGATGCGATCTGACTCAAGTCTTTTCCCATCTGGCTTAAGTTTCGAATTGGGAAATCATTTCTTTGTTTTATGACAGTACAAAATCCTCTTGGATTCTGTTGGCAAGATCTTGTAGTTGTAGGGTCGATGGACGAGTCCCCAATCTAGGATAATTTTAGGTCAGGTTCTTTGATTGAATTAAGGAATACACATAGAAGAATCCTTGGTACAGATTTTCAGTTACAAAGCTTACATATTTTTGATTTGATAAAATAATGTAACAGTTAATGTTGATTTCACCATTATCATTCTTTGGGTTTGGAAATTGTTTACCTTTAAGTAGTGTTAATTTGTGTAAAAAGCCATACTTTCAATGGCTGCATGGACATTGTATAAAAACATGCATCAACCTTCTTCTTACATTAAGAATATGTTCCGGCAAGAAAAATATAGTGTGATATTATATCATCTCATCATGCAAAACAACTACATGTATATGTGCACCAGCCAATATTTTATTGGCTATCTGCAAATATTTGCTAATTTGTCTTTCTCATCCTCTTTGTACTAGATTATGAGTCTGTTTTGTCATACCTTATTCATTGTTCATTTCATGCCTGGAAATAAATAACAAAATAAAAATAAACAAAACAATTTCAAAGATAAGAAACAGATCCTGAAGCTGACTTTAATCAAGAATCATCTAACAGCCTCAAACTTTTCTCCAACATCACCAGGAAAATTTCATTAAGACACACCCTGTGGTACTAAGACTTAACCCACATTCAGCTTGTCGATCCAACCACTGCCTTGCATGAAGCTGGGCACTTAACTCTTCAACTGCTCTTCTGTTTAACAATTCAGGAGACAACATGGGATTTTTAGCACAAGACGTTCTCGGCCTGGTATTCAATGCATTAAAGTTGCATTACGGTTGGGAGGCAAATTGGTCCATGGGCATAAGATGCACTGAAGGCAATAAGGAGTATTTTAGTATTCAGATTGCATGGCTGAATGAAGACTGGTGGGGGCATATGCGGACATGTGAACTACTTAGCTGCAGAAAGGCCCAAGTCCATTACCAACTACTATGAGATAGCCAATAGTAGTTTACTCAAAATACAGCCTGTATGTTACTATCTAAAGTAAAAAATATAGTTTAATGTGCTTTGGTACTATACTGAGATCAAGAGGGGTATTTACGAGATAGCTTTCAGCTAAAGATTTCTCTTCCTGAGAGCCATAAGGGCATTAAATATATCTTTAAAACTATGAGATAACACCCTCAGGAGATAATACATAACATATAGACATATCATCACTCAGTACCAACTAAAGCATTATCAAAAGAACAGATCACAGAATTGCAAAAAAGCATGAATTGAAGAACGCTGCTATATACACTAAAGGAAAAAAGAAACTTATAAAAGTTCAAGAGATCACCAAATTAAATTCTCTGCATGGAAATGTACCAAATTTGGATATAATGTTGATTCAATGCATGGCTTTAAATGACAGTCAATAACAAAAAAGTTTTCTTCAATGCCACAAAAGAAATGTGCACTGAAACAAAGGACTCTCTAATCCCAAAGTCACAAAGATAAACTGCAGTCTTGTACACCATATGCATGTCAATGAATGAAACAAAAGAATTTCAAAAGGGATTTGCACCCCTCGAGCAAGAGGATATTGATGTTCTGCCATGGTTCGCCCGTTCACCAGACCTTTCCCCAATTGAACATCTCTGGGAAGAGCTTGGTCGACGTGTGTCAAGGCGTGACAATCAACCCATCAATAGGGAGACGCTCATTGCAGCACTGCAAGAGGAATGGAACAATGTTCCCCAGGCTACCATCGCGAATCTGATCGGAAGCATGCGAAGACGGTGTACAGCTTGCCAGCAAGCTAGAGGTGGACATACTGGCTATTAATCTGTTTGGATATGAACTTGCAAATCCCTTTTGAAATTCTTTTGTTTCATTCATTGACATGCATATGGTGTACAAGGCTGCAGTTTGTCTTTGTGACTTGGGGATTAGAGAGTCCTTTGCTTCAGTGCACATTTCTTTTGTGGCATTGAAGAAAACTTTTTGTTATTGACTGTCATTTAAAGCCATGCATTGAATCAACATTATATCCAAATTTGGTACATTTCCATGCAGAGAATTTAATTTGGTGATCTCTTGAACTTTTATAAGTTTCTTTTTTCCTTTAGTGTATATCGGGTAAACCTCAATTAGTCCAACATGGTTAAAACTTTTTAAACAAAATAGCTTCATAAAAAGCATGTAAATCAAATGCAATTACTATTTCCTCATATCTTTTCACAGAATCTACATGGAATGTATGTTTTTTGTTAGGGTGGATAAATTACCTTCTGCAGTTGAATGTAAAACTATCATCCGACATTGTATACGACTGAGGCATCCTGCAGGTTTTAATATCCATCATGAACCAAAATAATTGCATTATGTGTGTGTGTCTCTCTCTCTCCCCTCTCTCTCTCTCATTCCCTCTTTTTATCCCTTCGTTCATTAACTATAGAGAGATTACCTATCTTATATACATGTAGATTTATTTCTCTCTCACTCCCTCTCTCTTTCTCTCCTCTCTATCAATTTACTTACTCTCTTTTGTTTCCTGCTTTCGCTCTCTCTCTCTCTCTCTCTACCTCCCCCTCTCTTCTCCATATATCTCCCTTGTCTGTACCCCCTCTCTCTTTCTATATCAACCGCGTAGTCAGAATTTCATTTTATAGCAAAGAGAAAGATAACGGCTCATAGCACCTTTTTTAGGCAGAAAGTTAGTTTGACGCCCGGACTGCTTTTCAATTATTTGGACACAATACTACACTGTATGTAACAGGGGTGGGTGCAGGGATGGGGGAGTTTCCCCCTTCTTGCGTGAAGCGCGAAAAATTTGACATTTTAGAAAATTTTGAGAGAAAGATAACGGCTCGTAGCGCCATTTTTGGCATTTTTCTCTCACTTCCCGCCACCCCCCCCCCCCGGCTTTTTCGTTCTAGCTTTTTTATTTTTTATTTTTATTTGCACCCTCCCCCCCCCCCCCCGCCTGCTATGCGCCTGTTCCATATACCTTCCTCTTTCTATATATATATATATATATGTGTGTATATATATATATATATATATATATACCCCTATTTCCTACGGAAAGGTGAATCTTAACAATGCAGTTTATTCCGTCACAATAGAAATTCAACGTTAAGCCGAACGTGTGTTAAGGCGAATGTGAACAATTCACCTTAACGTTACATGTAAATATATATCGGCCTCGACAGGTCTTTGGCCTTTGCCGATCTCCTACATCCACTACATTTTGATCTTTTGTGTTATTGTTTAACTGTTCTTTTTTCTTATACAATTGCTGCAATGTTTTTATGTATTGTATATATCTTGCTGCTTTTTTATGGATGTGAATAAAGTGAATTGAATATATACATAATTCCTACTTAAAGCAATTTTTTTTTGCGAAATATTCGACGGAAGGGGGAAGCCGATGTTAAGTCAAATTTTTGAATTGCCTTAACGTTTTCGGCACTGTTTTTTCCCATTTCCGTAAGGGTAGGGAGGCATTCTATCGATATAAACGTAGAGGGCGCCAAATTACTTATATTACTACAAAGTTTTGTTCGGTAGGGAGAACTCATTTTCGTATAATATGACATGGAAAATCTATTTATGTATAACTCTTGGGTATCTAACGTCCTAAGTTGGACTAAGGGCGATGTCTGTTTTTCTTGATTATATCAATAGTTTGGGGATTTACTACAAATACCTTATCGCACACAAAAGGTAGTTATTATACGATTCTTTCTGCCATAAATGCAAATTGAATCAAATTAATTCTAAACATATACTAACATTCTGAATCCATTAAATTCTCTGTAACATCCTATTTGCGATGATATACGTATATACAATAGAAGAAAAAAATTTGCCTTTTAGTAGAATCTAGGTATATATATATACATATATATATATATATATAATCAGAATAAAGAGTCGAAGATAGCAGAATTTTGCTATCTTCAACTTTTTATTCCAATTCTTTCTAACATATTTACCATTGTCCATGACGGAGGATTCTTTTATCATTACTATGTCTATATATATATCTGATGGTTTCACATATTAGCTCAAACAAATTGAAAGAAAACTGCTAAAAGCATTTGTAATATACATCCGTCTCTCCCTCCATCTCTTTCTATCTATATCTAGCTCTAGTACATTTATAGCAAGCTGTATAAAAGCATGGGTTGGGCCAGGGATAGCTAATGGTCATAAAGGGGCCATGCTATCCACCCAGGCAAGGCGCCAGAGTTTGCAGAAGAAATCGCTTTTCTTGTCTACCTCTGTTGATGCATGCATGCATGGTTGCAGAATGTGAATATGGAAAGAGATACGAGAGAGAAAGAGAGAAGGCATAATATTCTCAATAGAAAGAATTCATGTTCCAAGAAAAGGGAATTTAAATTTAACAATATCTCATTATTAATGATGTAAAATGCATGATGTAACTGTCCACCTATATGAGAAAAAGAAAGAAAAGAAAGAGGAAGAGAGATGGGTGAAATGAGAGAAAGAGAAGGAGGAGACAGAGAGAGAAAGAGAAGGAGAAAGAGAAGTGAAACATAATCTTCTCCAGAGGGAGAATATGTAATCCTGAAAGGGAAATCAAAATTGCCATAATCTCTTTATATAACAAGGCGTGATGTAACAGCTACATGTACATGTATTTTTGGGCAAAGTATATAAACATGGCTTTTTCACATAATGACTCTATTTCCTTGAATCTTCCTCTTATTATTATCTGCTTATTTTTTGTTCTTTTTATCAGCCTCCCGAGGCCATTTTCTGAAGTATGCTTCAATTAAAGTAAGTAGGATGATAGTACATGTGTCACATACATAAATAGGTAAATGTATCTCTCTTAATCACATCAAACTCCCCCCCCCCTCTCTCTCTCTCTCTCTCTCTCTCCATCTATTTCTGTATCTATCTTTCCATCTGGTTGGGCCATATGGCAAATTGTATTTCTTTATTTACATTGGTATCCTCTTTAACACACTGTCATTTTCTTGATTGCAGTCATTATGTCCATTTATTAAAATCTATCTTTCACTCTTATTCATGCTCTTTCACTGCACTTTCCATGTCTCTCTTTATAAATGTTATCTCTTTTCTCTTTCTCAAATTTTGTCTATATCTCCTCTATCATCTCTCTCTCTCTCTCTCTCTCTCTGTTATTTGACTGGTTTTTCTGATTATAGCATGTTGCAACCCCCTCCTGTCCTCCAAATGCCCTAATTTGTTTCTTTCTGATTATATTTACACTTTTTATTTGCCCCTTACTCCCTATTCACTTCCCACACCATCTTCCAAAGTAAGATGGACGAAAGAAAATAGCCTATCACCAAAAATAAATTACAAGATGGCCGCCAAAGATCCATCAAGCAAGAGACTGATGAATCGATTCATTCACAAACTTGTCATCCCTTCCCTCCACGGAGACTCCCCATGCCCTCTACAGACTGGTGCAAAATTCATTCCAACCCCTTCCTAATCAATCAAACTTTGCCAACAACCCCACACAATTTCCACTGCATGGGACTTCATGCCCCTTTTTTAATCAATTAAAGTTGATCAGAAACCCCACACCATTTACCGTTCCTGGAACTACATGCCTCTTTCTACTCACACAAAATTAACAATGCAAGGGACTATATGCCTCTTTCTAATCAATCAAAGTCCCCCAAACTCCCTTACACAGTTTCCTATGCTTGGGACTAACCATGCTCTTTTTTTTCTCTTTGCTTTATGCATTGTTTGGTTTTTTAATCTGTGAAAGGTTATTCGTTTTCAGCACACAATCTCCACTTGTCTTGATTTCCCAGTTCTTAGCGTTTCTCCCAGAAGAAAATCAATGTCAACAATGGCGGACTAACCATAAAAAGTGTAATTTTCCTTCCTGACCTTTTCTATTTTTTATTTTGTTCACATCTCTTTGACTCTCTCTCTCTCTTTATCTGTCTCATTCACTTATGTTATGTTACAGTATACTTTTCTTATATTCTTTGGAAGACATGAGACTCGTGAATTCTTTTTCTAGTAATCTTCAATGCAGCCTATCAAGAATATTCACCATATATAATTGGACATATAATTACACCTATATTGGACTCAAAATTGTAATACAAGCTTGTAATAGCAGTTGCTATTGTAGTTCCTCCCTTACCCTTTACATAATTTTTAATTTATTCCACCCGAAATCAGAAAAAGAAATCTGACTAATAACCAGTAATAGAAGACAAACTAGTAGAAACATATCAATCATTTTTATATCAAATTAGATGAACTAAAAAGTAACAGAAGGAAATTGAAACAAAAAAATATTATTCTTGTGACGTTATAAATACTAATTAGCTCAAAGAGAAATCTTAAGATTAAATCCAGTGAAAATATATATTGAGTGAGAAATGAAATTGTTTCATTGGGTAAACATTCACAATCATAGTAATAATATATGTCCAGTGAGTTTCAACTTCTTTCTCTCGCTCCAAACCTGAACATAAAAGGTTATTCAATTTCTATACATCAGCAATAAATGTGCTGCTAATAAACTGAAAGAGCACGCTGTCTAATCTCATCTGAAATTGAGTATTAATCTTAAAGCAAGCATGTAATTAAGGGAAAATCATCCCACCCAATCTCATACTCCAACTCAATTTTGCTAAATTAATTAACAAATTAGGGATATTGGCAATCTTTGTCAATACGAAAGGCACAGGCAGTAGACCTAATGAAAGAAGCCTGCAGAATTATATCCTAATTTTCTTGTCCTTTTCTAATCTTCTTTTCTTTTGGGGGCAAATAGTGTACATATCATCTAAGATACAAAAAGTACATGCCCCCCCCCCCTCCAATTTGTCTTCTTAAATAATCAAAGCCCAAGTATGATGTCAAATTTGTCAGCGCAACGCTGAACCAGGCTTGTTAATTCCTCTGATGTAGCGGTATGCCCTTCGAACCATAGACTTTGTTCATTGCATGAGTATACATGTATTTCTAGAAGTGGTTGATTCTTTGATGTATAATCCATGCCATTGGTTCATTAATGAATCAGAGAGATAGAAAGGTAATTTGCATAATTTGAACAATTTGTCTAATTGTTTTTACTTTGGAGTTGAATCATGCTGACATATAGAAAGGATCAATCTCCCATCCTCTCTGAATACGAATCAGTTTGGAGGCATGCAGGGCTTGCTAACCTGTGTAATATGACATGAGTAAAGCTGGTATAAAGAAATTGTTAAGAGCCAGAAGGGCGTTAAGAGGCCCAGTCACATTTGTCTGATAACGATAGCGATAACAAGATTTTCCATTAAAGGTATACTGTACCATATAGTGTGTAGCATGCTCATGTCTGTTATAGTAGGGCATCTCTATTCGCTTCCAAAGGACTTTGGTAGAAGAAACACATTCTACAGTGTATCTATTTTTACAGTGATATACAAAGAGGAAAATTTGCACAAAGCTCAAAGGAAATGAAATGAATGTGGCTATTGATTATAAAATACTAACAATTCTCTTTCAAACTACAAATTTTTAAAGTGTAGTTATAGGCACAATAGGTATAGGAAAAACATATTCTGTATGTCTTTAATACTGTATAGAATTGCCATTCAAAGGGGTTAATTTGCACAAAGCTCAAAGAAAACAGAATTAATGTGGCTATTGATTATATGTTACAAACAACTCATTTTCAAGGTTCAAAATTGATGCTGGAGGTATAAATATGTACAAGAGGTATTGGAAAAAACATTTGACTGCACATAGTATTACTCATGCAAAAATAGACAAATGAAAAGACCTCAAAGAAGTACAATTTCAATGGGGCTTTTGATTATAAATTATAAAGAACTCAGGTACTTCGTTTATTACTGAATTTCCTCTCTTCCAGATGTTTAATACAGAAACAACCCAGTTACCATAGACAATGGGTTAGATGTACAAATTTATACTTTGGGTACCTGTGCAATAGATATGTATGGGAAACATTTTACAGTATATGTCCACTGCAGTATTGCTACGCAAAACAGAGATCTACATTTGATACATTCCACTTATTCACACTCGACGGCTGTCTCACGAGAGGTATTGTAAGAGGAAACTCATTCATGAAGTAGACATGCTTTAACTCCTCTTATCTTCCATTACACTCTCTTCTTTCTCTCGTTCCCTGTGTCTCTCTCCGGAGTCTTTCCTCCTACCAATTTGAATGTTATTTACTGACATCTGTCTTACTGCTTCAATGTACGTATAATAACTGTCCAATTTGTATGTCTGTTGCTCCCCCATTTTAACAACTTGTTACCTTTTTAAACCCCTATGCTTTTTCCTACTCTCACTCTCTATTTTGATTTTCGTCTCATTTTATAGTCATCCATTTACTTCTGCATACTCATCCACAACCTCTCTCTTCACCAACCTGTATCTCTTTCTCTTTCCTTCTCTCTCTCTCTGATTTCCTCTCCTCCCAATTATATCCTTTTGTCGATCCACTTTATTCTTTCACCCTCTCTGTGCTTTCTTCATTCCGTTCTCATTTCTCCATCCCACTTTTTGTCCCTCTCTTTCTCCTGTCTCTCTTCCACTTTCTCTCTCTCTCTCTGGCCATCTTCCGACACATCACTCCATCTTTCGTTCTTCCATCCCGGCGATGCAAACACTTCAGGTCATCCACCTTCTGAATAATCTAATTTGATGTCATGAATACACCTTCTCTCTACCCGTTCCCGTGGAAACACACAACAAGAGAAATGTTTTACTCCGAAACACAATACACATCTGGCGGCAGGAGGAAGACATAATTGCTCAATATCACTTCTGCGATGCATCTTTCATACGGAGAATGATAAATTCTTCCCATGAGATATATTCTTTTAGGTCTCAATTTGGAATTGTCGGCTTCTTGCCTGATTTTTGTCTCTTTCTAAGGAAAGGGAAGTATAACAATGACGATTCTGAAGTTGAACTCCTTCAAATTGAAGATTCGTGTGTCTGTGTGTCCTTCAATTCAACACACTGAGAGAAAATTATGAGAATTAATAGTGACAAAACCAAATGCATCCTTAGAAATTCATCCTTGAATAAGAAATCCTTGTCCTTACAAAAGAAAAAACGATATTAGATGGTAAACTGGGCGTTATTGTGAAAGATTAATTTTTTTTTGTTCAAGATGACAATGTGAGACATTGGATCTAGCATAACCATTTCAATCATCAACAATCATTATGATCATTACTACTAGCTTCTTCGTTGCCTTCTTCATAACAAAATATAGTCTACTACAAACAATGTCTTCAATTCCCCCCCCCCCCCCCCAACTCCATCCTGTCTATTACCTTGTCATCACAGTGTCTCTCTCCCTCTGTCTTCATTTTTGTTCCAGGTACATGTATCTGTATGTCTCTCTTCATTTCTCTCCTCCCACTATCTGTTAACTTCTTTGTTCTTTAACCCTTTCTGTCCTCTTGCACATCTGCCTATCTTTCTAACACACACTCTGTCTTTCTCTGTCTCTCTCTGTCTCTCTCTGTCTCTCTCTTTCCCTCTCTATCTCCATATTAATTTCTCTCTATTATTTTGCTCTCCCCATCTCCCTCTCTCTTTACAGATGAGAGCTCTGTTTCCCCCTCTTTCTCTCACTCCCCTCTCCTTTTTCTTTTTCCTCTTCCTCTTTCTCTATCTTTCTCTTTCACAATATTTTTCTATATTTCTCTTTCACATTATTTCTCATTCTCTCTTACTCAATGCCCAATCCCTCCCCCTGATCTCTCTTTCTTTCTCTCTCTCTCTCTCTCTCTCTCTCTTCACTACTTTATTCTGTTCATTCTCTATCCTATTCTCCCATGGTCCCATAGCCCATTCTTTGCTTTCATTCAAATCACCTCATCCTTTTTTTCTGGGCATCTTTTCTCCTTTTATGCTGCATGAAACCTACACTACATCGCCATCCCAACGGACATATATTTGTAGCATATCAGTGCCTGCGTATTATACAGGTATGATTCCAGGGAGCTGTTCACATCAAGTTGGAAATTTCACATCTCCTCAAGATAGCATCACCTCTGGGCTTTATTTCTTCAAAGATATAGGATTAGGCAGCTTAGTGAAAAGTGATGCCACGTCAAAAAACGTGGGAAAGACGCTAATGACAAAATTATTCAAAATCATAATTTTATTCTATGGAGGCAGAACCAAAATAATAGGATGTAGAATTGGTATTTAACTCTGTTAACACTTTTAAGCAAAATAATATGAAAACTTTTATTTAGATAAGTCTGATTGTAATTTTAGATGCACAGACAAAACTAGCAACTTTGGTATTTACTGCTATTTACGTCTTTCCCACGTCTTTACGCTATGCTATATTACCTTAGGGTTTGGGTTACAATTATGTTCCAGTTATAGGTTTAGCTTTAGGGTGACGGTTAGAGTTAGTTATAGTATTATGTCCCATTTTAAAATAAAGAATTCAACAACTGCAGGATTTTGTTCCAAGAACAATTATCACTGAAGAATGTGTTATGCAATCAGTTGAACAACACTACAGCAACATTTTCATTTCTACAAATATATCTTTTCTCCTAATGATGAGATATCACTAAAAATTTTAAGAATACTCACATTTCTGTATAAATATATTGAGAACAAGAAGGGCATGTATGTGTTAACATCCTTCAGGCTCTCAACAGAAAATATCAAAAATGTTCCATTATTCAAAATCAAATCACATCTGCTAAGAGCTATAAGGGCTATAACTCTATTCAGAATGATAGAAGTAAATGTCCTACTGGCTCTCAAAAGACAATCTTCCTAGTACTTTAAAGTTACAATTTATGCTTTTACACAAAATGTATGACATATTACTTCTGTAATGTCATATTAATGCAATTCAAAGTCAGTCAAAACAATATGGGACACTGTTTCTTGTCCCTTTTTAAGAGTATATCAATTCCACTTCCACATAACAACTGAATGCATGAATAAAATCATTTTGATTATGCCAGAGGCCTATGAATTTCCTCAAAAGAAAGCTATAGATCCACTTCATAAAACTATATCATTATAAATCACTAATATGGAGACAAAAGGTCTAATATCTAAGACAAATAAACACAAAGATACATAGCAAAAAATAATGCAAAAAGCAAAGTAGTATATAGGATGATTTCTGGTGAGAGGAGGAAGATGAAATAATTATTGCTTGATGTGAAAGAGCCCAATAAGAGGAATGACATTGTTACGTCTTCAATGACAGTCACCCTACACTAGTCGCAAGCAGTCGTATCGCAGTAATCACATGGAGTATGTAAATTTCACCGCATCTCTCTCAACGATACTATCTCCTGGCCTATTCTCTTCCTTCTTTTCTTCCTTCTTTTTGTGAAGAGAAAGAGACGCAATTACCACAAATTAGAGTGTTGAGGCTGATGCAAGCTGCAGTGTAGGTATAGCGGAATAGCTTGTTTGGACTAATTATTTTTTCGACCAAACACAAGCAATTCAATTCATGTGTTTTGATCAAGCATGGTTTTGATGCAGCTGAAAAGCTGAAATCTTTCTTTAAAAGAATTGACATTCTTTCACTCAGTCTGTTTACCCCTCAATAACTGTCCATTTTTGTTTTCTTCTTTTTCTCTACATGAATCCCTCTCTCTGTGTCTCTCCTAATCTTCCCCCTCCCTCTCTTTCTCTCCCCCTCTCTCTTCATATCTATCTCTCACTCTCTTATCTATCTCTGTATCTTTCTGTATCCTGATGACTCTAAATTGCTTTTGCAATATTGTATGTCTTTGCCTTCTGTTCTTCATGTTGTCTGTTTGTCATTTTATCTCTCCTTCCCTCCAAGCCTCTACATAACTCACTGTCCTTATTTCTCTTTCCTTGTGTCATTGTACATGTATATTCATTTCTCAATCTCTGTGTTTCATACTCCCCTCCTCTCCAACTACATTTCCTCCTATTGTTCCTGCTCTGCCTCTGTTTTTATTATTATCCATTTCTATCAGTCACCAATAAGGGTCTCCAACCAACACCTGAGGCACTACACATTCAATTCATCTCTAACGTCACTGAGCAACAATTTACTTTTCCTCTTCAATCCATAAACATCTCTCCTTTCTTTCCAAGAATCTCGCAATTTAAGAATCCTTAACCCATGCCATTCCACCAAATTGACCAACAAAGTATCACAATGAAGATTTCATTACAAACAAGTTTTAAAGAATGGTTCATTTTGCCACTGTTTATATTGATACAGAGTTGCATGGCACCAAACTTCATAATTCTAGGCTAATTTAAAATTTAAAGAAGACAGACATAGTTTTCTTAGTCCAAAATTATTAAATGCAATATCTGACATGCAATGTAGGCAACCACTGGAAGGGTTAATGACTCTCCCTTTCACTGCGAGGAAATTGTAGAAATGGATGAAAATATCTCGTCCATCTTACTGACAGATAATGAATAGGTAGAGATCAGTGTCATAGTGAGTGTTGTGTATCACTTGTTACAGAAGCTAGGGTTTCTTCAGGCTCGTTCACATACAACACAGTCAACTGGAGGGTTTTATCATGGTGTGTTTTTTCTTTCTTTCTTTTTTACATTGAAATTAACTGCAATTTGGGGTGTGTGTAATAATAATATATCTGTGTGTTATAAGACATTATAAAACGGGTTCAAGAATGTAGCCATCCTGATTGGTCAAATAACACCATGTGACCGTGCAAAAAAAAAGCACTAACGCACGTTAAACTGACAACGCAATGAAATCGCGTAGTTTAATTGTCATATTAGCGCAGGGATTACATGCGCGCACTGAAACGCGCATGACTTTTGTGGGCTGCGCTTATGTGATGTCATCCAGGAAAGCAAATTGGCAGCCTCCATGACTGTGCGACTCTTGGCGTTTCTATGGGGTTTGTAACCATTTTTATAGACTTCATAATCATATTGCCGACCCGTTTTTAAAAACTATTAATACATGGTTGTGAGTTTGTGCGTTAGTGCGATCCGGCAACACGCAGGTTTTTATCATGGTGTCCAACACACTCGGCTTGCGCCTCGTGCGTATAGTACACGATGATGAAAACCTTTGTGTTGCCAGATTGCACCAACTCACTCCCAACCATGTATTAATAGTATACAGCATGGTGAGGTGCACTACGCTTATACCAGTATATTTTTCCCGCTACTATTTTTGTATGTGGTTTCTCATATTATAATAAGGTAGCTTTGCGAAACCTAAAGACGCAGGAAAGACGTAAACAGCAAAGTTGCTAGTTTTGTCTGTGCATCAAAAATTATAATCAGACTTATCTGAAAAAAAGTTTTCATATTATTTTGCTTAAAAGTGTTTAATAATAGAGTCAAATAGTAATTGTACATCCTAATATTTTGGTTCTGCCTCTGTAGATTAATATTATGATTTTCGTTAATTTTGTCACATGCAACTTTCCCGCATTTTTACATGCCATCACGTTGTGCTAAGCTAGCTAACAATGATAATAATAATGAACTGTTCTTGTATAGGACATATCACATGCCTATGCGCTTGCTAAGGGTTTGGACATCATATTAGCCCAGCTTTAGCTCAGGTAGCTATTATCATTACCTGGTGGATTTCAAGGAACCTCTGTGGAGAGAGACAAATGGAGATAAAATGCCTTGTCTAAGAGCATAGGCACTGGGCAGAGATTGGAACCCTTAACCTTTTGATTGAGAGTCAAGTGAATGAACCACTGTACCATGATGCTCACACTTATAGGAACAGGGCTTCAAAATAGTATTATGAATGGGCTTAATCACACTCACAATCATATTACCTCTTTCTGTTTGTCCCAATGTCAAAATTAATTGAATGAATTCATCATTTCATCAATGATAGCTCCATCAATCATGGTCCTCTCCTGACTGACACCGAGGGGTTTGGATGCATCATCAGATACTGGTCAAGAAATCTAGAAATCTTATTATCCTTACATCATTTCCATCATTTCTGAGATTCATTATGTTAAAGCAGAGGGTTATATTTAATCCATTGACTATGAAGTTTGAGATAACTCTAGCTGGAATCTATTGAAGATGAGTGTTATGCCAAACTCATATCATATCCAGTGGAATACTTTGATAATTGATACCGATATTCTTCAGAATCTATGATATAATCATAATATGTACACTGAATCACTTGTAACGAATCTAACTGTTTCAAATGTGTAAGCAATAACTCAAATGAACCTGTTATGAAATACATAACACCTGCACATAAAGATCACTCAAGGAAGGAAAGAAAAGCAGTCTTAAAAGGCAGGTGGTCTTTAAGTAGAGGTTTCAATGTGAAACACTTTTCAAGGCGGGGAAAACAACAAAAAAAAAAATTTAAGCCAGATGGTCTTTCTGTAGAGGTGTTACTATAGCAGGTTTGATAGTTTGGTCCTTTAAACCAGCTTTTGTTTAACTACATTCTGCTTTTGGTCTTCTATCATCAGAGCAAACTTATCTTAGCAAGAAAGGGAGGGTTTTCAACGTATCTTTATGTGAGGTGCGTCGCTATCTTCGGTCACCCCAGAAACCACGCTCTCAATGCTAAAAGCCTGGAGAATGTCATCTGCATTTATGCATAGCTAATCAACGCTTCCCCTCTGTCACCCATTACCGAGGGAGGTGGTGCCCCGGTGCCCAACTAGGTGACACGAGACCCGCAAAGTGGAGTCCGTTCTTCATCTCTTTTACGCAAGCACACCTTCCTTGATATCCGTGAATATAACCACATTTGACTTCACTCCCCATTGGGTTTGACAGGAGGGCTAAGATACGGGGGAATGACATTCGAGTCGGTATTCAATTATTGTTTTTCGGTATCACGCGTGAGTTCTGACTCATGTAAAGGAGGGATGGTATGTCATTTCATATATGAAAGCGTTTTTAGTTAAAGACGTGGCAAGAAGCTTTCAGGTTTTCTTCTTGAAATCCTTTTTTCCTTCTGGTCCAGAAATTCCAGCTAAATGTCACAAGTAATGAACAACCGTAAAATAGGCTTCATCTGATTACATAGGAGCCATATGAGAAAGTTTTCTGATTTATATTTCAAAATTTCAACTACTGAAAATTGAAAAAGAAGTTCAAGAAGACAATGGAAGGTTTCTATTTGATGATGTATATAGATGTGTAACCTTTGGTGTTTACGTTCTTCTATACAGTATATGTAATACTTCAATAGCCAGTATTTAAAAAGAAATATTTACTATGAATATTGCGTTACAATTGATAAATACTAAGTTATTGCTATTCTTGTTGCCATGCATCAATTCTTTTTACCAACATCAATTATTATAATGATATAACAATGATCATTCTTGCTAATACTACCACCATCACCAGTATTGTAATAGAAATTGTAACTAAACTGTTAGAATGCATTTAATTTAGATTTTACAAATATAATCACACAGGACATGTTCAATGAACATACTGTCTCATGTGAAGCAGAATGGCATAACTCATATCATTTAACAGAGTTTACATCCTTCTAGCTTTCAATCAAACTACTTCACCATTCAAACATTTCAGCATCATAACAATCCCATTTCAATTATTTGTTCCAACAATACATTAAATCTTAATAAGAATGCAAGAATACAATGTAAGTTCATGCCCCTGTCCACATTTAATATCATTTTTTTTAAATTTCCTCTAAATCACACAAGATGTTTTCATCCTCAAAATGCTGATTGGAAAATGTCAATTCATAAACGTTGATGCCCCCTTTATGATCGGTTGTACCTCAGCTGTGCGTTGGTGCGTTAATAGGGGGCGTGCAATTGCGTGGTTTTCGACAAGGCTTACAGACCATGTCAAGCATGCTTTGTAAGTGGTCGAGGATTAGATAACGCTTTAACGGATCGTGAGTGATGCATAGCATCTGAGCTCCGCAACGACTCGCGACAACGTTCCCCAGCACCTTGTGGATTTGTTTGTGATCATCTTTTGCCTTGCTTTGTTGGGGCAATTTTCTCCACAGGATTTGGTTTGACAAAGTATATCATGCTTTATGGATTTATGAGTGAGACGGAAATATAAAATAATGAAGGGGAAAGCTTGGTTGAAGATGGTCAAACGGGTTATTTGAAGGGCAATGTCTATATACAAGTTCACACTAGTGTATAAAAATAGCTTAGTATAATCTGAGAAAAAGAAAATATTCTAAAATTCTTTAGCCTGTGTTATACTAATTATGTTAAACCTGATGAGAGGACTATATTTTGTTTAACAAGAGGAGAAATTAGACCTCGGTCTAACTTTCTTTGTTATACTTGACTTTAGACCAAGCTTAAACCCAGCTTTTGGTTTGAATTCTAATAATATGAAGCATTATTAAAGCATAACACTATAAAGTCTTAGGTGTATGATGAATAGTGGTAATAAAGATATGAAAAATCCTCTTTACATAAACAGATTGAGCCACAGGATGCTAAGGTTTAAATCCCTGTAAATGCTTTTTATATGACAACAGAGCCTATAATAGGTTCAATATACTCATAGGTCATGCACGTTCTTCAAGCATGCACTTTCTACTTTCCTGCCTGTAAGTTAATCAATTCAAAATGCATCATTCATAATTAGGAACCCCCCACCCCCCCCCCCCCCCCAAACAAAACCACAAAAAAAATGTGTTCACAACAACTAGGTATACCCTTCATATCCTAATGTTGCTCTATTCGCTTCACTGTCACATGAACATTTCTTTTATGAACGTGATTAATATAATAGCATTATCAACATAATCAATTATTCATTGCAATTATGGTACTTTGTGAGAAACGAAGGGAAACAAGAAGAAGATGAATAGCTCTTAACTGGGACACGGCGATTCTTTATACACCCAATGCAAACAATGGCTATTAGTGATTATGACTTGCGTGACTGGCACGCCATTCTTCCGTCCCGCGACGTCGAAAGGGGGAGAAAACCGAAAAGTAAGTCATCCATTTTGGACTTTTTAACACAGAAACTCAGTCAGGCAAGTCTGATGTCATAATTACATCATTTCATGGTCTGTGAATTTAGAGGGCGAGTCAATTAAACACAATAGGGACACGATCTTAACGAGTTGGGGGGTCTTGTAGTTACTAAATTCTTTAGTATCCATCTGCTGCTAGTGCTGCAATTTGGGCTGTCCTCAGACTTTGCTAATCTCTAAAAATAGGCCATTCTTTGACAGGATAATCATCATCATCATTCAAAAATATCAAATGAATTGGCAGACTATTTTGATGACATCTGATCTGTACAGCATTATCTATTGCAGAGCTTAAAAACTCAAACATTACGTAGGAGTACATTATAATGTTCATTTGTTCAAAAAGCCCTCATGTCCTCTATTTCTTATGATATTGATGATATTGTTTTACAAATTGCATTTCTTTCAGAGTAGCATTTTCGCAGACTGATTATACTGGTAATATCGAATTTATCTTTAAAATGTAATATTAAGGTGTATATTGGCATTAACCATCTTGCAAAGAGATGAGCTTGAAGTGCATTTAAAATGTGCTTCACAAATATATTCTTAGACACTGCTTTGGACATAGATTCTAAAACAAAGTGCTGCAAATAAAAGTGATGGGCATAAATATCTCATTCTGTTCATGACACTTTCAAATGTTTTGGTTCTTTACTGAACTAAGATTATCAGCTAGAATATGGTAATGACGTGCATTTGAGGGGATATTTCTTATTCCCTTAAAAATACCCTTCTCCACGGCTATGTTTTTTTTCTTCTTCTTCTTAACCTTATAAACCTGCAGCAACACAGCATCTAGCCAGCTAGGAATATATGCTAACGACCAACTCCAAAGTGTCAGACGAACTACTCGCTTGGCTGGCAGTGACACTTGGGGGACTTGTCTTTGCGCTACTTCGCTACTTTCCTAGCAAACATCAGTGGGCTAATTTGATTGTACGCGCATCGTCGGCTTCAACTTAACGCCACTCTCATTTCTACTTGTCGAGGCACAAAGGGGTTTTATCCCACTGTTTTATATTGTTTCAAGGTATCAATATTTGGGAGGGAGGATATGCATAGGGGTGGGGAGTGACCCAAGGCACCTTACTTGGACCCTACACTTTAAATTAACACCACTCTTTATTCTACTATTCCTGGTACAAAGGGGCTTTATATTTCATCTGGCTTCAATTTTTATCTTCTTCAGCTTAACTATATCTCGCTTTAACCTTTATCTGCTTTGTTAACAACACTCTCTTTCCTACTCTTTGTGGCACAAATGGTTTTATCTTGCTGTTTAACATTGTTTCCAAAAAAAGAATGTTTGGGAGGGGAGGGCATATGTAGGGGGGTGGTGAGCAACCAAAGACACCATACTTGGACCCTTTAAAACATGTATGCTATAATACAAATAGAAGGAGTAGGAGTGGACAGGAAATGCTTCACATTTGCCTCCCTATTTTAAATTTCAAATGTTTGGAGGCCAAGGCCAGGTCGCGGAAAGGAATAAATTTATGATGCAAAGGAATTCTAGTAGCAGACGACTTCTCTTGATGTAAGATTCTAAATTTCAGGCAGGAGGACTTTAAACATGTTGTTGATCTTAAACGTAACAAGTGTACCTTAATTCAAATTTGATTGCATGGCTAAACATTGAATAGTGCATTATTTACGTTTCTCGCTGCCTAGTGCTTCATCTAAAAATAAAAAAAGCAACAGATGACAATGCTTGCATATTTCATCTATGCCCCTTCATTGTTGTCATCTCTATGAAAACAATATTCTACTTTTATATTCTATTTTTATATTTTATTATTTACATGTATGTTTCTACGATTTGATTTAGCAGCTGTTTATCAGACTTTTTCTGACAAAAATAAAGTATTGTTTTACCCCGTCTAAAGCAGGAAGAATCATATTCATTAGAGCAAAACATGAACATTAAGACCATAACATTCACGTGAACCATCATATCATCTGTTTGGAGCCAGAAGAGCGTTAACTCATATACTTAAAAACAGAGTTAACGCCCTTCCGGCTCTCAACAGACGATATGCTCAAAGCACAGACTGGCAATCAATGAAAGTGGCAGATCTTCTTAATGTACAGAATAGGCAGAAAATATCCTTTCCAACAAAATAAAAGAAATCATGAAAAAAATGTAGGGTGATAAAAGATGGGGGGATTAAAAGTGCAAGAATAAGAGAAGACATTTCAAGAAAATAAAAAGATAATGATGGAAGCAAAAAACATCTTAAATGGCAGTTCCGAAGACAGAAAGCAACTTTAGTTTTGAAAGCATTTTCTGAAAGATTTGATCATCACAGAAGATGCAACATAGGATAATAAAAGACAAGAAAAATCAAAAGTGTAAGAAGCAAGACATTAGAAAGAACAAACATTGAAAGCTTTGAATACATTATGAACAGAATATAGAGTTGATGAAAGAATATGACAGACAAAATCAAGATGAAAGCGGGATGCATCTTTTCTTTCAATTTGCTCATCACAGAAGATGGAAAGAGAGTGCTGACATAATATGAATGTCACCAAGGCATATCTACTTCTCAACAAGAATTGAAACGTCTGGGCAGATGGGCTCAGAGACATACTGACGATTTACAATCCTCAAACAGACAATAACTCAAGCCCATCGGGATCAGAGCACAAAATATCAAATTATGGCCGGAAAGAAAGCGAGAGGGGAAACCGAAAACTAGGCAGAAATCATATTTCGTGTAACTCCGAGAGACAGGAGAGAAAGTGGAGTCAGCGGAAGGATCACTTGTAAGACAAGAGAAGAATCTAGAACTCGTCGGTAATCAATCCGCTACCAACGAATGATTTGATGAAATGAACTGGACTTTGGCATGTGGGGAGAACGATACGAGGACACCAAAGAAACCCTAAAAATGGAATTTGATGATTGCTTGGAAATGAGAATGAAATTGCTTGAAAGGAATATATTTCTTTGACAATGGGGTCTTCTTGCCGAAGAAATGGAAAACAATATCCCCATGCCCTTGGCTACAGCCTGCGAGATTCGAGAGTCGTGAGTCGGCATAGTAATAAACAATCTATTGTCTGAGGTTTGGAGGCTGGTCGGTCACCATCAAAGAAACTAAATAGGGTGACTCAATGAGATTAATATTCATGCCGATATTGTTGCTTTCCCCGTCTCCTGCTTTTGTTTGTTTCCTGCGGTCGGAATAAAATACTGTCATCAAATCTCTGATATCGCTTGAATTTGATATTTTTGTTATACCATCAAAGACAGTCCTGTCTCCCCGTTCTAATTGTTCAATAACTTTGTTTGATGTATGTTGCTATGTAATGTCCTTTGATGTATTACTCATGTTTTAGGCCCATCCTCTCTAATTTGTTTGTACTATTTATAGCCATTATACCATACACCAAATATCATTTGTATGAAGACCATTATTCATTACAATTAGATCCCTTCCAGGATATTTGGGATCTGCATTGGGCATATATATGTTTATTCACCAATTCAAAATATATTTCTTCTTTAATTTGCGATACAGAAAAAGCTTGAGTAGAACACCTGTTTCATAACAGAATTTAAATCTGTTTCTTCTTCTCTCTCGTCATTATATACTTCATACTTCAGCATAATTATCTCTATACACTTTTCATGTGAATACACAAGTCACTGTTTGTAGCTCTCATTCACATACACACAGACACAGATACATGTACTTAGCAATCTCTTTCAGGTGGAAATCAAATGTATCTTACCTGTTTTTTGAAAGATGAACATTCCAAGGGCAAGTAAGAACATGAAAAAAAAGAAATAAAATAAAATCATGGTTAGCAAAATACATAGTTTGAATATAAATACATAAATTATAAGAACACATGAAATAAAATATGTACCTTTCGCTATGGACATCAATAAAGGGAACAATGGTTATCTGCATTTCAACATCCTATATTTTTTTGTACCTTTGCAAATTGGTTCCAATGTCTGATTGTTCATCCCTTACTTCTAAATCATAACACTCTCTCCCTCCACCACCCCCCCCCCCTCTCTCTCTCTCTCTCTCTACATTTCACTTCTACTTTCTTCTCTCTCTTCATCATCCTTCTGTATCTCTCTCTCACTCCCTCTCTCTCTTTCTCTATCTTTCTTTTTCTCTATCTCCTCTCATCTCCTCTGACTCACTGATCTATCAAATTGGATGATGCATGTAGGCTTTACTCAACATGAAGAAACACATGTAGTACAATAAAGCCTATCACCTTGTCCATTCTAAATGCAATGTATCAATCCTAACTGAGCTGTTCACACTAGCTGTAATCATGTTTCTACAAACATGTGTAGTATTATAAAGCCTATCACCCTGCTCATTTCCAATGCAATGTATCCATCCTACTTGAGCTGTTCACACTTTACTCAAACAATGTTTCTAGAGAAAGGTGTAGTATTGTAAAGCCTATAAAACTGCTTATTTTCAATACAATGTATCTCACCAGAGCTGTTCACACTTACATTAGACAAGTTTTCTACAAATTTGACCATGTAGTACTCATCTTGCCTATTTTTAATGTGATGTATCAATCCTACAGGCAATGACAAGAGCTGTTCACACTTAAATTATACGATATTTCTTGAAATATTACAAGTACAATAAACCTATCATCCTATCAATCTCATATGAACTGTTCCAACTGTAATCATACAATGTTACTAAATAGGTGAAATATGAGAAATACTATTATACTACACATGTCTCAATAAAGATATATATATAATCTAAAAAGAGTACTCCCTGCCCATCCACGCATTGACTATGCCATGTAAAAGTTTTAGAGCATTTCACACTCTAATCATACAATGGTTTTAAGAACTAAAGTAGTATAATAATACATGATACGTTTACCTACCTATATCCACAATAATACTTAATCATCTATACTAAACAGTTGTGATAAGTAGGTATAACTACAGTAATATATGATATTGTCTGTTGTGCATTGGAAGGAGGTTAAAACTAAATAAAAGTCCATGCTAACGTCCTTCTGGTTCTCAAAAGATATCAAATAAACAATGCTGTACATAGATAGTGCAAGTTTAAATAAGTCACAAAACGTTCAATCAGCTCAATATGAATGCTATAGAACCTGTCGTGATGGATCAAGCTGCATCAATATGAATCAGGTATGATGTAGAATCTTGGTCAAGATATTACACAGAGAACAAAGCCAAATCTAAGTGGAAGCTCGCTTCCCACTGACCACAACAAAATCGTCAGGAAATGAAAGGAGGTGACGCAGCCGATTTACTTTGCTCTTGAAGAAAGATGCAGACAATATGCAAGAAAAGAATCCACAGTTATTTAATGTTGTGTGCTCATATTGGGATACTTCATGATTCCTATTACTACAAATCAAAATCCTATTTCCTAACAATATTGACTTGGGATATCTTGGGGTACCAAGAAAACGTCTTGCATATGACATACAACGTATGAAAATACACCATATACATGTATAATACACTCTGACTTTGTTGTGAAAGGGGTTTTCATCACTTTGTATCAGAATGTAAGGAAAAACATCCCTGAGAGTTATAAGACAAATGATCAACGTTTAGTAACAAAAAGAAATTCAATGAGAATGATGAGATGTCCATTAAAATTATTCAAGATGTATGGAGCTTTGCTTTGTTCCTCAACAAAAAAATATGAAAGTTTTTCAAACACCTATCAAAAACAAAAAAACAGGTCACATAACAAAATGAACTTGAGATTTAGATACCAATAAAGTTCTGGACACTCCATTTGGTATAATTTTCTTGATGTTTTTTGAGAGAAAAATGATCCACTTTAAAGACATGAAAAACTATCACAACAACATCAACTCATTTGACAGGAAAAACTTATAATATATAATATGTGCACTGTGTATTTAAAAAACATCAAGACTAATAAAATCTATAAAATCCTATCATCTTTAAAAGCCAACATATGCTCTTCTAAATCTTTTTAAAAGTTCAAATGCGTTTGAGGAGAAAGCCTAGAGTCATCTAAGGTTCTTTAGTGGAGTAGAAATGGAGCGAGGATAACAACTCATTTTCAAGAGCCCAGTCGCAAAGCAAAGTGTTCAATATGTGCTTTTCAAACATCAACATCAATTTTAAGATTGTTCCCAAGTATTCCTTCCTAAGTAGCAATGCACTCAAAATCGAGGGGTAATTTACGTATAGAGTGTTAGTGATTTAGAAGGCAGTCGCCTCTTGCAAAGCCACAAAAATTTCAACAGCAGGATGGGAAGACTTCAGAATTTGTCTCCTAAAAGATGGAGGGGGGATACGAGTGGCCAGCTTTGCGAGATAGTCGTGTGGCTATTTGGGGATTTGGGGCTAGTTTGAAATAGGAGGGAGATGTAATAGTAGCTGACGATAAAGCGCAGGGTAGCAAGAGGTCACTTCCGTTAAGACACTTTGAAAGTGTTCAGAATAGATGTGACGCCATCAAATCACATGTATGCAGCCTTCATGGCTTCTCTACTATGCCTTTATGTTTAACCCCTTCCTTACCATCAGGGTTTGAACAATTACTGTTAGAATGAACCATCAAGAGCGAATTTTTCACTGAAAATGCTTTGTTTCATTGTATAAATTGGGCATAAAATGTTTTCCATGGGAATGAATTATACCATATTTGTACCTGATTCTGTTTATGTAAGAAAAACTTGAACTTTCTCAGTCCAAACACAAAGTTCAACACTCCAATTCTTAGGTGGGATTCATCACCCACAGCATGGAAAGGGTTAACTTCTTGAATGCCATAGAACTACATACATTAAGGAATAACATGCACAGATACTGAAAAGACCCATTGGTAATTAATATCTTTTTTAAATGATATGTCATTTTTTTTCTTGCTGTTATTCATTTTCATAGGATGTATGTTTAGGGGGAATGCATATTTGCAGACATTATTATCATTATACCATGACAAAACTAAAATATGGTGTTCTTTCTGACAGGTAGGTCATACAGAACTAGAGTTCTATCATAGTATAGATAGATGTAGATAGGAGTACATCTTCTACAACTACTAACATATGATAGAGTTATAGAAACTAAAGAAATTCTGACACTACTTTAACTATTATACAATAATCAACAATCAGACATACCACTGCCAAATAAAACCTATTTGTTCACAAATCTTGTTCTTATTTTATTTTAACCTCAATGCTCAATGTGTGATATATCCCTTTAAGAAAACCCTTACACCATTTTAGCTGTGTACATATACATAAGGAGAACAAACATTTTCACTCACTCGACGGCTTAAAATACCTCTTACTTGGTCATGTATTCCAGTCAATTAGATCAGTAAAAAAAAATATTAAAAGGGCCCTTTGCATGATTCCTAATTTTGGTTTGGCTCAGTTTAATGTGTCTTCAATTATTCCTCTGTATACTAAAAACTTTAGCCTAGCTCAAAATCAAATTCCATTAACAATGTTACTTAAAATAAAACCCATTATAACATAGTTTCTCTGTTTATTTTCTACTTAAAGGGCCTTTCTTTTCTCTCTTTTTTTTTCCTCCCATTTTTTTTTTCCTGGGGGTGGGGGTGGATGGTATTTCAGAACAAAGAAAAGGTTTGAAGGAGAGAGAAAAACTCTGAATGTGTTAACTGAGAAACATCTCTGTATAGAAGAAACCAAGGAAACACCTGTGAACATAGCTGATAACACATGCTATCTCTTTTTATAAATGAAAATGATGTTCAAAAGCACGCAAAAAAAATCAGTAATAAAAAAAAAGTGGGAATATTTGACACATTATTTGATCAGTAAAGTAGTAAATATATAAGCCCAAATCACACAAAACATGTGATGTGGCATAGAGATATTATGTGATATTTCAAATCCAAATGCATGCCTAATTGAATACTGTTCCATTATAATAATATGATAATGCAAAGCATCAAAAGAAATATGAATAACAATGTATTTATATACACATGTATAATAGGTTGATAGTTATTACTGACAAAAACTGCATGATAGTTTCAATGTGATTAAATGTAATTATTATAATATTTGGGTACACAAAAAACAGGTAGAACCGAATTGCTGAATCCCATACAATGTATGTGTGTGCAGTCTTAGTAAAGCAGCAAACTTCTCTTGAAATGTAACAAAAGCTAATCCAACAGACTTTACTAAATAATATAAATAAATATATAAATATTTAAATATTAATAAATAACCTAAGGATGTTCTTTTTTTCCGTATTCTGAAGGATACAACTTGATACAAAAAGCTGGATAAAGGCCGCACAAATAGAGTGTAAATTATATTGAAGTAGTTAACACAACTGCTGCACAGGTAATTGTAACATATTTTTCTATGAATTCACTCTGAATGATATCCACCATCTTAAAAACAACTTCAGTGCAGATGAAGAGCTTCCCTATTACTATGAAACAAAGGTTATGTGAAAGAGTAACTGTGGCAATAAGGAATGTGTAGGAAGAGAAAATGGCTTAAGCTGAGGTTTCATTCATGGGAATACAACATATTCAAGTTAGATTTCAAACATGATAAGAAGACCAGTCATACAAACAAACCAAACAAACCAAACCTTTCTGCGTTTTTGATGCAGAATAGTTGGGACAGTAGTTTTACTCTTTAATCCAAATGTGCATATTAATCTATTTGGTGTAAAGGCAAATAAAAGAGTTGCCAGAGTTGAGGTCTTAGCTGTAGTATAGAAAGAGTGCTATGTGGGCAAATATAGAAAGATGAATATGAGTGGGAGGAAGCGAACGGTAAGAAAATTGATGTCTGACTTTAAATTTTTAAAGAAAGTGAATAACATCATAAAAGGAGGAGGCAGACTTATGGCAGAACTTTTTTTAAAAATAGTATGAGACAACATATCGAAGGAAGAAGTATATGGTAAATTATTAGAAGATTAATAGGGAAAATGAACTAAAAGAATGAAGAGAAAAAGAAGAGGTGAAATGCAATGCACTTTCACTTCATAAAATCAAAAGGGAGAATACAAATGCATTATATTCTAAACAAATGAAAGGTACACATGTTTGTTTAAAAACCATCACATCTTTCCTCCCAATTACCTACATTATCTATGCACACTACAGAATTAACTTATTCAGCAAAAAGAACTTTTAATTCTCTGAAAAATGAAGCTATTAGTCTTCCACAGACAATAGGACTAATATATACAGTAGATGGTACTAAAACCAAAAGGGAGAAATGGAAGGAGGTTAATGGCACAAGTAGGATTCAAAAAGAAGATGATTGGTTAGGTTTTGATGGTGTTGTAGGACTACCATATAACTTATTGAGAACCACAAGGTTGTTAAAGACATACTCTCAGCAAGTTCACAAGTCACAATATATACACGTGTGTACGAATCTTGCATGCAGCGAAACTCATGTCCCACCTGGAACTTGCTGCGAGGGTACCTACAATTATTTGTCTTTAACTCTGAACTTCTGGCTTTTTGCATACGAGATTGTCAATTTATAATAATAATAATATTCTGGATTTATATCGCGCCTAATACATCTACGATGCCTCTAAGGGCTTTTTACAGACATATTATTACCCTAGTCATCGGATTCATTGCTTGCCCACACACAATGTGTGCACCTTCTCCACTCCCTAAGGAGCATTGTAGCCAGGCGGAGATGCTCACAATGCTGATCAAACCACGATAACTTTCACATCCTACTGGCTACCCATTTAACACCTGATTTAGAGTCTGTTTTAAAAATAATAATGACAAAAAAAAAATTTTTTAATATAAATAAGATTTTTGAACTTGAGACATCACAAGTGTATGTGATCAATGCTAATTATTTATAGAGCTTCATCTTTGATAGTGATTGCATTATAATACTGCAAAACCAGACACTTTCACGGGTGGCAAAAGTTTCTGTGTTTTTACACTGATGAGTATTCAATTTTGAAGTGTCATCAAATACAAAATTTTAATGAATTCATAATGTGAGAATTAGACACAAATGCATTTTGTGAGATTATAAAAACTACCATTTAAGACGCAAATTCATTTAATCTCAAGCACATAAGGCATCACTGCTAACAATAAAATGTCATGTTCTTTGTGTGCACTTCTGAAAGTGCTCAAGAGATATGCAATCGCAGACATTCAATATATAATTGTGAAAGATATGAAAAACATAATCAATTCATACTACGGCAAGTAGATATAAATTTATTTTCTTAGGTTAGAAAAACTTCCATTCCAGACCTATTAACAGAAATCTACTTCATAATCCAAGATATATTCAAACAAAAATGGAATCATTGCTAACAAGAATATGTCATGTTCTTTGTGTGCACTTCTCTAAGTGCTCAAGAGATGAGCAATCCCAGACATTCAACACATAATTGTGGAAGATATGTTTGTTCTTGACAGAACCCATTGACTCACACTCCAGGCTCTTAGCCATCAATACTCTCCATTTATAATGGAGCTATCAATTGATTAGACCAACACATCAAAATTTTCCTTCCCAAAATTGATTGATGAAACAATCAACCCACAGAAATTGGCGATAATGAGATGCAAAAATGACATGTTTGCTATCGCTGTCACCGCACCAGCGAAATTTTCTTCTTTTCTGCTCATTTTTTTGTCTTTGAATTTGAAATTGGAAACCAGAGATTTATGAACAAACAGTAGTAGGATGGGATAAAGGAAAGGCACGACTTTGCGGCGTTTGCACGGCTTCGTTCGGTTTGCCTGCATAGGAATATTACATACATATTGACATACACGCTATCTCTTAGGCTCTGATTTCAGTCTAAATACGCCATGAATACCATGTCTTGTCTCCAACGTTATTGATTAAATCCCGGTTTCATTCAAATTTGCACACATTAATTCCAAGCCAGTCATGGGGAAAGATTGGTGAGAAAAAGGGAATGGAGAATAGATGGATAGATGAATGGACAGATGAATGGACAGATGAATGGACAGATGGATGGACAGATGGATGGATGAATGGATGAAAAGATGAGTGTTTTGATCTTGGTTTCATGTAAATTTGCACACATTGATTCAAAGGCAGTCCTTGGAAGAAAGGGTGGGAGAAAGGGGATGGATGAATGGATGGATGGATGAATGGATGGATGGATGGATGGATGAATGAGTGAATGGATGGATGGATGCATAGGTGGATGGATATATATATATAGATGGATGAATAAATGAAGAGAAGAGGTGGGTTTGGGGCTTGGTTTTATACAAATCAGCCTGTAGTCCAAGCCAGTTATGGGAAAGGTGGAAGAGAGGGAATGGAGGATGGATAGATGGTTAAATGGATGGATGGATGGATGGATAAATAGATAGGTGAATGAATATATGGATGGATGAATAAAGAGAAGAGGTTGGTTTGGGGCCTTGTGTTATTCATATTAGCCAGTCATTCTAAGCCAGCCATGGGAAAGGCAGGGTGGAAGAGAGGGATTGATAGATAGGGAGAAGAGGGAAGAACATATAAAATGGAAGATGAAGAGATGGAAATCTATCCATTGTAGAGAATGGAGATAATTAAAAAAATTAATAAAAAAAGAGCCAAAGGGAGAGAGAAAAATAGAAAAAGATAGAAGGGGAGAGAGACAGTGAGAGTAATGTTATATGTTGGTGGGTACACTGGGGGGAGAGAGAGAGAGAAAGAGGGGCACTCTCGTAGAGGATATATAACTCCCATTAAATAGAGATATGGTAATTTCACAACCACAATAAAGTTGATGATCATGATAGTAAAAAGCAAAAGATGAGGGCCTAACCCAAAATACCAATATTTTGGAAGAAATAGCAGTAATGACACAAACTGAATACAAGAAAGATATTCCGATCATAATCATGTGAATGAATAAAGTTGCAAGAAGCAGCATAAAAAAAACTAAACAATGAATATCCTTCTACTACATCTCAACTACCAAAGACTCTACGAATCATTGCTCTGTAAAGTATGTGTCTTTATATACTTGACAAAATGCACACGCTAGAAAAGTATATCCTATGATCGAATGGTGTTGCTAATTGACCGCGAGAGCCTTTTGAATACTTTCTGAAAATCAAACATGACTCTAATTGTGTATAAATGTATCTTAATGGTATTAGGACTTGATTGATCTCTGTCATGATTTAAAATGCTGAACCAAACAAATCTCCTTCCATCAATGATACCATGAAAACTAACCACTCACATCCTTTCCATCCACCTCCTCCATCATATATTGCAAATCAGATGCCAATTTGGCAAATTGCTTGGAAATCTAGACAATTTGCTCTGCTGGGATTAGTAAATTTCATTTTACAATCAGCAGTGCCTATTGAAGCTAAAAGGTAAAGATAAATTGCAGTCATGCATTTTATTGCAAAAAAAACCCTTAGAAGTCATGGGGAAAGGCTGATAATGTAGTACATAAGAATATTTATATTTATATTTATTGTGAGGTTCTTGAATCATCAAAATGATACAAAATTGATTGAACTAGCCGAATATATCACAATGAGTGAAATGCACAGCACACAGATATACACACATACTGCATCAAAATTTAGTCCAAAGTTTTAAACTATTTCCATTCATATTTGAAATACGAGGGCATTTTGAGAGCAATCCTTTTCATGTGATATTGCTGCAACAGCATTCTTCCACATAGGAATAAAAACAATGATAAAGCTCACAAATCATTTGTTCACCTTTATAAAAATTGAATCTTCTCTTTAAGCTATTGCATACTGGATAGAGCAGAGGAATCCCATTTGTGGAGAATCCTAAGATTTCTTTTACTGTATAAGCCATTATACCCATATTTTTCAAGCGGGCTTTATTTTCTCAAATTTCTTGAACTGTGGTAAGTTCGCCAATTAAACAACACACAAAAATGAGCTGGCAATGCATGCGCAAACATGTAATGAAAGTAGCCTGTGTTAATTATCGCAATAACAACAACTTGTAAAAATTTCTGTCTCCCTGTCATCCATGAAAGTATGTATATGCGAAAATATTGGCATACATATACATTATTTACATATCTATACTATTCTTTTTTTTAGCTAAAAAATTCAACCACAAAACTGTTAAAAGATGCTGGAGGCATTCAAGGCAATTGTTTTACAAGATATCCATTTACTACTCCAGGGTAAAGAGTGGCTTGTAGATTAACCCATTGCCTACTGGAGGGACCAGTTCATCCCTGTATTAAGCTTAGGGGTAATAGAACATTCAGTAAGTCAGTATGTTAATGTGTCACCCAATGTGATAACAATATTAAAGGAAAATATTGGACAAGCTGTATGTGTGTGGATATATATCCTCCTTACAAAGGCTATGAACAACAAACCCATTTACTACACCTGGATAAAGAGTGGCAAAAGCACATTAATGTCTCAACAAGGGTTCTAACAAGATTAAAGGGAAATCTTAGTTAATCTGTATTTGCTGTGGACGTGCACCCTCCTCACAAAGCAACGGACATTGTATAGTGCACAAGACCGAGTAAGACGTTTACATGGCGAACATCGATTGTGTATGAGAAGCAGAATGCTCGTTGCCGTGGGGGATTCTTGAAGTCAACTCTTGTAAAGGCGCTTTGCGTTCCTCCTTCAGGTTTCCTGTCCTCATGCTCAAGTGATAGGCAGACAGAGGGAGGGAGAAAAGAAGAAAGAGAGAGAGAGAGATAAAGAAAATGTGAGAGAGAGGCGGGCAGCGAGAATGGAGAGAAAAAAGATGCAAAAGTGGAGAGAGAGAGAGAAGGAAAGGGAGAGACACGGGACGAGAGATAAAGAGAGGGGGAGGGTGGAGATGGATAGAAAGAAAGAAATAATGGAAGGGACAGCAAAAAGATAGAGGGAAAACAAATAGAAAGGAAAGAGAAAGAAAGAGGGAGAAAATAGGAGAGAGTGATGACATAAAAGAAAGAAATTTACAAAGAGGGAGAAGGTAGGAGTGTTAAAAAAATATAACACAGAGAAAGTGAGCAAAATAGATAAAATAAATGGACAAAAAAAAAGAAAGATAGGGAGAAATGGGCAGAGAGAAGTCAAGAGCAATGCAAAAATAAGAAAAAAGAAAATGAAACAGATAAGGAGAGAAAGAGAGGGCGAGTGTGAGAGAATGACGAACAGCTTAAGAGAAATGGAGGAAGGACACAACAGAAAAAAAGAGCAAGTCCATAAAAAAGAAAAGCATAAAAAGGAAAGATAGATCGAGAGCGAAGCAGAGAAGAAAAAAGCTAGCCTAAAAAACGCAATCAGTGAGAGAGGCTTGTTCCTTTGTTGCATTGTGCCCATACAAACTCTCATCCTTCACAGCTTGGTGCCACTGCTTTATACCCCATTCAAACTACATTGCAAACTACACTACATCAGCCCCAAAAACACTTATCCTGGTCAGACATCACTGCAAGCTGGGGCGGATCCAGGGGGCTCACAAGGTCCACACACCCTTTTTTGTGTCTTGCAAGGCTGTGGGGATGTAAATCAACACCCAGAAAAATGGCATTTTGTCTTTTTTTGTATTTTTTTTAAATCTATTAAAATTTTTGAAGGAATTTATACCCCCAACCCTCCCATACAGAAAATCCTGGAGCCACCCCTGACATGTAATGTACAGTCTGTTATTGAATGCCAAAATACGTCTCCTAGCACTGTCACAATTGAAAGTGAAACAGATAATGCATGTTTTTCCTAAAATTAAGATTTATTTCTGCTGAATTGCATGCAAGGTTCTCTGAAGAATAGTTATTTCATGATTAAACTTTTAACATGTATAACATGAACAGATATCAATGCTGTACTGACGGATACAGGCCTGCATGCTGGTGGCTATCTAATTTGTATATGAATGCTGCCCCAGTACATGAAAACATAATTACACCAAGTGTGAATACAGCCTTAAAGATATGATTACAGACTCTGAAGTAAAATGTGAATAGAGCTTCATTACATGCATACATATAACAAAAAAATATGAACAGAGCTAAAACTCCTGAATACATTTATGAGGTAAAATACCCACATGGAAATTTAAAGGGAATGTTGCGTTCCGGGAAATGTAAATAATAATCTGTGAGCTTTCTCATTCTTACTATGTTAGTTTGGAAGATTATCATAGTAGAATTGTCCCCTGCTCTTCAAATGGCCTCACATTCAAAATAAGACAAGAAACAGCTGAAATGTTTGGGCGAACATTTGTGTGTATTCCCATATACACATTTCTGTGTGCAGTGCATGTGACTCTCAGCAGGATTGAGTCAATTTCTTATCATTTTGGTGATTCCAAAACCTTACAGCATACACCAATTCTTATGTGCTATAATCAACCTTTCCCAATTGCTTTGAGACAGTTTCTTTCACAATTCAATCTCATGACCACAACTCAACTTTATCTTCAACATGAATGATTTATTTTCATGCAGTGTGATATTGGTTGTATGAGGCATACTCCAGTCAATACCCTACTACACCAAACCCAAATCTTAACCCTAAAGACTACACCAACTGTCTGTCTCCAGTGTTGGAGCACCATCATATGTGGCTGAATCTTTCCATGTGAATGAAGCCTACCTCAGAGTTGTAACCACACGTTCTGTGGTTTGATCTAGTCAAATGGGTATTACACGCTCTCTCAAGCATACACATTTAAAACATGGTTGCGTTTTATTATACCAAGCTCTGGCCACACTTCTCATTCATTCTCAAATGCTTCAATAAGCAAAAAAATCTCTTTAGAATGGCTTCGGCGAAAGAAGCATTATGAACACTGATCAGCTCAATTCAAATAACATAAGAACAAAAACATAACTTGTTGACTACGTGCACGTATAATAGCATCCTAACCACAAACACTATTGTCAGTTCACACAGGATATCAAGCTACGTCGTTCGGTGACTAAGAACAAAATACTAAATGTGGAACTTCACAAATGTATACAACTTTCCATGTGTAATGCCAAGTAGTGAATGTGGCATAGCCAGGGGGGCATAAGGAGACATGTGCCCCTGAAATGCCCTCAAACTGCCCCCAACTGAACTGAACTTGTTGACCATGTAGAGCAGCACCCTAACCATATACACAGCTACATGGATTTTTGCTCCCTACACGGGATGTAGACCAACATCATTCTCTCACAGAGAATAGATTAAATGGGGACTTTTCAAATGTATGTAAATTTATGAAAGAAAATAATAATACATACATGTGCAAGTGAATGTTATATGTTCTACTATATACCTCACTTTAAGAATCTTTCCTAATCCTGTCATCTTATTGGTTGAAAGTGAGGTCGTGTTTTTAACCATCCCTGCAAAAATGAACTACACCCATGGGCATAGTTAAATTTTGCTGAGATCTCCATTGGTTTACGTGTAAAAAATTACTTTGTGCGAACGCGGATACCATAATCGCAGTGCGATTTGGTTGGTAAATTTACTTAACTTGCGACGAAGACCGGCGATCTATCTCGATTTATCTCTGATTTGTTAGTTTATTAACAGTTTGATGATGATTTTCAAATGTGAGGACCCCATGATTGGTAAGTCGCACATGTATTCTTTGACTCCTACTTGGCTTTGTTCGTATTTCATTGCATTTAAAAATTAATTAAACTTACGTGTACTTTTAGTATTCATCTTTCATATGATCTACAATATTTTGTTGATAAATCTTCAGCTAATAAGCAGTTCTTCTATTGTAACTGATTTGTATTTTCCAGTTCACTTCAAAGAAAAATGGTCTAAATTTGGAGAAGAGTTGAATAAGTCACAACAATTAGAGGCACCTTGTCCTCAAGTGGAGTTTAGAAGGAGATTACTTGAGGGGTAGATTAGATGGAGTAATCTTAGTATTAGTGAAAGGCAGATCCCTCAGAGCTAGGACAGGTGATATGGAAATTGGAGGGGAAAAAACCCCACTTTTTTACAGAAAAGAAGATACAGTATTCATAACACCAAAACAAAATATCCAGAATAGGGAGATACAAACTTATTTATAAAAATGGAGAAAGAGCTTAAGTCAAACTTAATATGGATTTGAAAAAAAATACACTGAGATCAGAAGAATGTACTGTTTTTAAAATGTAAATTCATAATGTATGAATCTGTCTCGGCATTTACATGTAAGTTTGCAGATATTGCAAGTAAACAATGTGAACAATAATTAAATTGTGGGTGCCATTAGGAGTTACGTGAACTTGTTTCCCCAAGGACCCCTATGTGTATTAGGCCTTGCAAAAAAGGAGAGAAAATTGTATCTATTTTTTTTTAAGATTGAAAGACTGTAAACTAGTAAAATGACAGCTTAAGTAGTATGTAAATTTCATCATTTCAATAACCATTAAAGAGCAGAAAAAACCAGAAAAAAGCAGAAATATATTATGTTATTCATGATGATAAAATAAATCAAATGCACATACATGCTCACATATAATTTTGAAATTAAAGCAAATCTTAATATGCTCTAAACATAACAGTGTCAAGCCAACTACTGTGAGTTCTAATTCTGACCCAGCTATGCCACGGACCAAATGAAAGAGCCAGGGTCTGTATGACAACAGCAGACAGCTAGCAAACAAGACCAATCAATACACACTATGTAAACCATATTGTACTGCTGGAGTGTTTGTGAAAGGAGTGATTATCCTGGTTTTAAAACAGATTTTTGCTGCTCTCTTCTCCCCTCTTCAACTGGTTCCTAGGCAATTAGAAGTTTGCTGAAGAAAGGGGGAGAATGGAAATGGCATTTCTTTGGGTTTTAACTTTCAGTGGACTTAGAGTCAAGAGGGATTGATTTGCCATTGCCTGTATTTATACACTGAAGGGCATGTTATAGGTATATACATTGATGAGCACTACAGGCACAACGTAGTACTACCAATTTCTACAAACTAGCGATTTGCACTGAAATGTGAAGTTATTTCTGACTAAACGTTTAATATAATATTCATTGATTTATTTGATATCATTGCATTTTCATTTGTTCTGACTTGATGAAAATGCCATTTTAATGTTGCACATTATTATCATTATCTATATGGGATTCTTATGCTTAACAATCATAAACTAAATTGTTGTGTGTGAGGTTTACTTTTCATATTGTTTGCTTTCATTACAAACAAAGAAGGAATGACACTGAGATATATTACCAAGAAAGAGCTGTTTTCTTATTCGTATTCCTTTTACTACAAATGAGTAGAGGGCATAAAACATCGGGAAATGTTATTAAGATGAGCAAATAATTTAGATCATTGCTAATCAAGTACGACACTCAAAGCAGAATAATAAATCTCTCCTAATTACTACAAGATTTCATGTACAGCTTCTCAATTTAATGAAGATAGAATACAGGAAAAGATGGATTGAAAAATATCAAATGCATGGTACGTGGAAGTATAGCTGTGTCCCATAGTGAATAGCCCATAAATAGCAGAAATGATGATGTCATCTTCTTTGCAGACTCATTTGACAGCCATCACTTCTCTTCTTTAATCTTTATGAAAAGCACAAGACAACTTGTGTTTTGGCTCATATAATTCCTTTAAAATGAAATATACCCCTAAAAAAAGAAAGAATAAAATAACCATTTCAATCTGATAGGGGTCCTGTCACATAGCAATGTTTTGAAAGTCATCACTTCTCCTTTTTTTAATGAAAATAAGGCAACTTGTGTTTTGTCAGTAGTTTTGAGTCATGTAATTCCTTTGAAATGAATACCTCTGAAAAGACAAAATAGCCCATTCATTCTGATGTACAAGACATGTCCCATATAGGAACAGACAGACGAAGAATGCAATCTACCACTTTAGAAGGCATGAGTCATCCAGAGAGTGTGTACATTTCAAATACCACAAAATGAAATTCACAATATTGAAGTTGAGCCTCCCAACAGATCAATACAACTAGGGGGTCACTAACTTGCAGGCAACATACCCTCCTATCCATCTCTAGCCAAACTAAAGGAGAGGAGATGGGGAAAGGTAGTAGGAAGAGAGGAGGGAAGAGAGGAGGGAAGAGAGGAGGGAAGAGAGAGGGGAAGAGAGGAGGGAAGAGAGAGGGGAGAAAGGAAAAGAGAAGTAATGAAGAAGAGAGGCAAAAGAGAAGATTCAGAAAAAGAGAAAGCGAGAGAAGAGAGAGGGAAGAAAAATATTAATAGATAAAAATGGGACAGAGACAGAGGAAAGAAGGGAGGGAGAGAGAGAGAGAGATAAAGAGAGATGATAAATAGAACAAACTAAAGAAAGTAATTGAAGAAACAGGCTAGAGATAAAGAAAATAAGGAAGCTTACTGAAATGTTCTGGTGCAGAAAAACGTGGGAAAGACGCAATATGACAAAATTATTCAAAATCAAAATTTTATCTTATAGAGGCAGAACCAAAATATTAGGATGTAAAATTAGTATTTTACCTCTTCGAACACTTATAAGCAAAATAATATGAAAACTTTTAATCGGATATGTCTGATTCTAATTTTAGAAGCACAGACAAAACTAGCAATTTTCCGGCATCTTTATGCACCATTGCATTTCACTAAGCTACCTAAAATATGAACAAATAGTAGTAGGGAAAAATGAAGGAGCAAAAAATGAAGGAGGAAAAAGAAGAGGTGGACAAGCAAGGAGGGAAAGAATGAATAAAACACTTTAAACAAAACACACTCAAAACACAATTCTAAAAGTCAAAATTTCAATAGGTTTACTAATAAAGACTTAGTTAATAGCTTGATATGGTCACTGCACATTATGGTCAATGACGTCAATCATTCTTTATGAATATCAATCATCATAAATATAAATACAATCATCATCAATACAGCTGCAATTTTATCAATGAAGTTTGATTCATTTCTTAATACTGTATACCTTAAAGTAGAACACTCAAGAAAATCACAAATATGGCAATTAATGTATCACTAGAAATTGGGAAGCTTACAGATGGCAATCGTATAAGTTTTATGTCAACTGCGTATATGATGATTATAAAAACAACATAAATAAAAGCTCTTCTCAGCATGTGGAATATCCGAGGATTCGCCAGAAATATAGCGATGTTTTGATGTCGTCATACGAGGGATCGATCCTGCTTAAGCAGACGACGTCCTATAATGAATGAACGTAATTGCAATGCAATTATTTATCAAATTGTAAAGAGTTTGGTACATTTAAACATGACCTTATTTCACACCATTCTAAAAGGGAAAGTGAACTGATTCTGATAACTAAAACCGTTTGATTGTAAATACACAGGAGAAGGGTCAATGATCAATGAAATAAACCCCATTTTCAAATTGAAAAGCCCTGCGAATAATAGCTGGATGGTATTCGTTCCCTCTTGAAACGCCGAACATGCCGCGGTGCAAGCAGCTGAAAATACAATGGCGTCTTATTTTGTTTACAAGTGACTGATTCCTTTATTTTTTTAACGCTGCATTTTTCATCAAAATAATACCATACACGAAGTTAAGAGTGAGGCAACAGACTAACATTAAGACTGACGCTAGTCAAGTAAGAGAAATAAGTGAAGAGGAGATGACAAAACAGGCACTGAAAAATGTGTATAATGTTATGGGACATCGTCTGCTTAGACAGGACTCGCCCCTCTTGTGTCGTCACACATCTCAGCAGCGTTCAAGGAGCTTTTCAGCTGCTTATATCGGGGGCTGTATTTTACCGTTTTATAATTGATAATAATCATTAATTCAAATGTTTCCAAGCTTTAAATTTGGATAACCTTGTTTAATTTATGCCATCTATGCAATAATAAGTATTAAGCCAATATTTAAAATCATCTCTTAATAGTGTTCTACTTTAATACACATTATATTTTTTTTAATTTTTGTTTAATATTGGGTACTCAAAAATGTACAATGGTTATTGATCTGCAAAGTATTTACACATTATGTTTCTAGTATTCATACACAAACCTCGTACATATTAAACAAAACACATGATATATTTTTACTGGAGTATTGTTTTCTGGAAGTCAGATAGGGACCCTTACAATATCCCTCCCCCAATATCAAAAGTACATGAACCAATATTAGCCTACATATATATTGTCTAGATTATAATCTCATCAAGGATTCAATCACAGAATAGGTATTGGCATTGGATCCCCAGAAAACCCCCTTCCTTATTAAACCACAAAAGTAATTGTCCGTTTGCTTTATATACAAAATGGAACCACTTCCTCTGCTGTAAGGGCACCATAAAAATTATCCAAACCGCTGATAATTATCCAGTTTACATCAACAATGAACAAATATTGAAATGTTCATCCTACATTAACAAAGAAATGATGTTGTGGATTTACAAATATGGATTTATAGAAAATGTGATGTTCATCCTTCTTAAGTACAAAATATTGAGAATGAATTATTATTTAGAGCCAGCATTATAAATAGTACAAACCTCAACTTTTTAAATTATTCTCTGGTATGCAAAACTTTAGGCAATATGTAAATCACTGATGTTTCCTTTAAAGCTCATTTTATTTTCATTTTATTTTGTTATTTCCCATTTTTGAGTACTTCTACAAAGTTCATATTACTTCTAAACCCCTACCACTAAACCCCAAATCAGTTTTGTGGAGGAACCTAGGGAACCCTTTTCTATACCACCTAATCCCTACTCCCTAAGGGGAGCAATCAATCATTCCAATCATATTCCATTTTCCACCCCAATCATACCACCTTGAAAAACCTGAGCAGAAAGAGAGAAACAGGAATGATTAGAATTCTACAAGAGCAGAGAGGCAGATTCCATGACCAACCCCCATGGTCCCACAATAAAGATGCCTTACTGTACGTTAAAACCTGAAACTTTCCTGTGCGTGAAACATTGCCAAATTTTGCAGATTCACACAAATTTAATGAAATGAAAACAAATTAATCACTACTCACATACCACTGAATTTTTGCATTTCATGAATTCAAAGTTTCTTGCTGCGAAAATGGCTGTTTACAATTCGAAAATTTATGTTACGTTTTTTGTTTGTTTTACAAAATGGCTGTAATAGTTCAGCAACTGTGCCTAAATGAAAGCTCACTTACTGTTGTTCTCAAATATAGAATGTACAACCAGAACCTCTATCATGCCCAAAACTTCCACCAATTTTGCATGTGATTCAACTTCATAAAAGTTCCAAACCATTCCAAACATATCTGCCATATAAACAGTCATTAAAATCCATCACATGTCTTATCAACACATAGGATTTCTGTTTAACAACAAACAGATTAATCATTCTCTGTCAAAAAAAGAGAAGATGTAATTAACTCAATCGTAGAAACTTTTTAAAACATCAACCTAATGCAATTTCAACACCCTTTTATATCACCTTTTGAATGTTTTAAAATGAAGTCACATACTACAAAATCCCAAGATGATTTCTATAGCTAATACAAAATGCTTTTGAAATTGCCCTTGTGTTGAGATGTTATAATTCTTTGTGATTTTGTTTTTTATATTTTCATTCTGAATAGCTAGAGATACACTCAAAGATTAACATTAAGATTATACTTTTTGTATGCATATCCAAAGAAACTGGAATTGAGTAGAATTGAGTAGCCTGCATTTATAATATAGAGCAACTCAAACCGCTGATGACTAAAGTTACTAGAGCATCCAACACATGTAAACCATGCCTGACAAAGCCCATCAACCAGAGATCTCAGCCTACACAAGCCAATTAGCTTTAGAAAGGATTTGAAGAGTGTGGAAAGATGACAAAAGATCACCAAAGAATACGATAGATAGTTGTCAACAAAAGCTTTCAATTCACTCCAAAGCAAGGAAGATCAAAATGTAAGGAGTTAGGGCATAAAGCCCCTCAGGGAAAGCCTCGCTCCCAAAAAGTAATTTATAAAGTAATTTAAATTTCTCTTTGGGGAGTTTATTCAGTCCGTCCTCCATCGTTAAGTATAATTTTTTTTATTGCGATGATACTCGCTTGTTCTGCTCAATACACAATGACACGATGATGAAAAGTCAGCAAAAAGGGAGCACTCTGAATCGGAAACCGAGGGTTTATGACCCACGTTTCTTTTCTTTCCCAGAAAAAAACTGAATTGAAAATTTGAGGGAAAATTATGCCATTATGGGTAAATATTTTTGGCGATTGTAAGTGTCTGCCCACGTTTGGGAGATAATGGATGAATAGGGTGTACAAAGTTGCAAAGATGATACAGCTGAGGGGTCGAAAGGGAATAATGGACAAAAAATTCCATTTTGGAGCGGAGGGGCTGTAAGGCAAAATATTTACATAATTACAAGCAGAGATCGTAAATTACATTGATGGTAGATCCAGGGTCACAAGGTCAAATACTGTACATCATTTGAGTCATTGATGTTCTAACAATATGAGAAGTTTTGAGGGGTATTTGGATAAGGGATGATAAACATTACAAATGCTTCCAATATACTATTAATACATGGTTGGGAGTGCGTTGGTGCGATCTGGCAACACAAAGGTTTTTATCGTGGTGTAATATACGCACAAGGCGCAAACCGAGTGTGTTTGACACCACGATAAAAACCTGCGTGTTGCCAGATCGCACGACCTCACAACCATGTATTAATAGTTTTATAAAACAGGTCGGCAATATGATTATGAAGTCTATAAAAATGGTTACAAACCCCATAGAAACACCAAGAGTCGCACAGTCATGGGGGCTGCCATTTGCTTTCCTGGATGACATCACTGAAGCACAGCCAACAAAAGACATGCACGTTTCAGTGCGCGCATGTAATCCCTGTGCTAAAATGACAATTAAACTGCGCGATTTCATTGCGTTTTAAGTTTGCACACACCAGAGGTACGCGTACGCGCAGCTCAGCGGTGCTTTATAGCCTTTTTGCCGGTGTTATCACTTTTTATTTGCACGGTCACGTGGTGTTATTTGACCAATCAGGATGGCTACATTCTTGAACCCGTTTTATAATGCATAATCACTGTATTGTATATAGTATGCAACCGGTTGAAACGTATTTTGCTTGTCCTTTATTTACTTTTTCATTCTTTAATTCCCATTACTCAAAATAAGTTATCTTGTCTTGGATCTCCCTATACCATCCAATGTGTCTCAAAGTAAAGTAATCTACTTTTAAACATGAGGAACATAATCATCAAAACTTTCAAGAAATAAAATCATGGGCAATTTTGATACCATATTTCATAGAAATCATGTTCCGATTATATAATACAGGTGTCAATTTGCCAGGTTTACACAAAGGGAGCTAAACTTTAAGTTTTGCTTGTAGTTTCAAAACTTTAAGTTATCTTGTAGTCTCAGACTGTATGAATGGACTTGTAGTTTTGAAACTTTAATTTTACTTTAGTTCCAGAACCACAAGCAAGCTTGTGGTTAACGCTGACACCACAAGGAGTTTGGACCACTTGGACAGAATAAACTCTAAGTTCAGCAAACTCGTTGTTAACGATAAACTTTCTGTTCACGTTAAACAATGATCGCTCGACTCGTCACAGAACAACAAGCACTGTTGTTTCAGGCCCGTGTCAACCCTCATATCATTGTTAGTGAGTTATTGTTTCATCAGCTTAAAGTTTCAAAACCAGAAGTCCTGTATGAACATAGCTATTGTAATGGTCGCACATTTTAAGAGGTGACAGGCAAGACTACTGAAATTGCCTATGGTAGATTCCTCCAAACTCTCTGCGATTGTGTTGAGATACGGAAATTGTAAATCTGGAAATATAAAAATATATCTTACCTGAATTTTACAGTAACAGAAGAGTTGAAATTGATATGTACATGAAAGAGAAAGAAAGAAAAAATAATTAGTATAATTCAGCCACATAGCTACATCACATTAAGTGAAATGCAACTCCAAAAGCATTTTATCAAATTGGATGACTTTTATTACAACTCAAAAACAAATACACTTCAAGAGGAAACAACATCAATCACTACAATGCACAAAATACAATCTATCATAGGCATAATCATGTTGAAGAAATATGAATATAACATTACATGGCAATTCACAAATCACACTTTTAAACCAAGTCATAGACAATTTGAAAGGATTTCAAAATATTTTGCATCTCTGTATGGTTTCAGTTACATTCTTTGTAACACATAGAACTACAGTGTATTTCTGAACAATTCTTCTATTTTGGAGTTTGTTTCTGTATTTTGGAATTTCAAGCATTTGTCTACCCACACAATCATCTTAATGTTGATAATTTACCTCAAAACGGTTCACATTACAAGGATATTTCCTAACCAAAATTTTCAATCCCTATGTACAGTATGTGTATTGAGTTACAGAATCTGATCACAAACATTTCTCTATGTTGAAATTCCAATGAGATAGATTTTACCGCTATAAACCTTCAAGATATGAGAGTACTGGTATTGGATATGAGATCGTCAAATTGAAATTCAAAGAGCATCTATACTCTATGCTTTATGATCTAATATAAAATAAAAACAACTAAAAGATATGGCATGTTTTTGCATTCATGAAGGGGGGAAAGAAAGAAAAAGACTGGACAATTTATATCTCATAACTCTTGCTAAAATGGAATGATTTTTCACCTCTAGCCACTGTCTCTCTTTATCTCTCTTTCTCTATCTCTCTATCTCACTCCATCCATCTCATTCACTATATCCTATCTTTTTCACGCTCTTCTCTTCTTCTCTTCCCTACTCCTCACTCCATCTCTCCCTTTCTCATTTCTCTTTCTCTCTCCCTCTCTATTTCTTCCTCTCTATTTCTACCCCTATATCTTTCACTCTCTTGTTATTTGCATTATGTTTCTCTCCTTCTTTATCTTTTTTTTTCTCTTATCTCATTTTTTACTCTCTTCACCTCTTTCTCTCTCCATCTCTAACTATCCATGTTTATTTTCTCTCTCTCTCTCTCTCTCTCTCTCTATCTCACTCCATCCATCTCATTCCCTATATCCTATCTTTTTCACTCTCTCTCTCTTCTTCTCTTCCCTATTCCTCACTCCATCTCTCCCTTTCTCATTTCTTTCTCCCTCTCTATTTCTACCCCTCTCTTTCACTCTCTAGTTATTTGCATTATGTTTCTCTTCTTCTTTTTTATCTATTTTTTTCTCTTATCTCATTTTTTCACTCTCTTCATCTCTTTTTTTTCCTCTATTTCTCTCTTATCTTCTTTTTCACAAATGCAGGTAATAAATCAGAAACCCACTACCCCCTGTAAGGAGTACAATTTCTTCTTAAATCTGAAGAAAAATGAAAATCATATGATAGATTAACTTCAAAATGGAATGAGTGGCATGAAATATGAATGCGACTTCGCAAATAATTTAGAATTAACTGCGCATGGACAATTTCACACATTTGTATGGCTTTTGGTTCATGAATAAATTATGGAGGTCAGAGCCAAAGTGCATAATTTATGACATGGAGAAGTATACTACATTGTCTTCTTGTATGTACAAAGTGTAGGATTAATATGAGAGGGAGAAAGGGGAAAAAAGAGAGAGAAGGAGAGAGAGAGAGAAAGAGGAGAGAGAAAGAGAGAGAGAGAGGAGAAGAGAGGGAGTGAGAGGGGGAATGAATGAATGAATGAATGAATGTGAACAAAGAGACTCATATTTGAATATTGAGGAGATGAAACTAACACAGGAATAAACAACTGCATAAGTGGGAAAAAAGAAACCTGGTTTTTTGTTTTTAATATATGCCAAAAACCAAAAGGTGATATATATATATTTAAATATTTTTTACACGAACTACATGTATTTATTTATGCACAAGCCCGATATTTTTTTTAAATATTGATACACAAGACCGATAATTATCCATGAAACTAAAACAAGGTAAATATGTGAAGTCGATTGTATTCAAAATCATGATTACGATTCACAGGTTTGCCAAGCAGCAAACATTTGAAATGCAATAAAATGGATATTCATTTTGACAACAATAGACATGCATGAAAAAAAGAAAAAAATACAAAGAGCAGAGTAATAAATCACCAGTATAAGATGACAAATCCCGATCATCCTTGGGCTACCCTACCCCTTCCCCTACCCATAATCCTAACATGTGTGGTGGTTTATTCTGCTGTTAAGCCAATTGCACATAGTTAGTATGCACATCCATGAAGCAATGCAAGTCACATACATCCTTTATTACCCTTAGAAATGACTTACTACAAAAATCAATTTATATGGAGAACATGATAGCCATAAGATGCATTATACTCCCCTATGACATTTCTAAATATATAATAGTCCAAAATGATTAACTATTTAAAGGACCTAGTCATCTGTTCAGAAAAGCTGGATGCTAACTCCTTTCAGGCTGAGCCACATCATTAGCTTCTTTTTTTTTTTTTTTACTATCGTTGGCTTATCTGTAAAATGAAAGTCTTGCTTATGCTGTATACTGAAATATCAGTGAGCGTGGAATAGCATGAATGAGTTCATATCTTACCCTGTCTGGCTAACTGCATGGATAATTTATTAGCTATCAATTCTATTACATTAATGTATCACCATCAAAAATGCCTCTATATTTTACGTGGATTCATGTTCTAATGTATTATATTTCATTATTTTGCTGGTTTTTTGTAAGTATTATTATTCTTCTTTAATCCCCACATCTCTGATCCTTTCTCCCTTTTGCTCTTTTTTCTTCTTCATCAGTGAAATACAAAATAATAATGCTTAAGTGCTTTGGCCATTTACTTGTAACTGGGTAGTGGGCTATATAAAAAGCCATTACTAATTTTGACACTGTGTACTTCAGCTCTTACAATGAAATTCATTCTGAGATATTCACTGAAAACTCAAGAATTATTTCATCTGTACCAACAATCATTTCCATATAGCCAACAACAACTAGAACACCCCATATCTTTATCACACATCTGATCCTTATCCTTTCAAATTAAAACTAAATTACTTCATATATTTGAAAGCTGATACCAGTGGATCATTTATCTGCATAAAATATACATCTGGCATAGCATACAAACTACTGCAATTAGATTAGCCAGCCAGATACTTGGCAGGCAAACAAAATTAAGAGAAAATAGCATCTGCTGAGAGTCGAAAAGACATTAACTGTATTATTTTAATTGTAAACGAAGAAGCTTGACTGGGAGGAATTTTTAATTTGTAAACAAATCTTTCGGCATATTACTCCCAGTGTATTATTTTAATTGTTAATGCCCTCATGGCTCTTCTCAAACAATGTTAATGCTCCTCTGGATGTGAGTACATAATATATTAATGCCCTTATAGCTTTGAACAGTTGATATGCTAACACCCTTCTGGCTCTAAGCAGACCATCTCTCAGACTATCTATCACTCAACAAAGAATATATGAATGTTACTGCCATTCTGGCCCTTAGTAGAATGGCCTTCAGGCTCTGAGCAAACAATACATTAATGGCCTTCTTGTTCTCAACTGATAATACCTTAATACCCTTTTGACTCTTAAAAGACAATATGTTAACACCCTTATGGCTCTCAACAGAGAATATATCAATGCCTTTCTAGCTCTGAATAAACAATATATTAATGTCTTTCTGGCTCTCAGCAGACTGTGTGGCCTTCATCAGTATTAATGAAAATGAGAGTGTGTATTTATAATGTATGGTTGAGCTCTCTTGTCAAGGGCATATGCTAAAGCACCCCAGGGAGTGAAATCCAGAGAAGAAAATAAATGGAAAACAGAGTTGGTCTATTGGAAAATTGAAATATCAGTGAGTGTGGAATAGCATGAATGAGTTCATATCTTACCCTGTCTGGCTAACTGCATGGATAATTTATTAGCTATCAATTCTATTACATTAATGTATCACCATCAAAAATGCCTCTATTTTTTATGTGGATTCATGTTCTAATGTATTATATTTCATTATTTTGCTGTTTTTTGTAAGTATTATTATTCTTCTTTAATCCCCACATCTCTGATCCTTTCTCCCTTTTGCTCTTTTTTCTTCTTCATCACCTTTTCTCAGGAACTAGACTTACTTCTCAAATCTTTCAGTCTTTTCCATTTCTCTTTCTCTCTATGCTTCCTTTCCCCAATCCATCTTTCCTTTCAATCCTTCTATCTCTCAATCACAATATCCTCTGTTTGGAGCCAGAAGGCTATTAAGTTCCATTATTTGTACAGAGTGAACGCCCTTCTGATTCCAAACAGACAATATATCCTTCCAATACCCTTGCTCCACATACATATATAAATTGAATTGAATTGATCTGACATGGTTTATAATATAAAAATCAAAGCAGCCTAAAGCTGAAATGAGATTCTTTTCAATTAAAAATAAATACATAGTAAATGTGAATATACAATAACAATACGGTAATTAAACTGAGTAAGTATCAATATAAACTAGTGACAAAATAGTTATAAATCAAAATGAGTCTTTCGTTGAACTATTTGGGATAGTAAGTAATTATTACAAATGTTTAACACTGTCAGCTTATTTCAAGTATATGTGATAATGAAATACATAATTCATTACAATTCTGGTAGTTTGATTTTAATATAGAGAGAATAAAGGCCCTTTACAATTCCCATCAAACTTTGAAAACAGAATTACAGAAATACATGTATTAAGACAATTTGTTTAGATGATCTTTGAAGGTTTGCATGGTGGAGCTTATAACGTGGAGAAGGTTTACGGTTCACCATGTGTGTTGGTAGGAGGAAAGGGAAAAAGAAAATTGGAGATGGATAGACGAGAAAGGATGACAAGAGAGAAAAGAAGAAATAATCTTTCGTGACACTGGGTGAAGTCCTGAAAAGGACTGTAGACCATCCAGCACGACCTGACCATCCAGCACGCCGACCCGCCGACTACCAACGCCATCCCACCCAACCCTCAGGCCGACGCACCCCCGACACCACAGCCCGCCGTCCCACCTACACAAACCCGGTACAATCTCCGCCCTCGACCAGCCAACACACAAAGGACTTCACGCCGCCAGCCACCCGCTACCAATCCATCCGACGTCCGCACACACGTCCACTCAACTCTCGGACATAATAGCGCCACCACCGACAGCAACCCGCCCGCACCTCCGGCCGCCGATTCCTCCGACGTCCGCACACACTCCATAAAAACCCCGCCGCTCGTCTAGCACACTTCACTCCTGATGACGGACAGTCAACCTGTCCGAAACGTCGAGTAACCTCCTACTCAAGCCTCATCTACTCAAACCTTCGCTACTCAATCCATCGCTGCTCATCCATCGGTCATCAACCAAGTCTTCTCCTCTCATCTCATCTGGTCTACAGTCCTTTTCAGGACTTCACCCAGTGTCACGAAAGATTATTTCTTCTTTTCTCTCTTGTCATCCTTTCTCGTCTATCCATCTCCAATTTTCTTTTTCCTTTCCTCCTACCAACACACATGGTGAACCGTAAACCTTCTCCACGTATTAAGACAATTTCTTTATTTTCAAAATAATGAGAGCTGATGTATAATTATTTTATTATCCATTTTTTGCAAATACATATCAAGAAATGAAGAGAAACAGAAATTGATAGATAAAAATTAAAAAATAAGACCGAAATTAACAACAATTACCCCCGAACATATTTATATATAATTTAGTGATAACAATATCATAGCTAAACGGTTCATTGAAATATAGTCATTCAGGAATGGCAACAACAACAGAAAACTGATATGAAAAAAATAAATGAACCAGCACTATCACATTCAAATTTCACATCCTCTCTTCCTTCAAATCTTTCATTTATCTATCCTTTCTCTCTTTCATGCTATTTTTCCCTCTATATTCTTCATCTGTTGCCCATCCCCTGGTATCTATCTATCCTGGATAACCTGCACTATGGAACAGATGAATCAGAGCTATCAGCTTTAATTCTCAGATTCGAATCTGACACTGCCATATTTCACACTTGGCTAAAAAGATCACCATCGCCAATCATAGGGTCTGCATACATATTTCAATCCGGCAATGGTGTGAATGCTTAATTGACCGAAATGCAGGATTTTTTACTCTTGATCTAAAAAAGACGCAAGATCCGTATCTGTTCGTGACTCATTCACTCGCTGAATACCAGACACGGAAAAGGTCTGCGCTGTTTTGGAATGCATTTAAATTATCATGGTGACCATCGATATACGTTGGGGACAACGGTTCAAGAATAATCAGACAATTCAATGCAAAGGGCATACATACATGTCCAATTCATTAGATATCAGCTCTCTTGCCTGGGAGAATTATTCATTCATTTCATCAACAAACATTCCTACAGGCACTATTCTTTTTGATATCTAGATAAATTATAAACCTATATTTTCCATACCCCCCCCCCTTCCTTGACAGATACACACATACATATAACTTAGCACCCTTTATCTAATCAATATAGATGTAAGTGGAGATAGTGAAATTCAGACATTTCTAAAAATTAAAATATTATGAAACAATTTTAAAAATTGAAGCTTTGAACTTGCAGCATTGTTTACCTGAATATCTACACTTTTCCAGATAATTATATACGTCTATCCCCACACCATCCCCCCCCCCCCAAAAAAAAAATGAGATACACACAGAAATCTTAATTCATATGAGTACTTTATGTTCATTGGACTAATAATATGCATGCACAAACATTTATTTTTAGACATGATTTAAATTGGAACATTACCTGTGTACAATATAATTCTCCAGACACCTTTCACCCATACCCTTCCCCATACCAAGATTCATACCTATCCAAAATGCACACCTACACAACTAGTCTAAATTCTATTGAACCAATCAACAGAAAAAACAAATACATTTCCATATGCACCACATCGAAAAAAGACATCGTCTCCAATCCATAGCCTCCAATCCATAGCCTCCATCCATACTCATTCCTACACTGCCAGTCTCAATTTCGCTTGGTGCTTGTTAACTAGCGCAACAAGCGGTAGCCCTGCGCACGAGCCAATCTCATTATCGGCTCGTGTTCTCCTACCGGTCCAACACCTGCACATTGACAGCACACTGTGACGGTGCCTGGATGACACCGGGAGGGGGTAACTTCATGCCCCTTGTCAGCCCGACAGTCCGTTCTCCTCCTCTGCCCTGCGCCTCCAGAGACTGGGCTTCCTCCTGAAATCCAACACCAAATTATCTCACAGATTTTGAGCCTGCAGAAAACATTGGCACAAGTTTCTGTTGCTGGCTCCTACTCACTGATTCAGGCCTTATGATGAACTAGAATATTATTGCCTTCGTCCCCATAGATGACATACTTTTTGACGGGACATACCTGGTGATGAATTGTGTTTCTAATATAGTATGAAGTATCCCTGGGCTTGTGTGTTTTGAGGTAGACATTAATAAAAAGCATGGGATATGGCAAGTCGTGAATGTTATCAGCTTTTTTCCCTTTAGGATGACTGGATGTTTTCGAGGATGCAGTATAGCCATACTCAAGTGAGGAACATGTATCACTGTTTGACCATGATGAAAGATGTTGAAGTGTAGAATCTTGGATGACAACAGGTGCAACATAGATGATGGTGGTGATATAGATTATTGAATTGATGGAAAGAATGATGGTAGGAATGATGGAAATGCAAGATGGTGGTGATAATGATGCTGGTAATGAACCTGACGATGATGGTAAGCATGATGACGATGATGGTGATGATGATGGTGATGATGATGGTGATGATGATGGTGATGATGATGATGGTGATGATGATGGTGATGATGATGGTGATGATGATGATGGTCACGATGGTGATGATGATGTTGATGATGATGGTGGTGGTAGTGATGATGATAATGATGTTGGTGATGGTGATGATGATGATGTTGGTGATGATGATGGTGACGATAGTAATGATGATGAAGATGATGATAATGAAGTTGGTAAAGATGATGATGAGGATGAGGATGAGGATGAGGATGAGGATGATGATGAGGATGAGGATGAGGATGAGGATGAGGATGATGAGAATGATAATGAAGATAATAGAGATAACTATTTTAGCAATAACAATGGTGATTCATAAATTGCAAACATGCAATGTCTATAATAAAAGGCCTATTGATGGAGACATTAATGTAACAGACACTACAAATAAAAAAAAAAACAATCCAGACCCAAGTAATACCCAACCATTATCAGTTCTTTGAGATAAATTTCTCAAAAAAACCCAATCGATACAAACCAACCAGAATCATCTTTTCAAGGACTCTCATCATGACATGTTACCATGACAACACGACTGCTATCAATAGACCAAATCAATTGAAAAAACTTCTCGAGGCTAACAAGGAAAATACATTAATTACTACTACATAAAACCTATATGTAATACAATCCAGCAAATCTTCCCTTGCTTAATGATGAGATGAATACAAAAAATTTGCCATAGCAACTGCATTTTGAGATATCAAATTAGAGGAGATGTATGCATAAATAGGGTCCGTATTTAGCTGGGCTCCATAATGGCCAGCCCGTTACAGCAAGCCACATAATTGCCATGTTAATTAAATGGGTCATTCATACTCCAAAATCCATATATCACCGGAACTGGAATTTATTCAAACCATATCAGGTTCAACCATGTGAAAGACAATCTTTTAATTCATGGACCTTGCAATTATTATTCACTCGTCTATGACATCATCTTTCATTTGTGAGCGCTCTTTGACATTTGAGTATTATTCATAATACATAAATACTTTCAACTGTCTACAAGCTACAGCAACAAAATTTAACAGTTTCGGGTCTCTCTTCCTCTTTCTCTCTCTCCCTCTTTTATAAAAACTCAATTTGCATATATTAGTACGTCCCTTGAAAATGTCTATGAGAAACCCCACAATTTACATTTATCAACGAGCACATGGGAAAAAAAACATTTTTTTTAGACGTTCAGTTAATTTAAAATTACACATTACACATCTCTCAAACTATTCTGATATTTATTGCATGTAACACAACGTTACATTCCAATTACACATGCAGATCGTGTGTGTAGTAAACGTTCTATTTTCATGTACATGTAAATAAGATTCACAAAAACTTAACTATAATGATATATTGCACAAGTCCAATGCTAATCAGTATTGTTTATGCAAACTAGATTCCTATCTTATGCACTTGATTATGAATTCACCCCATGTACATAATATTATGACTTGTTCTCACCTCCATTCCACAATGTAATGACCTTGTTTATTTGCATTGAATTACCAACAATCCACATTCATAACTATAAAACACTAATACAAAATCAACACCATTAGTTTTATATGCAACTTCGTCAAAAAGAAAAAGCCTCAATATGGCATTTAAAAGAGACCCTGAAATCATTACAGGCCCACAATCAACCATCTTGATGCATACTTGAGTAATTTACCAAATTTTCTAAATTCCTCTGTGGCGCCAATTCCCCATAAATGTTAGATAGAATATCAGCGACACATTCTCACTGCGCCGTCTCCCCCTTTTCACACTAGCCGACTTTCCTTAGATACAACATTACAAGTTAGCGTGATTCATAGAGCCACATTTACACCGTGAATTCATGCTCTGCGCTCCCCCCTATACTAGGGGCAATTTTGACAAGAATTTGATTAATACGATAAATATGGATATGGGCTCCGGCCCCATATTTGATTTTTAATATGTCTTAGGGTGAGGAAAAGAAATCCAGGCCAATATTATTATGGGATATGTATGACTAACTGAGTAGAAAGAAGTGTATCTGTGTGCGCTCAAAAGTATGCCAACATCAATAGTACATAGGAGGCCATCTGCATGAAATTGACTTTTGATAATGTTTTACATTTCCGTCGTATCTCGCAGTGACGCATTTGGAAATATTGGAAGAATGCTGATAAATGGGTCAAAAAGTGCATTATTGTCATGTCCATACTCTGACCCTCTTTTTTCCTATCTCAGAAAAGGGCGATCACCCCGAGGGGAAAAATGAGAAAGGTATGATGCTATGTACTATGTGTTGGGATATCCGTCATGAAACAGAGATGAGCATATAAAACGTGATGAGAGGTGAACTAACAGTCCCACATATATGATTTGATGTTACAAAATTAACTTAACTCTAAGAGATTAGTCAGCTTTAGGCCTAAATCAGTTTGTATCAACACATTATTCTGATTATACATATTTCATGAATCATAAGTAGGGAAAGGTACATCTCCATCTAAGTGTTTTATTATTTTGAGTACAATTCACCGTTATCTTTCATTGTCAAGCTTAAACTCTCAAAATGCTTTGCCATTTGCTGTTAAATGTTTCTCAATTCTTATTTTACAATCTTTCTTTTTCTACCAAGCCCTCCCTTCTTGTTCATTTTCATTTTATCCCCCTCATAATGCATCGATTCAACTTTCTATCTTTGACATTTCCCTCTCTACTATCTCCTTTTCTCATTCCTTTATTCTTCATTTCTCTGACTGTCACCCCTTCTATTCACCCCCTCCCCCTCTCTAAATATCTATATATCTATTGCTACTGTTAGAGACTACAGAAGTACAAATACCGTACTGACAATAAATTAAATGCAGCCCATAAAAAAAGTAGCCATCATTCAAATACAGTCCCTTGACCAATATCCTGGCTTAATCTTTTAGAATTCTTCAAACAACGATGGTCAAGCCAAAATGACATCTTTCTCCACGAGTTGGTGGCATTTTCTTAATCAACGGCGACCGTCCTGAATCACACACGGTAAACATGTGCCTTTCGTCGCCAGTCGAGTCGACAAACAACGAGTGCACCGCCCCCAATCGCAGCATGAATGGGGCAGATACTCCATCTCGATTTACAATGAAAACATGGATCTTTGCACACAAGAACTTCCTTTTATCTTTCCTCCTCTATCATCTTATCTTGCTCATCAGTACCATTACCATTTCAAGCCCACAGTTAAAAAAAAAAAATAGGCCTGTATCAGACTGCTTTTGTATCCCTTGGGAGGTCTTTATATACAGGTTTCATTCTACAAACTCTATTAAAAAAATTGTTCTCTCAGGTTTCTCAAGCTTATACCCAATACTTGGTCAATGTACAAGTGTTGCATGGCTATATGAACATCTCTTCTGAAATACATTTCTATTCAGACAGATCGATCAAGAAATTCAATACATCCTCCCCCCCCCCCCCCCCCCTATATATTCCCACTCCCAGCCTCTCTTCTCTCTCTTTCTCTTCCTCTCTCTATCCATTTAAACTTTTTAAAATCTTAAACCTTGTATCCTTTACTACCATGAATAGCAATTGAAAAGCAAAAAGACAAAAACTTGAGATACATTTATGTATGTAGCATGAGTCATAACATATGCTTTCAAAAACTCTGGAAAAGACAAAAGTTCATTTTCCATTTATAACAATACTATCCCTATTAAATAACTTTCACAACTGAGTCAATACATTATCTTTTTTTTCATCTCATAACACTACCGGTATCCAGCTTCTGTTGGAATTCGATATGAAATAACCCATGCTCTAAAACGATAAGGATCGTGCAAATTTGCAATTCACGCATTCTGGCGATGAGTCAAATTGTAAAGTCATTTCACATTCAAAGACAACAGCGCTCCTCTCTGGAAGAGAAAAGCGGACACCACATCAAAATGCAGGTTTGGGACTAAGGGACGTACACTTGAAACCTTCATTGAGAAAAACACCACATCAAAATGCATTACTGGGACTAAAAGATGATGAATGGCTAGCTCTTGGAGACTGTACAATGTGAATTAAACATCCCTTTCATTTACATTTACTCCAATGCATGCCTGCAGTAACGAGAGACTTGAAGGGATAACGTAATTTTGATAATCGAGTGGACACAATGACTGACCCCCCATTGACACCTGTCAATCCAAAAAAAGTCATAAATCGCAAATTGCGCTTAAATCGCTTCTCGAATTATGCGCACCTCTCCTCGTCTTACTTTTCTCGCATCGCCATCTCAGGATCGAATTATCAACTAGCTTTTCTCTCTTATTATCACATTGAATTCACAAGCATATGGATATAGAATTAAATTTCACCATCACAATACACACATTTAAAAAACAAAACAAATAGAATACATTCACATATATAGTTTTTCCCTTTTGGGATAGTCAACACTGGATTTTTTTTTGGCAATGAAATGGTTTATTTATGATCGGGGAATACGGTGGTGTCGTTACAGGTGCAGGTATAGGTAAGATTCTAATTAGGAGGAGTGACGCATAGCATAGCACCACCACAGGCCAAATTTCGACAGGTGCCATTTTGCTTCTCTCCCAGACTTCTGTGGTGCCCTGCAGGTAGTTTGTTCAATAGATATACGCGTCTGCGGTGGAAGAGAGTTCGGGCATCGGTTCATACACGTATATAAGGATTCACCCCCCCCCCCCCCCCCCCCCCCATCTCTCCATTTACATCAAAATATGTGAAATCACATTAACACCCTCACTCTCTCTATATATTAAATATCAAAAATTGCAATTATCTTATGCATGTTTACATTTGCTTACTGGAATAAGAAGTTTTAATTATCATAAAGCAAATAATATTCCTATGATGACAAGGTCTGGATTAAAAAGGAAAGTTAACAAAATTCATGTTTGGTTGTGTTTCATAATCTTCAAATTATACTACATGTAACACTTCTGTCACAAAGTGTTATAAGTACACAAACAATATTTTATTACCATTTCATGTAATTGGTTTCATGTTTTGCTTCCATAAACCCAAAACACCATCAAATTTACTCATGTATTTCTGCCGCTGTCATTAGGGCATTACCCTATTTGGGTCCATCAATATTAAAGATTGCGAATTATGGTAAATATATTCACATTTTTAATGTAAAATATACTAACATAAAATGAATAATAACATTACATTCAGTAATCATAACATTGTGCTTATATGTCTACATCTTTATTTCAATGTACAATATGAAAATGTCTTCATGAATCATAACTTGCTCACATGCAGAAAACATGACCCTGACAAATAACTCACTCCTTATTCATACCAAGATGGAGCACCTTCCAACCAACAATTATGTTACAAAGAGGTGAATACTTAACACCATCACCTTCCAAACAGGTTTTTAAGCTTGGACAAAATGTAGAAGGAGCTATAATTACTCATTCCCCAAAGATTAATCCTATTTGGAAATCAATGGGAGCCATATAGCAAGGGAAATAATTATGCAATGCATGCTTAAGAAGAGAAATCTTACTACCACTGGCCACCTGAGATTGCGGAGGTCGTCTACTACATATATGGTGTACTTAAGACATCCCGCAGAGAGTTGATGTTAGGGGGTAATTAATTTGCGTGAAAATTGTCAGCATTAGAAAATGGGGGAGCGTCCTTTCCTCCACATGGTGGTTACATGCATGCATTATGCAATATTCAACTTTGAGTCAACTACATGTAGCTGTAATCCTTGCCACATTCAAATAATATGGCTACTTTCTAATACACACTATAATACACATTGATTGTAATGATTAGTTTATATAATGTTAGCACTAGTATTACTATCATGTTTAAACTAAAATTTTCTGAAAATTTAGATAAAGAAAATGAAAGAATAGTATTGTGGTGTTCTTTTTTTATTAATGAGCCTTTTTCTATCCCCCCCCCCCTACTTCTATCTCTCTCTCCCCTCTCTCCCTCTTTCTTTTGCACACACACACACACACACACACACAAACTTCTTCCTCAATTTTCCTTTCTCCCTTCCTCTGTATTACTTATATTTATCTTTAGACCCCTCCCCCTTCTCTCCTACTGTAACTTTAAAAAATATTCTTTCTGCAAAACTTGCACATACATGTATGAATCAAAATGCAGAACACCAGATATAATTATACATGTATACCAAATATACTTGAGAACTACAAGTTTGAGTTCAAAATCAAACTTTGGGGGGGGGGGGGGTCTCAAAACATTCGAGCACTACACTCAAGATTAAATGCCACCTGAAACCTCTTGGAAGGTGATAAGGTAATTATATACAAGAGAATCTTAAGAAAAAATGACAATACTCTATGGTTTTTCTTCTATGTCACTTGAAACTTCTGGGCTAAACTCTGTTTTGAAATGGGCTTGGAGTTTATGGAATGAACAAAGGACCTGTTTTGGGACTCTCAATGTTTGCATTTATGATGATAATATTAGCACTACAAGGAAAATCACTGTTTAGTAATAATACATATGGCATGAACTTACATTACACTCTACAGTGCAAGCAGGACCTTAGTCATGGGTTTGCATGGGGCAGTTCAATAAAAGTTCAAAACACAGATTTGAAATTTCAAAGAAATTTTTTTAACAGCACACTCTTAATTCTTCTCAGAATGATATAAAAAGCAACAAAAACAAATGGTATATTAGGTGATAATAATATCAGATATTCAAAGATAATAACACAAGAAACATAGTCAAAGTAAAAATAACCAAAGATCATTTTTTAAAACTGTATGTAATTCAAAACATGGTATCAAATAAGTGATTCGTGAAATTATTAGCTTTTGGCAATTTCCAATCTAATAACATACATCGTATAACTGCATTCATCATTATATATATTATAATAAATAAGTGTATTTTTATATGATACAATAGAGATATATCAATATGTTACATATATTATTGGCATGTGAAATTGAATAAAAGTGTAATAAGAAAAAGAAGAGAGTAACAACATCACATAAAAAAACTTGTATGCATTGTGTTCATCTTCACATGGCCAAGATAGACTTTAAGAAGAAAATTATTCAAACAAATTGAGAATCGAGAGTGAGAGGGCAGATGGAGGCAAAATTGTAAAAACAAGTCTCGCATTACTTCAGTAACAACAGAGTCTCATCATAATAAAGCCTACTTTCCATGAGGTCATGAGACATTATTTTCATATAACACAGCTAGAATTGTGTGGAGGTTTTTAAATGGAAAGATTACAATTCCATGAGACATTTTCCTTGTATTGTTAAAAGTTATTTGGTTTCCAAGCCTTCACAAAACTGAGTCATGTCCAAGGCTGTGCAAAGAATGCAATAAAAGCAAGATTTAAATCAACAAGGTGGTTTTTATCGTTTACAAAGATAAGAATTATATTACTCTTCAACCCTCCAGGTAATTTATCAAACAATGATGTCGTCTAGATAATTTCCCTGACAAATATTGAAGGTGCTGTCATAAAATTGATGAATGATTTGGAAATGGTCGTTAAAATGTAATGAGCAAATATGTACATTTGGAGTCTGACTGATAAACGAGTGACCCGCATCATCCTACACTTCAAAAAATATCTTGCAAAAATTGTAAATGATTTTGTTAAAGCAATGAGATGATTGGCAATATATATAAATATATTTTGGGCAAACAAAACAATCAATCTTTGGAGAATTATGTGGAAAGACAATCAAGGACTTATAACTGTGCATAACAAAGTTAACAAAAATTTTCCAACAAAATTAAGAGTTCACTGTGCCATGGACGAATTTCAGGGTCTTTTATAGAAAAAGATTGAATAATATGTTTATATTTGAGAAATAAATTCACAAGTCTTTTTTTCAATGAATCATAATTTTTTTATCTTTGTTTTCAAACTTATCACAAGCCCAAAATTCACTGACTTTGTTTTCTAAGTTGTGACAATAAGTGAATATCAAAATTGTTTAATGCATTCTTCCTGTGAGGAAAATCGGAAAGATACAATTTTACCAAATTTTGATCAAAGATATTAAAATGTGAAGTCTTGTAATATATTAATAGTTTTGGTAAAGCCTTCATTAATTTAGCTTTGAAAGAGTTTGACTTTGTTTCATATTACATGTAGACGATGTAGTCATGTATGAAAAATATATAAAGCACAATATTTTGACCTAGTCCATGCAAAGATCTCTAGACTACCTTTAAACAATGGATAACTTCCTACTGAAAGCGCAAGAAATGGAATAATCATAGCTTCAATTTCAAGAGGGATTGAAACAGAGCTTTGATCCCAGACCACATAAATACTGCACCCGACTCACCCCTACATACCAACACAATGTATCATGCACACCCTCCACTCTATCAAAATGGGGTCAGGAAAGAAAAAAAAAGTGGCGGCAAGGGAGAGGAGCGATCGTGACCTCTTTTGGATTACAAACGAGAGGTCAGAGCCGTTTCTTTCCCTTCTAAAGGACTGTTTTCCCCTAACAATAAGGTCCCTAATGTAAGTTGCACTTCCCAAACAAAATCTAGCTTAAATCATAATAAGAGTCCCAGGAAAAACTTGTAGTCACGTCTTTTTCCCCTCCCACACATATTTGCTCCTTTTCACTCATTCGTTATAAATCCTTTCTTCAATCAATCGATTCAGGGCCTAAAATGTACCTCTAGGCAGCTTTATATGGAGAGAAATTATTATCATGTTCAACCATGTAGTGACATTAAGAAGAGGGGGAGAGACAGCGAGAAGCACTGACAGAGACAGAGAAAGAGATAGATAGATAGACAGACATATAAACAAGCATGAATGGAAAATCAGAGGGATGAAAAATAAGAGGATGAGAATTAGAAAAGGACAAAGAATAAAGACACAGGGGGAGACATATAGGCACAAAGATACACAGAGAGAGAAGCATAGAAGCATAAACAGAGATAGGAAGAAAACAAACCAAAGTTGATAAAGAGGGGGATTGAAAATGACTGCCATACATACACTCCAAAAATGCAATATCAAAATGATAGAGAAAGGAAAAACAGAAGAGACATATTTTTTAAAGAGAAAATACATCTGAGGACAAATCTAAATACCACAAATATGAATGACAAAGACAGATAGCGACAGAAACAAAGACATAGACAGAGGCAGAGATGGGCAGCCTGACAGGGAGACAGAAAAAGAGGGGAAAATGAATGAAATGTTATTAACATCCTGGATTTTTTTTTTCTGCCACGTAATGTACTCACAAAGAATTACAAGAATCCGCTTTGGCAGGTGTCTTCCAAAACGATACAAAAGACGTATTAGCCCAGTTTCTACCCACAAGATATGTAATCTACAAGTTCTGCCACTGGTTCTTACATTTTCTCTGCTAATTCCATCATTGTCAATTTCTCGTATTCAATTTCTTCATGTTTATCACATTATTTTGAGGTATTTCTATCATTGCTTGAAAGGAAAGGCAGCGGTTGTAAATTGATGGAATTTACATGCAGACACTTCTTGTTTGGCTCAATTCCTCCTGGTTTTTGAAGAGAGAAATGACATTTTATCTTATGCCTTATTTCATCCAATAATGATGACATTCTTTCCTTTTTATTCTAATAACTTTCCATTCCTTACCAAATTACATTTTGCATGTCCCAAACAACAAATTCATCCCTACCCACACAAGTTTTTTCCCTGACTCCTACAGGAATACATTTCTCTAAGATATAACAACTAGAGAAGTATGATTATAAAATTCACCCTTACAAAGTCATAGTCATGATAATTATTACAAAAATCATACATTAGATTATTTTTCAATCACATAAACAGGTAGGCATTAATCACTTCTTTAAAATTACAAGATTGTTCAACAATACCCAATCTGGTGTCTTTTTAAAAATTATTTTATACATTACGATTGGGGTATAGCTCTTCTCTTTGGTGAGGGCTTGGTGAGGGCTTGCCGGGGTGGTGATGATCATGCACATCAAATGAATTCCTAACCTTAAACACAACAATATTCCCTTTCATTTGAAATTTCCAATTATAAATAGAGAAAATGATGTATATTACTATCATAAGACATAAACACTAGAAAAGCATAAATTTGGCAGCTATCAGCAGTGACTATACCCCCACAAATCTGTCACCAGGCTCGTAAAATTAAAGCTTGTAATTCTGTCAACAAAAGTCGTAAAACTTCCCCCCCTCAGCTGGGTGAGCCAAGTGTGTTGGTTTTCTGATCATTGCTAACACCACATCAGTAAAACAGGATATATGACAGATTAATGACTCTCTATGGTTAAAGGTACAATACTCTCAAATCAGAAACATTCGTGATATACAACCTTTTGACAGTTAAGCTGTCAACAACCTGCATTTTCACAGACAGAAATATTGCGAATTCTAAAAATTAAAGATTTGATTCAATTAACCTAGATTACGCAGCAGATGATTCACAGATTTATTTCATGTTCAAATGTCTCAACAATTGCTTGCTTTTTTTTAAACTACAATAATGTCAAAATACCATGAATCCCATATTTTATACCTTCTTGATCAAAAGTACAAGGCACAATTGACTGGTCATGAGGGAAGGTTGGTTAATCAAACTGTCAATGTAAATATAAACAATGGCATGTCAGGCACAAGCCAAATTCATATGCTCATAAATATCCTATTAAACATCCAATAGTATGAGCTGTGATGCACGCTACACAAATCACATGTCTGCTATACACCAGCCAAACAATAACAAATTAAATATCAGCAAATTGGACAACAAAAGGAGTACCGCCCGGGAGCGAAATTGGCTTGCGGCAGTATGATGACGGCAGAAATCAATTGCTAGGCAAGCTAAATCCTGTTAATTTGTGGGTTCTCAATTTGGGGGCAAGTTTCTGTTTTTCCAGGTGCACTTTTCTCCATTGACTATCCTCTGGTACCTTTGTCATTTTTGTTTTATCTGGTCTCATTCCCCTGTTCCTCACAATGACGGTAATCTTTGTACTTCTGTCAATAGTCTTTTCATGATTTCATTGTTGCCTTAAAACATGTAATCCTCAACAAATTAATTCCTTCTTGCCATTCTCTTCTTTGTCATTTGTTTTGTTTTGTTTTTTTAATTTCTTGCCTATTTTCCTCATGCATCGCATGAACATACTATAAACAAGATCACATGAATTGCTTGAACCGGAAGAGAATTCACCTCATGACCATCCCCCTACACATATAATAGTCATAAATAAAATATGATTATCTCTCGGCGCAGCATGCAAGTTTTTTATATTAAATTTACTATATTGTTTATTTTACTCCATTATACTGCATGATATCATATTTTACATTTTATCTTATTACATTTCATTTGATTGTATTGTATTGTAGTGTATATTTTACACTATTTTGCACTATACTGTATTTCACAGTATTGTATCATGTTGCATTATATTACATTAAACTGCACTGTATTTTAGAGTACTGCACTATGCCCTGTATAACATTGTGTTGCATAATGAATATTTGACTTAGCTATTATTCAAACAATATGATATTCTTTTATTCGATGGTATAAAATGAGATTACACGCAACTGTCTCATCTTTCCTCAAACTCTATTAATATACAGCATATTAGCCACGACCCCGCATCGCACTTTCTGCCTTCAACGGAAGCGGCACCAAAAAACAAAGATTCACAAAGAAATGAAACTAGCTAGCGACACAATGGCCGTGGCTTAGTTCCATATCATGAACGTGTACCGGGCCTTATACTCAAATTGGGAGGGATCAAATTAAATATTTGGGCCAAAAGAAGTGTATTTTAAGGGTAATTCTCCCGAGACGTTAACTCGTTAAACGAGGGGGCGGGTGAGTCGTCAATCAACGGCCAGAGTACATTGTGAGACATGGCTAATATATATTCTTTTCTTTTATCATTTCTCCTTCTCTTCTTCCGTTCTGTTTCTTTACTTTCTTTTATTGTTCTGTTTAAGGTTTGAGGTGGTAGTGTACTTTGGACTTGAGTATTAAGGTAAGAAGCACGTTTCAGGTATGATGCCACTATGAATCATGATATTCTGACTGACTTAAGAGCAAACATAAGAACAAGTACACCGACATATACTATAACATGTGCTCAGGGCAAGAAGGCTGTTAGGTCATATCCAGTTACTTAAAGTTAATGCCCTTCTGGCTTTCAACAGACAATCATTTTGTTTTCTTTCCTTCATTTAAATAATTCCCTACTACACCTTCATCTTGTTATAATGGGTCAGGATTACAGGCAAGATTTGTTTCACCTACTGATCAAAAAGAACTTGTTTTGATTTATTTTATATTGTTTTGTGACAACTAAAAGGCTGCTAACTTGTATCCTAAAACACACACTATTAAAAGTGAAAAGCATTTATTCTCCCTTATATCAGTTGGCAATATATTTATCACGTTTTATCACATATTAATGGGGCAAATAGTAGTGTGCATGTACATATGATTGCAAAGACATTCAACAAACTCAACATCAATAGTGATTTAACTAATGAGAGGTTCAAACAGTCAAATGACATCTTTAATGCGTCTTAAAGGCTTTTGTGATTATGTTAATGAGCTGATAAACAGAAATTCAAAAGGTGGATGTCTGTATCCATTGAGAATCTCCTGCATACAAATCAACAGCACACAGGTGCCTTTATCAATGAATTTATGACAGCATTCACCATCAGAACAGAATACTCCTGCATAATTAGCCCCCAGGCATGCAGTGATTGAGAAAGGGACGACCGGTATTCTATTGCTTACCTATTGAGGTTAAATGATGTCTGCCCAGTAACTGGTTTCCTAAATCATTTCTCTACAGCCATTGGCCTACAAAAAAGGCAGGTGCTTTTACCATTTAAAATGAAATCCATTTCTATGGAGATGAAATATAGGGACTATTTTCACCCTATTGTGCTGTATGCAGAAATAATGTTATCCAAACAGTTTACATCATGCTTCCCTTAAAGGCACTATTCAAAACATTTTTTTATTAATCACAGGGAGGGGTATACGATACAGAATTGCCAGTGTAATATGAATATCAATGAATATCGATTTTGTCTCGTACATATCAGAGTTTAGTAGAATAATAAACAGAAATTGACAAGTATGATTCTAATGGGGTGATCAGTACTGACCAATCAAAATCATTGTTGCAAGCGCATCTTCTTGAATGGGCAGACTCTGTACCATTCAGAATGGTTGTTCTAATTTGCTTTACAATTTGCAATTGATTGCAACTTTCTTGCAACACCCCGTAAGTGTTGTTGACGCATGCCAATACTATCGTCAACATATGAATTTGTTTCATGTGAAAACGGAAACTAATTTTTCACGGTACCCAAATCATGTGAGATCACTGAACAAGCACGCGCGCGGTCTTGGCAGCTTGCCAAACCGCGCGTTCAGTGTAGCTTCTGTATTGTATGAGGCGTGCGAAGCTATGGCAACAATAGCAACATAGCTTCTCTGATAAGATGCTTATTTTGACGGACCAAGAATTATAAAATTGTACTAGAATTGACGTTAATCGTCTGAGAAAATTCTCCCCTTTTATTTTCTACAGGGAACTGTTTTGATATTGGACTAAGATTTCATTTGGGCTGGGCTCAAGTGTATGAGGTCACCTAGTTTGTAGTATCACCTGAAATGAATCAAGTTCTGTGTGTGTTGCATGCAACATTCTGACCCTCCAGTGTATCTTGGGGTCGGTGCGCGTTTTGTTTACCAAACAAATTCATATACATGTGTAGCTGATATCAAACTTTGATTTCTATGTTATGAACTCAGTTATACAGACCAACATCACATGGTACACTAATGTATATAGTAAATGTATTGCTTTGAACTGATTATTGCTAACAAACCGAAATTCTGAGTTACACTGCCTTTTAAAAATGACACTTTGATGGCAATTACAGCTATTTTTGGTCTCTTGTATATCTGACAAACAGAAAAGTCATTGATATGCAAAGGTTTTTCAAATTACCTTCAGATTCTAAATGCAATTCCATGAGTTTTACCAATCACTAAAATCGAGAATTCTAGTTTCTCCCTATATCAATGAATACATTGGCAAATGTACAAGTAATAAAATACTATTTCTTAGACCCACGCAGAGGCAGAAACTGCAAAAATTAACCTAGATTAATGAACTTAACATTTCAATAAATTGGGAGAAATTTATAATTCCACTTCTCTCGATATGATCGTATCGAGAAAAAAAAGTCCTCAATCTCTCTCATTTAAAAAAAATATGTTTATTAAATCTTTATCTTTAGATTTAGCTTTCCACCATTGTGAAGTATGATCACTACGTGCCGAGTTGATCTTCTCTCTCTTTCATTGTTTCTAAAATCAATGCTGACATTCACTTTAACTCTTTCAGTGCCGATGTCACGTATATGTGACAGATAGACTTGTCATTTTCATTCACCAATTGCTCGACCACAGGAAAGGTATATCAGAATTTTGAGCATGCATCAAGAATTCTCCTTATCGCATATAGCCGATATGCAGCGATATCAGCTATCGATATCAACAACTGGGTTTTTTTTGCTGGGACGCTCACTTCCGGTAACAGCTTAGAAACGCTACACATGTGTACGTATTTTTGTATGTTCAGTGCGCTCACAAATTGCAGTGTGTGAGGTGATATTTCATGTTTTAGGATATTGTTAAAGATTTAATAACAATGTTAAGTCGATTTGACTTTATTTCGGTGGATTTTGAAGAGTTTGAAATTACAGCAAAAGCAGCAATCCCCCATTTCTGTCGAGATATGGATTAGCCGTACGCCGCCTGCATTGGGGTAGCAGAAGTCCAACTTCCCGTAGCGAGCATTGCGTTTCATGCGGGATTCTGAGTCATGGACAATAAAGATGCATCAACATTGGATATAAATCATACTAAAATTCTATTTAAATGAATTACATCATGATTCCTCCATATTCAGTTTCTTTAAAGTGCCATCATTCGATTTTGTATGTTTCAGGTGATATATTGCCTTAATTTTGAGAAAAAAGGAAATTTCAAGCTATTTGTATCCAAAGAAATGCTACGTACCACTACCACATACATAATGCACTGCTCTGACAAAAACACAGTCAAATCATCCGAGGGTGCTCCAAATTTCCTTATTTCTCATAATTTTAGGAGTTTCAGATCGAAAACATTTCAAAAATCCAATCATTACATTTTGTAGAATCTGAATATGGAGGAATCGTGATGTAACTCATTTAAATGGAATTTTAATTTAAATTTCTATCCAATGTTGATGCATCTTTATTGTCCATGACCCAGAATCCTGCATGAAACGCAACGCTCGCTACGGGAAGTCGGACTTTTGCTACCCCAATGCAGGCGGCGTACGGCCAATCCATATCTCGATAGAAATGGGGGATTGCTGCTTTTGCGGTGATTTCAAACTCTTTAAAATCCACCGAAATAAAGTAAAGTTAGTATTAAAGTTATTATTAAATCGTTAACAATATCCCAAAATATGAAATATCACCCTCACACACTGCAATTTGTATCCGTATTGCACGCATAAAGCCGATATAAACAAGTTATGAACGCCATGCCAAACAGTACCATTACATTACAGTGCCAGTACCGGAAGTACCCATCCCAGCACACTGGGCTACTTGGAAAGAAATCTTTGCTATCGATAGGTGATATCGCTGGATATCGGATATATGCAATATCCAGAATTATAAAATATATGATTATAATGATATGCTACCACATAAATTTCAGAGAAAATTGCAGATTTTTAAAAAGATATTGTCTTATTTCAACATTAAACCATAGTAAACAAATGAGAAACCAAAAAATAATGGACAAAACAGAGACTCAAACGTGATTTTCAATAATGCTTATGCATAAATTTGGGTAAAGTAATGTTTGGGATCATAAGAAATGGTCATAAATTTCCTACAAGTTTTGTACACAATATTTTGTGAAATAACAGATTTGAAAAGTAAGCATTGATCACATTTTGGTGAAATTTTGAAGAGAGCTAAACCCCTTGGCACAGTATGAGTTAAACCTCAAGTAAGAATAAGATCTCAAACTTTTTAGGAGTGGAATTTCCACATACAAAAAATGAGGTCTTTCCAGTTCAGATGACCTATTGATATGTCAACATAAATGCTGCAAGCAAATGACTTCATTTAGCTTTCCGCCATTTTTAAGTGTGATTACTTAGTGCTGCGTTGACCTGTCGTTGGAATCGTAACAAGGAATAAGAGATCAGGCGTCTGTCTCCCGACCACGACGCCATTTTGATCTTTATTGAAAGAGAATCAATTTGAAGCTTATAAAAGAGAGTCGAGACTGCTACAGTATTTGCAAAGATAGAGAAATGTCACTGTCGATTGTGTGATTGTTCAATTCAAATTTTGCAAGATTCAGGAAGACACAGAAAAAGGGGGAACGGCATAGAGGTCTCAACAAATCTCTGAAAGGTTTATTAAAGGAAACGATCTTGTTTTCTGTTCCCTTTTTTTGGGGGGGGGTCATTTTTGATGGGTTGTGGACATTGGAGGTCAGGAACTTATGTGCTTTTAAGCAGAAGTAAAAAAAAAAGGATTTGATGTACAAACATCAACTTCAATTTATCTATCCATCATAAACTTACTGTCACCAAAATAATGTGATAAATTTTCCAAATAGTGATCTCCTATTGGCTTTATTATTACAGTGCTTGCAAAGGGATTTACATTTAAGGAAAGGCATTTTAAATTCCATATAAATCTTGCTTACAGAAAAATGAATCTATTTTCCACATTAAAAAGAGCCAATAATAAACAACTGGCTTTATTACATTACTTCACAAAATATTGCAAGTTCTGTTCAATTACATTTTTCTGAAATTAACCAAAAATGAATGTACGATAGATTGCATCGCTACAGATGAAAGCATGATTACAAATTCCTCCTACACTCACTCCTAAACAATTATGGACTTGACATTATTTTAGGAGTTCTGATTGCTGTAGCTTTGAAGCAAAATACACTGCTCATTTCTGAATACTCTAATCTAACATTCAATTTGCAGTGCTATAATAATTGACATGATTGTTTATTTTCAAATCATATTGGGAAAGGTCCTCTTTGATATGTGCACAAACTCTAAAGCCAATTTAAAGACTTAAATAATAGAAATCACCTATCGTTATAAATAAATTCAAGCATTATTTAATTCACTATCATTTTAAATGAATGGGAAATAATTCAAATAGGGCAACATGCGAGAGAGGAAAACCCAGATAATGGTAAGTAAATTCCATCCATTATGGCAGGACGACCAGACGGTATTGGCAGTGTGAGTTTCTGTAGGGCTTTTAACTAATTTAGCTTTCATTGGGGTTGATATAAGCTTGATAGATCTGGCAGGAGGGACTAGTTTGAATAGCATAGGGGTACCTCATTACCCGTAAAGGGGGTATCAACAATCGCTGTATTCATCTTTAATGAGTTTTCTATCACGCCACCTATATGTACGCTTACTACTCATTAGCATCCATTTGTATTTACCGAAGAATTGCGAATCAAATCAATTATCAATAATATTTATATTGTGATATACCAATCAAATTTTTAGAAAAGTGTCATCAATTAAATTATGTTTAATGGTGTAGTACTGCATATCCATTTACCAGATATGCAGTATACAAATACTAAACATTATCTTTCACACATTTTGCCTATGAATGGCATCATCATAAATCAATAAGGAAATGGCTTTATATTGTGATTTACAATCCAAATAAAAAAATGAAATGAACAAAATAACTGTTAAAGGTATGTTTTAAGACTCCGGTAAAATTACTGTGTAACATACATCAAATTGTAATACAAGTAGAATTTACTTTTGCAAGAAATGATTATCATTGATAATGAAATCTGTCTAGCAACTGAAAAGTTTCAACCCCATATATCAAACTGAATGAATGAATTAAACCTTTGCAAAAAGATATTTCTAGATCAGTCTCTATCTGTCACTGATAATGTACAAATCATACAAAGCAAGAATATGTAGATACTAAATCAAATACATGGAAATGAGCAATACCTCCATACATATAGATGAAATGGCTTTTGCTAAACAGTCGGGTAACGTCGCGTCGCGTTGGTACAAATTTTCGAACATTTTTCAGGAAGGTGTCTTCAAGGGGACAAATTGAAAAAGAGTCCATCTCAGTATGATTTTTCCCGTTTTCAGGCTAAAAACGACAAACAAGGGAATAAAGAAAAGAATCGAAGGATAATGCAAAGAAAAACATGAACTATAAAGAGAGAATAGAAGGGTAGGAAGGATGGAAGAAAATATGATGAAAGGAAACAAAGAATGCAACAAAAGTAAAAATAAGTGGATAAAAACAAAGAATAACATAAAGAAAGATAGAGACATAAATGATAGAAGGATAAAGATATTAAGAGTAACATAAGGAAAGATAGAAGAAAAGATGATAATTTGAATAAAGGAATAACATAACGAAAGAAAAGATGAAAGGAAAACAAAATGATAGGATAAAAGCAAAGAATGTTTTAAGGAAAGTAAGTAAAGATGGGAAGCAGAAAATGATTTTAAAAAGAATAATATGTAAGATAGAGAGAGAAATAATAGGATAAAAAAAGTTTAACTTATATAAAGAAAGACAGAGAGAGAAATGATAGAAGGATAAAGATTAACGTGAGGAAGGTGGGGGAGAAAATGATAACAGGAAACAAAGAATATCATAACGAGAGGAAGGATGGAAAGATAATTGATAGAAGGATAAAAGCAAGAAATGACAAAGCGTAGACCAGAGCATGGCTAGCCTACACGTACCGTACGTGTATAGGCAGGCTAGGCCTAGTCTGCAAGCACAGACCCTAATTTGACACTTTATCAGAAAATCATTGTCTTGACAGAAGCCTAATTCAGCTACCTTCTGGTCGGAAGGAGCAGCTATAATACATGGCCTATAGTAGTCTTACAGTGCAGGCACTCTTTTACGACTGACCAGGGTTTGTGCCTGCAAACTAGGCTAGGCTAGGCTAGGCTAGGCCATGCGCAGCTCAGGCCATTCCACGGATCCGGAAACCTAAACACAGCTAAAATTATAAAAATTATTAAACATCTCTGTGTTTTCAATCCAAAGTTCAATAAAACAGTGATTAATTGAATAATTAATTAATTAATCCAACAATCGATTTATTCATGGCATAAGAAATCAAATAACTAATTCATGCTGCCATCAGGCCACCTTTTTTTCCCCTCTCCTTTTCTTTTTTTTTTTTTTTTTTTTTGCTGCTAAAAAAAGATACCATACATAAAATTCCTGAAAAATGTTCGAAAATTTCTACCAACGCGACGCGACGTTACCCGACTGTTTAGCAAAAGCCGATGAAATACATACAATATTTACATACAACAATTTTATCAATTATGCAAATTACACGAAATATTAATACTTTCATATCATTCTGTAGACGAAATACATACAATATCTACAAATAACACTGATAAAGAACTCTATGCATTATGCAAATTAAGACACCACAATGAAAACCACATATTATTTGTAGAAAGTGATGTGTTAGGCATACACTTTACCATCCCTCTCAAAATCAAACTCATTTGTAAGACAGATTTAAGAGCTTTAATCTCTTGTAATTGTCTAAAGTTTGCAAACACTTCCACATCATCAAGAAGAGTCAAGATAGAAGGATTGACCGCATCAAGCGAAGTACATGGTAAACATTGAGATGGGACAGAATGACTGTATATAACCACTTATACTCTCTCTCTGTCTCTCTCCCCTCTCTCTCTCCCCTCTCTCTCTCTCTCTCTCTCTCTCTTTCTCTCTTCCAGTCCCTCCACCATCTCTTTCCTTCCCTTCAATCTATACCCCTATTCTCACACCCCAACCATCCCTAGCACACACCTTTGCCTATGTCAACCAAACATGGCCAGGCATAATATGTCAACATTATTTTCTACCATCCAGATCAGGTAAGCGATAAGCAGACTATATCAATGTTGGGCAAGCTAGGGGACTATCCCCTTCTCCCCTTCACTTCAATAAAACTAACATCCTTCTGCCCTACATAATATAACCAATATGAATTGCACACAATTTTAACTTGTCTACTATCATACTTATTCATATTTTAGCAGCTTTCATTTTGATCTATAAATGATACTTTAACAAGTTTTTAGATGGTTCACACTACATGGGTAAAATCTAGACAGGATTGATTCAGATAATTTGTTTACTATTAGTAATTATTACTTTATTAAGTTAAGTGTCCTTGTTAATATCAAAATGTATATTAGGTCTCAATATAGCAACTAACATTAAATTTTTGGTCTCTAAACTAACTGTCTCACCTCACTACAGAGTGTGTGATCTGTTTCACAGAGTAGCTTTCATATTTACCATGTAGGCCTATAATTTTAGTGCTCATGATGGAAGAGATACAGCTCTTGAGAGCTAGAAGAACGTTAACTCATATCCTTACAACTAACAGCCTTCTTGCTCTCAACATATGATTATTAGATCTCCTCTATCTACTCGTCCTCCTCCACCCCACTCCCCTCTACCATACACAATTCAAAAATAAGTTCTCAAATTTAGTATTGACTAGGTAATTTGCATCCATTATTATCTGCATCAAATCGATTGGCTTTTTTTTTTTTTTTGAAATACCGGTACTTTTTATGGTTATAATAATGTCCATTTTGTTCCGTTCTCTTTGCTAGCTCATATCATCAGCCCTCCCCCTCAACATTTCAGCCCCCACCAGCAACAGTCTGGGCCCTCCCCCAGCATGCACCCATTCCAAATTACTCGGCTCCCTGGGCGCGAAAAGGCGTTTGCACCATCTCTCCCCGGCCTCTCGCAGTTTGAACCGTGTACCGCGTGAAAGGCACGAACGAGTGCTTGCCGGCGATTCCCTCGGGACCGGTAAGGGAATAAAGCTGATTTATTTAGACCCATTCCGTTCTTGTTTGCTCTTATTCCACACTACATGACATGACATTGGCCCTGTATACAGCTACTCAACTCACTCTCTCTCTCTCTCTCTATTTCTATCTCCCTTTTTCTCTTTCTTTTATTCTGTCTCTCCCTCTTTCCCTCATTCTTTTACTCTCTCTATCTGCCTCTCTTTTGCTGACAGTAGTTGTAATTCTATGTGACACGATATTCAAAGCTGTAATTTATACAACTCAAATCTTATTTTCTCCCTCTCTCCCTCTTTCTTGCTCAGCTGAAATTCTGTATGACACAAAATTGTCCCTGGAATATACACTACAATTAAAATCTTTATCGCTCTCCTTTCTCTCTCTCCCTCTTTCTCCCAAGTTCTCCCATGTCTGCCTGTCTCTCTGTCTTCTTTCCACCTTCTCTCTCTCTCTCTCTCTCTCTCTTTCTCCTCTATCTCCCTCTATTTCTCCATTTCTCTATATTCTCCAATACCTGTGCGGCACTCAATAACACTGGTATACTAGCTAATACATGGACGATCTAGTAAGCATTCATATAGGATATCACACATCACTCCCTAGTATGCCCCCGGCCCCCTGATATTATGAGAAGCAATTTGAACGACTCATTTGAAAACGCTTCCATTCCCCGTTTTCCAAAAGCACTCGTAACAAAATGTTTATTGCCTATTTAAGGTGCAAGGGAGGTAGTTTGAATGCTATAGGGATAATATGTACTGTGCATTACAGAATACAGCTCTGAAAGCACATTCACTACCATTTAGTCATTTTTATTAATGATTTCAATAGGAATTTCATTCACACATTATCGTTTGTGCATTACAAACCTGTGTAAATCAAGCAGATAGCAGATATAAGCACTTCAAATAGCAAAATAGAACTGTAATTTTCAAAGTTAATTCAATCCATTTCAGTTTTGGATTGCTCCATTGTGGTTATGAATAGAAACTCTGCAAGAAGTGCATAACATGTATTTTGTGGATCTATGAAAACTATAAAATGTCTTCTCCATTTATTTTCAATACTTTCAATATCAACCATCCCTCCCCCCAACTCCCCATGTGATATCCATCACATTTGGTTGAAAATCTGTAACCAATCATTATGTGTTCCATGAAGAATTCCTCTCAATACTCCAAAATATTGCTAATCGAATTGAATTTGTCTGACATTATTTTTTCTTTATAAATGTATGCTTTGTACAAGAGGCACCGAACACATGCATGTTCATACTGCACAATTTTAACAATAACTTTTTATTTATATTGAGTAGAAGGAATAATAGATAGATCTAGAGTATGGATACCAAGCATGATTATTATCAAAAAAATTTGCATCAAGCCCTAATTCCCGCTCTATTTTTAATCAAAGTTTGATAAAAGAAATCTATTTTCTGTCATGCAGCTAGACGAAGCTCTCACCCAATGACGTTTCATTCCTGAAACCCCATTTTCGTCCCAGAAACACGATAAATGTACACTTTCCCTGGCCAACAGCTACTATGAAATTAGCATTACACTGCAATAAGCCAATTACGAGAAGCTCAGCCCGGGAGTAATTGAATTAGTTTTGCCCAGCATGTCGTATGTGTGTGGAGTGGGCTGAGAATATGGGCCGAGATTGGAACATAACGTCAACTAGGCAAAAAAAACCTTGGAAAGGGAATCAGAAAGTGACGAATTCGAAAGCGCCGATCACACTATGGGGTAGAAACGCCATTCCAAGCGCATCAATTTGTGGCTGGCATATACTGTACAGTCGTCAAGGTCACAGAGAGCTGATTGCATAGCTAATTTCATCCACTGAGCCAACGTTTCAGGACGGCTTGGAGAAATTAAACATTTCCCACTTGAATAAATACTGCATTTATCATTACGAATGTCACCCATTTTGTAATGGCTGTTCATACAATGTCAACAAGCAAGCTTGCAAATATACACTGTACTGTCATTTTTGTCACATTACTAAATTAATGAATGTGTTTTTCACTTCAGCTTTTATTCTTTGCATTTTAAAGCGAGTCAGATATCCAGCAAAAGAGACTTCCTTTTTTATCTATCACAGTTTTGAAGATAATAAGATTGATGGTCACATTAATGTGTTTCAGAAAGCAGTCATAATATATTTATCACAAAAATTGTAAAGGCATATTATGTTCTTTCAAGCTTTGTTCGCACATCACACTCTTTTGTTTTGAGGAAATTATTTTATGCAAAGTAAAGTTTTTGTATAGCGTACTACGTTGAAAGTGTATGAGTTAATGCCCTTTGACTCTCATAAAACATAATGTATAGCTTTAAACTATTTCTGTGGAGAGGTCTTACATAATTACCAATATTGTTTTAAAATTCACATTACATTCACTGATGTTGTTGGAAGAAATGGTTCATTCTTCTTCTTCTGTTCATACTCTCATTTCTGATAATCATCTATTTAGATAATTCCATAAGCATATAAGTGCAAATTGTATAAAAGCATTATCTGGGTTTTTTTTAATGAAATATTTGAATACAATCACGTCATTCTTTCAGGAGAAGACAGATAGAGATGAAAGATGCAGTTTTGGAATAAACACCCATTACTAAATAATCTCCTTCTACATATCACCTGTTTGGAGCCAGAAGGTCTTTAACTATGTGTTTATATATATATATATATATATATAAATCTATATATAGATGAATTAACTCCCTTCTAGCTCCAAACATATGATATAATCCAAGGCCTTTCTAGGCAGTGTAGATCATTGGCAGCAGTACAGCTTATTATGATTTTAACATCTTAGTCTAACAGAGAGACAGAGACAGAGACAGAAGAAGTGATGGAATTTACAAGGAGCCTTTTAGTTTTAATGGATGCAGGCCATAGGCAGTTTATTTTTAGCTTCCTGACAAAATTGCTGGAATTAAGCTAGATTCAGAAGGTGGTTGATAAACGACAGTGAACTTGGTAAAAAGGAGAAAGGAAAAAAAAAGCACTGCATTTCAGAGGCATAGATACACACAAATATGAGAGGGAGAATACATGCTAATATGACAGGGAGAAAATGATATAATGTGGGATGCAAATGAAAAGAGAATATAAAAGATGAGAAAAGGTTTAAACCGATGGCAATAGAGGGCAAACAGAATGTTTGAATGAAAAAGTCAAATACCAGTAAACAACATGATTAATCAACAGGAATAGGCATACAAATTACACATGGATATCATATTACAGACAATATTATAATATGCACTCTACGTAAATAATACAAAAACAAAAACCATATATATCAAAGAAAAAGTCACAATTTTCCAAGAAGGAAGAGAAAATGATCAAATAGGAGAAACTTTGAGGATATTCCAAAGAAAGAGTCAAAGTGAGCAAAAAGGTTATATTCTTGCAAAAGAGCATAATATTTTGACAAAATTACATAAATTATACTGCAAAACAGGAGAAAAAAAAATGATGACTTGATGGCTATGTGTCGCAACCTGTGTGATGTGTCTACTTGTTGCTATGACAGGCAAGAGGACATTAATTCATCAATACTACAGAAAAATTTCATCGGTTGGGGGTAATCATACAATTGCAGTTAAGCTTACCAACCTTAAAATTTGTTAGCAAGCTTTCGTCCACTCCTGTGGACTTCCTCAAGCCAAATGATCAGTCACACTGTTTCTAATTGCTGTCTGCTGTCTTGCGATCACTGGACCGAAGATAGGTGACAATAAATAACCTGAGTCATCAATACTGTTTCATTAACCTACACTATCCAAAATTTTAACTTCAACTTTGGACAAAACACCTAACCCTAACCCTAAATCTAACCTACAACCAAATTGCACCATAATCTTAACCCTATATCACTTGATGAAATAAAGCTGGGAGGCAATATTACAGGAGCGTATGTTGGAGCAAGTGAGAGATTTTTTTTGCTTGAAAGTTACAAGCTCTTCTTTTCTTGGCTAACAAAAGTAGGTCTCTGTCAAGATTAACACAATCTGCAACAAAAGATAGAATATGATGTTTACATCAAATCTAGTATCACATCTTTGTCTTCAGAAACACAAAAGTGTGCTATCTTGTTTCTATTGCTCCTTGGCTTCTCTTCTAATTTTCAAGTCATAGGATATACAGAGCACGGGGAAGCAATCAGAATACAATTAGATTGAAAACCTTCTTTTAGGACAGAAAGGAAGAAAAAAGGAAAAACATTAAATGTACAGGAGAAATATAGAAAAACTATCAAAAATTTAAAAAAATTAAAAGGGGAAAAGACAGGGAGAAGAGACCAACATGTTGACAGGGAAACTTCATAAAAGGAAAAACAACAAAAAGCATACAAGTAAATATAGTGAGTAGAAATAAGAAAGGAAGAAAGATGTAAAAGCATGCCTGACAAGGAGATAGAGACAACAGAGAGATTGAAAGATGGATAAACAAAACAGAGAGACAGAATGAGAGGGAAAGTGAGAAAGAAATGACTTTTAGTTTTACGCAAATCTTTGTGGAATCTCTGGAGATATAAATTGAGATGGAACAAAATCATTCACGTCTTTGGATGCAAATTATCTCCTCCTTGCCCTATATTGCCCAGCGCAGTTCTCACCCAAGTTATAATCATCATGGGGCTTTCTCAAAAGTGGAGTAAAATGAGGAATAAATTCCAACAGATTATGAGGAAATGACTTGAGGGATATTAAATTTGCAAACAGGCTAAGAGAAGGATTTTTAAAGCTGATGTGTAGTTTTGGTAGCAAAACAGGAAAGTGGAAACAAACGTGTTAAATATAGTCTCATATCGTTCTCCTTGTATAAAAAGATATATTTGTATGAGATCTTTTGGTATTTCACACGTCTCAGTACAATCTGCCAATGTGGAAATTTAGATCCCTGTCCCGGTATCTAAATTGTGTTTTACCTCTCACATATTTAATATTTAACATGAGGAGGAAAAACTTCAGAGCAGCTTAGTTACGCTAGTATCTTGCTATTTATCATCTAAAATCAAAGAAATCTGACAAACAGATTTGGGGGGATTACCAAAACTGCACATTATCTTTAAAGGTTGGGTTCTGGGAAAGGTGAAAAATAATTTGTGAGTTTACTGATTCCTTTTATGTGCGTTTGGAAGAACATCATCTCGTAGAAATGTCCCCTAAAAAGGATTTCTCTTCAAATGCCCTTATATTCGAAAAATTTCTAACATTGTAAACCGCATATAGAAGTATTCACATAATGGGCTAGAAATGTAATATACAATTAATATTATCATTAAGAGTTTGGGCAAAACATTCATGCCACATCTTTGTGCAGTCCCATAGTACCCATTTCTCTGTGTGGTGCATGTGGTTTAGCGTGAGTTTAGCTTGATTTCTTATTATTTTTATGATTCCAAATCCTCACAGTATACACCAATCCTTATTTAGACATAATCAACCTTTCCCAAATGCTTCCAGATAGTTTCTTTCAAAATGTAATCGCATGAGACCAGGGGGGCGTTTCATGAAAGGACTTGTCAGATATTTTATCCGACAAATGTGCTCTCAGCCAATCAGATGCAAGGCTTTCAGTAGCTTATAACAGTTGTCGGATAAAATATCCAACAACTTCCTTTCATGAAACGCTCCCCAGAACTCAACTTTGATAAAGTTGAGTTCTGGTCATGCGATTACATTGTGAAAGAAATTGTCTGCAGCAACTGGGAAAGGTTCATCATGTCTACATTTACATAAGGATTGGTGTATACTTTGAGGTTTTGGAATCATCAAAATGATAAGAAATTGACCCAATCTTGTTGAAAAGCACATACAGTACGGGACTGTACACACATGTGGCCAGAACACTGTTTCTCATCACATTTCAAATACAAGGACATTTGAAGAACAATCTATTCACCAGGACATTACATTTCTAACATGATGTTCTTCCAAACTCACATAATTTAAGGAATCATAAAAGGAATGAGAAAGCTCACAAATTATTTTCACCTTTCCCAGAGCTCCACTTTCTCTTTATGGGGAATTAAGCACTGTTCAAAGCAATAACTTCATATCTGACTCAGATAGCACTTTGCTATTATCATATTCACCTCGTATTTCTTCAATTTTCTTTTTAATCATAAATTTCTTCAATTTTTTTTTAATCATAAATTTACAGTTTATAATGACAGGGATTAATAATGGTCAGTGTTTATTTATTTAATATTTATATTATATTGGATGGCTCTGAATGGGATACCAGAGAATATTCCACGAGTTAGGGCCAATATTGCACAAATTGAAGATGAGTGCAATATTGGCCCTAACGAGTGGAATATTTTCTGGTATTCCATGAAATAAAGCCATCCAATACAATTATTATTATCTATACCCTACAGGAAAATGATTTAGAACTTAATAAAGATCATTTAACCAACCACATTCAGTTAATAGAACCCCTCATCACACTTCATTGTGATCACGCAAGTTTAACTTAACCTCTTTATGACGTCATGTGCGTATGTGTGTATGCGTTGCATTATTTGCGCACACGCAAACAGACCAGACAAAATACGGCATAATATTGAACGGCAAGTTTAGTACTGTAGCCTATGGGGAATTCAGCGTTCCGTACAGTATCCTCTCATATTGCACGCGCAAATCAAGCAGAAAAAAAATATGTGTTTTTAATGCGCTGCTAAAATGCCTTATATAGGTAATAATCCTAAATAACGATCAACTTTTATAAACAATATTTATATCTCAAACACAGTCCTGTGGGGAATAGGCTACTTTGCTTATGTGACTGCTCAATGCATTTTGAAAACTTATTTTCCCCCTTTTTGAAATTGTTAATCAGCTGAATAATATTAAAAAATAAAATGTTATAATAGTGATAATATATACTGAGTGCCTGGAATAAGGGGCCACTTATAATCAGTCATTTAGTCATTTCTTTTTTTTAATTCCACTCTCATCAACCCTATTCTCCCAGGCACAAAGTATTCAGTGTGTTTTTTAGTTTAGTTTTGTCTTTATTTTTGTTTTGGGGTTGTTCTTTGGGAATTAATGATTCTAATTTAAATCAATACTTGGCACTCATACAGTAATGGCTGACAGCTAGGATACAAATATGAAGATCAAAAAATGTTGTATGGCAAAAACGAGACTCAAATGCTGGCGACATCTTCACGTATCGTGATTGGTGTATGCCATCTACACTCAAGGCAATTACAGCATACACACAGGCACCCCCCCCCCAACACACACACACACAAACACACACTCCCACACACACTCACTCATGAAATGGGCATGCATAGGATGGTCCCGCATCACCAAAATGCCATCAAATATTTAACCACAAGCGTCTGTCTATTAATAATAGACACCAATTCACCTGCAACATCAACAGAAAATACCCACGGTCCAAGGACAGGCAGTTTTTCCAAAAAATCTTGCATCTTGGCCAGAAAAAGTATAAACACGTAGGTCAGATAAGAGTCATATCAATAACTAATTAGAAGTCGTATCAGTTCAGTAGCTTTCGGTAGCTGATTGCCTGATTTGGACGTCATCCCGTTTGCATCACTCTAGAGATGGGGTCGAAAATTTAGAGTTTCAAAGAGACTGAAAATAGACAAGATATTCCTCAAAACTAGCCATGAAATCCGTGGGTGGAATTGAATATCCTTACGAGAATTACGTATTTCACACATGAAAAACAGCAGCTAAAAATCAAACGATTTTCTTTCCTTCACATTGCTACACAACTCACCTGGCAAAATAAACAGAATTAAATGGCTGTACTGGAGCATATTGAAAAATCTAGCACGTTGCAAACAAACCATGTATATTTCATGAATTAATCTCTGAAAATCTTTAGAAAAGACATCTGTCTCAGAAAGGGCAGAATTTCTATGTCAAAGGTCAAGGGAAAACTATGGCAAACATTCAAAGGTTGATTTCACACTGTGATGCAATTAACACTCCTCTGGAATTACAAAATCAACTAGATTCCTTAAAAACGGATGCAGTAAAGAGTTTATGGATTGCAAACTACTCCCAATATCCTTTGACAAAACAAACTTCCTTGGGAATAAAACACAAATATTTGAAAATATAAAAGTACATATTACATAACAAATCCTTGATTTTGTTCTCTCAATTCAAATGAAGCAAGTAACAAAAAACAAAAAGAGATAAAAAGAGAAGAAAATAGAGAAAAAGGCCCCCTAATGCATCAACCTCTATGTTCAGAAACAACATAGGAATAATTCTGCTCCCAGTGAGTCACTCATTAAATATTCCATTTCTATATTACATTTTTCCTCCATCTCTCTTCTCCCCTATTCAATGACAACCGAATTACACCATGCACTATACACCAATTTGTGACATTGGTTAGTAAATTGATCATATGCACGGCATTGTATAAAACTTAAATCATAATGCAGATTTTTCATCTCTCTCTCTCTCTCTCTCTCTTCCTTTCACTCGTCCAAATTTTTTTTTTCTGTGATTTACCCAAAGGAGGTTATAGGTGTGCATGGCTGGGTATGATATTGTGTTATTATCATACATGCTTTGTGTTGTATTAGAAAGATGGGGAAATGAAGGTTTGGGGGAGAGGGTAACTGATCATATCTGTTGTTTTAATCTCAGCACATGTTTATCTGGCAGAGCAGATCTGAGGACTTCGATTGGAAAAGGGGGCATAAGGGGAGAGTGAGAGCAGTCTCGTACAAAAGGCGATTGAGTGAGGGGGGATGTTGCGCAGCCTATATTGGTTAGCTCATTTTAATTAATGGTATCAGACTGCTGACTGCAAAATATGGAAACCTGCCATTTTCAATCTAGAATTTTTGTTAATTTCTGTTCTACTCATAATTCATTTATGCACAGCCCGAGGCATAATAATATTAAATAAGACTTTTCTTCAGCATAAAACAGCGGCGAAATGCAAAAGGCTGTGTGTGCAATACAATCTGGTAGAGAAATCTAATAAAGCTAGGTTTAAAGCAGTGTCCTATTGCATCTAAGCACACATCGGTCGACGTGCATAGACACATTGTACCTCTATCCTGTCTCCCTACTTCTGGTTTTGTTTTATACATTATGACACATCTACAATATTTAAAAGCTATTTTCTAAATCTAAATCCCTAACTCTTTTGCCAGTTGCTTAGGGGTTTTTTTGTCCTAAAACACATACGTTTGTGCAATGTGTATATCATAGTCTGCAGAGCTATAAAGGTGTGCTAATATATAAAGTTGACCCACATCAAACTCAGCACATTATCTCATTTCTTACATCTGGACAAACCACATAATATTAATACTATGGCAGCTTCAACAAGTAGGCCTCCTTTAACAACACAAACAGAGAGCAAAAGAGAAGAGAGAGGAGAAATTAATTTTCCCACTAATCAATGTCATATATACGATCAATGAAATGTAGAGCCTAGTTTAAGTCAGATTTTTTGCAACCAACGACAACGCATGTTAACCTTGTCTTGCCCACTACAGAGAAACATACGATATACTTGAAATATGGTACCACGAAGAAATCAATAACAGCACAGAGATTCAGAAGCAATATGAAAAGGAGGCGCTTGTTTACGAGCTGACCACGAATCTGAATTTATGATGAAGACATTTTTTTCTTCTTTCGGTGATATCTCAACCAAAATGATACCATGTCTTTTTCCGGTGCATTCGTAAAAATGCGAGTGAGACCTTTCAGTGCTGTTGCTCAATTATTGATCTAAGTGAGAATTTCAAACAAGGCAAAATTATCCACACTTTTTCTCTTTTTACAATTTGAAAAGAAATCAGTTTTATCTGTTAAAACCCCTTGCACGCTGTGGTAGCATATTCTAACAAAGAAGTTTAATCATGTACACTCTATTGGCACTAGGAATGGTTCATATTTAGTTCCTCCAAAAGAAACAGGTGAAAGTAATATGAACATATTACACCATGAAGCACTTCTATGCATGTACCTATTTAAAAAGTGAAACACAGAATTTTATTTATCAATCTGAGTCTTCAAAGCTTTAGTAATTATCAATTGTTCACAAACTTGGTTGCACTAGAAAGTTGCATTAAATCGCTCAAATGACTCTTTACCTCCTTTTTTTTCTACACATCAAAATCACTTGAATAGATCTTGGGTTATTTTGACAGGCGAAAAGAAATGAGGATATTTGGCAAGGCAAATTATTCACTCTAAAAAAAGAAAATATTGTTAATTTAACTGCATCATCCAATACAGAATGTTGTTACTGGTAACTTCAGTATAAAGTGTGTAGCAAAGAAGCCATTATAACTGTAAGCAGCTTAGCAAACTACATAATCCCTGCTAATCTATCTAATCCTCTAATAATTTCTCTAGTCCCATTGACTATGGCAATCTTAATCTATGTTTATTGAGCCATTAAACTGACTCCCCATTCACTATCTTTCTTATTCCCAACCTTTCATTTTTGTTTTATCTCTCTTTCTCTCTCTCTCTCTTTTCTCACAATGCTTCTTACAACCAATCCTTTCTCATGCTATATCTCTCTGCCTTTATATTACTTCTTATCCTTTCTAATTTATCTTGCCCTCTTTCTTTCACTCTCTTGATAAATTTCAACTTTTGTAACAATTTCTCTTATCCTATATAATAATATATCACATATGATATACTTTGACATATTTTCCATACTGTATGAAAAATCCAAAATGTGTGAGAAAAATCCAAATGTGTGAGAAAAATCAAAGCCTGATACAAACTTGCCTTTCAGCAGTAGTTCTAGAACAACTATATTTACAAGGCCCAACTACAGTTTCAAAGGCACAAAATTATTTCCTATAGTTTTATATCAAATGAATAATGGAAAATAGCTGGAAAGCTTCAATTGAGAAAAAGTTTGTCTTGTAAAGTGAAGACAATGGTGAAAGAAAATTAGCCAGAATCCAGCTCCATTTGTGTGTATGACTGATACAGATTAATGCTATGGAATAGTTAATAACGTAGTGAATGGCAGAGCATCCTTTTATACAGGCAGTTGTCGATGCTGCTACTATCTATACACGCTACATAAGAGATAATTGGCAGTATATATAGCTTGAACATGGATAATCTCTCCATGGTGTTATCTATTTCAATTTATGCCCCATTTCAAAACGTGGCAGTCAAGCGACTTAAGAGACGAAAACGAGCCGAGATGGCTAAATGCGGAAAAGCTCGCAGTAGGAGGAGCATGAGAGGAAGAGGAAGAAACGTTATGCCTTAGGGGGGAGGAGGGTAAATAGATTGAAGGTTGTAAGCTAGGAAAGGAGGAAATTAGATGGAGATGTGAAAAAAAAGGAATATTATTAGCCTACCTTGAGTGTTAGTCCCACTAGATGATGTTACAATCCATGTAATCACCATGACGATTTGAAATCCTCCACTGATCTCCATGGCGATTTCATCAACGATAATAATCCCTTACATTAGTCCATGAGGCATGCAGAGGAAAATCCAAAACAATAAAATGATGAAAAAGTAAGAAAAATACAATGCTCTTGAATTCCACAATCAATCCTCGAGATGGAGTTGAACGAAGAATCCTTCGTCTGGGAAACTATGGTTGAACGGATCAATTTGTGATCATACACTATTCATGCAAGTAGCTTTCTCATTCAAGCTTATATTGCAATGCCTTGAATATCAAATGGTTGCTTTCTTTTCCTCCTTGCACTGATCATGAATTCCTAGAATTTTTTGAAGTCACCAAGCTCTGTACCTCATCCTCTCAATACTATCTCCTCCACTTTCCGTACTTTTCTTTATCCTTCCCCTGGGTACAGCGCTCGGAAGGAAGATGGTCAGAGTGTGAGAGACGGCCAACCAGCGGTCAGAGATGCAGTCGGACATCCGCCACCACCACCACCACCTGATCGACCTGCATTTGAAAAAGAGATCAAAAGAATGCGAGGAATTTCTGGCAGAAAACGAATCACTTATTCCACATCCAAAACCTTTTTCTCCTCAGAGTAATCACACACATAAATCACAAATAGGTTTAATAAATCCAAATACTCGCAAGTATCATCACTCACAAGATAATAACACTGTGATGCCTTTGGAAGGCCTATAGCGTCTCCGGTAGCTAGCGAGCTGGGTTTAGATAGCGCCCCGATACGTCCGGATTGAGCTCCAGTGCCTGACTGAGCTGGCAATGTTATGTACACACATACCACGCAAGTAGCTTTCTCCCCTCACGTGCTCCATGCCTCTCAATACACAAGGTATTTTCTTGTGTATTACACATAGGGACCATACACAATGGGTATTGTACATGCCTGTTACTAGCAAGTGTGTATGAATGATAGTTTACATATTCAGACCATTTTTTGACGGCTGTTCTCCTTACTGTTTTAAACACAACCAAAAAAGTAACACCCCCCTCCCTCTTAATCAAAATGGCTAACTTTTCACGAAAAGGTTGTGAGCAAAATATCTTTGCAGGAGTTTTCCTACACTTATTGACTTTTCTGTGAAAATGAGATTGATTCATTGAGTCACGCATGATGAGTGAGCAAACATTAAAGGCAAAATTTTCACTTTTCAAAAGTCACAAGGGTCATTTTGGGTTTTCTGTGAAACAAGATTTTAGCGAATTGGTTTCTGGTGCATATTTATGTGTTTTTTTGTTTATTATCCATCGCTTGACCTTGTCACACCTATCCCAACACTTTTCTCATTATTATGGTTGGGTGAGCACAATTATTTTTTAGAAAATTCAACCCTCGTGAATATGACATTGCATAATCCATTTAGCTTATTGAAAAAAAAAACTCCAGATATTTTTACCAAAATGTATCATCACATGTTATGTGAACATAAGAGGTTGACATCATGTCATGGTTGAGTGAGCACACTTTAAAAATTGTGCAAGAAATGCTAAAATGTACTGTTCATACAGCATAAAAAATGACCCTTGTGACTTTTGAAAAGTGACATTTTCGCCTTTAATGTTTGCCCACTCATGCATGACTCGATGGATCAATCTCATTTTTACAGGGAAGTTAGTCAATATGGTAATAATACTCTTGCCAAGTTATTTTACTCACAACCCTTTCGTTAAGAAGTTACGCCAATTTGATTAAGGGGGGGAGTTACTTTTTTTGTTGTGTTTATTTTGAACTGGAAGGTGGAGATAAAGACTACTTTTTTTTAAAACCTTATCACCAAGAAATTCTCTATTACACACTAAATATATAACCTCATATCCTCCTACCTAAACAAGAAATGTACAAAGTATTATTATATCTCAGACCTGATCGTCTGCGCAGAGAAAACCAGCAAAAGTTTAAACTGTCAGCTGCAGGCGATTTACAAGGTGGAGGGTAAGTGTTTAAATGCCGATAATAATTTTCACGACAAATCCCTAAACATGGGTCTATGTTTTGCGAGAAATCCCTAAATATGGGTACCCATTTCTTAAATTTGCCCCTAAAGATAGGTTGGAGGTTCAAGGTCCGGGACTTACACCCCCGTCAAAAAAAAATCTGAATACCCCCGGGAAAGTAGCAGGATTTTTTTCCAAATTTATTCTGATATATCATAATTTGTTGCAAGATATTAATACAACAAATGCATCATTTTATCTAAAGTAAATGTGACTAAGATTTGACATTAAAGGTGCAATAAGATTACACTTGCGAATATGTTATTAATTTCTTTGTTCAAAACAATGATTTCTCTACAGATGTTTTCCTACCCAGCATTACATTCCTACTTCCACTTCAATTAGGTCTTGAGCTTACATGTTTTACAAATTTTCCAACATATTTTAAAGTCAACTGAAGTACTTTATTGAAAGTAATTATTTTGTTGATAATATGATCATAATGACTTTCAAGAAAGCAACTTTAGGCAAAAAATATAGTACCAAATACCAATAGACTTTCAATTAAGACAAGGACATTTAATTTTATCACACATTTCCCAAAGTTGATGCGTTATATAGGCACTTGAAATTATCCATTGGTTGGTTTCTTGAAAGAATTTGTCATCATGTTTTATATCATCTGTTTGGAGGCGGAAGGACGTCAACTCTGTACAAAAGATGGGACTTAACGCCCTTCTGGGTCCAAACAGATGATATGTATCTTTCAAACCCACTAGATTGGCTAACCCATCCCGATTTCCAGAAGATTTGTCAGTGGAAGGCAAGTTCAACTGTCAAATACTTGGAATAGTTTGATCCTCTAATAATGAATTAATGGCATGTGTATTTCCTATCACTCCCACGTAGTAATCAGCATCTTTCCAAATATTAATGCATTAATGACAGTGGCATATCCAGGAGAGGCATAGGGCCCCATTTTATTTTTAAATTTTCATTTAATTTTAGACTTGCAAGGGCTGCCCTCCCATGAAAATGTGATCAACAACAAAAAAACATGTTTAATTGTGGAAACATTGGAAAGTTTGGCCAACTGATTATCTAGTTTTAAAAATACCACAAATCATTTACAAATCTTCATTACTTTGAGAAATGTTTCCCTCTCAGTTTGCATATCTAGGGGGGGGTTATCTTAGTGTTAATGAGACATTAAATTGACTTTACATCATAAAAGATTTAATGTCACACATTCAAGTTGATCTCCAATGTCATGTTATAGGCAGATAGTGACAATCAATGCTACAATCTTAATCTAAAGTTTAATTCCTATATATCATATCATCTGTTTGGAGCCAGAAGCGCGATAACTCTGTACAAATAATGGTACTTAACGCCCTTGTCGCTCCAAACAGACAATATGCTGAGAGCCAGAAGGGCAGTAATTCTGTGTGAACTAAAGAATCAATGGCCCGAATTCACCAAAGAGGTGTTCATCTAACCCATGGTTTAAACCTCCATGAACGTAGTACACACACGTCCTCATGTCCAATAGGCATACAGTAACGCACTTATATACGCTTGTTAACGGTTATTTTAGTCCATGGCGGAGGTTTAAACCAGGGTTAAGATAAACCTCTTTTGTGAATTTGGGCGAATGCTTTTCCTGCTCTCACCAGAATAGATATCATTTCTTCAAACAATGATATCGTTATCTAATAATATTTTATGGAGATGGGAGTCGAAATCATGAAAAGCCTATTCAATTTAAAGTGTACCAATCACAAAAAAAAATAATTTGTGTACAGCTAGAATGCATAAAATCAACCTCAAAACACTTTACCTGGCCTTCTATGGGTTAACGGTTAAGAAGTATAGAGAAAATAAAGGAAAACATCAAACCCCCTCACATGGACCCAACTCTGATTTTGGCTCCGCGCGGGCCCTTATTTTATGCGAGCATGTCCTGGTGCGGCGACTAGTCTCCTCACAAGTCGCTGTATTGTTTATTGGGATTGTACTTCAACTTGCAATATCTCTTTATATAATTAACATTTGAAGCTCATATTTTGAATATAGTATAGCGACATGGAACCCTTAACATACAGAGCTAAATATTTTTTTTTTAAAGGGCAATCCAACCTTGGTGATAAGTTGATTTGTGTGAAAGTTTAAGAGAAAACGGATAAGGAATAAGAAAGTTATGGATGTTTGAAAAGTGAGATCACTACATCTATGCGAATCTCAAATTGGCAATTTGGTGAGTCGATTGTGACATACTTGTGGACAACTCTCCCGATTGTCGTACACAAAAATATCATTAATTTGCAGTTTTCTCCGAAGCACCTTTACCCTCGGGGTAGTACTCAAAATATATTGGAGATCGCATATTGTTATAGGTCCTCATGAAAGAAAAAAATCCTACTGAGTAATAAATTTTTTTTAAAAGGACATTTTAGTCCTTTTGTGTGTTGGAGCGAATCGGGGAGTTGTCCGCAACTACATCACAGTGATGTTACCTATTCGGCCAATTTGAAATTCCCATATGTATAGTGATTACAACTTTCAAAAATTCATAACTTTCTTATTTTTTGTCCGATGTCGTTCAAACTTTCACCAATCTGATACTCTGATTCTTCCTCTTTCATTCAGAGCAACTTACCATTAGGGTTGGATTTCCCTATAACTTTCCACCTAGTGATAATGAAAACAAACAAACAAAATCTGTTGCAGAATTTAGAATACCAGTATATCGACTCAAACTTGATCCTTTCACACCAGAGTTAAAATAAGGTCTGGATATGTACACTAATATCAAAAGCATGTTTCTATTATGGGAGCATGCCTGCTATGTGTTGTAGAACCATGGATTTCCTGCACGCCTATTATTCTCAATGGAAGAGTCATCCACTAAGCCAGCACAGTAGGTGTTATTGTGGTTAGGTGAGTTTGGGTTGGAATGCTCCACTCCCCTGGTGGGAGGGATTGTTTTTAAGGTATACTCCATAACAACTGAGGGACTGGTAGGCTATACTGTACAGCAGTCAAGATCAAAATTTCAGAGATGTTTTCAATAGCCTAATTACCACAAATACCAATAACTTTTCCACTATTCTAAATCAATATTCAAATCGTCTACTCAAATTTGTTAAATTTCTTGAAATTCCAACCAAAATATCGATACTGAGATGGAGAAATACTTTGTTGAATCAAGAATGTCAACAAAATGAGCTAGCCCCTTCTTTTACTAAATAGTGGCGTGACCCCCCTTAAAACTTTTTCTGTCAGAAAATTCAACAAGTTTATTGGCTGTCAGCAAACCTTAGACTGATAACCTTGTTCAGGGAAAAATGTGAATATCTGTCACAAATTTATAAATCCAACAACCAGTTATTTTATCCTTGTCTGTAAATTCAAAGTGGCCTAGTAATGCTCCTGCCCCTATTTTTCATTCCAGTATATTTTGTTTTATTTGCATAACCTGATATGACTCCATACAAGGCCGGTGGTATATCTGTTTACACTACACCATAAAAGATGTCCCAGTTAGTACACAGTTTTAGACTGTATCATAACACTCAAGTCAATATTTGCTAGGATGTAGTACAAAACCTATGTAATATGGTTAAACCCTCTCTTTAATGTGTGCAAGGACATGTACATCCATGTACATTTTGCTAATATGCAAAGAGTATATGTCTAATAATAATGACAAAATAGAGCACTCTGAGGGGGGACCAGTCCGAGTACATGTATCCCCCGAACCCGTCACCAGTGTTATAGCTAGGAACTTTTTAGTGGTGGTTCAAATTTCACTGACTGACAAGCAACAAGTCATTCTAGCGAACGGAGCCTCGCAATTAGCAGCTTCCGGTATACGCTATGTAAAACATGATATCTATTTGTATGTGCAAATTACGAACAGTAGTACAGTATAGTGCGTAACAAAAGACAACGAAACTCGGCAAATCTTTAAGAAATAATCATTTATTGTCAAATAGAAAGCATGATTCTTGTACGATTGCAAATAAAACAAGAATAAAGATGGAAATATGAATGTAAGTACCACATTTCTTCACAAACAGTTACGTTTAATGCTGTTCTTATGTGAAATTAGTGCCGGTCGGAAGCAGTGTTTTTCACCCGGAGTGGTGGACGGAAATCCCCCGTGCTGGTCAGGCCCGTCCACCGTCGACCACCGTAGCTATAACACTGCCCGTCACCCATCCCCCATTTGAATCAATGTTGTGACTGAAATGGATAAAGTGGCAATTTGGGACCTCGGGTATCACAGCTGACAAATTTGACCTTTTTGTACTTTTGTCATTTTTTTGTTGTTTTGACAGTACTTACCAAGTGTGGAAGTGTACGTCATGTCACAAGAAAGTCTTTACTATTTCTTTAAAAATATGGTTACCATGGCAACGATGACTCCACCCACACCAAAAACAATAGGCATCTTCATCTTACCATAATGCACCTCCATGCGAAATTTGAAGGTGATCCGACAAAAACTGCAGCTGGTAGAGCGCTCACAAGAAAATCTTTACCATTTCTTTAAAAAATATGGTTACCATGGCAACAATGACTCCGCCCCCCACCAAAAACAATAGGCATCTTCACCTTACCATAATGCACCTCCGACAAAAACTGCACAAGAAAATCTCTGCACCAGACGTGGCGCGACGATGCCAAATCCATAGTATCTACATTTCTAATGTGCACATATCCATCCCAAGGGATGCTCAAGGCACCTAAATACGTACTTACAGTATATGAAAATAATTACGAAACTTGCACAAGACAGAGCTAATACTATTGAACAGATAATATTGTGAAATACATAGAATGATATAGAGAGAAAGAGAGAGAGAGATCATTTTCCAATGATTCAGTTCACTTTTCACTATCATATGTCCAATTGTAAAATTCCTTTTCAAATCAAAAACATTACCGTCCAGTAGAGTCATGCATTATAGTTTTCTCTGAAAATACAAAATACTGCATTTTCTCAGAAAAACTGTCTTACCAGTCATGTGACATAATACATTATGGGTGGCCACCCTAAAGAAATAAACAGAATGACAATAGGGCTCAGTGTACCAAAGAGACCATCTTTTCAAGAATTAGGGGTAATGCTACAGTAGGAGGGAGAAATCTACTAAGGGGTGCAAAGGAGGGTAGCAATACATGTAGAAATTTCTTGTTTGTAGTTTACATCTATACAGTGCAACAGTACAGAATTGTGCTGATTTTAATACACTCTTCATCAGCTACTACTTCTAATACCTACATGTCTCTAGAGTCAAGAAATCTTACATGTATTTTATATGCATTGTTGAGAGAACAAAGGGGTCGATAGAGACGGATTATGGCATAATGTGAGAGTGTTGGTTTGATTTGGGGGATGAGAGGGGATCAATTTCATGCTTACTGGGTATGGATTAAGAGTTACACCCCTCAATAGCATTAAGTAGATCATTGGGTAGTAAGTGGTATTGATTTACTTTTATCATTTTGGGAAAGGGCTTTGGTAACAAACTGGAACTCATTCATTTCTCCTGAGGGCTTTTCTAAGCATCATGAATAATGGCTAAATATTGGAAAGACTAGGCTCTATACCTCTTTACTTTATTATTTTCTTATCGCAATTGACTTCCATAGTTATGTATCCAACAACCATAATAATAAGTTGCAATATGTTACTGGTTCCAAAGTAAGACTAATGCATTTAGTTTTGATAAGGTATTTTATGTGCAATTAGTGTATAGTAGAAGTCTATTTCTGGACAATTCCATATATAGACAATCTGCATACATTTATTTACAAGTTCATTAAACCTACATGAATTGCATATTTTGTACCCCACAAAATGTCTTTATAATGATGACCAGAACACGATCTTTCAATAACTTCATTAGGTGAAGTGTTATATAAATTAAGAAGAAATGTTTTTTGAAGAGTTAAACATATTATGCCAAGTTTTCTGACATACAGACATTCTTTTAGTATTCCTAGTGCAAAAAAACACATTTTCTTTTCAATGTCCATATGATGGTAATATACCGATCAGCAGAAGCTCATTCATGTCACACAAAAAGTATTGGAAAATACAATGTAATTCTGTTAGTATCAATGTGGGATTGTAGTTTAGAATGAATGAATGAAATGGATTGCCCATTGGACAGCGCCATTATTTAAATCCATTTTGTTATTGTTATTGCAACCATAATAACAACATACAAACAAAACATCAAACAACATGGTATACAATGAACAATTAAAATCAAGACTTGATTAGCCAGCAAAAACAACTGAAAGGTGCAGAATTAAATAATTTCAATCTCCAGTCACCATCATTAGTAAATAACTCAATATATAAGAGTGTCTATTACTATGTATCACACAAAATAAATGAAGTAGAGGAATAATCATCAAAACATTACAAATATTACTATGCTTGATACTATAAAGGACTCAAAGGGCAAATCCTCAACAAATTTGGAAAATATTCCAATAAAATATTAATAATCTGACAATTTCAATTAACTGACCCCTGACAAAAGGTCAGTGTCTCGTCCTTCACACAATAATAAAAGCCATTAAAACATGCATACATTATACATGTAATTCAGCCTAATGCTTAGAAACATCACATGCAAAGCTGGATAATACTGCTTAATTCACACTGGATAAATTCAAAGCAATGTGACACGCACAGAACGCAATTAGCATTGAGTATAGTAGTGTGCGGTTTTCAAGCAATCTACATACTAAACAGTTTGGTTTTGTGGCAATAGCTGGTTCAGTGGAGACTGGCTTTGGGGTATTCACTTAGTAATTTCTCTTTATTTAAAGGAGAAGTCATACATCAAATATATCTAATTGTATTGTTGGTAGCAGACAGAGAACTCCATGGGTAAGTTGCATTTATCACATTATTCTGCATGAACTATGGTAATAATGAATTCCTTTCATAAATTGCAACCTGCTAATATAACATTTGTTTGCATATTTTTCATTTGTAATCATCAATGATTTATCACTCTATTTCAGCATAATAGAATGTATTTTTAAAATTTCAGTTCTTTGTTTTATGCCTTATAATAATCTTTCATGCTGATAATACAGAAATAAGAACAAAAAGGTAATAAATAGCCATGGTACACTTTCTAAGAATGAAATGTTAAAATCAACATCTGAAAAGGCCAAGATATGACAGCATATTCAATATATTCAAACATTAAATCTTACTAGTATTATATCTTGCAATACTGCTAGATCCAATACTATAATGGTTGCATCCAGAATGATTTAATTCTCTTGTTTTTTTAAATCCTGTCATTCCTTGGCTCTTTCAAACATTGAAGGAACAATGAACTGTAGCTATACATCGTTCAATGAATTATATTTACATATTCTTAGCAAAAAACCTGGCATTCTGTACACAACAAAAATACCACTAACCACACCGATTATAGCCACAGACAGGTATTTACATGAACTTCACCTAAATCATCACGGATCGATCGCATAATTCAATAATTTCCCGAAACCCCTAGCAGCCAGCGTCATCGCGTTCAGCTTATCCGTGACTTTCAATTAGTCATCGCAGCATTATTAAAGGCTGGCTGGAGCAGGTTTTGTGCGACACTTTCCCAACACCAACCTATTGTTAATGACTTTTGCCCGCTTGTTATATATGATAATGCGGCTAAGTCTTTAAGTGGAAGGGCTCGCTATTGTTGCGCCGTTTCCCTACCACCTTCCTTTTCATCCGGTGGTCGTTTTTCTCTCAAGGGCAGCTGCTAGGAAAGCCACTTTTCCCACCTCCGTTATCAAAATTAAGCATCTAGGATGTGGACTGGTGGTGGGGAGAGACAAAAGAGAACTATTTCTGGTAAAATGGGGATGTAGATGACTAAGGACGAGGGAAAGCATCTGCAAGAAGACTTTAGTTCTGCTTAAAGGTATGAAAATGTTAAAGCAGATTACATGTAGGTTCAACATGGGCACTGTTATTAGATTTTTCTTTCCTTTTTCTTTCTTTCTTCCCCAGAAGAAAATTAAATGGAATTATCAAGCTCTATGGTAACAGATGGATGAATTCAATTTTACTTTTTTTTTGGCGGGGGGGGGGGGTGATTGAATGGTATGAAAGATGGTTTAATTCAAATAAATGAGTGTTTTTATTGATAGTGCAATGTGTGATGATATTAAACTGTCAATAGTGACTTGCACCAGATCAAAGATGATGATAATGATAGTTGTAACAATTATATTTTCATCATAATGACTGGAAAAATTGCATAAAATTATGTTCATGGTCATAGCGATGATTAATACTGATAAGTACAGAAAAAAATAATGATAATAATTAAGATTTACATTAAAAAAAAATTGATCAAACTCAAAACATCAATAACAAAGAATATCTAATCATAGATATGTGTGTAAAATACAAATCTGACCATGCCAGAAAATGAAAAAAGGTGATTTTTCCAATGACATAGCAACTTGTTGATTTTGAGCACGAATATCTGGTCTAGTCAGCAGCTTACTGGGAAATAGGAAAGGCGTTACAAATCAATACCTGACAAAAGCCACAGTGAGACAGACGCTTCACTCATAATACCATCGCTATTTTACCATTCATAGACAAGGAAATGGTAACACATGCTCTTTGCTTCTCTCTATTTTTGCATACACTTCCCCCTTTTTCCTCTCTCTCTCTCTCTCTCTTTCTCTGCTATTTTCATCTCTCTTTAATCTCTTCCTCTTCAAATATACAGATATTTTCTTATTTCTTATACATATATAGTACCCAGGCTAACTTACCATTGACAGAAAATCTGACCACATGCATGCTCTTTGCTTCTTTCTATTTTTGCATATATATGATTTCCCCATTTATGTTGCTTCCTCTCTCTCTCTTTCTCTCTCTCTCTCTCTCTCTCTCTCTATGCTATTTGTTATCTCTCTTTTTACTTCTTTTCTTCAACAATATTTTTTCCCTCTTGTATCATTTTTCTTCCTGTTTCTCTTCATTCTCTTTCTCTTCCTTTATTTTTTTTCCTTTGATCATTACATTTCATCTCTCTTTCTCTCTCTTTTCTTTCTTCTTTCTCTCTACCTTTCTCTATCCCGCTCTTTCCCTCTCTCGTGCTCTCTCCCTTTCATTCTTCAATTTTCCCTTATTTTGTCTTCCTGTTTCTATTTTCTTTTTAACAATTTATTTTAACTTATTTTCCTTCCATCTTTACATTTCACTCATCTCCCTTTCTCATTCTCCTCCCCTCTCCCACTCCCCTCCCACAATCCCACAATCCTGCCTCTCTCTCTGTCTCTCTCTCTCTGGTCTCTTTCTGTGTCTCTCTCCCTCTATCTCTCTCTGTCTCTCTCCTTCTATTTATATATTTCTATCTCAATCTCTATTTATCTATTTATCTATCTATCTATCTATCTATCTATTCCTTTCTATCTCGCTCCTTCTTTATACCTTTCAAAGTACTATATTTCACTTCTTTTATCAAAATATATATTCTTACTGGTTCTTAACCATGTCTCCCCTATATGCCATTTCAATTAAAGTTCATTAACAAAATCATGTATTTGCAGGTTCAGAAGTCTGACAACAAACTCTTTAACCCAATTAATTCCTCTTTTAAAAAATTAAACCTATGCAGCTTTGTTCTTGTACAATGGCATTCTGATTATTGATGTGCATTTCATGTCAAAAGTATAACAGAACTATCAATATAATCTAAACATTACACCCACATAAAACTGGCTGAGTTGCATTCCCACATCAGTTTTAAAATAGTCACTAGGGGGAGCTGTTCCAATTATTTTGTGATAATTTGTATTTGACAGCCTCTAAAATCTATATGGCACATTCTACAAATGTTTCTGGCAATTACCAGACATCCAATAGACATTACAACTTGCATAACATAGCAATGTTCAATATCACTCCCCATGCAGGTTAAGAAGAATGTTGTACCGAATAAAAACATTTCTTTGAAGGATTACAATAACCTCGTTATGTTGCAGTTATTAGGAAATACAGTTTGATTTGGGTCTGTCAGTTTGTTAGAAACATTTCTAAATAAAGAACTTGCTTTAAATCAAACATATTTTCTTTGGGATATCAACAACATTTTTTAGAAATTAGAAAGAGACCTCAAACCAAGCACGATGTCAATATGAAAAGTTTTTAGGGAAAAATGATTAAAAAATTCAATCCACGCATTTTGTGTGGACTGTAGCACATATAAAGTAGGCCTCTGACCTTTTCAATCACGCATCAAAAATGTTGGAATTAGCAAGATTTGTAGTACTTTTGTGATTGGGAAAAAGAAATATGATCACTGGATTTTTAACCAATGAAAAAGAGGTTTATATCGAGTTGATAATATATTCAGTTTTCAATAACTGTTTACCCTGTGATTCAACAAACTTTTAATCTTGTACAAGCTGTAAACAAAGGTTGCTGGGAAAGCAAAGATGCTCAAATTTGTGTTTCCCACAAACATACCTCTTTGCATTGACATGTTTGAGAAAAATATGATCACTGCAATTTAGTTTACATTAGATAAATTGTAAAACATTTGAAAGATAATGATATAAACTTTAAGATTCAGTTGCTCCATTGTGATACACCCATGCATTACAGAGATATGAAGGATTTCTTACAAAACTGTGCCTAATTTATTTGTGTTTCCAGTGTTATAGTGAGCATGTGGTTCACACAGGAAGCAAATCATCAGTTTGGAGCCAGAAGGGCTTTAAGTCCCATTTTTTGTACAGAGTTAACACCCTTCTTACTCCAAACAGATGAAACATGGGTAAGTTGACATTATGTCATTGGGAATATATGCTTTAGAAATACAAATCATACAAATATTTAATTTTAGTTTTTAATTTGAAAAATAACGTCCTTAATAAAGACCTTAATTTGAAGAATCAAGCTTAACACTAGATATAATTTTCAATCTCGGCTAGTACTAGTAATTACTTAACAAGGATGTATACTGGTTTGCTTTAGGGACAAGAATATAGGTGAAGTACTTGAAATATGCCAATTAATAGGAAACAAGAGTCCCAGGGGCACGACGCTCACCTGAGGTGGATCAATTCACATCTGGTGCATGTTCTCTCTAGCACCACCAGGAGATATGTTAGAAATTGAAACAACTAGGAGCATGTACATGAGATGATGTTAGAAATTAACATAATTCCCCCCCCCCCCCCACCCCAATGGTCTACTTTGGATCCCCTACCCCTAAGGATGATTCCTACCAAGTTTGGTTGAATTCCGATCATGTGTTTTGGAGAAGATCAGAATGTACATTTTGCCTGGCAGCGCCCCCCCCCCCCCCCCTCCAGTATGTTACCCCCACAGGGCCCCTATAGGGCCACTCAGAGAAATTTCATGAACATTCATTCTTTCTTCATCTATAGAGGTATCTCCATACACAATACCAAGTCTGAGCTATGCCTGGTTCTGGAGAAGAAGATGTTTGAAATTTACATAGCTTTTACAATTGGGGGCCACATGTACCATTTTAGCAACTTTGGGTCCCCTACCCCTAAGGATGATTCCTACCAAGTTTGGTTGAATTCCGATCATGGGTTTTGGAGAAGAAGATGAAAATGTAAAAAAGTTAACGGACGACGGACGACGGACGCCGGACAAATTTCCATCTCAATTACTGGCTTGAGCCTTAGGCTCACGTGAGCTAAAAAAGGAAGAAGGGTGATAAGTACAAGGCATGGTATGCTAAAATTATGTTCATTCAATTTTGAGGAAAGGGTATGAAACTTGACTAATTTTGTTGAAACCAAAATCATTTTTAATATTGTATGACCCAAAAATGTGAAACAGAATGAGATAAGGATGACAAAAAGTAACACCAAAACTATTACATTCGATTTTACTAATTACATGACTATTAAGAACCTCAATCAGAAATACTTTGTGTTTAATTGCCTACATCTAATGCTATTACATTTTCTTCCAAAATCGAATCGCAGACCAATCGTATAGTATGCGGTAGGCTCAATATACTGACAATGTCTTTAAGCCATTTACAGATATATTATTACCTCTGTCATTGGATTCAGGCTGGCCTGCATGCAATGTATGTACCTTCTCAACTCCAGAGGGAGCATTCAAGCCAGTAGCATTCAAGCTAGTCTCTTACAGACCCTCACAGTGCTGACCCTCAGTGCTGAACCGCAAAGACTTTCACATCCTACCAGGTATCCATTTAATACCTGGGTGGAAAGGAGCAATGTTGATAAATTGCCTTGCTCAAGGACATCAAATCCAAGAAGAGGGATATTTCCGATAATTCTTCATACAAAACCCATGATGAACAGCTCGCGAGGGAAATCACTGATTTGCCAATTTGTGTTTGATTGCCTACAACTCTAAATTCATCACTTTTTTATCCTTCATAGATTTTCCTTTTACTTTCACTGATCCTTTTCTCTCATTTTACAGCTTTTATCCAAATCTACTTAGTATCAAGTTTGACTTCCCCTTGAAGACATGTAGTTGGTCTGTTCAGAGCCAGGAAGGCATTAACTCATAGATTTTGACTAAAGAGTTAACAACCTTCTGGCCCTCAATAGATGCATTTCTACATCAGTGAACTTCTACCACTCCTCCTCCTCCTCCTCCTCATCAAACAAACCATATTTTAGCATCTCACCAGGCATTCACACTACTAAACTTCACTGTATAGCTATACGATAAGTAATTAATATTTTCTTATAACACGATAAAAACTACTTTCGAAAAAAATAACTCAAGAGCAATTTCAAAGGCCTATTGTAGTGCCCATAGAAATCAGGTTCGGATTATGTAATACACCATTGTAATGTTCGCACATTTCTTAAAGGTGACAGACAGCGCTATTGAAATTGTCTTGAGTTTATTTTTCGAAAGTAGTTTTTATCGTGTTTTGTCTGAACATCCGTATAGCGAAACAATGTTTGAGCATTGTTTCGAACAAAATCTCGAGAAAGAATCAGCATAGTCTGGATGTTTTGCGTGCGAGTTGAGATGACTAACCGGCTGTAATTTTGTATGCTCCAGCCTACCCATGATGTAACCTGATACATATCATATCAGCTGACCTCCCAAAACAATGTTTCTATAAATGTTATTTTTCAAGCGTGTGTGCCCATTTTACCACACATGATTCTTTATACATGTTTCTTTATAGACATTTGTATAACTTTCCTGTAGTGTGAAGAGGTTATCAGCGGTATCTGCGCCCTCCATCCCTTAAAGCAATGTCATGGATCTATTTCATCTCATTAATCAACCAGGTTGGAGGCAATGGATCAAAGAAAGCTTTACCTCAAGTAATGGGGATCGCATTAACAAGTTGATAGCTCAAGTTCACCGAAACTTGGGAATAAATGTGAGGAAAATTAGAAAAATGATTATCTCTCTATTGAAATAGGAAAGAGGATGGAAAATTACAGGTAGAAATATGCTGGAGAAAAGGGGAGGTGCAAGAATTATCCACAACGTGGGAATAAGTGTGAGAGAAAAAATAAGATTACTGATTATCCCTCTATTAACATAGAAATGGGTGTGAGTGAGGAGAAATATACAAGTAGAAGTATGCAAAAGAAAGGGAAGGGGTGAGAAGAAAACAAAGAGAGTCTACCAGCAACATGGGAATAGCTGTAAGGAAAGATGTGATCATCTCTTTGTTAACAGAGAAAAGAGGATGGCATGGAGGTAAATATACAAGTAAAAATATGAAGGAGGAAAAGAGAGGGGATGAGAAGCCACGCCCAGTTATACGAATCTGTTACGATACAATGTTCAGACTACAAGGGGATGCTGATTCTTTATCGAGTTTTTGTTCGAAACGATGCTCAAACATGCATTTCGCTATACGACATTCAGACTAAAATTCAATTACTTATTGTGTAGCTATACGATTTTCGTATATAGCATATGCAATGAATTTCAGAAGTCTGAACAGGGGGAAGTGAGAGAAAATTAGATGAGATTAGATCTCATTTAGCACAGAAAGGGGATAGTAATAGAGAGGGGGAATTAAACCTGATTGACATACTGAGGGACAGGGTGGGGGAGAAGGGAGGGAGACAAGTAGAGGGGGAGACTATAGGGGAGATAAGTGTGAATGAGGAATAGAGAGAGGGGAAGAAGAGATAAGCATATGGAGAGAAAGAAGGAAAGATATGATACAAGTAGAAAAAAAAACAGTGTCTTTTCCTTGCAACTACAACAGTTGAGCCAATGAAAACATATAACAATCCTTGCTATCTAAAATGATAAATGAGCCTTCAAAAATTAAGCGAAGATATGAATGTATGAGAATGTAAGAGAAATAGCAGAATGAGAAAGAGAAAGTTAAAAACAGAAATAGTAATAAGAAGTCACTTAATGATAGGAAAGAAACAAGATGCAAAAATACTTGCACAGACATAATATCAAGAGCACAGATTGGGAATGAAGAAAAATATAACACTGCACCTGCAAAATCGACAAACTTGAATTTCCCTAAACTTGGCTGACAGAGCTAGGCCAATAACCGCTCGAGGGCCCGCTATCAATATTCTCAATTTAGTTTGTTTCATACCCATGCTCATTATCTAAAGCATCTCTGAAATATTATACCAGACACTTATCTATCAATCAATTTAACCCTTTCCCTCCTACTGGGAGATGTTATATCAGCAAAGACCAGGTGATGTATATTGTGTCATATTTCATTATTTTAATGATCTAGAATGCTGCAAATTATTTGTCAGGCTGAGAAGAAAAAAAGAGCAAAATCTTGATGCATATTTTGGATCTATGCTGTTTCAGTAGAGAATAATTTTCATTAGGTGGATATTTTTTGCAGGGAAATGATATAAATTGTCAAAGAGCAACAGGTAAGAAGGAGTCCGAAACAGTTTTGTTTTCATTTCAGCTGTATATTTCACCACAAGAATTAGGCTTAACAGATGGAAAATATCAGGGTTTCATTTCTGCTTTATTCAGTTTTTCATAAATCAATGTTTTGTCTTTTGGGTAAATGTCAATATTTTATAACCATTTGACTTCTGATATTCAACCGCTAAGTATTATGCTAGAGAAGGAAAAGCTAGATCCAATACCAAATTCCTTCATTACGTTTTGTTAATGATTATTGTAATGTGAAAATGTAGTCTCCGAGCTTGTTCACCATGTTAATTGTCTTATTCTTAAGAATTATTTCTAATCAGCAGAGAACTGTCATGTTATATTTGCCTTTTATTTCATTATTATTATTTTTTTTGGGAGGAGAGGTACTCCACTCATGTTTTATGAGATGCCCCAAAATATGTTCCAGCTGACAACTGTTCTGAGCTTCATTTGGACGAAGACATTGGGTTAGGGTCAGGGATTTCATTGCGGATTTGTGGTAATAGGTTGGGTTTATGGCTAGATGTAGTATTTGGTCAAGGGTTAAAGTTAACATTATAGTTAGAATAGGATAACAACCGGAGAGCAATTGTGAGCAGAGCATGTGTCATACAACCATTTATAGACATTCTTGCAATCATGTTATGTGAGGTTTTATCAACAAAATAATGGTTCATCACAGAACATGAGGAAACTTGGTAATCAAGCAATTATAATTGGCACTTGTAGACAATGTAATATTTTTGTCCCTTTTTGGGGCGGGGTGTGGGGGAGGGTTGTACCTGACCACTCAGACTGGCAATTATGGACATGGTTGCAATCTTGTTATATGAGGCTTTATCAATACATGAAGCTTCATCATAGAACACGAGAACATTTTCATATTAAAGCAACTATAATTGGCACTTATATACAATGATTTTTTCATCTTTTGGAGAGGTGGGGTGTGGAGGCTTTGTACCTGACCACTAACCATGTATGAACATTCTAGCAATCTTGCTCTATCAGGTTTCATCATCAACATATAAAAAGCTTTATCACCTAACATGAAAAGAAAAATTATATTGAAGTTATAAGTGGCACTTGTAGACGATGCATTTTCTATTTTGTGGGGTCTTTTCTTCGAAGGGGGATGTGGGGCTTTGTATATCTTATCACTAGCAATTTATGATCATACTTGCAATCATGTTATGAGGCTTTATCAAAAGGAAAATGCTTCACCACAAAACATGAGAAAATTGATATTGAAGCAATGATAAGTGGCACTTATAAAGTAACTTTGCATCATTCATTGATGAGCTTTTGTGGTGTAATTTTAGCAGACAGGACAAAATGTGGTGGCATAATGTGGTGGCATTCTGTCGGTCAATGCTCCACTCCCTACCAATCTCCCTCTCTTGTCTCAGCCCCAATATCTTGGACTTGTTATAGCCAAGATTGTTCCTGCTATTCTAATATGATGATTCTTATGATTGCTTTGGTTACATGAATAATACATTCCTAGATATCCATTTTCCTGTATTATGTCATTTTTAATTCTTTCTCTATTCTTCTCTCTCTCTCGCTCTCTCTCTATTAAACATCTAACCATTTCCTCCAATCTTTTTCTCTTTCCATTTCTTTCTTCCTTTCTTTCACCATTTCACTCAATTTCTCACTGCTTCTCTCTTATTTTCCCTTTTATTTTGTTGTGTATTTTCATTTTGTTCTCATTAGCTATGTAGCTCTTTATTTCACCAATCTTTTTCACCTCCCTTCTTCTAATGCCCATCTCAATGCTTCAAAATTGTTCATTGTTCAAAATTGTTTATACAATTTATAATTTCTTATACAATCATATTTCTGACCTTCCATAATTATAGTCTGGTCACCAATTTAAGCTTAAAAATAATTATATTTGAAGTTTGACTTGCACCTCTCCTTTACCCCATCCCATCTCTAACTCTCCTGAAATCCTGAAGCCCTCCTCCCATCTCACCTCTCTGTCTCCCATTCTCAGTCTTTCTCTCTCTCTCTCCATCTCTCTCTGTATTTCTCTTTCTCTCCCCTCTCCCTCCCTTCTGTGATCCTTCTTTCTCTCTGACCCTTCCTCCCTCTCTCTCTCTCTCTCTCTCTCTCTCTCCCTGACACACAAACAGACAGACACACACACACATTCTCTCTTTCTCTTCCTCTCCAATATTTTTAATTTTATCTCACCATTTTTTCCCTTTCTCAAAGTTTATTTCAAATTAAGTGTGATGGACTTGCATTTTAAGAGAAGTAGACATAATATAATTCTGAATTTTGTATCATGCAGCAGACAGGTGGGTTTTTTCTTCAAAGATTTTGGGACCCCCCCCCCCCCCCCCCCACACACACACACATAAACTTGCTGAAAACAGTTACTAAAATTTTTTTTGTATTGCTCAACACAATGTGAGGACATGTATTTCTGTATCTTTCTTTGCTCATCAGTTATTCACCACAGTAAACAGACAGATATCATTAAATTGTAGTATTGAAGTAACAGTGGGAGTAAGGTTTGAATCCGTGGAATTTGTTATTTATTTCATCATTACCTGAATTCAAGATTGACCTTATAGCTTAACCCACTGCATATTATTCTATTATGATTTAACACTCACTTCCAGTAGATTTCATCTTAGGCTATCTTGGTAGCCTAAGAACTCATTTAGATGCTTTTGCATTGACCAGAGAAATTCATTTAGAAGAGCAGAGTAAATCTGCTATATTAACTCCTTTCATATCATAGGTGGAAATTCCTGCCCAAGAACAGCAATGATAAGATTGTTGTATGGGCTAAGAATAAGATTCTTTCTTTTATGCAGAAATGAAAACAGGTATATGTAAACTGTTCCCATGTTCCCGTGTTCCCATGTTCCCAATCAAAATGGTAAAACAGAGAGTGGAAATCTAAAATGTGACTCTTGAAAGTTCATTTCCATAATTATTGGCCAAACTAGTCGCACTAAAAGGGTTAATGACTGATTTTAAGCATCATTAACTTTTCAATCACTCTTTTCTGTTTAAACAGCCACAGGTAGGAGGCCAATAAAACCTCTTATTCCTTTCCGACAATTTTTCCCTTCTCTTTGCCCCCCCCCCCAACCAAACCCAAACCATTTCCCTACATATTCTCTACCAATTGACCTGTCCTATGCTTGAGTTGCGTAAAAACTGAATACCCTCCTCTCCATTCTGACACTTTCCTACCCCAAAATAACTTGATGATTTGAAAAACACCCTTGATCAATTCAAGCGGTGACCCGAAAAGACTCCTGATTTTTTCTCCCATTCTGATTTTTTTACTTTTCGCTTGTTTTTAACTCGAGGGCGAAGCAATTGTGAGAGTGCAAAATTGAAGGTGAGAGAGTTACCAAGGGAATACTTTACTCATGAGGTAAATACCTCAATAGACGTAGTTTGCATTTTCAACCTCCTGGCCTGAAGTTGGCTTGCTTTTCCATTTTCTTGTTTTTTAAGAAGAAGCGGAAAAAATCAAAGCTGTGGTTCTTCACATGCACTGTTTCAATTCAATAGCAATTAGCCTGTACCTTGACTATAAGAAAACAGAAACTTTTGCACATCTGCCAATTTCGCGTGTGGTTTAAGTTCCCGAAAGTTTCATGAAGCGAAATAGTTGAATCACAACACTGAATTTATGTAACTTGCATTTTCAAGTTTTTCACAATTCACAAAGTTTCTGGTTGAACAGTTGATATCTATCCTAGAAAATACAGGGGCCAGTAAAAGGTTACAAAAATCTTCATAAACTTGTTATTAATGGATACATCATATTCAGTGCCCATTCTACTCCTGAGTCAATTCAAGAAGAACAATTTATTTATAAAATGCCTTGTCATACACACCAGGCACAGACCCAATACCTTCTGGGATCAAAGGGGCAAGTAATCTAGATGAACAAATAATTGCTTTATATGCAGTCAAGGATAATAAACATACAACATCAAACTACCCTGACAAAATCTTTCTTTGGAGGCAATTACTCTCAAAACTTTTGAAGAGACTTTACCTAAACAAGTTTAAATGAGTGAACATAACTTTTCAATCACACTTTTATTTTCCACTATAATAGCCAATCATTATAGGAATAATGTCATTCACCTTTCCTCAACTAACTTTTTAATTTAAAAGCATAGCAAATAGGACTATTTCTTAATTGAAGTTTAGGCTGATAATAATCCGCCCTAATTTACACAAAGAAATCATCATATCATCCACCACCATACTTTTACCATATACATTGATCCTAAATGTTTTAAGTAACCACAGTTCACAATCAGCAAACATGTACATTGACAATTTAAAAAAAAAAGAAATATACACCTCTAAAAAGTCATAAATTTCAATTTATTTCACATGCATGTCGAAGAGTTATATAACATCTTATTCATGCTGATACGAACTTTACTATGCAATAACAATTCAAAGATGGAAAACACATAGATTAATCTTAGGAGTAATATTTGCACTAGTTCCTCCAGCTATTTTCATAAGGGCGACAATTTAAGGAAATCATTTTACGTGTAAGATTAAATCAAGTGTTTGTATTTTGCCTGGAACAATCCCTCCAACAATATGTTTGCACTCTATCTCTGTCTCTTTCCCTTATCGTCAAGCTCTCTCTCTTTCGCTCTTTCTCTCCCCAACTCTGATGGTGCACTATTTTTCTATCTCAGTTCCTCTCCTTCCTCTGTCTCTTCATCCATCTGTCTTATCCTTCTCCTCTTTCTTCTTCCTTCACCTCCTCCCCCTTCTCCTTCTTCTTTCCGTTTCCTTCTTCTCCTCTTTCTTCTTCCTTCTCCTCCTCCCTTCTTCTTCTTCCCCTTCTCCTTCTTCTTCTCTTTCTTCCTTTTCCCTCTCTATTTGCTCAAACAGTTTTTTTTCAATCAAGAGATTCCATTTTAAGAGTAAACATTATTTTCCTAATATAAGGTGTCCCTAAGATTTTGTATATTGATATCAGAAAAGTTGCAATCTCTGTAAAAGCTTTCAGACTTTCGCTGTCAAAACTATTTATAGTCATGAAAAAATTATTCTAACATTGGTTCTTAAATAATTGAATGCAGCCTTTCATGAGCATACAAAACATATATTCCAAATGTCTGTGTCAATCTTTTACATACTTAACTGACACACTATTATGATATGTGCAGTTATATTAATATATTTTTAACCTTTGAATTATCTCCCAACTATTAATTTCCATATTTCTTTCTCCCTTCCTATTTCTGCTTCTTGATTTTTTCTCTATTCCTCTTCCATTAACAATAAATCAATAAAAAAGTTTATTTCTTTTTTTCACTTTTCTATAGTTTGCTACTGTCTCATTTCCCCTTTCATTTAATTTATTTTACTCTTATTGAGTTATAAGTCACCTTTCCTTCATCTCTCTCTCTCTCTTTCTTCTTCTTCTTCTTCTTCTTTCCACCTTTCTTTTATCTCTGCCCTCTCTCTATCTCTTCCCTTTCCCAACCTATTATTTACTGTACCTCCTTCCCTATTTTCATTTCTCTATCAATATCTCTTATATTCTCTCATTTTCTTGATTTAATTCATCTGTCCTCCTCTCACACTCTCTCTTTTTCTCCCTCTCTCTTCCCCCTCTCTTTCTTGCAGCACTCTCTATACTTCAACATTCAACCCCTCCTCTCTTCTCTTCTCCCCATATATACAAAGCAGAACCTGTTTTCCCCTTCAGCTGTTTCAAAATTTTCCCCTCTTCTTACTATCAACACATCAAATTTGCAAACATGTAAATACACTTCTGCATTAACACATGATACAAAAGGCATTACTTAACAGCCAAACGTCATTAATTTCTCCCGTCCGGGGGCTACCATTTTATCAATTGGGGCTTCGTAACGAGATCCAAGCAGCGCCTGGCAGGTATACTTTACGAAAATGGTTTCTGAGCGGCCGTCCAACAGATATCGCAAGGGAGAGTAATTATCAGGAGTAGCATATCACAGAAATTCAGCAAAAAACAGAGACATTACAGATTAATCACAGACCATATATGGTGTGTTGTGAGCCAGAAGGGCATTAAGTCATATCCATTGATATAGAATTAATATCCTTCTGGCTCCGAACAGATGATATCGTGTCAATGCTTGTGGGTATTTTCTTGAGAGAGAGAGATGAGAAGATATCATCTACAGAGTGCCACAAGGGCGTTAACTCATTACATACAAAGAATTAATGCCCTTCTCGCTCTCAACAGAACGATATTAAGATGAGAAACGGAAATCAGCATCCATGACAATGAATTTCATCACAGAGTAATATCTCTTGAGATCCACTCATTCCATCACATACTTGGGCTTGCTTTTCATTATGATAAGAAAAAAATATACTTCCGTATAACACTCTAAAGCATCACTTTGGACATTCATCTGTTAAACACCAAACGGGTATTAACATTATAAGGGTATAACACAATATCATTTGCTCACAGCAAGAATGGCATAAGTGCTGTGCTAAAGGTTACATGCATTCATGCACCTAAAGTTGGCTTTCAGCACACAAACACCTCTACATGTACTTACTGCTTCATAACGGAGTTTAAGGTATTTTTGTTTTGGCTTTTACATTTTAAAAGAAATGGAATCGCTCTTTGTTTACAGTACTCAATCCGTTAACTTTTCTTCATGCCACAAAAGGCATATGCCAAAAAAATTATTCTCCATCTTTTATTTTTTTTTGGGGGGGTGGGGGTGTAATACACATCACTTTATGATAGAACCTTCGCAAGCAATTACAGAGTGTTTTGTAAATTTTCACTCTGGCTTTATATCCAGCAACAAATACCAGCAAAATATCAGGGAATGATTCACACACCATTCCAACACCTAACGTCTGGGTTGAGAGAGACAGCTAAAGAGAGAGAGACATAACCATTGATAAATGCCTTGCCCAAGGACATATATGCAAAGGGAAACAGGGCAAAGATATGAACCCTTAATCTTTTGATCAAGACTCTAGTGAATTAACCGCGACAGTAAAACCAGAAATTTTTGTGTGCATGAAACTTTTGCAAGGGGTCGAGATTCGCGAAAGTTTCTTGCTGCAAAATTGGCTGTCATTAACAATTCGCAAAAGTTTTATGTCGCGAAAGTTTACGGTTTGACAGTATACCAGAGTGTTCCCAGTCTGGAATAGTTCTTTCATATCTACTTTAGATGAACTTTAAATATATATTTGTGAAATTTTGGATAAAGCAGGGTGAAACGTCACGATCAATCACGTGACAAAAAAATTTGCATGATGAGTTTACCTCGGTGTTCGTGATTGGTTACTTTCTCTACAGGGAATTTAATATGTATGAGAATTCTGCGTCAGAAAACGACGCAGATTTCAATGGTCAAGATAAAAAAAAACAACAACCCCCGTTACGGGTGGATAAAGGCAGTGAGCAGCAAGCTGCCCACATTGCAGCTAGTCTCCCTTGCAGCCACGGTAATATTATCGCGCTCACTCGCCGTTGGTAAAGGCTACCTCTGATGCAAACCATGTTGGTTATCATGCAAGTCATTTCGGAAGGAATGTGTTCAAGGAAATTGACATGCACAATTCCTCAAGATTACATATATGTAATATATTAATTGACTTTTCAACAATTTTTTTTCTACCTTTTGAAATACCACTAAAGATGAAGTTAAGTTCTCTGGTCATGAGATTGAATTTTGAAAGAAATTGTCTCAAGCAATTGGGAAAGGTTGATTATATACCACATAAAAATTGGTGTATGCAGCAAGGTTTTGGGATCACCAAAATGATAAGAAAGTGACTCAATCCTGCTGAGAGTCACATGCACTGCACACAGAAATGTGTAAATGGGACTACACACAAATGTTCGGCCCAAACATTTCAGCTGTTTCTTGTCATATTTTGAATGTGAGGGCATTTGAAGAGCAATCCTTTGCTATTACAATCTTCCAAACTAAACATAAAAAGAACGAGAAAGCTCAAAAATTATTTTTTACCTTTCCCAGAACTCAACCTTCTTTTTATGAGGATGAGTTGATGAAATGACATGGACACTGGTACTATTAAGGCAACATAAATGAGTGCATGATCCCTCATTATCAACACAGTGAATGTATATTTCCTGAGTTTTTGTTTTTGTTTTACTTTTCAAATAACATGTTAAGGAATGGGTTAAAGAAAAGACATGGACATAATATGTTACATTCAAGATATATATAAAAATGAGTGAATATGTCTGCATGATCCTGCATCACTATCTTGATAAATCAAATATATTTCCTTGATATTTTTCACTTTTTAAAACAAAGGAATTCTAAAGAATTACATGAGGAAGAGAGGATAAAAATTAGCCAATTTGCATGCATGATCCTTCACTGTGGAATGTAATACATTTCCTTGCTTTCCACGAAACATGAGATGCCAGTCATTTTACCGTTGCCGGGGGCAAATGGCGCCATCCTAACAAAAAAAACCCATGACTATTTCCTTTCTTGAGCTTCAAGAACCCTCACTATCTTTCTCCTCTCTCTCTCTCTCTCTCTCTCTCTCTATCTGTCTATCTTTCTATCTATCTCTCATACTTGCACCCTGGTTATTGGTGTGGTGAAGTTATCTTGCCCCGTTAAAATGATTCAACCACAGATGGAGAGCGTTCTAGGCTTGCTACGCTCCCAATAACGTTGGGACATTTACCATTCATGGGGGTGCATCACGGCCGTTTCACACAAGGCTCCCTGTTCTGTTTTTGGAGTACCCAAGTAATTCTCACAGGAATTGTTGAAGTCAGTAAAGGATGCTTCTACTATGACACGTAGCATCACAAAAGCTTTCTATGAATATTCAGAGGATTTAAGATAATGGCTGCATCATAGGCAGTTTAAAGATTTCTAAAAAGAATTAGCATACACTTTTCTGCTAGAATCCTTTCATCGTATCTTGTTCCAAAGTTTGAAACATGCCAGTGCATGACTGTACTTAACTTGTTTTCCTTAGTATGTCAGTGATCCCTTTCATTTCATTTCCTTCTTCACACTCATTCATTGCTCTATTTTTTTCTCCCCTCTCTCTCTTTCACAGTCTAGCTATCTACCTATCTCTATCTATCTAGCCATCTCTCTTTATCTCTTTCTTTCTCTGTTGGCCTCTCTCTCTCTCTCTCTCTCTCTCTCTCTTTCTCTTTAATACCAGCCCTTAGCAGGGCTATTTACTTCAAATCATTTGTACTAAAGAATAATAATAATAATAATAATACATAATATTTATATTGCACTTAATACAATGTTTCTAAGTGCCAAAGTAGTATTATTACCCTGGCTTTAGCTCAGCTGCCCTATAAGGCGCTGAAAGCATTCAAGGAATAAATTCCTACCAGGTACCCATTTACTAGACCATGACACCTCTACGAATTCTCTAGTACTATGTTCCCTTTCTTCCCACATTATTTCTTGCCAATTATGAATGTTTAACAAAATAACTCTACACTGCTGCACAGCATTTCACTTCCGATTAAAGAACATCAAACATTTTGAAAGCTATTGCCCAAAGGAATAGTAATAATAATAATAACAATGATAATAATAATAATAATAACTTTACATGTGACTTTAAGGCAAATATTTTTATCTCAGCCTATTGTTCAGATTCGCCTTAACGTCAAATTTCTATTGTAACCAAATAAACTGCATTGTTAGGATTTGTTTTAAGTCGCAGATAAGCATAAAATAATAATAATTTTTTTTTAAATATGTCTTATTTACCCAAGGTAGCCTCATCAGTATTATACACTATTCTCCTTGAGGGCCCTGCAATCATTATAATCCCAGCTTCAGCTGAGCGACCATGATAAGGCGCTCAAGCATCCAAGGAATTTCTTCCTACCTGGTACCCATTTACTTCACCTGGGTGGAGTGTGGCAAACTTAGATTAATGTACTAATGGCCTTCATATCTCTATGGCCTGTAGTCTACTTATTCAGGTAAACCTGATGCCAGGAGTTTCAAAAAGGGAAAACTTAGACCTCAGTCTAACTACTACTGTCAGCATCAAACCCAGTGCTGGGTTTAAATTCAAGTAGAAAATGGACCTACATATAATTCTTGCTTACCTCAGGGATGCCACTTAGAATTGATAAAATAGTAAGAAAAATCATCTAGAATGGGCACATGTGTACATAAAAAGGGTTTTTCTATGGATAAAAATATGTTGAAAAAGTAGTAATTCCTACTTTTGTCTGAAAAGTGGCATCCCTGTTACATGGAAGTGCTGAAGGATGTTGAAGGAAATGGGTTAAACTTCTGAGAATGAGTAGAGTATAACTAAATATTGACAATATGAGTTAACATCCATCTTGCTCTAAGCAGATAATATAGACTTACTTTCAGAGCATCTCCAATGAAATTAAATATACCAATTTACAATGTTATCATACATATTTAGCAATGAATCCTTAGCGTATGCTCTGCAACATCAGACAAACCTTGTGAAAGCTTCCTGGAGTTGAAAATAAAGAATGTATTAATTTGATAAAAGGAGAATATTCAAGTTCTGATATACATAAACACTTAGTGGTAAAAATAATTGTGAATAATATATAATTATTCATGTTAGCAGACATGCAAAATGTTCATATCTATAGGGGGATGGAAATGACTGTAGAGGCTGGAAATATCTATGAGAAAAAAAAGATGTGACCGATTTGAAGAGGATGAGCTTTAGGATATGTCTTGATTGAGTGATGATGAGACACAGAATGTTAATAAGCCGTGGTTAAGATCTATAAACCACAACATGTAGGCTGTGCTTGATGCATTGTGCCCTGCTAAAAAGACATTGAAATGAAATTCATGCTAAGTCTGCCTTTATGAGCCACTTGGGACATTGGTAGAGCATAGTGTATATTATACATATGTAAACAGAAACAGGTTGTCAAAGGAGTCATGAAGTTGTTTATCTCTTTCAAACTCCCACAAGATTTAGAGTACCTCTTTTTTTTCTATAAGCTTCATTTTATCTCTCTCTCTCCCTCCCTCTCTCTCCCTTTCCCTCTCTTTCTCCCTCTATGTCTCCCTCTCTTTCTCCCTCTATGTCTCCCTCTCTCTCTCTCTGCTTGACCATTTCAAGGCTTTTTATTTTAGATTTCCAAAGCATTAAAACATGCACATTATTCACAGTAATAATATCTGCAATCAATGCATTTCATACAGTTTTATACAGTAAAATAGCAACACTTTTTTAAATATCATATTGTATTGTCTATAGAAATCAAGTTTGGAATATGAAATATGTTATAATTTTTGCACATTTCATAAGGGGATGTTCAAGGCAATGTTGCGTTAGGTTTATTTCTATAAAGTCTTTGCATCTTATAAATATATTTGGCTTTGCTCAGCTTCTCCATTAATCTTATCTTCTCTGACTTTTGCTCTGGACATCTTTCATACTTGTATGGTTTTGTCAGGTTCATAGAATCCATTAAAAAACCAGAGCAAATATGGTTGTATTGAGAGCAAGACAAGCCACTGAGATTATAAATAATCTGTTAACTCATATACTATAACATAGAGTTAATGCCCTTCTGGCTCCAGACAGATAAGATGTAAGCTGGAAGAAAAAAGGAGATAGAACTGCTACCTAACTTCTAACAAATATAAGAAGGAAAGATGCAAAGAAATAAGATATTCAGACAAAGCAGAATAGAACAGCATGAATAAAAGAGAAGAGGACATTGATCTACAGTAAAGTGACTACATGTACATCTATAAGAAAATAGACGCTAGTATCTACAAGAGTAGTTTGTTTCAGATGACACATTGGTTGTCAAAATAACTGATACGACCCTCTTCTCTAATTTCTGCATTCTAGATTCATCTTTTTTTGGCACATATATGAGTAGTGAAAGGCGTGATCTAGTACACGAAAATAAGAGAATGAATGAAGCGATAAAAAAAGAAGCACAGTTAAAGATCAATGGTGATACAAATAAAGAAACAGATTTCATTAGAAAGCAAAAGGTGACATGCATATAAGTAGTGAATGGCATGATTGAGTGCATGGCCATCATTCATACAGTTACATCGCGTATCATAATCGATACTCTCCCCTCTCTGCTCTCTATCCATACTCATCCGTTACGATAGCATGTCATCGGCAAGAGGGTAGTATCAAGTTCTTCAACGACCAATGTGTCATCCAAATAAATGGGGGCAACAGCCTTAAAGGAAAAGTGCCCATGATGATGTGCTATATGTGCTTGCTTGTGATTAATATCACTTGATAGCAACAGTCTAACATAGAGTGAAATAAAATACAGTCATACCTGCTACAGCTACCATCTGTACATAGAGACCACATGCATATGAAGACGTTTCTTGTCTCCCTTGACTTGAGCAGCATTTATATACAGGTTTCTCTATAATAGCACTTGATGCCGATAAAGTTAAACATAAAGTCAAATACCTTAATAATTTGCATGAAAGTTTCTAACATTGCTTTCACAAGCGGCACTTATGCATGATCAAACACCATTCATCATAATAGTATGCTTAAAGAGCCTTCAGGGAGAGCAGTATATAATACTGATGAGGCTACCCTGGGTAAACAAGACATACTGTATTATTATTATCATTATTATTATTCACTCTTTTTCAAAAGAAGGATGCAATACATGAAGTACCTTTACGGGGAAAGTTTTCATGGATTATTTGTATAGAACTGCATGTATGTGAATTAGGAAGTATTACATATTCAAACAGTTTTTAGAAGGAGCCTGTCATCACTAATACTAGTCATCCAAAACCTACTAACCATTCCTTGATAATACCTTCTGGGAAGATTTTGCTTCAAAGAATTCTTCAAGATATTGCAAAACTAGCCTTACAACCCGTTTTAACTTCTCAGCATGAAACAAAATTGAGAAAACATGAAGAGGGGGACAGAAGCCTGGGAAATCAAAAGGATGAAAAAGGAAACCCGATTTCCAGGAGATGGAAAAAAAACCAATGACTTAGCTTCAAAGCATTCTGCAAGATTTTGCAAAACTAGCCTCACAATGAGATTTAACTGCTCATGAAACTAAATTGAGAAAACATGAAGGAGAAGGAACCAGGGAAATCAAAGAGACCAATAAAAGAAACCCACTTACGATGACGGAAAAAAGGGCCTGGAGGGGTGTTTAATGGCGATGCACCCTACCAGGACGGTGCATCTATGCAAATGAGGTGCTCACCTGTGGCATACCTGTGATGAGCAAGGGTGTCGATTACCTCTGAATCATCCCATAAATGCGGCTTTAAAATGGATATATTCAAACATTTGTAGCGCTGCGATGTCCCGCTGGAGGACGGCCATCGGTACCGGGATGTTATACCACCTCTTGAGCGATGACTGCCAAGAGTGGTCATCAACCAGAAGCAGTATGAACGATCCTTGGAGCACTTCTTCAAGTGTACCGCTCTTCTGACAGAGTTCCTATCTTTCGTCTCTTCCGCCCTATGTTTTCTCTCTTTTACCTTTTTGCTACTTCTTTGCTTTTTAAGTCATGATTCGGGGGAGGGGCGGATGGTAGAAAGGTGTCGATTGGCCAGGTAAGTTTGGGGTTACTTTGGAACGTTGATGTTCTCAAGTGGCGTTTGAATGATCTGAATTTCATGAAAGTGATGAGTAAGAACCATTTCTTTGAAGAAATAGGTTAAAACTGCACAAGTTCAGAATCCTTTTTAAAGTTAAGTGTTGATTAGATTAATGGCTCTTTTCAACAGTTTGATTGTTCTTTTCTTGTCATGGGAATGTTCTTTTCAGTACTTATCCTACACTGGAATTCTTCTCAAGGATGGTGGTTGAGATACTTGTTCAAAGCGTTTAACCTTGTCAGTATCATACCTAATATGTCAATATAATGGCATTTGAGGCTTGTGGCAAGGGGAGCTTTTAATCCTCATTTTTTTCTTTCTCTCTTTTATTTCTTCTTCTATTTTCTCTTATTTCCTTCTTTCCTTTTTCTAATTCTTCACAGGCTAGTTGCCAGGATTTTTTTTTTATCTCATTCCTTTTCTCCTTTTATATTTACTTCTTCTCTTTTCCCTCTTCCTCTCATTTTTCCTCTTCTCATGTTTGATTCATCTCTTTCTTTTGCCTCTTTCATTTGCTTTCAAGTACAGAAATGTCAAACTCATTCAAAGCACTATAACATGAATACCCCTACTCTAATAGATGAACTAATCCTGCTATAAAATAGCTTGCAAGTATTGGACTGTTCCACTACAAAAAAAGGGCAGACTTATCTCTTTAGTACGCAGGGGAAACTGATGACTCACTGCATGAGTGACGAATACATACATGTGCATGAATCTGGTTAAAAATAAAGAAATTCTTTGTTTATCAATAAAAAGTGCCATGAAATTTACATGGATGACCTATTCCCAAAAGTCATATCATGGATAGTGTGCTGCATTTGCATCAGCAACACTCAAGTTGTCATATACTCAATATTCAACTTTCTCTCGTGGATACTCTTTTGACTATATTTATATTTAGGTCACAAACACATTTTCTATTAACAATATGAAACTCAATGATCATTAGGAGGGGTGGAGGAGAGACTGGAGGTTTGGAGGAGAGATTTTTTGAGGTGGGGGAGATTGGAGATTTGGAGGGGAGATTGGAGGGGAGATTGGAGGGGAGATTGGAGGGGGTGGGAGAGATTGGGCAGGTGAGTGTAGAAAATGTTATTCAGTTACTAATCTAAAAACTCTTTAACATCTGTTTGTGAGAAATGTAGTTCCTAACCTACATGGTACCCGATAGAAACAAGCCAAGCACATTGCTTTTTTATATGTACAAAGCGATTGGGGAAAATGACTGAGTGTATGCATTGGGTTAAACAGAGTAATATTGTCATGGCAGTGTCAAAGACTGTCATACAATACACCCCAGACAAATTGGTCTAATTTGTAGAATTTGTCCATCTTACAACTCTACAGAAATAGAAGGTTGATGCAAGGCAGATAGGATTACCATGGACATAGTACTGACGTTCTACTTCATCCTGCAATCTAGCGTCTCTGCCTCTCATGTTCCATCACTCTTTCTCTCACCATCTCTCCATGTGCCTCTTACGTTTTATTTTCCTATTTCTATATTTTTCTCTCTTTCACCATTTGTCTCGTCATCATGTTTTCTTTATCATTTCCTTTCCTCTATGTCTTGATTTATTTTCTTCTCCAAATTATATCAACAACATTTTTTTCTTGACATAGGCTTTTCTATAATTCAGCAATGTTTCAATCTCTCCCCTACCACTCGGTCTCTCCCCTAGCTACCACTCAGTCTCTCCCCTACCACTCAGTCTCTCCCCTAGCTACCACTCAGTCTCTCCCCTACACTCAGTCTCTCCCTATCAGTATCTTCAGGGAAAGAGGACGGAAATTGAATTACACTCGTCATGGAAATTGAAAGACAGGCGATGCCAGATTTCCCAAACTCAACACCCCTCTCATTTAAGTTTTGCACTGGGGAAAAGGTCTGTATTACAAGTCTTACCAAAAGGAAATTTATATATTTTTCAAGTTCGATTCCAGATTTGTTTCATGAGGGGATTAAGCAATAATTGTATTTTTGGTTGTCCTTGTAGAATTCTTTAAATTGTATTTATTTCAAATTGTCCGATGTGGTTCCTATGGGGAATGGTAAAAGGTACTTTTCATCTATATTTGCTGGAATGCAGCAATTTAATTTGTTTTCAGTTGGATACCTGGACATATGATATATTTCATTTTCAAACTGGTGTTGATATCTAAGTTATCTGCACATATCTTCTTTTTTTTCTTTTCAAATCAAGAATATAACCTTCAAGTTGAATTTTTATATCTTCTGGGATGTAAAAAGCTTTGATATTACCTCAATCACATCGCCAAACCAATTCCAAACCCACTCCAAACTGACCACTATTTTGCATTCAGGGTAAGATAATCTTTTGTTTAGGCTATTGTTGGTCTGCTCTCAGTGTCCTAGGTGTGACTGGGGTATCAATAAAACAAAAAGGATTTGTAAAATCCCTCATCAGAGAAGGTTCACCCATTCCTTTCAATAAGAATATATTTGTCATGCCTACATACAACATAATTGTTGTCAACCTGTCCGAAACGTCGAGTAACCTCCTACTCAAGCCTCATCTACTCAAACCTTCACTACTCAATCCATCGCTGCTCATCCATCGATCATCAACCAAGTCTTCTCATCTCATCTCATCTGGTCTACAGTCCTTTTCAGGACTTCACCCATTGTCACGAAAGATTATTTCTTCTTTTCTCTCTTGTCATCCTTTCTCGTCTATCCATTTCTAATTTCCTTTTCCCTTTCCTCCTACCAACACATATGGTGAACCGTAAACCTTCTCCACGTTATAATCTCCACCATGCAAACCTTCAAAGATCATAATTGGAATTGTTCAAGAAATGTGTTTGCCATGCCTCATTGTAAATGTATTCAAGTTGCAAGCAAGACTCTATCTGGAAGAAAAATTTTAATGCTCACATCATAACTTTTATTAGAGTACAAACATGCACAGGAAAAACATTACTGGTTCCTACTTAACTTCAACATTTATTATACAAAACACTGTTAAAACTTCTGAAGGTAATACAACTACCATGCCTCATTAATGAATGCAACTTACATGCAAGACTCTGCTAAAAAGGGGGGAGGGGATCAAGACATGCTCAAATAATGTTCTCTTATCCAAGAGTATATCTGTGCAAAAGAAGAAAAAGTACTGGTTCCTCCATAACTTGACCATGTTTCATACAAAACATTGCTGGAATTAGTAAAGTGAATATATCTGTGCAATGCCTCCTTGATAAAATATGCAACCTGCAAGCAAGACTCGACTCAAAATCAATGGATACAAGATACGCTCACATAATGTATTTTTATTCCAGATTACATCTGTAAGTACTGGTTTCTAACTTGAACTTGCACATGGAGGGAATCGTGAAAGGTAATGTATCTGCTGTGCCTCATTAGTCAAGTAGGAAAGTCCCAAGCAAGACTCTGTCATCAAGGAAAGGACCTACTCGGTCTGTCCACACTGTTCATTTTATCCAAGAGAACAAATCAAGTGAAAAGCCGGGGCATATTTATCCCTCCCCCCCCCCAACAAAATAATAATAATAATAATAATAAAAGAATGTTTGAGAAGACACAATGGGAGACACAAAATGGAAACAATTAAGTTTCTCTCCTTTTATGATCCCAGATAGGAATGAGAAATGAAATGTTGTTTCTTTGTTTATTTGTAAATTTTTACCTTTTTCAATCTTCAGTCATTTGGGTTTTTGTTATTCTTACATAACTGGACTTTTTAGCTTATTATTTTTTCATCAAAAAAGTTATCAGGAATCTTATTTTTAGAAAAAATATACAGGAATATATATGTGGACAAATTTTAGAAGTTGACTTTGTTTCTACTCTAAAAATGACAAAGATTTTTGTTTGTCTTAAAGGTATATTTTTCATTTAAAGCCTAACCAAAATGTAAGTGACTTAAAGTGAACGAATCACCTAAAAAAATTAATTGTGTACAGCTACAATGTATAAAATCAACCTCAAAATACTTTACCTGGCCTTCTATGGGTTAATGTTTAAGGAGTTTGTTTCCGCCCGAGCCCTTGTTCTATGCGAGCACGTACGGGTGCATCGATTATGAGTAGTCTCCTCCTCACAAGTTGCTGTATTGCTTTTTGGGAAAGTATTTCAACTTGCAATATCTTTGTATAGAATCAACACTTGAAGCTGATATTTTGAACATAGTACTACTCTATGGGTTTATCATAACATAAATACCTCCATTACAACATACTTCACACATGCATTTAATATTGAATGATTCTCCTGTACACTCGCCACTCTACCACAGCCATTCATATTTTTGCAACCCCCGTCAAAGCCTATAGCAAAAAGATAGTGACCACTGCACTAAGAAATAGAGACCAATGCTCGAGACAGAGTAGAAAACAAGAAAAGGAGAAACGATACAAATAACATTCTGATGATTCATCAAAATATCCATATTCGGGCGGACATTTCAGACAGAATATGCGGTCAAAATTTAAAAGCATGTCCAATAATCAGTATGCAGTATTTTGTTAGAGACAGGCATCGTCCATTATGATGATGAGATTGATTTTCTCAGAGGAGGGGGTCAGTGTTGCACCCCCGGGTACTGGTGTATAATCGGTCTCATTGGTCTGGAGGGCTGACTGCTATCGTAGACAACTGACCGCTATATGGTAGACATCTGAGGTTTTGTAGAGTCATAGGGCTTTCATGGATACTATTGGCATGAATATTCACTAGTGAAAAAAAGTGGTTTCATGTTTTGTGCGTGTTTTTTTTTTCCTTATTCATCAAAATTGAACTGATACAACAGTACAAGAATTTCTTTGTATTCACTCATTCATATCTTGTGTCCTAGAATGGCCTAGAGTTTTAATTCACTATTAGAGTGTATTGTCTGAATATTGGTATTATACTATGAAATCCTGCAAACATATTTCATTGTTGTGATGTGTTATGATAAAGGACCCCTGTAGAAGAGTTACAGACATGCACAGATAGTAATTTTCAAACTGTTATGGCTTTCATCATCTCATTTGTTATAAAGAAATAAGGAAATTATCACCATCATCATAATTATAATATCATTATCATTATCACCATCATCATCATCATTATCAATATCACCATCATCATCATCATCGTCATCATCATTATAATCATTATCACCATCATCATCATCATCATTATCACCATCATCATCATTATAATCATTATCATCATTATAATCATTATCATCATCATCATCACCATCATCCTCATCATTATTATAATCATTATCACCATCGTCATTATTATAATCATTATCACCATCGTCATCATTATCATTATCAATATCACCATCATCATTATCACTATCATCATCATCATTATAATAATCACCATCATTATCACCCTCCACATCCACTTCATCATGATGATCATGATCAGCAGCAGCAGCAGCATAATATCATCATCATCATCATCCCCCAATACATTAGTTTATCTTCCACATATTCAGACCCCAGTATCCACTAAGATCAATCAGAATCATCTACATACTGATAACAACTTTAACTATGTACAGTAAAAGATTTTGAAGATGATGTCATAGATGTAGGTTGCACCTGTGCAGTGGCAGCTAACAGGAGTTCAACATCAAGCATTATCTACCCTTTCACCTTGTAAACAACCTTAACAAACATGTCTCTTCCTCTAAATTAGCTCCCCTTTCCTCACCACCGATAAGGACATCAGAACAAAATTGGAGGATTGTTTGAAAGTGCCGCTGCGTGATTAATCAATAAATCACAAAGCAGCGTCCGACGGACAGCAATAGGCCTTCAATGAAAAAGGTTACTTCAGTGTGTAGCGGTCAATGTATGTGAGATGAAATGATAGTGTATGAATAAGTTACATCTTACAGTAATAATATTGATCAGAAGTAAATTAAATTGATGATGTCATTCAAAGGGTTAGGTTGCTGGCCTAGTAGTTAGTCAGTGCTACTGCAAAGTTTGTAATCATAATTCGTAGAGGTGTTGTGGTCTACTGGCTAAGTCACCAGACTGTGGATCATAAGGTGCGGGATCCAAATCCCGGCCACAGCACTAGTATCCTTTGGCAAGACATGAATCTAAATTTGCCACACTCAACCCAAGTGAGATAAATGGTTATCAGTGGGAAGTAATTCCTCAAATGCTTCAGCGCTTTCATCAGAGCAGGAAGGGTATAGCAGGAAGGGTATAGCAGGTAGGGTATAGCAGGTAGGGTATAGCAGGTAGGGTACAGCTGGGGTAATAATAAAAAGCTCTTTGGAAACACATATATACACTGCTTAACCCATATCCGCCTCGGGCACAATGGAGCGTATAATCCTGTGCTGCCTGAGGCCAAATCACACACATTCATCCATTCAAGCATTGCCAACTTCAAATGGTCCTCAGAGACAATAATCAAAATAAAATAGTGGCAAATTATGTATCAGTTTAAAGAGTAGAAATTGGTCTTTATTGTGAGTTTTGTATCAGGTCCATTCCGACATTTGTCATTTATTTAATCTTCACATAAATCCTATATGAAATACGAAAATATGAAAATTTGTCTTAATATCATATAATAATTCACAATTAAAAAATATAAATTTCATGTTTATTGAAAAACAACTAGAATTTCCTAAAAGTTTAGAATGTATACTTTCCAGTGGTATAGAACTCATTGAGCAAAACATTTGGGAAATTATGAAATTATACAATTGAAATTGATATTTACTTATTCAGTCTATTATGCTTTGTACTACAACACACGGAATTGCTATTCAAAAATGTGCCTGTTTGTAAAATAAGAACTGAAAAATCTTCATCTTAGCAAATTTGAAATGTGTTTCATGTTACATAGTATAAGTTCTGTCCGAATATTGATGAAACACATATTTTTTTATGTTCAAATATACTATCAAAGTATCAAATCCCGTAGCAATGATATTATGATGCGTTGTTCCTGCAGTGATGTGATCGCGTGAATGATGAAGAAAGCTAACTATACAAAATAATGTTGGCTTTTCCGTATCTAAAAAAATGAACTGAACGCTGAAAGTGTAAACAAAAGTGATAGGAACGAGTGCAAAGCATTGTCGGATATCAGGTCACGGTTCGCGGGTTATAAAAAGATTGGAAAATGACGTTATTGTGAAAGTTCTTTTCGCTACGGGATATCCCGTAGTTCGGCGAACGTAGCGTTCGCGGGGACTACGGGATATTCCGTAGATCGGCGGATATGGGTTAATATACAAGACCTGAGCACCATTATAGTGAGAAGCCTTGTACTCCACCTCTTCCATATTCACATTCTTTGTTTTCACATTCTTTGAAAGAATTGGTATGAAGCTCAAGTGAACTTGGTTTTCTCTGACAATGGAAAAAGGATATGGGTAAAGGTCAGTATAAAATTCTATGAAATTGAATTTAACTCAAAGGTTGAAGGTCGGTCCCCAGACGTCAATAATCATATCTGATTGATACATGTCTATAAAAACCCAATTACACACACACACACACACTCAATCTCAAGACTATATCAACAATGCTTACATCTAGGCTGTGTTTTGGGGGATTTTTTTATGCTCGGCCCAGCCCACAAAGGCTAATAAAAAGCAAATGCACTTCTACCTTAATCCACTTTCCCTGATTTTGCTTTGGTTTTTTTTTTCAAGTTTGAAATGCATTTAAGAGTCAGTACTTTGAAAAAAAATTGATGTACACACTTTTTTGTTGGGACACTTTGGTGAAGCAGTTCCCCCTTCCCCCTGCCCCCACCCATAATTCTGGTTAGAGGTTTGACACCATGTGCATGTTCTAGACTTGTTATAGCTATGGTACCAATCACATTTAAACTTGTAATATATTTTCACAGAAGTAACATTAGAATCTTATATTTTCAATATGGTATTGCAACATGGAACCTCTAAGACACAGAGCAAAATATTTTTGGTGATTTGTACGCTTCAAACATCTGCCTGTAAAAGATGATCATTTCTAATTCTATACAAGTTCTATGCACCTGTCTATGAGCACATAAATTACCTACTGAATGCCAGAATAAGTTACCCCACTGATACTAGTTGATTTTGGTATAACAGGCATTTCCATACACTCCAGCCTGAGTTTATTCAACGGAGTAAGATTTAGGATTCAAGATTCAAGATTCAAGGTTTTTTGTCCATATATATAATACAGTAACATTGTGCTTTCCATTGGAGCTTAATACCATTTGGCTCTTAGCAGAAGACATGATAATACGTTCTGCAACATTGAGGTGCAAAAGAAAGGAGCAAAAGCCATCAGATATCTGGGAAAGAGTGAATATAAAGTTTGGGTTCTCCAACTGCAGGAGAGGACAGAGCCAAAATCATATTTTTCAAACCATAAATACATCATAACCACTAAAGCTCCACTTTGGCTACTTTTATTAAAAATCTTGACTAGGTTTGTTTTCCTAACCCTCATAGGTGTATCATATTTTCTCCTGGTCACTGACCGTAAAATTTGCTGCCCCTGAAAACGTTGATCAATCACATTGAAACGCGAACCCCTAGCGGCGTGCGCACCCATTTCGCCCCGGAATCAATTACATGCCAATGCATGCTCACAGACCCACCGCCGGAACACCGATCTACATACCTCCCCCTCTCCCTATCAGAGATGCAAATGGAGATAACGCATCACACAAACAATAGGCAGTGAATATTTATGAAACGGTTTGTCGGTATAACCAGCTCATTGTGTAATTCAATTAAATCTGGGCTATTCTCCTACACGTTTTTTCGCGTGCACCTCCAATTATACCATCATGAAGCGCATATTGAGTGACAGTCGTCAAAGTCCCCCCTCACTAAATGTTACTCGCCCGCCCCGGGCCACGCTCGGGACGGAGTACTGCCTAAAGGAGGAATGGAGGCTGGCGAGGACAACGAGTTTACATTAGATCGTAATTTGAATTTCATGAATGTTTCGAGGCGAATAAACAGCTGAGCCTAGCGAGATCAAGTTCGGCAGTTCTGAAAAGAGGAGGAGTAAACGTTTTTCTTTGCCGTCGCTGCGTAAACCAAACAAGGCTCTGACTAAACATGACCGGCTTTCCAAGCTTCCTCGATACATCAAGAGGGGGGTATTGGATAACCATATCTTAGAAATAAAAAGATAAATTCACCCTTTTTCATCAAATGGCCCACTTAAACATTACATCCTTGCACCCCTTGTGTAGTATCTATTTAGCAGAGTACCCATTTCTCTCCCTCTTGCTCCATTTTAAAAACTTGGGACTCGTCCATGATTCATGAGAGCTAGATTTGCATCCAAGTAACCCTCTTCAAATCTGAGGTTTCTTCTGAACTTTCTGAAATATCAAACTCTCCTCTCTCTCTCTCTCTCTCTCTTTCTCTCTCTCTCTCCCTCTCTCTCTCTCTCTCTCTCCCTCTCTCTTTCATTCTGTCTGAATGGCACCTACATTTTTTTAATGGGATATGTTTAAAGACGTTTATCCATCTACTATATATCAAAGGATTATATCTAACTCATATCTATAGTGCCTCATTCTTATCTCTGTATGTCAGTCCCTTCTGTCCTTCTCTTACAGGTACTCTTTCTTCATCATTCTATATTTCTTGATTTCTTTTTTTTTTTAATCAGCTATTTTCCAACTGTTTAGACTACTCTCTCTCTCTCTCTCTTTTCATCAACTGCGATTATTCCTTATTTTGAATTTTTAAATAATGTTGGAATCAAATTTTATTGCAGTTGTTCATGCCACCTCTGAACTCATTTCTTTCCAAATTTGATTACAAATCTCAAATTTTCTGTAATTTTTTTCAATTTTCTCATATACTTCACTTAATGCAATATCTTTTCTATTCCAACTTCTTTCTCTCTTTTTTCATCTCAATCTTTCTCTCACTTTTCTCTTTCATTATTTCTCTCTGTTTTGCTCAATATCAACTTTTCCCCATTTTTACATTTCCTTCTCTAGAGCCTTATTAATATAATAATAATGATTTCATCAAAAATCAGCAAAATGGTATAAAATTTACTTTATCTCTCCCTCTCCCGCTTCTCTCTCTCTCTGTGCCTCCTCCTCTCTCCTACACACACTCTTTCTCTCCCTATATATATATATATGTATTTCTTTCTCTCTCTTCTTCTCTATCTCCCTCTCTCTCTCTCTCTCTATCTACTCTCTTTCTTTTTCCACCTCTGCTCTGTTCCTCTTATTCTTGTCCTTATCCTTCTTCTTCCTTTTTTCTCCCTCTTCATAATCTTATAATCATAGATCTCTTTATCCCTTTTTTCTCTCCTCCCCCTCTCCTTCCCCTTTCTCCCACTCATCTGCCTGAATTCATATCCAAACACTTACCATACCCACGCCAAGAATCCAAATAAATGTTCATGTCTTTTGGAATTAGATACAATACATACAAATACAGACCAAAACGAAGGATTTCAAAATGCATGACTAATGCCCACCAACGACCTTGAGTTACCTTTCAAAACCGCCGGCTATTTGCATTTGACGCTGAACCACAACAAAAGGCTCTTCACATAGCCTACCTCTACTTCGTACGCAGGTGATTTGAGTAGCAGTTTACCCAGCATGCCCATTGAATGTCAATTAGAGCACATTTTATGAATCATGTCTACTCCAGGATTCCCTAATTAGGTGGGACTTTAACAATTCAAATTCCTAAATCCCAAAACGTGTGGTGGAAAATCTTTGAGGACGAGGCAGACGGATGCGTTGTGCGTGGCCACGATCATCTCTAATTCCAGCTGAGAAAATTTGGCTAGTTACTGAAGGGGGGGTGATGCCGTTGCAAGCATGCCCCCACATGCATTCAGGCATCTTAGATTTCTCAAATTTTTCTCAATCATGTCTTGAATTAATATGTACAAGAGCGCTTAGCAGAAATAACTTTGTTCATCTTGATAAATCTTCATCATTTCTTTCATAGACAAATCTTTAAGGTGTCCAATTCCTGTTGATAAAGTTAGAAGTTGCAGAGATGAGGTGTTCCAGGGTTGTGAGAGGGGTTACTCTTGGGACAGGAAAGAATATGAGGAGGAGGAGGAGGAATGATGTGGTACAAACAGAAGTAAAGATCAGAGAGAATATAAGAAAAACAGACTTGGTTGGTTCAGACATGTAAAGAGGAAAGAAGAGAATGAAAGGAGGGTGTGATGGCTCTGCTGGTGGTAGAGTAGTGGTCTCGTAACTGGAAGGACCCAGGTTCAAAACCAAGTGGATGAGCTGGTGCCCTTTGGTAAAGCATTAATCCTTATTACCAAGTCCCTCGGAGAGGATTTAAAGCTGTCAGTCCCCTGGTTGCTCAATATATTAAGCTTTCTTAGCAGTCAGGTAAAATAAACCATCAAACCATCAATTATCAACTGATAATATGGGCCGCAGAACAAAGCGGGGAAGGAAAGAGAAAAATAGGCCATCCACAGAAAAGATGGATTTTTCCTATTTAAATGCTGATAATTTTTCTTAAAACTGCCAAAAAGACACAAAAAGTGTCACATCGAATTCTTAAATGCATTGCTTACTTTCACCTTTTGGTCTATACCAATCTTCTGAAATTAGATATAAATGGCACACTTAGATTATCTTTAAAAAGCACAATTAAAAAGAGTGCATCAGCTTCCAAAGTGCATACAGAATTAAGTATTATTTTCTTATTTTTACTGGCATTGAAATTATTCATATCATCAATAAAACTTTTTGGAAGAATAGAAATAATATAAAATTTTACATAGCCTAAATCAAAAAGGCACAACAAACATTTAATTTGTCATGCTAACAAATGTGCCATACACAATCATATTGGCAGTTTAATAAAGGAAAGTTCATGCAAATGTACTTTTCTGTTTAATCTTTGACATAGGCATGAAAAATATTGAACCAGGGTGATGTTACAAATCATTCAATTTTGACAAATGTTTTCATGTAACCTGACCTATGTTCAACAATGAAGATGTCTAAATTGGTAGCAAACTATAGGGTGTATCATGAAAACCATTAGAAATGATCTGTAATGCCTCATTTACTCAAGCAACATTTGTTCCAGGCTCTATCTCATCTCAGAAACAGGCCTATGGCTTGGGTAGTAACTGGATTTTAGGTTATGGTCTTAGGCTAGGGTTTAATAGGAAAAGATGAAAGTGTTAGTTCGAGGTAGAAGTTTAATTCTTGATTAGTAACCACTGGTTACCTCTATATCAATACATTATTTTAAAGTTTGTTTGTACATCTTCAAATTTCTACATCATTTAGCTCCTGAATATCTTAATAACACACTCAAAATATATACACCATCTCGCAATCTTCGCTCAACAACTGACAAATGTAGGCTCGTTATTCCCAAATCAAGACTCTCATCAACTGAAAAGCGCTTATCAGTGGCTGCTGCAAAAATGTGGAACAATATTCCACTCTGCATCAGAGAAATAATCTGTCTTGCCACTTTTAAAAGATCCCTAAAAACATATCTCTTTCCCCAGTAATATAATGTTCTAATGTAATCTCTTACTTTTTTGAGTCTGCTTTTTTTGCTGTTGCTGTTGTCTTTTCTTTTCAAATTTGTAATTTTGTAAGTGCTATGGTGCTTTCTGGTTTTAGCACTCCTAAATATTCATTATTATTATTATTATTTTCATAATTACCATAGAACAATTGCTACTTGATAATATATTAAAAAATCAAGTGATCTCTGTTTTTCCATATCATAATCAGTATATCCACCCAGTACAATATGTATAGGAAAATCCCTAGAGAATAAGTTCATCTATTCAATGATTGTAGAATTGCAGTTATTGTACAACTCCTGTCAGATCATGTATAGAATGACCACTCAGTTCAAAACCTGACACATTATCCAATAATATTGTTGTTTGTTGGTAGGCAAGTCCAAGCTTTTTTGTCATATACATGATGGACCACATCTAAGATAATTAGTATTTCTGATGAGTGTATTAAGAAAATAGCTCGACTAGAGCTGGCATCTCTGTGAAATATTAATCAAATATACCTTGCACTGAGAGGCTCCAGTTGAAATTGTGGATTCTCTGAGGTGACTGGCATAGCAGAACTATGCCAGTCACCGAAGAACCCATAACTTCAAATGGTGCCTCGAAAAGAGTGCATGGTATATTTGATTTATATCCTACAAGAGTAAGCTGACATAGATAAAAAAAAATTAAAAATAAATGTAGAATCATCAATCAGAGTAGACCTACATACATGTACATGTACACTGAGAGGCTCGTCATGCACAAACATTATCGCAATACATTATCGAGATATCGATAGCTTCAATATATCCAGAATAACAAAAGTGACGTCAAAATATAGGTATAGCAAAAAAGAAGTTTCTTCATGGTGAAAGTATTTTTTGTCACGTGAGATATTCCTGGCCAATCTTTGCATGAGAATTTTATGACGTAGGATATAAAAGTAACATGATACTTTTGATGTCAGTTTACATTCATAACTACGTAATACTTGGTAACATATCGGACATCAAAATGACCAAATACCTTACACTTGCCCTTGTATTTAATATCATTGTTTTTGTACCATACCGGATTCTCGTTTGCTTCTTTTCTGATAAATGCACTTTGTAAAGCTTGAAAAGCCGCTTTATAAATATGATGTATATTGTAAACTAAGTTTAGATATATTATACTGTTAATACATGGTTGGGAGTGTGTTAGTGCGATCTGGCAACACAAAGGTTTTTATCGTGGTGTACCTAACGCACGAGGCGTAGCCGAGTGTGTTAGACACCACGATAAAAACCTGCATGTTGCCGGATCACACTAATTAATGCACGACCTCACAACCATGTATTAACAGTTTTATAAAACAGGTCTACAATCTTAGTGCTTTCACTTATACCTCAAAGTGTCATGGCATGTCCCATGCGTGAATCCTGCTCAGCAAAACATGATGTAGTAGACTAGTGTTGCAAACATACAATGTTTATTTACAATGTTTAGGCCTAGCCTAGTCTAGACCGTTGCGAACGTATATAGGCCTGCACATGTTTATTTACAATGTTTAGGCCTCGTCTTAGACCTATTTGTTAGTAATGTGTAATGGAAGTGGTATTGAATCTGGTTCACCAATGTATTTTCACTTCCTTGAGCTTGGCTGAGCATGTTCGAATTTGAGCTTATATTGAAGCCTGAAGGATGAAGACAAGGTACGTATATAAATGGCACTAAGAGTAGGACTAGTACCAGTACTAGCACTAGTAGGAACAGGACTAGTACTAGCACTAGTAGGAATAGGACTCGGAGTAGGAATCACTTGGCACAGTTGTGTCCTTTGTGTAGTCCGTTCCATCCGCTTTTCTAATATGCCTGCATAGAAATGGCTCAACATTAACAGCGTATCTTACTCACCTAGCTTGATGGTGGATAGGTCCGCGCGATTGAGTTTAGCGAAACGTTCAAGCTTTGAAAATCCAAATTTCACTGCTCTTTTCGTACTGTTGGAATCCTTCCCATTCAGTAGATCGTCGAGTTCTTCCTCCGTGAGAGGTGCAAAACTGAGATTCGAAGATACAGCCATTTTTTACACGCTTCTAAACTTAAACTTTCATTTTCGGTACTGAATTGCAACGATCCGACCGCGGTAGCGCTACAGCTGTAATTTTGTTGATTTGTTGATTTGTCGATTTGTTGATTTGTTGACTTGTTGATTTGTTGATTTGTTGACATTAGCACGACGATCGATATCGCGATATCGATAGCGTATACGGTATAGCGTGTAAAAACATATAGCAAAATCGAGTCGTATCGTCTGCGCTACATAAATGTTTACATGTTTATGTTTACATGTTTACATGTTAACATGTGCAACAGTTCCCTTCTGCTGTATGTTATCACTTTTTTTTTGCACAGTCACCTGGTGTTATTTGACCAATCAGGATGGCTACATTCTTGAACCCATTTTATAATATCCATTATGACACTTTATCCTTTTCTAATATACCCTGTAGTTCCAACCACTCCTGTCATATAATTGCTACTGACAATCACTTGGGGGAATCTGTTCCTCCCTGGAAAATGTAACACGACATGTATAAGCTGATTAACACCACTGCACTGGGGGTCCTCTGGCCCTTGGCCCCGTGACTTCCTGAATAGGGGCGGGGATTACCCTTACTTTTGGGATCGCCATACTGGGAGAGGGGCGGGATGGGAGAGAAAGTGGAGAAAGTGGTGGTAGTGGTAGTGGTGGAGGTTTGAAAAAGAAAGAAAAGAGGAGGTCATGTTTCAATACCATCTGTTCTACTTTCAGACCTTTGGAATATCAATTTTGTCTTAAAACAGGTCTAGACATGTAAGATTCAGACTGTGCGAACTTCAATGCATCTTTATGAAGCACTCTCTCCCTTAAATCCGACTGCAAGTGGACAATAGCGATTTGTTAAACTTAAGACTTACATGTATAGGCCTAATGCCTTGTTTCACCCATCTGGCATATATTCAGACAACACAGATACATTAATTCTTATAATTAAGATGATAACAATTGAATTGTGTGTGGTTGAAATGAATTTTGTATCTGTAAAGCACTGCCAAATTATATCATAATGGGGATAGAGAGTAACATCTTGAACCAGCTCTCCAAACACCACAAATTGAATATCCTATATAATTCATCACTTTATTCAACATTCAAATCAATAAAGGAATAACAGACTACATTAAAGCCCAGGACAAATCTGGAAAAAAGAGTATGCAGGGCAAATAACATAAAATGCAATAACATTATATACAGCACATATACAAAATTAAACATGATTTCACAGGATATTGATCATGAAAGAAAATGTATAAGGACCAAAGCAGTGGCGGATCCAGAAACTGCTCCAGTGCGCGCCTACAAAAGGTTCAGGGGCCCTCCGCCTGCAGATAATAGACCGGCTATCATCTACAAACGGAAGGCCCCCCGAACCCCCCGCAATTACGCACCGAAGCAGTCTCTATGTAGGGTTAGGGTAAAGATAGAGATTAGGATTATGGTTATGGTTATGGTTATGGTTAGGTAGTAGGATTCCATATCATGGATTTACCATTCAAAAAAAAAATCCTTATCTACATGAACGTATTAGAAAATCAAATTTAAACCAACAATGCATCTATAAGAATTAACCAAACTGAGAATCAAGCAACACATAGATTATGGTATTTATGATAAACACATCAAGTTTTGAAAAATAGGTTAATTAGGCTTATCCACCTATTCAATTGGTACTTTCCTAGAGTTTGGCCATTCTTCGTCTGTCATATACTGAATGACAAGTTTTAGATGTTTGAAATGATTTCATACAGGTTTTATAAATGGCAGTTTAATCTGAATGAAATATTCTGTTTGATTGTTGTTTTAATGTCATTTGTTCAGTAACAAAGCATGACACTATAATTATAAAAGCATATTACCTCATTCTCATCTTCATGTTTCATAACCTATGGCAGTGAAAGGGTTAAGGCAGTAAGCATCGATCTCCAAGCATTATCATGCTCATCTACTCCAATCTTCTGTCTAAAAACTTTCACACTGCCAAAGTTTATTATGGGTTATACAAACACAGACTAATTGACCAATTCCTCTTCTCTTATCATTATAACAGATCAGCCAAGCACAGACAAGCAGAGTGTGTAATATGCACCGAACCGCAGCCCCAAACTTGGTGGGTTAAACAAAAATTTGCGACAAAATTTGCTAGGAGCACACACGAGTTGGCGCCAAGCCGTTGCCGTGGAGAAAAGAAACGTTGCCCAGCCGGGCAGGTGTAGTCCGAAGAGAAAGTGCTCTCTCCAAGAAATTCTCTCCTCTTGTATGCAAGCCAGAGATTTTGGACAACAAGAAAGAAAAGGTCCTTTCTCTATATTTGGAGCCCTTTTTGGAACACTTACATTTGAGATCTCTAGGGAATGAGCTCATAATTGGCTTTGGAGAGCTTTACACAATGTAGGTGGGGGTAGGGATGGGGTGCAGGGATTCAAATATCATGGCTACTATTACAAATGTATTTGTATTTGCAAATAGATATATATTTAAACGCAGTGTGCTGAAATCATTCAATTCTAGTGACTTCATGAAATTTGAAATTGATTACCGATTGTGTATTGACACACACACAGATTCATATTTCATAGGCCATCTTGGGGAGAGAACTGGGGAGAGAACTGGAGATCAACAAGAGAACAAGGGGAGGTCATTCTGGGGTCATTCTGGAAATGTTAAAATGATACCATCCTGGCATAAAAACAGTCTAGCCCAGAAATAATTATACTGTATGCAGTATTTTGCACAAAAAAAAATGTTTATGATTAAGGTTGGATTTGGAGTATTGATGATCACTATGAATTGGCTATGTTGAATAAATTTACTGCCAAACATTTTTTTTAAAGCAAAAACAAGCAAATTAAGGTCCCTTTTCAGGACTATCACATGGTGATCCATAAACCTAAGCTATATATTAGGTAATAGTATTTATTTATTTATTATTTATTTTTGATATTTAGGCAGGGTGACTCATCACCAATAGTGGTGGTCTACTGTGACACCCTGATAGCAATAAAAAGTAACAATGATAGTATCAAATATACAAATATAGAATATAACAAATATAAAATATAAGTTTAATATACATGAATATACTATTATTATATATAATAATAGTATCAAAATATTACGTGAACTGAAATATGATTTGATGTTTATTTAGAAATATGTAACTTAGGCAATCAGGGATGTTGAACAAGTCTACTGACAAGCTTGCCAACATTTTTTACAAAGCAAAAACAAGCAAATTAAGGTCCATAGAGTTATTTTATAACAACAGACATTTTATGGAGGAATTTTATAATCCCCATTCTCAACATCCGTCTAATTCACATTTCTAACATACAAATACATCTAAAAGGCAAAAGAAAAAATGTATATTAGGTAATAGTATCAAAGTATTGCAATATGCTTTGATGTTTATTTTAACAGAAATATGTAACTTAGGCAACCCATCAGGGAGCATTAGTAGAGGCTTGATAAAGTTAAATATAATAACTGGGAATTTTAGGTATAAAGACATAAATTATATATATTTTGGTTTGTTCGACCTCTGCTTTAATAGCATCAGTTAACTCTACAGAGAAAAGATCATTCATGATTGTTAATTGCTTTATTTTCTTTTCTAAAGAATCTTTCTATAATCAAATTTACCCCTGACATATCAGTTAATAAATGTTATCTTCATGTGTGTAAATAACAGATTCACTTTGGGATGAATATGTTGATGATATCTTTACTACAAGTGATGTACAGGCAGAGAAACCTGCCCAAGGATCACCAGAGGTGGGGCTGTAACCCTTACGATGGTGTTTTGCCAAGGCTAACAGCTCTAAAATGCTTTTTTTTTAGGAGTTTGGAGTTTGATGTTTGGCAAAATCATATTAACTCAAGTCATAACTACACATGAAAAGGAGCAGGGGAAAACAAATGCTACAGAGTATCAAAACATTTCTTGGCATTTAAGTTCTACATTTGAAATTTCAAAAATTTTGTAATATGACCTAGATATTCTCAGGTAAACTGAATAATACCTCTGTAATATAAACATGTTTGTACCATTGCAGTTGTAATATCAATGTTTGTTTCTTATGTAGTTCCCTTTGAAAGTAGACAATAGTTTCAAGCTCAAGTTCAGCTAATAATACCATTCTAAAATTCAAAATAATTCACTACAGTCCTGATCTGCAGTTTTTCTTCCTTCTTTCATTCACGAAAAGGACAAGGTCAATAAGGATTTAATCCTGGGTTATAGTGAGTTCTAGGTCACCAACTGGGTCAAACTGACAACATGAACGGCTGGGGGGGGAGCGGAGGGGGCACAGATGGAAGAAATCCCTGAAAAAAATATTATATTTTACTAAGACATTAATCAAGTCTAAAAGGTGAGAGGGGTGGGGGCGGTGCCCGCTTTACACGTTCAGTTCATATTACTTTCCTAGATAGTATAAAACAATAATTACATAGCACAAAAGCTCTGTGACCTGTCGTATATAGTGTATATCATCATGCAGTCTATTGCTTGACCCATAAAAGGAAAATAACCTCCATTTGTTATTAAACATAGTATACAGAACAACGAATGACTCCCTTCTTTCATTCAATATTCAATAGCATGACACCTTGTTGACTTCCATCTATGGGACCTCTTAATAAATCTTTAAAGAAGAATACACTGTATTAGCAATAATGGTGTTACCTTTAACCCATTGACTACTGAATTCCATCGTTCCCATAGGCTTAAAGTAGAACACTCAAGAAAATCACAAATATGGCAATTAATGTATCACTACAAATTGGGAAGCTTACAGATGGCAATCGTATAAGTTTTTTGTCAACTGCGTATATGATGATTATAAAAACAACATAAATAAAAGCTCTTCTCAGCATGTGGAATATCCGAGGATTCGCCAGAAATATAGCGATGTTTTGATGTCGTCATACGAGGGATCGATCCTGCTTAAGCAGACGACGTCCTATAATGAATGAACGTAATTGCAATGCAATTATTTATCAAATTATAAAGAGTTTGGTGTATTTAAACATGACCTTATTTCACACCATTCTAAAAGGGAAAGTGAACTGATTCTGATAACTAAAATCGTTTGATTGTAAATACACAGGAGAACTCAATGATCAATGAAATAAACCCCATTTTCAAATTGAAAAGCCCTGCGAATAATAGCTGGATGGTATTCGTTCCCTCTTGAAACGCCGAACATGCCGCGGTGCAAGCAGCTGAAAATACAATGGCGTCTTATTTTGTTTACAAGTGACTGATTCCTTTATTTTTTTAACGCTGCATTTTTCATCAAAATAATACCATACACGAAGTTAAGAGTGAGGCAACAGACTAACATTAAGACTGACGCTAGTCAAGTAAGAGAAATAAGTGAAGAGGAGATGACAAAACAGGCACTGAAAAATGTGTATAATGTTATGGGACATCGTCTGCTTAGACAGGACTCGCCCCTCTTGTGTCGTCACACATCTCAGCAGCGTTCAAGGAGCTTTTCAGCTGCTATATCGGGGGCTGTATTTTACCGTTTTATAATTGATAATAATCATTAATTCAAATGTTTCCAAGCTTTAAATTTGGATAACCTTGTTTAATTTATGCCATCTATGCAATAATAAGTATTAAGCCAATATTTAAAATCATTAGTGTTCTACTTTAATAAAGGGATCAGTGAGTTGCAGTAAACAATGGGTTCATAATGATTATGGGGAATCTCTGTTGGCCATCATGTGTAATGTCACATAGGGAGAATTCTACTTTTGCTAAATGACAAAAAATGATATTCTCATTTGTTAAGATAGACTACATCACTGAATAGTACATGTACATTGTATACAATTACATCAACCATAATATATGAGGACAGAGAAATAAAATCATGGAAACCAAGAAAGGGGTGTTTTGGTGAATCTAATGTACAAACAGGAATTATTGCGTGAAATTAATCACACATCATGGCTGTATTGCAAAATGGAGATTCCCTATCGATGCTGGCAATAATGATGTTTTAAAAAACTCATAACTTGTTTATTTGCTTATCTCAATCATTTTGCTTCGATGCAGGTCAACCTTCTAAAGAAGGATAAATTTGCCTTTACATTATCAAGCATCAGAGAGGTGCTGAAGCTTATCAGACATTTATAAAATAATTCTGACTGGAAAACATACTGTCAGTATGTTTTATCAACTCTTTACTTTCTTAATGCAAGCTGCAGATTAATACATAACAGCTTCTGCAGAGCAGCTTTTACTCTGGATCTGAAGGGAGTCAGTCTTGTGTACTCAAAAGTGCACCTATATAACCCCTATTAGACAGGAATGGGTTTGCAAAGTGTAATCCAATACCCATGAACTAGTGTGTAAAAGAAAACCATTTCTATCATCAACTTCCATGTTTGATTTTAAGATGGATTCTGATAAACCTAATGGACACTGCATGGTTACTACTTCTGAGAAATCAGGCTCTTTGGTATTGTCTGTTTGTAAATACTTTCAAATCAAATCTAAAAGCATATCTTTTGATTTAATTACTCATCATAGTTATAAGCACATCAGGTGCTCTTGCAGCACTGTATGATATAAGTACATAGTTTCTGCACTATATAAATTATTATTATTTGGAGTCAAAAGGGCATTAACTCATATACCTGAACACATGGTTAACACCCTTCAGGCTCTAAACACATGATATAGAAGCTGGTTGTTTAAATGGGAAATAATTATATCTTGGTCTGACCAAATAATTTTACACAAAACCCTTATTATTCTATTTAAAGCTCATGCTGTCTTTACTTTTTTTTAATTATTTCATTTATTGTCTTCTTTGCTTTTAATTATTTTTTTATTTTTGTTTATTTTTTCTTATTTAATTTATTTATTTAATCTTATTTATTTATTTATTTATTTATTTTATTTTTTATATTTTTTTTTGGGGGGGGGTTATTTTGTTCTATATTGGGGGAGAGATCTTGTTTCATTTGTTATCATTAAAATCATCATGTGTACAATAACAATTCGCTCTTAAGTACAGTCTGTTCAGTTCACTTGAAATATTCAAAGGCAAGATAAACCCTTATGATAATGAATTTGTAAGACACTCCCTCTGCTGAAACATTGAGCATGAAAGCACAAAGATATATCTCCTCCTTAGAACCACAAGTGCATTACTCATTTACTTTAATGCAAAAACAACACCCTTCTGGTGCTCAACAGATAGTATATTACAGAATTCATGAAAATGAAGAAAACAAACAAAGATAGTGCAACATACTTAGTAGATAGCAATGCAATGATAAATATTTGCTTCATTTCTTCTTCAAATGTAATTTGTCTCAGCCTCAGACTGCAATTCTATCTGCAGATCTATCAAATTGTTTACGTTTTGAGCAGGAAAGTGGATTTGAATATTTGAAGCTGTCTGGCCTTGGCGCCACCATGCAAGGAATTCCAATATTCACAACCTCAACCTCCCCCAACGTGGCCTTACCCTGCAAATTTAAACCCATCTACCGGGGTTAATCCATTCCCTATTGTGTGCTCAGAGCCTGTATTAATAATCCATGGGGTATTGGGGAGAATGGGAAGGGAAGGCCTAAGGTAGTTAGTATTTGGTGATGACATTGTGTCATTCATCATTACAATAGATCTAGCAATTAATCACACTAGTTCTATATCCATCTTAAACAACTGAAAACAGGGCACTCCTGTGTGTGATCAAATGAGAAAAGTGTTAGGTATTACATGCAAATTTGCAACATTACACTATTCCCATTTAGAACTCTGCACACTTTGAGCCCTCCCCCCCCCCCCCCCTTCTCATATGAAATCACCCAACAGTACCGTAATTACGCAATACATCATAAGGATAATGAACAATGCAAGAAATAGCCTTCTTTACCTATTCAGGCAAACAAATATATTTCCTTTACCATTCCATCATGGAATACAGGGTTTCAATACTAAACAATTTCATCAACAGCATAATCCATCACACAACTAATATTGCCCTTGAAATGTCGAATTCAACATCAGACTCCTTCCGCATTCAATTTCAAGGTATCCATGATGAAAAACAAGGTTGCAATGCTTTAACCTTATTCTACATTTCCATTTCTATGCATTTGTGATGGTTCACTCTGAAAGGATTTTTCACTGACAGCCGTCGAAAACATCCTGGCGCAGAGACACAGTATCGAAGATCACAATTTTGATAGGAAATCCGAGCTTAGTCACTTCCGTAGTGCCGAGTGAGAAACCACCTGTAACCCTGAGCCAGACAATTCACCATGGCCATCAACGCACAAAGATATTCAACACCAACCAAGACAGTTGCCAAGCAAAGACCTTACTGCAACAAGACTTATTTACTACTATCATTTCAACCTGTAAAACCAGACAATTCAACATGGCCGTAAATGCACAAAGATATTAAACACAACATGAGGCAGTCACAAAGCTAAACCTCCATGCAATAAGACTTGTATACTGCCAGCATGTAAATGCAGTTAATCCTTTTCTAATGTTAATTCAGAGAATGCATAAAGAAGCAGGAATGCTTTAAGAACTGCTGTGTTTTATAGGTGTTAAATCAAAACAAGATATTAACCCATTGACTACTGCATACCCTAATTCCAATAGGCTTCATACAGAAACCACGCAGTACCTGTAGGTCATGGGTTAACACATTGCATGCTGAGAGCCACAAGGGCATAAGCTGTGTGTTAGGAGTTAACCCCTTTCTGACTCTCAACTGACAATATTACAGATTTTTTTTCCCTTCAAAAGCTATGTCTAGGTCTTCAGACATTTATCAGAATAAAAAAAAGAAATAGAGCATAAAGGTATCTTTTATAGTATCTTTTATGATTTGAGTTACTACCTTTTTGCACAACAAGCGATGTATGTTTTGGCTAAATGATTAAACAGAACTGATCTCTTAAGATAATTATAGGTTTAATTTTTAATTCGGTTTGGTAATTCTCAACAAATCATCATCAAATTGATAGCATAATAGTTTAATATCTCCCTAAGATAGCAAATAAACTTATTGTTAAGAATCATATTGCTCTTTATCAACAATTTCTTATGTCATTGTCGACATTTTTGAGAGCCTTTCACATTCTATTTCAAAACAAACAACAACAAAAAGGGGGAAGAAAGCAGGGGTGAGCAAGAAACTTGGCCCAATTAGGTAATCTTGTAAAATAACAATGGAAGGTTAACAAGTTTGTTTTTTTCTTCATCAGTCCCTCTTCCTCTTTCTCTCACTTTAATGACCAATTATGATCAAATGATGGATCCATCTTTACTTTGTACAAAAACCTTCAATGTTCTCTCTCTTTCTCTCTCTCTCTCTCTCTTTCTTTCTAATTCCTAACTTAAATTCCTTATTGACCTCCTTCATGCTTTATTCACTAAAAACCAAATACAATGAAACATCTGACACTTCTTCATAATGTGTTCAATGAATTCTTCCATTCTATTTTCTTTCTTTTTTCTTCCCCCTATTTTCTTCCTGTTAACTTTTATTCCTTGATACCTTCGTTTTAAATACAATTTACTCCTCGGCAGCAGGCTTTCATTTTAGCTACCATTAGTTCCTTCTACTGACTTCTAAATCTTCATTTTCCCTCTTCACCATCTGCATTGAAAGCAGGTAACCCGATCACACAGCACTGGGGCTGCGGTTGGGGAAGAAGATCTCTAAATTGGTGATTTTCTTTTTAAAAAAAACCAAGGGAGAGAAAAGACAAACAGTTTTTGCAAGTCCAATGATGGAACGGATGGGATTGCCCATGTATAGGCACGATCGGTTTAATAAAGATGCGGGGAAGGCAGCGGTTAGCGTGAAGTCAGGTGAGGTAAAGGACATGAGTAAGAGAAGAAGAGAAGTGGTTTAGAGAGGAGATAAAGTTGAGAGCTGCTTGATTGAGAGGGATGACATAGACAGGTTGGAGAGGAAGACAGAGAAAGAAAGAACAAACTATGTAATGAAAGGGAAGACAAGAAAGATGAGTAAGAAAAGAAGAGAAATCTTTAGAAAGGAGATAAAGCTGAGGGCTACTCGATTGAAAGGAAAGGAACAGAAAACTGGGAAAAGGAAAGAAAGAGGGAAAGAGGCCATGAGAGAAGGACAGAAGAAGGGAGAATGGGAAAATTAGGAAAAATGAAAAAAAGAAAAGAATAGGGATGTTTGGTTGAGAGATGAAACAGACTGGTAGGAAGCGAAAGTCAGAGACAAGGAGAGAGAGAAAGAGAGAAAAAAGGGAGAAGAAATAAGGGAAGACAAATGCTTTAAAAAGGAGATAAGGTTGAAACTGACAGGTGGGGAGAGAAGGACAGAGTGAGTAAGAGAAGAACAAAGAAAGGGAAGAAAGATAAGTTAGTTATAGAAGTAGAGAGGGGTTTAGAAAAAAGATGAGGTTGAGGGCAGCTCAATTGAGTGGAAAGAAATGAGAACTGGGGAGAGAAAGACAGAGAATGAGAGAGGTGACAATAAGGTAAAAGAGAGAGTGAGTGAAAGAAAGAAAGAAGGGAAGAGGAAGAGAGAAAGCAAAGTTTATTAACATTATATGAAAACATGGAAAGGGAGAAAACACAGAAGGGCAAGGAAAAAAGAAAGTGTTTTATAATAGTGAAGGACAAATAAAAATGACAGGACAGGCAAACAGAGAGAAAGAGAGAGAGAGAACAAGAAATAAGATGGTAATGAGAAAATGTAATGAGTTATGTAACTTCAAAGACAGCAGTTCTGACAGTACCTTGTGTAAGAAACAAAGCTTTGTAAGGGATTAAAAGGAGAGTTATGGGAAGGACTGATGTGTAGAATGACAAATAGATCAAAAAAAGGCAACAGATGGAAAGGAAACACTAAAAAAGAATATTAGAAAAAAGAGCGAGTTGAAAATAAAGGAAAAATCACATAGTGGTTAATTGAAGAAAAAATATGTTGAAGAAAAAATTTGGTGAAATAAAGAAAGATAATTTATACCTGTAAAAAAAAAAATAAATGGGGGGGGGGTGAAAGACAGAAAGACAGAGTCTTTGAGAGTTGCCTGCAAAGGATTAAGGGAATAAGATCAAAAAATGTGCAAGCTGATTCCATCACAGGTCTCTCCTTTACTGAAAAATAAGAACGGAAAGAAAAATCACCTAAATTGAAAGAAAATGTGTCTCATTATGGTAATGTATGGAAAGGAAGATTCAATTGTAACCTGAGCAAGATATTTGGTATGCATTTATTGAAATGACCTTGCATACTTTAAAAGCAAACTGTGCAGAAACACCAAGAAAAAACATTATCCCTGTAATGAAGAATGCAACCTAATCCACGTTTAATTCCTACCCCTATCCCTGCACTGCTTCCCAACGTAAATCAACAAACCGTTTTGCTGTGTTTACTCTTTGAGTGGAATCAGCATGTGCGATTCACTGTCACGACGTGCTCCGTGCCCCCTACGCCAGTGCCTGTCACTTCCCGGGCGAATCATCCATGACCGATTACGTCTCAATCGCGCATTAATGTGATTATGAAAAGGTATTGATTTGCGCAACAAGTGTTTACTGACATCCCATTTACATGTAATTTGGATGGGAGCGCTGGCAGGGGTGTAGGGTGATCATCATTTGAATTGGATGAGGGGTGCTTTGTGGGTCAGAAATTTATGGCCATCGACGGAGGCAAAGGGATGAAAGACAACTGGCTTCTACTCTCAAATATATTCCATGTGACTTTGACTTTTTGCTTGAATTCCAGTTCATTTGATCAATATCACTAAGCTAATTATTGAGTAACTTGAAACTTATTTTCACAAATGGAGGATTAGGAATGAAACAACAACTTGCTTTCACTCTTACACTCTCAAACTTTTTAGCCATGCACATTTAAAAGTGTCTGCTAGAATGTCAGTTTAATTGAATTACATCACTATGCTAATCATTACATAATTTGAAAATTCACAGATGTTTTTAACTTTTGTTGCCCTAGGCTGCAGCCCTCCCCCTAAAAATACTGTAATAGTAATATTTTTTTTTTATTAATAAAAAATTACATTACTTATAAATGTATGGTTTAAGTATTGTAACTGAACTAAAACTATGACAATATGATTTGTCTGTTGAGAGCGAGACGGGCGGTAACACACATAGTTTAACACAGATTTGATGCCCTTCTGGCTTCAAAGAGACTATATGATACTGCTTCACACTTGTACTAGGATGTCAAGCTGAAGTGTAACAGAAAGAATGATAAACATATCGTATGCTGAGGGCGAGAAGGACATTTTCACTTTTTGTTAAAAGTCTACACCCTTTAAGATTTACACCCTTTAAAATTGGCACTCTAAATTTACACCCCTTAAAATTTACACTCTTATAAGATTTACATCCTTTAAAATGGACACCCTATAACATTTACACCCCTTAAAATTTACACTCTGATAAGATTTACATCCTTTAATATGGGCACCCTATAACATTTACACCCCTACAACTCTGATAAGATTTACATCCTTTAATGTGGGCACCCTGTAACATTTACACCCCTTAAAATTTACACTCTGATAAGATTTACATTCTTTAAAATGGGCACCCTATATCACTTACACCCCTACACTCTGCTAAGATTTACATCCTTTAATATGGGCACCCTATAACATTTACACCCCTTAAAATTTACACTAAGATAAGATTTTACATCCTTTAAAATGGGCACTCTTCTTGCTCTCGGCAGTTGATTTGTAACCACATCAATTTTTGAAATAAATTGTTTGAAGATGATTTCCTACTTTGGAGAGTTCCTTATCAGGTTTCATGCTTCATACTGAATAATCACATTTGATCCTAAAGGCTTTCTTCCATGGAACCTGAATCAGAACAAAAAGGAAATACCATGCACCCATTATTTTAGTTAAGCATCACATACACAAAATTCTTTGGAAGTTCTGCAGTATTTACCTGACCGTTGACAAACTTCCATGATATGGCACACAAGAATTTTAAGGAATTTGTTTCTATCACCTACTTTAATATTTAGAGTCAACTTTAAATCTCTAATAATAGAATTATACCTCATGAATTTCAGATTTACATCTGAGTAGTGATTCAAGCCCTCACCCTCTCAACTGAAACGAAAGTGATTTTTTTTTGGTATTGTCTAGAAAATCATATTATATTATCTCAGATAGCAGATTTTATTTTTCAATGACATTGGCTAATATTTTTCATAAATATCTTCTATTAATAAACAAATAGATGACCTGCAGAAAGATGACATTGTCGGTTGAGAATCAATAAACTCTCAGGCCCCCCCCCCCCCCCCAAAAAAAAGAGGTTTATTTTAAACCATGGTTTAAACCTCCATAAGCATAGTAGGCTCATGTTCTCCTGTCCAATGGGCATACTGTAATGGGCTTATAATATATGCTCATTTATGTTTAATTTATACTATGGCGGAAGTTTAAACCATGGTATATACCATGGTTTCAAATAAACCTCTTTTGTGTATGTGGGCCTTAGAGTTGGAAAAAATGCAGAATGGTGCTTTTCTCATTTAAGCCAACATCATTAAAACAATACAAAACAAAACTTCCGATACTGTCGACAACAAATCTTAGAACATTTCTGTTTAGAAACGCTTAATGTTAACTGGTGACTTAAGGAAGTATGCAGAGCATATCCCACTCTTTTCTATACTTTCTCCCTTTTTTCCCCTTTCTTTTTCTCTTTTACAGCACATAGGGACATATTTGTGATTTGTTCTATATAAATGTGGCATATTATTATCATCATTAGCAAAACTGAATGTAGGTATATAAATCTGGGGTGGTATTCTGAGATTTATTTTATCTTGATTTTAGTGAAAAGATTTTAATTGTCATAACAAATTGCAACATTTCACTGGTGTTTGCGCAGATAAATTCTGCGTACACAGCCATTTGTGCGCAGTCATTAACCAAAGATGCGCTATAAGTGTACATTTTGTTATGACAATTAAAATTATTTCACTAAAATCAAGATAAAATAAATCTCACAATACCACCTCTGATAAGTGTAAGAAGCGGTTTTAGTGCCATTTTTGCATACAACCAGCGCTGTCATTTATAACCTCATCAAACTATCATCATGATAAATGGCTCTTCTTTAAGTATGAGCAATTCATCTCCAGTACAGATAAGACTGATATTAAAATATAATAATTGAAAATACCTTATAACAAAATTAAAAATAAGCAGTTTTAAAGCCCTTTTAGCACTCAACCTGTCACTGGCATTTATAACCTCATCCAGGTGTCATGATAAATGCCTCTTCTTACAGTATTTATCTCCATTATAGATAAGACTGATAATGCTTTATTTTCTCTCAATTGTAAGGAACTGGGGTAATTAAGGCCTCATACAAACATCTGCTTCTGATTATGAGATCATCATACAGGTTTTGATTCTATTGAAAGTCAGAAGGACATTACCTGTATATATGAAATATGACTGAATGCCGTTCTGGCTCTCAACAGCCAATCTTGAGAGCTATTAAGGATCTGAATGAGAAAGAGAGATGTATTTTTTTAAAGATTTTTCTGGGCAACCTAATTTCTTTTCCTTTCACTCTTGCTTTTTGTCTTCTATTTTGATTTTTTTTTCAATCTTATTAATTAATTTAATTTTCCATTATAATCCCACATATTACATTTGCTCATTCCATAATGAAGTTTCTACACAATTGTAAGTATAAAGAGATTCTCAATTTCAGTATCATATTTTTGAAACGTTCGATTATAATCCCACTGGGTTTCATATGCTCATTGAATAATGAAATTTTAGAGAGATTTTTTTTCTTTTAGTAAATGTGTTTGAAAATTCCCATTGCGATCCAATCAGATTCCCTGTTAGTGTTTCATGTGTGAAATGTTGATAAAATGGTGTAATCTCATGGGTTCCATTTGATCATTCAATAATTACAAGATACAAGACTACAAGTTTAGACAGATTCATTTTTAGCATTAGATATATTAATGTACATGTATTTGTAATTTCTCATGGGTTTTTCATTTGCTGAATATTAAGTTTATAGAGATTTGTTTTCTTTCATAGATATGTTTGAAATCTTCCATTGTAATGTAATAGAATTCATTTGGTTATTCCATTAAAACACCACTGCAAGTTTTAGAAAGATTCCCCTTTTAGTATTTCATGTGTGAAATGTTCCCCTGTAATCCCACTGGATTTTATTTGCTCATTGAATAATACTGTTTAGAGAGCTTTGTTTTCTGTTAGTATTTCCATTGTAATCTCATGGGATTCATTTGATCATGCAGTAATGAAGTTACAAGACTACCACAAGTTTAGACAGATTCAATCTAGACCAATCCCATATGGGTTGTCTCATCGTAGAAGCATGTACAGGTGCAAATTTCAGTCACCACAAGAGGGGGCACTGACCCAAATATGCTGTTACGTTTTCGTATCGTACTGAAAGATTATTTCTACTTGTCTGGTCGAGGGAGCCATCAGAGATTTGAAAATTGCTTGAGAGTGACCATCTCTCTTTTTATATTCTGTTGATATCTTAATGAACCATTGTGTGTTCATTTGTTGAATGTTTACCATGTATGTTTGTCTTTCTGTTTGTATCTCTTTCATTTTCTTCCCTTTCTCTCTCTCTCTCTCTCTCTCTCTCTTGACACCTTTCCATCTAAATCCCCTCTCTCTCTCTCTCTCTCTCTCTTACCTGGTTTGATTCTACCTCTCATAATGTTTCCTGTTTCCTGTCTATAGTATTTTTCTTTCTCTTTTCCTTTATTTGTTTGCCCTCCCTCTCACCTTTTTTTTTCTTTCTCTCCATGTATATTGTTGCCTCTCTCTCTCTTGACATATCTCTCTTGCCTTCTCTCTTTCTTTAAGTATTCACCTGTCTATAATGCTTGGTAAAATAATGGAAAATCCTCACAGTAAGCATTTTTCAAGCAAAAACGAATCAATAGAAAACTAGCACAAATGACAAATTACTATGGCAAGAGATCCATAAATAATGCAAAATTAAGTAGAAACCGTACAGTCAGGGACATATCAGGATCATTCAGAGGAAAGGAAGATTATAGATAGCCACGATAATCTCTATACAATTAAGAAATAGACTCTTCTTCTGTTCTTACACCTGCCAGGCTTACAGCCACTTTCAAATGTCTGTATCTGCTGTCTACATACTGGAATCTCATCATCAGTAAGTCCACATCCAGGGTCTTCTTTTTCACAATCAAATTTATGTCATAATCAGCATGTAATAAGCTGCACCATTCCCTTAGTTTTGGCTCATTTTCATAATTACTGGCCTGTAAACCCTTTTAGCCATAGCTAGATGTGATTTGCACTGTCTCTATGAATTTCAAAACAAGGAGTCTCATAGACTTCAAAAGGACTTATTTGTATTTAGTGAGAAAACAGTAATTTTGGCATTAACAATTGGTGCTGAGCTTCCATCTTATTTTTACAAGGGTGGATAATACCTTCAATTTATGAGTTTCCATTTTCTTTTACAGACTGCCATAAAAGAGATGAAATGTAGTTGTCAAATAGGGCAATGTGCAATCCACAAAGCAAATGCCTACCTATTATTCCATACTGATATACTGGGTTTTTTTTTAGATTAGACCTAATTGCAAGGGAACTTGTAAAAGAGTAACTTATAAGATAATAGGTGACAAAATATGATGGACAGATTCTAATTCATCAAGTATATACTGAGCAGAAGATGGAAGCCAAATATAAAATTGTTTACTATCATACTACATTAAAGAACTTTTTTCTGTAGTTCACCTTTTTTGTTTGCCATAAACAGAATCTTGATGTTAAGGCGATTTGTGATTTTTATATGAAATATGCAGAAAATAATGAACAGAAGGAAAACATAGAAAGAAACATACAAAGAAATGAAAATCTTACAGTGAAATTACACTATTATGTAAATTCAAGGAGAGAAATTTTTACACCTGCACACACTATCACAAAATCTGAGTAACCAGGTAACAAGAGGTAACAAGGGGTAGCCCCATACCAACACATTTGTGACATAATTCCTATTTTTGGCAGAGGGTCACAAAAAACCCTCCTCTCCAAAACTCAGCCTGCTTATTTCTTATGCAACAAATCAAATTAGTGTCATCCATCAGCTCATATGCATGGTCTTTGTCAGACGTAATAAATCACATCAATACACAGAGAAAATTCTGTATTACCGAAATACCTCCAAACAGGTGACAAAGATTAAATAAATAAATAAGTTATCTGATTTTGTCACATGCCACATGAAACCGAATTAACTATAATTAGTTTAGACAACGGTCACTGTCCCAGAGTTCACCAAAATTTCATTAGGATAAGTAATGGAATTGGAAATCCTAAAAATACAATGTTTGCCAAACAATAATGCATGAGGACACACTCAATCAAATTGTGCAATTTGCTGTTAGCAAATGATTTGGAGCCTTTTTTCCAACTCTGATTAACTTATTTCAATCTATCAATTTTTGCTAAATTCAGTCATGCAACTTACAGAGTCCAGCTAACTAAACTCCCTCAGGTGTTTTTCACCAAGAGCTGGCGACATTTTGTCTTTTTCTTCCTCCTCCTTGCTTCTACGTCAGACCGCTGGGATGAAATGACAAGACAAAAGACGGATACATCCCATCGTCTGTTTATAATGCAGAATCAATAAATGATTCTATCTTCAAAACTGCATTACTTTAAAAAAGGAATATGATTCAACATGCAATCTTCACCGTCTGGCTCCAGCATCTGTTGCCCAATTCTTTGTACCTGGCCGTTGAACCTGTAGATCAATTCTTTTTTTCTTTAGAAAGAGGTGGGGAAGGCATAGCTACAGGGGGCACAGTGCCTCTGTCACAGATGACAAACTTCGGCTGCATCAATTTTCTAGCTAAAAACATGGATATACATGTACAACGACGTAATTTTTGTGTTGTTCAACATCAAATTGTTAATTCATTTTTTCTTTCACTGTATCTTCTTTCCTTTGTTGTGTCCATAAATACAACAAAAATAATGACATTAAGAAAATGTGAAGCAAGTCTGGGAAATGAGACTACATATGAACATATACGCAGCTCTATGAGTGGCTGGGAACTGACGCGGCAGGAGAATTTTGCCAGTGACACCCCAATTTGAACAACCAAGATAAAATGAGAGGGGGTAAGGAATGAAAAGAAGATATTAGGACCCCTTCTACACCTTTCCTCTAATCAATGGCCTTTTCATCATAATCATAATTTATCCAACTCCCAAAGTCTGGTATATACCCGTAAATAATGGCAGTTGCTCCCTCAATTGCTAGGCCCACACTATGCCACTTCGGGGAGTGGTCGGAAAATTATTGACGGCCTGTCTGTTTTACTTTGTAAATTGTGAACACATAAATGTGGAAACAATACAGTGAAAGGAATCAATTAAAGAGCTTGAATCTAAAAGGCTTATAAACACATTTTTTTTTAGTGTTCATAAAACCATACAAAAGATAGATTTATCACATAAATCAATGTAAATTTCGGAAGATATGAAGTTAAGATATTTTCAATGATTTAGTCCAACTCTGTTACAATTCACCATGAATCTGTTTCATCTCATTATTCTTCCATATAAATAGACAGTCAATATACAGTCAAATACCTAATATCCTTATTGTCCCTCTAAGAACAAAACTGTTGAAGTTATCACACCTCTCTTATAGATGACATTGAAGTATAATCAGTTGAATTATCACCAAATAAAAAAGTCTATAAAAATTAAAAGAAGTATCAAATTCTTTAATTTCTTTTCAACAGAGTTGGCTGGAGTTGAGACTAACCCTACAGGAGGGGGGAAGGGGGTTCTTAGCACTGAGTCACCATGGATGGATTGGTAAGGGGAGGGCATGAAGCACCCCATTGAAACCAGCCTTGTAATTGGGCAACTCAATACCACTACCGCCCCAGGGTGCAACATCCAAGAGCCTGGTATAACACATGGTAATGGCAGACAGGTTATAGAACACCGGTAGGAGAAAAAAAACAGGCACCTCCATCTCCAATTGGAGGTATATTTTTTATACTTCTTGCTCAGCAATTATAAAACTCTGTTGAGGGGATCGGCTGCTTCCGCCTCAACTTCCACAAGCAGAGTCTCGGTCGCTAATTCAATGTCAAAAACTTGAAAGGGCTCAGAAATCATTAGCAATGCCCTTTGTCGGGAAGTGATTAGTGCGCCCTCGACTTCCAGCCACCACCTAACATTCCTAAATCAGCCCTGGAGTACTTTTATTTCCTCAGACTTCCAGCGACCAAACATTTTTAATTTAGCCCTGGAGTACTTTTATATTTGGGATCCGCACTTCTCCGCAAGTCAAGTGTTTGTTAATAGAGATTATTTTTCATTCTTTGACTTCAAATAATGTGTTTAGTTTTGAATTTCAAGGTCGGCACTTTGTGTACATATGTTCATGTCTAATTTCTAAAAAACATGAAGAGCACATTAGGTGCTGAGTACTTTTAATGAAGCATGTTTTTGAAGCTCTGACTCATACTTATAAAGAATACATACAACATTAGAAATATGAAGTCCAACAAAATAACGAGCCTCTTATACTTTGGAGTATTCAGATAATATTACAGGACTATAATCAGGTACCTTAATGGCCAATTGTTGAGTAGTACTCTAATCATTCTTATAGTGTTATTCCATATAACGCCTTTGTCTTTATCCTTTTTTTTATTTGAAATAAAAAAGACAAAAAGATGTAAATAATTAAACAAAAAAATCCCTTTTAAGCCATTTAATATAGTTTTATTTCAAACACTTTTTTTAGATTTTCCATAGCTGCAGCAAGAGATGTTCTACACACCATTGCAAACCATGATTGGTTTAATCATATTTTTCATCTTTTGTTCCTGGTTTTGTGTAGATCAACCTAAAGTATATTTTCTAGGGTACTGCTTATTATATCCCTTTTTATTTCTCCTTCTTCTCAACTTTCAGTATATTCATTGTGTTGTTTGCCATCTGGTTTCTTTCTTGATTTTTCTCTATTGATACATGTAAAGAAGATACAATGACACACTCCCATACCCTCTCCTGATCAATGGCTTTCTTAATTTGCACTTCATCCATTGAATAAAAAAGATGGCTACCCCCCCCCCCTCCCCCCCATGTCTGAGCCTGCACTACACCACCGTTCGTAGGGTTAGCTGTCACTCATCTTGAAGCCTGTTTGGTATTTTCTTTTCGGGGGGGGGGGGGGATGGTGGAGGTTTCTACCCAACACTGTCTGGTGCTGGTATCAAATGAAGGGATTTTTAGGTTTGATGATGGCCTGTCAATTGGGAGCTATAATCAGAGCATGAAACTGTAATCAATAATCGGTACAAATGCTTCACATAGCATGCCTAAATGCACACGCAGTCACAAACGATCCCCTTTAAAGAAACCAATGAAAGTGACAGTCCGATTCCTTGCCAAACCTTTTTTCCCTCCTGTTATCGATCTGCACAAACAAAATTTGGAACGCAAGGTAGGAGCTCGTAAGCTACACAGACCATGTGTTGTCTCTACATAGACAATGGATTCTCCTTTTCTCAATGAAATTTTCTGTAGCTCCAAAAAGCTTGGAAGACACTTGGTGAACGCAATAGAACTCTGACAATACAGATACTGAGAAGGGAGAGAGAGGGGGGAACAACAAAAATGGATTGACTGGAAATTGAGCTATTCAAGTTAAACATGCATCGCAGTCTATCGTCATGTAATTCCCCTACTCATATATGCTCAAAAAATTGCAGCATATTGAGATCTAGATCAATACCATGTGGTGAGTCAGCGATTTCTCGCGGGGATCGTCCCCGAGACGCTAATTTCGGTTTGATGATCGTGCGAACACTTCAGACAGGCTTGACAAGCGCGAAGCGTTGATGGGGAACTCAACACCGAAATGTAGAGGCTGAAATTTGATATGGCACAATGTCCTGGGAAGGGGGGAGAGGGAGAGGGAAAGGATTGCTAGAAGATAGAGGAGTAGGAGTGAACAGTAGAAATCCTTGTATAACAAGGCACCATTTTGTAATTGAATTAAAATGAAAAGCCCTAGGGCTGCGGGTTCCCTGATTCCCATGGGTGATGTTGGGAAAGATTCAAGCTAGAGATGCATAGTAATTTCCCCCTTTTTATTTTAAGAAGGGAAATGAATAAAATGGTTGTAACCATGTGTGAAATTATACATTTTTGTACACTAACTTGAATATGAAACCTGTATGAATGCATTATCTTTCACTTTGTAATTGCAATTTGCAAAAAAAATACTGCATAAAAATAATTTTTCGTTATTCCTATTTATGTCTCATTTGATAGTACAATTCGTCACTGACATATCTCCTGTTCTTAAGCCTATGTACATGTACGTACATCAGATCGCGAAACCAGCGACAAATTATCAATAATCAAAACCATTATTTTTTTGCATTTCAACGAATGAATCATATTTATGCTGCAAAAAAAAACGTTACACATCCCGGAGAAATACTGATGTGTCAAATTGGAAGCATGAACTACATGTACTCATTTTCAAATGATGTGTATCTTAATATATTTTTTAGTTATATACCAACCTCTTCATTTGCCCCCCCCCCCTCTCTCTTTCCATGAAGCTTTCTCTCTCTGCCTCTCTTTTGTAAGCTATAACTACACTCTGTTATCTAATATCTCTATCTCTATCATTTTTTCTTCTCTAATTTATTTTATAGTTATCAGTTTAAATTCAAAATAACATTTATTTTTGCACAACCATATCACAAATGTTTGGAGTAAAACTATATATTTCTCTCTCAGTCTTCATCTTAACTTTATAAGCGTGCATCTGTTTTTCTCGTTCGACATACATGTTTGTTTGCTATGCCTCCATGTACATGTATGTGTATGTCTGTATTTCTCTCTCTCACTTTCTCCAATTCTCTCTCTCATTCTCACTTCCTTTCTCACCATCACTCTTTCTCTCAGCCCCTCTCGCTTCCTCTCTCGCTCTCTCTCTCTCTCTCTCTCTCTTTCTCTCTGCCTCTATTTATTTAAATATCATCTATATGTGTACATGTCCATATTCTCTATTTTCTCTGTCTCTGTCTCTCTGTTTCTCTCCATCTGTATGTCACTTCCTATCACTTTCCTTTGCTCTCTCTCTCTCCCTATTTCTTGTTTTCCTTCTGTATTTCTCTCTTGCTCTCCCTTCAAATATTCCCTTTCTCCATTTATTTATCCTATTCTTTCCTGCATCTCTCCCTACTTGCCCTGATCAAGTCTTCATTGATTCTCCAGAGTAATCCTAGCCCTTGTCATTACATAGAATATTCCCTTTCTGGTGGGACATCTTCTGTCTTAGGAAAGCCCAAGGAAATGGTAGGACAACATGAGCTGCTTAACCAGCTGTGTGAGCCAATAATTTGTCCTGTGCCTGGCAAACATTTCACCTTCCTGTTCTTATTCCCTCTTTTTCTTTCTTTCATTTTTACTGCTTTTCCTACAGAGACTTCTGCTCACCACTAACTTTTTTTGTAGGGGTAGAGGAAGTTTGATATAGAAAGTTAACACGCTTGTTAATGGCTGAAACATGGATAAAACTGTTATTTACTTTCATAATAATGATATACAGGATTTAAGTGATTGATACATCTACATGTATGTTGTCTATAACGTTGGCGGGTGATAGATCCTCTTTACTCATTTTCAGGCAAAAAAATTTCTTCATGAATTTGTAGCTAAGGACTAATTTGATGTTATGTGAAAACCCATGAAGAGTATATCTGAAATAATGCCACAAGGGATCTGCAAAAGAAAGGTTGCCAATGCACTTACTGTGTTAATCGTAAACTTTTTTTTTGCTCTCCTGAAAATCTAGATTTTTGAGTTGTGAGATTTTATTCCGCCGAAAATAAGTGCTTCACAGATATATTACCCAGCTCATTGTTTACCTACACACAATGTGTGCACACTCTTTACTCCCTAAGGTTCATTCCAGCTTGGCACTTTTCTAAACAGACATGCGCAATGTGATCAAACCACAATGACCAAGTACCCAACACCTGGGTGGATAGAAGCAATATAGAAAAAATGGCTTGAACCCGTTACCTTCATATCTCCAGTCAAGAGTTGAAACCACTTGACTATGACCCCTCTACTTTCCATAAACTTTGTACCATTGCTGAGCTTACATGTTAAAGATGTATGATATACACAAGCTTTTCATAAAAATAATCTACATGTACATAAAAAAGGTGGGACTCTTCATAAGCACGGGTATTATCACCTTTAATAACTTTCTACCAGTACTTTTGTCACAAAAACCCAACCTATAAAAAGAAGTTCTATATTTTTTTTGCTTCTCCTCATTTTTCTCCCACTTTGTTGCTCAAAAAATATGTTCCTCTTTCTCTCCTCTCTCTGTCTCTCTTTTTTCCCTATTCTCCCTGCCCCTCTTCCTCTGTTTTCATCACCTTTCCAATGCTCCACCTTAATATCTTTATTTTCTCCTTCTTCTTTCTTTACCATTCAACCTCCTGCTAGTCAAACCTACATTCAACCTTCTAGGGAGAATAATCTGGAGGGTACCAAGGGAATTTCTGACCAATCATAGGGGTTATTTGGTCAGGTGACGAGCCGTTCGCACTCCAGAACCATTTGACATAGATTCATGAGGGGGAGGGATTAACCCCAGCCTAATTGCAAAGTGTCAATATGACCCCTTTCACATTAAGAAGTTAAGACTTTGATAAATGATCTAGATTTGTAATAATGTGGGATAAACCTCTGCATTATTCCAAACTGTCAATATGACCCCTTTCACATTAAAGAAGTTAAGACCTCTGACAAATATAACAGCCTTATTTCAAAGTGTCGATATAACCCATTCCACATCAAGAAGTTAAGACCTTTGTCTATGAAAAATGAAATACATGTATATTCTGTATATTCTTAGAAGGATGTGAGTAACCTCAAGCTGACAGCAAAGTGTCAAGAAAACACATTTCACATCCAGATATTAAGATCTCTGATAGAAATGTGTTTAACCTATTTGATGTTGACCATATCTTTTCCAAGACATCTAACAAATACTATGATTGATTTTTTAAACAGTGAATTGATGAAAACATACAGCCAATTTCACATCTATATTACAATCCTGACAGAAAAATAAAAAAGTAATTACAATAACTTCAGTCTGATCGAAAAGTGTCTATGACCCATTTTACTTCCAGGGGCCATATTCAACAAACTTTGAAGATAATTTTTTTTAATTTCAAGAAAAAGTTTCTAAGAATTAGTCTACATGTAGTTTGAGAAATATGCCCTAGCCGTATACTAAAAACGTTAACCACTTTTTCTTACCTAAGACGACAGATTAAACAAATTTCTTGGGTTTGGTGATGTCATTATATCAAGTCAGATAGCCGAGTCGGGCAACGCAACTGCAGCCAAAATTTGCCTACCATATGCATTTTGCGTGTTAAAATGAAAAATCACACTGCAGGAAAATTATAGATTTTTTTTTCTTCAGAAAAAAGATTAGAAAAAGTTCTTAAATATCATTCTTAAGTAGTTTATAGAATACAGGCCCAGATGTTATCCCATTTGATGCTGACAGTAATATACATTATCTAAAACATTCTATAAAGAATTCATGAAAATAATGTACTGTACACGTAGAGCACATTTCACATCCAGATTTTAAGACCTGTGACAATAAGCTTAATGTATTAACCCATTTGATGCTAACCATAAAATATACAAGATATCTATAAAGCTATAATGGAAGTTTCTATAATGCTTTCATGAAAATAATTAGCCAATTTCATATCTACATTAGATGGCAAAAACAGATTTATTTGAAGAAAAAAAAAATACAATAACCCCAGTCTAATAACAAAGTGTCAATATGATCCATTTGAAATTAACACCTCTGACAATAACCGTACCGTATTTACCTATTTGATGATGACCATATCTCATCCAAGACATCTAATAGAATTGTTTTGTCTTTTTAGTGAATTCACAACAATGTTTGAACAACTTTACATCGAGATTAGATTGCTGACAAAAATAGGGGTTTGAATAATAATAAAAAAGTAATTCCAATAACCCCCAGTCTCACGGCAAAGTGTCAATATACTGGTGGCCTAATTACATGTGCATACTTAAGTTAAGATAGCTTTGACAATATAAAACAAAATCAGCTAAAGAAACTCCAGTTTGTTTGTTTTTTGAAAAATAACAATTCAGCCCATTATACATAGGATAAATACATCTGAAAAAAAATTGTACAGTCTTCATAAAAAACTATTTAACACTATTTAACAAAAAAAAACTATTTAACACTATTTAAACCATGGTAGTGGCCTGAAAGCTATCATGTCATACTCAATCAATTGTTCCCTGTGCATGCAATATAACAACTTTTTTGGCACGATATAGGGCGTACAAAGGCGTATCAGACTGCGCATCTACATGTAAATGTACACATATTCTTTCCTGTGCGTACCCATTGTTTGCATCGTTGTAGCTTATACGACATGGAAGGTAATCTGAGTAAGTAATCAGGGACGACTTATAAAAAGAGGAAGCAAGGCATGGGATCGCAAATACCTTCAAACCTGATGTGAAAAATATTGGATGCATAATTTTTATCGTCATTCAAGACAATACAGTAAAATCTGTGGAAATTGAGGAAACCATCTTCAGATTAGTTATATTTCATATCCATGCTCTAATAAACATTCACAAGGTCAAAAATTATATCACCAATCTCCCCCCCCCCCCCCCCCCTCTCTCTCCATTCAAGCCATCAAATATTCAGATTTACTGCTTATTTACCCCTAATATATCCATGGTCTAATGAACTTCCGCAAGGTCAAAAATAATCACCAATCTTCTTCTTCTCTCTCTCTCTTTCCCTTCTCTCTGTCTTCCCTCACTATCTATCCCCTCTCTGGTTTTATGTTCATCTCTCTCTGTTCATCTCTCACTCTCTCTCTCTCTATCAAGAGCAAACTATCTACTGCTTACTTACCTCTTCTGTCCATGCTCCAATGAAAGTTCTCAAGGTCAAAAATATATCATTAATCTTCTCCTTTTTCTCTCTCTCTCCTCATCCAAGCCATCAAATATTCACAGATTTTCCGGTCGTGATCCTCGGCTCAAATAGCTGCAGGCTTTGTCCTCTCACATGGGTAACCCGGTACAAAGAATCAGCAAAGATCCTCCAGTACACACAGGGGGATGCACAGAGTCAAAACGACGCCTCCTTAAAACTGACTTGCTCCCCCGGAAAGTGGCGTCTGATGGGGGGAACGGATACCATGGGCACAGTGACCTTGGTGTAGGACAGTGCAGACATGGTTTATAATACAGGTCGCTTGACCTTTTTAAAGTGAACTCTTTGTCAATGTGAACAAGGCACACAAATTGAATGGAGGGAAGCATGCATCACTCAGGCTAACTTCAAACTCAAAATTAAACTGGATAAGTTATGTAGTGAGAATCTACATTGGTATGAACTGGAAAGGAATAGGTACTCTCTTAATTTCTAAGACTTATTTTTAAGTCCAAAGGATTTATATTTAAGTCCAAGAGAGTTTTAAACCAGTGACAAAACAAGTCCTTATGACTTGTTTTGTCACTGAAATTAAGAGAGTAGTGGATCAAGCAAACTGGACAAGTCCATTTAATACTTAAGAGGATTACACCACACAATTTACAACACTTCACTGGAAGAATAGAAAGAAGTTTTATTAATAACACAAAATCTTTCCCAGAGGCTTGCCCAACAATGCAACAAATGATTATGTAATATGGATTTCATCCATAAGAATGCTACAACACAATAACGGGTAAAAATGAAGTGCTTGTCACAAAGAAATTACCCAGTGATACACCCATGTGTCATTCACCATCTCATCTCAAATGACCCCCTTCTCCCTTTCTTTCTGTCTCTTATGATCATTCCATCTCCTTTTCCTTCTCTGTCTCGGTCTGCCTTTCTCTCTCTCTCTCTATTTCTTTCTATGTGTGTGTATCTTTCTCTCTTTCTCTCTCTCTCTTTTCTCTATGAGTGTGTACCTTTCTCTCTTTCACTTTATGTGTGTGTGTGTGTGTGTCTCTCTCTCTTTCTCTCTTTTTCTCATCTACTTCCCAAATATGCAGACAAGGACATTACCTCCGCTATACACCAAAATTTCTCATTCACAATCTCAAATTACCCCACGAAACCCAATCCTGCTAGCCCTATATCTCTTCATACACATTTCTCCCAGACAAATGTTTGGTCTGTCATATTGCTGTCAGTCTCCTCAAACTCAACAAAATCATACTCTTCCACCCGATAATAAATATTTCAATAGAGAAGCAGGATGGCCAAGCCAGACAGCAAACTGTCAAACATCATATTTTTTTCCTTTCCCAGCAATGTGTGTGCTCAAACGTTATTCAGTGTTGTCTCATATTCCTAGCCTCTTTTTTTTTTAGGCATAAAGATCAGGGTCGGCTCCAGTATTTTGTAAACGGGGGGGGGGGTACATTCCCAAAAAAAATTATGATGAGCAAAAAGGAAAGAAAATACACTAAAAAAATCTCCGACAAGCAAAAAAAAACAGGTCGAAGGCTGGACATACATAACCCCCTGAATTTGCCAGGGCTGAAAATAATTTCCCAAAAAATTATGATGAGCAAAAAGGGGGAAAAAATACACTAAAACAATCTATGACAAGCAAAAAAAAAAACAGGTCGAGGGCTGCACCTACATGACCCCCTGAATTTGCCAGGGCTGAAAATAATGGAAAATGAAAATAAAAAATAGAGAAATCCAGTCTAAACTCTAGGCTTCCTTTTAATTTCATAGTTCAGTATGCACTAAATTAGTATAGATCAGCATTAGTCTGTACACAATACATTCAGCATCTGTAATTGCATTATTATTATTGAATTATTTCCTAGTTTCTCATCCCCTCCTCTTTCCCTTTTTCATTAATTGATAGTTTTGTTCTAAAATGGAATACCGGTAGATACCAATCTGAGGACATCTAGACAATGATGAAGTAATAATCATTAATGTAATGTAATATCACCTTGTTTTCAACCTCTGAAATAAGAAAATTTGTTTGGAATTTGATCCAATAGTATTTTTATGTACAGGAAAAATATAATATATTGAATAACATAGAACCACCCTCCTCATTTCAAAAAAATGTGGATGAAAAACTAGGAATCACTGTTATTTGGTCTTGCAAATCTTAAAAATGAGCAGCCTTTATACTGACACGGGCGTACATGGTAAAATTGTTGTTCAAAATGGCAAAAACTGTGATATAATGCATCTTGTGTTTAATGTTAAATACCATCAATTATATGCACTAACTGAAATTCTAGTGATTCAAGAGAAAACTGTGATCCTCCTTCAAAATGCAGAAGTGTCGCGATCTAATGTAGATGTGGAAATAATGAGTACACAAGAACACTGTTCACTTTTTAATACAAAAAACTAGGTCTACAACTAGATTATTCTCAAATACATTACTTTGAGTAAAATCTGCTTTTAATTACTTTGGGTTCACTTGGTGCCAAGCTCCCTATTTATTAGACCGAAAAATCAGTCTATTTTGTTCGGGGATATGCTCTGCTGAGACTACGTCTGGCTTCACGGAATCCCTTGGAGGATAACCTGTAAAGTCAGAAATGTTATAAAACTCCTCCAAACAGACAGATTTTTCTGTCTACCTATTTATATGCTGGTTATCATTATTATTAAGTTATGCCAATGATTTAAAACCAAATATGAGATCAGTTTGCTGTGTCCTGTGAATGTGACCGAATTTAAATATCACAAATCAAGGAGCAACTAATGAATACTTTATTAACTTACCTTCGTGCTTCATGCTTCGCAAATCGGCAATACTCCACATACCACACTAGTGAACTTCTCTAACATCCTGTCAAATACTTTTTCCAGGTCTGCTCTTGATTCAAGTTCCCTGCACGAGATTCTGTATGCCTAAGTACCGTACCATCCTTTGGCGATACCGAACGCCCGAACGACGCTTCCAGCTTTCCACAACCCTTGTCCAAGGCCAACTTTACGCCTCACAACAGGTGGTTACACCATTCAAAGCACGAGTCCCACACTTTTCTTGTAGCTGGCATATTAAAACAATCAACTTTGTTACTTGTTACTGTTCCTTCTCATTCTGTAAAAGCTTTTCGAACTTGAATCACCTAAAGACGTTCTTCTTTCTGTTATCAACGCAAAAAACTTGATCTAAGCAACCGAAATTAGCCGTCAAACAAAAAAAAAATGCTATTGCGAAAGTGTTCAGTTGTCTCACACTCAACCTTGCAAGATATTTGTGTAATTAACACATGAATTGTACTTCAGCATAGCGCAACCTCATAGCCCAGATCTGAGCAAGCTCCTCTGAAGCTCTAACTTATTATGTCTTGTCAGACGTCCATGTGCAGATGGACAATATGGGTGACTTTAATACATAATCCTGACAATATTATTTGACTACTTTTGAGAAAATTTTTGCAATTTAATAACTTATTATCGAAACGATTGCTTGACACAAATTGCACCCCAAGAAAGTTAATAGTAGCCTACAATACTCAAAATCGTACGATGTAAATTTGACCTGAATTTAATGAGATACTTTATTAAGGTATTAGGTTGTAGGCTCAAAAATGTTTTTCTCTGCATCCAGAGCATTTAGAGCAGCAAAGCTTGGTTTAGGGGCACTTTGGTGGGGTTTTCAGGGGCATGTTACACCCCGGCCTTCCTGATGGAAATTTTTGTCACTTTTTATATTTTTGGAATGTACACCCAAAGCTCTTCCTTCTGATAAAATTTGGTCCATGTGCCTATTAAGTGGTAACATTTGCCGTCTGACAAGCCATCCCGACGGAAAGTTTAGCCAGTTTTTGTGTTTTGGTAATGTATAGTCATACATCTTCCTTCTAACAAAGTTTAGCGCATATTTTAGATGGGCTGAAGTCGACCCGACTTGCCGGGCCCTTTTAGGGGGCTCCAGTGGGGCCAAACCCGGCGGCTTTGTTCAAGCTGACAAGTTTTTTTTAATGACATGGATGGTCTTAATAAAGGTCAAATCCCATATGTAAAATTTCGGGACAGGCTCCCTGAGACTATTAGGCCTACCAGTTTAATGAACTTTTCATGTTACACTCATTACCCAAGCCCCTCTTCGTGTGCTCTTCTATCACCTTCTTTTCATCTATATTAGCCTTCCCCTTTCTCTCTCTCTCTCTCTCTCTCTCTTTATCTATCTATCTCTCTCTCTTTCTCTGCATGTGCTCTTCTCTTCATCACCCTTCTTGTAAACGCAGTTGTGGACATGATGAGCTGGATAATTTTATAATTAAGAAAATAATAGCAAGTATTGTTGAACCATTCACTTATATAATTATGTAATCTATCTCTGAGCACAGGTGTTTTCCCCCAAAAAAATTATATTAGCCAAAATAATCCCTATTTTTATAAAGGGTAACCCCTTATCACGATCAAATTACAGGCCAATATCTTCGTTAACCACTTCTTCCAAAATACTTGAAAACATATTTTTTACTCGTACAATGATTTTTTTTAATAATAATGATATTTTACATGAATCTCAGTTCGGATATAGGAAACACCATAATACAACACATGCTCTCCTCTCTCTAATGAATGATATTACAAGTTCTATTGATAACGGTATCCACACAATAGGAATGTTCTTAAATTTCTCTAAGGCATTCGACACTATAGATCATGAAATTCTCTTAAGCAAACTTTCACATATTGGCATATAAGGGGCATTGTTTCAGATTGGTTTCGAAATTAGTTATACGAACGTCAGCAATATGACTTGTCTGTATTGAAAATTACATGTCGCATTTAAGAAATATTAATTGTCGTGTTCCACAGGGTTCTACTTTAGGCCCTTTACTTTTTATTTTGTATATAAATGACATTCATAGATCATCAAATTTATTGACTTTTATTATGTATGCAGATGACAATAATCTATTTTTTTGCATAAAAGCCTAGAAACTATATGTAATATGATTAATTCTGAACTGGATTCAGATGCAAAGTGGATTAAGGCTAACAAGTTATCACTAAATGTAGAAAAAAGAAATTACATATTATTTAGTAACACCTTTAACGAATTACCTCATCCGATTTTAATAGATAATATACAAATACAGAAGGTGATTGAAACAAAATTTCCAGGCACTATTTAGTATTACATAACAAACTTTCATGGAGGCATCATATTGATAATGTATATAAATTGATATCCAGAAACATTGGTATGATTATTCAACTAAAATGGTCTTTTCCGCCAAACATACTTTTATCACTATACTCCACACTAGTTTTACCATAATCTAAATTATGGAATATTAGCCTGGGAAACAGTGCGGCATGCCTGTTAGAAAGAGTTTTTTTATTACAGAAAAGGGCTATGCGAATTATAAGTAATGTTAATTATCGCCACCACACTGATGGTCTGTTTCACTCTTAAAATGTACTAAACACTAGACAAATCAATCTATATCACTTGCCAAGAACTCGTACCGCATTAACCCAGAATACTCTTTCATTTACAGCTCCTAAATTTTGGAATTCCCTCCCGTTAAATATACGAGACAGTATAAGTTTGAGTACATTCAAGCTTAAATTGAAAAAAAAATTACTTGTTTTTTATGAACGTTGATCCGTCAATGATGATTCTTGTTTACCTGTGTAGTAAAATCTATAGACTAAATGAAACCTTCCAGATCCTGCCCCTACCCCCCCCCCCTTCCTCACCCCTGTCACTTTGTCCTTCTTGTTCTGTCTTTTGAAAAGTTTACTCCTTTCAATTGTTATACTATTCCTAGGATCTGTTTGCTTTCCATGACCATGTATCTGTCTTCTTTTTTCCATTTTATTGGGCATATTATGCATGATTGCCCAGTCTAGTTTTTTATGTACCGTATTCATGATTAATCTTTTGCCAGGGACCAGCGCTTCTACAAGTCTCTGTTTTCATTCTCCGTTTCATAAAATCAATCTAACGTAGTCTTCATTACTGTTACTTTTTTTCTTACAACTCAAAGTTTAATGCACTTTATTTTGTTTGTAATAATCGAAAATGTTTCTGCACTAAGTTGTGTTGTCAATTATTTTGTATATACATGTATATTGTTAATTGTACAATACATATTGTTCTATTCATGTACTTTGAAAAATGAAAATGTAATGAAATAAAATCTAAATCTGAAATCTGAAATCTGAAATCGGAGTTGACGTCCTCATCACAAATAAATTGATCATACTTGATCTTGGTATTGCCTCCCCCTTTTCTTGGTAATCTTTCTCAACATGAATTGTTTGCAATCTTACGATTCAGCACATTGTTATCTCTCATTCCATTCTGGCGCTATGCATGAAAACCTTCCCTTTCCATGAACCTAAAATGTCTGCCATTTGGCATGCGACAACAAAAGCATAAATTCAATTTTTTTTCAAAAATATCTGCTTCTCAGTTATCTGGACGCAACGCTGCACTTATATAACAGGGGTGGGTGCAGGGAGGGGGAGATTCCCCCTTCCCGCGCGAAGTGCGAAAGCTCTGACGTTATAGTACCTTTTTGTTTAGGCGGAATGTTAGTTCGACGCCCTGGCTGCTTTTCCGTTATTTTGGAGGCAATACAGGGAGGGGAGGGGGAGTTTCCCTCCTCCCGCGCGAAGCGCGAAAGCTCTTACGTTTTACAGCGAATTTGAGAGAAAGATAACGGCTCGTAACAACTTTTTTTAGGCGGAAAGTTAGTTCGACGCCCTATGTTCGGAGCAAACACACCCTCCCCGCTCGGTCGCTTCGCTCAGTGGCGTATCTAGGGAGGGGGGCAGGTGGCATGTGTCCCGGGCGGCACTTGCAGGGGGCGCAAAAAAAAAACGCAAAGGAGAGAAAGAAAAAAGGGGGAATTGAAGAAAAATTATGCGCCCCCAAATCCGCAGGGTAAATGCACTAGAAATCGAGTTTTTTTAAAGGTTTGAAATGCGAATATCTTCCAAATCTCGGTCACTTTGCTCCCTCGCATAATTATTTTCTTTCGGGGTCTCGTAATTTCGCGCCGCCAGTATACAGTTCTTAAATAGCTTAAAGGGTTCAAAATTTGAAAAAAAAATAAGTTTCATATGACTCCCGGCTAGATATTGCATCTCCAACATAGGATAAAGTGTATAAAACAGCATTTGCAACGGTTCAACTTTTGAAAAAAAATCTCAACTTCATGTACCCTTGCTGAATTTGTCGACTCTTTCTGAAGCCTATAGGGTTTTCGTTAGTTTTGCTCCCGATTGTAGAAGTGAGTGAATAGAAAACCGTTTATCAGTGTATACAATTCGAGCTTCTCTAGCGCTTAATTGTGGTGGTCAATTGCAAAATTTCCTGAGTAAAATGCTCAAGAAATTGCGTTTTTTATAGGGTTAAATATTGAAAAATTTGCTGCTCGGTCGCTTTGCTCCCTCGCTTGTATAATAACGTAGAAAAGTTCGGGCACTCGGGGGTGGGGGAGCGTAATTTCATTGTTTGCCCCGGGCGCCATAATCCCTAGATACGCCACTGGCTTCGCTCCCTCGCCGTTCACCCCCCCCCCCCCCCCCCCAATCATAAACACGGATCGACACCCTTATAAATGAAAGGAGGCAAATATGTCATTCCCAGTGAATAGCGTGGAGTTGAAAAACATATTTGGATTTTGGAGAAAGTGAAGGAGAGAGAGAGAGAATGAGTTTATCGATGTGGAAGGGAACCGAAATTTTCCTTTTTATGTATAGGCCTATTTCTTTGTTTTATGGTTCTCGTGGGCTGTCGGTCTCATTGACAAACATAACACCAGGATGCAATTACAGAGAAAATTGAGATTAATATTTATTTTTAAAAACACCAATAGGAAGATGGACACATCGTGAACTGGTGTGCAAGTGATTGGTAGAAGCCAAATAGCTGGAAATAAAGAGGGGAAGAGTACGCTGATAGAAAACAAAATACTGAGAGAAAAAAAATAATTAGTTACACTATGAAGAGGAGTGTGGATCGGTTGCATATCACTCTTTTAGTGATTATTTTCACATATAACTTTTGATTTTGACTGTCACTCAACTTATGTGCCAGCATATTTTCAAAGTAAATAATACATGTGTAATGAATATTATATTATAGTATGTTATGTCATATCATATTAGTCAATATAACTAATATTATGCCACTGATCGATTATTTTTCACTGATATACGATATTTGTAAGTAGGCTACACTGTCGGAAACAGTTACAGAGGACTAGACAATGTTTCATAATTATCGTAGAGGGCTTATAAAATAGAATAAGAATAAAAGCCTCTATTTGCTATACATGTAATTATATATTTTTCTGCATTATTATTTCACGAAAGGTATTTCCAATGTCATTTCTATACGACCAGTGGGAATTCCTATCAGTATTGCAATTGAGTATTTTCTAAAAAATAATTCGAAAATCATAAATTTGACCAAAATCAGCATTCTAAAATATACCTGAAAAATAACTTTAAACCTATTTAAAAATTTGGAATAAATAATTTTAGTCATGACATTATCTTTCTAAAAGGGTATGTTTCCAAAAATCCTCAAAAATTCCCATATTTGACCAATTGACAACAGACTACTATCTCTCTTCTTCAGAACCTCTCTCCCTCCCTCTCACTCTCTCTATCTCTGTGTCAGTCATTCACCCATTTCCCCATTTTGTGTTCACATCAAAGGAAAAAAAAACTCACACCAAATGCATTTATTTCATGCTGAATTTCGTTTCATTTAATACAACAAATTACATCTTTTGATTAACTTTTACAATTGCACAGGCAAATGTTATTTTCATTTCATTACATACTCAATAATGTGCTTTAACAGAGGATCAAGCATAACATATGGCATGGCATTATAATGATAAAACAAGGACATTATGCAATATTTACAAATTTGTCCTACATTATGGATCTTTAAACAGGACTATAGGAAACTTCTTGATAGGTGAATCTATCCTTTGTAGAGAACCAGAAGGGCATTAGTTCTATGTAAACTGGTATGAGCTTACAGAGTTAACTGCCTTCTCACTCTCAACTGACAATATGTAGGAAATGTAAGAATGCCTATCCAACTGAAAAACTTCCTATGAACTTTGGCTAATACAGTAAAATTTCAACTAACACTTATTGTTTGTAAGTATTAATAATCTGTCCAAGAACAATTCTTATCATTTAAATCAACAAAAAATAACAACCCTTTAATCAAATTTTGTTCAATTGTCTGTTATATCCATTTGAATTGATATTATGAATATGTTGTATTAATTGTTGTCCCCATGAGATAGATGTACTCAAGGTTTATTAATCAGTCTATGCCTCTTGTAAAATCAATATGTAAATGGACTTACATACACAGCTTTTGATTTAATGAAATAGTTACCTACAAAACATATTTTTATTATATACATTTACATAAGGTTATGTAAATTAATACAAATTGTACAATTCAGTACTCTTAAATGAAACATGCAATTGAAAATGCTTTCCACAAACTGGTTGTCCAACATTATCATTACGGACAAATGAAATTTTCAAATTAACGCAAAAGCCATTTTCGCAGAATTTCAAAAAAATTGATGGAATTAAATCATTTTGTGAATCTTGACCCATCACAGAACTTGCAAATGTCCATCTCCTCCACAATATCATCACTGGAAAATCTTTATTCAAACATGATTTCAAACATTCATTAGACCATAGTGGAACCATACTCAAGAGGAGTTTGCTGTCATGCATATTCATGAAGACTTAAGCCTTAATATCCATATTAATAAAAGCACCATATTTAAAATAAAATCAATCAGTTCGTGGACTGAATTTAAAGCAATTTATGTCACAATCTATATTCCGTCTTTTATACATTATACATGTATAGTAAATTGTCAAAGTAAATACATGGACAAAAGCAGATACATATGGACTGAACTGAAAAGCATCTTAAAAATAGATATACCTTGTAATTGTGTTATAAGATAATGCATAATGTTAAGTGCTTTCAAGTTCTCAATAATGACAAAGATTTCTTTTGGCTTTCAAAGTCTGTTATCAATGACAGAATAACTAATTTCAATGCTATATACATGTATGCAAGTCTGTTATAAGGTTTTCTTTTATGCATCATCATGTTTGACCGACAGTCCACAGGACCGATAACGTCAGTCTTGTACATTCTAAGTTAGCATAGCAAAATAAGGTGGCATGAAAAGACGCGTCTGGAATGCAACATCAAAATCTGATGATCGGTCTTTTCTTTCTTTTTTTCCTTGCTTGTCAGAAACTTTTCTGTGATTTGTGCTCCCTCTTTTACAAAATCCTGGGTAAAACCTTATCATTAGGACATAGACCTTGGTTTGACTACTCATATCCAATCTATCATTAAGATATGTAAAATTACAACTTTTTATTTACTTATATCACCAACAACTATACCTTTTGTATTCTGGACACGTCTTTAGATACCAATGCATTTCACTGAGCTCCCTAAAATAAGTCGTCACAAGACTGACATTGTCCGTCCTGTGGGCTGGCAATCAACTGGGTTTTAGCCAATTGTATATATCGTCTGTTTGGTGCCAGAAAAGCATTAAATCTGTACAAATGATGGGACTTAATGCCCTTTTAGATCCAAACAGACAATATATGTGACTGAATATAAAACACTTGTGGTACAAAGCAGTAGTGATAGATTCTAAAACAACATTCCATATATATATACATTAATATAAATATAATCATAAAACAATTAATTCAATTACATGTAACTAATGGATTGAATTCAACATTTTTTTTGTTTCAGAAAAGTCAAATCTTTTGACCAGATATACATTTCAAGAAAATAGGCATCTTAAATCCTTTGTGATGATCTGTGAGCTACAAGACAAAACTCACAATTGATTGCGAGTTACAAATGTCTTATGATCAATAGATATCATTATCGCACATTCCAGGTGAGCAAGAACATTTAAGTGAATGCCAACTCTACCTCAAAATCTGCACAAGCCTTTCTCACTATTAGCTGTTGAGATATTTCACTTCAAGCACTTGTACTCATCTGTCAGATGCAATATTTAAGGCTATCTGTTTAGATATTTGACTGTAAACTTGCAATCAACAGTTGGATGTAATCATCAAGCTTGGCGAATAATATATTTGATAACAATTACTTGCAATCAACCTTAAGTTGCAAACAACAAGATTAGCTGCAGAGATATTTGCTTGAGAATAACATTTGCAATCATTAAGATTAACTGTCAAAATATTTGATTGCTGTCACTTGCAATCATGCAGGGTCTATCCACTAACAACTGATTACAAAAAAATCCTCATCCTGATTGGATGTCATGATATTTGATTGCAAATCTTGCAATCATTTCTTTCTTCATACCATACAAACATTAGCAATCTGATACATTTTCTTTTAAACATTCTTCATACAATGTAAACATGAAAATAGCTCTTTTACAAGTTCTTCAGTTAACAACACACACAATTAACATGCTTGAACACAATAAGAACCAGTAATAATATCATGAAATATTTTAATGTAGGAATCATACTAATAACTTGTGAAGACTATACAATACTACTAATACTATTGTGGCTACTAATATTAAATACTATTTTCTACTACTGACACACAAAAGTTGTCAGTACCATACACAATTATAATATATCATTTACAACAAAGACCTTTCCTATCAACATTTCTTTCATATCTTCTCCTCTTTATTTCACAATTTGTTCAAAAAACATTTCAATAAATTACTATTTGATATCAATAATACCATGTCTTATACATGGCACATAAATATATATATTTCTTTCTATATATCCTTCTCATTTTCATTAATACTTCTTTGTATACCTATACAGCAATTTATATTCAGTGTATTTATCTATAACATTCCTAAAAATAATTTAGTTAAGAACATGTTGCAAAAACACTCTATTTCTCAAATAGCCACAAATAATATGCATCTGTAAAGCTAAAACAAAAGTAGCTAAAAGCTCTGTTTCATAAGTCTGCTAACATCAATATGTCTGTAAAGCTTTTCATAATTATATCATAATTACCTATTTCTAATAACTCATTAACAACAAATCAATGTTAATAAAAATGTATTAAAAAGCTCTACCAGCAAAACTAAGCCATAATTCAATATAATTTAGGCCTATTTCTAATAACTCATTAACAACAAATCAATGTTAATAAAAATGTATTAAAAAGCTCTACCAGCAAAACTAAGCTATAAGAACCTGAGCTCCACAACTAGATAATTGTATGAGCTGCTATTTTCGCGAGGATTCTATTATCACAAATTTTGCTAGTTGTTGTAGGATTGCAAATTTAACACCACATGAAAATGAACTGGCAATGGATATTGTTAGTAGCCTGTGTTAATCTTCGCAGAAATAAACAACTTGCAAAAAATCTGTCATCGACATAAATATCTGTATGCGAAATTATCACCTTATACAGTACATGAATTGGTTCAACAGGAAGTGAATCACACACTAACATGTACCTTCCAGGTCAATATATCTGGGTACTTGCTGAATTGCTATACCCAAAATATTGAAACATTTCTATTTTCAAATGATATCATTTTCTCATTACATTGCGCACAAATTACATGGGAATTTCACAGACTATTAAAACATGTACACTTTTTCTACTGCTAGTGATAAAAATACTGCTTTGTATGGCACAATATCAATTGCAAATATGCATATTTCTTTCTATACAAGGCACATGCTTTTGCTATCTACTGTTTGTCGCTGTAAAGATCAACTCAACTTCTCTTTTCTAACTCTCATTGGTAAATACATGAGTAATATTAGATTCTGCATGCTAGCATAAAGAGGTATTATAAAAGTAGATATTCACACAAATAAACTATTTCCTAGTCTGCAATATCTCACCGACGATATAGGAAGAAATATCTTATGTGTATCTAAACAAACCAACTACAAAATATTGTGAACCATAAAACAGAGTTACAAAGAAATTCCACAAGAGAATTGAATAAAAAGAGGTGGTTCTGTTTCGGTATACCCAATTTCACAAAACTCTAATTTGAAAAGCTTGTCATAATTTCGAAGGAAATACTAAAATGAAAATATATGGGAAGCTGTCCTACATGTAATGCTAGCACCAATCTACATTCATCTTACATCAAGATGGGAAAATATAATCAAAGTGCTTATGAAATATAGTAAAACCCTGCATAAATTTAAAGGATTTTCTTTACAAGTGGATATAACATTACATGAGAGTATCAAATATACACTGTAACAGTTGAATATGTTTATGTCCTCATAAATATGTACATGTATGCACCGTTTATCAAATACATATGTATTTGATAAACGGTATTTAATAATCTGTAGAAGCATTGTGGTAAATACAACAAGAATACTAATAACAATAGGAAAAGGACAACATTTGGAGTTTGCATACTTTATAAATGTAAAATCTTTTCATTTATGAACCCTCAAACCTTTAAAGGCCAAGTCCACCCTAACAAAAAGTTGATTTGAATAAATAGAGAAAAATCCAACAAGCATAACACTGAAAAATGACCAGCCATGACATGTCACATATAATGATGTGAACTATCTCAAATCAGCATTATCAAATTCTACAAGTTACCCTCATTATTACCATGTAATAGACACATTGAAGATGATCTACAACATGCATTCTCATAATACCAGTGCTAGTATATAAGATCTAAGAATGGGGATAGATATGTCCAAAGCCTACTGCACTACCTGTGGGTCACAAAGTATATTAGGTCTGTGGAAAATACAAAAAATGCCTATTTTAATAAGGGTTATAATCATGAGCAATGTTTCACAAAAACATTGTAAGTACATAATCGCCAATATCCCATTGGAATGTGTGTTAATTCTAATATATGCATTTCAATGGGATGTCATGGAACTTGCACTCAAAATAATTTTGTGACATGATACCCTTAATTCTACGTCCCTGCCCAATCAGGATTAACCTTTCAGGAGCCATAGCTATTACCTTGTTTGTGATTGGCTAACTTGTGAATGATGTCACTTCTTTGTGCAAAGAGGCCCTGGAGTTTTAGGCCATTAAAAATGATGCTAGGGAATAAACTGGATACAAAATAATGAGTAACTTCAACCGTATAGTCTCTGATTTCTAGGTGTACATATGAGGTGCATAAAATATCAGGCAGTGTATAAGACATGTGCATCAAAGGGGAAATACCCAGTAAAATACAAACGGCAAAATATACATGTAAAATGGAATGAAAAGAACTAAGTACATACGATCAAATAGATGATTTTAAAATGTGACAAGAAAAAATTAGTGATAGTGATTCATTTAACTCCACAATTTTCCTTGTTATACACAAAGCAATAGCGAGAGAACAAAACTGAGTACAAATGATGATCCATCCATGAAAATTATTTTGAACAGAAATGACAGAGTAATCTTTCTTGCAAGAAAACCATTGATCATCAGATATTGTCCATCAACTGAAGGACCAAGTCTGTTAGACATGCATGATGAAATGAACCCCTCTTGAGGTTAAAGACCAAGGACACAGTCCTAACTAGGACTCTGGGAACCACAGTGAGACCATTCACGGATCATCAGAAACTGGTGATGATCCCAAGAAGTGGTATTCTAGACTTTCATCTCAGTCTCCTTCCAGTTTTTTGAAAGGTTCAATACTGTCAGAAATTCATGAAAACCAGTATTGAACCCAGCAATGAGATAAAGGCCAAATACAAAACCTTGCATGTGAACCATTGTGAGACCAACTATCGACCATCAGAAATCGGAGATGATCCTAAGCTACGATACTGTAGACTTCCCTACAACAGCTTGACAAGTTCTGAAAGGCAGTCTATTTTGTCTTGTGCCACTCCATGGTGTTCAGGAGCTTTCCATGCAATGTCTGTTTTGTCTTTCCATCTAGTTCCACAGAGCTTCTTGGGGTGATCTGACAGGTGATCTAATTCTAGTCTTCCTGAACTTCTTGAGAGTACTGAAACATAATCCATTTGGTTTGTGCTGTTCCACAAACAAATAAGTGCTCTAATGCACTGCATCAGTTTTTTCTAGTCCCCTTGAACTTCTATGAGAGTTCAGGAAAAAAATTCCATCTGGTCTTGCACTGCTCTACAGATGGAAAACAGCTCTCTGTATAATGTCTCCCTGGCTTCTTGTCGCTTAAAATTTCCTTGGAAGTTCCTAACAATACTCACCTGCTGTACCTGCTGTTTATAGTCCTCTAGAACTTCTTGGCAAGGTCTGGATCTGGTCTATCATCTCCTAGAACTTCTTGGGAAGTGCTGTAAGATGATCTGTCTTGTCTTGCGCCGCTCTACAGATGGTCAAGAGCTCACCACACAGTGTCTCGTGACGGAATGCGACTCTGATGTCAGGTACGTTGGTACGGGTGATTTCATTGCCTGCTGGCCCTTCCTTGCGATGGTTAGGACCAAGCCAGTGGTCTTTAGTCTATGTGACAAATTAAGAAAAATAAACAGTTCATTATCATACTGCTGATCTTTTTTACTTTCAACTCTTATGGCCAAACTTGTTAATAACTTCTCCTAAGTTTTATTTCTTTGGTTATAAATGAATATTCAATGAGTAAGTAGATTGCCAAAAACTGAAACCTTGGAACAGAGGGACTTTGTTCTCTACTCCCATTATAAATGTTTGTCATATATGCAGGTCATACAGTTGATCTTTAAAGTTGAGGATACAGCATACATAATTTCTCAGGTAATCCCTTGTGACAGTCACTCCCATAAAGCTTCTTGGCATTAATAAATTATGGCCCATATTCTTGAAAATATGTCTTAAGTCATATTAGTCCCCTGATTTACTGAAGGCTAACACTATGAACACGGTGACAAAGAGAGCGGACAATTTATGTAGCTCCTCATTGTACCCTCCACAATAGCTCTAGTAGACAAAAGGACATCCCTTCACTGCTAACTGGGCGTTGTGGCGTGCGCCTGTAATCCAGCTACCAGTGGAAGTTATAAACTGATTCAGCGGACCCAGGTTCGAGACTGAGTCACGTCTTTCGGATGGTGACGTTAAAGGTCGGTCCCAGACGTAAATAATCATATCTGATTGATACACGTCTGTAAAAACCCAATTACACACACACACACACGCTATTATGTGACACCTGTTCTACATATTTTTACAGGATAGCAATGAATGGATGTTCTTTTGTTAACCAATGCAATTGTGAAGGGTACAATGAGGAGCAGCATAAATTGTCCGCTTCTTTGTTCGTCATGTTCATAGTGTAAGTGTCAACCCCTAAGTTCAAATAAATTATTGAAATTATGTTACAAACTAAACACATATCAATTTTGTAGAGAAAAGTTATATATTTTCATTCGGTTACAAAATTAGTTTGGTTTGAACAGGATGGACAAGTTGACATTTGGCACACAATAAATCTGTAGACTAAATCTACGCACTTAGGTGCCGTTAAAACATGGCCCACAGTTAGGCAGCTTTAGAGAATACAGGCCTTTATCTTTCTCTTTGTCTTAAATTGAGGTCATTAGCTTAAGGCTCTAACTGATTCTGTTCCTACATGATTTCCATCTAGAACTTACCTCAGCATCAAAGCCACTCATGACGACACTATTACGTGCAAGCTCACACATATCACAGGTGGTTAGCTTCCAGACCTGTACTGCAATACTGTACTCCTCCATCAGTGGTTCCTAACAACACACATCAGAAGAAACAGAAGTAGATAAAATCTTGCATCTCTTGCTTATTCTTGTAAAATTGTTAGTTTTTGGTTAGTGCTTGTTTGTTGATGCTAACATCCTTCTGGCTTTCAACAGATGATATATCTTATAAAGCACAGATCATGGTTTAAGCAGTGTCCAATGTTGAGTGCAGCTATGTATTTTGTCTCTTGCCATTAAATAACACATTAAGTTTGGGCATTTTTTACCCTTTCTTATTTTGAGGCTACATTTGTGTCACGTCTAAATGAGGCTTAAAATATCACGTTTTTGTTTCATCAATCTGGGTTGACTGTTATATCAACCTAACCCTATATCTCTGATCAAATAAAGCCAGGAGTAGTTGTTGCATGCTGGAGTAAATGTCGGAGCACATAGACAGCCTGATCCGTTAAGAGTGAGCAATGGGTTTTTTTTTTATTTTCAGATTTTTATGAAATCACTTTTGAAATCACTTTCAGGCTTTTCATTAATATCTAAAGTTACTCAAATTCTTGTTTGTTTAATGGACAAGGTCCAGAAAGTCATTGGATTGACCCATTTATTAACAGGGGGGTTAATACCAATGTCACGGACGGACATTTTCAAGAAAGACTGATTTGGCCCTAGTTGAACACATGTTAAACTTTCTTAAGTTTTGTTAGCAAATAATTATAGATTTAAATACCATTCTATTGAAAACAAAAAAATATTTGAAAATGTTTGTACAGAAACGGTCAGGCCGCATTGTCATTCGCATCTTGATGCAAATTCGTCCATCCGTGACAGAAAAAAACTTTAAAGTTTTTTATCCCTTGGTGGGGCAAAAATGAAAACAAAAAACATGCTGAGCTAACTCACTAACAGAGACCTATACTATGTATGAATGAACCTTGATCAATTAAATATACATATACTAAAACGCATATGAAAATTGTCACGGACGGAGAGTGCAATATACTGAAATGGTAAATGGTGGGAAATTTCAAATTCAGAAAACTGTTTTACTGTTTATTGGTCTATGGAACATATTTCATCCTAAATATCAAATATATAGTGTGATCCCCCATATGAGTGCTAAACTATGCCCCCCCCCCCTTTCAAGCCAATAAATGACAGTTTTTTTATGGGGGAGGGAGTCAGTAAATTATGACCTATGACTTACATGCACATGTACCCTAGTTGGGCAATCCTCAACTAATCTGACACAAGGCCATATTGGCTTTATACACTCAACTCTTGCCATGAGGGCCTTTTTCCATAAAGCCAACATTATTCTGAAAGTGATAGATATTAATGAAAAAGTAAACTATATGTACGGTATGAGAAAGAGTTAAGACAATGCTTTGCATGTTATGATTTGGTTTTCACTCTCTTACATAGGTAGAACTTTTTAAAATATGAGATGTTATAAAGAGTAATGATATTTATATTGTCTATATTTTATATGTGATGTTGTAAAGCGATAAATTTTACTATCTATGATAATGATCAATCACACATAATCCTATTCTATTCTATTTGAAACAAATTATGACTTTGAGCTGTACACTAAATTAAAATACTGAATATTTATGTTTGATTTAGGTCCACCTAAAGGGATCTATTTTGAAAGCTTACAAGTACATCATATTCTACTCAACATGTTCATTTTGGTCTGTAGCATTTATTGTACATGTACATGCACTTGTACATTTGTGTATATACAATACAGGCATCCGCATTTAACATATTCACTTAAAAACTAAGTTTTTTCAACCTAAGTTTTCTCAAATATTGATATAAAATCAATTCCAAACATAAAGTAGAAAGCAAGTGGAACATATGTTGATTTAAGATAGGAACACATGTAGATTTTAAGTCAACGTCCGTCTGAGACGCTCAAAATGTCCGTCTGTGATAAAAAGCTATTCGGACATCTAACAAAAGTTAGAGCTTGTTTCAAAATTCTATGTATATGACAGGGAAGTCAATTTACTTGACTAACACTTGCAGTCAAAAGAAATTGTCAGTGTCAGTTTGTTTAGATAGAAAAGACAAAAGACTACCGATAAGTCACGAACTCCGTCTATGACACTGAATATTTAGGAGATTCTATTTTTAGGAGTTAACCATGGCAACCAAAATTTTATCAACATTTAACTTCTTCAGTGGTACCCTTCACAGTGAAACATAAAAGAGCTCAACACATTTCATCACTTTATGTTTTTACAGGCCTTCAAACTTTCAAAATTTGTAAAATATCCGTCTGTGACCGGGGGGCGTTTCATCAAGTGTCTTGTCTGTGATTTTTACCGACAAATTTGCTCTCAGCCAATCAGATGCAAGGATTTCAGTAGCTTATAACAGTTATTGCAACTTGTCATTGATGACAAGTTTTATGAAACAGGGCCCAGGCTCTAGATACCTTTGTGAAGTGGAACTGTAGAGGGTCATCAGTAGAGATGGAGACGGAGAGTCCACGGGCATGGAATTCTGGGAGAGGGTTACGATGGTAGTTGAGGAAGAGGGAGTTGTTGCTGAGAGGTGACATGGCAATGCCAATCTGACTCAGGAAATACAGGTACTGCAACACTGGAGACTGGGGAATAAAACAGAAGTAAGATACTGTATAAAGTAATACATTTTGTAGATTCAGCTTGATTTTTTTTGCAGATACTAAATGTGTAATTTCACTATGAAATCAATAACAGTAAAAGAGTGCTTTAAAACAAAGATTAAATATCAAATCAAAATAAATGTAGAAGCCAGAGTCAATACTTAGATAAATTCTCTTATAAAGCCAGTACCTCAAGATCTCAGCTGCCAAGCGACCCATCTCTGAGAATTTTCTTCACACACACCTCAAAATTTTTACAGAGAAAAAGAATGCACCATCTTGTTGGAAATTACTAAATTCTGTCAATTATTATAACTTATAAAAATTATCATAGCCTAAACACTATTGATTGAATAATAATAATAATAATAAACCATTCTTGTATAGCGCATATCAAATTATGATATAACGTCCCCATGCGCTTCCAAAGGGTTTGGATATTATTACCCTGGCTTTAGCTCCAGCAGCCGTATAGCGCAAAGTGCATTTCAAGGAATAAATCCTGCCAGGTACCCATTTAACACCTGGGTGGAGAGTGGCAAATGTGGATTAACGTCTTGCCAAAAGACGCTAGTGCCGGGCTGAGATTCGAACCCTAAACCCTTGACTTGAGAGTCAATGAACCACTATACCACGACACCTCCACAATGCAAGCCAATAGAGACTTTCTATCACTAATATTGAAAATCATTTGGATAGATGGATAAATGTACCTTTCTAAGTAGCAAGCCATGAGAGATGTTCTGTGCCAGCATGAAGGATGTGACAAGGTGGTGAACTGCACCAGCTTCACCACAGTGAGGTCTCAGCACAAAGGTGTTCATGTTCCGCTCTCTGAAAGATTAAACACAAAACAGTAAAGGGTTTATTTCGAAGTAAAACAATAAAGAATTTATTTAGGCTATGAAGTAAAAAGCTTGGTTCCGGTGTGAGGCTTCAGGACAAACGTGTACATATTATGTTCTGTGAATGATTCAAAAGATAAACATAAGAGAAGGATGTGATTATCTCTGCTATATACTTTTCATAACACTACATGTACATTTCCAATCGGGTTGCATGAAATCTATATGTGCATATACAAGTATGAGGAATGCAATTCCTTCAAATTCTTAAAGGTCATATATCATTCAAGTCATTCTCATTTATACAGTATTTTCAGAGCACAAAACACAGAACTGGAAAGGACTTTTGTCCTGTAAAAGTGGACAAAAAATAATATATTTCTTTACACTAAAAATAAACAAAACAACTAAAAATCATGTTCAAGATTACTGTGAAGATCAACTGCTTTGTAATATAAATCATCAGCTTGTAATCAGCTATCAAGTCTGCCAACTTGCATACTGTTTCAATTTCATATACATGTAGCATTATTTCAAACGTGTCTGCACCAGGGCCAGTATTCAATACTTGGGATTAACTGAACATTTTGCTTAGCATTCAGCTAGACTCAGTAAAATGGTCCTCGTCAGCTCACATCACATTTTACACTGTACTTTAGAAAGCTAAATTCTTAATAATAGTTACTGTGATGTCACATAGCTTATTAAGAAATATGCGCATTAATTAGATATGCAATTATATAATTTGCTTGTGCAAAGCTGGTAATGAGATGCATATTATGGGAACCACTGCCAGCCAATGAAGGGTTTCAAAAAATTGGCTTAAATCTGCTGGCTAATAAACACAACACAAAAAGTAAGTTCCCCCTAAATCAAAATGGCATAACTTTTTAATGACAAGGTTTCGAACAAAATAACTTTGTCAGAGTGTTCCTACACTTATTGACCAAGTTCTGTGTGAAAATGAAATTGATCCGTCGAGTCATGCATGAGTGAGCACACATTCAACGCAAAATTGTCACTTTTCAAAAGTCACAAGAGCCATTTTGGGGGGTCATTTTGGCGAATTCTGTTTCTGGTTTTTGTTCAAGTGCTGTAGTTGTTTATCATCCATCGTTTGACCCCTTCGCACCTATCCTGACACTTTTCGTGTTTTTGCACGGTTTGGTGAGCACAATTTTAGTGGAAAGTAGCGATGTTCAACCCTCTTAACTTTGAAATGGCAAAATCCATTCGGATTATTGAAAAAAATTAACATCAGATATTGCTACCAAAATGAGTTGTCAATTGTGTATTAACAAAAGAGGTAATTTTCTGTCTGGTTGAGTGAGCACACTTTAAAATTAAGAAAGAAATGCTAAAATTCACTGTTAATAATATGGCATAAAATATGACTCCTGTGACTTTTGAAAAGTGACAATTTTCCCTTTAATGGGTGCTCACTCATGCATGACTTGACAGATCAATCTCATTTTCACACAGAAGTTAGTCAATATAAGTGTAGGAACACTCCTGCCAAGTTATTTTGCTCAAAACCTTTTCGTTAAAATGTTACGCCATTTTGCTTTAGGGGGAACTTACTTCTTGTGTTGTGTTTATATCTCTCCTGGAATTAGGGCACAATACCTAGCCAAAAAAAAATCAACTGAATACAGAAGTTAGTCAGGTTGTATCTAAGTAAAAAAAAACTGACCAAAATTTCTGACTTAAGTATTTAATTGAATACCAGTCCAGATTCTCGGGATTCAATTGTCTTACCTTCTGAAGTTTTCAAAGATAATAATGTTAGGGTTGTCATTGCTACTCCTTGGCTCGTCTTCTAAAGAGTTGCGACTGATTCGAGTCAATCGCAATTCCTCCAATCAATCGCAAATTTGCAGTATCCTATCTCTTACGTAAAGAGATGCGATTGATATCAATTGTAAATTAATTTACAATCAATCATAAACTCTTTATAAGACAGGGCCCTGGCTCTAAGCATTTTTATCTACATTGCCTCTCTCCACTCAGGTGTTAAAATGGTGTTAAATGGGTACCCGGTAGGATGCGAATGGGTACCCGGTAGGATGCGAAAGTCATTGTGGGTGGATTAGCATGTGTGTGCTTGGAAACAGGCCACTGGCTGGAATGCTCCCCAGAGGAGTGGAGAATGTGCACTGTTATGTGCAGCATTGCAACTGAATCCAGTGACCGGGGTAATAATGCGGTATGCGCTTTGGTCGGTTACATTGTAACTGGTCATTGCTATATAAGAAACATATTACCATTATTACTTTATTATTATTATTATTATCGTACTGACCTTCTGAAGTTGTTCAGGACAACAATGTTAGAGTACATATAGTACAGGTAGTAGCTGTAGGGAGGGTTGTCATTGCTACTCCAGTTGTCTGGCTCTGGGCTGTCAGCTGAGAAGACTATGTCCTCAGGCTTGGATTCGTCATCAACACTATCAAAGCCTGAAACCTAGCAAGGTAGCAGCACAGTAACAAAGAGAAAGTCATAAGTCATGAAATAGCAAGACTTTTATATTCATCTCAGACACAGGGTTGGGCACATAGAGATAGAGGTTAAAAAATGAGTACTTTGACAACTACATGTAGGAAGAAATTTCTTAAAAGTTATATGCGAAACAAAATATGATTACGATTATGACATAAATTCATGGTGGCTATAAGTTGCAAAATGATGATGTACACATCAGCATTATCATAATCATCATAATCACCATCACCCCAAAATTATCAGAATCAACAACACCATGTAACTCATCAACATCATCACTAAATATTGAAAGGATTCGTGAAGACTTGGATATCTGAGATACTCACATATTTGAGGAACTTGTGAAGGTCTGGGTGAGAGCTAGGGTCCCTTGTCACCTCAAAGAGAGGTTTGAAGAGGTTCTCCAGAAGGTCTCCAAAGTTGGACACCAGCTTGTTGGACTTGTACACATCACTTCAAGTGTCAAAGAAAGGTTCAGAAGAAATACAATTACTCTTTGAGATTCTTACAACCAAACATAATGTCTGACATATTCAATGTAAGATGCAAAATGTCTTTATGCGATAAAAACAATTTGTGGGATTTAAACCTCCCAATAGAATATTCTCCCCTACCCATCACTACACAACAATCCTCAATATCTCTATTCATATCTTCCAACTGCCCAAACAACCCTATCCCAATCCTTCCATCCCATTTTTGTCCGGACGCATCTCAACCTGCCCCGACCTTTCCCTGACCAACCCAAATTTTTTTTTTTTCATTCTTTCCCTATACCCTATTACTTTTCCCTAGATCTCTCTCTCTCTTTCTCTCTCTTTCTTTCTCTCTCTTTCTCTCACTCCCTCCCTCTCACATTCCTAATGTATATCCTTTAGATACCACCTATTTATTTATCAGATATCTATCTATGTCCCATAGCTTGGAGGCTGTTGCGTTGACAATGTGATGGTTCTTGAGACACAGGTTCTCCCAAACTTTCTGTTTTCAGCTGTTGTAGTTAGCTGCTCAAAACACATTCCTGTGCACTGCTTTATGTCATCAATCCAGGTCTTAAGTCAGTCTACCCCTTCATCTTCTGCCATACGTTCCTCCTTGCAAGATGGTTTTTGTCAAACTATTCTTCCATCTAGTTACATGACCAAACCACTGCACAATTGTGATACGGGGATCTTGTTCCCCTATATAGCTCTCCATTAACTTTATCACTTTATCAGATAACTAGTTATTAATTGTGTTATATTTTAAAGTAAATCAAAGAAGCACCATCTACATGTAGATGTATATTTACATACTGACTGGCACCTTATAATCTCATGCTTTTAACTTGTTTACTTCTGTACTATTGGGAGCTGGATATGTTGTCCGAGTAGAAACACTGCAACATCAACAACGATTATGATTACACACTCATACTTGTATAGAATGGCACTAAATAACTTATACAGAGACTGAGCTTGTGTTCAAAGATGTTGAGCTCATATTTTGTTGCTGTCATGTTAGATTTTTTGCTTTCCACATTTACTCACTATAGTCTAGGGACCTGTATGAGCCAACGGATGTTATCTGAGTAGACATGATGCTTGACGGCCCATTGGGCAAGTTTGTCCCATTCATTGCGGTTCCGTCCATAGATAGACAGCCTGTATTCTGCATTCTGGTACTTGGACTCTTCTAAGTCAGCTGCTACTTCCTATGGACAGAATGGAATAATCCAAGGTCAGTAGGGGTCATAAGAATGTTTTTTTCAGTTCTTCTAAGTCTGTTGCTACATCCTACAGACATAATAAAAACAATCCAGGAATGATGTAAGTCAGCCCATTTATATTTGAATGCGTTTGTGTACTCCGACTCCCTGGAGTCCACTATATATTTTTGCAAAATGGAGACGAGACATGCATGTAGCAATATAGCCTCTTTAAGCTTGCACTTTTCTGCTTCCATATAGCATTTTTACTTTTCGAAAATTTATGATCTTATCGGATAATAAAATTTAAATTTAAGTGAATTCTCTTCCTGTTTCCAGATAAAATCTATTGATAAAACTTTTTTGCTAAGCTATTTTTATACCCTAATCTGCCAGAAATACGTTTTTTGTCCTGGGCTATATACAGTATGTCTAATTTGAAGCATGATATGACCTAAACCAGAGAAACAGGCAGTTAATAGTCTGAAATTTCACATAATTATATACAGTTAAATCTGCTTACGTTACAACCTGTACAGTAAGATCACTTGCTAATAAAGACCACCTTTCTAGTTTCCCTAGAGCAGTCTCTATATACAGGTTCTATAGATTTCCGATTTTTGTGATTAGCTGTTCAAAATACTCTCATCCTATGAGCCTATAAAGACCGGCTGCTTCTAAAGAAGACTTCTTTTCTTCTGTCCCTTTGAGTGGTCTTTATACACAGGTTTTACTTTAACATGTAAAGACCAGCTGCCTCTAAACAAGACTGCTTTTCTTCTCTCCTTTGAGTGGTCTTTATACACAGGTTTTACTTTAACATGTAAAGACCAGCTGCCTCTAAACAAGACTGCTTTTCTTCTCTCCTTTGAGTGGTCTTTATACACAGGTTTTACTTTAACATGTAAAGACCAGCTGCCTCTAAACAAGACTGCTTTTCTTCTCTCCCTTGAGTGGTCTTTATACACAGGTTTTACTTTAACATGTAAAGACCAGCTGTCTCTAAAGAAGACTGCTTTTCATCTCTCCCTTGAGCGGTCTTTATACACAGGTTTTACTTTAACATGATATAATCTGAATACCTTGATGAGTTGAGCAAAGTACTCTCCTCCAATGAAGTTATCTGTCTTGATAAAGATCTCTCTTAGCTTACTCTCTCCAATCGGGTTGTACTTGGAGTTGAACTTGTCAAACCGATGGAATGTGTTCCGATCCTGCCACAGAAAAATCATGTATTTTGTAGACACTTGATAAAAATAATACACAGAAGAGGAGAACTATCTGGCTCAGAAAATTACCAACTGATCTTTGCAAAATCAATAAGAAATCTGAAAAAAAGAAAGATGAAGAAATGCGATTGGGTTGTACTTGGAGTTGGAACTTATCAAACTGATGGAATGAGATACAATGCTAGTGCGAAGGAAAAATAATACTGGCACTAAGTACAAAAAATCCATACGAGAGCAGTTATTCCACTCTGGAAAAATAAAAAATTGTTTTAGAAAAAAAAACACGAAAAATCTGGAAAAACATGAAAAAGAAATTTAGAAATGTACGAAATTATTTCACCTTTTTCTTTAAAATCATAAAGAACTTCAGTAAGATTTTACGCAATACACACAACATTATGAAAAAATTATTAAACGACCTTTATTCATTTAATCTCACCAAAACTTACTTTTATCCTTTAAAATAAAATAGAATTTAGTGACTTGTGCTTTAAATTGAGGGGCTGGATCCTAATAACACCCATCATACATCTAACCAATTTAAAAACCGTTGTAACTTAAGAGTATTGCTTGTAGAGTTTATTAATGAGTACTTACTGCATGGACATCCAGCATGTCAACATTCATGTCATATGCATTGAGATTCATGCTGTCAAACACCTGTAATTAAAGGAGAGATGAGGACAAGAAACAGGAAAAGTAGACCATTACCTTAATGATCAACAATTAATAGATGTAGTGGAAAATGTACTGTAAATCTAACTGTTTTCACTACATGTTTCATTAATTTGCTTAACAGTAATCCATTTTTAATCCAATGTATAAACGTATAGAATACTGTATATACGCATATTGCCCGGAAACGGTTACAACACAGAAAATTTCTACATTTGTTTTTACTTCTCATTTGCACACAATGTTTTAGTTACAAAAAAATAACACTGACCTCTTTGAGGGTCAAAGCCCTTCCAAGTTTCTTGTCAAAGTAGACTTCTCTTGATGCTTCTGTTTTCATCTTTTTCTTGATGAATCGAAGGAGGTGTTTCTGATTCATGCATGATGCTGCGTGGACATGAGTATCAACCTGGAATATAATCAGAAATAAATCATTATATGCATTACAATATACTTACACTAAAACATAAAGGAACACAAGAAAGCAAAGAGCAACCCCCTGCCATTTTTGTAGTAGACACTTGATGGCAAAATTAATAATGCTGACAATTTTGTATTGTGAGATGTTTCCTACAAGTTTTCCCTTTGTGGTCTTTGGTAATTAAGCATTTGAATGTCTCACTTTTTTCATGAAATACAAATAATTTCACACTTTCAAAAATACATAGATTAGTTTGAGGGTGCTTGATTCAAGTCACATACATGAAGTTATGGGTTCTCATGGGGCTATTTAACATTCCGCTTCTTCTTCTCTCGTTGTCATGCACATCAGTCAATACTGGCAGTTACTGAGGTAGGTGACCAGGTCTGGGTTGTCTACCTCTGTGAGTGGGCATGGGGGTCTCATCACAGGACACTCATTGATAACATGTACATGTACATTCTGCTATTGACCTGATAACAGGTGGTATCGATCACAGAGAGTGGACTTCCCTTTTATGACCAACAGGTCTTATGGAATGCACGGTGCAAACCACCTACCTCCACGTAAGGAAATATCATCATCTCCTCCACCCTCGACATTTGAAGATTTGAAGGCAAGCTCAAGGATTTCTGATTGGACAACTCTATGTTTCACTGCCTGGGAGCCCTATAGACGCATTAACAGGTAATTCAACCAAATCTGGAGCCAGCAAATTATGACTCAATGCATATGGAAACTGATGACTGTGTGACTTTATTTTTCAAAAATCTACCTTTCTGAGGTTGTAGAAGTCCCTATGGGGTACACTCTTCTGAGCAGCTAGTTCCTTCATCTCATTCAAGAGGTTGTGCAGATGAAATTTGGATGACAGGTAGGAGAGACGACGGTATGAGAAGGATTTACTGTTGAGGAAATGTAACAATGTTACAGTCACAACCAATAACACATTAAGGTTGCTATGGAATATCACTTTCTACCCTCAAATTGCTATTTTTGGTATTTTACTCTTCTTTGCTGGAAATCTGATATTTAGTGAGTCTTTATAACACTTTTTATCCGGAGGACAGTAAAAGGAAGATTTACTCTTGAGGAAATATAGCAAACATATTAGATATTGTCCAATAAATTGCTATATGGGTATAACTTCAATCATTATTTTAATTTTCTGGTAATTCTTTGCTACATTTTTCATTTATATTGGTTCTTTTAATAAATATTTGAGTTCATTCAATTAGGTAAGAGTGGATAACAAGATTTATTGGTGTCAATTTGAGGAGGGAAAGGTGATTCATTTTGATCTTTAGACAATTTTGAACTGCTATTGATTACCACCACATGTAAGTATGTGGGCAATGCATGTGCAATCAATCATCAATTTTTAGTAGTCTCTGTTAATAATCACGACAACAACTCAGGGAAATTTCTGCGTCGTTGTCATCCGTGAAAATAAATGTATGGAAATATATTTGCTTAAACAGTATCCAAAATAAACCAATGAAAACTTACATGGTTCCACTGGCATTGAGGGCGAGCATATTGCTGCTATCAATGAATAGAGCAGCTGCATTTTTCACCTCATGAAATAAGTACTACTAACTCACTCATGACTGTTTCATATTTGTACTATCTCAAATGAAACTTACATGGGTCCATTGGCAATGAGGGCCAGCATCTTGTTGCTATCGATGAGAAACGTGGACCTGTCTGGGTAGGCCAGCTCGATGGGCTCGTTCTTCTCCAGCTTCTCCTGGTTCTCAAAGACCCGCATGACACCTTCCATCAGCTTCAACTCACAGCTGATCGCATCTGGAAGCTCCATCTCAAATGGGTCAGACTTGGATGGAGCGTTGATAGGATGATCTGTTCCAAAGTGACAAATGATAATAGTAATAATAGCTATATTTCTATTGTGCACATACATTTATGCATTCAGGGGATGCTCAAGGCACCTAACAAAGTAATACTATCAATTACCGTGGCTCTAGCCAAGGTGCCCTTAAGGCGCTGAAAGCATTCCTACCAGGTAGCCACTTACTTGGATTGGATGTTGATAGGATGATCTGTTTTAGTGGGACCAAGCGAGTACATGTAGGAATAACATACATGTAGAGATGAGAAAGAGGTAGAATGTGAGTGTAAAATTAGATCTTGGATTACATAACATGAACTGTTTCAGAGAGATGAAGAGAGAAAGTGTGAAACAGAGACCAGAAGGAGGTAATGTGAGAGTGCAAAATTGCACTACAGGTTCCTTCAGAAGCGCATGAACGTCACAAGTTTCACTCTACAATATACCTTGCTACACGTTTTCAGAGTTCAAAGTGGCCTTCACATTTACATTTTCAACATTGTTAATTTTTTCAACAAAATTAAGGTCTGGACTGGATGATTAGAAAAGAATCTGCTTGAAAAAAAGAAGAATCACATTAACACACAGGCCCCATTCCAGTTAGTTTTAAGGACAACTGTAGAGAAACAGACCAAAGCACCCCACATACATGTACCATCACATACACACACACACACACATTTTTTCACATACATTTTTTTTTTTTTGGGGGGGGGGGGGAGGTTAAGGTTTCAGCATAATCATGAAAGGTGATAAGAGAATCCCAACACACTCACGCTAAAAAACACCCAATGACAAACTGCTCTGATAATGATAGAAAATTCAGATGTCATTGTACACAGAAGGTTGAAGTGAAAGACCGTTATACATGATATCAGGTTTTGTAATGATTTAAAGAAACAAGGCAAACAGAACGATATCTGGATTTATTCACCATGCTTCATAGGCCAAAGTATTGACATTATGAAAATTGTTTGAGCCAAACACAAACCTAGGGATTCGACTAACATTACAGTTTTGGAAGAAGTTTCAATAGGAATCAATATATAAACGAAAATATAAATATGAGGTCCTGAATAGTAATATGAATAGCAAAATCAAAATGGTGAAACATAATATCACGAGCTCAAAAGCTCAATATACCCCTAATTTTACTAATATTTTTCATCTAGTTAGAGTTGAGTGTCAAGTTGTGTGGTGGCCTATACAAGTTAAGAAGAGAACTTTAAAGTGCAATTGATATGTTTCATCTGCTTTTTCATTTTCAGACCAATCCAAAAAGGTATTTGATATACTGCCTTTTCTTTGTATACAGCCCTGGAAAAAATTATTAGACCAGCTCCTTTTAAATGCGTATGTGGGAAGTGTTGGCTACACCAGTAATTGAACTTTCATATTGATTTCTACTATCTAAACTCATAATGAGTGGATGATTACTCCCTAAAACAATTAACGTCTACAATAACTAACCCCTCTGACTGACAATTACCCCCAGGGTAATTACCCCTAGAACAATCTCCCCCCCCCGACAATTATCCCCAAAGAACAATTACATCTAAAGGCATACCAGTATGCACCCCCAATGGACGGATACTTGAGATTAACTAACAAAATGAAATTATCCTAGAGGGTAATTGTCCCGGGGATATTCTCCTGGGAGAGGGATTTTAGAATAAATGTTCTGGCACTAATGGTCTTGGGATAATCTTCCAGAAGAGTATGCCCGATTAAGCCATGTTCACTTCCCTAGAGGAAGTTTGTTCAGTTCTTGGTAGAAAATTGCTACATTTGATGATAGAAACCACTGGTAATTGTAATGGGGAGTAGTGAGTCCATTAATAATGAATTAGCCTTAATAATAATCATTTTCCTGGGTCCATAGGCAATGGCCTTAACACTACCTGTATGCCTCCAAATGCAGCTGGTCTAATAATTTTTTTTCCAGGGTTGTACATGCACTGTAGTTACAAAGCACTGCACTTTGTGATACATGATAGGATAAGAAATATTTAGAGCGACTTTAAAAAAAAAAAAAAGCTTAAAGCGCACCTTTTCATTAACATGGTATAATCAAATGAATTATGAAAAGTAAATGTACATGAACCATGAATCTGATAAAAAGAGTATTCTAAACAAGGTTGAAAAACAACCATAATGTACACCCACGTACACATTTACTTGCAACAGTACATGTACTTCATTTAATAGGGCACAGTGTAGTTCATGCTTTCAGTAAATTTAGCTTACAAATTAATGAAAATTACAACACTAAGTCATAAAAATTATTGTTTCTTGAACTATAAATTTTGTCATAAGTAAAATGTTTACAGGTTCCTTTTTTTTGGGGGGGGGGGGGGGGTATTCTAGTTGTAAAGGCTTACACAACCTTGAAAATCACATGTACAGTCCCCTGAAAACTTCAAAGTTGAAGAAAATTGGCAGAAAAGAGTGTTAGAGAGCAAAACATTTACCACGGCAGTTTACCATTTTATTTTGATTTCATTTAAAAAAGAAAACAATTTTGGTAGAAATTGTTCCTTTTTGATAGAGCCATATTGGTAACATTATGTGATCTCCCAGCAGAGTGACACTATGGTGCAATATACCTCACATCAGGATGAAGCACGTCACAGAAAAATGAGAGAAAATCCTAATTGTGTGCAAAGATTTGTTTGAAACAACATCAAGTTAAGTTTGGATCAGATTTTGGTAGTTGAGGTAAAGTTTCATGACAGCAGATCAGTGAGAAAAAAATGGGTTCACACACACGTAAACAACTTACGCTGCACTTCTTTGTTGGGGCTTTTAACCTTCTCCTGCTTCTTAGCTTTGTTGTTACTTACTAATACAATGTAGAAACACAACAATTAATAATTGTGTATGTTTGTACGGGAAATTATATTCTATTATATTATATTATATTATATTATTATATTTATATTATAAACAAAATTGTATGAAAGGTACCATTAGGTTTGTTGCTACTTACATGTAGTAATACCATGTAGAAACAACAATTAATAATTGTGTAGTTTTGTCCTGAATATGAAGTTCTTTCATAAGAATTTTAGGTTACACATGTAGGTACCACTCAAAAATTTGAGGTAAAATAAGTGTGTCTGAATGCATTTTTGAATTGCTGATCCTAAAAAACTAGCAAAAATAGAAATTGTGTTTATTATTTTCTAGTGCACTATCAAGACACATGAATACCCGACAATATAAATGCATATCTACAAATTATATTTTCTAGAAGTATGTCATCTGATGTACATTTTCCTTGGTTACATGCATCTTTCCATTCTGATCTTTGGATTGATTTATGTTCTTTACTATCCCAAACACTTCTCACTCACATCGTTTTACCCCTCAAAACTTGAATCACTTTTAGTGACCATTAATTTAAATGGCACTCTGATAGTACTTTATGATAGCCCTAAAACAGATATTCATTAATTCAAAATGTTTTTCTTCATCTAATACAAAATCACCAAAGTTGCAACTGACTATTTAAAAAAATGTTTCTCATCATCTAATACAGAATTACCCTGGTTGCAAATGACTGTCATTGCTAGTAAATGCTATGATATAAAATACTCACTGTGTGCATCTTCAACAGAGCTTGATTCATCCAGATTCAGGGGCTTACCATCCACCTGTCTCAAGAAGTAGGTAGTGGTCCTTGGGAAGGTCTGGTTGGCAAGCTCCATGTACTTCTCACGGATCAGCAAGGCTTCCACAAGGGATAGAGAAGCATGGTGAAGGTCTTCAGGTGGAACCTTAAGGAATGGGAAAGGTAAAAGGATAAATGGTCATGGATGACAAGATCAAAGGGTTTGTATCTTATCTGAGGGTTTGCAAAAGTACAATCTATGGACCTCAGGGAGGTCTGCATGGCAAGCTCCATGTACATCTCATGTAACAGCAGGGCTTCCACAAGGGTGATGGTTTACAGGTGGAACCTTGAGGTACTTGTATAGAAAAGTACAATGCTAAATGACAGACAAGATCAAAGGGTTCAATAGTTGTCTTTGGAAAGGTCTGCATGGCAAGCTCTGTGTTCTTCTCACTGATCTCTGATGCAGTTTGCTGCCCTACATGTACATGAGAAACTCAAGGACCAGCAAGTCTTCCACGAAGGCCAGAGAAGCATTGTAAAGGTCTTCTACTTAAACCTTGAGACATGGGGACTTAAAAATATCATGGTTAAAATTAAAATAAAGGAGATATGTTTTGCACTCTTGTTATATGGACTAGACATGTAAACATCAAATTAACAATGATATCAGAGATGGATTTTGCCCTTTACCCAGCATATTTGTCCCTATTCCAACAGAGCTAATTCTGTATTTGGCCTTCTTGGCTCACCAAGAGATGTTTAACCTTCTCCAATGAAACCTAGTAATTACATGTACATCCTATCATTTAATAATGAAGATGCTAATGAAATTTCGGATCAAACTCACCCCACTCGTATCTTCACCACTAATGGACACACGCTGGTACTCTAGGCTAAGCTGGGATGTCATGTGGCTGAATCGTTCATCCAGGTGGTCGCTGCCGCTGGCATCGGGCCGTTGTGAGAGCTCATCCTCGGCTTCGTCCTCCATTTCAAAGTTCTTGGAGTGGGATCTAAATCAACCACGCAGAAAAGATATTACAATTATGGTTATGTAAATCTTGGTTAAGACTTGTCAGATTGAACAGATATTTTTCTGGATGACACAGACACATACATTTTCGCTGGTTGTTGTTTTCTCAATATATTAATACCTGTGGCAACTTACAATACATGTTTGCATATCACCAGCTCACTTTCACAAGTTAAATTTGTAACCCTAGTCACCCTACAACATTTCCTGACATTTGTAAAATTCATGAAAATAAAACCCTTGGAGAAATAATGGTTTTCACAGAAGTTCTAGTAATGCGAGTATAATACAAAGTTTTTTATAATTTTCCTTGAACACTTCACCTGATTTAATGATATCTTTTTCATTCAGTGCTTACCATGTATACACTTTTCTCAAATGGAAAGAAGAAACAAAGATACAATTCAAAGCACTGATCAGTAAGTATTACACAAGTACATAAAGTGTTCCTTCTTCTTTATCCAGTCTGGTACCACCCTCCAATGGCACAGTATTGTACCTCATGCCCACGTATACAGAGGAAGTAGAAAAAGGTGCTTCAGTTGAACTCCATGTGCAGCTTCAAAAAAGTAAAAATTCATTGCACTTTTTTCTTTAAAAAAAAATTTCTGCTGTATTCAACTATCAACCTGCACTTGACTTGCACCTCTTGTAGAGTGTATGCTTTTAGACAAATTTATATCCTCTAGCATAAAATGAAATCATACATGTACAAAGACATACAAGAAATCAAGTCAGAATCTCTATTAAAAAGGAAAAGGTTGTATATGACAGTTGCAACTGTACACCAATGCAACTTGGCCAAGTATGTATTTATAGATCTATAACCTGCAATGAAAAACAATCTTTATTACTGCCTAATAATAGCTCGGAAAGAGGCTCAAAAACATCTCTCATGTATGTTCATATAAAAAGTGAAACCACCTAAATGGACATGTACGTGTGACTGTTTATCTCATCCAAAGATGTCTACATGAGAATCACAAGCCACAAGTTAAATCAAACTTCAAACAAAACAGTTTGTTGATTTTTTGGGAGGGGTTTGTATAGATTTCTCTGGATTCCATAACAACAGAGATGTATTCAAATTTTTAATACATGTCCATACAGTTTTATTCACAAATCTTTTTGTGTTTTTTTAAGAACTATGTTGTATGCCGTGTTGATATTTTCTGCAATTTAAAATGAAATTTCTTGAGATGTTCTTGAGCCTTTTGCTCTGGACCATTTTCATTTTCCACATGATTCACACCTGGGAACTGTTTCATGAAACTTGTAATCAATAACAAGTTACAATAATTGTTATAAGCTACTGAAATCCTTGAATCTGATTGGCTGAGAGCAAATTTGTCATAAAAATGGGGTACCGGTAGTTGTTATTGAAAACAAGTTTCATGAAACAGGGCCCAGATCCGTATAATCCTATAAAAAAAAGGGTATTCTCATATAGACACAACAAAACTTACTGGAATTGATAAACAAACATGTATACAGTGATTGATGATTTAGTTACAGTATACATATATCTTTACAGGACCAATCACCAAAATGAATTACTGTATATATATATATATACCATGGTTGGGTTTCCATGCTAATACTACAGCCCAAATTCAAAATATTAGCCTCTCCAGTTAGTTCTGTATTAAATGAAATATTGAGGTTTATATGTATAAATTCCTTTATAATTACAGATCAATTGATTCCAGCTGCAGCACTAATGTCTTTTTGCTAGACACTCATCTGCATTTGCCACATAAATTTGTAGTTTTCTTAATTAAACCGATAATTCTAGGTATCTATTTCAAACTCAATTTTATTCTTTTTTTTAATAGACTTGAGCGAATTTCTGACCTTCATAACAGATCATTTTTTATGGAAAGTTTGTGGCCTCATGTTATTCTTTACCAAAGAGTACAGCGCTTCATGCTTGATAAAAATATATTAATACCTTCACCATAATTAAACAATGTAAAAATAAAGAAAATTAACAACGTGCAAATAGATTAACGTGTTTTCTTATTACTCAGAATACCCTCTAAATTTGAAACCATGCACATATCCAAAAACTTATTGTACTTCAAGAGGAAATTAAAAACTGAATGCAACTGGTATGAAAACACATTAAAACATCACACAAAGGCACTCCATAGCTTTGTCAAAGCATAATACCATACATATGTCATGAAAGTAATTCGGATATTTTCTATTTAAATTTGATTGCAATTTCAATCATTTTTCATTTTTCATGCACATGTCAATTCTACAGCAAAAATATGATCACTAGGTTCGAAGTCAGACAATGTACACGTACACTTTGGAAATATATATATTTAATAATATATGATTGCAATCATAGTTTAATTGGCTATGGTATATGAAATTTTGATGATAATGGAGTGCATTTGCTTTATTCAAAATTTGAACTCTGAAAGGATTAGTAAACAAGATGAATGCGACTGCGTCTCCTATATGCCTCCGCCTTCTATATGCCACCCCCTAAAGTCACTTGATGGCTCAAACTGTTCTTGAAATATTGTGATAACCAGAATAAAAAGCTTCTAATTACATGTTAATTGACCTCTTTGACATTTGACATTACACCTTATAGTAACCCAAAGGTCTGATCACTTTATCTCCTCCTCATCATGAATACAAAATAGTTGAATATGGTGATAACGTAAGAAAACATTAATTTCACATACACCTGTATAATGACCTCTACGACCTGTCACCTTTGACCTACGTGAACAAAAATCTAATCAGTTTGTCCCACTATGGTGATGCATACTATTTCCAAGTTTCAAGTTAATGGATCAAATGGTTCTTGAGTTATCGCGAGAATGAGAAAGCGGGACGGACTGACAGACGGACAACCTGAAAACAATGCCTCCAGCACCACCTTCGGTGGGCGGAGGCATAAAAACATTACTTTCAAGATATCAATTCTCAGCCAGTTTCAATACCCCTTTGTATAGCCAATACAAAATTTGATTATGTTTGGATTACGCAATGTTATTGTACATAGGGATGCTTTCTGTACTGAAACTGCTTGAAACTTGATTTCTTGAATATCTTTGCAATCATGTTGAAAAGCAACTCACGGCAAGGCTGTTTTGGAAGGGGTGCTGCCGCCTGTCGCCCTCTCTGGGCTCGTGTGTGCCGAACGCTGCTTAAGAGCGCTACGGAATTGACGTTGCCCAAAGCAGGGTGGAAGACGAGAGCGTGTCCAAGGTGATTCCCAAGTAATTACACAGCAAACCATGGGCAGTTAACGTGGTGTGATGTTGAAGAGGGGAGAAGGGGGGGAGGAGGGGAGAAGGGGGGGGGGGGGGAGGGGGGAAGGAGGGAAGGAGGGAAGGAGGAGGAGGAGGAGGAGGAGGAAGAGGAGGGGAAGTGGGTAGTAGGGAGTTGGATGATAGTATGACGATGGTAACAGTGGGGAATTGGGGGGGGGGGGGGGAGGTAAGGGGTTGACTGATGCATGAGGAAGGACAATGTAGGTAATAGTCCAATAATATAAGGTGGCGAGTAAGGTGGCGAGTGTGATGTGGAAGGGGAGAGGGGTAGTCATTTATTATCACACCAGGAAGGATAATGTATGTCCAAGATCAAAAAATAAAGGTCAGAGATGGGAAGAGATGTCAAGAATGAGAAAAATGGACATAAAGTAATGGACACCGAGATGAAGTTAAAATAGATCCCCTTTATATGAAGGGTGACAAGAATGAGATAGAGATGGTGCATTAGTAGCATTTAAGTCAAGAATAAAGACCAAAGGGTTATTAAATGTCAAGGTCAAATATGTAACCGTTTAAGGTCCATAATGAGAAATAGGACATGAAGTAATGGATTTAGATAAAGGAAAGGAAGGGCCCCTTATATGAAGGGTGACAGAGTGAGATCAAGATAGTGAATTGAGGTCAAGAGTAAGACTACCAAACAGAGAGTCCAGAAAAGATGACAGTTGGTAAAATTAGAGCAAAGGCATATTACAGATGCAGTTGATTCCAATGGTGCACGCAAAGCAATTAGGATTTGATAATGATAATAATTAGTAGAATGTTGAAGAAAGGAGACATGTTGTAATTACCCACAAAGAGATGTTCAGCATTGTCAGCAGAGAAATACAATGTTGGAAGTAAAAGGGTGTGGTCAGGAGGAATAGAATTAGGAGGGTGTTCATAAGGAATAGGGTCAGAAGTCACCAAAAAAATAGACATAGATTGGTTTAAGAAAGCAAAGCAGCAATTTTTAAAATTTTTTAAATTAATTAATTAATGGTCAGATGTTCGTTGCAATTTCATGAGGGGGGGGGGGGGGGGGGGGCAATTGCCAAATTTGGTCAACCGAGGTTAAATCAGAAAAGAAAATTAATTTTAGACACATGGAAATAGATAAGGAATTTGAATTATTTCAGAATAATTAGAGAGACAGGGGATACATTTCAAAGGCAAATTCAGTTATAAAGCGATATGCCATTTGTTGGGATTTGAGTTTTCAAGGAGATAGCAAGAATTGAGAATGAAGTTTAAATATTCCACAAAGTTGAAAAGAAATTAATTCAATATAGATATATTTCAGTTCATATTTATGGTAGAATATTGATGATACAATAACCAGATGAATATGATTCATAGTTAATTAATTGATGCATAAATTTCAGGGACACATACAATAATAAAGGAGTGGGATTTAATTTAAAAAAAAATCAGTCACATATGACCAAACAATAAGGCAGAAATGTTAGGTTATTGGTATGGTTTGAAGTTCATTTAATTTTCACATGGAATGATTGAAAGCCAAAAATGGAAAGAATGAAAGATGGGTTGATGGTGATGACATGTGGAAGGAAAGGAAATAATGGAGGGATCAAAAGAGAAAACAAGGAGAAACACACGTTAGTTATCATTTTCAAAAGCCAACTTCAAAAGGATTAGGTATTCAAACAGCATTATACAGCAATTCAAATGAGAACAATTCATGAAATGAAAGTGAGAATGAGAGTCAGTTTACATCTTTCATGTGCATCTCATTCTCAATCATAAAATAAATAGCTTGGTTTAATCTGATATAATGTTCTTTAAAAAGAGTCTCACATGTTAGGAGCTACATCGCCCAAAGAAGGAAATAATTTCTTCTGGATTATTTTAGTATCCTTTCATATGGCAACCCGTATTTATTTTCTTTAAATTTTCTTTTTGACGGGTTATACGGTGAAAGTAAGTTGAGTCATTCACACTATCAAATCGATCAGATCAATCCAAACTATTTCAGGTGTAAATGAACCTCAGATCAGTTGAGTATACAATGAAATTCATGAAATTCATGAAATTAATTCCATGATAACAAATTACATTGTATAACATAAACAACAATTAACACAGATACAAACCTCCATACTTCCTACATACTCCATACAACCTTCCTGAAAAAAAAAGGCATTTTCTAAAATCAAGCCCATTTCCAATCAAGTTCAGAAGTATTCATGTTCTATCAAATCAATGTATATGACATGTACATTTGCATGTATATATTTATGGATCAGGTATGTTGCCTGATCTTTGAATGTATTTCAAATGTACATGTACCTGTATACCAGCATTTTTAGTGCTTTCATTTCATGTCAATTTTAGAGAAGGCTTTCACATGATTTAATGCTCTTCATAAATTATGAAGTTTAATTGGATGTTTTCATGTGCATCATCTCATATCAATCTTTAATTTAATCTTGGGTTTTGACAATCCTTATACATATGATTTTGATTGTGCAAACAATTTGATATTATTGTTGCTATCATACTGTGTACTGCTTTTTCTTTGTCCTTTGTAAGTACTGCACACTATTTTAATGTTGGACCTTTGTACTGGTTTTCATGTATGCCCGTATTCAATTCAATACTAAATCAGAAATATTAGAATCTTACTCACTGCTGGGATTTGATGGAATACTTAACCAACACAGGTGTTCATTTACATCTATTGTCAAAGAATTTTATCCTAAGTGAACACCAATCGTTTCAAAAGCTTGGCAATGGGTCCCATAACATGTATAAGGCTTATTAAGCTGCATACAGGCAAATACAATCAACATGATGCCATTGTTGGGCATGATTTTTGACGTAGCCATGTATGAGAAGACAATAACAGTTTGTAACTTCATATTTAGCTATGTAATTGGTTTAAGTCGGCAGGCAAACATTCAAAACGTTAGGTGTGATATGACGATGCACTTAAGCAAGTTTGACTTAATAGCCAGCTGAACTTGAATACTGGCCCTGATTCTTATGTTCATATTATATTTGAGAAATCAAAACTGTGAAGACGGTTCAAAAGAAGGTGTCAGTGCTATAAAAAAAATAATAACATCGAGTTAGTAAAATAGTGAAATGAACACAGCAACCTCAAATTAATGTCCAACCATGCACAAACCCATTTTAGTGATTAATCGAACATAAACACAACCTGTGCATTTTTTCAGATTCCTTAAATTTATTGCTTTCCATAGAAAGCACTTTTGTATGTTAGTATGCAGATCTACAAAACTAGAATTACAAAAATCATGTACTGCTGTGTATGTTTGAACTGAATATATAGTAATTGTGACTTTCAAGGTGCTATTTATTATTTTGGCAATGTCCTGGAAGTACATTGCTATGCATCTTAATATCTAAGAAAATACAACTTGTTTTAAGAAAAATTATCAATATTTGGTCAATGTGAAATTAATTTACTTATACTCATTACTTACAATTCTATTTGTAGAGCAGTACAGAGAACTCTCGACTCATGAATATAATCAGAGGAGTAGCTAATTTCATAGGACTTCAATACCATTGTGAGTACAATGGAAGAATCTTGCTTTTCCATAAATATGTAGACTGAACTTCAACATCTTTCTTTAATCTTTTATTTCCAAGAAGTACCGATCGGCACAATCATATGTGTGCCAGGAGTACCAATCAGCATAATAACATGAACAAAAATAACGGAAATGCATTTGCAATGTGCATTACAAGAGCTTTGTAAATTAACCTACTTGCAGTTCTTAATTGGCTATAAGATAATTCCTAAACATATCCCCTGCATGCAGCAATTTTATACTGGAAGGTGAAAAACAAAGAAGACAACGTTGGTAAAACTATCCCTTAAAAAATATAATGTATGTAGCACAGGGATATCATTTGAGTAACACATGAAAAGTTAAAGGGAAACAGTAACTTAACATTTCAAACTGTTAAAACAGCATTAAATGCAGGTCTCATCCACCTTCTGACTGTTCCAATATCAAAGAAAATTCCATCTCCTCAAAATGACAAGTAATTTCTAATTCAGCAGAGAAATTCTCACCGGAATTGGTCTTAGGTAGCATCCAGAAAAAGACCACTCGGTTTCCAATATGTGAACATACTAGTTGTGACAGACATGTGCAGCATAACACAAAGCCATCACAGAACATGTCATGAATTTCAGATTCTGGGAAACAGCATGATGCAGTGAGATTATACATACATGTACAAGTATATATTTACATCAGGCCTCCTACAGTGTTACAGACATATTACATGCACATAAATATACAGCTAAGCTGATTTATAATCAGATCACACATTTCAGTAACTCCAATCCAATTTAAATCCAATACTTGTGATGAGGAAGCAAGTCAAGTACCGGTATACATGGATGTATGCTGCAGTGTATTGGTGCGAGAAATATGATATAACAGACTGTTGGATATTTACACAAGAAATTCATACCTGCTTAATTTTTGATGGATCAAAACATCAAGCTCAAAACATACTTGAATGAGGACAGTGCATTATATGAAGCCAAAAGTTTAAACCAAAGAGAACCGTGTTAAGCCAGCATATTTTTGAGATTCGCTGCCAACTGGTCACTACACTAACGAGCTGAAAATGTTATCGAAATAGCATTACACCTCAATTGGAATAATCCAATGTAAGGAGCTCAGAGAGAGAGAGAGTAAGGGAGATAAGGACATGACAGAAAAAGAAAAATAGATAGACATACAGACAGAAAGAGGGAGAGAGGGGGGGGGGGGGTATACGGGGAGGGGGAGTGAGCAAAATAAACAGAGAAAGAGATAGAGAGAAAGAGACTGAGAAGAAGGGAATAAGAGAGAAAAAGAGATAGAGACAGGGGTACAGAGACACAGAGAGAGAGAAAGCAATAGACAAGGACAGAAAGAGAGAGAGAAAAAAAAAAAAAAAAAAGAAAGAGAGCAAACCGAGATAGACAAGGACAGAGAAGAAAGAGAGAGAGAAGAAAGAGAAAGAGGGGGAAAGAGAGAAAGAAAGAGAGAGAGAGAAAGAAAGAGAGAGAGGGAGAAAGAAAGAGAGGGAGAAAGAAAGAGAGAGAGGGGGAAAGAAAGAGAGAGAGAGAAAGAAAGAGAGAGAGGGAGAAAGAAAGAGAGAGAGAGAAAGAAAGAGAGAGAGGGAGAAAGAAAGAGAGGGAGAAAGAAAGAGAGAGAGGGGGAAAGAAAGAGAGGGAGAAAGAAAGAAAGAGAGAGAGAGAAAGAAAGAGAGAGGGGGAAAGAGAGAAAGAAAGAGAGCGCAAACTGTTCTTACGCTACTGACAAGGAAATACATCATTAAGGATTTTCTTTCCTTTTATAATCAGTGTAAACTAAATAGACCATGCAATACATGCCAAAGAATGGCCACGGCATCCTGTGCTTACACTACATGGATGCCATCTACGGCAGGCACAAGAGATTTCATTGTCCCACAGGGCTCTATAAATACATGCACATGGATGGATCATTGGTCCATTATGTATACATTTAATGGGAAATCCAACCTTAATGGCAGGTTGCTCTGAAATAAGGGGAAAAATCAGAGAAGCAGATTGGTGAAAGTCTGAACAAAATCGGACAAGCAATAAGAAAGTTATGATTTTTTTAAAGTTGTAATCACTATACATATGGGAATTTCAAATTGGCCGAATAGGTAATGTCCCTGTGATGTAGTTGTGGACAACTCTCCCATTTGCTCCAACACACAAAATGACTAAAATGTAACTTTTTTCCAAAATGTATTACTGTAAAAGTGGTTTCTTTCGCGTACAGATACTTTCGCGGTTTCCATCGGTGCCGACTTTTTCGCGTGTGTTTAAATTCGCGGTCGGCAAAATCTGTGAATTCACAGTCGGCACATGAATGAATTCTTTTGTTTTACTAGTAACATCACGAACATACTCCAGTACAATGACCACACAGGAGTTGACCTACATTGCGCGGTATCGCTGTGTACCGCTGTGCGTGGCTGTGTGTGGCATGTGGCAATGCGGCAATGCGCCGAATCTTCGTGTGTGTGCAATAGTGTTGTATGTGTACAGCGTGTAAGAAGCCGTAAGCTTTGCAAGCGGCGAGTTCAAAACATTTCCTAGCGTGGTTAATTTCGCGCGACTTTTCCAAACATTTTCGCGTGATGTTAAATTCGCGGTTCAATCTCAACACGCGAAAAGCGCGAAAATAAAACCACCGCGAAAGAAACCACTTTTACAGTACTCAGTAGGCTCTCTTTCTTTCATGAGGACCTATAACAATATGCTATCTTCAATATATTTTGAGTACTGCCCCGAGGGTAAAGGCCCTTCAGAGAAAACCGCAAATTAATGATAAATTTGTGTACAACAAATTGGAGAGTTGTCCACAAGTATGTCACAATCGACTCACCAAATTGACAATTTGAAATTCGCATAGATGTAGTGATCTCATTTTTCAAACACCCATAACTTTCTTATTCCGTGTCCAATTTCTTTCAAACTTTCACCATCCTGTTTTCTTATTTTGTCTGCTTTCACACAAATCAACTTATTACCAAAGTTGGATTGCCCTTTAAGAGAGCAAATATGTACCATACCCTTCATGTACTGATATTTTTCAAGAGATGTGAAATAAATGACTTTGTTTGATTAGATTTGGCATAGTCTTGCCAGATGAGTTGGAGATGAAGACAAAGATGTTGCTGAATTAACAGAAGAGTTAACGCCCTTCTTGCTCTTAGCATACAATATCATATTCATTCAAGCCATCTAAAATGCTCATGTACATATCCTTATCTACATTCTGCAGTGACACTGATATACAAGAGGATATACAGTGTGTATAATTTCCTGTCTTTCCTATTTTGTTACTGTTTTTCAATTCAAGATCATATGTTTGATAGGCAACTGGTGATGTATCATTGTCGTCTCTCAGATCCATAATATCAGCCACTCATTAACTGCCTTTCTTTAAACAAAGGCAGACTGCTTCAAGCAAGCTAATGCTATGGTCACAACTGATTGTGCGTGTTTTTGCATCTCCTCTTGGGTGTCTTGCACCCTCCTCATAAACATACCCCCTCTTACCTGCAAGAACTCTTGAGGCAAACGTACAGACCATGTACATGTAACTGGCGCACGGTATGTTATGGCTCCATATATTGGCACGGGCTTCATGAGACCTCCGCAAGAAGCATGTGCAATGTTTGCAAGAAGCCTGTGCAAGAAGTATGATGGCTGCACATGTCACCTGCATTCATCAGAACACGTAGCCATAAACAGAGATTGTTGGACATGTCCAACAGCCTCCTTGCGTGTCTTGCATGCTCCTTGGGAAAAACTTGCAGATCCGTGCGTCCCACACGAGGATTTTCTGCGTAATTAGTTGTAGACCACAGTGAGGTGCAGTGAGGTGCATGGCCGGTAGTGACCATCGCTTTAAACCTACATGTAATACGTTACTTGTAGAAACTGCATGAAGTTGTTGCGTGAAACACACGTAAATTCTTTGTTACAGAATCCAGAGTACATCTTAAAATTCAAACCAATTGTTACTTGTTGTCTGTTGAGATACTTTGATATACATGAGTACCGTTTGATTTTTTTTTCTTGAATGCAAAGTTATCTTTCTGTACTAATTTTGTATTCTTTTTCATTAAGAAGTGGGATAGATTGAGGTTAAAAAATAGTGTTTATCATTGAAAACTTCATTCTAAATGTTGATCTACATGTATCCTGTATACCCTATAAGGTCAAATGAAATAATGATTCTTGTTTTTGTAGTCCTTTAGTTTTCTTTCATATTTCAAGATAACACCACCCGGAATGGCCATCTTGGTGGAATACTGACCTTGCATAACTGACAACCTTCTGAACCCTTGTGTTCTTCTCTTCAATGCTCTCAATAGGGATCTCTTGAGGGAACTCGTAGTTAGCACAGCGGGATTCATCCGTGCGCGAGTCCTTGAGCACCTGGACAAATCAAACAAGACAAAACCAAAACAATTTTAAAGATTAAAATGCTTATCAACTACAATTTTTGTGCTACAAAAATATTTAATTGAAGGAGAAGGCTTGATATCAAGCTGGTTTCGATAAAACAGACAAATGAGAGACACGGATCAGTGAAAGTTTGAGGAAAGTCTGACAGGCTAAGAAAGGTCTTAAAGTTGTGATCGATCATGATTTTCCCGGAGAGCAACTCTATGATTTCTTTGTACCACCAATTACAAATAATATCCCTCTTCTTGAGTGGTGATGAAGGAGATCAACAATAAACTATTTAGCCGCTTGAGGGCGTCAACAGATATTTATCAAATGCTTGTCTTTGATTGGATGACCCATGCTGCCGGAGAAGTGGGTCCAGCTTTCAGTGGTGTTGTCCACTTCCCGTCTTTTTATACCTTAACAAGGCAAATGTCAAGCGTCGTCTCGCCTGCATCTCGCTATGTGAATGAGAAAGTAAACTTTGGCCTAGCAGCCTTATTATACTAGATAATACTAGATAATGATTATGTAACATACATTTTATCCCTGGTAAATGAGACAATAGTGTTAGTGCATGCTGTTAATACTTTAGCTATCAATGAAGTTTATTGACCTTTTGACCTGTGACCTAGGTCAAATTTGACCTATTTTTTCTAAATTGACCTGTGCCTTCAAGGGATGTAACTGTGGTATGATTCTGGTGATCATACCTCAAAAGTACAAAACGTTATTACATGTACACATGTAAAGTGATTTTCACATTGACTCATTTACAAACATGACATGCACCTTCAAGAGATATACATGTACAAAAACTTATTACATGTGAGGTGATTTTCATTGAAAGTTCATTGACCTTTTAACCTTTGAAACTGGTCAGTTCTGACTCATTTTCGAACCTGACCTTCACCTTTCAGAGGTGTACATGTACCTTTTGTATGAATTTGGTGCTTTCTACCTCAAATCCATAGAAAGTTATTGTGATTCCAGAGTTTTTTGCAGAAAGTCCATAGACCTTTTGACTTTTGACCTTAGTCAAATTAGACTCATTTTTGAACTTGACTTGCGAATTTAAGAGGTACCTGTTGTATGAATTTGGTGATTCTACCCTGACATCCATAGGAAGTTATTGTAATTACAGCATGATTGTTGACAATGACGGTGACGTTGAAAATAGTGACGCCTATGGACTCGCTCAACTACGCAGGCGAGACAAAAATCATAACTCTGCACTTGTTCATATTTACCAGTGATATGTCTTACATGTTTTAATTTTTCACCATTGCTTTCTCTACAATTCAGGAGAAAAGAATGTATTACACTTCTTTCTCCAATTTAAACATAAACAAAAATGCACAATAATATAAAAATGGCCTTATTCATTTTCCCAGAGTAGCCTCATCAGCATACATACTGTTCTTCAATTCCCGAGAGCAATTATTATTACCCCAGCAATGCCAGATACCCATTTAATATACTGGAGTCAAGATCAAGGGATAAATGTGGATAAAACACCTTGTCCACCGATGTATGCACCGAGTAAGGTTTGAACCCAGGACCTCTCATAACAAAGTCAAGAGTTTTCACCAATATACTACATGGCATTTTACTGATCCTGCGAGGAACTTCATGCCTATACAGTGGAGTTGATCACGTAAGATTTAGAAGGGCCCAACTCCTTCATGACAGTTTTTAGGTTATTTAGAAAAGAATTAATATTTTGAGAGACAAAGGTGTCATCTCTGCAGGAATACATGAACATACACATTAAGTATATGAAGATGAAAACCTTTCTTTTCTCAATACATCAAAAACAGTTTTGAGGGTTCAGGCCCTTCTTCCTCCCATACTCAGCTTGAGCGAAAGACCCTTATACACTGATCATGCTTAGTAGTCTCTCCGCACTGCCGAAGGTCATTTCGCGAACTCACACGCAGTCAGGTATTTAACACATAACCCTATTAAGAAATACCTTGTGTACAAACATGGCATGTAAAATGTTACCAATTTATCAGAGAACGGCACGATCAAATGGATAAAACTGCGGTCAATCGACCACACATACACCGCTATTTGTATATCGCATTTACTAACTTCATGACCCAAATATAAATTTCACCAGTGGCATTAAATGCTGAGGTTAAAGCGTTGTTTGATACGGAGTTGGGATTTCTTCTAAGGTTATGTGTTATAAGCGACTGCGAGTGAATTCGAGGAGTGACCTTCGGCGGTGAGGAGAGACGCTTCAGCTTGATCACTCTTGAATTAGGGTCTTTCTGTCAAACCGATACTCATCAAAGCATTGCTTACCTGCTGAGCAAGGTCTGCATAGGTACTGTCCATTGGAGAGGGCTTGTGTTTAGGGAACCGAGGAGTACGGGAAGGCGAGAAGGGCGTGGCATGGTGAGGGGAACTGCTCCCAGACACTGAATAAAGACAGGAAATAAAACAGACAATGTATGTCATAGAATTACACCTAGATTCATCACCTGTTAAAAACTCTCATCTGAAAACTCCACAGGATTTTCAATGTGTTAGGGTTTGTTTGTTGTTGTTTTGTTTTGTTGTTTTTTTTTTTGGGGGGGGGGGGGGGGTTTAATGCTAAGTATAACGTTCTTCAAGTTCAAAATTTATCCCTATAGTGTACGTCTTTTAGAGTCATAGGGATTTTTAGATGCCTGAATTCTCATATTGTATTTTCAATATTTGTATTTTTTTTCTGAGGAAAACTACATGTACTCTGGTACAATATAATAATGATCAGCACATCATTAAATATTTGCAAGCTCATAAACTACATGTATTTCAAATGTAAGTTTCACATTTGTTCACTTAAAAAAAGACCCTATCTGATTGCGTTTGTGAAAAAAATGCAATTATGATAACAGAATTTCATGAAGAGAATACACGTAAATGAAAAGAGATTTAATTTGTACATACATGTACATGTAACTGATAGCATCCTTGTATGATAAAGTTTAACCAATTTTAGAAAAATAAGATGAAGTCATTACCCCAGAAATAATGTTACTGAAACTTATCCAATCTTAAAATCATTTATTGGAATTCTTTTTTTATACTAAATTGTAAATGATTTGTCATGGCTCAAACACTGTAAATGTACAAGATATAAAGAAAGGCTCAATGTAGACTTTTATCAGAACAGGTCAATAATGGACACAAGGTGTCAAGCTCCTATAAGCTCTTACAGAGATCAATGTAAATATTACACAAAGATAGACTAAATAAAAAAGAATAAAACAAATTGCACATCATGTGGAAATGTGTTTTGATAAAACCTATTTGATTCAACACCTCCATACAATAGAAGATTAGCATTACAATCCTACACTTTGGACTTCCAGATCCATTGTTTGTGATAAACTGTCCATTGCACAGCTGGTTTCATCAAGAATTGAACAGTTACATGAATAAAGGCCTAAACAGCTTGCTCCATTCAATACACCTGTTTAGAAATTTTATGCATACTTCTTGAACAACAGTTTCTCTTGACTACCCAAACGCTTGGTGGAGGCATGTCCGACATAGCAACAACTAATTTATGCAAAATGATTCCATCCATAGAGATGCCATTATGCATAGCAGGTGCACTAAATGGTTGGTAACTAAGGATTCTGGAGTGAAACATGCATGTATATGTAAATTGAAATACGTTAAACAGGTCTATTGTACAATATGTACAATGTGCAAGGAGGTTCAAACAGATGGAGTCTAAACTATTAAAGGCCAAGTCCACCCTAACAAAAAGTTGATTTGAATAAACAGAGAAAAATCCAACAAGCATAACACTGAAAATTTCATCAAAATAGGATGTAAAATAAGAAAGTTATGGTATTTTAAAGTTTCGCTTAATTTCGCATAACAGTTATATGCACATCCTGCTCAGTATGGAAATGAGGGAACCAGTGACGTCACCCACTCACTATTTCTTTTGTATTTTTTTATGTGAAATATAGAATACTTTAATTTCTGCAGATTTCACAATTAGGAAGCTCTCATTGAATTGTGTATAGGTTGCAACAATGGCAATTACACATGTTCAGCGAGGAATCAAACCTTGTTTCACATTATAACAAGGAAAAATTAAAATATTTTGTATTTCATGTAATAAAATACAAAAGAAATAGTGAGTGGGTGACGTCACTGGTTCCCTCATTTGCATACTGAGCAGGATGTGCATACATTTTTTTTGCGAAATTAAGCGAAACTTTAAAATACCATAACTTTCTTAATATTTTACATCCTATTTTGATGAAATTTTCAGTGTTATGCTTGTTGGATTTTTCTCTATTTATTCAAATCAACTTTTTATTAGGGTGGACTTGGCCTTTAAACGATAATTAATGCAAACACCTGGCAGATTATAAAGGATGTACAATTGAAAAATAACTGCCTTGATTCTTTGATTGTCTGATGCTGCCAAAGTAAACGGGAAAGATTTAGAGATATTTTGACATTTCAATGTTTACGATGCACAGTTAAATTCATAAATCGACAAACATAGAAAGTGAATGTGCAGTTTTAATGTAAATAATTTTGATTTCATTCTTAAATTCTCCTGCCTCAGGATGAACGTTTTAGATATATAGCCTTAAAAGTGTCCCAAATGTATGCCTCTTTAAAGGCAATTTTAACACCTTTCCGCTTACCGGTAATTCTGATTATTAAATTCCATATATTACTATTGTGAAAGATGGCTCTAGGAAATATAGCCAACCAAAGTAGTGGGCACACGCAACCAGTCAAGATATTGTCATTGCAGTTCGGGTATTTTGGCAATAAATATGCTCGCTTGAACCTTGTTATATTATTCATATGCACTTTTTCAAGGTTACATTTGGGTCTGTGAAAACTAATTATCATTACAACAGAATATCCTCCATTGTACATATCCATGGTTATGCAATAAAACGGAATTTGAATTATTTCCTTGTTTAGAAGAATGTTTTCGGAAAGCGCATATTTTTCATGTTTGTTACAGCAGCATCAAAGCTAGCTTCAAAGGGAAGCTGTCTCTTAAGACTCCATCTGTTTGAACCTTCTACATGTAGGTTTAATGTTCTTTTAAATCAATCAATAAAAAAACATCTTAAAGTTTCTAATCACCAGTCAAGTAAAATACACAAATCAATACAGAAATTGAAATCAATTTATTTCCAAGATACATCTACATGTACATGTACATGTACATTTATGCATCTCAAATGTCTCCATTTCAAATTGATTTTAGACAATGTTAAGGGGAAGGGGGTAGATTTTCATATTAGAGTACACACAGGCCTGCACATACATACATAGATCTGGAGAGAAATGTAACTTGACAGAGGTTGCATAGATCTTTCTTCATTTTGATCACCAATAAATGATCATCAATGAAATATTAATGAAATAATGTCACTCATATTATTCATATCTGAAAAACATCAAGGATAGAACATTATCATAGTAAGTTTCTCAACTTTTACTGTATAGGCCTATAGCTGTAGACCTTTTTACAAATGTTCATGGAGTCTTTTTTTTATTGCTTTGTGAAAAGCAAGGCCTCCCTGTTTCAAAGAGTTACACACAATGTTTTAGTGCTTCAAAGCTAAAATGTATATCAAGTTACAGACAGGTAGGACCTACATGTACATGTAAGACAATGATGCATGCATACATGTACATGTAGTATGAGTTTGATGAAATTCAAGAAAATGAAATTTAATCTTTCACACATCCCTACCATGCCTCCCTGACTGCCGCAATGCCAGGGCATTATGAACCAACAAGTCTATGACCTATATATACAAAAATGTATGGTATGCATGCCATTGTTATAGGCTCCTCGAGGCAAAATAGTAAACATTGCGCAAGGTGCTAAGACAACTGCTCTGAAGTATTGTGCAATGTGTTGCAATATCTACATGTAGATAATCACCTTTCTTCATTCTTCTTCTATCAGACTGAATAATTAACACGTTCACTCAATACATGTACCTTGTAATGCATGAAATTCCCAAACACAAAATCCAAAATCAATTCCAGCTTTGTAGCATCCCTCACCAACATTTTTTTTATGAATTACGACAAACAATGATTTTTACCCTACAGATATATCACAAAGATACAAGAGAAGTATCTGTATTGTACATGTACTACAGTGTATGTAAAACCATTTTTGTTTAAAGTGTACACATCTTGCAACAGACATTGTCACTTTTATAGTACATGTATGTGATCAATAATAAGACATTTGGATAAAGCTCTTCTCAGTCTATAAAGGCTATGGGATTGGGCAAGGGTTTCTGACACCATTGGGAGGGTTAAGATATTTAAAAAAACATTGTTTTCATTTCCTACCTGCTGGTCTTACAAGGCAGTTTGCAGCTTTACCTTTGCTGTCAATGATAGATGGAAGCGACATGGATTTCTCACCACTCTTCGCAAAATCTGTATCCATGATGGCTATATCACACCAGTTCTTTATACTGCAGTCCTGCATTACTATAGCGGGAAGGCTTTCACCGCTGCCTACCTTGTCTTTAACAGTGGCCTTTGAAACTGTTTCCTTAGCAAGGCTATGGGTTCTCATTCGCTTGAAAGGAGAGAACTTGGAGAGGGTTCTCCTGATCTTCACTAGCGTGGTGTCCCCTGAAGGTTTGTCCATCTTCTTTGATTGGTTCATGGTCAATCAGATGAAGTGTTTGCTGGGAAATGTTCTTCAAGCAAATGTTGCTTATGAAGTACTGTCTAATAGTGGTGTTTTTGTCTGACTCCTATGCAATGATCTGTCTGCATACATGTATGTTTACAACTTCAAACACTTTCACAAAAATCAATCCTTGCTCAAAATGATTTCAGCAGAGTTTTCTCAACATACAGTGTAAGTTGCTACTGTGTACATGTATGTCCCAAAGTATGTATTCAGAGAGATAATTCATAGCTTTAGGACTCCAGCAATGGCTACATGTACTTATCTCCCCTAAAAAAGAATCATTTTTTAAAAAGAAGTATTACCGTCTAATAGGAATGCACACACTACATTCAGAGCTCCTCACAAATGTTCAGCTCTGGACAACAAAACATAGCATCAACTGAAGATTTCACACCCTTTTTATAGTGATAATTTTAGACTGAACTGTACTTTGCAGCACAATTTCATGAAACAATGTAAAGTTGGAGCACAATTGCAGGAAATTGTCCGGGTTACTGCAATATTATTGATAATGGATAATTGATACAGAATGGAAACACACAAGTATTCCCAGACCACCCCACCTCCAACCAAGCCCCTTATTATATTTGTAGTTTTTGAGATTTTATTTCAAGTGCAGGGGAGTGTTTCATAAAGCTGTTCGTAAAGTTACACATGACTTTACAAACGACTTGAATATGAAGTGCCAGATAGGATGCCCAAAGTTTTTCCTGTTTTAAGAAAGTGTGATTGTATTTCCAATAACCACAATTAAATTATCGCAAAAAATATACTTAAAGCATTTAAAATGTTTGTTTTGATAAGAATGTTAATTAATCTACATCTGCACAGTTTAACTTTAGTTGATGTAGTTAAGAATGATTGAGCATCCCATTTGGCTTGTCATATTTTAAGTCATTCGTAAAGTCATCCTTAACTTTACGAACAGCTTTATGAAACCCCCCCCCCGGTCTCCTAATTTACTCCATATACTGTAGCATAATGTACTTGCCTATTGTACTGGGAACATTTTATGAAGAGATAGGTCAGGTAAACAAATTAATAGTGACAATCCTGAACAAGACGGATACACAAATATTTCTGAAAAGCTTTAAAAGTGGAAATTATATCCCCAACAACTTCCTGCTGCCCGGAGGCATCTGGGTTGATTGTGCAATACAGTTCCTTTCGTTGGTGTACAGAATAGGCGGAAGTACATAGAGGCTATCTTACAGACGGTCCTATACTTCCAGAGTGCTATGAATGAACTACTAGTAATTAAGCCATGACCTAAGGCAGTGGTTCCTGACCTATTGGCCCATGACTCAATTAGAAATTCTTGATCAGAAGACAGAACCTTGACAGAGGTGCTACCAAAAGTACAAAAGAAAGGCGTATTTATAAAACATTCCATAAAGAAACGATGGTGCTCACATATTTCAACATATTTAAGCTCTGTTACATCAATAAACAGAAAATATGGTACGGTACAGATTATTTATTTTGTATCAGTCTGCTAAAGAGGAAGTTCTTGTTTTTACCAAAAAACTAGAAATGTCCACTGCCATGCAATGCAAATGTATCCCCAGGCACTGGCAGCGATTCGAAGGAGGGACAAAGAACCTCCCTTCTCCCCTCCCTCAAACAAAAGGATGGCGTAGAGACTGCCGTCAGTGGCCTGGACTATTGTCAACACTAGGAGCAGCATCGCCAAAACAATGTATGTAGATTAGAGTATAATGCATCTTTATAGAAAATTTGAAAGAAATCTGTCAAGAAATGTGACCTCAGAGCGCACACAAGATATCCACTAAAATATGACCTTTGACCCTATGATAGGAACAATGAGGGCAGCATCACCAAAAAGTAAAGATGTGTAGATTATACCAAGATAAATCTCCATACGAAATTTGAAAGAAATCCATCAAGAAATGTGGCCTGCAGAGTGCACTCAGGTCATCCCCGAAGTAAGACCTTTAACCTTATAAAAGACAGGACACTGGAGGCAGCATCACCAAAATCTATAGGGTTCTAGATTATACCAAGAGACACCTTCATGCAAAATTTGAACAAAATACCCCCAAATATGGCCTTTCACCCTATAAAAGACGGAGCACTGGGGGCAGCATCACCAGAAATTCTATTTTAAACAAATCGCACTTTCTAGTTGAGCTTTTTGAAAAATTTAAAAAGTATTGTTTTCTTTGATACACATATTTTGATATTGCCAAATAACGCATACATATACCACTTCTTTTCTCAATATATGGCCTTTAATAAGTTTTGTTATAGAACTGATGACTTCCTTCAAAGACTACGTATACGTATGTTTGTCCATTACCTGTCTGTGCCCTATTCTACCTGCTGTGAACAGAAAAAAAAAATGGACAGCAATTATTTTCTAGAATAGGGAATAAGAAAATTAATACTTCACTGGAAAAATTAAACCTTTTACATGATCTACAGATGCTAGCAAACACAGCTGTAAATGAATTTTGTTATTTCAAAACAACCTGGAAAGTATAAACTTCCTAACATGTACATGTTTACATACATGTACATATAAATGTAGGCCTACAAATGTACATTTACCAAGTTCTATAATTAACCCTTTCAGGTCAGGAATTATGTTAAGTGCTAAATTGATCACATTTTGTTCTTCAAAATGGCAACAATATTTTACTTTAGTGCTACATGGTTCTAATAAGGTGTAATGTCTTTGAAAACCATATACATGGTGAGGTATTTTGTTGAAAATTTTGAAAAAATTGCCATTTGATAAAAATGATTTTGAACCTTTTAATGTGTTGCCAATTTAAGGATTTTAAAGCTTATTCTTGTTCTTAAAATTCCTGGAATCAAACGCAATATGGTCATGCAATGAAAGTGGACACAGTGTAAGAGAAATTTTTGCTTTTTTCCACTCATGCATCTGGTATATTTTTAGAGCTCTGAATCAAAACCACAAAATGTAGTCAGACAATAGACTGCTTCTGTAATACAAATTTATGCACATATATCCTCTGAGCACCTAATGACGAGAGCTATTCCATGAACATGCTTTTTATAAATGAGCCTCAATGCTTGGAATCCAGTTTTGCATACATTATTTATTGCTATGCCCGGCAAGCTTTCAGGTTGTCAAGAACCTTTGTTTGAAAGGTATGCATAAAATTTGCATCATTACCGAAGCGGTCTATTGTCATAAAAGGGTTAACACCTCACAGGAGCTGAGCTGCCCTGCAGCTTTTGCAACTGAACTGTGAACAGCTGTTTGAGGAAGTCAATTAGTGAATGAATGAGGATTATATGGAGGATAATCTGTAAATAATGGGTAAAGCTAAGTACAGCTTATACAGACTGTGATTACATAACTGGACTATCCTACAATGCTTGTACACATATGGGTGGGTGGAGTTTGAAAAACCTATTGTTTTCCCATCCTCTGCATGACCCTAGTACTAAAATGTAGCATTGTAGAATATACATGTAATCTTATAGTGCACAGTTATATCAATTCCCTGAAGATTTTTCTTTTAAAGAAAAAAAAATTATCACTTTAAAAATGCTGATATAAAGGAGCCCTAGTAGAAATCAATTTCTACCAGTTTGTTGCTGTGCATTAATATGTGTACATACATGTACATGTATACAGGTACAAGGACTTCAAAGTTCAAATTAGCCCTCAAAAGTGAAATTGTAGTTTTCTACAGACTAACCCATCACAGACACATGTACAGTAGCAAGATGTCCTGAGAATGACATGAATCCTGCACAAATAACTCTATAATAGTACTCTGAAGTTTGGGCATGTAACATCATACATGTATACACATATGTACAAAGCAAAGCCTACAACTAAGTTTGCATTACTTGCCTTCCATTATTTTCAAATATTTTAATCCTTCAAGGTATGACACAAGTTGTACAATGTACAAAGGCAAGAATGTTTCAGATCCAATACATTACATGTACATGTAGAGTACACGTGCTGGGCCTAGTACAACCGTACACATACATGTACATATGTACAGGTTAGAGACTCCAAGCACTACATATACATGTATGCATGCATGCAAGTGGCATGTGCCTGTATTGCAGGATGATGGCATTGTTGTCATGTGAAGCTAGTCTGCAAACACAGACCCTAATTTGACACTTTATCAAAAAAATTGTTTTGTCTTGAGAGAAGCCTAACCCAGCTACCTACTATACTGGTCGTGCCAATATAGGTCAGGAGTAGCTATAGTACAGGGCCTATGGTAGTCTTACAGTGCAGACACTCTTTAATGACTGACCAGTATTTGTTACTGCAAACTAAATGTGAAGCTGTGCTCGGCTAGCTAGCTCCAGCTGATTTCAACACACGCACCATGGCCACATCAGCTGTATGACACTGTCTAGCACAATAACGCTTCTTTGTTGAAAGCTACAATGCAGCTTTCCTGACCGCTGGGCAGCATGTCCTTTGTTTGCATGCATGAACACTGCAATACTTGCATTTACTGTAGTTTCATAGAGAAATGTACATTATGATAAAACTACATTGAGCATACATGTACATAAACAAAAACTTGAATACATTGCATGCATTATAATACATGTACTGTACATGAAAGGTCCATTTGAGCAAAACAGAATATGTACAATGTATAGTCCAGTTTGTGAACAGAGATGAATTTGACATCATTCATTGTACATGTATGCCAAATCTCGATTCAAAGCTAAAAATACTTGATATACTGTATGTACATGTAGACTACACATAATGTAGGCCTACATGTATGTGTATGTGTATGTGTACTCGATTTCCACAAGCAATATAATTTTCTTTCTGAGAACTAGAAATCTCAACAGGAAATTTGTGGCTTATGGCCTTCTTTGATGCTGTGCACTCACTGTGACAGAAAATAATACAAATTTAACACACCAATTTTACTACAAGTTTGCTTCAAACATTCTCATATTTGTAATTAAATATCATAATTGATAGGATTGAAGTAAATTGAATAAGTCATAAAGAAATGTGAGAAAATTACAATGCCCCGACTACGCTCGATGGAAAGAGAGGGGCTATATGTGAGATTGTTACTTTGCTTCGATGGGAGCCCGGATAGCTCAGTTGGTAGAGCACTGGTCATGTAATCCAGGGTCCCGGGTTGTAATTTTCTCACATTTCTTTATGACTTATTCTCATATTTCCAAGCACAACAAATTCACATTTTCATAACTTCATAACTTTTCATAAATATGGTCCATGTACAGCATTGAATATGTAGATGACACTTTAATAATGCAGATTCTGTTTTTAAAAATATTAGACATCTACATGTACATGTAATGTACATGTGTTGTTATGACATGACCAACATCATTCCACCATTAATAGTGACCTTACATGTATATTGTTACTTCCTGGACAATGACACTGAAAACATGTTAATCACCACCCGCCCCCTCCCATCCAGAGTAAAGGTAATTCCAGCATGACAGACAAGTCATCCCACCCCCACTTATAATGCAAACATGTATTTTGCATTTCATTTAAACATGCTTATTTATTCATTTTTGTTATGCTTTTAATTTCCAAGAATATATTGACGTAATAAACATGCAGGAGTATAACAACAATTTAGAACATAAACAAAACAACCCATTCCTGTGAATTGCCCCCAAAGAAATTGAGATAGACCTGCAGTCTTTGCCCACAAGGTGACAAGAAATAAATATGAAATTCCCACTTGATACAAGGTTGGGCAAATTTGGGCAAATTTGGGCGAACTTGGCACTACCGGAAATGCGAGGCTGAGTTAGACCGGAGGGTTGAATAGATCATGAAATAACAATGTGTAAGGTTTCATTTTGATAACTAAATACTAGCTAAAAATAAGTTTTTTAACCATTCCTCTCACTTTGAAGATAATTTTGCAAATTTCTTGAACTAATTTCATATTAAAGTAACATTTTAGGCAGTTTTAATCACTGCTCGCAATCACCGTGCCTAGCAGGCACTGCACTGTTTGGTACGTTACTCAGACTCGCATCTCGATACACATTTTGTGAAGGAATTACTGCAAAACTCTGTAAATATTAATCATATCTGAAACATACTGAAGCCAACAACTCACTGATTGTATTAGTTCTGTAAATTATGAATAAAACTTTTTACCGATTGTGAAGAGTTTTGCAGTTTTACAAAATCTGTATAGGCTACCCAATAGAGTGTTTTACATGTACATTCCTGTCAACCTCATGTAAAGGAATTGTCTTATAAGAAAATTGTGAGACCCATACTGGATTATTGTTTATCCATGTCATCCGCATGGAATCCACACACTCAAACGCTAAATCAGAAATAATACAGAATAGAGCTGTTCATTTCATAACACAGATGAGAGCAGTAGAGAAGCAGTGTAACAGAAATGAAAAAGAAACTCAAAATGGAAACCCTACAACTGAGGCGAAAAACAAATCGCCAAATCAGTCTTCCAGCAGGCAGTTGTGGGTCACCTCGCTGTGCCAGTGCAGTCCAACCTGCACCCAGTCCAAAGGAATAAGCCAGTTCGGGGTTAGCGCATGGTACAAATGACCCCAAATGTCCACAGATATTTTAGACATGGAGGGTCCCTTTATGTGCACTTCAGAAAAATAACTCTGGGAGTGATAGAGGTGCCTCATCAATAGCTTTTGTTTCCCCCTTTAAAAAGAATACTTCCACCTGGATATCATGGAATGCACCATTAGTGCATAATTGAATAATGATTACATGACATTCATGAGCACATATCGAATATTAGTGTCAGTGGACAGTGGGTTTTAGAATTTGGTACAGATGACCTTCATCTGCTCATGCTCAGATTGCATCCCCGAAGTGGCTTATTTGAGAAATACATCAGTACTAGTAGGCTAAATAGCTACATGTATGTAGTATACATGTACCTCCACTCTATTTTAGTCTAGAAGTAGAAATTCAGTATGGTGGTGTGACCATATTTCGCGCATGACCTAAGTTCGCGCACAGGGCAATATCTAAAAAACTACAAAAGATTTCGAAAATCTGATAGCGCTATTAGATAGAGAAAGCTAAAATAACATATGGACTATATTTTCTTTTAAGTTGGGTGAGAAATTATGAAGATATTGACAAAATATCGGCAATTTTGCTACTTTTTGCGTCAGTTTCCGAAAAATATGAAGTTACCGACAACGGTCCAAAAGTCCTCATTTTGATAGAAGATGTCATCAAAGTTGTAGGTAAAACGTGATACCAAATGATTGTATGATATTTTGTCTTACAAATGATGCAATTATCTTCCCTTTGCTGGACCGCTACGTTGGATAACTTAGATGTTAATTTACGTGCGCGAACTTAGGTCTCGTGGTTTTTATGCCCTTTTTTTTTTTTCAGTGTTTTGCGATCCGACACTGGGTTTTGAGATCGCGATATTTCCGAAATTCTTTGTCGATTAATGTTCTTGTTGAATCAAGTTTTAGTCCAGAATTTTGCTTTCCGTTTGGTATAAAACTTTATAAATAAATTATTGTAGAATATGAGAAATCAAGTATCGAATATCACATTTCTAATAAAAATTTGAATGTGCGCGAAATATGGTCACCCCATCATACCTCTGTTCAGTTCTGCTCACTGTTTTTTTCGATATCCTAGGTAGGATTTTTGCCGATTTATTAGCATATTAGCTAATATAGCCACTTATTTTTTAGCTATACAATAACATCGGTACTTACATGAAGCATGATCTGTTTCATCAAGACTTCCATTCATGTGTATCATCTTTGGACTGCTGCTCTCACGGAGCGAGAGGCGGAGAGATTCTCGGTCCAGCGACGCCCCGTCACTTTCGGTCGCATGTCCGTTGCCATTCGTCAAAACGGGTCTTCCTTGCTGGCCGCCACTAGCCATAATTGCGGATTCCGACTTACACTTTCTATCGATACGTTTTCAGAAAGAGCATGAAGATAATTAAAAAATGGCACTTCAAAATGCTACAGCTTCAGATGTCTTCACTCTTCTGCAAAACTAAGTTTGAGACATCAACAAAACATTACATCACTGACAGCTTGAGAAGGATCATTAGGCCCTACGCCATCAATTCAAGAGTTTGTTCTTAGTACGCATGCGTGTCTGGTTCCGGCCGGGCAGCCGGCCAGGCCCATAGCGCCAGGCATGGGAGGATCACATTGTTGGTTAGAGTTTTGCCCAAAACTGCGCAAATCATGGCCAAAACATGGTCAAGGTCAATTGACCAATTTGTGTAAGGCAAATGTTGCTCAACTGTTGGTTATATTCTTACCAACAGTTGTGGTCAAATTTATATGTAGGGCAAAATTTACCTTTACATTTGGTAAATTCTGTATAATCTTGGGCAAACTTAACCACATGTGTGTTAATCGTCGCCCAATAATGTGTTAGTCCCTGGGCAATTATTGGTCAATGAGAAACAACACATGTTGGGTAATTTTCACTTACCCAAAGTTAGGTAATTCTAATGACCAACACAGTTTGAGCAATAAGTGCCCAAATACGACTCAACGTTAAGAATTGGTTTTAAAAAATGACCAACCGTTTTAAGAGTGTAATAAAGCAGTCCAAGCGTCGAACTATAACTTTCCGCCTAAAAAATGTTTTGCTACTAGCCGTTTTCTTTCTCTCAAATTTGCTAAAACGCCAGAGCTTTCGCGCTTCGCGCGGGAAGGGGGAAACTCCCCCTCCCTGCACCCATCCCTGTTACAGTGCAGTATTACGTCCAAAATAACTGAAAAGCAGCCAGGGCGTCAAACTAACTTTCCGCCTAAAAAAAGTGTTACGAGCCGTTATCAGTCTCTCAAATTTGCTGTAAAACGTATTAAGAGCTTTCGCGCTTTGCGCGGAAGGGGTCAATCTCCCTCTCCCTGCACCCACCCCTGTTACATACAGTGCAATATTGCGTCCAAATAACTGAAAAGCCGTTATCTGGCTTTCAAAATTTGCTAAAACGTCAAGCAGTTTTCGCGTTTCGCACGCGAAGGGGGGAAATAACTCTCCTCTCCCTGCACCCACCCCTGTAACCATGGGTGTCGATCCCGGGGGGATGGGGTATTATATTGAAAAAAAAATTATCCCCCACAAATATTTTTGGATAAAATAAATAAGAATTATGATACATTAACTTAAAACTAATAATTATCCAAACTTATGATGTTTGATCTTGAAATACCATCACAATCTTTAATGATAAGTAAGGATATATAAGGAAATAAGAAATGCCATAATTTCAGTGCGAAAATATCGAAAAAAAATTTGTTCGCTCGCATTGTTAATCTCAATTAAGGGGTTCCGTTCATTGGCGTAGATCCGTGCATTCCTTCTTTTCATTAAAAACCATTTTGGGATGCTCTATAATGCAAGTTTTATAGACAGATTTTTGAAAAAAAATTCCTGATGTAGGAGGGGAATACCCATCCCACCCCCTCTCGGTCTCTTCCCTCAGTGATGTATCTAGGGGGCAGGGAATCACGTGCCCCGGGCAGCACTTGGAGGGGGCGCAAAAAACGCAAAGGAGAGAAAGCAAAATAGGGGGAAATGAAGAAAAATCATAATCTTTACGGATCACGCGCCCCCAAATCCGCAGGGTAAATGAACTAGAAATCTAGTTTTTGAGGGTTTGAAATGCGAAAATTTTCCAAAGCTGGGTCACTTTGCTCCCTTGCATAATTATTTTCTTTCAAGATCTCGTATTTTCGCTCCCCCAGTATATAGTTTTTAATTAGCTTAAAGGGTTAAAAAGTTTGAAAAAAAAGTAATTGCTTTGCTCGCTATATCATGTAAGTTTCATGTGACTCCTGCTATATATTGCGCTCCCGATATATAGGATAAAGTGTATAAAACAGCATTTGCAAAGGTTCAACTTTTGAAAGAAATCTCCACTTCAGGTCGGCTGGCTGAAGTTCTCTCTCAAGCCTATAGGGTTTTAATTAGTTCTGTTCCCGATTGTAGAAGTGAGTGAATCGAAAATCGTTTATCAATGTATAAAATTCGAGCTTCTCTACCGCTCAACTGCGGTGGTTAAATGCAAAATTTCCTGGGTAAAATGCACAAGAAAATGAGTTTTTTAGGGTTAAAATTTGAAAATTTTGCCGCTCTGTCGCTTCGCTCCCTCGCTTATACAATAACGTAGATATGTTTGGGCACTCGGGGGGGGGGGGGGGGGGGGGAATAACTTCATTGTTTGCCCCGGGCGCCATAATCCCTAGATACGTCACTGGCTTCGCTCCCTCGCCTATGAAATGTTGCGTCAAAAAAATTGCTACAAGCCGTTATCTTTCTCTCCAATTTGTTAAAACGTCAGAGCTTTCGCGCTTCGTGCGGGAAGGGAGAAACTCCCCCTCCCTGCCCCCACCCCTGTTACATACAGTGAAGTATTGCGTCCAAATAACTGAAAAGCAGCCACGGCGTCGAACTAACATTCGGCCTAAAAAAAGATGCTAAAACGTCAGAACTTTCGCCCTTCGCGCGGGAAGGGGGAGACTGAACCTTCCTGCACCCATCCCTGTTATACAGTGCAGTATTGCGTCCAAATAACTGTAAAGCAGCCAGGGCGTCGAACTAACTTTCGGCCTTTAAAAAAATGTGCTGTAAAACGTAAACGCGGGAGGGGGAAACTCCCCCTCCCTGCACCCACCGGTTTGGAGCACGCTTTGCGTGCTCATCACCAATTTCGCACTCTTTGCATGCCCCACAACCGCCCCCTGAAATGAAATCCTGGCTATGCGGTTGGATCCTTCACGTCTGCCCCCCCCCCGTATTGAAAAATCATGGCTACGCCTGTGCCTGTAATACTGTGTGCATAAATTTATTTCGCTTTAATTATGTTTCACCATAAACACGGACATGAGGTGAAGTCTCATCCAGCCCACGATTTGAAATTTCATTAAATTTCTATCATAATTGATTGATTATGCAACTTGGTAAGGCATAATACAGCGAAAATTACAATATCTTCAGAAACATTATGTAGGAGCTTATTTGTTTTGGTTTCAACAGCATACGCTACGGGGTAGCGGGGATGAGGCGGCTGCTCGGCTGCAGCCCCACCCCGATAATCAAATTTCCAATACTCGGGCAGCGAATGTATTTTTTACATTTTGACAAAATTACTATGAAAAGCATTGGCGGATCCAGGGGGCACTTCCGGCACGTGCCCCCTTCCTTCTGGAAGAAAAAGTATGCATTTTGACCATAGACGATCCGCCATTTTCTCGATTGTGCCCCCCGTTTTAGAATTAAGACCTTATGTTTTGTTTTTGTTTTTGTTTTGTTTTTGCTTGTCAGAGAATTATCGACCCCAATAACACCCCCTTCCCCACTGAGCGAATTTTGGAGGTCTTGTGAAGAAAAAAAATTGTCGACAATCTGGGAAGTTGATATTCACGCAAAAAAAGGCAGCCCTCTGACGTAATTTATTAATGACTTAGCTGTTTGTGATTCAAACTTCTACGTTTTATGGTATACCCATCCATTCTTTGCGGTAAGCCCGTTTGGCTGTCCCGCTTTCAATTTTTATTCCAAAGCAATGAAACATAACATCAAGACAGCTTTTAAAACTGCCTGGATTTTCTGCTAAGACAAACTGTGTTTTTATGATTCTATTTAACAATACATCTTACAATTAAATAAACATTTTCCGCATGCAGGTGGAAGGAGCGACCTCTCCCAAACCCATCATATCGTTTAAGCTATATGTTCTCCGTAATGCTTACATTGTTTTTCTGAAATGAGTAGGCCTAGATCTCAGCACAAACATGGAGCTAATGTGAAAAATTTCTTATCACTGAAACAAAAAATTGAGAAAAATTTCTTGAACAAGAGGTGTGTCAGACCAAATTTCAGCATCTTTTTCTACCCAACTTTGAAATAAAAGTACACATCCTATATCATAATTATACAATACATTACCCAAGTTAGGCAAAAATTTGTCCTACACATAATTATCCTCTTGTTTGGCAAATATTTATCTATTTTTTAAAGACTAAGTGGTGGAGGAACATTTTGTCAACCGTCAGCCTTGGTCCAGTGGCATTCATAATATGCCCACTCCCCGAACAGATTAACATCCATGCGTGTAAATGTTTTATTGGCATTTTTAAACAATGTATATCAACTTTTGCAAAATCAGCCACATTAAATTTGTTAGCTCCTTATACGCCATCGATACAATGTCTCACGATGAGAGAATTTTCTCGCATTTTGGGGAAAACAAATAGTGTGTGATATTACGGGGGGCGGTCGAATGGGAGGAATGTCCCAATAATTATTAGCAAGTTTTCTCCCGCCGCCCGGAAAAACGGCTTTCTTGGAAATGTAGTCTTTTTAAAATGTCTTTTCCTGTCTCATTTCTTTTCCGATTGAGCGATCTGCAAGGACATAATATTCTATGTCATTTTCCACGGCAGAAATAAACAAACAGATGATCTATGAACAAACAAACGATAATAAAAAGATATTTAGTTGCAACACCGAAATTGATATTTTTTGAAAAGAGAATACGAACTCGTATGACCTATAATTGCCGACAGTCACACGCAAACCAAGAAAATTTAGGATATAAGAATTAAAAAAAAACCAAACCCAGCAAACCCCCCCCCCCAAAAAAAAACAACAACACAAAACAAACAAAAACAAGGCACTGTTCTTATGTTTTATGTTTATTATTTAGAATTTTATCGCGATTGGGAACCATACAATGTGATGGTTATGTGATTTCAGGTTATCAGGGACTGTCAGAAATTTATTTATTACTTTTTTTATTTTAAAGTTATCTATTATAACTTTTTTCTTAATGCATCCAGCCAGGTGCGGTGATTTCTTGTCACGGCCGACGAGGACAAAAACGTTATTTTTTAAAAGGAATCCCTGTTATACAGTGCAGTATTGCGTCCAAATAACAGAAAAGCAGCCAGGGCGTCGAACTAACTTTCGGCCTTAAAAAAAAAATGTGCTGTAAAACGTAGGAGTTTGGCCGACGAGGACAAAAACGTTATTTTTTAAAAGGAAGCTTAGTGACTGAAGGGAAGAATAGATGCACACCCCCACCCATAGACAAATTAAATAGTATAGACGAAAAGGTAGCACCCGCGGATTTGCCTCATTTGCATATAAGCTACAGCGTCACCATTCAATCTAAGCGTATTTAAGCGTATTTAGGCTCCGCCCCCGAGAGACATTTCATATCTCCCGAAGCCCCAATTAGCATTAAAATCCGATTTGACTTCATGCATTATTTATTTTTGCTTTGCGTATCCCGGCAATTTTCAGCTCAGATTGGACCTTACCTCATGAATATTACATTTATCCAAAAGAATTAATCGACAACAAATATGACCTTTTTCGTCACTTCCGCTGTGTGTAAAGTCAATGTAATGACGTCACCCGCACGAAGTGTGAATTTCTTGGGAAAAGTTTACCGGTGAGTACAACTATAATTACGCTTAAATTTCATAAATAGAATAACATTCATATGAATTACTACCAATGTGAGGGATCTCCTGCAATTTCTGTACATTTTGAAAGTATTTGAAAGTACTGTATGCTATAAAAATGTGGGCTATCTGTTGTCAAACTTTCATTACATTTTCTATCGTTCTGAGCTAAAGTTTCAGCTCGATTGCCATTATCACCCCTGTCACTCTTGACAGCTTACCGGGAGTTTCGGGCGGGACCGTATCATAAAATCAAATACCAATACCGGTACAGACAATTTCATCCCCATCAATGTCAGTGACTGATCCAAAGTAACTGTTTGAACAAATAATTTCAAAACTTAGTCGGAAAAATATCTAGTATGACTCTAATGTGACATTAACATATTAACTAGGACCAGGTGGCTTGTCGAGATTAATTTAGTTTTTCAAGCTCTGGTGTGAAGATTTCAGCAGTTCACAAGTTCCATGATTTTGATTTAGGCCTAGGCCAAACGTATTTGACAAATCGGTTACTAGTATCTAAGTTAGATGTAGACATAGAATCTAGATCTAGTTAAGCTAGATCTGACAGTTAGACCTAACAAGTATCATGTAGGCCTATACCTCTATAGATCTACCTAAGTTAGATCTAACTTACACAAAGGTCTAACTGTTAGATGTACTGATTTTTTTTTTGTAGGGCCTAACTTAGTCTTAGGCTATATTAATGGTTATTTATTTATTTATATAGGCCCTAGGCCTAATTATATAACCAGTCATTGACGTAGGCCTAGCCTAGGTCTTGTCTTGGCAAGTCCTAAAATCTGCATAGACTAGTCTAGATCTGATCTAGACTCCTACTCGGTGGTCTAAGTCTAGATTTTCTAGATCTAGTCCAGTCTAATTACGTACATGTAGATCTAATCGTAACAGTTAGACATAGTCCTAGACACTAGAGTCTAGGGCAAAGCATATTACTAGCCTAATGGAAGAAAGCCTGGTCAGTGATTGAATTATGAATTGGGGGGGGGGGGGGGGGGGGGGTCCTGGTCTAGTTAGTCTTCACTCTAATTCTGCCCGATTCAACTCATTGTAATGTTAAAATGATATTAGATTAGAATTAAAAGAATAAACCTCTATAGCGTTGTTAACTTTTAGCCAATTAAAATTTGATTGAATTTGAAAACGAACTTTAAGAGAAGTCAGGGCATGCATGTTTTGTTTTGTTTTGTTTTTGTTTCTTTACTTAGTGTAGTAGTGTAGCAGGGAAGGAATCAAAATCAAATGGGCTAGTCATTTTCATTTCATTAGGGAGGACCAAAAAAATTGTTGAAAGGTAATACTAGAGTATCACTATCAATTATCATTTTCAATTTTTATTTTTTTTCAGATGGACATGAAAGGAAGAATATGCAGACCTACCAAGGGTTTTGTTCTACATTGTATCTACCCATCAATGCATGAACGTACTACTACCACTAACTATTGGAGATGACAGGCGAAATGCAATGTAAATCTAGGTCTTACTAGGATGCCACTTTATTTTCACTTCCCTGATTGCATGACAGGTATGGTAGTTCTAGATCTAGAGTTCTAATCTTGGAAATCAATTAAAGTCCATGGTTATTTCAATGGGAATGTTAAGATCCAGTTGAGGATTTACAGATTTTAAAGATGGAATGATAGATTGGTACTACTTATACAAGGATAGATGTATGTTATCCGAAATACATGTATATAATAAATACAAGAGGGTTTTATGGGATCTAAAATGTGTTGACAAGTAAATACATTAGGTTAGTTCATTTGAGAGTGTTCTTCAACCCTTTTCAATAATACGTGTATGCAAACAATTGCAAGTAGAATATCAAATGAAAAAAAAAAATATGTACTAAAATTTATTTTGAAATATATCTGAAGAAAGACATTACAATTTCAGATAGAATCTGTGAAAGGAATCTATGAATGAGGCCACCATGAATGGAGTATAAATACTTATTATGTGATGTATGAACTATTTTATTTTCCAGGATGATGCTTCTCTTCTTCAGTAACAACGGATCCTGAAGGCCTATCCCAATTTGAGTAAAGACAATTCAGAGAGGAAGAAAGAACTACCGACTTGCTGAAGTTAAGAGAGGTAGGCTCAGCTGTATGAATAGGTTTCTTTGCATACACTCACACAACTGAGGTACTAAAGGGTGTCCTTGGTTCATTCACAAAGATAGATTTTGTAAAAGGGGGTGGGGGGGGGGACTTATCTCAGAAGAAAAAGGGTTGACAGATTTTTTTGGTCCAGTTTTCCTGCAAATTCTCTGACAAGCAAAAAAAAAAAAAAAAAAGAAAGAAGCTTATTAGTTCAAAGGGGGGGGGGGGGCATAATTTTAAAGGAGAGCCCACAATGTACACTGCTCTTTGAAAAGGGAGGAGGCCGGAAGTGCCCCCCCCCCCATTCTGCCAATGTGTTCAATGATTTGCATATCATGTGATTTCAACGTGATTAATTCCATTCTTTTCTCATTTCATTCAACAGATATGCATGGAGTTCAACTTGACCTCTTCAGCTTTATGGCGGCTACAACAGATCAGTTCCTTCATATTGCAATCCGGAGAGTCTGAAGTTATTGTAACAAGCACATTTAAGGGAAAAGGATACTGCATCTAAAGCTTTTTCACATACATGTGGCACCTTTACCCGCCCCTCCACATGTCGCTTTATAAATTCTAAGACAGCCAATTCTTTCATGTAGATGCATTTAGCTCATGAAGCCTATTGAGTTGAGGGTTTCCTCTTCGAGATGGCCTAGGGACAATTCCTGGGCCCTAATGTTTATGATAATAATAATAATAATAATAATGATAACAATAGAACAGGGCCCCTCTTGCAATTAATCATTAAACGCAAATTGATTTTCAACCAATCAGGAACGCGTATTTTGGACATGTGTTTCATTTTTTGAGTTTGCGTTTAATCGCAACTTTTTATGCAAGAGTGCCCAGTTCTTATAGTTCGTGTGATACCTTTGAAAAATGTCTCAATGCACTGAGGAAAGGGTGAGAAACAAGTAGGAAACCTGCCGGAAATGTTGTAATTATATTAATCAATTGAATGAGTATGTTTTTAGTGCAGATTTGAATTGCCCTACTGCTTGTCTAACATTACTGAAGTGATTGCCAGGCCCAGTGAGGTTATGCTTTGATCCATTGTGCATCTCAACAAGTGAAAAAAAAAAAATAATCCAATGAACTGATCTTATATCTGATGATTGAAATTATCATTTTGGGAAAGTCTGTAAGTTCAAATACTGTTTATATGATAAAAAAACTATTTTAAATGCCAAAGACAATCAGTATTGAGAAATTGGAAAAAAACAGGTTAGTTCATCTAGAGAGCCTTACATGTATGTAGAGAAAATTAACATATCCATCTTTCATTTTCAAGTCAAATAATTATGCCCTTGGCATGTGTGGATCAATTTCAACCAACTCTGAAATGTACATTAGTTGGTCATTGTTTCAATGGAGACTTTGTGGTTTGGGAGTTAGGGCACTAGTGTAGCTGGGGGCAGAGCAAAAAAAAAAGGTTATCAGGTTCATGAAAAATTATCTGGGGTGGATTTAGGGAGGGGGCAATCCCAGCCCGTGCCCCCCCCCCCCCCCCTTTGAAAGAACAGTATACATTGTGCTCCCTCCTATTTTGTGCCCCCTTTTAAAACTTTTTTGGGTGTGTTAGAGAATTATGGAGGGAAAACTGGACCCATGAAATCATGAAATCAACCCCCACTGAGTGACTTTTGGAGGGCTTGCAACAAGAAAAAAATACGAATCTCCCTCCAAGCAGTTTCCCAAAGTTGACAGCCCAGCATTTGTGTGCCCCCCTAGAAAATCCTGCATACTGCACTGAGTTAGGGTAAAGTGTTGTGAAAATTCCAGATGATTTCATCAGGATTTTCAAGTATTTTATGTTGCATAAGTCATCATTTTATAAACTCCCCGAAGTATAACAGGAATCTATAATGTGTTAAAAAATGTAATACTTCCATGTAGCAGGTGAGGTCATTTGATTTTAATAATTCAGTTGTGATGAAAATGTACTCCTTGTTAGTAATATAAAGTATATGTTTGAAGTTTTCGTGTAGGGCATCATATAAGTTATTTCTATAAAAGTTTAGAATAATACTTATAGGGCCCTTTGGTATTAGTAGAACAAATACATGTACATTATAAATATACGTTGTGTTAAAAAATAGTGGATGATGGAATACACAATTGAAAAAATGACATACTAGTAGATGCAAAAAACATAAGGTAAAACAATCGGTTTGTGATCGAAGATAACGTAGAGAAATAATCAAGCAGAAGGTTAGCAAATTTGTTTTAGATCGACTGGGCATCATAATTGCAGATTTCATCACATAAACTGTAAACAATTATAAAATAAAATTATATTATTGTGAAGAGCTATGTACTAAGTAATTAAAATTGGTTTTATGAACATTTAACTAGCAGTAATCCAATAGTACATGTATTTCTTTCTTTTTCTTTTGTTTTTTCAATGAATCAAATCTAACTGCAGATAGAGTGATGAAACAGGACGTGAGGGAGAAATAGTGTTTGAGAGGGAAAGAGGGAGAGAGAGAAAATTAAGAGATAATGAAAGAGATAACTTGTGAGATGATATAATGAGAAAGGCAACGATGTGACAAAGATGGGAAAAAAAAGGGGAAAAGAAAGTTTCAATATCCCCCCTTTGCCGCATGAGTTAGTGATTCTTTTTGGGAGGGGGGGGGGGGGGAGCTGGTAGGTCTGGCCCTAGGGGTGGGGGCCGGGAGTTCAATTCCAAGTTTGCTCTAAAACAAAATCAACAACAAAACAGAACAATAATTATATATATTTTAATTACTGTCAGAAGTTCCCACATATGGATTCGTTTCTTGTGACACAGCTGAACCGAGTTTGATTTCATTTTTTTTTCAACAGTGAAGTATGGCACGTACGTAGCTTCTCACTCTATTGTTGATTATTATAATTATATAGATTATTATAATTATATAAAAAATGGAAGGCACTGATTCGCCAATGCTGGTAAGTCGTCAAAATCAGTATCATGAATACATTAACAGACATGAATAAATTAAGTGTACTTGACCTCTCTCAATGCGCATGCTCGACGCTGACCCGCGTTTTTGTTTTTGTTGCGTGAAGAGCATGTATGGATGTTGGGAGCATCTTAAGAAATGAATAATTCATACTATGTTAATGGGCTTCGGGCGCGTTCAAATCGTGTTCAAATGTCTCTGACAAAATGGCGGAGCTTTAGGGGCCTGCCCCCACCCCTCACATAAGAAGAATTTGCATTTTATAGTATATAAAAAACTTTGCATTCTATAGCGACGCCCTGAAGCAAACCTTGTTATTTTGCAAGGTCGCGTAGAGACCGAGCGAGACAATTTTGCACTCGTTAGTTTGGAACTTTGCACTTTAGAACATTAATTTTGGTCGTAGTGTAGGCCCGTTATAGTAACCGCTGGTTCCAATTTTTTTCTGACTTGTGTTTTTCATTACAGATCGAGCATACGATCTTTAACACTGGGAGTAATATGCCGAAAGATTTGTTTACATATTAATTTTGCTGATGACACGGAGAAAACAAATTCTGATTTAATGTTAACACAAGTTTGATCTCTTTTCTCTTAAAGAAGAAGTCCACCATGCAGTTGGTTTGAATAGATCGAGCACAAAAATGGGAGAAACAGAATAGTGAAAGTTTGAGCACTGAACTGAGAAATAAGAAAGTTATGAATTTTTGAAGTTGTAATCAATCATACACAAATTGGCAACTCCGTGACGTATCTTGCGATCTCCTTCCCCATTTGCTCTGTAGGCCTAATACAGAAAATTTCATAGATTTTCATTTTCTTAGTTATTGATAAAGGAATATATTTTGTTTCATATAGGTTATGTGTAAAAACATCTTTGATATGATTATATTTAGGGTGCGTGTATGATTGAATATTTTCTTTAGAGAAAATAGAAATGTATTCCTATGATTTTTTAGTACAGAGGAACTCGCAAAATACATCACGGAGTTGCCAATTTGTGTTTGATTGATTACAAATTTAAAAATTCATAACTTTATTATTTCTCATTAGACCTGTGCTCAAACTTTCATTGTTCTGTTTCTTTTAAAACCAAACTGATATCAGGGTGGACTTCCCCTTTAAGAGGGGGGGGGGGGGGGGGGGGGGGGAGACCCCCTCGCCAAACCTGCATTTCGTAGTGTAGGCCCAATTGGGAGTTACCCTATTGTCTCGCACTTGTAAACACATTAGGGAATCTCCACCTATGTAATATAGGGATCTTTTACAATATTTAAAAGTTAAAGTATATATGCGAGGGAGAACATTTTTAAAATGATTTTGTGAATAGGGGGGTAGGGACAACATTTTTTTGGGCTAAATGGGACCCATGTCTAAGGATCTTTTTAATGAAAAGGGGACCCATGTCTAAGGATCTTTCTTCAAAAAGTCACCCTTCCCAGCGGCACGTCCCCGTATACCCAATATACGTGAGTACCCCCCCCCCCCCCCCCCCCCCCCCGGGCGTAGATATCGGGTATTATTGAAATTTAAAACAATTATTTACGGTTTGCCTCCTCGAGTACACCATGTGCGGCGTTGGCGAGGTTTGTGACTGAATTTGGATCGCACCTTGAGACAAAAGAATATCCAGGATGACACTTTTTCACTTCGGAAACTGCGTGGCTCTGGCCTATATTCCCTATTTTATAGTTTACAAGTGCTCAGGATTGTAAGTTTGCCTCCCATGGTGCCAAAAACAGTCATATATAGCCGTTTTGTAATCATGTGATAAGTCTCTGGTCCCACACATTCATGTTGATGTTTGCGGTGAATCAATTAGATTTATAATATAAAAATAAATATACCGTAATAGAGATTTATAACGATGGAGGAGGAGGAGAAGAAGAAGTAGGCCTAGTAGTACTAGAAGAAGAAAGCGTAGTAGTAGTGAGGAGGAGGAGGAGGAGCCAGGATTGGCTTTGTGAGTAAAAAAAAAAGAAGAATTGCCCACTCATACTAGCACTCATCAATGTAGGCAGTCATACACCTCATCTTTTTAAAACACCACTGCACAAAAGTCACCAATATTCACTCAAAATCGGCATTTAATTTTCAAAAACCGACCCCAAAATATCCAAGAAATACAATAAATTCAACTCACCAATGTTGGAAAAGATATTTACAAAAATGAAATCCGCAATTTACTGTTGATTCTCGCGAAACGAGCTATCGGAGTCATTGTGTACATTTCCTGGTCGCCGCGGGCGCTGACATCTCCCCAAAAGAGTTTTGTCCTCAAAAATTCGGTCCCTATGGCGTACACGGAAAAGTTCCGATTTTCTGTGTGCGCGATCGTAAAGATCGATGTGCCCTTGCGATCCCGAGTTTCTTCGTGGACAAAAATTATATTGGCCGATTTTAGTCTAGGACATCGGCAGTTTGTAAACAACACGCGATCGCGAAACAAATCGGCGGGGATTTCTCCGGTTTTGGACAAGATTTTGACTTTGGATTTTGCTGTAAATATCAAAAGTTCTTCCTAACGGCCATTTGAGGTAGGAGTGAGATTTTTAAGGGCTGAATTTGAAAGCAAGTATTTAAAATATTTATCTTATTTTCCCCCCCATACCTTTAGTACATGCGACAGAAAATACCAACTATTTTACAGAAATGTACCCGGGAGTGATTAGAATCATATACATGTGTGTATACTGGGTATTGGGGATACAGATGTAATTTTGTTTCAAATGGATGTTTTTGTGGGCAAACTAATACTTAAGTATCATTCTTTAGAGTTTAAGTTATCAGTTCGTTAAGATACAAAATGTAGAAAGTTATAAAAACTTACATTTACAGCTCTCTTTTTGGAACTTGTTACCCACACCTGCATACGGATCACGATTGCTCTCAATATGTTGCGCACTAGTGAGGCCGCTCTACATGGTTACGCACCGTTGATACGTACGCAGAATGTTACGCACACAAGCTATTCTACGAAGACCTGGAAGGGCCAAACTGACGACGTAAAAAAAAAAAAAATATTACGTACGTACGTAATAATTACTACGTACGTACGTAATATTTTTTCTTTTTTTACGTCGTCAGTTTGGCCCTTTCAGGTCTTCGTAGGAGATCGACGAACCCATCGCGCCGGTACTACTACGAGCGCTGAGGGCTCCCTTCATCATAATCGTGAAAAATACAAACTGGATGCTGACGGGACAGTCTCGATAGCAGTTATCGACAAAAAGGACCCAAAATTTCAGGAAACCCTCTTCAAAGGTCACAAAACAACCTGGTAAGTTTTAATCATCTATTATTCAATATAATTCTTTGGATGTAAGTAAACTGTAATATATTATATTCAATTAAATATAGCCAAAAATGCACAGTGATGCAGTTTAGGTATGGGATGTGTGTTGGCTGCGTTACTACACAGTCGGCAATGGCGTGTACCTATGAGTGGGATTGCCCACTCATAGACATACCTACAATCACTCATAGCTACATTCCTATACTTCGTGTGTATAATGTAGGCAGTCATACACCTCAACTTTTTAAAACACCACTGCACAAAAGTCACCAACATTCACTCAAAATCGGCATTTAATTTACAAAAACCGACCACAAAATATTCAAGAAATACAATAAATTCAACTCACCGATGTTGGAAAAGATATTTCCAAAAATGAAATCCGTAATTTACTGTCGATTCTCGCGAAACGAGCTATCGGAGTCATTGTGTACATTTCCTTGACGCCGCGGGCGCTGACATCTCCCCAAAAGAGTTTTGTCCTTAAAAATTCGGTCCCTATATGGCGTACGCGGAAAAGTCCCGATTTTCTGTGTGCGCGATCGTAATGATCGATGTGCGCTTGCGATCCCGAGTTTTTCGTGGACAAAAATTTTATTGGCCGATTTTAGTCTAAGACATCGGCAGTATGTAAACAACACGCGATCGCGAAACAAATCGGCGGGGATTTCTCCGGTTTTGGACAAGATTTTGACTTTGGATTTTGCTGTAAATATCAAAAGTTCTTCCTAACGGCCATTTGAGGTAGGAGTGAGATTTTTAAGGGCTGAATTTGAAAGCAAGTATTTAAAATATTTATCTTATTTTTCCCCCCATACCTTTAGTACATGCGACAGAAAATACCAACTATTTTACAGTAATGTACCCGTGAGTGATATATACTTCGTGTGTATAATGTAGGCAGTCATACACCTCATCTTTTTAAAACACCACTGCACAAAAGTCACCAATATTCACTCAAAATCGGCATTTAATTTTCAAAAACCGACCACAAAATATCCAAGAAATACAATAAATTCAACTCACCAATGTTGGAAAAGATATTTACAAAAATGAAATCCGCAATTTACTGTTGATTCTCGCGAAACGAGCTATCGGAGTCATTGTGTACATTTCCTGGTCGCCGCGGGCGCTGACATCTCCCCAAAAGAGTTTTGTCCTCAAAAATTCGGTCCCTATGGCGTACACGGAAAAGTTCTGATTTTCTGTGTGCGCGATCGTAAAGATCGATGTGCCCTTGCGATCCCGAGTTTCTTCGTGGACAAAAATTATATTGGCCGATTTTAGTCTAAGACATCAGCAGTTTGTAAACAACACGCGATCGCGAAACAAATCGGCGGGGATTTCTCCGGTTTTGGACAAGATTTTGACTTTGGATTTTGCTGTAAATATCAAAAGTTCTTCCTAACAGCCATTTGAGGTAGGAGTGAGATTTTTAAGGGCTGAATTTGAAAGCAAGTATTTAAAATATTTATCTTATTTCCCCCCATACCTTTAGTACATGCGACAGAAAATACCAACTATTTTACAGTAATGTACCCGTGAGTGGAATTGCCATTGGCTGTATGCTGTACGCCTTTTCACGAAGCTAGGCGTTCATCCCCAGCAATCAAATTGCGCACGGGGTTAGCAGGACATGAAAATGCCCTGAAATCACACTTTTCTGATAACTCTCGCGACTGACAGGCCATTCCCCACAGCGTTTCCTCCCGAGTCCTAGGGAAACGTTTGGAATTAGAATCTCTTTTTGATTGAACTTATTTCTACCAAAAAATGCAAAAAAAGATCATAAGAAATTTCTGAGAACTCACCAGTGTTTGTGTATTTTTTTTTTACCTCTCATTTGTTTAATATTTCACTTGAGGAGGAAAAAACTTCAGAGCATCTTACTTATGGTAGTATTGCTATTTATCATCTAAAATCAAAGAATCTGACAAAAACTGTAAATTAGTTACCATTAAAATACTGGTAATCCATGCAGATATTCACAAAAGTATTTTTGATTGATTCAGATCTCTTGGATAACTCGGCCATGGTATACTACTGAGTCCAAGTTGTCCCTCATCCTGAGTTAGACCGCATGTAATCATGGAAGTCCATTATTTGCTATCTTTATTTTTGCTTCTTACTTTATTTCAGGTCAGAATACAGTGCATTTTGGAAATGTGTGCAAGCGGGGACAGCATATCTCTTCACTCAGTTATGCAAGGTAAATGTTTAAATTCAGATTCAGTTGGACGTTAAGAGAATGTGAGTTATGAGAAGGCCAGGATGTATTGTGTAAGTTTCTTCAAGTATGCTTCTAAATGATATCATTTGCAAGCTTGGAAAGATGAGTTTTGATCTGGTGATTCTCTCATGCACATATTTGTATAATACTTGGTAGTACTGATGATAACTGTTTTAAAGAACTTTTCCAGTTTCTAGTCACTGTTCAAAGTACTTTGACCTGAATGGGAGCATTCTACTGGGTAGCGTTTCACAAAACCGTAGAAAGTACAAATTCAAGTTCTCTGACATCCCATTGAAATGCGTGTATTAAAATCAACATGCATTTCAATGGGATGTCGGCGAACTTGTACTTGAGACGGTTTTGTGAAACGCTGATCTGGTGTCTACATGCTGAGCTAAGCTCAGTGGCATCTCCGTTCTAACAATTACAGATTTATACACCTGGAGGAAGAGAAGCAATATAGATGATATAAGTGTTGTGACATATGTACATGTATCCTGTTGAGAGTTCAAACTACCCGTACTACAGTATATTACATCTCTACTTGAACTCTTGAAACATCTAATATGTGTTAGCATCAATTACTAGTATTAATGCCTGGATCTAGCCTCATTTAGTTGCAGTCAGTTTAACCCTCTCAGTCCCAAGCCATAAAAACCCCATTGAGTTAATACACATTCTTGCACCTAGGGGACTGAGAGGGTTTTAACTGTTGGAATAATTAGGTGATCTGTCATAGTGACAGATCACCTATTGTATTCGTCAGAATTTTCTTTCTTTATTTATTATTATTATTATTATTATTATTATTTATTTTTATTTTCTCCCACTTTCTTGTTCCAACGAAATCTCAAAAACTTTTCAGTCAATTTTCATGACATTTCCGTCAGTCATCAGGTCATATAAGGTCAAGCTCCAAAATCTTCTTCAAGGTCATCAGATCATCATGACGTCATCCAGGCGCCATTTTGTGAAATCACATTATCAATCATATCTTCATAACGAGTCATCAAAAATGAACCATATTTGACACACATGAACTTCAGGTCAAGGGTCAACATAAAATGTCATCAAAATCCGCGCACGCATCATGACGCGCACGTACGCGCGCGTCAAAATTTAAAAATGCTCAAAATCACTTTTTAATCAAATTAGAGTATGGGTCAGGACATTTTAAGCATTTAAAAATTTTCCGTCCGTGCGCGTCCGTGTGCGCGTTATGCGCGCGCGCAGCGCGTACATAACGTAAAAAAGCCGTTTTTTCGCATGGTTTGTCTTCCTGACACTGTTCTTGACAATTTCCAACTATTTACAGTCATTTTTGACCTTCCATAATGCCACACGCGTGCGTCAAAGTTTCAAATTCGTGCGCGCGTCAATGGGCATTCTAATGTAAAAAGTGGTCAAAACATGCCTATCTAAAATCCGCCATAGCTCGTCAGAATGCGTAGAAACCCCCCAATTTCTTTACATATTCTGAAAGCCTGTGAGTTGTAGATTTGAATTCATGCAGAATTTTTGCCGATCTCATGTTTTGACGTCATCATATTTGCATATGAACTCAAAAAAATGATTTTGAAAAAATGACGTCATCATTTTTGTATTCATTTGATAATAATTCAGTAATAGGTGGTCAACTTTCTTCCAAATTTTGATATGTTATAGCTGAGACAATTCTCTACAACAATAGTCACCACCATTTTTCATTTTGATGACGTCATCACAGTGAAATTTTCAATTAAAAACGACATGTCAGAATTTCCCCTATTTGCGTGTTATGTCTATGGAAGATGATTTTTTTTCGAATCATGAATCTACATGACATCGTTCTCTGAGCAGTATCTCAGTTATTTTTGGTCTATTTCCTTCCAGATTTTAATATGTTGTAGCCTGATAAATACTCTTTCTATGAGGGTTCGGTTTTTTAAATCTGACATCGGGATCATTGTCAATTTTAAACTACAAAATGTGATTTGAGAATCCCGTTTTTCGTTTACGTGTTATCTCTATGGGAAATGTTTTGGTCTATTGGTCAAAGCACTTGCCTCCCATGCAGGTGACCCAGGTTCGATCCCCGGTGGGTCCATAATTTTTATTTTTTTTTTGCTTGTTTTTGCTTGTCATTTTACCATCCTCTTCGACTATTATTACATAAACAATCACAAATCATGTAATAAACTGCCTTATTTTCCATGTTATGTCTATTAGAAAGTAATGTGCAGTAGTTTGTGTACAACCCTATGGAAATTTTGATTCCCTGTCGTGTATTAGAGCTATGGGGTTTATCTCCCAAGTATCCTGCAATATCAAATCGTCCTATTTGATATCACAATTTCTCAAAATTGGCTTAGTCAATTATCTTCAAATTTTTGTCAGTCATCAGTCCTAATAAGGTCAAGTTCCCGCATCTTTTTCAAGGTCATCAGCTTATTGTGACGTCATCCAGGCGCCATTTTGTAAAAATCAACTAATGATTGTATCTTCTTCACGAAATGTCATCTCTCTTTCATATTTGGCATGGCTAAGGTCAATGTCATTTCAGTCATTGTCATCATGATTATCATCATGATTATCATCAACATCATTATCATCATCACTGTGATGATATTCATGATGATGATGATTATCATCAACATCATTATTATCATCACTGTCATGATATTCATGATGATGATTATTATCATCAACATCATTATCATCATCACTGTCATGATAATATAATGATCATCATCATGATTATCATCAACATCATTATCATTACAGTCATGATATTCATAGTGATGATGATGATGATTATCATCACTATTATCATCACTGTCATGATGATATTCATGATTATCATCAACATCATTATCATCATCACTGTCATGATGATATAATGATCATCATGATTATCATCAACATCATTATCATTACTGTCATGATGATATTCATAATAATCATGATGATGATTATCATCATTATCATGATGATGATTATCATCATTATCATCATCACTGTCATGATATCCACCAATCATCCAAAATTCATTTTCACACACTTTATGCCCCATTGAAACAAAGGGGGCGCTATTTCACTAAGGTAGGTAGTAGAGCCTACGAATTGAAAATGCTAGGAAGAGGCTGAAATTTTAAAATCGTCAATAGATTCATTATAATTAATCTCATCGTGATATCAACCTCATCCTTCACATTATCATTTTGTCATTCGTCTTCATCAAAAATATTAAGATCAAAAGACAGATCACCTAATTCGTCCCCATGACGAATTAAATGTCTAGTTTTGTTTAGAGTACAACCATCTTGATTTTGATGATTTCTTCCATTTTCTCTTCCTCTCCCTCACCCATCTATTTAGATGATGATTCTAGCAACATTCTTTCCTACATCAGAAGGTGGAGTGAACCATTTAGATATTATGGGGGTGAGTTCAAGCTCCATGTATATTTTAAAAAGTTAAGTAATTTCATTACTGCTAATTGTTTGTTACAATTAGAGATCATTAAGAGGATGCAGATGAAATACTGGTTCACATCTTGGATTTATTTTTTTATTTAAAAAGAAATTATTTTATGTGATTGTTAGCATCCAAGGATAAAATGACCAATGAATGTACTGGATATCAAAGAAAAAATCAATTGGAAGAAATATCCTTTCCTCAAATGTGTTTTAATCACAACCTGCTATTTCAGTTTCAGTTTCATTTTCATTAAAGTTATGTGAAATAAAATGCAGCTGCAAATTTTATCCATTCATGTTTTTCTTTCAGGAATTCATGAAGTCCACAGTTGACCTAGGAGACCTGATTGGATTCTACTTCATCCTGAACAGCATCTCAGCCAAGGGGGAACTCAAGTTCCTGGTTGCAGGAGTTGGATGGGCCACAGCTGAGCTTGTTATGACAAGGGTCGTACCCATGTGGATTGGGGCAAGAGGCACAGAGTTTGACTGGAAATACATCCAACTTAGTCTAGAATCTAATGTGAACCTGGTAAGTAGACTTGGAACTCTGTATCTTCTCCTCTCTTCTATCAAGATACATGTCATTCCCTTTTCCTTATACCTCTCAATAAGACTCTCTTCCTATGGGTATGTCCTCTCTCACATTTTCTCCCTATGCGCTTCTCTACATCCCTCCCTTATCTTTTGCTGTAAAGCATGCATACTTATCATTTTCTAATGAATTCTAATTAATCATTTTTCAATCAGGTCCAACACATATCCACAGCTGCTTTAGTCTGGCTCTGGAGTCGACATGACCTCAACAAGTCCGTCCAGCCCCTCGTGGTAACCTTACTTGCCCTCAGTTCCTACAAGCCTCTTGTTGTTGAGTAAGTGTAACAAAGACCAGTGAAACTCCACTGGTATGTATATGACCTAGCACGACTTATTGTACAAAAAATAAATTCTAGCGTTTTCAGTAATGAATTTATTTAGCAATAAGTATTTGTGATCTTGCATTTGCAATATGCTGTTGCTATTTTTTTTTAATGGCTACAAATGACAAGTTTCCCAGGATATCACCCGTCTGAGCTTGATACCAAATCTAAGTGTTGGGAGACATCCTGGACATACATACATGTATGCCTTTTGCTTGTCAAAGTATACCTATAATTATCAGGTCTTAGTTTTTTACACTCAAAGCATGTATGCAATAGATCTTTGACATTGTTTTAGACAGAGATTGAAGTGTTTACATCACATGTTCTGTTCCTGTTCTATCTTATAGATAAATTTGAGTTGTGAGTAAACCAAGTTTTGATTTCCTATAGTTTCAGTAAAAATGATTTAAAGTCCAATCTCATCTTAATATATTTCATTATTGTACAGTTCTCTTTTATAAAAAACATATCTAAGATGGATTTCATGTGGTCCCTTTGGTTTTACATTAAGGACATGATTGCATTATGTTTTCCATGTGCAGGGAAGGTACATGAATACTTCAATGAGCTTTACAGTGTCATTATTATCCCTGGTCACTGGATTTTTAAAGTAGCATTGTTACATATTTGTTTTTCTTTTTTCCCTCTTCTCTCAATTTTCTAAAACAGAATTCTGATCCATGCAGCAGGGCTTGGTTCATGGACTCTCCTTTTAGCGAAGTCACTCTATACATTTGGTGTTGGGTTTGTAGCACTGCAGCTATATGTGGGACTACAGGGTACTGCCAATCACTATACTAAATAGCCTGAATATAAATGAATCGGTGGTATTATGTTTTTTTTTGTAACTGATTATGAAAATGATATTTTGTAAGGTTTAATGTGAAAACACAGAGTTCAATTTGCCTCACATGGTTAGTTGGATCTTGGACATCTTGTGTAAATAGTTCAAAATAACATAGCTCTGAAGGCAACTTTCTAGCAGAATTGCAAATTAAGGATTTGTGATTAATTTTTGGAGTTCACAATTTTTTATGCAAGTAAAACCTGTAATCTTTACATCTGTTATGGATAATGTGCATTTATAAACTCAGTAGAAATAAATGGACAGTTTTAGCTTCTTTCAAAAGCATTCACAAGTTATGATTTATGTCAAGTGGTTGAGCAGGGATTGAAGCTATTATGTGTATGGACATTTTATGTCATTGAAAAACATTTAGTCCTTATTCCTTGAAATTTCTTAAAACTGCCCACAGTAAATGGAAGATTATTAATTGGTCAAAATTCAGGCAAATGAATAAGTGAAAGCATAATAATAATTTGTGTAAGTTATGTTGACTGTGAATTTTATGCACAAATATAGATTGCACTGGAATGTACACTTTACATTCTATGTTGATGCCATTTTCCTAGACACTCACTTTTTAAAGGGTAAATGATTGCTGGGAATATCATTACGGATATAATTGACATTATATATGCCTATAGATAGAAAATTAGTTATCAGTATGTAAGTACTAGATGTACCCGTACTGTAGATTCTGCAAATAGCCTAATTGTGCCATGAATTTCAATTTTCTTGGAAATTAATGAAATGTATCTTTATTGGATGAAGTACTCATCAGTGTGAAGTTGTTACTTTTCAAGGTGCTCTATTTGCATATATTTAAGCCCTTTGAGCAATATGCTTCCTGTAAAGGCTTGTTCACACATGGGGCAGTAAACTGCAAAGGTTTACTGCAACATATGTAAACGACGACAAAGCACTGAGAAATATTGTATTTTTATTACATCCTAGCTGTTAGCATTTATTACTATGGTTGTACAACATATGGTGAGGTGAAAATTGCTTCATGGTAATTTTTGCATCCTAACCAAATTTTTGACTTCAACCCTTTCACCCAACACTAGGCCCTGATCCTGACCTTACCTAAAACCAATGACAACATTACCCATAATCTCTTATGAAATAAAGCCCGGAGCAAGTGTCATCTAGGCATATGTTACATCTGTAGTACTTCCGCTTTCTATCAAAAGATCATGGAAACCAGATTTTGTTTGCTCTGTTGATACATACATATGTAGAATTGAAAAAAGAAAGAAAAATAGGAATATATATATGTACTTTGTCCTCCCAAAAGTCTTATCTGATTAATTATTATTTTAAATAGAAGGGACTTATATAGAGATGTATATGAATGTAGTTCTGTTATGTTATTTTCTATTGTTTGCAACTCCATCTGGAATAAGAGTTGTTTTGTCCTGTATTTTGACATGTAGTTTGTGTTATTTTTTTTCTCTCCTTTTTGTTTTCTTTCTTTCTTTTTGCAGAGATTTATGAGAGGCTATTAAAGGAAGGAAAGAAAAAGGAAAAGTCATTAAAAAATGGATGAGATTGAAAAGGGTGATTTAATAGATGGGTATACAATATCCAACAAAAATGAACACACCCCTAGAAAAAATTGAATAATCTAATGTATGAAAACAGTGCACTGGAATATTTCACATTTTTTCAAAAGGGTGCACTCACTTTTTGTTGAATACTGTAATTGTAAGGAATGCAGTGATGGTCATATAATAGAATTCAAGTAAGATATGGAAGTATAGAGAGGAAAGAGCCATTAAGTTTTGACAAAGAAAGAAAGACGAGGCAGATTATATTTAGGGTTGGTGATATTTGTGCAAGTGAAAGGAAGAGAGATGGTTATAAAGTTATAAATGAAGAAAATGAAGAAAATGAAAAGAGAAAGAGTTTGAGACAGAGCTGGATTACAGAGCTATAAAAGAAAAAGGGAGAAAGAAGGGAAAGAAGAGAGGGAGGGAGAGAGAGGGGGGGGGGGGGGGGGGGGGGGGGGGAGGGGGAAGCAGGGGATGGGAAAGAAAAATGAGACAAGAGGAGAGAAAATAATAGTACCAGTATATCAACCCATAGCAGTACAGTGTCCTTTTGACGTTTTTTTCAGTTTTTGATCCAGAATGCTGTGAATTACACATTGAGCAAAAATCACAATCTTTTAAGTCTATTTCTAATTTAATTTAAACTATTAAACTAAATTGGCAATGCAGTGTAAAATATATAATCACTATTTTCATGTGCAAATTGGCGAATTTTATATTAGATTTTTCATTTTCATTCACATTGGTTCATGTAATTTATTTTAATTTCTTTTTCAAACAATGAAGGAGTGGCAAATAGGAATAACTAGTGCCAATTTGAGGAGGGAAAGCTGATTAATTTAGACTTTAAGAAAACTTTGAACTGCTATGGGTTAATGGAAAGATCAAGAGTTATGAATTTGTTGAATGGTAAATGGTTTATGAGGTTGAACACAATGTCAAAAGAGAGCGGACAAAATATAAAGCTCCTCATTGTACCTCCACAATAGTTCTGGTAGACAAAATAACATCCCTTCATTGCTATTATTTAGAATAAGTAGAACGGGTGAATATGCATATGATTCCCGTTCTACATATTTTTACATAATAGCAATGAAGGGACGTTCTTTTGTCTACCAGAACCAGTGTGGAAGGTACAATGAGGAGCTGTATATTTTGTCCGCTTCTTTGTTTGCCATGTTCATAGTGGGTGCTCCTGCATATCCTATGTTAATTTGGAATAAGATACTTCTATAGATACTAAAGTGAGCTGAAGTGCAAGCAAAAATTAAAAAAAAATAAACACTGTGATTTGATTATTGTATTGCATGAAACTCATGAATTTAAGCTGCTTTCAAATTCATGAAAGTTTATGATTTTACAGCAAGCTCCAGAAGCTACTTATACAAAAAATATGCTGCTTTAGCATTACATGCCATCACTAAGATAATGACACAACAAAAACAAAGTCAAGACACTTTTCCATTACTAAGTTTATTTCATTACACATTTACACAAACAATAACTTCACACATAACCATGTCTAACATGATAATATATAACATAATTTGTGATTTTGTTTCTGACAGTATAACATACTGAACAAAGATTTCACACAATTTCTGAATTGCTTCCTATTTCTTAGCTGATTTCAATAAACATATCGGCCCAGGAAAATCATACATGGTTATTCTAGCCTGCTCTTTTTACAATTTGCATATACTGATAACGGTCAGTAAGCAAACTACACAGTAGTTTTGGTAAGATTTTCCATGGCATGGATCAGAATTAAGTTAGTAGAAATGAACACTACTTTCAAATGATCATACACTTATTATCATTTACTGTAAATCCACAAATTTCGCAAATTGTTTATGGTCATTTTTGCTTCAAGAAACCTTTGCAAATTCCCCAAATTCAGTGTAATCTATTTCAGGAATCTGGGCCCCTCGCAAATTTTGCAAAAGTTTATGGTTTTATGGTTACGATTAAATAGAGATAACTTGTTTCATATGGAAGGTTTCGAGATTAAATTAAATTTGCTAACAGAGATTTGCTAAAGAGATTGATCATGTCTGTACCCTGATCATGTATTAAATCGCAGAATAATTCCCTCTCTATTTGTAACTCACATCATATCTTAACACAGTAGATTTCAAGTTACTATACAGCTTTCTTATATTGCTAAACATTAAAAAAATAAAAAAATAAAATGCAAGATGTTGTCTTACATACTCTTAATTTTTTTTAAAGAATCATCACTGCTCTCAGAAAGACTACCCTGTAGGTCTCAACAAAGTACCTGTATGTCATTAACATAATGAAAAATCTTTGGAATAACATTGTTTCAAGCTAAATGCACATACATGTACTACATGTACATATAGCACTACAGTATGTCCCCACAAAAAATTACAATCAGACTTTCAGCATCAATAGCTTTCAAAATTGTGAATTAGTCTGAGTATGGTTCAGGATTGTAAAAATAAAACTAATTATTTATATCTCAGGGAAAACCCCATCCGATTTAGTTCAGTAATTAAGAAGAAATATGGATTTTTGTAACATATGTCACTTCCATCCAAGATTTGACACATGGGAGACGCACAGTGGACAATTCTGCATAGCTTTAAAATGGTTTGAAAAGGAACTTACTGTTTTGTTTTTATATACTACAATTGTTATGGCATTGCCTCATTTATCATCATAATTATCATCGTTCTTGTTGTTCTTATTCATAAGGGCATTTGGATAATTTTTTCCAAAACGAAATAAATCAAGAATGTACAAAGATAAGCAGTTTTCAGAGTTTTAAAACATGTTGCATACCTTCCATAGGAAAAAATGAGAATCTTGCGAGGCAAAATTAGGAATTAAACAAACGTTTTCATGAAAAGAGAGGAATCTACATGTATGGCTCATGAAGGCAAATAAATAGGAATCATTATTCCTCTAAAATAGGAATGTTTGGAAGGTATGATGTTGGTCATTTGTAATTGATAGTGAATAATTAAACAAAATTATGAACCTGTTTTATAAAATGACTTGTCTTGATCCTTTTAGGAAGACATTATTTATATAATTATTTAGAACAGAATATTTCATTTAATGTGAATGCCAAGAACATTCAAGTAACATTCTAGTAAAACAAAAGATGGAAGAAAGGGACCCATGACATGCTTTACTAAAATCCCTATTTCTTTGTGACTACTGGACCAAATCAGACGGGGTCTTTACTGACTGGTAGAGAAACAGTTAAAGTTTCGTAATCCAGTATGAATTTTCATATTGCAAAATGACTTCTGTCATAATCAATACCAAATGACGATTGTAATTTTTTCTGGGACATACTGTATGATCCTAAATCTGTAAATGTCCAAGTCTATGACCCCAGAATTTAAGTGGGTAGTAGAGGTACTTCAATATTGACATTGATCACCCAATCCTTGGCTAGGTGGTTCCTCCTGAACCCGGTCTGATATGAGTCCAAGGATGCTTTCAGACCAGGCCATGTATAGTGTGTACCTCTGCCGCACAACTCGAGTGCGCTTCTTAAATGAGTTGCAGTGAACCATTGATTAGCCTTCTGGATCCTTGGTGATTTGGCTAGCTATTGTTCACATTTTGCATGTTATATACAAAAAAAAATGTCCTTTATGTACATCTGTAGTGAAGTTACTGATGAAATATGAATTATTTCCCTCTCATCTCATCTCTGACAAGGTAAATTAGTGACATCATGCCACTTGTGTATATTATCATTGATGAATGTACAGGCAGTAGTTGTCCATTTGGAATAGGGTGATTATACAGTGTTGGTCAAAAGTTTTGGTACACCCTGGATTTTGTGATGAATATTTAGATCACTTCTAATCTCCTATGAAATTGCTTTCTCTGGGCTCTCAAAAGCATTTTTAAAGGTCTGGATACTATATAAAGATAATCTACATGTAATGTTTTGATACTCAAAGGTGTATTTTTCTTTCTCAGTTCTGATTTTAAAAAACTGATTTAAAAAACTGAAACGGGCAAAAAAGCAGCACATATAATACATGAGTTTTAAAACACTTTTTTGGACCAAAATTCATAGAAAACCCGACTCATACATTAGAGATCCCACAAATTTATCACAGCTTGTTTTGTTAATAGTCTTGCTAAATCAAATATAGTTACCATATTCATATGATTACTTTTATTAGTAATTTACTTTGAATATCCATCCAGTGTTTTTGCAGCAACAGTCCAAAGATGTCTCCTTGCAACTTCTTTTCAAGTTGTCCAACATAACCCATTTAGGGTTCATGTACAGAAACTAAGCTCACAAAGGGTTTATTTCATGCTATATCACATTATTTTTGTAACCAATGGTCCTGCATATTAAGTAGCTTGAATATAAATATATGTTTGTAGTTGTTAAAGTGATAATGTGTGGGATGTTCCTGGTTAAAGACAGATTAGGTCGCATTGCTTGCTTTGGGAATCTGTTGTGGCAACCTTGGTGGTCAGGATTTCATCAATCTTGTACAAAACACCAGCTAAATCAACATGAAAACAGATCTAGACTACAGTATTTAATTTACACATTTCTCACGAACCATGCTTGATATTGGGGACATTGCAGGCAGAACACAATTGTTCACCATCCATATGGGCATGGACACACATGTGAGTTTGACACAAAACTTACAAAATAGTTCCCCTCAATAAATTCTTTATCTTAGGGAAATGCACAAATGGGATTTTTTTTCTTCATTGTAACAGTGAAGTGACCCCAGGACATATGTAAGCTAGGACTTGTAAGCTATGTAAAAACCATGTGTAATTGAAAGAAATAAACAAAGAAGGTGTACTGAAACCTTTGACCAGCACTGCACATTTGCTCTGTTGATGACTGCTTCACACTATATGGTTTCATGTTAGAGTTTTTAGAGTTAAGGTTTACGGTTAGGCTTAGGTATAGGGTTGGGTCCAGGTTTGAAGTTAAGATTTCAGTTAGCACAGAAAATAGACCACAGAGCAATTGGTGCAGGAGTAGGTGTTTCTGATATGAGTAATACTTCCAGGGGGAGTAATTGTCCTAGGTGGATGATTATCCAGGGGTGACTTATCCAGCAGTACAAGTCTAAGGCTTTTGGCCTGGACTACGTTGTCGTTGAACATTAAAAGAAAAATGCAGCACATGAATCGGTTCACATCTCGATGCTGGTATGTGATAATAAGACCGATTTCATATCAATAAGTTATCAATACTTTATCAATACCTCAACAGGAAATAAACAGGGAAGTTTAAATGTTTACAAACTTCACACTTCAGAAAGTATTACTCATACCAACTTCCATCTAAAGCTATGGTCACTTCATGGTCTTCTTATTCACAACACAAGATCACTCCTTCCAGTTAATAGCCCAACTCCCCAATACTGAGTAAATGCTATGACATATTTATGGTTATCATTTTGGTAAAATCTCAAGGTTGACCAACTCCCAATAGAGGGTTTATCCATTATTAAAGCGGTTCACTTCAGGTCTCCAGTGAGAAAACTTCACAGATTTACTTCAGAGATTACTCCATACATCATGAGAGTATGGTCACCATCTGACTTGCTGTAGACTTCAGTTCACCTATATTATTGTATCTTCATCTGTATGTATCATCTTTAAATAAATACAAGGCTCTTTGAACTTCAACTAAGTTGTGTCACCGCTTCAACATAGAGTACCGAAGTGTGATGTCATACCGGTCAAGTTGTCAAGGTTGCTGGTTCTAAACAATTTTGTGCTAAACAATGGCGTGGTGATCACACCAGCGCCAAACACTGAAATTGCCCTGCTCCAGCCCGTTGCTCGAATGACTTTGCGGTGAACCTCATGCGCGGGCTCTGTTGTTTGGAACCAGTATCCTGGACGACGAGCGAATATGACGTCAGCACTTCGGTACTCTATTACCACTGCGACTCTCTATACTCAAGAAAGCCTAATGTAACATATCGGATCCCTTACACAACAATACATGTACCTGGCCATCCCAGGAAAGGGACAACCCATGAGACAAACAATATTGGTCCATTGAACCCTCAGAAAAGTTGTTAGAAGGTCCACGAGACCCACATATCCATCTTGTGGACTGTTGGTCTCATGGGCTGTAGCCCCTTGGTCCACTTCTGAGCGATGCTCCAGGACCATTCAAAACACTTCTAAGAGTTCTTTTAATCATACTGGATTCCATCTTCTGTCTATCTGATTGGAATGATGTTGCATCTGCAAGAAATCAGACAAAAACCACTAATGTATGATGAAACCTTTACAAAAATTGACACTGATTAGATTTAAATCCTTGGTAATGAAACAACGTAAAAATATCCACATTTGATCATCCAAGTAACATTCAAAGAAATGGCAAATTTCAAAACAAAGGATAATATAACTAGATACAATTTGATAGAACACTCTATATCACTACATCGCTTCTTTATCCTGATGAATGCATGATGAAACGTTTCAGTGTGCCTTTATTCAATACTATACATCATTTCTGATAAAATTTTATCTTACACATACATGTATGATTGAATGACATAATGGCCCTGTGAACTATTGTTTTATCAAAGAACTCCACTGTATCAACTTCTGCACAGTGTAGAACAAAGTCAGACAGAAAAAAAATGCAACCTATTCACACTATTCCATTACACATACTGTGAGATTAGTTTGCCCTACCAAAAAGTACATAGATGTAATATAGATGGTTAGTGTGAACTCACCCCAGGAGACCTCTACCACTCCATGTCTGTGGAGTCAGTGAGATGACAACTTTTTCCCCTTCTCTCAGGACCACTACCCGGATTGCTTTCTGCAGAAATAGAGATAAACCTGTCTCAACAACTGGTGATCTGAAATTTACTCCTGAGACATGTGAGACATTTGCCCCATGGCTTTATTTCGTAAGGGTTGAGATTGGGTTTTATAGGTTTGGTTTAGGGTTAGGGTTTGGTATTGCATTTGGTCAGAGTTGAAGTTAGGAATGAAATAAGTGTGAGAGACTGACCACAGAGCAACTGTCACTGGAGAGGGTATCATGCAACCCAGCATCTGGGTACTAAGAACCTTTTCCCCTTTCCTTTTGCCTTTCTGTGATGAAATCTGCTATACAATGTGTATCAGAAACAATGTTTGCACATAGGGGAGGTCACCACAAAACAGACCTTATCATCTTACATGTAGGAAAATCTCTCTCAACCACAATCTATGACTTTACACTGTATACCACCCAACCATTTCCTATGACTTTACACTGTATACCACCCAACCATTCCCTATGACTTTACACCGTATACCACCCAAACATTTCACACAGTATACCACCCAACCATTCCCTATGTCTTTACACTGTATACCACCCAACCATTCCCTATGACTTTACACTGTATACCACCCAACCATTCCCTATGACTTTACACCATATACCACCCAACCATTCCCTATGACTTTACACTGTATACCACCCAACCATTCCCTATGACTTTACACTGTATACCACCCAACCATTCCCTATGACTTTACACCATATACCACCCAACCATTCCCTATGACTTTACACTGTATACCACCCAACCATTCCCTATGACTTTACACCGTATACCACCCAACCATTCCCTATGACTTTACACTGTATACCACCCAACCATTCCCTATGACTTTACACCGTATACCACCCAACCATTCCCTATGACTTTACACCGTATACCACCCAACCATTCCCTATGACTTTACACCGTATACCACCCAACCATTCCCTATGACTTTACACTGTATACTACCCAACCATTCCCTATGACTTTACACCGTATACCACCCAACCATTCCCTATGACTTTACACTGTATACCACCCAACCATTCCCTATGACTTTACACCGTATACCACCCAACCATTCCCTATGACTTTACACTGTATACCACCCAACCATTCCCTATGACTTTACACCGTATACCACCCAACCATTCCCTATGACTTTACACCGTATACCACCCAACCATTCCCTTTGACGTTACACCGTATACCACCCAACCATTCCCTATGACTTTACACTGTATACCACCCAACCATTCCCTATGACTTTACACTGTATACCACCCAACCATTCCCTTTGACTTTACACCGTATACCACCCAACCATTCCCTATGACTTTACACCGTATACCACCCAACCATTCCCTATGACTTTACACTGTATACCACCCAACCATTCCCTATGACTTTACACCGTATACCACCCAACCATTCCCTATGACTTTACACCGTATACCACCCAACCATTCCCTATGACTTTACACCGTATACCACCCAACCATTCCCTATGACTTTACACTGTATACCACCCAACCATTCCCTATGACTTTACACCGTATACCACCCAACCATTCCCTATGACTTTACACTGTATACCACCCAACCATTCCTTATGACTTTACACCGTATACCACCCAACCATTCCCTATGACTTTACACTGTATACCACCCAACCATTCCCTATGACTTTACACCGTATACCACCCAACCATTCCCTATGACTTTACACCGTATACCACCCAACCATTCCCTTTGACGTTACACCGTATACCACCCAACCATTCCCTATGACTTTACACTGTATACCACCCAACCATTCCCTATGACTTTATACTGTATACCACCCAACCATTCCCTTTGACTTTACACCGTATACCACCCAACCATTCCCTATGACTTTACACCGTATACCACCCAAACATTTCACACAGTATACCACCCAACATACACTGTATACCACCCAACCATTCCCTATGACTTTACACTGTATACCACCCAACCATTCCCTATGACTTTACACCGTATACCACCCAACCATTCCCTATGACTTTACACTGTATACCACCCAAACATTCCCTATGACTTTACACCGTATACCACCCAACCATTCCCTATGACTTTACACTGTATACCACCCAAACATTCCCTATGACTTTACACCGTATACCACCCAACCATTCCCTATGACTTTACACCATATACCACCCAACCATTCCCTATGACTTTACACTGTATACCACCCAACCATTCCCTATGACTTTACACTGTATACCACCCAACCATTCCACTACTGTATACCACCCTGCTAATGATTTTTTTTTTGAGAAAATGGCAGATTTTGTTCAGCATCTTCTTTTACTTCAACATTAAACAATGTTAAATAAATGAGGAACAATAACGTAAATGCCTAGAATTAAACTCACTTTATTTGACAATAATTTGCATACATTACATTGTTTACATTTGGAATGTTTGGTATCATTAGAAAGGGTCTGAGATTTCCTAAAACTTTTGTACACAACATTTTGTGATATAAGACACTGTTAACCCTTTAGTCACTGAGGATTACGCGTATTGTAGTCATTTACTCACTGAACTTAATAGTCTCAGTAAACCATCTTGCGGCATCTAGACTCTCTGCTGTCCACAAAATCTTTCCACAGTAATGCATCGCTTCAATGCAGATTCTAAATGGCTTATGTGTAAAGACAGCACACATAAAGTTTGAGTGCCCTCCACTACCCAACCACACCCTACAACTTACCCCTTGACTGTGCTGTACCACTGGAGCAATGTCTCTAATACTCTTGAAGTTTGCTGACGTCACAGATCCAAACTCTATGATTCTGTCTCCAACTGATAAACCCTGTAATAAGAGTAAAATGACCAATACTGTCCAATGTAACCAACAATGGAAGTTCTAAGAATTTGTAAACAAAGAAAAAAAATGTAATCTTAAAGAGAAGGATGAGTTCTGGAAAAGGTAAAAAATAATTTGTGAGTTTTCTCATTTTATGTCAGTCTGGAAGAACATCATAGTAGAAATGTCCTGAAAAGGAATGCTCTTCAAATACCCTCATCTTAATAAATATGACGAGAAACTGCTGAAGGTCGCAGTGTATGTACCTATTCATATGTGGACAGGATCAACCTTTCCCAATAGACCGCTTTGGTAATGTATGCAAATGTTATACATGGGTCAATCCACGTCAAATCAACCAATGCTTGTCACCCGACCCCCTTCAATTTTTCTTTAAACTCGCACCAAATGTTCCTCGGAATGTCTGACGGAATACCTCAAAATATTTTTCCCCAAGGTCAAGTGGTTGCTAAGATATAGCCTCGCATAGCAACCGATGTGCGTTCCAAGAAATGAGTTTTATGAAAATGATGGTTTTTTAATTGACCACTGAAGCCAGCATTTTTATCCAGTACACCTCATTATCTGTAAATTGGAAGAACTTTATGCTCTTTAAAAGAAAAATAAATTGTGAAGAAAAACTGACCTTTCGTTTCTGCGTACGAGGTCACCGAACATGGTGTCAAATTTCATTTTTGAAATTTTGGATGCATGTTTAGAGCCTCATATCTCTAATAATGTATGAGATCAGGAACTAGAATTTTGTACAGTTCAAGACTTTGACTTGGGCAATAATCAACAAAAAAATCAACGGAATTGGGTGAGCCATTTTTTGTAAAGGGCGCCCTCAAATTTGGAAAAAATGAAAAATGTTCCAAGTTCATGGTTACAGATGACCCTTCGTCCCATCTAGGAATACCATGAAATTTTCTGTATTACTAGACATTTACCAATATTATCGGGGGTTACCAAAGAAATTTTGGCACCGAAAGGTTTAACGGCTAATTTTCACCACCGAAAGTGGTCGTAAACGATGAAAATGGGATTCGGGGGACATTTCACATGACAACAGTTTCAAAATGGAGAGCCCCAGCGCTTTCATATTTGCTGTAGTAATAGTCTGTAATACATATTTTAATAAAACATACCACAAGACCGCCTATTTGCATGAGTTTAACAAAAATTGAAGGGGGTCGGGTGACAAATTGTCAAAAAATTGGTTGATTTGACGTGGATTGACCCACATACCTTTCAAACAAAAGGATGTTCTTGACAACCTGAAAGCTTGCCGGACATAGCAACAAATAATGTATGTAAACTGGATTCCAAGCATTGAGGCTCATTTATAAAAAGCAGGTTAATGGAGTTAGTTCGTCACTAGGTGCGAGGTGGGGGAATCCACCCCCTTGGATGTTTGCTGCGATATGTTCGAGGATAATTCTTTTTGCGCTGCAAGCTTTCAAGACTGAATTGCCTACAACCTTTCGCATCTTTTGATACCAAATTTATAAACTTTTGACCAACAGGTATCACGCAATGTAAAAAACGCAGTGCTGTGTGCGGCCAAAATGGTAATTTCTCCATGTGTATTGTGCACAACGCAGAATTGTCAATTCGCGAATATGTAAAAAAATAAATTAGCGATAATTAAAAAAAAAACATTTGCAATCATTAAATTGAAACTTTACATGGCCGAGATCTCAGAAGGGGTGGAATCCATACTCCCTGGCTGAGTGAGGGCTAAAATAACCGGCCTTTTTGATGACATCACATGACAATCATGCCATTATCGAAATGATGCATTGCAAGAGTCCTACAATGTCCAAATTAATAAACTATACATCATTCAAATCAACTTACAGCTTTCTCAGCAGGAGATCCTTGAGAAACCAGGTCCAGTTTAGCAAATGGGATTGAAGCTGCTCCATTACTGGACCCGTTTGCAATGGGATTGTAGGTACCTTCTTCCCTTTGTTGTCTCTCTATGCTATGAAGTGTATGTAGAGCTTGTTCTATCTCTTGCATCAAAGCTTTGTGATCATTTTGCAAACCTGAAGTTTGGAACAAGTACGGTAGACAAAAAAGTTGAAAACAGTGCATACCTTTGTGGTAGAAGTGCATGCTGAAGTGAAGGTAATGTCAGTCATTTACATTGTTATGTAAGAAATGTTATCATAATATACAGGCATAAGATGTACAGTTTATCTATTATTTTGAAGTTATTCAGTATGCACACTAAAACTGTAATAGTATTATTACACATGTATGTATCATTAGAAGGAAAAATTAAACAATTTCCTGATGCAAGCCAATCAAAAATAATCCGGAAGATATATCAAAGTGAGCACTTTGGGTATTTTTCGTTATTCTTATTACTTTTATCTGTTTTTTTTTCTTCCCCATCTCTCTATTTTGGCTAAAATTCTTAAGTGTGTTACATTGATTCTTTATCTTACAGAGAAATCCTATCTGAATTTCTAGTGAATAGTCTTGATACTCACTCTCATGCCCCAGATGCTCTGGGCTTTATGTCTTCAAAGATATTGGGTTAGGGTTCAGGTTCAGGTTCAGGGATGTGTTTGGCTCCAATAAAAAATAAGAAAATTATGACGTTTTTGAAGTTGTAATCAATCAAACACAAACTGGAAACTCTGTGAATTGTCTTGCGAGCTCCTCTCCCGTTTGCTCATTACAGAAAATCTCATAAATTTTATTTTCTTAGTTTTTGATGAAGGAATAAATTTGTTTCATACATGTTTTGTGTAAAATGATTATATCTAAGGTGCATGTATGATTGAATATTTTCTTTGGGGCAAGTAGAAATTAATGATTTTTTTGGTACAGAGCAAATGGGAGAGGAGCTCACAAGATACATCGAGGAGTTGCCAATTTGTGTTTGATTGATTACAACTTCAAAAATTCATAACTTTCTTATTTCTAATCGCATCTTGCTCAAACCTTCACTGATCTGTTTCTTTAATTTTTCTGCTTCTTTTAAATCCAACTTGTACAGGGGAAGTCCACCCTAATTACAACTTATTATCAGGGTGGACTTCCTGTTTAAGTTAAGTGTTAGGTTTCTGGCCTCGGTATAATGTTTGGTCCAGGGTTAAAGTTAATAATTAGGTTAGTGTAGGATATTGATCCAGGAGCAATCATTACCAGAACATGTGTGTCATACAATACTTACATATGATCTGATGTCTGGCTGTCCTCACTGAATAAACATCTATGTCATTCCTAGGATAGCCTTCATCATCAATCAATGGCCCAGTCATACCAACTCCACTTTGCTGAAAATGATTCATACAGATCAAACACTTCACACAATATAACTAGACTAATTTAAGTAATGATATATGGAAAGTGATGTCGATATGCATGGTCGAATTCAAGCTGATACATTCAAATAAACTGATATTATAAGTGATATACTGTCACAGGTCATTGCGAAGTTCCATTTGCAGTCCATATTTTCACAAAGAAAATTGTGCACATCGAACGGCACAAATAAAAAAAATTGCTCTCCTGGTTGCTGAAATCATTCAGTGGCTTCTTCACTTTTCTTCTTCTACTTCTTCATTCTTTGTTTTGTTTTTTTGTTTTTTTGTTTTTCTTTCCTTCTCCTCCTTTTTGCTAAATTCTTCTTCTTTTGCTTCTTCTCCTTTTTCCCCTCTATTCTTCTGCCTCTTCTTCTTCTTCTAATTTCTTCTTCTTCTTTTTCCTTCTCTTCTTTCTCTGTTCTTCTTCTTCTTCTACTCCTTCTCCTTGTTATCCACTCCTGCAATGCATGAGGTCTAACAGTATCGACCTCATGGCCGATGAATTGCTAGAGCAGGTATTTTTCACACACATGTATAAAATGTACGGGGACAAAAATTAAAAATAGTTTAAAAATACTAAATCTTAAATTCGCAGATCAAAAATCCTACGGAAGAAGTTCTGTAATTTCCATCAAATTTCAAGCTCAAAATTTATTGTATTTCATGGACATGTTGGTGTCGGTATTTGTTAGAACGAAAATCCTGTCTCTCGTTTGTTAACCTCTTACTTGGGTAGGGGCGCCTCTTCACTTAGAGACAGAAGCGGGTCGTTCGATCTGCTGTTCGATCTGCTGTGCAAACCGACTACACACCGACTACACACTATAAAGGCTGCAAGATTTTCAAACAGAGAATTCCTTGGACCCTGAATTACCTGAAAAACGAGCATTAAATAGATTATACAGTCAAATTGGTAAGTTGAACAGATTCTTGAAGGAGCAGAGCCTAGGTCTAATCAATTTAATCATATATGCATGAGGAAAAATAAAATAAGAGCGATTTTGTCCAACTACACGTCGGGGTGTATTCAGTTTGCACAGGAGATCGAACGGCCCGCTTCTGTCTCTAAGTGAAGAGGCTAACGAACGAGAAACAGAATTTTCGGTCTAGGTATTTGTAAATCAAATACTGATTTTGAGTGAATGTTGATGACTTTTGTGCAGTGGTGTTAGAAAGTGTTGAGGTGTAATACCGTCCGAAAGTGTACACTCAAAGTATAGTAAAGTTTCTACGTGTGTTCTTATCCTCATTCTTTCTTTTTCTTCTTTCATTCATTTAATCTATCCTATCTCTTTCTCCCTTCTTCTCCTCCTCTTCCTCCTGCTTTCATCTCCTCCCTTTCTTCTTCTACTTCTTCTTCTATTTTTTATGGGAAGGTAAATCGTAATAGAGGTCTAGATCACACCACAAATAGTGGTCATATATATTATATGCATGCAAAAATAGTTGGTATTTTCTGTTGCATGTACTAAAGGTATGGGGGGAAAGTAAGATAAATATTTTAAATACTTGTTTTCAAATTCAGCCATTAAAAATCTTACTACTACCTCAAATGGCTGTTAGGAAGAACTTTTGATATTTCCAGCAAAATCCAGAGTCATAATTTTATCAAAAACCGAAGAAATCCCCGCCGATTTGATTCGCGATCGTGTGTTGTTTACATACCGCCGATGTCTTAGACTAAAATCGACCAATAAAATTTTTGTCCACAAAGAAACTCGGGATCGCAAGTGCATATCGATCTCTACAAACACGCACACAGAAAATCTGGACTTTTCTGTGTACGCGATAGGACCAAACTTTTAACGACCAAATTCTTTTGGGGAGATGTCAGCACCCGCGGCGAACAGGAAATGTACACAATGGCTCCGATAGCTCGTTTCGCGAAAATCGACAGTAAATTACGGATTTCTTTTTTTGGAATTATCTTTTCCAACATCGGTGAGTTGAATTTATTGTATTTCTTGGATATGTTGGGGTTGGTTTTTGTAAATTAAATTTTGAATGGATGTTGGTGAATTTTGTGCAATGGTGTTTGAAAAAGTTGAGGTGTACGACTGCCTAGATTCTACACACAAAGTATAGTCATGTAGCTATGAGTGGTCTAGATCTAGCTGTATGAGCTCCTTGGCGTATCAATCTAGTACTGGCCTACGGAGCTGTACATGGGATCCGTATACTGTGTGTGGAGGGGGATATCAAAAAAACCAAACTAGATCTAAATATCACCATTTCCCACATACTGTGCGCCATGCATACCACCCTCGGAGTTTGCTAAAGTAAAGGGGTTACCTTCCAGGATCAACTAAGTTTTTCAAAAAAAGAGAGAAAAAAAAAATCGGCAGGTGTGATCAGGTTTTTTTTACATTGCACATATAACTTGTATGTGACCCTCCACCACAAAACGACCAATAAGTCACAATAGGGGTTTAAGAGTAAACAGCTGAAAAAGGTGGTTTGGGGTGGAAATTTTGATTTGAACTTTTTTGTATTTTCTGAAAGTTCATTTATTAATCTACCATCTGACAAAATTTCACGTTAAAATACCTTGTTGAAATATGTTTTTACTCTTGTTCAAAATGACCATGTTTTCCTGGACATTCAAACTCTGTGTCTCAACTTGCTGGGATTGTACTTCACATCGCTTTTCTGGTATAACTTAAAAACTATGCACTGTCTGATATTCAAAATCTAAAGAAACATAGAAATATATCTATTCTGAAGGTATGGAAAGTTTCAACCCAATTTCTTTTCGTTTCATATTAAATGTATTTATCTCGTTTTTATATATACGCGTATTTATATATACGCGTATATATACTAATTTCCGCTCGAAATCTCTTTTATTTCACCAAACTTATTTTGTAATGTTAGATCAACTGTATATAATATGTTTTGTTTAGTAGTTTTCTCCCTCTCAAACAATTACTTTAATTAAACAAAAATCTTTTTTTCAATATATAATATTGTATGATTCGATTAGGGGGTCTACATCACACAAGCTAAGCTTTTTAGTAGATCCCTCCACATATCCTTTTGTCATCTTTCTATGTCATATCCATGTATTCTCTGTTTTTGCAGTGTTTGTAACTTGTACATATTGTTGAATTTCATTGTAAATGTGGAATCTGAATAAAATAAAATAAAATCAAATCAAAATTAAATCAAATTATTTTGTGACTGCATGTGTTTTAGCGTATGTAAATATGAAGCGTTTACTGAAATTATCAAGTCATCGAAGTCAAATGCAGGATATTTGTAAATGGAACAGACAAGGACATTGGTTCTATCATCTGGTAAGGATCTTGTTGTATACTTAGTTAATTAATACCATAATTAGTTATTTAATTAAGTAGCCATTTTCATCAATAAGTTAACTAAATACTGCAAATTTGTCAAAGAACTGAAGTTGAAAATTGTAATTGTGGATAAAAAATAGGTGTTAATATTCTTTTAAAAAAGATAATTACACTAATTAATACATAATTATGAGAAAACTATTCCAATTTCTTGTGTGCAGGTTTTCAGTTAAAAACTTTAAATTATCATCTATTTTGTCAAAGCAAATTTACATTTTTGCAAAGGCTTGGAAAAATTCAAGGATTTGAATTTCTTCCTGAATTAAATCCACATGATTAGTAATTTAAGCAATAAAATTCAATTAATTTCTGATGAAAACAGTAAAATTTAGAATGACATGAAGTATAATTCAGAGATGTTAATTATTTACTTCAAAATTATGTTTCTATTCTAAAAAATATGATTATTAATCTTCTCTGCATTATTTTCAACTCACATTGTATGATTGGGGGGGGGGGGGCACTCACGGGTACATTTCTGTAAAATAGTTGGTATTTTCTGTCGCATGTACTAAAGGTATGGGGGGAAAAATAAAATAAATATTTTAAATACTTGCTTTCAAATTCCGCCCTTGAAAATCTCACTCCTACCTCAAATGGCCGTTAGGAAGAACTTTTGATATTTTCAGCAAAATCCAAAGTCAAGATCTTGTCCAAAACCGAGAAATCCCCGCCGATTTGTTTCGCGATCGCGTGTTGTTTACATACTGCCGATGTCTTAGACTAAAATCGGCCAATAAAATTTTTGTCCACGAAGAAACTCGGGATCGCAAGCGCACATCGATCTTTACGATCGCGCACACAGAAAATCAGGACTTTCCGTGTATGCCACATAGGGACCGAATTTTTAAGGACAAAACTCTTTTGGGGAGATGTCAGCGCCCGCGGCGAACAGGAAATGTACACAATGGCTCCGATAGCTCGTTTCGCGAGAATCAACAGTAAATTACGGATTTGATTTTTGAGTGCCCCCCCCCCCCCCCCCCCCACTCATAGCTACATTCCTATACTTCGTGTGTATAATGTAGGCAGTCATACACCTCAACTTTTTAAAACACCACTGCACAAAAGTCACCAACATTCACTCAAAATCGGCATTTAATTTACAAAAACCGACCCCAAAATATTCAAGAAATACAATAAATTCAACTCACCGATGTTGGAAAATATATTTCAAAAAATGAAATCCGTAATTTACTCTCGATTCTCGCGAAACGAGCTATCGGAGTCATTGTGTACATTTCCTTGTCGCCGCGGGCGCTGACATCTCCCCAAAAGAGTTTTGTCCTTAAAAATTCGGTCCCTATATGGCGTACACGGAAAAGTCCCGATTTTCTGTGTGCGCGATCGTAAAATCGATGTGCGCTTGCGATCCCGAGTTTTTCGTGGACAAAAAATTTATTGGCCGATTTTAGTCTAAGACATCGGCAGTATGTAAACAATACGCGATCGCGAAACAAATCGGCGGGGATTTCTCCGGTTTTGGACAAGATTTTGACTGGATTTTGCTGAAAATATCAAAAGTTCTTCCTAACGGCCATTTGATGTAGGAGTGAGATTTTTAAGGGCTGAATTTGAAAGCAAGGTACATGTATTTAAAATATTTGTCTTATTTTTCCCCCATACCTTCAGTACATGCGACAGAAAATACCAACTATTTTACAGAAATGTACCCGGGACTGGGGGGGGGGGACCTACAGCTACGCACTTTGTTTTGTATGTGGAGCGCATTATTCTTCCCCATAGACAACGCGTATTAAAAGTGGTGCGTAGCACTCCCGGGTACATTTCTGTAAAATAGTTGGTATTTTCTGTCGCATGTACTAAAGGTATGGGGGGGAAAATAAGATAAATATTTTAAATACTTGCTTTCAAATTCAGCCCTTAAAAATCTCACTCCTACCTCAAATGGCCGTTAGGAAGAACTTTTGATATTTACAGCAAAATCCAAAGTCAAAATCTTGTCCAAAACCGGAGAAATCCCCGCCGATTTGTTTCGCGATCGCGTGTTGTTTACAAACTGCCGATGTCTTAGACTAAAATCGGCCAATATAATTTTTGTCCACGAAGAAACTCGGGATCGCAAGGGCACATCGATCTTTACGATCGCGCACACAGAAAATCGGAACTTTTCCGTGTACGCCATAGGGACCGAATTTTTGAGGACAAAACTCTTTTGGGAGATGTCAGCGCCCGCGGCGACCAGGAAATGTACACAATGACTCCGATAGCTCGTTTCGCGAGAATCAACAGTAAATTGCGGATTTCATTTTTGGAAATATCTTTTCCAACATTGGTGAGTTGAATTTATTGTATTTCTTGGATATTTTGGGGTCGGTTTTTGAAAATTAAATGCCGATTTTGAGTGAATATTGGTGACTTTTGTGCAGTGGTGTTTTAAAAAGATGAGGTGTATGACTGCCTACATTATACACACGAAGTATAGAATGTACCTAGGAGTGGTGCGTAGCATAGACTACAATATAAAATGCACACATGCAATCGCACGCCCAGGGGAGCGTTTCATCAAGCAATTTGTCAGTGATTTTCACAGACAAATTTGCTTTCAGCTGCAAGGATTTCAGTAGCTTATAACAGCTGTCGGTAAAAATCACTGAAAAAATGCTTGATGAAACGCTCCCCGGATCGCACAGAGCAAAGCCCATGCACCTCCCGGCGGGTAGCCATCGCTTCGCCGTGTCAACTTTGAAATGACATCCCTCAACTTCGCCACTAACAGACTAATGATAACGTAATTCGTATTTGTACTTTTTGTAGACTAAGTCTACATGGTCTATGTGTGGGACTAGGCCTACAACTTACAGGTACAAGAGTACCAGAAATCTGACAAAGTACACAAATTCACACCATTTAAATGTATGCTTTTAAGAATCATATCAACATGACGTGAACTAGTCACTTACAGATTCTAAAACGTCGAACAACGACTTAATTTCTCCTTCCATTTCATCTTTTTTTGATATTAAATTTTGCACACGCTCTCTTGCTTCTGCACTGGAGGCTGCCATTTTTAAATACCACCAAAAATGAGCGCTGATGGCAGTATACATTTCTACTTTATCATTTCATTTGTTTACGTTTGGTAAGTCGGGAAAGCGCTTGTGAAATATATAATTAAACTATTATAAATGTTAATGTTTTCATTGTTGAGGTATTCATAATATACTCAAGATATTAAGGCAGATATCAGTGGTAAAATTGTGTTTTTTTTAAATTGCTCACGTGATGTTATTTTGCCCTTTACATGGGTGAAGCTATTTGTGATTTTGTGAGTGTGTGCATGATGATGTTGAGTGGAATGAGTGAGACTGTATGAACAGCTGAATTGTCCGACTTTCAGCTGAGTGAGCTGAGTGACCGCTGTTGCTGATCTTGTGTGTCTTCAAGTTCAACTAGTTTTATCAAATGACAGTTTCTCTATTATTCAGAAGAAAATAAGGGTGTATGACAATGAAAATTGAACTTATATTTGTTTGTGAGGTCTGACTCTGACAGTCTGAGTCTAAGCAATGATTCGGAAGAACAGCACTGAATTGGAGTGAAGTGACTGAATTAAACTGAGAAGAAAGAGAGAAATCAGAAAGAATAAAAAAAAATGGCATGTTTGAGAGTTGGGCAGATGCTGGCAACCATGATTAATTAGAAGAATCAGACATTTCCTTAGCTCATCTTTGAATTTTTACATCTTTCACTGGTGAAAGAAAATATCAAAATTGTTAAAAGATGAGCAAAAACAAAAATAAAAAAATAAACTGGGTCAATTTTTAGCAAAAAATCTGCCTCATACTCGTGGCTATATTAGCTAATATGCCAAGTAATCCTCAAATTGGCAAAAATCCTATGTAGCATATCGAAAAAACAGTGAGCAGAACAGGGGTACTGAATTTCTATAGAGTGGAGGTATAAAGCCTTAATTAAGAGCAACGAGCTGTACCGTCAACTGCTCGTGATCTAGTGGTAAAGAAATCTGCATGGTCGAAGTATCCTTATTGAATATTCTACACTGCACGTTCTACAATGTTGCTGGTTCAAATCCCGCTCTTCTTGACTGATATTTTTTTCAGTTATGAATTAACAATTGCGTTTATTCCGTTGAAAATGATCAGAATTTCAATAATAAAAACACAAGAAACTTGACTAAATATTCACTTGGTCAGGCGGATTTAATGGTGGCTGGGCATAATAACAAATTTGGCTGTACTCTTTTTCATTAGATACAATTCTTGCTGGAAAACGTCATCTTAAGTTGATATTGCACATACCTATATAAGCATAGGTGTACGGGCACATTTTCGCAAAGGGTCTGGCACCTTTTGCCCAAGTATCAAATTTAATGTTTTTTTAAACTTGGACTTAGAGCGAGAGAAGCAAGCAAAAATTATGAGAGTTTTGGTAGCGAAAAAACGCAGAAGTTACATATTTGGGCACATATCACTACCCAATTATGAGGATAATCAGGCTGCCCGATTATGAGCACTTTCAACATCCCAAAGGGGGGGGGGGGGAGCTGCCCCCACCTTGTTTATATCAGGGACTGTGCAAGACCCAATGAATCCTTGCTTTGTAAAAAGTTCACCATTTTTCAAGCAGTCTGAGTTTGCTCGGTATAAAGAAATGATCGTAATTCATTTGGGTTAACTTAATATCAAGAAGAAGAGAAGTAAAGGCAGAAAAAAAAATTTGAATTTTTGCTATCATTTAGTGAGGGTTGAGAATGAGAAATAGGAAGGATACTTGAGAATTAAGTACACTGATACTGTACCATATTTAGTGTTCCCTTGAGAAGTGCCTTGTGTGATGTTTGTTTTTTATCTGTTTACATCGTCAAAAAGTGAAAATCTTTGACATACATGTAGCCATTGACGTCACCACCATTAGTCAAATATAAAAAGAGTTTCGTTTTTTGACGAAACAAATGGATAAACGAGTATTTCACATGGATGGGACACATTGCACAGAATCTCTGTATTACTTTTGACCTGTCCCTTCTCTGCTGTACAGGTTTAGGTATTGAGTGGGAGGACCCAAGGTGTTGCATGTTAACTGCTAATATGGCAGAAGATTCAGGCTCAGGGGACAAAATGGAATCCACAAACCATACATCAGAGGCTTCCACCAATCACACCAGCCACTCTGATGCGGTTGCCAAGACGACAGCCGAAGCAAAGCAGGACGCAGACAACTGCCACGATCAATCAAACAGCAATACACACAATGACATCCATACAGATAGGCCTGGAAGTACTAGCAGTATGGAAGAGGGAAGCAAAGTTTCAAAAACCTGTGTAGACGCAGATTACCATTGCCAAGGAGATAAAAGCAAAAGAGAGGAGGAAGGAGGTGAGGATGAAAAGACGGCCAATGTTGCTGCAAGGACAGAAAATGAAAGAACTGAAAGTGGGAGGGAGGAAGGTGGAGCAGAAGGGAGGGAAGACAGAGCCAGGGTGTCGAAAAGCGATACCAGCAGCGACTCCGAAACAGAGTCTGATGAGGAGGGATCGAAACATAGCGATCACGACATCTCGAGTGACATGGAGAATGAAATTCTCGGCAGGAATCTTCCACAGCCGAAATCGCACGCGCTTCATGAGATCCGCGCCCGCGAGTTTGGACACTACCAGAAATGCACCCAGCCATACTGCTTGAATTTCATGGGGAGTGTCCCCCTGGTGCAAAGACTAGATAAATACTGTGAACTAAAGCACCATGAGGGCTGTGTGAATACCTTGCATTTTAACCCAGCTGGCAATCTTCTTGCAAGTGGTAGTGATGATTTGGAGATTGTTCTATGGGACTGGGCAAGACAAAAACCCAAACTCATCTTTGAAAGTGGACACAGGAGCAATGTTTTTCAAGTAAGTATGCCAAATTTAATTTCATTATCTTTCAAGTTGTTCAAATGAGATGTCAGATATGGAGAAGATTTGATACATGTACCTCATTCATGTACTGTATTTCTTGTGAGTAAAGATAAGGGTACATAAACTCTAAACCTGATCTAGAGTGTTTTCTCTTCCTTCCCCATCTTCTCTACCTTTCTACTCTCTTTTCTTTCTTTTCCTGTCCCTCCTCTTTCATCTCATTGTCTTATTCTTCTTTAGATTGAACCCAACCCTTTCATTATTTTTATGCCTCCGCCACCAAAGGTGGTGCCGAAGGCATTATGTTTTTTGGTTGTCCGTCAGTCCGTCCGTCCGTCCGTCCTTTCTCGCGATAACTCAAGAACCATTTGAGGTATGAACTTCAAACTTGGTGCTAATATGTATCACCATAGGAAGACGATCTGATTAGATTTTGGGGTATGTAGGTCAAAGGTCAAAGGTCACAGAGGCCAATTTCTGAAATTTCAGGTGTAAGCCTTGTTTTTGCGATAACTCAAGAACCATCTGAGGTATGAACTTCAAACTTGGTGCTAACATGTATCACCATAGGAAGACGATATGATTAGATTTTGGGGTATGTAGGTTAAAGGTCAAAGGTCACAGGTCAATTTCTGAAATTGAGTAGGATGGCTTCTTGTATAATGCTGACCATCTTCCTCTGCTAGGAGCTCATGATGGCACTTGTTTTGAAGTATCTCACAAATTAAGCACTTTTAGTCAGTATGTGTGGATACTGGGTTATGTTGACATTAAAGAAGTCCACTGATGTGTTAATTCATGAATTACATGTACTTTTAGTGAATTATTGTCCTTAATCATGTAGTCCTTCAGAGAAAAAAAATTGAGGTCAAATAAATATGGAACAAATATCAACCAAAAAAGTAACTTAACCCCTGACACTTTTTAATATAACCTGAGAAATAGTTGATGAAATTTATTCATTTAGAACGTAAAGTATGTAAAATTTTCCTATCTATATTTTTATTGGTTATATGTGCTAACGATTGATTATGTTTTTACGGCAGTCGGTACAAGAGAAAAAAGTTGAACTTTCATTTTCATAATTTGCAAAACAGGGTTTACACTGTAAATGTGAATACTCATTTTAATTCCTTTCATCTCTGGTTCACATAAAGATCGATGATTTGCCATTCACATTCATGATTCGCCATTCACATTCATGATTCATGATTTCTTAGTGTAGTTTTATGAATTTGAATTACAAGTAATGCTCCTGTACACAAACAAAAGAAGTGAATAGAGTACAGACAATGTACATTCTGCATTGTATTATTAAGAAATGCAAAGTGCAACTTTTTTTCTTGTACTGACTTCAGTAAAAACCATAACATCATTATAAAAACCAATAGTTCACAAATGATCAATCAAAGTGTGGGGAAGGAAATTCTGCATAGCTTGCTTTTTTAATTAACAAATGGAACATATTATCAAACATTTCTCGAGTTTTATTAAAAAGTCTCAGGGGGATACTTTCTCTTTAGTTGAGTATAGCATAGATTGTTCCCTCAACTCTGAGGTGAAATAATCCTCAGTCATGATAATTTTTTTCTCCATCATGCAGGCTAAGTTCATGCCATGCAGTGGGGATGCGACCCTAGTCAGCTGCGCTAGAGATGGGCAAGTCAGGGTTGCTGAACTCTCTACTACAGGGGTCTGCAAAGAGACTAAGAAGATTGTTCAACATAAAGGAGCAGCACACAAGGTATATTACCCCTCCTAGTCCACTCCATTCATCACACTCCCTTTCCTTCTCCCCTCCTCCTCCTTCTCCTCTTCCTCCTCCTCCTCCTCCTTCTCCTCCTCCTCCTCCTCCTCCTCCTCCTCCTCCTGTTCCTCCTCCTTCTCTTCCTCCTCCTTACTCTTCCTCCTCCTTACTCTTCCTCCTCCTTACTCTTCCTCCTCCTTACTCTCTTCCTTCGCCCCCTCTTTTTCTCTCCTCCTCTTCCCCATCCTCCTCCTCTCTTACTCCCCCTAATCCCTCCTCCTCTACCCCCTCCCCTCCTCCCCCTCCCCTCCTTCCTCTCCCCTCCTTCCTCTCGTTCTCCTCCCCTCTTCCTCCTCCCTTTCTTCCTCCTCCCTTTCTTCCTCCTCCCCTTCTTCCTCCTCCCCTCTTCCTCCTTACCCTCTTCCTCCTTCCCCTCTTCCTTCTCCTCCCCTCTGGCTCCTTCTCCCCTTCCCCACTTCCCCACCTTCTCCTCCACCTTCCCCTCCCTCTCCTCCCCTTCCTTTCCCTCCCCTTCACCTCCCCTCCCCTCCTTTCCTCTCCCCTCCTTTCCCCTTCCATTCCCTCCCCTTCCCAAGATATATTGCCCTCCTAGTCCACACCCTTTGCCTCCCCCCGTTTCCTTCTCCTCTTCCTCCTCCCCTTCCTCCTCCTCCCCTTCCTCCTCCTCCCCCTCGTCCTCCCACTCTCTTTTCTCCCTACCACTCTTTCTCCCTACCACTCTTTCTCTTCCCCCTCTTTCTCTTCCCCCGTCCCCTCCCCCTCTCCCTCTTTCTCCTCCCCTTCCCCCTCTTTCTCCTCCCCCCCCCTTCTCTCTCCTCCTCCTCCTCCTCCTCCTCCTCCTCCTCCTCCTCCTCCACCTCCACCTCCACCTCCACCTCCTCCTCCTCCTCCTCCTCCTCCTCCTCCCCCTCCCCCTACTTCCTCCTCCCCCTACTTCCTCCTCCTCCCCTCCATCCTTCTCCTCCTTCCTATCTCCTCTTCCTCCTCCTCCTCCTCCTCCCCTCCTTTTCCTCCACCCTCCCCTCCTTTTCCTCCACCCCTCCTTTTCCTCCTCTCCTCTTCCTTCCCTCCTTTTCCTTCCCTCCTCCCCACCCTCGCCTCCTCCCCAACCTCCCCTCCTCCCCAACCTCCCCTTCCCTCCCCAACCTCCCCTTCCCAACCTCCCCTTCCCAACCTCCCCTTCCCTCCCGTCCCCTCCCGTCCCCTCCCGTCCCCTCCCCTTCCCTCCTCCTCCCCTTCCCTCCTGTCCCCTCCCCTTCCCTTCCGTCCCCTCCCCTTCCCTTCCGTCCCCTCCCCTTCCCTTCCGTCCCCTCCCCTTCCATTCCTTCCTGTCCCATCCCGTTCCCTCCACCTTCCATTTCACATTCCTTGTCATACCTCTGCCAAGGCCATCATTAGGCCTATCCAGTGTACATCTCTCCCATTTTGAATTATTTTCTCTTATGAAAAATGTGCCACTTGTCAAGTACTGGTGAATTTTGGGGAAGAATATTTAACAATATGATTTATGAGCTATCTCATTATTTTCCCCATGCATCATGTGTCATAGTACTGATACTGTACCAATCAAATGTAACATAAAAAAGATGATCGCTCTTCAAATGCCCTCATATTTGAAATATAAAACTATTAATACATTGTAGCTCATAAATTATGACAGAATCAAACAGAATATCTTGAGACAGTTTGTTTCTAAATGCAATTGCACTAAAAGAGATTGTTGACTTAAAGGTAAATGTTTACTTTTGGTACTCCCTCGTTTCGTCAGCTTTCTTGGATTTTCGTTAATAAATAACAAGTTACTAGCATCTCTAAGATGCTGTGAAGATTTCACCTCCTAAAGTGTAATATATTACAAATGAGAGGTAAAAAATAATACCGGTCAGGGATATAGACTCTCGTCAGCATGCACTATATACACTATAGAGGGTTCCCAGAAGCAGCCATGCTGGAGGACACAACAATAAAAACCTGTTAACTAGACCTTGACAACAATGGCTTTTCACAGTCTGATGAACGGTTTTTATTGTTATTTCCTCCAATATGGCTGCCTTGAGAACCCTAGTCTATAACGTGTGCAAAAATCTTTGAGGATTATGTGTATTAAATCCACACAGAATGACACACATGTACCTGTGAAGCCGTGAGACTGTTGCGTGTGGAGCCATCACGGTGGATAGGCTCTAGCGTAGGGCAGCGTATTACCATCATCAAGCGTTCTTTACAGATATTTACACTTAAATTCACTGAAATCATTGATGGAATACCACATGATCTCGTACAATCCTCTTTTGATACAATGAGAACAATATGAGACTATAATGAATACGTTTCTTTCCAATTTCCTCTTTGCTACCGAAAGTGTCCCATGAGCTTTAATGTTTTTTTATTTTTTTGAATTATATAGCATTCCCTTCTTTTGTACCTACATGTACATGTATACATGTTCTTCCATGACAAAGGCCCCAAAAAGGTTTTTTCTTCTTCTTTACTTGATTTACATAAAAATTGCAATACATGTTTGCAAGGAATTACATCTCCACCATCTTCATGTGAAGTGCACACTATTATTACATGGCACATACAGATGTACATATAGCATATAACATGTAGTGAGCTTGGGGTTAGCCCTCATGTACATTACCAGTAGCCTGTCTACAATGCTGCAATCCATGTAAAATGATACACCTCAATATCTTTTAAATAGGGCTTTGGTCTCCAGCCAGAAAATTTGATAAGAGCAGAAGGGCTCAACTCCCTTATTTCCAAAAGTCAAAAACTTAAAGTCACAAAGTACTGTATGTCTTTCTGCATAAATAAAGAGAAAGATCATCTAATTGTAAGTTGCAGACAGTCAACCAATCATGAACACGTTTTCATTGTACTGGTTCAAAAGTGGATCCTCATTGGCTATACTGTCAAGCGTTATGATTGGCGGAGGTCCATGAATATGCTGTAAATTTGTTCATATAAATCCAAGAAGTAAAAGTCCTGACTTCAATTTTTTCAGTAAATCAAATTCAGTGATAACAGCTAGTCGCCAGATGTCAATAAATATCAGTGATTTTGTGGTTTGTTCATGTATATACATGTACATGTACCTGTGATGCACGATTTTTGTTCCAGAAATGCTTTTACATGTAATGTGTTTTTTAATTTTTTAAAATTTTATGCCGATTGTGCAGAACTTCACTATTCTTTTTTCACATGAGAAATATATTTAATCTGTCAAGTGTAATGTTTTATAAGTTGTCACTAAATTCATTGTTTTTTAAACATTTTATTTTTTCTTATACTAGTTTTCACTGAATTTGTCGTTCAGTAAAAGTTAAGCTCCTAGCTCTCATACTAGTTTTTACTTACTTCACTAGACATGTACATGTAAAATATGCAGTATTCCTGCTACTAGTTTTTCACGTACATGTATTGCATTAAATGCTCCAGTCCTGTGTGTCTTAATTTTGTAATTTTCATTCATGTAGGTCCATTTCAATACATTTTGCTTTGTCTGAAAGAATGTAAGAGAGAGAGAAAAATAGCAATATTCGGTGCCAATTTGAGGAGGCAAAGTTGATTGTGAACCTGTACATTGTACATGTGTTTCTTTCTGCAGCTTGGTCTAGAGCCAGATAGCCCAGTGGTGTTCATGTCATGCGGAGAGGATGCAGCTGTCTTTAACATTGATCTAAGGGAACAAAAACACTCCAGGTAGGTACACGTTCATGTCCTGGGGAGATTGGTACACAAGCGGTGGATGGAATGGTTATTGGGAAGAATGTTAATGAGTGTTATAGGCAATACTCAAACCACAGGGACATTTCACTTCTTTTTTTTTTCAGAATGACACCGAAGTGTATGTGCAATGTAAAGGATTTGGGAGGTAGCGAAAGAGAGAGAGAGAGAGAAAAAAAAAGAAGAAGCAATAGAGAGAGAGTGAAGAGAAATGAAAATTAGAGAGGGGGAGAGTCATACAGAGGAAAATAGTGGTAAAGAAATAGAGAAAGAGAGGGAAAGAGAGAGAGAGAGAGAGAGAGAGAGAGCATATCCAGGACAAATATATTTGCATTTTTCAACTTCTTCAAAGTTCAACTCCCCAAGGATCCAAATGATTTTTAAGTCATACATGGATAGAACTATGCATTCTTGTTTATTTTCTGACTGATGCAAAGAATCAAGGAGACATTGGTGTTATCAATCTCTCAATGAATTTATTTTGTTAATTAATCATTTTAATGAATTATACTGTACGTTAAGGGAAAGTAGGTATGAAACAACTTGAGATGTTTCTTTTAATATGATTCATGTGCTATATTTTCCTGTGTAATATATTTTCAGGTTGATGGTAGTGAAAGAGAACGACAGGAAAGTTGCCTTATACACTGTATTTGTGAATCCATCCAATGCCCATGAGTTCATTGTAGGCGGCAGAGACCAGTATGTGAGGTAATGTAAAATGGAAGAAAGCTTCCACTTTGGTCTATTTCTACTTATTCATTGAAACCTAATGCTGGGATTAAAGCCATGTTTAATAACAAAGGGAAAACTGAGCTCTCGGCCTAAATCACGTTGTTAAACTTGATTTCAGACCCACCTTCAGATCAGTGTTTGGTTTAGATTCTAGTAGAATATAAACCTTTGTGCTCCAGAAATATATCATATGAATATGTGGTTAACATATTAAAACCTGTCGTGTTTGGCTAGACTTCTCTCTCTTTTATTTTTGAGATTTTATTACTTACAGGGCAATCCAGTCTTTGTAAAAATTTGATTTGTGTTTAAGCAGAACAATAAGAGAAACAGGATGGTGAAAGTTTGAAAGAAATCGAACAAAAAATAAAGTTATGAATGTTTGAAAAATGAGATCAATACATCTATGCGATTCTCACATTGGCATTTTGATGAATTGATTTTGATATGTATTCATGGTCAACTCTCCCGTTCGCCGTACACCAAAATATCATTGAATTCCGGATTTCTTGAGGGCCTTTTTACTTTGGACAGTACCCAAATATATTGTAAATGGCATATTTTGATATGTCCTCAAAATATGATCCTGATCCTACAAAGTTATAAAATTTGAAAAATTGACATTTTAGTCATTGTGTGTGTTGGAGCGAATGTAAAAGTTGGGCGGCGCTACATCAGTGACCATACCGATCCGGCCAATTTGAAATTCCCATATGTGCATATTGATTACAAATTTTAAAAAATTACGAATTTCTTATTGTTTGTCTGATTTTGTTCAACAGATTTTGTTCAAACTTTCTCCAATCTGCTTCTTTGATTTTTCTGCTTTCACGCAAATCAAATTATTACAAAGGTTGGATTGCCCTTTTAAGACCCATAGCTCTCATGGGGAATTTGACACCATTCGGGTGTTTACCCAATAACAGGTGTTGTCAAGCACCCTGAGTGAACTTCATTTCTCTGCATTTCCACCCATCACCCCATATGGTAAAGTCATTATCTTATTTTCCCCTCACCCAAAGTCTCTCTGAGAGACCTGGGGGGTGTTTCATAAAGCTGTTTGTAAAGTCATGCATGACTTTTACGAACGACGTGAATATGAAGTGCCAGATAGGATGTCCAAAGTTTTTCCTGATGTTTTAACAAAGTGTGACTTTATTATACCTCCGCCAAACGAAGTTTGAAGGGGGTATATAGGAATCAGTCGACGGTTGGGCGGTCGGTCGGTCCGTTGCAAATCTTGCGGATCAAACTACTTTCTCAGTTTTCGACCAAAGCTCATGAAATTTGGTACACACATTGGTCTTGGTGGGAAGATGTGCAAGACATATTTTTCGGATGAGTCGGAATCTGCGTTGCCATGGTAACGGCATATTTATGGCAGAAAATCAAGGAAACACCTTGCGGATCGAACTACTTCCTCAGTTTTTGACCAAAAGTCAAGAAATTTGGTACACACATTGGTCTTGGTGGGAAGATGTGCAAGACATATTTTTTGGATGTATCGGAAGCTGCGTTGCCATGGAAACGGCATATCTATGGCAGTAAATCAGGGAAAAATCTTGCGGATCGAACTACTTCCTCAGTTTTCGACCAAAAGTCAAGAAAGGCTGTTGTCACGGGGCGGGGGTATTAATCATCATCTTCAGTGATATTTTTAGTTTCCAATAACCTCACTTAAAAATGGCAAAAATATACTTTGCATTAAAAATGTACAGTTCAACTTTAGTTGATGCAGGTAAAACGATTGAGCATCCCATTTGGCTTGTCATGTATAGTCATTCGTAAAGTCGTGCGTAACTTTACGAACAGCTTTATGACAAGCCAAATGGGATGCTCAATCATTTTTAACTGCATCAACTAAAATTGAACTGTGCAGATGTAGATTAACATTCTTATTATAATGAACATTTTTATTGCAAGTATATTTTTGGCCATAATTTAATTGAATTTATTGGAAATACAGTCACACTTTGTTAAAACATCAAGAAAAACTTTGGGTAGCCTATCTGGCACTTTATATTTAAGTCGTTCGTAAAGTCATGCGTACCTTTACGAACAGCTTTATGAAACACCCTCTAGGTGGTATTTCTTGACTGGACAGTGGGTTTGCTTGTACTACACCCATTAATATTTCCAGAGCTTTCCACCAAGTCTGTTGTCAGTGTATTATGAACTTCTACACATGGAAACTGCCTACCATCTGCCTTTCAAAAAGCTCAGTTGCCATTACTTTTGTTTTTCCTGTTCCATCCAAAGCTTTCAACACATTGTGGTGGTAATGTGTACATTCAAGACTCGTTTAATACCATAGTGTTATAATACATCTTGTTGTTATTTTGAAATCAGCAAAATTCAACAATCTGTCGTCTGTTCTTGCACCTCTTTGGTACCGGTATGTTACCATTGTATAGAAATCATGTGCTTCTTGAAAATCTACTTTGGATTTCTTTATCCTTTCCTTGTATCTTTTGTTTCCTTCCCTTTTTAAGATGCTCTTTACCTGTTTGAACAATGAAACATGATTTCAAATCTCATTTATAAAAAGAGAACAGTTTGTATACTGACAACCAGAAGGGCGTTAACACATATACTTTGACATAGGGTTTGCAACCTGGCTGTCAGCCAATAAACAGTTGTTACAAAGTACTTTCATGATCCTTTTCATATATTACAGGGAGTGACAGAGTAGTTTTGTTTGATTTTGCTTCTTGCAGGGTTTATGATAAGCGCAAGATAACAGATGAAGAAAACACGGGACTGATCAAGAAGTTCTGTCCAGACCATTTAAAGGACAATGAACAAGTGAAGGCTAATGTGACTTGTTGCAACTACTCCTACAATGGGCAAGGTAAGTGCTTGGTCCAGGAGGGATATAGTATGGAGCTGGAGTGGTGGACAAAAGGGGGGTTGACGGCCTGGTTAAGATGGAATATGTTGATTGTATAGACAGACCTGTCTGAGCAACTATTTTCTCTCCAGTTTGGGATAGAGGAGGAAGAGTGGTCACAAATTTACTTGCTCCTTTTTCGATACACAATAGAAACTAAAATGAGAGTGTTCCAGTTTAAAATTGTGCACAACATTTTATATACAAATAACAGATTATTTAAAATGAGGCAAGTTGACACAGAATTGTGTAATTTTGTTGAAACTCCTGAACATATCTTGTATGACTGTAAGATTGCTGTAGACTGAAGGCAAGCTTTTGTTGATAAAATCAGTCTTAGATTGTGTGTTACATGTACATATGAGGATTTTACTAGGAAAAGAATAATGTTTGGTTTCATAAAGGACTGGAAAGGACCACATATAATGTTGCTAAAGCACTTAAAGGTTGGTCACAAATAGTCGTGCACCTCCGTGCGTGTGGTCTGGGATGGATTTCGCAGAAAATCCTTGCATCGCATGCACAGGTCTGCACGTTTTTTCCAAGCACATAGGAGCATGCAGGACACGCAAGGAGGCTCTTGGACACGTCCGACAATCTCTCTGTGTGTCTGCGGGTTCTGATGAACGCACATGACACGCGCAGCCATCATCCTTCCTGCACGTGCTTCTTGCGACCATCGCACGGGCTCCTTGCGGACGTCTCACAAAGCCCATGGCTTCATACAGAGCCGTGACATGAGGAGGGTGCAAGACGCCCAAGAGAAGGTGCAGAGAGATACATGACTGGTTGTGACCATGACAAAACTAGGACGTACGAATCGCATGAGTTGGCTCACAGCCTGATATCAACTTTGTTATAAAAGAAGCAGAAAAATTAAAGAAACAGATCAATGATAGCTTGAGAAAATTAAAGAAAGAAGAAAGTTATGAATTTTTGAAGGTGTAATTAATCAAACACAAATGGGCAACTCTATGAGCCCCTTTCCCATTTGCCCTTTACTGAAAAAATCATAAATTTTCTCTACATAAAATATTTTATCATACATGCACCCTAAATATAATCATTTCACTTATGCTTTTACACAGAACCTGTATGGTAAAAATCTATTCCCTCATCAAAAACAAAGAAAATGGAAAATTTATGATTTTATGTGTATGAGGCAAATGGGAGAGGGGCTTGCAAAATACAGTACATCACAGAGTTGCTAATTTGTGTTTAATTGATTACAACTCCAAAAATGCACAACTTGCTAATTTCTTATCGGATTTTTCTGCTTACTTTAACACCAATATGGTTAATATCAGGGTGGACTTTCCTTTTAAGCTATCCAAGGTTATGAAAATTTCCTTAACATATTTTGAAAAATTTATTTGGAGAGACTTCTTCCAATTCAGCTTTTTGAGCTTGGAAACTGCAGAATATCAAGCCATAGCTCTGTACAACACTTGCAATACTGCTGTTCTATTCATATTTATTTCTCATTTGATTTAATTTCAGAAATCTTAGCAAGCTACAATGATGAGGATATCTACCTCTTTGATAGTTCCCATAGCGACGGAGCCGACTTCATACATGTATACAGGGGCCATCGCAATAACGCCACAGGTAGATATCAATGTCTTCTTATACCTTGTAGACTTATGGTCTAACATGGATAATACGCCTTTTACTGATATGATATTACATGTAATTTTATTGTCCAATATAATCATTATAATAATGTATACAGCAAGAGTTTCTGATTGTTTTGAATATTTCAGCTCTCCCTCACAACCACTACGTGAGGACAATTACTTTCTAGGACAACTACCTCATAGAAATTACCCTTATTACCATAAAACCAGTCATAGACTCAAAGAAATTAGGGTTAGTTGTGGTAGGGGATATATTCCTTCAGGTGTATAGTTGTCCTATGTGTTGTTCCTTGAGGTGGTAGTTGTCTGGTTGTATTTGCCTAGGCGGGGAGGGGGGAGAGATATTTTCCTAGGGAGTAGTTTTCCGAGGATAGTTTTGAGGGGTTAGTTGCCCTAGAGGTAGTTTTACTGGGGTTGGTGTCCTAGGGAAAATGTTTTTCATGGGGCAGTTGTCCTTGCAGGACAATTGGTTTGGGGTACTATTCTAAGGGAGTCAGTTTTGTTTGGACGGGGGATAGTCAAAGGGGAAGTTGTCCTCGATTCAGATTAAATGTGCTCTTTCCATTTTTCCTCCTGTCAGTGAAAGGAGTCAACTTCTATGGTCCCAAGAGTGAGTATATTGTCTCTGGTAGCGATTGTGGTAACATTTTTCTTTGGGAAAAAGAGAGCGAGAAGATCGTCCAGTACATGCAGGGAGATGTAGGGGGCGTGGTCAACTGCCTGGAGCCACACCCATTGCTGCCTTGCCTAGCAACCAGTGGGCTGGATCATGATGTGAAGGTGTGGCTTCCGACGAAGCGTGAGCCAACTTCGATGGATGGACTCAAGAAGGTGAGCGAGGGGCTGTGTGTGTCTCGTATTTGAACCTTTATGCTTTATAATAAATCCTTGCTTACACCCGACTCGGTAAAGAAACAAATTAAAAAAAAACCCATATGTAAAATAAAATGGCATGAGCAAGCATGGTGTTCTTTACATTTCTATACATTATGGAAATTGCAGTATGGAACCAACTTGAAACTTCTATCAAAATGTTGCCTACTTTAAACAGTTTCAAATACACTCTAAAAGCTCTGTTATCTGCAGAGGAGATGTAAGCTGTGAACTATATGGGGATATTATGCATAGCAACTTCTTTGGTATATGTGTTGTTAATTAATTATTTTCCCCTCATTTTGATGTGTGGTTATCATCCATATTTTAATTTGATTATTTCACAGTTTACAATGCTAATAATCCTTAATTTAAAATTTGATTCGAAAATTCTTGTAAATAGTCAATGAATATTACTGAATGATTACTTAACTAATGAGGATACCGATTAATATGTATTATACATGTTTATGCTTGTGTATTTATATATATTGATTATTGTTGATGTTATTTGTTTTATTGTTACCAAACAGGGCCTCATGGAAGACCACCAAATTGGTGATATGACCCACCCTGTATAAATATCAGAAATAAATAAATAAATAAATAAATAAATACATCATAACCCACATATCATTAATTATGCTTAGGAGACTTTTTGTTCTTGTCCGTCTGCCATTCATTTACATGTAGAATGTTCTTATTTTGCTGTGGCATTATGTCTGAATGAGGCTAACATTGTATTAATAATGGGAGGTGTTTGCAGGGACAGAGGAGTTATACTGAAGGAAAAAACAGGGCTAATGAAATAATGTATGCTACATGGAGGTAGTCTGAATGAATTCAAATCTTATTTCTAGATCTGTTTGTAGAACAAGAAAAGAGTACAGAAACCAGGAATGGGTAGATGAATTAAAGACACTCTTTGCAGTGAGACTTTGTGTTGAATGGAGAAAAATATAAACCCTGTCAGTTATGAATAAAACTGTTGTTGTGTGAGTAAGCTAAACATCTAGCCAGTTATCACTCATAACAAAGAATGAATTGTTATGTGCTTGACAGAAGGGCCTGAATATGAATTCTTGTCACGTTTACAATTTTTAGTTTTGTAGTGAAAGGATAAAGAAATTATGAAGATAAGTCGTAACCTGTCTCTGTTAGTAGTTTAAACTACATGTATGTACAGACTAAGTGTTTTGTGTAGATGTAGTAAAAGAAAGATTAAAACTTTAAAATGCACATATCCACTTGCCATGCATCTGTTCACATTGAAATGTGTAGAACACCTTCTGTATTCCTTGATATCCTATAGCTGATGATGACAAATCGTAGGGAACGTGAAGAGGAACGTGTGAGAGGACCAGAGTTTGAAGACAACGCCATGCTCAGGTTTCTTATGGCACATCTTAGACATAGAGCTAGAAGACAGGTAAACTAACTTCTTACTAATCAGTTTTTTCCATAGAGTCAATGTAGTTCTAGCTCTCAGTAGATGGACTTGTCAGGCTCTGATCCTTCCAAAAATGAATGCTAATTTAAATTACCAATTTATAAATTTGTTTTTGAACAAATCCATGGTTTTAAGTTTTTTTTTCCATTGGTAATTTGATAAAGATCACTAATTTACATTGTATATAATCATTAAAAAAAAGTATTGAAATGTTGCCAAAAGTTAATTCCACGGTAACGGAAGGACATTTAGATACATTTTGTGTGTGATTGTCCTTCCGTTACTGTGGAATTGACCCAAACCTGGCATTTCATAGATGGCTTGATGCATTTATGCTTTACTCCACAGTATATAAGTGATTTTTTGATACTTGTTGCTTTTTGGATTTTTACGGTTTTCTGTTTTTACCAAAGCTCTTTTTTCATTTTTTTTTTCAGAGCTGCATGTAAACTGCTTTCCCCTTCTTTGTCTTTTTAATGCAGTAATTTTTCTGCACAAGATTATGAGTTGTAAAGGGTACTATGAATTGTTCTGTTTTTGTTTTGTATGACAGGCAAGGGAGGCTGGTGATCTAGATAGCAGTGACTCTGATGACTCTAGTGAGTCAAGCGAAGATCTTCCTACAGCACAGTGTGCAACATCCTAGGAAAAAAAATATCTGTAAAGTTGCTCTTTCTGCAGAACAGTGTTCAATGTCTTAGGGGAAAAAGAAATTATTTGTAGCTGAGCTCTTTATTCAGCACAGTGTTGAACATCCTAGGAAAAACAGACAATTATTTGTAGCTGAGCTCTCTTTATAGGATATTGTGCAACCTGCTAGGGAAAAAAAATATTTGTAGCTGCACGATGTCTAGAGACAAATGGGCCTTCTTATTGCAGCTACATGTATATATGCTTATTTATAGCATAGTGGGTAATAGCCTTGGGGGAAAAAGACAACTGCTTGCAGTTATGCTTTCATTTTTGGATATATTGAGCAATATCCTAATGGAAAAAAGACAACTATTTGTTCCTGTGTTCTATTTAAAGGATAATTAACCCCAGAATGCTTCTTATGCCTCTGGTTACAATTGTTTGCTATTTTGTAGTCCAGATATAATTATTGAAGAGACACATTCAATATCTTAACCTTTACTGGTTGATGTTGTGTACTAGTACTGGGTGATTCTGAACGACCAGTCTTGATGGACTGGCATTATGAAAAGGAAAGTGTATTCTAAATAAAATAGAGAAAAGAAGTATTGTGCATAAATCTTTGTGCACACCAAATGGGAGAGTTTTCCATGTTTATGACATCACGTGTCATGACCGCATTGCCAATAGGATTTTCCCTTATCATAAACGATCTCAGCTTTGAAACGTTCATAAATTTCAAATTACACTATTTTGTGTCTCTGTTTTTTCTGCTTCTATTCAATCCAAGTTTCCATGAATGGTTAATTTCCCTTTCATTGTTGATAGACATTAATCTTGACTCTTGGCAGCAGGTCTCTTGCTCATTTTCTTTCACTTTCAGTTATGCCAATCATATACTTATATACTCTTGAAAAATATGTTGGAAGGTACTAGACTGAGAGGGAAGCCGACAACCAGCTGGTAAGAGAACATTAACACCTGGAGTGGAAAAACACTGCAAGAGTGCACTAGACGTGTGGAAAAATGTTGTAATCAACCTCTGCTCCCAGGGAAGATACCACGATAGATAGATACTGATAGAAGAAAATTTCCCTTTTTATTTGTACTAGAGATTTCCATGGGCTCAGAAACACTGATAAGTTGTGAGCATTCATTCTCTTTATTTATTATCTGAAACTGGAGATTCCAAGCTTTGCAATGTTTATAGAACACTTACAGTCTACTGCAATAGAACTCCCTGAAGTGATATGTTATGCTAGGAGTAATTATTAACATCTACTCGGAGAAATCATCCTCTTCACCATTTGCTCTGTTGTCTGCTTTGTTGCATATTTGTGTATGTGAGCCATCTGATCATGGTTATACATGTATTTAAGGGGATGCTATCATATAATGTATATTTTGGGGCAAGTCCTAGGTATTTTGTTCCTTACGTTAAGGACACTATTAAATTTTGTATTATAATCGATGATTCTATCCAGTCGATAGCCTTGCAAGAGGTTGAATCAGACCAAGTGAGAAGGAAAATGACACTTATGATTTTTATTTCTGTTTTATAGTTTCCTTTATTTTTGATGAGATATGGGACAACAAATGACCAAGTACCTTGGATCGGCCCATTAATCATTTCTTTTTTGTGCAATAATGATAAGGGAAGGGAAAATTAGATATGCTTCTTTAGTTGAGCAGTTTAATAACTTGTTTCTTTTCCCTTTGATAGAGAGAATATATTTCACCTCTATCCATATTGCAGATTGGTCTACACCAAATCCTTTGTTATGCCTTGCTTTCATTTAGTAGATCTTTATGCTTCATATACCCGTCATGTTACATTGCATGAAGTAATGGGCATCTGTTTATATAGGGGGTAAAGTCACACATTCTCCAACCTTTTCTTCTAATTTGGAATGTATGCACATGCATTCATCAGGGATAGCATGTCTTTGTTTATTTTTTTTTTATTCAAGGAGTGTTTTTTAAAATAATTTTTCAATCAGAATTGATACCGAAAATTTTCAAGTACTTCTTTTGTACTGATTGAGAACTCATGTGATTTTTTTTTCTCCATAAAAAAGAAATTTAGATCTATGATTGCACACATTGCAACCCAAAGACTAGATTTTTGAAAGAAATTGCATTATATGAAAACATTTTTTTTCTTAAGGTCCTAATTGGTCATATATAATTATCAAATGGCAGGATGTCATCCTGTATCAACTTTCAATCAGAGAAAAGCTCTTGTCGGCAAATAGTTATGCACCGACTGCCCTTTCACTTGTAGCTGATCAGACCTTTGCTCTTACTGGACGGCTTAAAACACTAGAAACATCCTGCAATTTGAATATCCATGTTAATTTGAACAATCAGAAATAAAATCGGCGGAAAAGATGGCAAGAAAAAGTGGTCAAAATGTTGTCATTAATGCGCATAACCCCAAGAGGTTGTGGGACATGATGATGATGATAACCTCAGTAATGAAGAATTCACAATTTAATTAGTTCATATTTCTTGTAAAATCATATGCTGGTCAATAGAGCAATTGAATCCAGTGTCATTGATAGGGCTTGTATTTCATTTTGAAAAAGCATGAGAGTTGCTGATTAATTTGTTCTCCAGTTGCGAGAAATTATTCAGCGAGTGTTGCTGTATAATGTACCTTGAAAATACCATGTTTATTGAAAAAGGAATGTTATATAGAGTCCTTTGTTTACATTTCTATATTGATACAAATAATGTACATGTTTCAAGGAATATGCATGGAAATTCAATGTGGAATGTTACTTTTCAAGACTGTACAGAGAAAATTGCTCTTTGTAAACGTTATAATCACTATGAATTACATATACTTTCCAGAGTTGATTTAAACTATTGGATTGTGCTCAATAATGATGGAAAGATATATTTCAAGCATGTAAAAATTTATTTCATGAGGCAACGTAAATGGCAGATTGAATATTTTACCAGTTGCTTTATATGTCACATTAAGTTGTACTATTTGTAGATGTGACATCTTTGCATTTATGACATTTATTGATACTGAACATATTTTGCTTAGATATCTATTTCATTTGTCGTTTTGATTATGAGTGAAAAGAAAAAAAATCGATGCATAACTGCATGAGAGAGGATTTAACAAAAGCTTGTTGAAATCATGATACCTAAATATTTTGCAATTGAAGAAACTGTACAATGACTTTGTCACCCATCGCTAAAATGTATAATATATTTGTTATATTAATCATGATAAGCATCATGATATAACATATTTTTCTTGGATTGTTTTAGTGATAATGGGATGTTTTATCCTCTGCTAAACACTGTTGCAAGAGAGGAACTTCAAATTATTGTCATATTTTTGATGTGTACTTTAGATCAAGAATTAAAAAATTGTCCTTTTGAAAGAATTTCCTCATTGTATTCATTTTATGGGCATTCATTTCATATACAGTGGAATGTTGTTACAAAGAACAGCTTTAACCCATAGACTACGGGAACCAGGTGGCTCCTGGATATGAGAGGCAAAGAATTCAGCTAGTCAACGGGTTAGTAAACTTATAGTTTTGCTGGTCTCATCTTTGTTTGTGTTTCAAGGCGCTTCTCATTCAGTCAGAATATTTGCGCCTTTGTGTACTCCATTATTTTTTAAAGCCCTGGTAAAATAAGGTTTTTGATATAACAAGGTTATTTCCTTGTCCCCAAGGAGTTTGTTATAACGAGGTTCCACTGTATTGCTTCATTCATCTATAATCTACTCAATTCATTGTTGAATCCATAGAAGTGAAAGGTAATGTTAAGAGTACATGTACTGTGATTTAAATTGTGAAAAATTACACAATATATTCTGGAATACATGTACTGTATATGGGAACCTTTATGTTGTCGGGACAAGCGATACTCTGCTCCAACATATTCTCTGATGACGATTACTCCAGGATTTATTTTGTCATATGTAGAGGGTTAGGGTTAGGGTTGCAATTGGGTTTTAAGTGAGGGTGAGGGTTAGGTATAGTGTTTGGTCAAGGGTTTAAGTTTCTACAAAATCCATGTTTAGCAAGTTTGGCCAGAGCACGTGTTGTACAGCCCAGCAATACATCATGAACAATTTCAGAAATTTTCTTGCAACTCGTAAACACTGAAAAACACATGCACATACTCTCACACTTGCATTCATGGATGTCAAAATTGTGATCTACTCAAATCACACTCTTTCATGGAACTTTGCTGCTTGTAAAGGCCACCGCACACCTTATGATCGGTCTGCAATACAATTTTAGAAGAAAATTTGACAAATCATTTAAAGGAAAATATATTTTTGATTGAGGGTCTGAATAGTCATACAGATAGTAAAATCGACAATAGGGCCTTTGCCGAGTATTCTAGTCGGTGGAATGACCAAATCGGCTCCGAGTCGTAGTGACGTCACAAAAATCGTACAACTGCCTACGATTTGAAACTAATTTTGCCCTTATTCCCTGTAGAAAGCTGACAGCTCACCAAAACCCTATGTTTAGTATTCATATTACTTTTCTGAACCTGAATAGGGTAGATTTCATTTGTTAAAATGCAAATATCTAAGGCCATAGCAATTTATTTCAAAAATCGGATCGCAGACTGATCGTAAGCTGTGCGGTGGCCTTAAAGCTCGGCTCACCCGAGGCATCATTTCACTTGTGTCATTACCTGCGCTAAGTGATCCTGTTAAGGCAATGAACCAATACGCCATATATTAAGCATATTATTTACAGTGTTCATTTTGCAATCAGTATTTAAATGATATCACTCTTTCACGATGCGCAAAGACTGCAAGTCACTGATGCGGTCCTAACGACGCCTCATGTCAGCCGCACACATCTTTCACTACATCTGTGTTCTCTTGCATACAAATGTTATATACATGTACCACTCCAAAAATCAAATGCAAGTTCTGAATATGAAATTCTGAATGGCTAATATTTAAAATGCAGTCAACGTTTGGAGTTGTACACCATCACTTCTTTTCAAACAAGATTTCTGAGAAACTTTACATCTTTCATCACATCAGCGTCCATCATTTCCAATATCCAGTCAGCCTGATTGTAGTGGCACAAAATAAGTTCAGAAAAAAGTAACCCCTAAAAAGCAAGAAAAATACATAAAAATACAAAATGAATCACATAAATGAAGTTATTTTATTTATTTAAACACCGAATTTCAGTGCATTGCAAAGATATCTCCACATGTATAAATTTCAATGTACAATGTAACACTCTCCAATACTACAATATTACATGAATCAAACTCATGTAAACAGTGGCATAAAATCCCTACCCTATTAATTTACCTTTACAGTGTAGTTGGTGATCATGTATGAATAAATACCAAAGCAGTAATGAATATAACCCATTACATGTAAAGTCACATGTGAGACTAGTACATGTACTTTGGAAACCACTGCTACATACCGTATGAATTATTTATGCTTGTATGAGTGAAAGGACCCCATGGTTTTCTGTGTGATAATTGGAATTCACTGCACATAGTATTACTGAAGATTGGCCTTCATATTTTATTTCATAGCGTCTCTACAGGGTGGTCTCTCATCATTTCTTCTCTTCAGCTCCAAAGTCGATATCTACAGAAAGACAGAAAAAGAAAAGAAAGATGATTAAATTGTGGTTTGTTATGGGTGCAAATCTAAAGAGAAGAAAATGAAAAAAAAAAGGAAAGAAAAGAAAAAGTCTAAAATGTTGATAGTACAAGAAAGTACAAGATATAAAGCACCATGTGAAATGTTTGTCAATAAAAGGAAGTCTGTAGATGTTAACAACTGTCATGCCATGTCATTATCATAAGACATTAAATAAGAATTTAAAAATTTAAAACAGACATAGAAAACAGCATACAGAAAAAAGGGAAATCAGTTTCTCTTTCTTATATACAAAAGTGTACTTAACAATGATATTTTTTTTTCCAATGTAAGAACTTCCAACATGAATTTCTCACAGTCTAGACACATGTTGCACAAATCCACTTAACAAGAATGTGAAGTGTCATATAACCCCATCTACATGTGTAGGCAAGCTGCACATGACCCCTTTCCACATCAACCAGGCATAACACTATATGTAAACTGCTACACAAATGTTTCTATCATTATCATTATTACCAAATCTCACCTTTAAATTCAAATGTTGGGAATTGTGTCATGTCTCCACCTCCAAACATCTTGTTGAGCTTTGTGATCTCTGTTTCCATCTCCTTCTCAGTCTGAGGATCAGAGTCTACCAATTTACCACCAGCGGACCTGCATGAAAATGACAAGAATACATACGGTTATAACTATCAAATTCTAGGATGGGCATAAACTCAGGGAGAAGGGTGAGTTGTAGTCAAGGTGGAAAATAATTTGTGAGCTTTCCCTTTCTTTTTATTCCTGTGTGGAATAATAATGTAGCAATATCACATGAAAAGGACTGCTCTAGTAATTCCCTCACATATTCACTAGAAATACATTCAATTGTTTGATGCCACTGTCATGTGTGTGTAGTCCCACATACACATATATATGTGTATGTGATTTTCAGTATGATTTGTTAAAATTGTCAAGATACTGGGTACCCCCAAACCTCACAATAACTAAATACTGTATTTTCTGCCTAGTAGCCTATCTCAATGACTCTTACAGTTTACTCTTTCACAATGCAACAGCATGACCAGTAATCTTTAAATTACCCTACAGCATATACGTGTAGAAAGAAATGTCACCATTTTCTCTACAAGAAATATTGGTTGGTAATGGTAGAACATGCCCATGTGTCCAAGCATTAGGCATATTTACTCAAATTAGCCCACACGAAGGCAGAAAAAAATTATTTTCTAGAATAATACATCTAACACAGTAGGTTCTAAATATTAAAACTATGCTAGATTTTTCTCAACAATCTGAAAGGGGGATTAGGGTTATTATATTCCTGTTTTTTTTCTGCATTAATCTCTAAAGCAATTCAAACTGGTACTGTCTCTCCTTCCGCCGCTCCTCTCTTGACTTTTGAGTTTTCTTTTTATGAATGCAATCTAAAAATTTCACTGGCCAACCTGACAGAGTGGGGAAAAATGAATGATAAATGGAAATGATGATGAAGATGATGACGATGAGGAAATTTTGTCATCTTTATGACAAACTGTATTAAAAAAATAGAAAGAACCCCGTATTTGTATGTTTTAAAGGTGTTACTCGGAGATGTACGAACAAATCAAAATGCAATAAATTTGGTATCAACGGAAAGGGAAAGATGCCCTAAAACATTCTATCAACATTCGAAATCCATAGGTTTTCATAAATTAATATTATTCTGTTTCAAATGTGTGCTAAAATATTCACATATTTTCGCCCCGCGAGCAGTTTCTTTTTCAACCTTGGAAATGTGACGTAATACTCGGGACACGCTTGCTTCTAGCTAGCTCACGATCATGTCAATACAGCACGCGCATAACGTTCACGGTTCGAGGTAAGCTACTGATCTCTTCCAATCTTTGAAAATCTTGTTGATAAAATGTCTGATTTTGGCCCTGATTCAGATGTCAGAACCTGGAATCACACCGTCATTCCATCAATCACTGGGTGAATCACTGCAGCAGCCACACACACACATATACAGCAGACAAAAACAGTAAAGTCGTATACCGTAAGCTAGCTGTCCCGAGAATGACGTCATTTTTCTAGTGCAAGAATTCTCGCTTTCGTGGCTCATCTGAGACCCTGTCAGGGGTCTTGAAAAAAAGTCCTGATAATATTTTTGAACAAGCTTACATCTCTAAATTTTAATGTCATCGTATTCTTTGGGGGATTAGCTTTCCAAAAATGTATAATTTGTCCTATTTCTTAGTTTTATGGGACATTTCTCCGGTTGTCTGCTTTAAGGATTACTCAATTATAAATCATATTCAGTACCGTACAATTTCTTAACTTACAATTTTGCAATTGGGTTTTTTCCCTCAAAATTAAAGGAGAATTAACACTAGAATATATACCCGGTATGTACTTGTGTTCAAAGGTGTAATACACTAAAGGAAAAAAGAAACTTATAAAAGTTCAAGAGATCACCAAATTAAATTCTCTGCATGGAAATGTACCAAATTTGGATATAATGTTGATTCAATGCATGGCTTTAAATGACAGTCAATAACAAAAAGTTTTCTTCAATGCCACAAAAGAAATGTGCACTGAAACAAAGGACTCTCTAATCCCAAAGTCACAAAGATAAACTGCAGTCTTGTACACCATATGCATGTCAATGAATGAAACAAAAGAATTTCAAAAGGGATTTGCACCCCTCGAGCAAGAGGAAATTGATGTTCTGCCATGGTTCGCCCGTTCACCAGACCTTTCCCCAATTGAACATCTCTGGGAAGAGCTTGGTCGACGTGTGTCAAGGCGTGACAATCAACCCATCAATAGGGAGACGCTCATTGCAGCACTGCAAGAGGAATGGAACAATGTTCCCCAGGCTACCATCGCGAATCTGATCGGAAGCATGCGAAGACGGTGTACAGCTTGCCAGCAAGCTAGAGGTGGACATACTGGCTATTAATCTGTTTGGATATGAACTTGCAAATCCCTTTTGAAATTCTTTTGTTTCATTCATTGACATGCATATGGTGTACAAGACTGCAGTTTATCTTTGTGACTTTGGGATTAGAGAGTCCTTTGTTTCAGTGCACATTTCTTTTGTGGCATTGAAGAAAACTTTTTGTTATTGACTGTCATTTAAAGCCATGCATTGAATCAACATTATATCCAAATTTGGTACATTTCCATGCAGAGAATTTAATTTGGTGATCTCTTGAACTTTTATAAGTTTCTTTTTTCCTTTAGTGTATATTTTTCATTGACCTGTATCACTTTAGAAATAAAATATCAGAAAAGGGTTTAAATCAAGACATTCTATCTCGCGGTATCATCTGCTAACACTTTACATGGGGGCTGCCATTTCTTGATGATATGGAGTTCTCCGTTCCGGTCAGGAAGATATTTTTAATCCTTGAGCTAAATTGCTTCTCTTCATTATAAAAAAAAATCCTCATACATGTATATGATGGAAAATACATAACAGGTGTATACTAAAATTTGAAATTTATAGATTTCTTTTTAAATTCTCTGGTTTTGCTAAATAGAAATCGATATCTTGGGCTTGCCTGGCAGAGCAGAACATAATATATACAACGCCCATTCTGACTTTTAAAGTCCATTATCTCAAAGCAGGTGAATGCATACTTTGTCACTATTGATGCTCGGGAAAGTTATCCATAAATTTGAATTAATTCGCTCCGTCCCGTAATGGCATAGTATCAAGAAAATAGATTTATATTTTATAGTAAATCGTAATTTTCAAAGAAATATAAAACACATTTTTCGTTTTTAGAATATATGTATATATCTGTTAAATATTTTAAATCTTAAATGGGATTTTGTATCAGGAAGAAAGACAATTTTGCATTCAGATTAAAAATATCTTTATGTACACATCAAGAAAATGGCAGCCCCCGGGTATTGCTAGCAGACAGTAAAATTTCGTATATCTCATATATTTTAATGCAAAACTATGTAGGACAACAAGAAGGAATAGATTAAATCTTTGAATATAAGCACATTTGTATTTTGAGGTTAATTCCCCTTTAACATCCGTTGTCCATGCATCTTTTAGCACCCCTTCTGTCAGACACACAATGATGTGTTTGAACATGTTACTATCCAGGGGCAATTTCTCAAACCAGTCATTTTTTTGACATTGATACACAGTACTATGCTCTAATACTTTAACACTACTTTTTACAGGATGTCGAAGAATTTAGCCGTATAGCAGCTAAACTGGCCTCAGAGCAGCACTTACTTCTTCTTGTTACTGTATTCCCTGATCTTATCCACAAAGAGCTTCTGCACTGGGTCTGTGGGTGCTGCTGCTTTGGTCTTAGCCATGACAACACTGCTGACTCCAAGGTTCCGCCTCACAATCACGGTGAGGGCTGGCCTGACCTGCGGACCCATACGTAAAACCTGCTGCAACATGGTTGGTCTGGACAAAATGAGAGAATGAATGATGAAATAAAAACTATTACTACATGTATTAGAAAGATTTTTGTTGAGCTTTGGTCTTTTTTCATGACACTCCAGGCTCTTTGCCAACAAAAAACAAAAACTGGGGCTTCACATGGGGATTTTTTTTGTAAATCGCTTGAGCATTGATGACAAACGAAATGCACACACACAAAAAAAAAATTACTGAGCAGCTAGCAGGGAAGTATTTATCACATGACTTCCCAAGAGATTGATATAAAAGCGAAGTTCCCAATGATTAATTTCAATGTACCAGTTAGATCTAGACCCTACTTACAAAACATCACAAAATGCCATTAACATAAAGATGCAAGCCTCAAAATGTCCATCTTTCACGCAAATAATCCTAAATTGGCCAGTTTTGTAATGTACATGTATGCAAAGACCTTTAAACCCGATTACATGTACGTAATCGGAGGGTTGGACAGACAACGGTGCAGAGCTGCTATTGTGGATCGTGTTTCACTGTGCAACTAATGGCCTTTGTTCCGCTATTGAACTGTTTGTAGAATTATTGTTTGAACAGAATATTGACGGATGAGATGGTGGGAATTTCAAAATAAAAGTTTGGATATCTTTTTCAACATACTATTTAATATTTCGAGCATACCAACGATTCAAACAAAGGTCTGAAAATTGGAAAACACTGCTGTTACGTGACGTGTAACAGCGACACCCACAATGACCAACGGCAACGCCCACATACATGCAAGGGGTTTTTTCACCCCCCTTCCAAAACAGAAAGCAATGATGGACAAATGCAAAATTTGGTTGAAAGCATGCGGAAGGAAAGACTTTGGTGTGGATAACATTAAAAAATCTACATACATATATTCAAAACATTTCGTCTGGGGAGCAGGGCCTACCCGGTACCCGAGCACCCACATCCACTGTCTGCTGCAGCAACGGAGCTTGAGCAGCGACTGGCTGCTACAGCCGGCTGCCCAAGTCCCCGCGATAGACAGTCGATAGCACCCCAGCCACAGAAGTGAAACTTGTGCCCGAGGTCGATGGCGTGGTACCAGAAAATGAAGCCAATGTTGACAAAAGCGAAGTACCACAAAATGCGTTTGGAGAATATGGTCACTAACTTTTAAATATCTTATTTCTTTTGTTATAAACCCTGAAAAATCCCAATATTCAAAAGAACTTTCCCTCCCATTCAGGCACTCTCAAAACGGAGTGGATGATAGATAACAAGTCTCTGCTTGTTGTATCTTACGGTAGATGTGTTGGCTCAGTCAGTAGAGCGTCCGCCTCACAATCGGGAGGTCGTGGGTTCGAACCTCGGCCGCGTCATACCCAAGACGTTAAAAGATGGGAGTTGCTGCTACCTTGTTTGGCGTTCAACAATAATATTGAAGGGATAGAGCAACGTTGATCTGGCGCTGCACAGTAGCTGCCGGGCCCACGATCAATTGGGCAAAAAGAATTTCCATTTCGGTTAATAAAATTTGGAGTGGACTTAATTAGATTATTATTATTCTCCTCGTTCTCGAAGAAAATCTTGTAAATTCTTCACACTAAACTTGTCGAAAGACAGTAAGGAACCCCTCAAAACAAAATCAAAGTTGAGCAAGGTAATCCTAGACTAATATTTGTGCAAGATAACAATCATCATAATGTTGACGACAGTGATAAGATGCTCATATAAGTGATGAGAATGACACTAATGACATATTGATAATGATGATCATGACAACATTTAGAACTGCAATTGTATCAGAACGATGTGCATGCGATGTCGTATTTTGTTGAGAAGTTGACAGGTGAAATATAAAGATATGCATGTTAAAACATGACATAAGATATTAGATGGGAGAAATTAATGCATGCTGTGAAATTAGGAGATGATAGAATCATGTATACAATAAATAAAGAACAAAAGACAAAGAATGGTGATGATAATGGTGATGACATTGATGATGATGATGGTGATGATATAATAATAATGGTGATGATGATCATGACGGTGATGATGATTGATGATGAAAATTATGGTGATGATTATGCTGATGATGATGATTATGAAGATGATGATTATGATATGATTATGATATAATGATGATGGTGATGATGATGATGGTAATAATGGTGATGACCATGACTGGAATGACATCGACCTTAGCCATGCAAAACATGAAAGAGAAATGATGTTTCGTTATGAAGAAACCATAAGTTGATTTTCACAAAATGGCGCCTGGATGACGTCACGATAACCTATTGACCACTACTCGATATGCATGCAAAAATAGTATTTTCTGTCGCATGTACATGTACTAAGGTATGGGGGGGGGGGGGGGAGAAATAAGACAAATATTGTAAATGCTTGCTTTCAAATTCAGCTCTTAAAAATCACACTCCTACCTCAAATGGCTGTTAGGAAGAACTTTTGTCGAAAACCAAAGAAATCCCTGCCGATTTTTTTGCGATGGCGTGTGTTTTCATACGTCGATGTCTTAGACTAAAATCGGCCAATAAAATTTTGTCCACAAAGAAACTCAGGATTGCAAGCCCAGGAAATGTACACAATGACTCTGATAGCTCGTTTCGCCAGAATCGACAGTAAATTATGGATTTCATTTTTGGAATTATCTTTTCCAACATCGGTGAGTTGAATTTATTGTATTTCTTGGATATGTTGGGGTCAGTTTTTGTAAATTAAATGCTGTTTTTGTAAATTAAATGCCGATTTTGAGTCAATGTTGGTGACTTTTGTGCAGTTGTGTTTGAAAAAGTTGAGGTGTTTAACTGCCTAGATTCTCCACACGAAGTATAGTCATGTAGCTATGAGTGGGTGAGTCCGCGATATAATATTATCGCCTTTTTTTCATCGAAAAATATTCAAATCTTATAATTCATTCTATCCTTCACGCAAGTTTATGATATTTTATTGCATTTCAAGTAAGGTTTGTGAGATTATCTTACGTGGTATTTGTGATATGTTTACCGAAATACGGTGAAACGACAAATTTATCAGCTACAACTGCATTTGAGTCATTTCGATTCATTTGTGATAACCCTGCTAAAAATTGTTAACGCCCGCGGCGACCAGTACACGATGACTCCGATAGCTAGTTTTGCGAGAATTGACAGTAAATTACAGATTTCATTTTTGGAATCCTCTTTTCCAACATCGGTGAGTTGAACTGATTGTATTTCATGGATAGCTGTACAAGCTCCTTGGCTTATCAATCTGGAACTGGCCTATGGAGCTGTACATGGGATCCACTATGTGTGGGGGCAGATATCAAAAAAAAAAAAAAATAGATCTAAATATCACCATTTCTCACAGTATACTGTGACCCATGCAAACTACCCTCGGAGTTTGCTAAAGGGGTTACCTTCCAGGATCAACTAAGATTGTAAAAATTGAATGACTAAAAAGAAAAAAAAAAAATAGGTAGGTGTGATCAGGGTTTTTTTTTACCTGGCATATGTAACTTGTATATGGGACTACACAAATCTTACCTTGCATGGGTAGTCCCATATACAGCCCTGGAAAAAATTATTAGACCAACCTCTTTTAAAGGCGTATGTGGGAAGCGTTGTTTACATCAGTAATTGAACTTCAAATTGATTTCTACTAGCTAAGTTATAATGATTGGATGACTACTCCCTAAAACAATTACCCCCTACAATAAATAACCCCTCGGACAATTACCCCCAGGGTAATTACCCCTAGGACAATTATATCTAAATGCATGCACCCCAAAATGGATGGATCCTACAGGATAAATGTCCTAGGGATATTCTCCATGGGCAGGAAGGTTTTGAAAGAAATGTTCCGACAGGAATGGTCTCTTGGTCCAGGAGTTATGCCTGATTGTCTGGTTAAGCCATTTTCACTTCTCTAGAGGCAGTTTGTTCAGTTCTTGGTGGAAAATTGCTGTAAATTTGATGATGGCAGCCATGCCTTGTGGCATGCTGTCCATAAGGGGTTGCATTTTTTTTCTTTTCACAGCAGCTCATTCATGTAGCTAGAATCATTTTTTAGATAACTTCAATTTTCTATTGTCTTCCAATTTTTATGTCACCTCAAATGTTCTCAGTAGAATCATAGTCAGGGCATAATGCTTACACCAAGACAAGTAACACTTGAAATTCACCCTCTTAGACATTTATTGTCTATTTTGGGTCAAAAACCCTTTCTGATAGGAAAATGGGGGGGGGGGGGGATTTCTGGGGAAAATTGTCCGGGGGCAGTTTGTCCTTGCCATAGTCATCCTAGGGGTAATTGTCCTGGGGTAATTTCACAAAAACAATCAATCTTGAAGAAATCATGAAATTTACACTTTTGGGGGGTGGACGCTAAACATGTATATTTTTTTTACTTGGCCTAATATTCTCGGTTTTTTTTTCATCAGAAAATATTCAAATCTGAAAATTCATCCCCCTTTACGCAAGTTTATGAATTTTTATTGCAGTTTAAGTAAGGTTTGTGAGATTATTTTTCCGTGGTATATGTAATATTTTTATCGAAATACGGTGAAACAACAAAGTTATCAACTTTGACTGAATTTGAGTGCAGAGCTCCGCTGCTGAGCTGGGACCTACATGTATGTATGCGCGCTCATGCCTTCGCTATATTAGTATTCACTTGCGAAACCCTTTTGACAACATGGCAACTTGAGGTTAATTTCATATAAATCTTGGATTATTTCAAAACTCTACTGGGTGCATTATATTAAGTATATGATAATCATTACATTCTGTGTATTTTTTTTTCATTTACGACTTCAAGTTCATACTAACTTTAGGCATATTTTAAATTTTGGGATGGGGTGAGGCGTCCACAGGGACGGTGATTAAGCTCACTCGATGCCTACTCGACTACAATGCCTAATGCCATGGGAGACTTCCGTCTGTCTTGGAGGAGAACCTCTATTAAAGTCAGATAATGTTATGAAACTCCTCCAAACAGACAGGGTTTTCTGTCTACGTATAGGGCTACAATGCACGTCCTTTGAAAGGTTGGGTGCCTCTTAAATCCAAGCTCGTATGTCAAAATTATACGATGAAATATGACATAACTTCATTTGAGGTAGACCAAAAGCTTCAGTCTCTCTGTATCGTCGGTTGTTCCGCTGAGACTTCGTCTGGCTCCACTAGACCTCCGTACATAGAGACTGACTGCTCACATATCGCGTAGTGTGTGGATGGTCATATCCGGAACCGGAAGTGGTTCTCGGAAAGATCGTCATTTTATTATTTGTCTATGTGTTTGTGTGTGTAGCATGTACCCGTGCAGTATATAGTACGTAACGTGAACGATAACCGGAACGTACGCAGCAAACATGGTAGGGAACTCGTAGAGTCGTAGCCGGCTGCTCGGTAAGTCTATTCTATTTCTAATTATTACCTGATCTACTTTATTTTTTAAACTTTTAATTATATAGATCTAAGGTAAATATGGTCTAGACCTTTCTAAGTTCAGTAAATACATCTACTAATACCGCTAAGTACTATCTAGATCTTTTTCTAAAATAGTGAAAAACTAATTCCAACCTAAGGCTTAGGTCGGCTGTTCGGACACCTTGTTGGTGATATACAGGTGTACCGTCTGTCTATGGGGAAGGTTGAGAAATGTCAGAAAGATTTCCCCATAACAGACGGTTATTTCTGTCTACATTTGAGGATACTTACAATACTTTCCGAATAACTGCCGTCTTTCTTTTCGATGATGATATAAAAAAGGCCTATTAATTGCCCGGCTCCTATACTAAAAATTTTGTATGTACAGTTTGCAATACGCATGCGCGTCAGTATATTATTTAATTTTAACTAAAATTTAAGTACGGTACGTTACAGTAACGTTTGAATTCTCGCTCGCGAGAGACGAGAGGGAAGATTACAATTGAGTGAAAAGAGTGACATTTGATTGACTCTATAGTTACATTTCTGAGGAAGAGCTGATCTGCGGAAGGTCTGTTTAGGTAAGTGGCATCACATATTATGATACTTTAATGGCAATATCGTGATACAGGCCCCGCAACTTACCCGTCTTGTAATCGATTACTAATCATCTTCTTAGTTAGACGTCGAACTTCAGCCAACTCACTAGTTATACTCGTGTTACAGGCCCCGCGCAACCACGTTGAACAACTTACAAAACGGAAATGGGGCCTGTATCACGATTTAACATTATAAACTCGTGAACAAGGCCCCATCCTATGCATAATGAAGACAGGCAACACGGTAGTGGGGCTTCACGATTACATACATGTATATAAAGGCATAGTTGCAAGGGAGGGGATAAAGGCAGGGGCTGATCCGAATCGGCCGCGGCCCCCCTTTTGAAACCATTATGCACCTATCAATTGTAAGACGCACCCCTCGACCCCCGGGAAAGGTGCGTCATGGTTGGGTAATTTACCAACAAATGAATGACGCAGGGTATGGTCATGGAAGCATTTGGTCAGTCACAGCATGGAGAATGGGGTGCGTCATAGTCGGTCATTTTACATGGGTGCGTCATAATGCCTCGCTATGTTTACAAACGGGTCTGTCCGCGCAATACTCACCGCGTACCGGGCTTTTAAACATGCAAACTCCTTGAATATAAAAAAAAATATATTGACATGGAATCTATACTTTCGCACCGGGCGCCCAAAATCGAGTTTGATGACATCAAATAAAATGGAAACCCCCAAATAATAATAATTGATCTCAAATCCTCTCTCATGCTGTCTTCTGTCTGGGTTCTCAAAAAAGGGAAGAAATAAGGTATTTTTCGTTACTTTGTTTATTTTTACCCCGTTCGTTCCAGCACTGCGTTGGCTGGTTCGGTTCTTGCCGCGATGATCGCGATCGGTAGCATTTGTGCTAGGCTGGATTGAGACATGAATATTCATGTGTTGACGTCACAAGAATGTCAGCGATTGCACTGTGTGACTTCTGCACATTTTCATATGTCATCGCCGATAATCTTATCTCGAGCTCGGCCTCAATAGCGTGCAGGATGATAACGTGTGTTTGTGTCTTCAGCTAGCGTTCATGCATGCATGTCGATATCAACAATGCATGCAATACTATACTAGCGCCGCGCCGATGCATAGCGTGCCACGTGCGCGCGGAGCTTTACCATGACGGGGTGCGTCACAATGGTAAGTCAAAGTCTAGAACTGGTGCGTCATATTTTTTCGTCCAGGCACAGTCACTGTAAGAAAAGGTCCGTCATAGTCGAGACACACAGGTGCGTCATGGTATAGGAAAATCCGACTCACATCTGACAAGTGACGCACCATTCCCGGGGTCGAGGGGTGCGTCTTACAATTGATAAGTGCATTAAGTACACAATAAAACAAATTGCCTCCTTAATTTATTGGGGGCGGAGGGGGGAATTGCAAGGGAGGGGTTAAAGGGATATAATATCTAAACAATTTTTTTTAATGGGGGACTCCCCCAATGTATATTTTTGAGGGGGTAATGGCGAGGGGGGGGGGGTAATTGCAAGGGAGGGCATAAAGGCATGGGCGGATCCAAGGGCTAAAGCGACCGTGCCCCCCTTTAAGATCCAAGTGGCATGCCTCAACTACATATAATAAAATAATTTCCTCTCTTTTTGTGGTGGTGGGGGGATTGCAAGGGAGGGGTTACGATATATAAGGGGATACTTTCCCTCAATATTTTTTTTGGGGGGGGGGGGGGTAATGGCGAGGGAGGGAATAAGGGGGATATATATAAGAGGATATTCACTTGCTTTTTTTCTGGAGGGGGTACATGCAATTGCAAGGAAGGGGATAAAGGCATGGACAGATCCAGGGGAGGCAGAATATGCCGTGCCCCCTCCCCCTTTTAGTTGATCTGGGTTTTTTTATATGCTTTATTTATTTCAATTAACATGTACAGGTTAATCAGAACAATGATCAAAAAGAAAAAGAAACAAAAGGAGAACAAAAATGGGGGAAATGGTTGTTCTTTTGGGGGGAGATTGTGTAGGGGGTAGTTGCCCCGGTACATCATGCGTTATTATTTAAATGAACAAATGAATAAACTGGCGTGATATTCTTTTTTTTTTTGGGGGGGGGGGGGGGTACTGCGCTGAAGTGGCAGATAAAAATTAAATTAAAAGGGGGTCCAACTGAAAAGCAAAGCCCAAAAAAAAAGGCAGGGGGGAGTATTCAGGAACAAAAGAGGGGTTGAGCAAAATAACAGAATAAAAATAAAAGTTAGAATACACTCACGGAAATTCATTGTGATGACAATGCTGAAAAAATACAATGATTTAAGAAAGAAAATTGGATTTCTCTTTTTTTTTTTTTTTTTTTTTGGGGGGGGGGGGGGTAGTGGTTCAAAGCCCCCGTCCGGTACGCCCATGAATAAATAAATCAAGAATATATGAATACATGTACATTTCAACCCCCCCCCCCCCCATGGCACCACCAGTACATAGTGCCCTTTAAATGTTACACCCTTGGTTAGATTAGAAATGCTCACTGCGTTCCCTACTTTTATTGTACAGCAATCCCCCCCACGGTAGATATGGCACAACAGTCCTCAATATCGAGGCCCCGCTGCTGTGTTCTGTGGCTTGAAATTTCGTAGCACGGGGCATCGATAACGATTATAACTAGTAGTAATATGGTCGTGAAACAGGCCCCATTTGGGCACTGTAGGACATGCAGCGGGGCCTGGATCACGAGTATAACTATACTATAGTCAGATATAGACAGCTGAAAACCGTCTGTTTCGGAGGAGTCTTTAACATTTTCTTATTTTTACCTTCTCCTCCTACACAGACGGCTACCCAACCTTCACGGTAGATAAGGAGATCTTACAATACATGGCCTACGAGGAAATCCCCCACAAAGGGGGGATCTGATTTTCCATCCCTATAAGCCATCCCCTTTCTCTAAAAATTCGCATAGATGGTGCTAGTATTCTCATATTTCAATACATCACAAAAAACCCCGATAAAAATACAGATAATTAACAAAATTTGGGACTTACTCTGGTTTGAACTCAAGCTTCGCACTGACTGACTGTGTATTCGCTGCGTTTTACTACACAATCTCTATACGCGGCCTACTTCCGGGTCATGTGATTATAACCAAGAAGGCTGTCAGCGACTCGCTACTGACGTGCAACTTCCATGCTTCAAATGATCAGATTCGTGTACCAGACGAGGAATTTGGGGTAAGAAATTTATTCAAGCATATTATATTACCGTTGTTCTCATTCTGAGTTGTTTATTTTAATAAAATAATGTATTTATTGGAAAATGAAAATTCGTCCTTAGTCCCTGGTACAGAGTGAGAGACCGAGTTCAGTCTATGTAAGGAGGTGTAGTGAAGCAAGACGTAGTCCAGTGGAACACCCGACGAACAGAGACTGAAGCTTTCGGTCTAAGTCAGATAGTGAGTTGGCTGAACTAAGTTAGCAGTTAGAACCCTAATACAAAGGTATGATCGATTACAATTGCAAATTAGCGGGGCCTGTATCACGAGTATGCCTTGCCACTTCAATTTAAAAAATATGTCCCTACGATACATTACAACTAATTACAACTATACATTGTCATTTGCCCATGTAAATTGTGACTGTGAGACGCACGGAATATAGTGGCAGCGTCCCGGGGCTATATAGGCCTAGACCTAGTACAAATTACAATGCACGAAGATGCATACCGTACCGCAAATGCAATTACCGTTTGATCTAGGCAGGGCTAGGCTACTGTAGAATTCCAAGTAATTTGTGAACCTGAACAAAAATTTAGTATGCGAAATTTCAAACTTATCTCTTCTAGATACTTAAATACACCAGATTTCCACGATATACAATGTCTAAAATGTAAGAAACTTGTTTTATCTTACTTTTTGTCGTTCGTTCCACGGCCTTCTCAGTCTCACATTTACAGCACGTCTCTGCTGATTATATATCCGTAGAGGGCGCGCTATATATTCATGCACTGTACTAAGTACTTCGGAGCTAGCATACTGGTATGATCGAATCTCTTTGTTGCACATGAATGAAAATTGGTTTCCATTTCAGCTAGGTTGACCCCCCCCCCCCCCCCCCTCCTAGCTCCCGGACTATTAGGTTTGGCTAGGCTAGGCTCGACTTGGTACTTAGTAACACTAGGCTTTACAAGTACATGTATACTAAAAAACATAAATATATGACCGAGTACAAGTCATGTACATGTGTAATGATAACAAAGATAACAATATTTTGAGAAAGGCAAACGAGGAGACCTTAATGAAGCATAGCTTGTAAGACAAGGTCCCTCATGAATAAAAAGTAATATATATATATATATATATATATTGAAAAAAAAATATATATTGAAGAAAACAGAAAATGGTATAGCAAGGAATACACAATACGAAAAAAAAAAAGGATAAACAAGGGTGACTGTATACAATGGGGGCAAGGGAGATTTTTTTTTACATCACTCGAGGATAGGAATGAAAGGAAGGGAAGGGAAGATAAAGATATAACAAAGGGTTACATTAGACAAAAAGACATACACAGACACAAGACAGGAAAAAAAAGTGACAAGACAGCTGGCTTTCAAGAATAAAATACATTAATTCATTTTCTTAAAATGAAGGTATATGCATTTGTAATGTATCATACAGGACTTACTACCAGTTACTAACATCAACAATCGACACAATTTAAAGACATCACGAATCAACACAATAATTCGTCAAAAGATGTAACTTAAGACTTCGTTTAAAAGCTGATTTACTCAAAGCATGTTTAATGCTTGGATCAAGCGAGTTCCAATATTTGGGTCCAGTATATACGAGCGTATTGAGAGTATTGTGTCCTTGCACGGGGTATGTGCAATCCTGAAGCCTGTCTCGTGGCATATCTATGAATTTCACTATATTTCTTAAAACGTTTGGCTAGTGCTAGTGGGAGGTCACCTGCATTAAAATCATCCATTAGAGACCCTAACTGCATAAAATAGATATCTTCCACTTTTAGAATGTTATGTTGATGCCGAGCATCAGTGTGAGCACGAAAATGTGCGTTACAAATTATTCTTATAACTCTCTTTTGGATTAAAAATAGTTTTTCATTTTGCGATTTTGAAGAATTACCCCAAGCTAACATACCATAATTAATATATGGAAGAAATAAAGTCGAATACAGGATAAACAATATTTCTTTTGGAATAACTGCTTTCAGTTTGCATATAACACCAGTATTTCGTGATAAGAGCTTAGAAAGGTTATCCACATGAATTTTCCAATTCAGTTTGTCATTAATATAAAGACCAAGAAATTTTGTAGAATTTACTCTATTTATTGAAACTCCCCCAAACAAAACATTTCCAGGTAACATATAATTGGTCTTCTGAAAATTTAATGATAGTTTGTTTGCATGAATCCAAGTTATAATATTACTTAGCTCAATATTAACTGTTTGTAAAAGGACCCGAGGATTCTTGTGTGATAAAAAAATATTTGAGTCATCTGCAAATAAAATAAATGAAAATACATCAGAGCAATATTGAAAATCATTAATATAAATAAGAAATAAAGTGGACTATGAAGTGATCCTTGTGGAACTCCATTTTGTAATCCTGACTTTGTATCATTCAGCGAGACAAACTGCCTCCTGTTAGCTAAGTAGCTTGTGAACCAGTCCAAGGCTTTTCCTCTGACTCCGTAATGAAATAATTTCTATATGGCACGAAAAATAGACATGATAACGAAGCTTTTCGACCTGCACTCATTAGGTTATCACGCAGGTATATAACAAATTATATAAGTTATATACCTGCGTGATAACCTGATGAGTGCAGGTCGAAAAGCTTCGTTATCATGTCTCTTTTTCGTGCCATATTGAAATTTTGTAGTACCAAGAAATTATTTTATGATCAACAGTGTCGAATGCCTTGGAGTAATCCAGAAAAATACCAATTGTGGGCATGCGGTTATCCAATGCGGTGGAAATTTTATCAATAAAGTGTAATAGCATGAGTTGTTGAGTGCTTTTCACGAAAACCAAATTGGAATTTAGAAAAAATCTGACTCGCATTAATAAATTTCACCGTCCTGACATATATAAGTCTTTCAAGAATTTTGGAAAATGTTGACAAAAGAGAAATTGGGCGATAATTAGTCAATAATTGGGGGTCATCCTTCTTAAATATAGGTATCACCTTTGCTATTTTCATATTCATGGGGACAATACCATTAATCATTGATAAATTAAAAATATGCACAAGAGGTTGTACAATCCCTAGTATAACATTCTTTATCAAATCGTTTGAAATACCATCATATCCTGGACTTTTCCTTTTTTAAGGGAATTTACAACATTAAAAAGTTCTTCTTCATTTGTTGGGAATAAAAATAAAAAACTACTCGGGTTTGGTTCCCGTAAATAATCAGTAAACATTTTCTCGCAGTGAGGCACTGCCCTTAATAGGTTGGGACCAATATTACAAAAATAATCATTAAATTTCTCAACAATGACACTTTTATTTTCAATCAGTTCATCATTGATTCTAATGTCATGTATATCTGATTTTTTCTGAGTGGATTTGAAAACATTTCTAATAACTTTCCATGTGTCTCTAATATTATTCACAGTTGAGTGAAACTGGTCAGAATAATATTTCTTCTTTGCTGTGCACAGAATAGAAGTCAAAGTATTTCTATACTCAGCATACTTCCTGTACATAGATTGCGATCCTGATATTTTATATTTATAATATACATGTAATTTTTATTAATAAATGAGTTGGTGATCCATGGCATTTTAGGAATTTTCCTACGATTTTTACCTCTACTTTGACACAATGGTATACATTCATTGTACAACAATAAAAACTTATCCCAGAAATTATCAAAAGCACTTTCAACAGGCTTTTGCTAAACAGTCGGGTAACGTCGCGTCGCGTTGGTAGAAATTTAATAATTACCCACGCCGATGAAATCGGCAGGGTTATGTAAAGGGCTCCGTATGTTTTTACCCACCCACGCCGATGAAATCGGCAGGGTTATGTAAAGGGCTCCGTATGTTTGTTTTTTGTTTGTTTGTTTGTTTGTTTGTTTGTTTGTTTGTTTGTTTGTTTGTTTGTGTACAAGATAACAAGAGAACGGGTGAACGGATTTGCACCAAATTTTCAGGGAATGTTCAGAAAGTGACAGGAAAGAATCGATTAGATTTTGGTGATGATTGGTTGACCCCTGCAAATTCTGTGTGACCTTGAACTTTTGACCCTGTAGTAAAGTATAGGAACTTCAGTTCAGAGAGTGACAGGATAGAAACTAGAATGTTTGATGACCCCAAACTTCGCCTGCCGATGCAGAAATATTTTGGTCAATCAAAACACTCATTACTTCGTCTCACCAAAAATCTATTTCAGGTTTATGAATTTTAGAAGACTTTTAGACCCATTATTTGCTATTTCACTTCAAATCCGCACGAGCCTGCAATGAATATTCAAAGCCAACGTATCCCAGCAACAAGGGATTTTTTGCGCTTGAACTGTACTCTCGTTGCGAAATCGAAAGCGGCTAGGTATACGGTGTACGTATAGCCTAGCACGTCTAATTTCTCCTATTTCTTATCTTCTGTGCATTTCTGTTTACTTTCCCCGGTTCTTTCCACTTTGTTGTGGAAGTTTTTGTGATTTATTTTATCCTGGTGGACGTGTAGTACGTGATTTTAATTGTTTTCGGTGAAAATCTGGTGCGTTTGTTCGACGTGAGTGAGTCTATCGCACTCGCGAGTGTTCGCGTGTGTTGATCTGAGTGAGTGGCTGAGTAGCTAGCTGTAGTGTACTATACACAGCACTGTCGCGAAGTGCCTGGGCCGGGCCGGCTGACTGTAGTACTGAGTGAGTAAGCTCTGTGCCTCGCATGCACGTCATTTTCAAGTCGAGATCCAACTTCTTTTGTCGTCATATTTATTTTATCCAAGCCCGATGAAAAAAAAAAAAACAACCCGAATTGCAATGTAAAGATAGAACATGAATACATTTACTAACACTGACGTGACTGAACCAAGGCCGTACGCAGCGGGGAGGGGGGGGGGGGGGGGGGGGGGGGGGGGCCCCTGCACCCCCCCCAGAAATTTCAAAATCATACTTTTTTGTAATCGGGTTTTAGACTTCAAGTTATGGGTTCCTTTGAAAGCGATCATCTTGCCCCCCCCCCCCCCCCCCCCAGGAAAAAAAAATCTGCGTACGGCCTTGGACTGAACACTGAATACAAATTGCTAACATTTTTTTTCTCACCACGCCACGCTCTCTGACATGTCTAATCAATTACTTTTAGGGGAGGGATGTTTCAATAATAAAATATCTTTTTCAGAAGAATTTTTTCAAGGGTGGGGACACACAAAGCTATGACCTGGATATGGCAAAATTTATTGGGGGGGGGGGGGGGGGGGAGATGTGCCTCTTGTTATCCCCTTTGAATGGCTACTGCTTACAAAAATAATCGCAACAAAACAAAACCTATTGGGTTAAGGCGTGGGTCTGCCGCCTTTGACGGCCTTTCTAGTTTTAGCTGTGTTTACGTTTTCCGGATTCTTGGAATGACCTGAGCTGCGCATGGCCTAGCCTAGCCTAGCCTAGCCTAGTTTGCAGGCACAAACCCTGGTCAGTCGTAAAAGAGTGCCTGCACTGTAAGACTACTATAGGCCATGTACTATAGCTGCTCCTTCCGACCAGAAGGTAGCTGAATTAGGCTTCTGTCAAGACACAATGATTTTCTGATAAAGTGTCAAATTAGGGTCTGTGCTTGCAGACTAGGCCTAGCCTGCCTATACACGTACGGTACGTGTAGGCTAGTCATGCTCTGGTCTACGCTGCATATCTTTTCACGCGTAAAGTGCTTTGCACTGTGTCACGATCATCGTCATCATCATCATCAGACATCATCCGTGAAAGTACAGGCCACCGGGATGGTTTATCATCGCATGATGGCTTCAAGTTCAAGCTCAGCCTCAGGGTCATGGGAAGATGGTGACAGGTAAGCATTATATTAGTCTGTTAGTAGCTTCAATTAATTTAATCTAGTTTTGTTACCTTTACTTACGTCTACTGACTACCATCGATCGACATCTTCAAGACACGAGTCAAAGATGTCGGCATGCATTAACCCAAAATATGAGAACAATTTGTATATAGTGTAGATGCGTTCGTTTTGAGAATTCTCTCTTTATAGTTCATGTTTTTCTTTGCATTATCCTTCTATTGTTTTCTTTATTCCCTTGTTTGTCGTTTTTAGCCTGAAAACGGGAAAAATCATACTGAGATGGACTCTTTTTCAATTTGTCCCCTTGAAGACACCTTCCTGAAAAATGTTCGAAAATTTCTACCAACGCGACGCGACGTTACGGCCGACTGTTTAGCAAAAGCCCTTTCAACATTCTCATCAGATAAAACTTGACTCCAATCAATTTCAATTAAGGCTTCTCTAAGTTTAGCAATATTTTCAAGGCCGCTTTTCCGAACAAGCTTATTACATTCTGGATTAATAAAGTAATGCTTCCTGAGAGGCACTTTTGCATAGACAGGGAAATGGTCTGACAAATCAGAAATAATTATACCAGCAGCAGGGAAAGGTTGTAAGTTACTAAAAATATTATCAATAAGAGTAGAGGAATTTTCAGTTATCCTAGTGGGTTTAGTTATCAAGGGCATCAGAGAGAAGAACTCCATCAAGTTCAGGAAGTCATTACATTGATTATTCACATCACATTGTAATAAATCTATACTGTATTATAATCACCCATCAAGAATACTTAAGTAAAGGATTCAGCAAGATATCTTGCAATTCACTGTCATGACTAGATTTAAATTGCCTTGGGGTGGTCTATAAATAACTCCTAAAATAATATTTCTTCTTCCTGGTATTAATATTTTAACAAACAGAGTTTCTAACAAATTACTCATATATAGTGTTAGGTCCATGAAGAACTTGATAATCAAACTGAGATGGGATATAACATGGCAACACCTCCTCCTCGTTTATCATGTCTGCTATTTGAGACTAAGTTATACCCTGGGATAGGATACAAGCTGCCATCACTCTCATTGCAAAACCAAGTTTCTGAGATACCCATTGCAGTATAGTCTGAATGTATATTCGCCATAAATGATAATAATAATAATAATAATAATATTGGGTATTTATATAGCGCTCGTATCCACCAATGGTGCTCAAGGCGCTCCAATATTACCCTGGCTGTAGCCGAGCTGCCCTATAAGGCGCTCAAAGCATTTCAAGGAATAAATTCCTACCAGGTACCCATTTACTACACCTGGGTGAAGAGTGGCAAATGTAGATTAATGTCTTGCCAAAGGACATTAGTGCCGCGGCGGGACTCGAACCGCGAACCATGAGATTCACAGTCCGGTGACGTATCCACTAAACCACGGCACCTCCACATTTTTTGTTTTTGTGATAGTAGTTTATCAAAATTTTTAGACATACTGCGAATGTTAAAATGTAAAAGGGTGAGCTCGGAGAAATGTATGTTATCAAAGAAAGTATTTTCTGTGATATAATTACAGTTTATTGAGGCATGCATATTGTTTTCATTATCATCAAAATCTAAAGAATTTGTGTCGGATTCAAAAAAATTACAAACATCTACTTCAGTCTGAGCCATATGTACATGCATGGGGTGCTTTACTGAGTAAACCTGCAGTATATGCGGGAGTATATGAAACATCAACAAAAAGTCAGCTGTCACATTTATACATAATATAAACATTGATATATACAGAGCACCAATGTGCAGATGGTCACTCATAGTGGGGGGGGGGGGGGGGATATACAGAAATATAAAAAAAGGCAAGAGTCAAAACAAAAACAAAAACAAAAAAATGAAGGATGTGACACAGAAAGTGTAATGTTTTACAGATTAACTCTACAGTACATGCAGTATAACCAAACAGGTGCTGACATCTGCCATTACCAGCCAACAGACCAAATTTACAGTCTAGCATCCAGTGAATAACATTAAATTCAGAACAAACTGTATGTACTTGCGGGGCCAGAGCTTGCTACGAGATGTAGGTTAGGTAAAGTTCCTGCAAATATTTTACTTTTCTTTGTTTTTCAGCAATCAATTTGAACAAGAGTAGCCTGTCGGCTGAAGGGCTACAGACTGTCAGCAAGCCTGAACATGGGATTCCCATTTTAAAAAGTACTGAGGCATTCATGTTTAGATCTCAAATTTCATGCAGATGCAAATCTGGAATACTATCAGGAGTCCTTACAATCAAAGTTTGTTTAGTTCTTTCATAGACTAAATTCTCTTTTTTGTTGTTTTACCGTTTTCAGTTTTCACCGACACAAAGATTTTTCCGTCGACAGACCAGGCTGCATTCAGTTTTCCAATATGGCCAACTTTCTGCTTTGCTTCCTTCAGAAGTGCTCGGTTATCGGATGTTAAGTCCTCCTGAATTCCAATCTTCGTTCCCTTCAGTCTTAATACATTATAGGGGCCCGCCATTGTGCACAAACAAAGCGAGCCTCTAGAATGTATTGTGTCTAATCCGGCTAGATCCGCCACTTGTTTCAAAAGAGGGGCACGGGCCGGTAGATCCGCCGCTGCTTCTAAAAATAATTACACTGTATATTCCCGGTGTATACTACAAAATAAATTTACAGGGAGAGGGGGACGATTTTGTCTAAGGGGAGAGGAAGGAGGGGGGGGGGGGGGGGTGCGTGCGCAACCCCGTGCTAGCGACTAGAGGTCCGCTTGACTAAAAAAAAAAAAAAGCCTTTTTGGTCAAAACTGTACCTAAAGCAACTAAAACTTGATTTTCAGATAGAAAAAGGACAAAATTTCCCCTACCTATACCCCTTCCCAGACCCCTCGCCTGCTAAGGCGCTCTGTTGCTTCCCCTCAATAAGGTCCACCTCATATAATGTCTGCATCCCTAGTCAAATTCTAGTTCCTGCCAACATAAAAAATGAGAGAATGAGTAACGAAAAAGTAATAGTTTTACCTACGAGGGTGGGTGAGGCACACACAGTGCCCTCCACTTTTTCAAGTATTCCAAAATAGCTCATTTTATGCATTAAATATGCCCCTTTTCATATCTGATAAGTACTCATTATTCTTCTTATAAGGGCCTCTATTTTCTAATAAATGCTCTTTCACCTTCGTGCCACTTTTCACCTTAGACAAGTGCCCCTTTTCAAATCTGTTAAGTGCCCCTTTTAATATGTAATTGGTGCTCCTTTTCCTTTCTAATACATACCCTTTTCGTCTTCCCTTTCTGACAATAACGAGTGTCATTTCCCCTTCTAACATGTCTGATAAGTGCCCCTACCTTTATTTTCCGTTGTCACTTTAAAATGTGCCCTGTTGAGTCCTCAAAATCATATACCTAGCCCAAAAGAATCAGAGAGGCTTCACATATTTAAAATTATTCCATTTATAAGGCCAAGAGCCTGTCCCGAAATAGTCATATTACAAAACACAAAAAACTGACAAAAATGTCCGTCAGGATCTAGTGTCAGACGGTCCCTACAAAACTGGGGTAAATTTTTCCCCCCTTGACAAAGCTTTTCCCCCTAAAATGCTCTGTATGTAAAAAAAAAAGCATTTTATTACCTCCCGTCTATATAACTCAGAACTGATTTATTCAATTCAGTTCAAATTCACATAACAAAATTTTGAGTATTGTAATTTTCTTGAGGTGCAATTTGGTTGCCAATTAGTCATTTCAAAAATAAGAAAACGTCAGAAGCATTGCTCGCTTGCTCGCAAACGAATTATCAAACCATTACACACAACTGCAAAGCAATTTTCATCTAGAACCATGTAAGGACATCACCACTCACTTGTTTCACTCTATATCAGCATCAATGATAACCAAAGGAAAAATCCTGGACACAGATCGTACAATATCAAAGAAGCATGTTCTTGTCAACTTCATCCATCTTTTTCCGATTCCCCAAGTGCATAAAAATCCCTTCCATAAAAACACACACTCTTAAAAATGTGGGGTCAAAGATGGGGTTACATTTTCGACCCAAATGGGGTCAAAATTTAACCCCGTTGCGGGGTCACTTTGTAATGACCCCGCATGACTTCCGGGGTCATTTTGTTATAACCCCGTTGAAACTGGTCATTTATTCCGAACAAGTAACCTGGTCATGCGGGGTCATTTCAAATTGACCCCGCATGACTTGCGATGTCATAACCCCATTGAATCTGGTCATTTATTCAACTCAAGCACCGCTCATCAAGACAGCCATCAAGACCTCTGACACATTGTTAAACATGACCAAATTTCCACACTAAGCAAGTCTAGTCTGATATAACTCCAACAATTTAATATAATTTTCCATCAACACCGTATACAAATATATGGAATTCAATTGAAAAGATTATTCACGCTTTGAAATTTTGTTAAAATCCATTGACAATTATATAATATAACATTCAAACATCAATTGCAAAAAACCCCGTCTGTTCCGTAATGCAATTCAAATTAATTCCAGAAAATTTTGTTATATTGTACCATTATGAATTAAATTGTAAGTATAAAATATGTCTATATAACATTGTAATACTGCATGCCAAATTTGTAGGTCAAGGAAAATCATAATTCAGGATATAATCATAGCACCCATTAAAGAGAACTCCCCCACAAAAAGAAAGAATTATAATAAAAAGTCATATTAATAGTACTAATAAAAAAAAAGTAGTACCGACGGGAATTGGTACAATGCTTAAGCCTATGTGTAACGGAGAAAGTATTAGTTTGGGAACCTGTCCCGAAATAGTCACCCCATATTTTGACCTAGTAAAGTTACTTAGACCATCTAAGTCATTGACAAAAAGGTTGTCAGCCTGACCGTAGCCGTTGGGCCTAGTCTCCATGCAGAGCCCCCAAAGAAACCTCAAATATTATACTCAAAACATTATGTAAATTCGAATTTGATTGAATAAAACACTTCTGAGTTATCATAGTCGGGAGTTAAACTTATGGTTTTCCTTTATATACAAAGCATTTCGGGGGGGGGGGGGGCAATAGGGGCAATGCGTTGTCACAGGGCACTTTGCAGTTTTCATTTCAGGGGGTCTGACACCCCCTTCCCGATGGACAATTTTGTTAGTTTTTTATATCTTTTGGAATGTACATCCATAGCTCTTCCTTCTGACAAAATTTGGTCTCTGGGATTCAAGGGGGAAAACACCCCCAATCTTTAGGGTCCGTCTGACGGGTCTGCTCGCTATTTATGACGACCGCTATATATAAAGGACCGCTATTCAGTCACGCGTTATGGATAGCGGTCTTTATGAAAAGTGGTCATTACGACTAGCGGTCCTTATGGCTAGCGAGGTTACTCCCGTTTGACACCCATCCCGACGGATATTTTTGTCAGTTTTGTGTATTTTGTAATGTATGTCCAGTCATACTACTTCCTAATGGCGGTAAGCCTGACAACATTTTTGTCAATGACTAGGATGGTCTAAGTAACTTTACTAGGTCAAAATAATGAGGTGACTATTTCGGGACAGGCTCCTGGCCGCGCATATTTTTAAAACTCATTTTTTAGCCATTTTCACGAAAAAAAATCCTAGAAGTGCTCTGGATGGCCTTTCATCAAGGCGGCATGCTAGTTTGTTTCTACTCTTAGCTCTGTCCATGGACCCTCGATCATCGAAGCGCGCGAAAGTCCTCTAGTCTTGATTTCGAGAAGTCGTGACACTCAAATGGTGAGGAACCACAACGGAAAAGACGGAGCTCGTCCATTATTTGATTGGGAACAAAAAAAAAAAAAAAAGGTAGATAGCGGGAAAAAACTACAAGTATTGATAATTTTCGTTTATCTTATTTAAAAAAATTCCACACACAAATCATTTTGTTAAAAAAAAAATGGTCAGGAGTCATAGTTCGGTTATATGTTGAAAAATTATGTTGTCCTATTTACCACAATAAATTGCTAATACCCCCACGTCTAGAATCGGCTTAACAGTCTCTTAAAGCCACGTACAAACTCTTCTGATTAGTTAGTTTTGTCTATCAATAACTGAATTCTTCAAGAAAATCTTTCGTACGAAACTGACGAAAGATTTCAAAGCTAAAAATAAGAAAATAACAAGTAATGTTCGCGGGTGCGTAAAGCGGCCTGCAAATGTGTGTCGACTTCTCGCTCATCAGAGGACTATTCCAGGCGTTTCTTGAGAATCGACAGAGCTAGTATGTGTAGCAGAGAGCAGCGAAAGAAAGACCCAGCATGCCGCTGCACAGTGGGCCAGGCCGAAACCAAAGTGCGCCAAAAGTCATTTTGGGCAATTTTTTTTAATTTTTGTCATGCCCTGTTGAAAGACAATACTTTGAAAAATATTTCAGTAAAATATTCAACTCCGGTATGTATATTAAGGGTGTATATTTCCTACGTCAAGCCGCAAAATTCAACATATTGCGAGTTTCAGTGAAAATTGTGACCAATTTAATAAATAAGTTATTTCAACATGTATTTTTAAAGTTATCTATTTATAATTGCTCCCACATATTCCTGATGGTTCATTTCATTGTATAAATGGGGTAAAAATGGAAATAAACGCAATCTTCGTGAGTATAATAGGGTAAATATCCTGGAAAATAGGCTGATTATTCGTGTTTTTTATAAATCCATATGAAACGTTTTGATTTCCACGGATTTCCAAATCAATTTTATTACCACCATATTCCCTGATGTCTCAGCTTTAAGTTGATACCAGATTTGGGTGCCACCTTCTTCCCCTTTTTATGTTAGAGCCGATTTTCCTTGACGCATTCCCCGGAAAATATGTTTATTTTGGACCGCGCAGCTGCTGAAGGATTCTCTGTCATAATACGGCTGCCGCGTGGGGGCACACGGCAAGGAGTCCCATAAACATGATTAACACTGTTTAGAAGTAAACAAGGTAATAAAGTATAGGGCTTGGGAGAAATTATGATAGAACCTACAGAATAGACCTGTTTACTATGTGATTCAAATTTATGGATGTTTCTTTCCTGGGGACCTAGTAACGAGGTATTCCATTAACCTGTTATTAATGAATGAACTACTATACTTGGAATCCAGTTTGCATACATTACTTGTTGCTATGTCTGACAAGCCTCTGGCAAGCTTTCAGGTTGTCAAGAACAACCTTTGTTTCAAAAGTATGCATAAAATTTGAATCACTTAGTAAAACAGGTCTATTACTTCTTAGTGATACAGGTACGTTTCTCTTTCGCAAAATTATCAAGGCTACAGAGGGCGCTTTTTCATTTTTTTAAAAACTTAATTTAAAGTAGAACACTAATGATTTTAAATATTGGCTTAATACTTATTATTGCATAGATGGCATAAATTAAACAAGGTTATCCAAATTTAAAGCTTGGAAACATTTGAATTAATGATTATTATCAATTATAAAACGGTAAAATACAGCCCCCGATATAGCAGCTGAAAAGCTCCTTGAACGCTGCTGAGATGTGTGACGACACAAGAGGGGCGAGTCCTGTCTAAGCAGACGATGTCCCATAACATTATACACATTTTTCAGTGCCTGTTTTGTCATCTCCTCTTCACTTATTTCTCTTACTTTACTAGCGTCAGTCTTAATGTTAGTCTGTTGCCTCACTCTTAACTTCGTGTATGGTATTATTTTGATGAAAAATGCAGCGTTAAAAAAATAAAGGAATCAGTCACTTGTAAACAAAATAAGACGCCATTGTATTTTCAGCTGCTTGCACCGGGGCATGTTCGGCGTTTCAAGAGGGAACGAATACCATCCAGCTATTATTCGCAGGGCTTTTCAATTTGAAAATGGGGTTCATTTCATTGATCATTGACCCTTCTCCTGTGTATTTACAATCAAACGGTTTTAGTTATCAGAATCAGTTCACTTTCCCTTTTAGAATGGTGTGAAATAAGGTCATGTTTAAATGTACCAAACTCTTTATAATTTGATAAATAATTGCATTGCAATTACGTTCATTCATTATAGGACGTCGTCTGCTTAAGCAGGATCGATCCCTCGTATGACGACATCAAAACATCGCTATATTTCTGGCGAATCCTCGGATATTCCACATGCTGAGAAGAGCTTTTATTTATGTTGTTTTTATAATCATCATATACGCAGTTGACATAAAACTTATACGATTGCCATCTGTAAGCTTCCCAATTTCTAGTGATACATTAATTGCCATATTTGTGATTTTCTTGAGTGTTCTACTTTAACTCTTTTTCAGTCAGCTGAATATCATTATTTTATTAGGATATGAATTATATATGAAAGTTTAATTTCATGTAATGACATCATACATTACAATACATTGCAAATTTCTCAATATTATGAATATTTTCCAGCAGTGGCGGATTTTTTGTTATGGGGGAGGGGGGCACATCCGACCGGCCCCCCCCCCCTTTGGAAGTAAAGTATGCATTGTGCCCCACCTTTTTTCGATTGTACTCCCCCTTTAGGACGAAAAACTTTTGGTTTGTTTGTTTTTGCTTGTCAGAGAATTATGGAGGGAAACTGAACCCCCATACCCCCCGAGTGCGCCCCCCGTTTAAGTCACTCCTACGTACCATATGCCTAAGCTTTAAGTTAACACCGTTGTCACTTTTTTTATATAAAAGCATAGAGATTGCATTATCAATTTTCTGAAGTATGAAACTCATTGTAATGCGAGAAATGTGTTATTTTCCATTCGATTTTGGCAGCCAATCAGAATTCGGTATTTTAATGACGTCATAGGTATTTGAAAATATTTTCATTGGATTCTACGGGTCTGAATACCCATAGTTCCATCATCTAGGTTTAAATTTTAAGTAAAACTCAGTGAATTTGAATTTTGGCGCACTTTGGAACCATTCTGGCCCACTGTGCGCCGTGATTAAACAACACAAACACAAATTTAAAAGGTTTCTACGAATAAAAAAAAAAACAATACATTTTATACGCACAGTATAATTGTACAAGAAAACATACATTTTTAACCTCGTTTTTAGTTTTGTAGCATTCTTTATTGCATTCATTCAGTACAAAAGAAAAATCATACATCTTCATTTTCATTAGTAAAGGACAGTCTTCAGTAATACATGTAATATACATGTTTTTTTACACAGTGCACTCAAATTAATCATACCGAATGAATATTAGATTAAAGCCTCCCCTCTCCCAACAAACAAACAACAAACACGCAAACAAGCAAAAAAGGCAAAAAGAAAAGATAAGAGAATAGATAATAAAATGGTTAGTAAAATTATAGCTATCGATTCTCGTATATATAGACGGAATCGATTCAACTACAGTCGTTTGCATTAATAATATGGGCATCATGTAAATCCATATTATTATTATTATTATCTTATAATATAATACACTAAGGATTTCAGGCTCTTTTTTTGGTTCAAATAGGCTCCTCCCCTGGCCCTTTTGGTCCCCGCCTTTTGGTACCCACGGGTGGGGAAGGGTTCTTAGGGTGGTGGGAGGCACTTCTTGAGGGCTGACGTCCCGTCTATATTTCATAAATTCATTTTTAAACATTGAATTTCCGCAGGGAGTAGGCCTAATAATTCCACCAACCCATGAAGCGGGTTTGTAGCTTCAGGCCCAGCCAACCCATATACCTTTCCCTGTGAAGGAGAGCTATGCCAAAGAACAGCATGGCCATATATCCGCATGGCTTCAGTGTACAGTACAGTATTATACACACGTGTTAGATCGTTCGCACGTACGTGTACAGGTCATCATACAGGTATAGAGTTACATCATTTGAAGCTTCATGGTCACACACACAGTTTAGTGTGTATGTTTCACGACGTTCGCTACCGGTAATTTGACACTTTATCAGAAAATCTGATAAGAAAATTCCTTCGAAAATATTTCCATAATGATTATGAATACGTATAATGATATTAATCCCTTCTCCCCTCGCCCTGGGGGTGATGGGATGACATTGGAATGGGGAGGGGGAGTAGGAGGGAAAATTCAATCCGTCGGTCCTCCCAAGACCCATATAAGGGGGCCATAATACCCCTGAAAATAAAATGACAAATTCATTTTTTTTTCTCTCATTTTTGCATCCTTTACAGGGGACGTACCGTTATGGATGTTATGTTTTCATGGCCTTGATTTCTCTGAGTATTAAACCACAGAAACATAGCAGGGCTCACATAAGTAATTAACGGCCCCATTCACTCACGTGTTATAACGAAGGTTGTCTATAAATCATATTTTGAACACCCCTCGGTAGAAATCGTTTAAATTCACAGAATAGAGACAAAATATAAATATCTCTCAAATAAAGTACCTAATTTGGGCACTTTCCCGGCGTTAAAAAAAGTTATTTAGGCTGAAACAAGGCTAGCCGAAATTTCAGCCCATTTGCACATAGAAACAGTGGAAGTGCACCAGTGATAAAATAAATCCTTGAAAAATAATAAAAAGCTAGCCAACTTCGGCTAAGGTGTCAAATTGAAAAGAGTATGTCTATTAAACACCATTTATGCTTTTTAAATTTACTGACGACAATCAATCGATTTTATATGAATATTTCTAATCAATTAATTTCAAATAATCTTTGCTCCGCCTCACCGGCATGCATTGCGAGCGGATGAATTACTTATGTGTGCCCAGCAAGATCAAATCGCTCCCTCTAGGTCTATGCATGGATATTGTACTGGAACATTATTATATCCATATCATTAATCTTCAACAAGATGAAAATGTTTTTTTTTTAAACTCATGCAAGCTTTGGATAAATAAGACATACTCACATGTTCAGGGGCGGATCCAGAATTTAGCATAAGGCGGGGCACACAAGTGCAGGTTTGTCAACTTTTGGAAAAGGCAGACCTGTATATTTTTGGTCTTGCCAGGTTCTTGGAAAGTCGCTCAGTGGTGGGGGAGGGGAGGGGGGTGGCGACAATTTTTCTTTTCGTCATACCTCCAAAATTCGCTCAGGAGTGGTGGTTATGGGGTTCCCTGTATAATTCTTTGACAATTAAGCAAAAAAAGGTTTTCATTCTAAAAAAAAAAAGGGGGGGGGGGGCACAATCGACAAAAGGGATGATCGTACATGGTCAAAATACATACTTTCCTTCCAAAAAGGGGGGGGGGGGGGGTTGGGAGGGCACGGACCGGAAGTACCCCCACCCTGATCCGCCAATGCACATGTTGTAACTACTTCTTGGTAAAAAATAACTTTATCCGACTTTTTTATTTGTTCACTGATTATTGTGACAAATTAACGGTACGGTGATTAATCATAAACACAGCTAGCGCCCGTGGATGTCCACGGGCTGCTTCTGCTAGTCTATAATATAATACACTAAGGATTTGAGGCTCTTTTTTTGGTTCAAATAGGCTCCTTCCCTGGCCCTTTCGGTCCCCGCCTTTTGGTACCCACGGGTGGGGAAGGGTTCTTAGAGTGGTGGGAGGCACTTCTTAAGGGCTGACGTCCCGTCCATATTTCATAAATTCATTTTTGAAACATTGAATTTCCGCAGGGAGTAGGCCTAATCATTCTGCCAACCCATGAAGCGGGTTATAGCTTCATGCCGAGGCAACCCATACCCTTTACCTGTGAAGGGGAGGTATGCCAAATTAGAACAGCGTGTATACTCCAAGCATAGACTCAAAGTCCATAGTCGCATGTATGGCTTCAATGTACACGGCGCTAATAGTTCGCACGTTTCACGCATATTCGAGGTACATCATTATTCGGGCAACATCACGGTTTCCCGCATAATGGTAACTTGATAATTATAGGGATGGGGGGGGGGGGGGGGGGGGGGGGGAGTTGCTGACGCTCCCACGCGTAATCACTATTTCGCTAAAGCCTACCGCATCCGATTTTGGAAATAAATCGGAATAGCTTTAATTACTGGCATTTTAACAAATAAAATCTACTTGACATAGGATTTTGGTGCGCTATACCCATGATACCCGGTATAGGGGCCAAATCTGTTTCAAATCGTAGACAATTATAGGACTGCTCCGACTTGGAGCCGATTTGGTTTTTCCTCCGATAAGAAAGTTATGAATATGCCGTATTTTCGATTTTACTATCTATATGGCTATTCAGATCCTTAGAAAAAATATTTTATGTGTTTAAAGTTAATATCAGATGCTATTACATTTTCTTCTGAAATCGCATTGCAGACGCTCGTATAGTGTGGGGTGGACTTTGTATACCCGAATATCCACTATCGATCACTTTTCGGAAAAATTGATGGGGGGGGGGGGGGGGGTGCGGCCTTAATGCAAAATGTTAAATTGCGAGCCGAAAATCGCCACTTTGTGGGAATGTAATGCCGTCAACAGGCCTAAACTTACGAATTGGATACCTTGCCCAAATAATGCTAGGGTATTTAAACAAACAGGGGGGGGGGGGGGTGCTGCCTTAATGCAAAATGTTAAATTGTTTCTAGAATATAATGTTACTGATACTGAGGGACATCAGTCTTACTCAGTTGAAGAAACGAACTCTAAAATTAGCAGGATGTGGTTTGCATCATCTTCATTCCATGTTCACTGCATGTTCACTTTCCCCTCTTCCTTCTGTATTTTTCTCTCTTTCTTTTTTTTTCCTTTTCGCATTTTGACGGGCGGCGGAGCATCTTTAAAAGTGGGGGAAAGCAAGTAAGGACACTTGGGGGGGGGGGAGAAAATATGGGCACTTTGGGGGAAAAAGGGGCATCTACAAGGGGTAACATAAAGGGGAAATGGGACCATTTTGTGACAGTGGCATTACCCTACAGTCTAATTAATGCATTATCAAGCATATTCTTCATTTTTATTGTGGTTCTGGCCACTGCATCATCTTCACCGATTAGCAGTTGTGTTTAATGGTGTAATGATTCATGTGTGAGCAAGCAAACATTTTCAGACTTTTTTCTAATGCTGAATTCCATGGGTTAATTGCGCGTCATTTAAAGCCAGTGGCGGATCCAGGGGGGGGGGGGGAGGGGGGGGGGCACAGGGGGCACGTGCCCCCGGCCCAAAAAAGCCCTTTTTTGTTTTTTGCTTGCAAGCAAATTAATTTTGTGGGAATGTCCAATGATCTTGTAATTCGTACATTAACCCTACATCGATATCAATATACTTTATGCGATCTGCTTGATTTCATACTATAAGAGCGAGCGAACGTAGCAAGCGGCTTTTTGGGGGATATTTTCCAAAAATATTGCCCTTCCTTGGTGTACATTATGGGAACATTCGAGCGAGCGGAATGATAAATCATTTGCTGGGGGGGGGGGGGGGGGAGGGGGTGGTCATTGTGGCCTTCTTGCTTCCAGCTCCACTGCCTTACATTGTAGTTGTAGTTGTAACGCCGGACCGATTCTTTGAAGCTATAGATATACAATAGCTCTTTTTTGTAAGAAACAGTGGGAAATAATTATAGGTAAAAAGGGGCATGCACTTATCAAAAGAGGAAAGGGGGATTATCAGAAACTGAAAGGGGCACTTATCAGAAGGGAAAATGGGCACCAATCACACTTATTGAAGGAGAAAAGGGCAAATAATTATTGAAGATAAAAAGGGGCAATTATAAGAGTTGAAAAGATGCAGTTATCAGAAAAGGAAAAGGGAACTTATTAGACGGGAAAAGGGACACCTATAAGAAGTAAAAATGCACTTATCGAAGGAGAAAAAGGCACTCATTAGAAAGATAATGAGGCAATTATCAGATTTGAAAAGGGGCACTCATCAGAAGGAGGAAAAAAGGGCACTTATCAGGATTAAAAAAAAATTATGGAGTATAATCTATACTCAGGCCCCTGGGGTGCTGGGGGTGCTGCAGCACCCCCAAGAAGGCTGAGGATGCTGGGGGTGCTGTAGGGGGTGCTGGGGATGATGTAGCTAAAAGTAGTTAAAAAGAGACACCAAAAGGCTGAGGACATTTTCTTTTTGCTCACCCCCAGTAACAAAATCGTTCCCAGGTCTCTGTCCATTCTCCATTATTATATTAGTGCAAATAACAAACAACAACAACAAAAAACAACAAAAAACAACGCGTAATATCATGTTTGGTAAAAAAAGTCTCTACAATACTTGGCAATTCGTTCTGCTAAGGGGTGATTCTCGTTCGATTTCTCCATCTGAAATTTTTTGTTACTCTCTGCAATATTTAAGCTTTTCGAAAGAAACTTCAGATACTGGATGTTCTTTACTTCATCTGGTTCACGATTATCTTCAGTGTAGTTTTCGAACACCCACATGTTGTCTCTTGGAATACCACAATGCCCGTTAACCCGTTTCAGCTCAGCTTCTAAATCTGCCGTCTGTTTTTCCTTGTTTGTAACCACGAGCATAATTTCTCGACCTGGAAAGATAACATGAAATACATTTTAGTTTGGAATATATTGTCATTAGAACCAATTCTGCTTAACGTATTTTCCTTAAAATTTAACAGGCTAGTCAATCACTGGGACGGGTTGTCAGACGACCCTAAAAAATGGGATAAATTTCTCCCCTTCAAGGGGAAGTTCACCCTGGAATTTAGTTTATTCTAATAAAAGCAAATAAAATGAGAGAAACAGAATAGTGAATGTTTGAGCAAAATCCAATAAGAAATAAGAAAGTTATGAATTTGTAATCAAGCAAACACAAATTGGCAACTCCGTGATGTATTTTGCCGCTCCTCCCCCATGTGCGCAGTACAGAAAATTTCATAAATTTTCATTTTCTTAGTTGTTGACGATGGAATAGATTCGTTTCGTACAGGTTTTGTCTATGTGCAATGAATATATCAACGGTGCATGTATTATTGAATACTTTCTATAGAGAACATGGACAATTATGATTGTTTAATTACAGGGAGAGGAGCTCGCAAAATACGCCACGGAGTTGCAAATTATTTTGTGTTTGATTGATTACAGCTCCAAAATTTCATAACTAACTTATTTCTCATCGGATTTGCTCTCTCTTTTTTTCGTGCTTCTTTTAAAAGAAGACACCACTGACAAATTTTGAAAAAATATGTTGTTCTGCATGTCCCTAGGAACTAATCAGTATCGAAATTGTAATTTTTGAACAGCCTACAAGTGCATATATTTTGATATAAAAAGTATGTTTTTGCCACTGTCGATACGCAAATTGGCTCGTGTCGGCCAAAGCTGTCACGTCATTGCAGCACTTTGAGTTTCCACCACAATGCGTTGTGCGTTACGCGTCCGTAAAAGCAGACGATATTCGCATACATACAGCTCAATAGTATTCGTGGAGTTGCAAAAATACCGTTGTGCCAGGCAATTTACTGTTCGAATCGTCGTGAAAATTGTCCGGGAAAATCCTTTTTTGCCATCCCTGATCCGAAGAAGGATAGAGAAAGGTGTGCTGTATGGATAAGGAACGTTGGAACAACCAAATTCAACGTCAAAACGTACATTTATTCCCATTTTCGAGTGGTCTGTGAAGACCATTTTGACGGCGAAGACGAGGAGCAAAGTCATATGCCACTGGACCATTTCTTCCCCCAGAAAATCCCTCATTCATCTCCTTAGCTTAGATTACAAACTTATTGAAGAATGTGATCAGATTTTACTTGAAGATTAACAAGGAATTTATGTTAATGTCGTACTTGCTATCTATATCGCGAACGTAATAACGTAAACAATGCAGCTTGCTGCATTAGCTTTCCGCGCGTGCCTTAAAGTACACGCGTTAATAATGGGAAGCACGTACGAACGATTACAAACAGTAGTGCCAATTTTAATTTTATTAATTCGATCAATTGTAAAAAAAAATTACTAAAGCACTTTATTTTTTCAGCAGATAATATTAAAAAAAAAAAAAAAAAAAATTAATAACATTTTCTTTTTGTCATGCATAATTGTCTCACAAATAGCATATTTATAGGCGCTGTGAAAGCGATCTGTGTATTGCTTCATTATCGGCATTACCGTGATTTGCCGTGGTTTTTGCAGTAGCGCTGCAGTGACGTTACGGATTTTTGCGGCTCGTACTAGTAGGTATTGTAATATTTATTTTTTAAAAATCGAGATCTATGATTTTATCGACCTGAGCGATGAGTTTTTTGGTCAATCTGACTAGTTATATAACATTAAAAATTGTAAAAGTGCTAAAATTTGTCAGTGGTGTCTTCTTTTAAAGCAAACTTGTTATCAGGGTGGACTTTCCCTTTAAGGCCCACTTTTTACGGCTTGTATTCACGGTCAACTCTCCCATTTGTCGTACACTAATATATCATTTAATTCCGGTTTTCTCCTCAGCGACTTTTCCTTCGGGGCAGTACTCAAAATATATTACAGATAACATATTGTGGTACGTCCTCAAAATAGCAAAAGGGATCCTACAAAGATGTACATTCTAAAAGAATGGACATTTTAGTCATGTTTTGTGTTGGAGCGAATGGGGAACTTTCAGAAAAATCACAACCTTGTTGTTGTTTGTTCGATTTTGTTCAAACTTTCGCCTATCTGCTTTTTTTATTTTTCTGCTTTGACACACACATCAAATTAATACAATTTGATTGCCCGTTAATAATAAAAACAGTAACAATAATGATAATGAAAATAATATACGTTTCCCCGGCCAATTTCCCAACTTTGTCAACCAAATTCATTTTACAAGCATTCAATTTTAAACGATTTTCGCCATGCTGTGCTATTTGGCAGTTTAAATTAATTATCTGTGCATTCGAATTCATCTAGGAAGCATTCAAATTCACATTTCAGGCAGTCAAATTAACACTCTTTTCATTCAAGTTCATAGGTCACGCACGTATTTCATAAAACCCTCATTCAATTTAGCATCGCATGGTCACGTGATTACGCAACAAACCCGTTCCTGCATTCGAATTCATATTGGAGCATCCAATTTAGCGTGTTGAGCATTCAACTTAAAAATTTCCCCCAAAAGTTATTTGTGATATTTTTCTATTGTCTTGTATTATGTATTTGACATGATACTTGCCATTCCAGATAGGACCTACATTTTTCTGGTTATGGCGAATTATAAAGATCCCATCGTTTGAGCTAATAAAGGTTTATTCATTTTTTTGTCGCATAGTCGTGGATGTATATATATATATATATATATATATATATATATAAAACAACTGTTGATCGCGAGAGAGAACTTACAAATTCTTTGTAATTGAGGACACATTAAATGTTAGAAGACAAGAAGGTAAATGAAAGCTCTTTATACTGCTGTTTCATTCAGGAGATGATAAAGAACACGTAACCTCATCTTCTAAGTAGCTATAAAGCATTGTTTTACAAGTTACCCTATAATTATTTACAGTTCGATAAGAAAAAACAAACATAAGGGAATGCTGGTTTTCTGACATTGTGTTGTAACTGTTTCCTCGGGGGAGATTGTGGTAGTCCAGCAGATTGGTGCAGAAAATCGATGGAATTGTGCATTTTTTATTTATTTATTTTATTTTATTTATTTTATGCTGTGTCTTGAAGCTTATATCTTATAGGTAGATAGTTATGGACGTTGGAACTTTTTTGCCTAAAATAGACAAAGTGCGTTCCAATGGTGTATTTGGTTGATACACAATCTTATAATGCTGAATAATTCTAATTCGAATAGTGGGGAATTTCATTTCCAAAATTGCCATCAAATTGAAAAATACAGCATAAGTTCTGAACTGTTATTTGCATCTGATAATTTTGCATTCTGGTATAAAGCATCAACATGCAAAATGGTTAATATGCTAAAGAATTATGTATTCAGGCTCTCTTTCTTTTAAAGGGACATCCAACCTTTATGGCAAGTTGCTCTGAAAGAAAGCAGAAAATCGAAGAAGTAGATTGTTAAAAGTTTGAACGAAATCGGACAATCAATATGAAAGTTGTAATCCCTAAACAAATTTGAATTCCAAATTGGCCGAACCGGTAATGTCACTGTTTTGTAGCGGTGGACAACTCTTCCATTTGTTCCAACATACAAAATGGCTAAAATTTTTCAAAAAGTTACTCAAAAAGTTACCCGAGGTAAAAGGGGCTTTATGAGAAAAAGGAAAATTAATGATCGTGTACGACAAAATCGATAGTTGACTGGGAATACCTCACAATCGACTGACCCAACTGCCACTTTACGATTCAAATAGTGATCTCATTTTTAAACAGTATTTATAACTTTCTTATTCTTGTTCCGATTTCTTTCAAACTTTCATCATTATGTTTCTTTTTTTTCTGATTTTACACAGATCAACTTATTACAAAGTTTGCATTGCCCTTTTAGGTGTTGCAGTTTCTTATAAAGAATACAGATATTAATTGGCATCTTTATAAATCTTACGATGTATAGTTTGTTTCCTGAGGACATATCAGGTTTGTCTTTTTTCAATACAGCCAAGAAAATGAAAAAGAGATTACCACTTAGTTGTTTTTGCATCTGATTATATTTTATTTTGGCATAGATTCTAATAATTTGATTTGATTTGATTACAAAAGAAGTGTATTCTTTTGCTCATGAGGGTATTAATGTATATTGTTCGTGAATGACTTTTCAATATGAAGAGGAACATGTTTTAAATGTTAGATTTATATAGTTTATAGAACTTTCCAGCGTATCTAAATTCCTCACTATTATACCAAGTTATAAGCTTCCAGATACAACGTAAACTTTAAAATGCCAGTAGGCACATTCTAAGTCACAACGGAGGCCATTTTGAATGTGACGGCCATCTTGATGAAATGAAGTGACCAAACAATTCTTCCTATAATAATCAGCTTGCAAATAACTTTGCTTTAAAGCCCAAACTGAGGGTAAGGATAATGCCCTCATCATGAAATAAAGGATGGTCAATGTTTTGTCGATGTTGGGGTATAAAGAATGTGCATGTGTATATTCAAATGATACCTGCAGTCAAAATTAAAATATTTTTTTGCATTTTTCAGAACTGCCATTTATTTCAAGAACAAAGCGGACAGAAAGGTGATAATTTTCATAAAAGTAAAGTGAGTGGCATTTTCTATTGTCATCAAATGAAAATACAAGGTAGAAAGGGCACATAAGGCAGAAAAAAAGATTATGGCAGTTTCCCACTTTAGAAGAAGCACCTTTTCCATCACAGGAGGGGCACCTTTTCATCTTTTGAGGGATTAATTTGGGGGCGAACGCCCCTGCCACCACTGGAAATTGGTATTGACCCGTGTTTTTATGAATTTCTAATCGAATGCATGTCATAACACGAGGGAGTTTCACGTATCATATCTCTTAAAGCTAGTATTTCCCGTACCTCATGTTTGCATGCTTTAATAACGTTTTCACGGTCTTACCCAAGTCTGGTACAACTGAGTTTTTGCATGAGATTTTCAAAATGTTGCTGCTCGGTAAAGCATGTACTAATGCATGCCATCAACGTAACAATTAAAAGCATAATCGTTCTAGTTTGTTGAAAATAGATAATTATTGTCATAGAGCACATAGTGCGGCCACAATAGCCCTTTGTTTTAGGGTTTCGTTTTTCTGGGACGCACTGTTTATAGGATGGGCCTTACTTGAAAAATGGGCACCTAAAACATTTGTGTGATTTTTAGAGGCCGTGAAATATTACATAATATTTCATCATATCAAATTAGATTTGATTACATCAACTTGAAGGGAAAGGACCCTAAGAGGGCAACTTAAAATTTTTTTTGGGTACAACGGGCCCCCAGGGCCCCATTTTTTTGGCCCCATATTCAGAATTATTCAAGAATTATTCAAAAATTCTAGCTACATGCTAAATTTCATGCTTTTATGAAAAAGTGCCCAATTATTTCACCAATCCGCCGGACTACGGCCTATGCTTAGCTGCATGAATTTCCTCGTTCAAAGTATTGGCCTATATTTTTAAATAAACCCTTCAGGTATATTCCTTAACTTGCGTGTTTGGGAAAGCTACAGAATACAATTCATCCTTTAAAATATACAAGTAGCCTACAGGACAATAAGGTCTACTACATTATGGACTCAAGAAGGAAATTAAATTCGAAATCAGCCTTATTTAGGGGAATTATAAACAAAACAGGGGGGGGGGGGGTAATAACTTGCGTGTTAAATTGAATGAACATGTTCCGAATTTGACTGCCCATTTGCGAATTTGAATGCCCGAGGTGTCCTATCGGCAGTTTCCGATGAATTTGAATGATTCTTACATACGTGCTAATTTGAATGCAGGGAAATGAATTTGAATGATACAAAAGCGAAATCCATTGCACGAAACGCTAATACTGGAGCTAAAGCCAGGGTATTAATATCCAAACCCTTTAGAAAGCGCATAGGGATGTTATGTCATAAACGCGATATGCGCTATACAAGAACGGTTTATTATTATCATTATCATCAGAAAAACTACATTTTTCACGATTAGTAACGTACCAAATAGTTTGCGTACTTCATTCGAAAACTCTCTAAGAAATTCCTCTGCATCGTCCAGTCCAGGAAAAATAGGACTGCTTAATCCCATAGAAAAAAGAAAGCAAAATGTAGTATAAATTACTGAACACACCATGAAATACACACAAAAAATGAAATAACCCACAATTACAACATCTGATTTAACAATAATTTACCCTTTGGCGGTGATCCCGGAGTGGGGGTGACTCTAAAATTTTCTTCTTGTTAAATCGTCACCCTAGAAATTTTGAAAAAAGGGTGTATTGAACAGTGAATAAGTGCTACTACAGGTTGCGCCGAAGTGCTTTAGAAAAAGCTTCACCATTCAAAAAGTTGATAATTTTCTCGCTTCGTCACTTTGATCACTTGGAGAGTATACTTAAGATATTGTAGAAGATATCTAGGTATTAAATTTACAATGATTCCCTTATGTGCTCGGATAATTCAAACTCCCAACGAGGCCTATATACTATGAACAGGGACAGGGATGGGGGGGGGGGGGGGGGGGGGGGTGGGGGTGACTGTTCCTGGACATGTTCCTCTGACATTTAAACTCTGAAAATTCTGTTTGAATGGATGCATTTATGTTTGAAAATTAAGAATTAATGCTGTCTGTACCGTTAAAGAATACAAATTGTGGATCTGACATTTTCGTGCTTGTGCTATCAAGTGTGATCTAAAGCTCTAAAGTACACAGTGAAACAAAATATCGCAAAATAGTAAGTGTTATTCAAAATGGCGTCGCAAAATTGCACAGTTTTTATATTGCAAAATGTCAAATCTATTATTTTTTATTTAAAAGTATTTATTTCTTCTACTTCTTTTTCGGGGGGGGGGGGGGGCGGGGGTGGGGCGTAACTTTACAGACCCTTGGAATATCGCTTGTCCCCGGTGATCACAAGATGCTGTTTCTACCAACCTTCAAATTTAGCATACAATCGATTTGATATCCACATCAGTGAATTAAAGCTTTGCTGACAAATATTAAGGTTGGTAGAATGTAAGCTACATATCTATATAATATTTAATGGCCTTGAGTGGGATACAAGGGTTATATCGCACGAGCTATGAGCACGAGCCGGCACGACGAATGAAATATTTTCAAAGCGAGTACGATACTAAATGTTCCACCCCAAATGTATTGCCATATAAATGTGATAAATCCACATGAATTAAAACCTTGCCAATACGAATATTTCAAAACACTCAATAAAGTAGCTATTTGCTGAAGCATAACAGTGCTGAAGCATAACTGTGTTGATTAGATACGTAATTACATAAAGATAACAACATATGTTGTTTCATAAATTGTCGATTATTGATTAAAATATGAAAATTTCGTAGCCTATTCATGGCTCTCAACTTTGCCGATACCAGCCAGAACAAAATTAATATGAATTTATGTCAAGTCCGAAGTTCGGACCTTTTCACAAAAGAGACCTTTGCTCACTCGTGTTTCAAACACTTTCAAATATTTTGAAATATCTATTTGGGGAGACTTTTTCTGACTGTTAACTTTTATCTGGGACGCACTGTATACATGTATATATACACACACACACACACACACACAGCTTTACATGGCTTTACTTCCGAGGACAAGTATTGTTCCTCTATTGTTCCTCCGTCCTTCGGACAGTCGACGGAATAAGGCACAAATTCATTGTTCGACGTTCGAGGACTATTTTCCGGCTTCCGAGGACCATTGTTCTCATGATTGTTTTTGTTCTCTGTCCGAAAATGTCCTCGGACATACGGCTAAACACGCCCACTCCCACACCCACACACACACACACATATATATATATGTATATATCTTGTCAAAATTATTCGAACACCAGCTAAACATGACCAAATGAAATGTTGATTTGGTTATCAATATAAATAATTATAATAATTAATATTTCTAGTTGTGAGATCATATAATAGGGTATAACCAAATCATGAGAAAGCCTGAGGCCATTGTTATATCTATATTTTGCAAATATTCAGTCAATATATTCTAACTGTATTCCTTTGAGGAAATTTTAACTAGATATCTCTTTGGCATTATGTCAGCGAATTGATATTTCTAACACTTAGTTGTCCAGCATTTCTGATTCATTGACGATTCGTCATGTGTCACATCAAGAAGTCTCAGACCTTTTATATCAGGTTTAGTTCATTTTTTAGTTGTTCGGGGTGGTCACCTCAACACCTTTTAATACTGTGGATGCAGAGGGAATGCTTCTACTACACCTGTTCACCACAAATATGAAGATATCTAGCCCAATGAAAAAGCAGCATAGAAAAATCGGTTACAGCGAGGCAAAAACTGAAAGAAAGGTCCGACTGTGCGATGATACCAACAGAAGGCTCCACTTTAAAGAGACCATATCGTGTGTTGAGAGCCAGAAGGGCGTTAACTCATATGTTTTAACACAGAGTTAACGCCCTTCTGGCTCTCAACACACGATATATAAGTATCTTGGAATGATTTTAATTATACTTTGAATTATTCAAAACAGATTCACTGATGAAAGGCATTTGTCTGTCTACTGCTATCCACTATCGCATAATAGGTACATAATGTTCTGGAGAGCTCTTTTGCGCTGGAATCGAAAAACTGCCCAAAAGAAACAGACCACCGGTCAAGAAGGTGTACCACATCTTGCTCACAAGGCATGGAATTTTATTAGATCTACGACTTTATGGGCCGGAATTAGCTTTAACAGGAAGATCCAAGTTGAACCTGACCAACAAACTACCTAACTAAAAATACTTTATAAAGAACTTCAAAAAAGCTACAATAATTTTATATACATTTGATTTTTTTTAATTTTATAAAACACCATATATCAATGTTACCGAAATACCAAGCTGTAACGGCTTTGTGAGGGGAACTGGGCGTTGTGGCTTGCGCCTGTAATCCAGCTACCAGTGGAAGTTATAAATTGATTCAGCGGACACAGGTTCGAGACTTTCGGATGGTGACGTTAAAGGTCGGTCCCAGACGTAAATAATCATATCTGATTGATACACGTCTGTAAAAACCCAATTACACACCCAAGATGAGGGGTGTGGGATAGGATATGGAAGGAAATTTGACAGGAATATTGGTTATATGGGACATCTGGGACTTTCTTATTATCTGGCAATACAAAGTGAGTCAATTCCCCAACCAAATATTGTGGTAATAAAGAACTAGGTATAGATAAACATTAAATTTTTGGCAGGTGTTCCAATAATTTTGACCAATACGAGAGTGAAAAAGAGAGATTAATGGAGAGGAATGGAGATACATTAAAAAGCAGAATCATATTACATTACATAATATGGAAGGAAAAATGAAACGCAGAGTCAAGAAGATTGGTCAAATAAGCATCTCCCCAGAGGTTGATTATAAAGCAATGAAAATATGAAATTGTTGGTATTTACCTTTTTTTAAAGCAGACGAGCAATAATATACATATCAACGGTTATTTGAGTTCCATTCAATTTTTATAAACCATCTAAATTGAAATGCCAGTGCCAAAAAATTATAACTTGCCATATATTTATTTTCTATCGAGGTTTATACCCCCAAAAAGAAATTTCAAACAAGGAATGTGACTATTCATTCAAATTCACTGCACTTAAGATTGATAATAAGAAAATCAGTAATATAAATCTTCCTTTTTAAGAGTGACATAAAACTTCATATAAACCAGTTTCAGAATTTGGAAACAAAGAGGTTGTAAGTATCATATACCAAGGTATATCCATTTTCTAATACGCATTATATAGGGAAAGTGTTCACAATATTCTACATGATAGGTATGTTGTTATAAGAAAGTCACAGCAGTTTTCGATACACACAAATATATTGAAATATTTAAATTGCGGATTGAGCAAACAAGCCATTTTTTCGGATAGATGTACTGAAAAAGTCTACCAAACATCCCAAATGACAATGGAACATGCAAATAAAAAAATATATATATACATGTATGTAGCGTTATTACCAGACCAAAACGGGGCAGTGGACCACTCTTCCATTCGTTACCTTCTCAGTTGGATCGAGTCCACGCTTGCCACCTGAGAAAAAGAAGAGTTCATAGTTTTATTGTACATAGCTAATTTTCGCCCCCCAAAAGAGAAAGAAATAAAAAAAAAAAAAAAAAAAAATCTTGATTCCTTTATAGTTGTGTACAATATTGACGTGTAAGTTGTATGTCATTAGAGAGAACGTATGATTTTCTTGTTTAAATGTTGCGATATAATTTGGCCCCACGCATTAAGTGATCATAAATATCTTCGTCATTTCAACTTTTAATTACCTTTAACTTTTGCATAGAGAAGTGCATCAGTGTTACTCATATATTTCATGTCATATTTCATTCTGTATATGTTGTCATGTTCTCAATCATCCTATGAATAGCGCCCTCTTTCGGATAGATCCCTTTTAACAACTGGGCGTTGTGGCGTGCGCCTGTAATCCAGCTACCAGTGGAAGTTATGAACTGATTCAGCGGACACAGGTTCGAAACTGAGTCACGTCTTTCGGATGGTGACATTAAAGGTCGGTCCCAGACGTAAATAATCATATCTGATTGATACACGTCTGTAAAAACCCTATTACACACACACACACACATTACATGACATCAATACCTCTACTGCTCGGAAACGTTGGTCATGAAATGATATTATCACTGTCCATCTTTTATACACAGTTCATATATTGATTACCACATAGAGGCCCAACAATAAGTAGCTTAATATGTTGTTATCATTATATTGATCATATCCTCATGATAACGATCATGCCTCTTTAGTAACCAAAATAATGATTACTATTGATCATGGATGATGGCGAAGTGGCGTATATGATAAACAAGATGTACAAGATCATGCATAATGATGAAAATGTTGATCGTAAACAATTGTCAAGATGTTGATGCATGATTAATGAATGTCCACAAGTGGTTCCTAGGCCTAATGAATTCAGAAATGACACAGATTAGTAAAGGTATCAAAAGAAATTTTTGATTTAAAAAATCATCCTGAATAATTCTGATTGCTGCCTTCCGGACAAATATCCTGTTGTGTAGGCTCTGAAAGACACCACCAATTGCGGACTTATCGTAGGTCAATACGACTGAATAATGAGATTAGTGCATTTATTATTGCACTTTAAGGAAAAGTAACATTAGAAAATAAAAATTTGATTTTCGGCCAAGAGGCGTCAGCCCTAATTTCTAAAATGGCTGCAGCATCCCAGAAATATTTTAGACACTGTACGTATTTTGGAGAACCATCAACTTATCAACTAAAGCGGTGTTTTGTCTATGCAGTCATACAAGATAAAATATAATTTCATCTTCGAAATGACAATAGTCGCAAATGGATATACAATGCACCGTCAATAGATATAGCCAACCCAGTAGGACATATGTCTGGAAGGTAGGAATCTGAATTATGCAGGATGTCTATGATTATCAATTTTTGTTTGTGTGTGCTACTTTTAATATATAATCTGCATCAGTTTTTATTCAATAGGTCTAGGGGTCAAATGTTGCCATACATTTTTAAATCTGATAGGTCCTATGAAGCAGAAGATTTATCTTGCATTGGCAGTTCTTTTTTTTTGCAGTTCTTAATGATATGCCTTTGTCTTTGATGTTGGTTTTGTGTGGTACCATCGACATCTGATCATGGCTCATTTTCGGGCCCCCTATTTTGTGTCTGCCGGCCCCTGGGCAGCAGAAAATTTGTCTACCCAGATGAATTCGGTAGTTTGTAAAATTAACATGAGCATTCCAGATTGGTTTTAAGTGGTAATTTGAATATTTAACCTGGGTCAGTGCTATGATAGTGGACCATTGGACCACATTTTATGGGCCTCTACTCCATGCAGTAGAAAATTTTTCTCGCATTGGCTATTCTGTGCTTTGTGGCATTCATGTATTAATTCACAATTTGTTTCAGTGATATGTCCTATGTTTTAACCAGGTCCAAATTTAGGTTCCCTTTTTGGTGTCAGGTGGGCCCTAAGCAGCATAAATTTGTCTTGAAAGGCACATTCTGTAAACAGTGTGCTGAACCAATTATATTGCTTTGAATTCATATTATGTTTGATCAAATGCATTTTGGGCCTTTTTAACAGACCCCAGGGTGCCACATGCAGCAAAGGGACCCCGGCAGAAATCCATAATTTCATGTTCTATAGGTTCCTCCGTAAATGTTCCAATATTCAGATTGGAACCTCGTTCATTTGACGAAAATGCACTGGGCTGTCGTAATATTACTGTGATATGTATTGTATTTGCAAAACTTATGGCAAATATGTGGATGACGAAAGGGTGTGTGTGTGTGTGTGTCGGGGGGGGGGGGGGGGGGTTGTAGAGCCCACAAATGTAAAAACATTGCACCACAAATGTAAAAACAATTCGCCCAAAAAGGTAAAAAATCTGTTCAACAAAGAATGTGAAGATTTCCATTTTTACCTCATATGTAAACCGCAAATGTAAAAACTGTGTGTGTGTGTGTGTGTGTGTGTGTGTGAGTGTAAGTGTGAGGTTTCCTGACCATTAAAATCCTTAAAATACAGAAAGACCCTTTACCACAAATGTAAAAATCATTTCAACTGCAAATGTAAAAATTCATTAAACTAGTGGTTTATTAGTGTTTTCCCTTTTAATGAAGCATACCGTTGACAGGGGCGGGGGAGGGGGGCAGGATCGAACAGCTGATCATAAACGTCATTGGCAGGAAAAATTATAATACAAAATGTAGTTGCAATAGAACAACCGTTTATTTCATCATTCTCAAGAGGGCGCTTCATATAAATTAAATTTGAACGTAATTTCTACATTTTATTTACGCGATTTTTAATGAAGAAATATTGAATGGTTGCAGTAAAATTAAATGCCTGAAACTTGCATGTTATCGTTTGAATTTCGCGATAATCAAAGAAAACACATAACTACACTATACGATGCACGTATAAAATGATAAGAGAAATTAAAACAGAATAAAAAATAATTGAAATAAAAAAATATGAAATGAAATAAAATATGAAATTAGATACACTACATGAGGGATGTAGATATGTAAATATATTTTCACCAGAACAAACAAACAAAATTAGTTTTAAAACACTTTTTAAAATGAGCCAGAACAAAATAAATAATGCCCCTGTCCACTGAAATGACGTAACCAGCTAGCTGGCCGGCCCGCCCGCGCGAAATTTCGCCTACAATAGTACAAGTACATCAGACATTACATTATTGTATAATTATTATTTTGAAATTGTCGGCATTGACATTGTCCATCCCTAATACCAGCTAGCAGCCAGGCTGCAGTTGGAGTGTTTATTTTGTCAGTGACTTCTTTCAACGCCTTCTGTACCTTCAATTTTGATTATTTCAATTTAAAAGACTGATGTGTAAGACTAGTTTACGTCAACGGTGTAGGAATTTCTATTCCTTAAATTTGATTATAAACGACTGATGTGGAAGACTAGTTAACGCACCCTTTCGAGACAAGCGGGGGGCTTTTCTCGAAAGGGTGCGTTGAACGCTCCCCACCGCGCCGCGCCGCACCGCACCCTTTCGAGATAAGCCTTTTCAGTTTGATTTTATTATGTTTTATAAGAGCTAGCGAGCGTAGCGAGGGAGTTTTGAGGACATTTTAAGAAAATATTGCCTTTACTTTGTGTAAATTATGGGCACATTCCAGCGAGCGGAATGAGAAATCCTTCGCGGGGGGGGGGGGGGGGGGGGGGGGGGTAGGCATTATGCCCTGCTTGCCTCCAGCTCCACTGCCTTACACTATAGCTGTATTATTATGCTTACCTGTTACAATAGCCGCACCGATTTTTGGGAGCTATAGATATGGCTTATTTTGTAAGAAACAGTGGGAAATATAGGTAAAATGGGACATTTATCAGAAGGGGAAAAGTAGGTACTTATTAGAAGGGAAAAGGGGCACCTGTCAGAAGTAAAAATGCACTTATAAAAGGAGAAAATGATACTTGTTATTAGAGAGATAAGGAGGCATTTATCAGAAGGGGGAAGGGCAATTATCAGAAAGGAAAAGGGGCACATTTAATAGTAAATGGGCACTTATCAGAGAGAAAGGGGCATATTTTCAGAAATAAGGGACTTTTGGGTACTTGAAAAAGTGGGGGGGGGGGGGCACTGTGCCCCCTGCCCCGCGGGAGCGCCGCCTCTGTTGCCAATGCTTCCTTGAAATATGTGGTGGAACATATCCCCATGGATCTATGAAAATGCTGTACCTTATCTGTGTCCGCCCCTGATCCTACAACTAGTCGGGCTAATAGGTATTCTGTGTTGTTTTAATTCAGGTGAATAATAAATTGTACGTTATACTTACAGATCTGAGGCATCAAATCGTCTTTTATGCGCTTCAGTGAATAGTCAACCATTGGTCTATTATCTAGGATGTGTATATGGTCCGTAATCTCAACGACGGTTCTATTTTTGGTTTTAGAACCCATAGTGTCAAGACCAGCCTCAGCAGCAACGGTTGCGTATTCACCTTTGTTTAAAAGGAAATTACCAAAGGAAATTCATAGTAAGACCAGAGATAGTGATCAACGCTGATGAAACATGTGAGTTTAGGCTTCGTTCCTATCATTGCATGAGAGAGAGAGAGAGATGAAAGGTCGCCAACGGCAGAAGTGTTTAGGAAATTTGTAATGGGTCCATAATATCTCAAATTCAACCTATCAGTGCAATCAAATCAACACACACACACATACAGTAACATTATAGACCATGATTTTGTAAATTACATTCTCAGGCGAACTGCCAAGTTCATACTACCGTAGAGTTTGTGCAAAACTTTACTGACCTTTATAAGCAAACTTGAGTGAATTTATGAAAGCAGATTTTCCAACGCCCGCAACACCAAACAGTCCAATATTGATCACAGCTGGCATTGCTCCAGGCAATCCCATGCTTGTATTTTGTCCAGGTTTGTAGTTTTCCAGCGTCTCTCTTAACTTTTTCAACTCTTCACCTGAAAAAAGCAAACATATAACAAAAAAAGACAACTGATATATTTTGAACGGAATTACATATGACGAAATTAAGTCTAACTAGGTGTAGAACCGGTCGTCGACTGCTGGCAACCATAGAAATGTTATTCGCGATTTATGGGCGAGGTCCGAGATAAATAACTGATAATAGAGAAATGATAACCACTGTCATGGAGAAAAGGCAAGAAAGAGAAAGACCGAGAGTGAGAGAGAGAGAGAGAGAGAGAGGGGGGGGGGGGGGATAAAGGGAAACTAGAGTATGTGGAACTGGGTGCAGTTAACTGGGCAGTAGATACATGGATAATGAAGGGAAACGGAGAAATTAATTGACCGGGCATGTTGGGGCATGTTGGCTCAGTTGGTTAAAGCGCCCGCCTCATGAACGGGACGTCGTGGGTTCAAACCCCGGCCGAGTCATACCAAAGACTTCAAAAATTAAAAAATGGGACCGCTCGGCATATTAGAATGGAGAAGCGTAATAATAACATACATGTATTATGTTATGCAGGGCCCACTGGAAGAGCAGTTTGATAACTGAAGTGGCTACCCTGGGTAAATAAAAGTTATTATTATTATTATTGTTATTATTTAAGTGGTAAATGATATAAAACCGACAGACGATACAAGACCGCACGGAACGGGACAATACATCAGGACAACACAAGCACAAGAATTGGAAATTGAATAGTATGTTGGATGTGTGTCTGTTGGCTCTGACACTGTTTCATTTATAATACTGCAAAAAGACTTTTAGAACACCTGCTACAATGATCAAATTTAATTTTCATGTTTTTCTTATCAATTTCGATATATCCATGGACAGTGATTTCAAAAGTATGTATACATAAAAATAAAACTCCTTTTCAAAACTTTCATCCAAATAATGGAGGAACATGCATGAAAAAGAGTCGAAACAAAACGGTTGCAATAGTTTCCCCTAAAGGGCTCAAATCTGATTCACAATATTTTGGACTCTATACTTGATGAACAAGTTGACTGATGAAATAATCCTCATGGAGTCGCTATATAAAGAACATTCAGAAATTCTGGATTTTTTGTTAAGCTTAAAAAAAGGAAATGAGAAACTGCAATGGCTGTATGGGGATGGGAAGGTGGTAGAAAGAGAGAAAGAAGGAAAAGAAGACGGGAAGAAGCTCGAAATGATACGTTCATTCCACGAAAATGAAGAGTTCCTAGTCGGAAACGACTACTGAACCTGCTGATTAACGCCCTTGTCGTCGATCAAGATGCAAGACTTGCATTCATCTATCCACCGAACTCCAAGGGCAACTTCACAGTCCATCGAGATTTCATTTTCACCATGGAGAACCTAATATACATTATATCTTGCAAGGCCTGCAACCTTCTGTATGTGGGGGAGACCAAACGACGCGTAGCTGATCGGGTAGCCGAACACCTGTGATCTATACGTCTCAACAATAGAAGCGTACCCGTTGACCGCCATTTCAACCTCTCAGGTTACTCCACTGATGACTTCAAAATGAGTGGCGCCATCAAATGCAGTGTTCTTTATGATCAGTGAGGCAGAAGGATCAAATGCCAGTGCTTGGAAAATGCTCATATTTGGACTGAATCCAAATATTGTTTGCAAATCATCTTTTTCAATTATTATAGTCATACTAGTGATAGTGATACTTTCATGAAAGAAATATCTTTTTAAACCTACAGAAACCGTGCTATCATGATGTAACAGTAGGCCCAACAGGCCACCCTAAATACTGAAGAAATGTTACATTGCATAGGGATGAGTAGATTTGATGGTAAATTGTTGGCATTTCATGATACCGGTACGAGGAAAACCTCTTCAGCTATGACAAATTCGGATCCAAGGTCGTCGGGGAGGGGATGATTTACAGAAAATCTTGGAATTTAGAATATATTTTACAACTGATGAATTTTTAAGTCAATTGCTCCTGCCACTTTTGATATACAGTACGTTAAACAACATACTGAGATGAACTGATTAGATTTTTGTTTACATAGGTCAAAGGTAAAATGCCATGGTCAATATAAATATAAATGAAATTAAAGATTTGTTAGTTTCGTTATTACCATATCTCAACTATTTTGTATACATCACTAGTAGCTACAGTGATCGGACTTTTGATTTGTTAGTCAAAGTTCAAGGTCAAAGAGGACAATTAACATGTAATTTTGGACTTCTTATTCTGGTTATCACAATATTTCAATAACAGTTTGAGTCATGCACCTACCTGAATTTAGGCGGAGACATATGCAGTGGCATTTTATCATTCTATCATTTACCCTTCCTTTCGTTGTTATTCTTTGATTCATTTTGTCATCTTCTCTTCTGTCTTTCCTTATGTTACTCATTATATTCATTCTTCTATCACCTCGTTATGCCATTCCTTATTCTATATTATCAATGATCTTTCCATCCTTCTTTTGTTATGTTATGCTTTGATTTCTTTTATCATTTCCCCTTCCGTCTTTCCTTACGTTGCTTTTTGTATTCAGTCTTCTATCATTTCTCTCTCTCTCTTTCATAATGTTATTCTGTGTTTAGCCTCATATCATTTCTTTGTTTTCCATCTTTCCATTCATTAGGTTATTCTTCGTTTCCTTTTATCATTTCTTCTTCCATCTTTCCTCATTTTATCTTTATCATTTTCTCATTCACTCTCTCTATTTTACGTTATGTTATTCCTCTTTTTGATTCTTCTATTGATTATCATTCCATCATTCCTTTCGTTATGTTTTTTCTTTTCTCTTAATTACTTTTATCATCTTTTCTTCCATCTTTCCTTTATGTTACTCTTTTCATTCGTTCTTCTGTCAGTTCTCTCTCAGTCTGGCTCTCTATCTTTTGTTACGTACCCGAAAATCTAATCAGATCATCTTCAAGCGGTGATACATACTAGTACATGTACCAAGTTTCAAATGGTTCTTGAGATATCGCGTTAACAAGGCTAACACCTGAAATTTCATAAATTGACCTCTGTGACATTTGACCTACGTAACCCAAAATCTGTTCAGATCGTCTTCCTATGGTGATAAATGCTAGCACCAAGTTTGAAGTTCATACCTCATTATGGTTCTTGAGATATCGCCTTTAACACAAGGAATAACACAACAAATGATAGAGAAATGATAGACGGTTAAAGATAAACATGAGAAAGATGGAAGAGAAGATGTAGCGCGGGAAAGAGCCATTTATACATTTTTATTCCGAAATTCTTTCCAAAGTTCAATAAAACAACAATTAAAATGTCATTACAATATTAAAATATTGATGAATTGATGGATAAATCAATCAATTCATTCATCTGATAATTACATAATTCATTCATGATCCCATCAGATCACCTTTTTTCTTTTTTTTTGCTGCTAAAAAAAGAAAGATACTACATGTATTACATAAAATTGCTGAACAATGTTCGAAAGTTGCGGCCACCGAGATCGAGACCCGACTGTTTAGCAAAAGCCGAAGACTGTCCGGGTGAATTTTAACAAGCCTATTCGGCTTTTACTAAACAGTCGGGTCCCGGGGTGGCTTGGCTTGGCTTGCTGGGTAGAAATCTAACATTTTAAAGGAATTTTATGTATGGTATCTTCCTTTTTTTGAGCAGCAAACAAAAAAGAATTTTATATTTTTCCCCGAACATTTTTCAGGAATTTTATGTATGGGATCTTTTATTTTTTAGGGGTTTTTTTATGTACAAAAATGCTGAGGCCTAATCTCCAAAATTAAAAATAGATATAAGCTGCCCGAATATGAAGTGGTTGCCCGAATATCGGGACTTTGAAAATCCTCGGGGGCGGGGGGCTGCAGCCTATCGCCAGAGAGGGACGCCTTTTGCCCGAATATTAACTTTTCTGTGTCGCTTGCGAGCAAAGTGATTGGCCAGTTTTTCCTTATTTTACTTTCCTTCCCTTTTCCTTTCTTCCTATTTTCCCCCTTTCCCTTTTCTTTTTCGTTTTTCATTTCCTCTTCCCTGTCCCTTTTTCACCCTCCTTGTTTTCTTTGCCGACAGAGGTGGCAACGCCCTTGTTTACACTTTTTGAAATGTTCCCACATAAATGATCCCAGATTAATAATGTTTTCTAAACTTAACATGATTTTAACTGATCTTCAAAACCTGAACGAAGAAAAGCAATTTAAAGTAATTATGTCAAATAACGAAACAGTACCAAACACAATAATACCCTTACGAATAAGCGGAATGTATGACAAACGATCAGACCTGCTGAAAACAATAAATCATAAAAAACAACATAAAGCCCCCCCCCCCCCCCCCCCCCCCCCACGTAGATGCACAATCAGATCTATGTCGCGTTTCCATCGAGGGCAGCAAATGAACAGTCTGCAAGCACAGACCCTTATTTGACACTTAATCAGAAAAAACACATTGTGTCTTGAGAGAAGCCTAAACCAGCTGCCGACTGGTCGTCAGGAGCAGCTATTGTACATGGCCTATGGTAGTCTTCCAGTGCAGACTCTCTTCTACGACTGACCAGGATTTGTGCATGCAAATTAGCAAATGACTCTATTTTCACCCATTTCCTATAATGATTATTTAGCGTTCCTTTCTGCTTAGCTGTTTTTCTTTCTTGTTTACTTCTACTACTCATTTCATAATATCTTGCGACGTCCCATTCTTTTTACTGCTAGTAAACAAGGGCGTAGGTAGAAATGCCGACGGCAAATGCGCCACCTCTCCAAAGGAGAAGAAAAAAGAAAAGAAAAAAAAAAAGAAAATGGAAAGGAAAGGGGAAATACAAAGAAAGGAAGGAATGGAAAAGGGAAGGAAATAAAAATAAGTAAAAATTGGCCAAATGTTTTGCTCGCGAACAACACTGTAAAATTAATATTCGGGCAAAAGGCGTCCCACTTCAGCAATAGGCTGCAGCCCCCGCCTCCGAGGATTTTCAGAGTTCTGATATTCGAGCAACCACCACTTCATATTCACGCAGCTTATTTCTATTTTTGTTTTTGGAGAATAGGGTGCAGCATTTTCGTCAAAAAAAAAAAAAAAAAAAAGCTCACAAAAAATAGATTCCGTACATAAAATTCCTGAAAAATGTTTGAATAAAATATTCCCCACTTTTTTTTTTGGTTGCTCAAAAAAAATATTCATACATAAAATTCCTAAAAAAAATGTTGGAAAATTTCTACCCAGTGAGCCGCACCGCACCACGCCGCGACACGACTGTTTAGTAAACGCCAGCCTGTTCTGGGTCAAATTTTCCCTTACACCCATACACCCATACTTATGTTACACTTCCCCATGAAATGGTTGTGATTCCGAAGCAAATCTCAATTACGAGGAAGAAAATTATTTCTGAAGGCCTGCTGCACGCAATGCTTAAAGGTTTTCTTTTGCCTGTTAAAGGATATATGATCATCGCCCCAGAATAAGTGGGGCCTAGTCTTTCAGGACTAATTGTGATATCCTCATAAAAGAACATTTTATAGTACATTATTAATCTATTTAAATAATATTTCAGTCAATATCTTCTGTTCTGATCGTCAAACTTACCCGGTGAAAGAGTGGATCTTGCACTTCCCTCATCCACATCAGACATTCGACAAAATATTTCATATAAGTCTTTTCTTTCGATCTTCTCGAGGGCATGTCCCAAAGCCTCTTTCTCAGTGGATGACCTTTGTTTTTTACGCCAGTCTCGAAGCATGTTTAATGTTCCTTTCCAACGTCTACCGCCTTCATTGTCAAGAAAGTAAGCATCGATATCTGTAATAGATATTTCAAGTGCCTTCCCGAGTTCATTCACATGCTCAAAGGTCCTTGCTTTTTTGGCAATTTCTGTCAAAATATCATCGAATTTGTCTTTGCCATCAAGGGACATGCTGTATAGACAAGAAGTACAAAAAGAAAATAATAGAATATTATTAGATCCAGTCTTAGCTAGAGCATTATAGCTTACCAAAATTCAGGAACTATTTTGACGAGGTGTCCTTATTTTGTACTTTACAGAAGATATTCATGTTTTCCCTATATATACGGTAAATCGCCTCACCTTAAACTTATTAGTTTCTAGTTTTGGTAACTAAAACAGTTCCCTGATAGCAGAAAGTGTTAAAAATTACGTGATATTTACGTCGTGGTTTTCGTCTTTTTTACGTCCTGTAATTACGTCAATAAGACGACAACTTGCACCAACGCAAGACGTCAAGAGGACGTCTTATTTTGACGTCATCTCTACGTCTTCATTCCTCTTCCCTGATAGCAGAAAGTGTTAAAAATGACGTGATATTTACGTCGCGGTTTTCGTCTTTTTTACGTCCTGTAATTACGTCAATAAGACGACAACTTGCACCAACGCAAGACGTCAAGAGGACGTCTTATTTTGACGTCATCTCTACGTCTTGTACACTGTAAAAACTAAAGTGCTACTTTTAGGGGCATGTATAGTGACTGCACCTGAAATGCTGTTTATAGCACTTGTAGTGTGCTAATTTACCAGCAAAAAAATATGTGACCGTGGCGAGCCTCGAACCAGGTTCTGCTGATTGAGAGGCGCTGGTTACCGATGGACTAACGAATGCTTCTTGCAATCCAGTTTAGTCATGGGAGTCAAGTAGATAACATGAACTATGTGGTGTCGTAAATTCACTATATAACAATATGATCTGCTCTAAATCGTACAATGTGAGTTAGTCTAGCGGTAATGCCAGCAATTCTCGATCAGCGGACCCTGGTTCGAAGCTCGCCCAAATCATTTTTTTAATGAATGTTTAGCGGTTTAAGGAGCCGGTCCAGCTCCCGTGAAAGTGCTGAAATAGCACGCTGTGTGCATTCAATAGCACTCTGAGTGCAGTCCCTATGCATGCCCTCAAAAAGTGCTATATACAGCACTTCAGTTTTTACAGTGTACAGATGACTTCAAAATAAGACGTCCTCTTGACGTCTTGCGTTGGTGCAAGTTGTCGTCTTATTGACGTAATTACAGGACGTAAAAAAACGAAAACCACGACGTAAATATCACGTAATTTTTACCACTTTCTGCTATCAGGGTTCTGGCTCTTGTTCATCATCTCGTGTGAAGTTGGAAGGTGATATAACAAATCAATGTATTTAACAGAGTGTAACTAGGGATTTACCCCTATATGATTGTTGTTCCTTAAACAAAAAATCAAGTAAACGCTTTTCCAATCAGCATATTCTTCATTTTCTTTATTCTACATTTTTTGGTTCACAACAAAACAAGAGCCTCTTTCCCCTTGTGTGGCTGTCTTTTCGACTTGGTTACTTCTGATTTTTTGGTTATAACCAATCCTCGTTTTCTTGTATGATGATAATGATGATGATACTGATAATATAGGTTTTTTTGCGGTCAATTTCATAAGTTCATCAATCAAATTCATACTACGTGCATTCCATTTAGAAGAATTTGGCCGTGTACAAGCATTTAAGCATTCAAATTAATATTTCATGCATTCGTATTAGTACTTTTATCAATCCAATTTAGACTAATTTCATTCGAATTCGCAAAAATTGCATCATGTTCGTAAAACGGTCATTCAATTTAGAACGGGAGGTGATGCGATTGCGCAATACCGTTATTCCAGCATTCAAATTCATTTCAGAGCATTCTTTTTAGTTGAACACTCTTTATTTTGTTGTTATTCTTTATTAATTCTGATATGTTGGTTTCGAATTGCATATGAGCTTTTATGTATTCTTTTATTCATATAAGCTTCTTTTAATGAATTCATGTTTATCATCTCTACATATATTTTAGCAAGTTTTATAACATTATTGACTTACTTTTCTCTAATCTATGGTCTAACTTGTTTACACAATAATTGGAGTGATGTAGACTTGTATTAATTGAATATACAAGCTATAAGGCCTATGGAATGGAACTGAGTAAATCAGAGTAATGAAAAGGAAGCCTAACCACGCATTACAAAACAATTTATTTCAAAGTAAGTTAATTAAAAGTCCAAATACCTTAAACATGCTAAATTGAATGGGCTTATTACGAATTCGAATGCCCACGTATGAATTTGAATGCTGGCAGAGACGCTTTCCGGCATGGTGGCGAATTTGAATGCTCCCAACCGACTTTTTATTTTGAATGAGAAAAGTGTTAAATTGTTTGATCTAAGTGCGAATTTGAATGACCGAAATACCAAGTTGAATGATAAATTTTACGGAGCAGATTTTTTTCGCTAATTTGAATGACTCTTATATCAAATTGAATGAAAAAAGTCCGAAATTTACCGCAAAAACCTATAATAGTGACAATAATAATAATAACTAGACATTGAATTCGTCACTGAAGACGATTTAGGTGGTTTGTCCCTGTAGCAAATTGCTTTGTAAGAGGTGATAATTTGCAAGATAGCAATCATGATAATGTTGACGACAATGATGATAAGATGTTCATATAAGTGATGACAATGACGATAATGACATATTGAAAATGATGATCATGACATTTAGAACTGCATGCAATGTCGTCCGTATCTTCTTTTTTGTTGAGAAGTTGAAAAGGTAAAACATAAAGATATGCACGGTAAAACATGATAGATTGGAGAAAATAATGCATACTGTGAAATTAGGAGATAGAATCATGAAAACAATAAATAAAGAACAAAAGACAAAGAATGATGATGATAACGGTGATGACATTGATGATGATGATGATGGTAATGGTGGTTGTGACGATGATGATAATGGTGATGATGATGATGATGATAGTGGTGATGATGATGATGATGATGATATAATGATGATGATGATGATGATGACGATGATGATATATATATTATATATAATGATGATTATGGTGATGATGATATAATGATGATGATGGTGATATAATGGTTACATGTCGTTTTTCCGAAGGTTCGTATTTCCGAAGGTTCGTTTTTCCGAAGGTTCATAATTCCGAAGGTTCGTATTTCCGAAAATGAAATGAGGTTCGTATTTCCGAAAATGAAAAAGGGTTCGTATTTCCGAAAATGAAAAAGGGTTCGTATTTTCGAAAATGAAATGAGGTTCGTATTTCCGAAAATGAAAAAGGGTTCGTATTTCCGAAAATGAAATAGGGTTCGTATTTCCGAAAATGAAAAAGGGTTCGTATTTCCGAAAATGAAAAAAGGTTGTAAATTCAGAGAATACGGCGTCAATCCGTATTTCGGATAGGTAGGAGGGGAAAGACGGCCAAGTGTAAAGATATTCATTTCGTACTCAATAATCATAACAATGATGATAACAATTATAATAAAATCCAGAGAAACAGCCATTATATTATCGTAATTCCTATCAATATTATCATTATTATTATTATGATTATTATTATTATTATTATTATTATTATATTTATCATCATTATTGTTATTATTATTAATATTATTATCATTATTATCATTGTTCCTATTATAATAACCAATATTTGTGAGCGAGCGTAGAGAGCGAGCGCCTCAGGAATACACGTTTCATTTCTCATAAAATGATATTACTTCGGTGATTAAAATACATACTGATGTATTGAAGAAAGTGAATGATCGGATTCCGGATTAAATTTGCTACAACGAAATTGGCTTGAAGTTATTTATATAATGTATATACCGCTTTGGAAAATGAGACACACCAAAGTTCCAAGTAGATCTTTACAAGCAGAAAATGGCCACGTAATGTTTTTGAAAGGGGGAGCTGATGCCTCTTGGCAGAATATCATACTCCCCGTTTCTACAATTTGCAAGCGAGCGAAGCGAGTTAGAAAAAAACATAAAACCCTTTTTTTATTGTAATGGAAATGCAATTTCGCCATCAAAATACAAACGTAGAATATGTAATAATGAGCCATGAATAATATTACTTAACCCTGCTGCCGAATACGGAATATTTGGGCACTTCACTCGCCCTAATGAAGGGCGTTCCCTGTCCCAAACTATTCCGTTTCTAAATCTTACGCGCTAGTGAGCAAGTAAAAAAAAGGAGATATTGTCTATAGAATAATGATTTTGTTACCAGATGATCCAAACAACGATAACATTTTGAGTACCTTCCCGCCCACAGATAAGGATAGCCGACCATCTCGCTTCCCAAAATAAAAGGATGTTCGGGCACCACGCTGCTGGATTCCAGCGAGCCAAACATTGACACTTTATTATCATTAAGACATGTAAGATGTAATAACTTCGTCAACATTCAACATAAATTGTGATTAAAAAAGTATACTATGAAAAGTGTATACTTAAAATAAGGTGGGGCGTCCTGCATCCCTAGCCCTGCAGAGCCATCTATTACAGAGTTTGGCCAACTCGGCTCCATGTAGGTAGCAATATGGCGCTTGTTGCTTTGTTAGGCAAGCACTAAACAAAGGAATATACGCCATGTTGTGCCCAAATAAACCGAGTTGGCCGAAGTCTGTAATATGGCTATGTAGATGACTCTACAAGCCCTCCCCTCCGGTCCCCAAAACAACAACAGCAATAAAAACAACATAATATTACAGAGAGTTCGTAAAGGAGTCACTGCTATGTAAGTAGCCTGGCAAGTAGCACAACATATTATAACAAGCATATTATTGATACGTATAGGCTATAGGCCAATTATACGATCATGACAAGGGAAATAAAAGAAGCAATAGTAGAGTAACCGGTGCAATATCTAAGTCTGGTCGCATAACTCCATCCAAAATGACATCGTCATCGTAATTCTGGGTAGTCCACTTCATAATAACAATTGTAATAATAATAATAATAACAATAATAACAACAACAACAATAATATTATCAATAATAAAAATTATAATACTGATAATATTAGTAATAATAATAATAAAAATGATAAAACAGATAATACTACTACTAATAATAATGATAATAATGATAATTATAATAATAACAATAATATTAATACAAATAATACTAGTAGTAATAATAAATAAATGAATAGATACCATAAACAACCAAAGCCGAAGAAAGATGGATAGTAACAAGTTAAAGAAGGAGTCTTATCATCAGGCTGATATGATTATCATAAAAGGAAACAAAAAGTAAAACCAAACTATAATGCAAAATATCTTAAACAATTTATGCAGCAGGGCAGACTGAAATCATTGAGCATGTTTTATAACCTTGCAAAAGTATTAACATTTCTTAAAACAGATTAAAATCTTAAATTGTAGAGGTAAATGAATGAAATGCAGCATAGTATGCTGTAAGTAATGACCTTGCTTACACAACTATACAGCATTTTGTTTGCCGCATATCTGAAATGATCTATGACGCAGATAGTTTTCAAACACTTTACAATTCCAACAGAACTTTACAAAAGCCGTGCAGCAGCTACTTCTTAAGAAAACCAAATTCAAGAAAAGAAAGATAACAAGTGAGCAACAACAAAAATGTTAAAGCCACTGCTATGTAGCACACCGCATCTGAAGAATAAAAATAACTCTTTATACTGGCATATTATGTGTAAGTATATAGGTCAGGTGCAATCGCTAATTGAATATAATGATAATGATTAAAAGCAACATACAACCAAATTTGAAGAATAGTGGATCAAAATAATAAGTTTTCTTTCAGTCGGGCTAAAATAATTATCATACAGGGAATAATCCTAACTATCTATGCCGCATAAATAGATTAAAATCATTGAACATGTTCTTTAACTTTGCCAAAATACCATCATTTCTAAACATGGATGAAAATCTTTCATTTTATACAGCTGCTTACAGCATAATAAATTTGTAGAGATTCTAATGAGGTGCTTCATTTTACTGCACAGTCTGCGTTTTTAACAGTTACAACCGCTGACCTGAAGTTTGAAATAACTTTTACAAGCATAACGAATTACAAAACACTAAAAGACATTGAGAGTAAAACAATCCTCATCGTAAAAAATAGAAATAAGGAATTACACATGGAGAAGAAAACATTCTGACCTAAATTAATGGCTTTTATCAACCAGTGCCCCGCCTTATAAGGAGTTGAAGCGATTTATTTGAAACAATCGCAAGTTAAAATCAATCGCAACTGTGTACTTAACATAGGCCTAGGCATAGGCGTACGAGAAGGGGGGCTGCTGCAGCCAACCCACCTCCCCCGGATTTTGAAAGTGCCGATATTCCGGCAACTCACACCTCATATTCAGGGAGTGAGGTGCCCGAATATCCTCATATTCCAGTCATTATATGCCGAAATATGTTATTTTTATGATTTTTCACAACGGAAAGGCACAATTATTTTTGGTCGCTAGCTTCGCGCGCTCGTAAATTAAAAAAAGGAAAGTTGCTATCATATTTTTTACAACAAAAAGGCCATAGGTGCCGTAACAGGGATCAAACCCCCAACCTTCGCGTTTCCAGTCAAGCGCTGTAAACCGTTCGACTACGACACCTCCACACACGCACACACACACACATACTCACCCTGGTATACTTGTGTGTCTTTCCCTTTGTTCTCTCTATTGTTCAAATAGCCACACAAGCAGCAAAAAAAGCCACACAAGCCTGACGGAATAAAGGAATCAATTGTGTTTGACTGTCCATTTAGTCACACAAGTATACCTCTGTTGGTACACCCTCACACACACACAGACATAAACACGATTTTTCTAATCTCGTCCTCTTATTTTCGTCTCTTTTCTCTTCTCCTCTCCTCTTTTATAAACCTTCCCAGTTTTGTGTCTCCATTTCATTTTTTTATTCATTGCGGGGGTGGGGGAGGTGCTTTTCGTCGAAAAGAGATCCACTTTTTGAAGATGGCAATTAATCCCTTTAACAGTGGCGTAGCTACTGTTAAAGGGAAAATTGTGGGAGCACTGGCACCATTGGAGGCACAAGTCTTTTGGAATAATCTTAAAGCTTATCTAAGACGCCGCTGGTGGAAGAGGGTTGGGGGTGGGGGTTGCCGGAAGGGGTCCAACCGTCTTCTTTCCTATTCCATTTTCTTTCTTTTTTTCTTATTTTTCGCCATCCGATGAGGGAGGGGTGGGGGTGTGCCCTCCCCCCCCCCCCCCCCGTTGCTACACCTCTGCTCCTGATGAATTCGCCTTTTTTACCAGGAATTATGAACCCTATTTCATTTTTCGGAAATACGAACCCTATTTCATTTTCGGAAATACGAACCTTATTTCATTTTCGGAAATACGAACCCTACTTCATTTTCGGAAATACGAACCCTTTTTCATTTGATGACATAAATGGTACCCTGGGTTACCAAATAAAAATCAGCCATTTTTTTTAATTATTTAATTTATTTTTAAGGCTGTACCCTGGGTTACCAAAGAGTGGTAAATTATTTTTGTGTGATTTTTTTTCAACATTCAATTGTGTCCCATGTTCTTGTAGAAAATCCTATAACTCATGTATTTTTCTCACATTCATTGTTGTTGTGAGTAATTATTCTATTATTGATTTCTATTTCTTCGATATGAGAGAGGGATAGGGCCAACAGTGTCATAATAACACCATCAGCCTGCTCCTTGTCTCCCCCGTCACTCGCTTTCCTATAAACCGCTACCATGTACACAGATCAGCGGCCTGCTCATCCCCCAACTTCTGTATTGCACGATATCGTGCTCTTTCAACTTTCTCGGTCCTTGGAATCTTCCGTCTTTTACGTCCTTTACATTACAGTAAATTTCTGTATCCACAATTACCTTCCATCACTGTCAAAGTTTGAAAGTTTGACAGCTAAAATACAGTAACGATGTGATGTTTTTAGGAAGAAGTGAAATAAAATCAAGTTCTAAAGCCACAGGAGCTAGCGCTATATATAGCCACAGCGCTTGTACTTGTGCGGGCTATACGCGCTAGCAGCTTGCGCGAGCAGCAATATACAGTGCATGCACACCATGCATAATAGGGCACACATAAGTAATTCATCCGCTCGCAATGCATGCCGGTGAGGCGGAGCAAAGATTATTTGAAATTAATTGATTAGAAATATTCATATAAAATCGATTGATTGTCCTCAGTAAATTTAAAAAGCGTAAATGGTGTTTAATGGACATACTCTTTTCAATTTGACACCTTAGCCGAAGTTGGCTAGCTTTTTATTATTTTTAAAGGATTTATTTTATCACTGGTGCACTTCCACTGTTTCTATGTGCAAATGGGCTGAAATTTCGGCTAGCCTTGTTTCAGCCTAAATAACTTTTTTTAACGCCGGGAAAGTGCCCAAATTAGGTACTTTATTTGAGAGATATTTATATTTTGTATCTATTCTGTGAATTTAAACGATTTCTACCGAGGGGTGTTCAAAATATGTTTTATAGACAACCTTCGTTATAACACGTGAGTGAATGGGGCCGTGAATTACTTATGTGAGCCCTATAGCGAAACCTAGCCCATCGCTGTATGGAAATGTCGTCTGCTTTTGTGGGTCTGGGGTTGCTTTTAAACTGATGGAGGTTACTCTATTTGGATGCTTAACTGCTTAGAGTATCATTTTGAGGTAAGTTTAGAACCAACACTCATAAAAATATGCAACATTTGTCTAGTTTAACGTTATATCTGGTATGACGCTTGCCGCTCTTTCGAAATCGAACTTACTGCTGATGAAAGTAGGTCTCGATCGAACGTTAACGTTATATCCGCTGCTCGCTTCGTCTAAGTTAGTACACAGTGAGTAATAACAGTCATGTTCTGGTTGTATAGAATTAAAAAAGAATTGATTTTAATCATATTTCTCAAAACAAACTGACATGTTATACTTAAATAGCTGTATACTGAAAACAAATATTTCACCCTTATTTTTCAAATACAATTTGGAGCCCTTGGTTAGGAATTGGTAGGATCTAAATTAAACGATATCGAATGAAGTTGGAGTTAGGCCTAGACCAAGTCTGCTAACATAGGCCTAGCTAGCTACGCCTGTTTGATTTGAATTGTCGAATTAATTGGCACGACTAAAATATGGCACGGTTCACCTTTTCGAAAGAGGACTGGCGCATTCACTATAGCCGGATTCTGGATAAAAAAACGGACAAGAGTTCGGAAAACGGCTGTTGGCTCTTCACAGGGAGAAAGTACAAATCGGGCCATGGAAAGGTAGATGTTGTCATCCCAGGCGTTGGCAAGACAGTGCGTTCTGCACATAGGCTTGCCTATATGACGAATATTCACGGGTCATGGGAAATTTCATCTGAGCTTGAAGCATCACATTTATTTGGAAGGCCGCAATGTATTCGGCCATGCCATTTGGTGTTAGAAAGCCATGAAGATAACAAATCCCGGCAAAAATGTCATCGAACTGGCAATTGCTCTGACCATAATCCGAAATGCATCATTCTACCTGCCCATGGCCCTGGCCCTGCCCCTGCTCAGTAGGCCTTCAGTTAGACCTGTAAGTTATGTTTAAAACAAGGTTATTTAATCCGAAACTTCACTGTCACTTTCATGTTCAACTGTTAATCTATCATAGTTGTGATCTTCATATATTGATGAATATTCTCTAGTTGTCCCTTTTGATAGTTGTTTGCCAAGTCCTCATTCCATTGCCTCTCTTTCTCGTACAGCCTGTACTTATATCGCCGGTGGATCGCCTTGCCCTTGGAGACGAGATAAGAACTGGAACTGTTCCGTGCTCGCCAGTAGTCCTTCCTCGCCTGGACCTCCCTAACTTGGCTTCGAAGTTTCCTCCCACCAGCCAGAGCTACCCCTGCCGCTGCTGCCTTGTCAAGAATTGCGGCTCCTGGTCCACTGTTGGTAAGCTGAATTGCACTTGAAGTTCTGTTTGCATGGTTTCTTGTGAAGGTTGTAATATGCTTAGGACAGGTAACACCAAAGGAATGATTCATACTCTCGGCTTTCTGTGTGGAAAACATGTGTCTTGTTTTTTCCAACATTTGGGGGGTGAGTCGCTTCAGAATCTGAGCAAGGATTTTCTGTCGATCAAAGTTATTCAGGTTCACTTTCTGCCTCAGATATTTGCTGAGATAGGGAAATTGAAATTTCCCCCTGCATACCAAACTTTTTTTTTTGCCCAATTCATGTTGTCCGGCATAGCAAGGCAAGAATGATTGAACAATATCTGTAAGATATGTTCCAAAATTTGCAGATCTACATTTCTTTGAAGACCTGCATTTTTCTCGTGCACACTTCATCTCGGCCTGAAATCGGTGAACCAAGTCATTGGCGAAGTGTTTTTGCTGTTTTTGGCGGATTCTTCTCGACTTCCCCGGCAGAGCGTCTGCGCTTAGCTGAACTTTCGATAAATTGCGTACCAATGATCTGTTCAGATGTGTTATACAGAGGAATCCTTCAGTATTGATGCCTTCTCTTGACATTACCTTTTGCACTCCCTCCGTAAAATGTCCATCACAGTCTGTTGTCACACCTTTCACTAAAAGTTTATGTTGTCCTTGCAAAAGTTGCTCAGCACACATCTCTCCACCCTTCCTTTCGTCGCCGATACTTTGGTGAAATTTCATATTAGCGGTACACTTTTCGTGGTCAGGACATTTTGGTTCCTTCCCAGCTCTTATCAGTCTTTGACCATATCGACACAGTTTATTGCTCGTGTGGTGTGCCACTATGAATTTGTCCCGTGTCTCATTCTCGGCAACTACGTCCCTTGCCTGTGTAGCTGGTTGAAATGGTGTTCTAACCCCACCCTGGCTAAGCGGGTTGTTATACTGTCTGTCTATTTCGATGTTTATTGGAGTAACCCGACTTAAACCACGATACTCGAGAACGTCGCGCACTTTCTTTCTCTTTTCCATCATATCCTTGTTGTTAGCTGTGCTCATTATGTTTCCACATTTGTTTGCACTCTCCTGCATACTCGTCATTGAGGGTGCCGGGGTGCTCATCGCTGTCAACATCCGCCTGCAAGCAGTTCCACTAATGCTGGTCTGGTAGAGCCCCAGCTGAAGAGCCATATTTGGCACCGCCTGCTTCCTTCCGGGTTTTCTGCTTTGGATTTCTCGATATAGTTTTCTTGGAGTGCAGACAAAATCGCAGGATTTGCACCTAAACTTAGCTGTGATAGCCAGTCCTCGTATCTCCTCTCCTTCCTCCGGCAGAAGCCAGTTGGGTTCTTTGCATGTAGGACTGCCAATTGTGTGTTGTCTTATCACGTCATTGAATGTTTCGACTAATTTTCCAATGTCAATTATTCTATGTCCAATAGCAGAACCATCTTGAGAGGTTTCCATTTTGTGAAAAGGTAGCTCTTCTTTGTGTTTTGGCCGCAGTAGCATCACTGTACTAATCTGCTTAGAAACATCCTCGGCGTTGTGGCAAATGTTGCCACGATGATCTCTTGACACGGTTCTCTCAAAATCATCGGCACTGAGTCGAATGTAGGAAACTTTTGATGTGGCTGTATGAGTTTCGCTGGTCACGCTACCTTTATTCCAGGGAACATTGCCACGCTTGAATTGATGACTTTCGGGACGAACTTTCTTCGGCTTATACATGGTTAGAGTATAGACGATTTCTCGTATAACTGGTTTGACTTTCGTTTGTCTGTATGTTTGAATTTCTCCATGGGAAGGGGTATTTATACTATCATGCTCTTTTCATTTTCATTTCATTTCATAATTTCATAATGTTCTAAATACATGTTTAGAGAAAATAGTCAGAAACACGATCACTTCCCGTCAGTGGCAAGTATTTTGCTATCAAAGATATGAAAATAGTTGGTCAAGAGGCAGCTCCTGAGACGTCAGTGGTAGCCTTGCCCCTACTGAGGTCATTGTGACGTAGTAGAATGTTTTCATCTGCTCTGGAAATGGGTTTGTCCTCCACCTTTATTCCCATGTTTCCCATGTTTATGTTACCTATCAAGCAAAATTTATCACCATTACAACCCGCTTAAGACGCCTCCTCGCTCTCGATCTCCCCAGTCTCATCTCTCTCTCTCTCTCTCTCTCTCTCTCTCTCTCTTCCTGCCGCCGCCCCATCACACCCCCCCCCCCCTCACACTCACAACATTCACGGATAATTATTTGAAACGTCTGTCTCCAATCTCCACTTCTGTCATTATTTATAAATAATTGAATTGCGAGAATATGAAGGAAAAGTGACTATGCAACATTTTCTTTTATATTCTTTGTTTTTAAAAAGATAAATACAAAATTAAAATTCTCTATTTTGATCCAACAGGTGGCATTCAACATCATCAATCGGTCGACACTTCATTCAGGTTGCAAAGGAATCAGTTTTCACTACTAATTCTACAAGGAATCACACTCCCGCATCTACACGTCACTCGTATTTTCTTGCACGCAAATTGACAATAATGAGTGATGACACGGGGACCGTTCTCACTTGCCTGTCCTCATTATCCTTGATTAGGTAATGAGAAATTGATATCAATTTTATTAGTAGATACAACTCTAACATTTACGGCTGAAATTATTCAGATTAAAAAATTTTGACCTACTCTATAGGGCACACATAAGTAATTCATCCGCTCGCAATGCATGCCGGTGAGGCGGAGCAAAGATTATTTGAAATTAATTGATTAGAAATATTCATATAAAATCGATTGATTGTCCTCAGTAAATTTAAAAAGCGTAAATGGTGTTTAATAGACATACTCTTTTCAATTTGACACCTTAGCCGAAGTTGGCTAGCTTTTTATTATTTTTAAAGGATTTATTTTATCACTGGTGCACTTCCACTGTTTCTATGTGCAAATGGGCTGAAATTTCGGCTAGCCTTGTTTCAGCCTAAATAACTTTTTTTAACGCCGGGAAAGTGCCCAAATTAGGTACTTTATTTGAGAGATATTTATATTTTGTATCTATTCTGTGAATTTAAACGATTTCTACCGAGGGGTGTTCAAAATATGTTTTATAGACAACCTTCGTTATAACACGTGAGTGAATGGGGCCGTGAATTACTTATGTGAGCCCTATAACACTGCACTGTTAACATGCATTGGCAATGACTACGTACACGCACTGCATTCAGAACTCTTGGGTTGTACTCGAGTGGACGTGAGATGGCGCTACAGAACGTGGTACCCCGGGGTACACCGCTACCCCAGGGTACCGTGTGGTGCATCATTTTCGGAAATACGAACCTTATTTTATTTTCGGAAATACGAACCCTTTTTCATTTTCGGAAATAGAACCCTTTTTCATTTTCGGAAATACGAACCTTCGGAATTATGAACCCTTTTTCATTTTCGGAATTATGAACCTTCGGATAAACGAACCTTCGGAATAACGAACCTTCGGAATAATGCAACAAATGTTCGGAATTACGAACCCTTTTTCATTTTCGGAATTATGAACCCCCAGGCATTGGAAATTAGTGTTTCGGAAATACGAACCTTCGGAAATACGAACCTTCGGAAAAACGAACCTTCGGAAAAACGAGATGCCCCCGATATAATAATAATGGTGATGATAATGGTGATGATGATAATGGTGAAGACAATGATGATAATGGTAATAATGATGATTGATGTTGATGATGTTAATGGTGGTGATGATTATGGTGATGATGATTCTGGTGATGATGATAATGGTGATGATTATGATGATATAATGATGGTGATAATTATTATGACGATATAATGATATTGATGGTGATGATATATTTATAATGGTGATGATAATCATGACGGTGATGATGATGATGCTGATAATGGTGATAATAATCATGATGATGATGGTGATAATGATGATGATTGATGGTGATGATGATAATGATCGTGATGGTTATGGTGATGACCATGACTGCAATGACAATGACCTTAACCATGCCAAATATGAAAGAGAAATGACATCTCGTTATGAAGATAGGCGACCATAAGTTGATTTGTACAAAATGGCGCCTAGATGACGTCACGATAACCTGATGACCTTGAAAAAGATGCGGGACTTGACCTTATTATGACTGATGACTGATGAAAATATGAAGATAACTGACCCAGCCAATTTTGAGAAATTGTGATATCAAATAGGACTATTTGCAGGATAATTGGGAGATAAACCCCATAGCTCTAATACTCTAATACTCAACTTGCGCTCAATGCAGTATCAGATTATTGTAAAAGATGGTATTTAAATGTGAATATAGACAAAACAAAAATTGTTATATTCTCCCGCGGTAAAGTGAGGAAAGCTGTTTCTTCAAATTAAAGAAATATATTGAAAATAGAATGATAAACTTCTGGTATGGATTAGTTCACAATAGTCAAACAAAAATGTCTGGTATGAATTACGAGATTGTAAAAATACTTTCCGATCAAGGTATATATCAGACAAGTTGGTTAATAAAGATAAAGCAAACTCTTGATAGGTTGGGCATGACAAATTTATATGACATTTATGGTTCCTCTAGCAGAGAGTGGGTAAAACAAGCTGTAGATCTGCGAATAAAAGATTCACAGTTGCAAAATTGCTTTATATTGATAAACGAAAATTCACAGTGTGTAAACTATAGAATATTCAAAGAAAATCTTTGCCTAGAAAGTTACCTCAGCAATATGAATAAAAAAGATCGAATTACTTTTTGTAAAAGAAACATGAGAATTAGTACACTATGAAACATGCAATCAATTTGTGATGAATTTCACTATCTATTTATTAATTTGTCATGAAAGAAAATTTCACCTCCAAAAATATTACACTGAGCGGCCAAATACACTCAAAATGAATCAGCTCTTTAATTGTGAAAAACCAGAAATCCGATACAACCTTGTAAAATTTTGCAGGAAAATTATGCTTCGTTTCTAAAGGCGCTCGAAATACAATAGTTTAAGCTTTATATTTATTTGTGGCATATCAGCCAACGATATGCTTATGCCATTACTTGCCTTCTTTGGAATATTTATACATTGTAATTATATTTTAAGCTTTCATGCACTTATTTATTATTTCAACTGTAACAGGGGCCTGGGAACGATTTTGTTACTGGGAACGATTTTGTTACTGGGGGTGCTGTGAGCCAAAAAAAAACACGGTCCTCAGCATTTCAGTGTCTCTTTTGAAGTCCAAACATCTCTGACAAGCAAAAAAAAAAAAAAAAAAAGATCCTCAGCGTTCTTGATTTTTTCCAGGGGGCGCTGCAGCACCCCCGCACCCCCGGCTCCCAGGCCCATGAACTGTAAATATCAAATCTTTTTTTAAATTTTAATTTGGTTTCTTTTTGTTGTACTTTTAAACATTGTACTCTAAATGCTTTGTAAATTATTTTATGAAATACTAATGATTTGTACATGTATATGATTGTATACTCCAATACCCTCTATATGGGTCACATGAGAATAAATGTCAATAAATGTCATGTCATTGTCAGACGTCGAAGATGAATGAAAATTGTTGGAAATCGTCAAGAAAACTATCAGAAAAGCTATTTCGTGCGAAAAACTGCGTTTGTCTTTAAGATACGTGATGTGCGCGCAAATAATGACCTGAAACTGAAAAAAATGACCTGAAACTCTCGTTTGGTCCTTTGGTGATTTTGAGCATTTTTAAATTCTGACGAGCGCGTACGTGCGCGTCATTATGCTTGCGGGGAGTTTTATTACATGTCATGTCGAGGCTTGACCTGACGTTCATTTGTGTCAAATATGGTCTACTTTTGATGACTCGTTATGAAGATATGATCGCTAATGTGATTTCACAAAATGGCGCCTGGATGACGTCATGAATGCCTGATAACCTCAAAAAGGTTCGCACGGCATGTCCATGATTGAATCCATACATGGCATGAGATTGAAGGAAATTGACATGGCCGAATATGTGATATCGTGGGGACAAAACTTGGTGCATAAAAATAAATAATAAATAAATAAATAAGAAAGTTCTGACGAAATTAAGAGGTGATCTGTCCGATGTACACACAGGCTAAATCGTGTGTTATCAAAGATGGTGAAAGATCTGTCTGACCACCTAATAAGAAAATTGTAGAGTTGAACAAGTACAACTATACAGGTGAGCTGTAGAACAGTCAGGAAATGAGAAGTATTCACGCCTGAGGCACTGGAAATGAATAACAATGTTCTAAAACACATGAGAATTGTATCCTTAAGCATTTTGTTGTGCGCTTGTGCGTACTAGTGGGTATTAAAGCGTGTACAAATTGCAAATGTTGAATAATGTCTTATAACACATACACATTCAATAATAGTCCATTTTAGTCACATTTGCAATTTGCATGCGCGTACGTATGCGTATGCACGCGTTCAAGAAAAAAAAATCCTAGAAATCAAAGATAATTAATTTTAATGCTAAAACAGTCAAAAATGGCTTAGTCCGAAAAAAAAGGGTGGGTAGCTTCGCGTCGCGTAGTATCCCTGTATTAAAGAGTTGCGACATGGACGTCCGACTTTTCTGGAAACAAAATGGCGTTCGAATTCTTTCTATTGAGAACACCCAGGTGCTCATCGGAATTGAATAGAAATGTTACGTAATAGTGGAAACAAAATGGCGTTCAAATCCCCAGTTGTTGCAACTCTCTTATACAGGGACACTAGCGTCGCGTTGACGCGAACGCCACAATTTGTCCAAAGTCCTCCAGGTTTTGCCGAAAGGGTGCGTTGGGAGCGTCGGGTCGCGTCGCGTTGACAGGAACGCCACCATTCGTCCAAAGCCCCCGGTTTTTGCCGAAAGGGTGCGTTGACTTTTTCTAACTATATTTTATTATAGGTTTTTGCGGTCAATTTCGGACTTTTTTCATTCAATTTGATATAAGAGTCATTCAAATTAGCGAAAAAAATCTGCACCGTAACATTCATCATTCAACTTGGTATTTCGGTCATTCAAATTCGCACTTAGATCAAAAAATTAAAAACTTTTCTCATTCAAAATAAAAAGTCGGCTGGGAGCATTCAAATTCGCCACCATGCCGGAAAGCATCTCTGCCAGCATTTAAATTCGCGCGTGGGCATTCGAATTCGTAATAAGGCCATTCAATTTAGCATGTTTAAGGTATTTGGACTTTTAATTAATTTACTTTGAAATAAATTGTTTTGTAATGCGTGGTTAGGCTTCCTTTTCATTACTCAGTTCCATTCCATAGGCCTTATAGCTTGTATATTCAAGTAATACAAGTCTACACCACTCCAAATTACGCTTCCATTTGAGACGCACTCTCAGTTGATTGCTCTCCGCTGTCTATCTCTATCATGGAACCACGGGTTAGATATAGACGCATATCGAACGAAGATAGAGAGAGGCTTATAGATGCATTTGAAGGGGAGCACACAGACTATCTTGAACTTGCAGACACCCTTGGCATTAAAAAGAGTACCGCAAGATCCATAGTGGCCACCTATCTGCGGTCAGGGAGGCGCTATAAGTTGCCGTGAGGACGATGGTGAAAAAAATTCTCGAACCCCCACTGAGCGATTTAAACTACGGATCTCCCTCCAAAGTCGACAGCCCTGCATATGTGTGCCCCCTTTACAAAATCCTGGATCCACCCCTGATAATAATAATTATAACAATATTTAGAAAAGTCAACGCACCCTTTCGGCCAAACCGGCGGGGGGGGGGGGGGAGGGGGGGGGGGGGGGGGGGGCTTTGGACGAATGTTGGCGTTCCAGTCAACGCGACCCGACGCTCCCAGCGCACCCTTTCGGCAAAACCGGGGGGGGGGGACTTTGGATGAATGGTGGCGTTCGTGTCAATGCGACGCGACGCTACCCACCCTTTCGGACTAAGCCGTCAAAAATGAATAATTTTTAAGCAGAATGAGGTACTTATGCTTATTGACGAGCGCGCATCCGCGGAAAAATTTGAAATGTTTCCGAAATTAATTGCTATAATTATGACGACGGCAATAAATGCGTGGAAGTGTCATGATTCTAACTATAGATGGTAAATAGATAGACGGGGGTTACGAAATTGATTTGACAAAACTAGATGCAAAATGATGAAATTGTTAGGAAAATGTTCGAAAATGAATGGCCAAAGACGAAATTGACAGTGAGATGTACAAGATCACGAAATGTCGGGACAAATTTCAATGAATAGAGCATTTATTTGAATAAAAAAAGTGTTGGTATATGATAGCCGGGAAAACCTATATTAAAATTGCATTATTTGTCTAAATCAATAGTTGACATGTTTTTATTGGAGTATCTGGTCATATTGTTTTGCTTGTTCATTTCTACCCTAAGCTAATAAGCACAGCCCTTTACATAAATCTGTTTTCTTTTATTAATCCCCAGGCATTAACAGATGGTTCTTTTGCTATTATCAATATCCGTGTGTTCATCATGGATTCATGGATTCATTCGTTTATTCCTTTCATTTTCATAAATATACATTTAAAGCAAATCATACAGCAAAAGGATAATAACAAGCACAACGTAGGAGTAAGCTATACAGAGGATGAAATGTTGGGTGGATATTTCAGTGGTACTAAGAATACAAATTCAGTTAACATTGTGCTGTGAATGTTAAATTATTTTTATATAAAGGCAAGGCCTTAGGTATAGGGTTCCAAATGTTCGGTAAAATATTCTAAGGGAATGAAAACAGAGGTTTTAGAGAATGAAGTTCTTACTTTCCATAAATGAAAATAAGATTGGTCTCATGGGCATGACTTTGGTTTTTGATTGAGAACATATCTGACGTGTTATTAGAAAACAAGTCTTGACAATTTTGCAGACCAATCAGTTCATTATGATATATGATTAGATCAAAGTATTTAAAAGAAAATGAAGGATCAGAATGGGCATAACAGTCAATTTTCGTACAAATACGTAAACGCCTTCTTTTGCAATTTGAACAAAATATCAAGTTTTTCTTGAGAAAAATTTCTTCAGACTAAAATGCAATACGTCAGATAAGAATCTATAAGGAAGTTATATAAACACTATAGATAATAGGCAATCGAAGTATTTTAAAGTTTTAGTCTTTTAGCCTTCAACCGCTTTGACACAGTGTTCAATTATTTGGTAAGTTTATGTTCAACATTATCCAAACCAGACTGTGAGTAAATAAAAGGGGATAACGTCGCTAGTCATCAGGACCGCTAGTCATAAGGACCAGTGGCTCATAAGGATCGCTAATCATAACGTGTAATTTCCTATACCTGTAGGGTCGCTATTCATAAACCGAAAAGGGGGTCACTATTCATAAACTCATAAGGAGCATTATTCATAAGGATTGCTATTCATAATAAGAGAAGAGGGTTGCTATTCATATTCGAAGAAAAGGGTCATTACTCATAAGGGCCGCTATTCATAATAAGTCACAAGGGTCGCTATACATAATACAGATACAGGGTCGCTATTCATAATACCAAATCGGGGTGGTTAATCATAAGGGTCGCTACTCGTAATCGAAGAGGGTCGCTATTCATAATCACAGAAGAGGGTCGCTATTCATAATCGGAGAAGAGGGTCGCTATCCATAATCACAGAAGAGGGTCGCTATTCATAATCAGAGAAGAGGGTCGCTATTCATACTCAAAGAAGAGGGCCGCTATTCATAATCAGAGAAGATGGTCGCTATTCATAATCAGAGAAGAGGGTCGCTATTCATAATCAGAAAAGAGAGTCGTATTCATAATCGGAGAAGAGGTTCGCTATTCATAATCAAAGAAGAGGGTCGCTATACATAATAGGAGAAGAGGGTCGTTATTCATAATCAAAGAAGAGGGTCACTATACATAATAGCAGAAGAGGGTCGTTATCCATAATTGGAGAAGAGGGTCGCTATTCTTAATCAAAAAGGCCTTTCACACTCACTTCTGCACCGCTCCAAGTTAGAGCGCTGTGGAGGAACTGTGCTTGAAGAGCGCTTTGTTTGCTTTCACACTCCGCGCATTGTTTTATGTCTCATATTGCTCAACGAGTCAAAGTGGTCTTGTTGCTATGTCAGCTCAGGTAAGCGGGTCAATTTTTTCGCGCGCAAATCAAAGCGTATACTGCCTGCCTGATGCATTTATCTCTATATCTTTCCAAGGCTTCCTTTTTATGCCTCCGCCCACCGAAGGTGGGTGCCGGAGGCATTATTTTTCTTTGTTTTTCTTTGTTTTCATTATCCTATCCTCTTTTCTTTCATTAGATTTCTTATATTTTTCTTTGTTTTTATCATTCTATCGTTTTATCTTTCTATCTTTCCTTGTATTCTTTTGTTTTTCTTTGTTTTCATCATTCTATCATTTATCTTTAAATCTTTCCTTGTTTTCTTTTGTTTTTCTTTGTTTTTATCATTCTATCATTTTCTCTTAAATCTTTTCCTGTTTTCCTTTGTTTTTATCATTCTGTCATTTCATCTTTCAGTCTTTCCTTGTTTTCATCATTCTTTCGTTTTCTCTTTCTATCTCTCTTTGTTTTGTTTTGTCTTTCTTTATTTTTAGTCATTCTATCATTTTCCCTTTCTATCTGTTCTTTCTTTTCATCATTCTATCATTTCCTCTTTCTATCTTTCCTTATGTTTTCTTTCTATCGTCTTCTCTTTTTTCAAATTTCTTATGTTTTTCTTTGTTTTTATTCATTCTATCATTTTCCCTTTCTATCTTCTATCATTTCCTCTTCCATCTTTCCTTGTGTTTTCTTTCTATCGATGGCCTGCACTTGTAGGGCAATCAAGGAAAATCACACGAGATTTCCCGCGCAACACACACACTCACTTCCGGTTGATGTACGCTTTAGGATCGCTTTGCTTTCACATTGCCACGTTCTTCGATTATGAATAGCGACCCTCTTCTTTGATTATGAATAGCCACCCTCTTCTCCGATTATGGATAGCGACCCTCTTCTTCGATTATGAATAGCGACCCTCTTCTTCGATTATGAATAGCGACCCTCTTCTCTGATTATGAATTGCGACCCTCTTCTTTGATTATGAATAACGACCCTCTTCTCCGATTATGAATAGCGACCCTCTTCTTTGATTATGAATAACGACCCTCTTCTCTGATTATGAATAGCGACCTTCTTCTTTGATTATGAAAAGCGACCCTCTTCTCCGACTATGAATAGCAACCGTCTTCTTTGATTATGAATAGCGACCTTCTTCTCGGATTATGAATAGCGACCCTCTTCTCCGATTATGAATAGCGACCTTCTCCTTTGATTATGAATAGCGACCCTCTTCTTCGATTATGAATAGCGACACTCTTCTTTGATTGACCCTGTTTTCGTATTATGAATAACTTTTTTATGAATAGCGGTCCTTATGACTAGCGAGCGGACCCCAATAAAAGTTGTGTCATATGCATACATGATATATTGCAGTTTGCTGAAGGACTGAGTCAAATCATTAATATAGATTTAAAAAAATCCAGGGAGCGAGGATAGATGTTTGAGGAACTCCATTTATAAAGTTAGCAAAGTAAGAAACATGATTATTAAACACAGTACACTGAAGACGGTAATTCAAATAATTCTTAAAAATCGGAATTCCACGTATCCCATAATAACATAATTTGGATAGCAGTAATGAGTTATCTACTAGATCGAATGCTTTATTACTTTCTATTGCTAAAGTCACTTTATCTTTTGGATTAATTAACATGATTAAATGAGATATAGAACAAATACGCCGGAATCCAAATTGGCAATCATAAAGTCCAGTAATATATTGAAATGATATCGTATCAATCAATCAATCTATGTGCCATATCAGATCCTGACGCTGGCGGCAATCATGTCTTCCTCTCTATTATTGCAGCGCTTGATGAGATAAGAAGGTGCACATATCTCTGCAACCATCCTAAGTATGTAAGGCGTTGCCGCCCACGCGATCTTCGGCCCTCTATCTTTCCTGTGAGGGCTAAGTCCTCAAGCTACTCTTTTTCAAAACAAGTCCAAGAAAACGGATCTATCTTGTATTAATAGTCTTCACAAGCTGTCTGCAAATGCCAGCTCGGCCCAATTTTGTTATTCTATCCGTCCAAGATATCCTGAGCATTCTTGTTAGGAACCACATCTCAGCTTGAAGACTGTCTTGCATGGCCCTGCTGACTGTCCAGCTTTAGCTCCATAAAGCAGCACTAATCATATATAGCACTTCAGGAGACGTATTCTTGTTGCCAACTTAATGCTGCGTGATGCTAGGCCCTTTTCCAATTCCCTGTAAGCGGTTTTTGTCATTCCAATCCGATGCTTTATTTCTTTATCTGATTCTGTCTGAAGTGACCCAACTGCCAAGGTACTAACAGCCTTTCACTTGCCTTTAGTATATCGCCCTTAACACCAATATTGCAGTTCGGGTTATCTGTCTTCTATGAAAATACTATTACAAATGAATTCTCTTGGTTGATGTCTAGGCCCTTCTCACCACTTTCCTCCACTACAACATCCATGAGTTTCTGTAGTTTCTGCTCGGAAACTGCTATGATGAGTGTATCATCTGCATATCGAAAGTTATTTATGTTAACCCCACCGACAGAAACCCCTCAATCCCTTTGCTATTTCTCATGATCAGTTCCGTGTACAAACAGGTCTGGTAACATGATGCAGCCTTGTCTTTATACACCCCTCTTCACCGACACATACTGACTAACTTCTCCATTGTATCTGACAGTTGCCTGTTGGTCCAAATACAAGTTTTTGATCAGTTCTTATTCTTGGCCACCAATGTCAAGTGCTAACAGCGGTTCATGCTTGACTCGGTCAAAAGCCTTGACATAGTCAATGAAGTACCCATCAAGATCTGTTTGAATTTCAATTGATCGCTCTACCATCATCATCAATACAAAGATAGCGTTTCTTGTGCCTTTGTCCTTCTGGAAACCATACTGCTCATCCGCTACTTCCCCAGCAGTTCATCCCCAAAGTCTATTGAGAAGAATTCGGAGAAAGAGCTTTGTCAGGTGGCTCATTAAACAGATAGTACGATGCATCTCACATTTGCTAGTGCCTGGCTTCTTCGACAAAGTTATGTAAATAGATTTACACATCTCAGTTGGAAGTGACCTATTGCATAAATTTCATTTGCAAGTTGCGTGATATTGCTTTCAAAGCTTGCAGCATCTCTGCTAATACACCATCTGGACCAGCTACCTTACCAGTTGCCATGCTTCTCATTACCTTGTCTACTTCCTCCTGAAGGATAGGGTTTCCTCCATCCTGTGTAACTGTTTGTCTTTCTCCTCTTTTGTCTGAAAATAACTCTCCAATATATTCCTCCCATCTCTTGAGGATCTGTCCTTGTTCCATGATGATGGAACCATTTGTTGCTCCAATGCATCTAGCAGGAGAATTTTTATTTACATCTGTTATATGTCGGAGGATGTCATGCATATGGTGTGGATTTTTCTTTTCTTAAGCTTCTTTTTCTGCACATTTCTTGTTTCAGAAAATGTCCTTTTTTCACGACACATGTTGCGTATATGTTTGTTTAGATGTTCATACTCTTCAATCGTATAGACCATTAAAAACACACTTTTCAAATAATTTCAATATACATGCACAAGTTAACTTAAATATTGGACGATAATTTTGAAATAAACGATAATCGCTTTTTATATAAAATGATATAATCTGAGAAATGTTAGGTTTACTTGGAAAAGTACCAGTTGACATTGAAAATATACACCAAATGTTTGATAATATAAGTTAAATGTATGCTGTTATGGGTAATGTACACAGACATAGCTTCAAGGAGTAACAAGAAAGTTACTGTAGAAAGTGTAAAACCTTGCATTTTCCAGAGGTAACATCTGTATCACCGTAAATACTATCAGTGCACAGTAGGCCTGTACCTATATCCAGATTTAGAAATGCGAATATGAACATGTTGATAGATATCTACAAATTAATGTTACAATATTACACTATCCCAAACTGTTGAAATTCCCGTCAAAGATATGTGAATTAGTTGTAGCTTTGTTACGAAATGAGGCAAAGGGTCATAACTTCTTATCCACAGTTTAACTTTAAATATATGTTAATTTTTTGAAGATTGCCGTGGAATTTTATTAGTTGTTGTTTATGCAAACTTTAATTTGTCACCATTTATATGGTAATTTGTTTGAAGGTATTCTGAATAAAATACAGAGATTATATAGTATAATGTTAATGTAAAATAATGCATGAAACCCATATAGTGTGAATAAGTAGTTAAAGGGGAATTAACCTCATAATATAAATGTGCTTATATTCAAAAAGGGGGTCACTATTCATAAACTCATAAGGAGCATTATTCATAAGGATTGCTATTCATAATAAGAGAAGAGGGTTGCTATTCATATTCGAAGAAAAGGGTCATTACTCATAAGGGCCGCTATTCATAATAAGTCACAAGGGTCGCTATACATAATACAGATACAGGGTCGCTATTCATAATACCAAATCGGGGTGGTTAATCATAAGGGTCGCTACTCGTAATCGAAGATTATACATATATAGGAGAAGAGGGTCGCTATTCATAATCACAGAAGAGGGTCGCTATTCATAATCAGAAAAGAGGGTCGCTATTCATAATCGGAGAAGAGGTTCGCTATTCATAATCAAAGAAGAGGGTCGCTATACATAATCGGAGAAGAGGGTCGCTATTCATAATCAAAGAAGAGGGTCGCTATTCATAATCGGAAAAGAGGGTCGCTATTCATAATCGGAGGAAAGGGTCGTATTCATAATCTGAGAAGAGGGTCGCTATTCATAATAGAAGAAGAGGGTCGCTATTCATAATCAAAGAAGAGGGTCGCTATTCATAATCAGAAAAGAGGGTCGTATTCATAATCGGAGAAGAGGTTCGCTATTCATAATCAAAGAAGAAGGTCGCTATACATAATAGGAGAAGAGGGTAGCTATTCATAATCACAGAAGAGGGTCGCTGTTCATAATCGGAGAAGAGGGTCGCTATTCATAATCAAAGAAGAGGGTCGCTATTCATAATCAGAGAAGAGGGTCGCTATTCATACTCAAAGAAGAGGGCCGCTATTCATAATCAGAGAAGATGGTCGCTATTCATAATCAGAGAAGAGGGTCGCTATTCATAATCAGAAAAGAGAGTCGTATTCATAATCGGAGAAGAGGTTCGCTATTCATAATCAAAGAAGAGGGTCGCTATACATAATAGGAGAAGAGGGTCGTTATTCATAATCAAAGAAGAGGGTCACTATACATAATAGCAGAAGAGGGTCGTTATCCATAATTGGAGAAGAGGGTCGCTATTCTTAATCAAAAAGGCCTTTCACACTCACTTCTGCACCGCTCCAAGTTAGAGCGCTGTGGAGGAACTGTGCTTGAAGAGCGCTTTGTTTGCTTTCACACTCCGCGCATTGTTTTATGTCTCATATTGCTCAACGAGTCAAAGTGGTCTTGTTGCTATGTCAGCTCAGGTAAGCGGGTCAATTTTTTCGCGCGCAAATCAAAGCGTATACTGCCTGCCTGATGCATTTATCTCTATATCTTTCCAAGGCTTCCTTTTTATGCCTCCGCCCACCGAAGGTGGGTGCCGGAGGCATTATTTTTCTTTGTTTTTCTTTGTTTTCATTATCCTATCCTCTTTTCTTTCATTAGATTTCTTATATTTTTCTTTGTTTTTATCATTCTATCGTTTTATCTTTCTATCTTTCCTTGTATTCTTTTGTTTTTCTTTGTTTTCATCATTCTATCATTTATCTTTAAATCTTTCCTTGTTTTCTTTTGTTTTTCTTTGTTTTTATCATTCTATCATTTTCTCTTAAATCTTTTCCTGTTTTCCTTTGTTTTTATCATTCTGTCATTTCATCTTTCAGTCTTTCCTTGTTTTCATCATTCTTTCGCTTTCTCTTTCTATCTCTCTTTGTTTTGTTTTGTCTTTCTTTATTTTTAGTCATTCTATCATTTTCCCTTTCTATCTGTTCTTTCTTTTCATCATTCTATCATTTCCTCTTTCTATCTTTCCTTATGTTTTCTTTCTATCGTCTTCTCTTTTTTCAAATTTCTTATGTTTTTCTTTGTTTTTATTCATTCTATCATTTTCCCTTTCTATCTTCTATCATTTCCTCTTCCATCTTTCCTTGTGTTTTCTTTCTATCGATGGCCTGCACTTGTAGGGCAATCAAGGAAAATCACACGAGATTTCCCGCGCAACACACACACTCACTTCCGGTTGATGTACGCTTTAGGATCGCTTTGCTTTCACATTGCCACGTTCTTCGATTATGAATAGCGACCCTCTTCTTTGATTATGAATAGCCACCCTCTTCTCCGATTATGGATAGCGACCCTCTTCTTCGATTATGAATAGCGACCCTCTTCTTCGATTATGAATAGCGACCCTCTTCTCTGATTATGAATTGCGACCCTCTTCTTTGATTATGAATAACGACCCTCTTCTCCGATTATGAATAGCGACCCTCTTCTTTGATTATGAATAACGACCCTCTTCTCTGATTATGAATAGCGACCTTCTTCTTTGATTATGAAAAGCGACCCTCTTCTCCGACTATGAATAGCAACCGTCTTCTTTGATTATGAATAGCGACCTTCTTCTCGGATTATGAATAGCGACCCTCTTCTCCGATTATGAATAGCGACCTTCTCCTTTGATTATGAATAGCGACCCTCTTCTTCGATTATGAATAGCGACACTCTTCTTTGATTGACCCTGTTTTCGTATTATGAATAACTTTTTTATGAATAGCGGTCCTTATGACTAGCGAGCGGACCCCAATAAAAGTTGTGTCATATGCATACATGATATATTGCAGTTTGCTGAAGGACTGAGTCAAATCATTAATATAGATTTAAAAAAATCCAGGGAGCGAGGATAGATGTTTGAGGAACTCCATTTATAAAGTTAGCAAAGTAAGAAACATGATTATTAAACACAGTACACTGAAGACGGTAATTCAAATAATTCTTAAAAATCGGAATTCCACGTATCCCATAATAACATAATTTGGATAGCAGTAATGAGTTATCTACTAGATCGAATGCTTTATTACTTTCTATTGCTAAAGTCACTTTATCTTTTGGATTAATTAACATGATTAAATGAGATATAGAACAAATACGCCGGAATCCAAATTGGCAATCATAAAGTCCAGTAATATATTGAAATGATATCGTATCAATCAATCAATCTATGTGCCATATCAGATCCTGACGCTGGCGGCAATCATGTCTTCCTCTCTATTATTGCAGCGCTTGATGAGATAAGAAGGTGCACATATCTCTGCAACCATCCTAAGTATGTAAGGCGTTGCCGCCCACGCGATCTTCGGCCCTCTATCTTTCCTGTGAGGGCTAAGTCCTCAAGCTACTCTTTTTCAAAACAAGTCCAAGAAAACGGATCTATCTTGTATTAATAGTCTTCACAAGCTGTCTGCAAATGCCAGCTCGGCCCAATTTTGTTATTCTATCCGTCCAAGATATCCTGAGCATTCTTGTTAGGAACCACATCTCAGCTTGAAGACTGTCTTGCATGGCCCTGCTGACTGTCCAGCTTTAGCTCCATAAAGCAGCACTAATCATATATAGCACTTCAGGAGACGTATTCTTGTTGCCAACTTAATGCTGCGTGATGCTAGGCCCTTTTCCAATTCCCTGTAAGCGGTTTTTGTCATTCCAATCCGATGCTTTATTTCTTTATCTGATTCTGTCTGAAGTGACCCAACTGCCAAGGTACTAACAGCCTTTCACTTGCCTTTAGTATATCGCCCTTAACACCAATATTGCAGTTCGGGTTATCTGTCTTCTATGAAAATACTATTACAAATGAATTCTCTTGGTTGATGTCTAGGCCCTTCTCACCACTTTCCTCCACTACAACATCCATGAGTTTCTGTAGTTTCTGCTCGGAAACTGCTATGATGAGTGTATCATCTGCATATCGAAAGTTATTTATGTTAACCCCACCGACAGAAACCCCTCAATCCCTTTGCTATTTCTCATGATCAGTTCCGTGTACAAACAGGTCTGGTAACATGATGCAGCCTTGTCTTTATACACCCCTCTTCACCGACACATACTGACTAACTTCTCCATTGTATCTGACAGTTGCCTGTTGGTCCAAATACAAGTTTTTGATCAGTTCTTATTCTTGGCCACCAATGTCAAGTGCTAACAGCGGTTCATGCTTGACTCGGTCAAAAGCCTTGACATAGTCAATGAAGTACCCATCAAGATCTGTTTGAATTTCAATTGATCGCTCTACCATCATCATCAATACAAAGATAGCGTTTCTTGTGCCTTTGTCCTTCTGGAAACCATACTGCTCATCCGCTACTCCCCCAGCAGTTCATCCCCAAAGTCTATTGAGAAGAATTCGGAGAAAGAGCTTTGTCAGGTGGCTCATTAAACAGATAGTACGATGCATCTCACATTTGCTAGTGCCTGGCTTCTTCGACAAAGTTATGTAAATAGATTTACACATCTCAGTTGGAAGTGACCTATTGCATAAATTTCATTTGCAAGTTGCGTGATATTGCTTTCAATGCTTTCTAAGCTTGCAGCATCTCTGCTAATACACCATCTGGACCAGCTACCTTACCAGTTGCCATGCTTCTCATTACCTTGTCTACTTCCTCCTGAAGGATAGGGTTTCCTCCATCCTGTGTAACTGTTTGTCTTTCTCCTCTTTTGTCTGAAAATAACTCTCCAATATATTCCTCCCATCTCTTGAGGATCTGTCCTTGTTCCATGATGATGGAACCATTTGTTGCTCCAATGCATCTAGCAGGAGAATTTTTATTTACATCTGTTATATGTCGGAGGATGTCATGCATATGGTGTGGATTTTTCTTTTCTTAAGCTTCTTTTTCTGCACATTTCTTGTTTCAGAAAATGTCCTTTTTTCACGACACATGTTGCGTATATGTTTGTTTAGATGTTCATACTCTTCAATCGTATAGACCATTAAAAACACACTTTTCAAATAATTTCAATATACATGCACAAGTTAACTTAGATATTGGACGATAATTTTGAAATAAACGATAATCGCTTTTTATATAAAATGATATAATCTGAGAAATGTTAGGTTTACTTGGAAAAGTACCAGTTGACATTGAAAATATACACCAAATGTTTGATAATATAAGTTAAATGTATGCTGTTATGGGTAATGTACACAGACATATGTCATGCATATGGTGTGGATTTTTCTTTTCTTAAGCTTCTTTTTCTGCACATTTCTTGTTTCAGAAAATGTCCTTTTTTCACGACACATGTTGCGTATATGTTTGTTTAGATGTTCATACTCTTCAATCGTATAGACCATTAAAAACACACTTTTCAAATAATTTCAATATACATGCACAAGTTAACTTAAATATTGGACGATAATTTTGAAATAAACGATAATCGCTTTTTATATAAAATGATATAATCTGAGAAATGTTAGGTTTACTTGGAAAAGTACCAGTTGACATTGAAAATATACACCAAATGTTTGATAATATAAGTTAAATGTATGCTGTTATGGGTAATGTACACAGACATAGCTTCAAGGAGTAACAAGAAAGTTACTGTAGAAAGTGTAAAACCTTGCATTTTCCAGAGGTAACATGTGTATCACCGTAAATACTATCAGTGCACAGTAGGCCTGTACCTATCTCCAGATTTAGAAATGCGAATATGAACATGTTGATAGATATCTACAAATTAATGTTACAATATTACACTATCCCAAACTGTTGAAATTCCCGTCAAAGATATGTGAATTAGTTGTAGCTTTGTTACGAAATGAGGCAAAGGGTCATAACTTCTTATCCACAGTTTAACTTTAAATATATGTTAATTTTTTGAAGATTGCCGTGGAATTTTATTAGTTGTTGTTTATGCAAACTTTAATTTGTCACCATTTATATGGTAATTTGTTTGAAGGTATTCTGAATAAAATACAGAGATTATATAGTATAATGTTAATGTAAAATAATGCATGAAACCCATATAGTGTGAATAAGTAGTTAAAGGGGAATTAACCTCATAATATAAATGTGCTTATATTCAAAGATGAATCTATTCCTTCTTGTTGTCCTATGTAGTTTTGCATTAAAATATACGAGATGGGTATAAATCAAGATTTTCTCAGCAAGATTTATCGTCTGCTAGCCATACCCGGGGGCTGCCATTTTCTTGATACGTACATAAAGAAATTTCTTTCTTTCTTCCTGATACAAAATCCCATTTGAGATTTAAAATATTGAATAGATATATACATATATTCTAAAAACGAAAATGTGTTTTATATTTCTTTGAAAATTACGATGTTACTAAATATATATCTATTTTCTTGATACTATGACGTACGCGACGGAGCGAATTAATTCAAATTTATGCCAGATGCCTTTCCAGGGCGTCAATAGTGACAAATTATGCATTCACCTGCTTTGAGATAATGGACTTCAAAAGTCAGAATGCGCGTTGTATAAATTATGTTCTGCTCTGCCAGGAAAATTATGTTCTGCTCTGCCAGGAAAACGATTTCTAAATAGCAAAACCAGAGAATTTAAAAATAAATCTATAAATTTCAAATTTCAGAATATATGTATTCGCCTGTTATGTATTTTCCATCATATATGGGATTTTTTATAATGAAGAGAAGCAATCTATCTCGAGGATTAAAAATATCTTCCTGACCGGAACGGTTTCCAATGGTTCATGTACAACTCCATGTCATCAACAAAAATGGCAGCTCCCATGTAAAGTGTTAGCAGATGACACCGTGAGCTAGAATGTCTTGATCTAAACCCTTTTCTGATATTTTATTTCTAAAGTGATACAGGTCAATGATTAACAATATATTACACCTTTGAACATAAGTACATTTATAATCTAATGTTAATTCTCCTTTAAATGTAGTTTGAAACTAAGGTAATGGGGATCTTGAATCTTGATGATATGATGACAATAAATGTTCCTTAGATATCAGTGTAGAAAATAGCTTGGATAATGTTTCTAACTATTATTATTCATGTACATATTGAAATGTTTTTCAATATTTATTCATTTCATCATAATACTTTCCAATTTGACTCAATCATTTAGATTATATAAATAAATATATATTCTTCAAACATATTTGGTGATTATTAACCCACATCTTTTATTTTTCTTTGCAGAAACATCTTTTTTAGATACTGCATAATATATTACAAATATATAACAAAAATATACATGTAAATAATGCAAACAAAAGAATAACCCCCCCAAAAAAATATTCTGATTATACAGGACATAGTGGTAAAATAGGTTTACAGCAAAACAATATTGTTCCATCTGTTATCAAATGATATAAAGTTGTTATTTTTAATGTACATATAATGTTCAAGAGAGCGATAATATCTTAACATGTATTTAAAAGAGCTGATTGATAATACGCTATTTTTGCATTTGCTGGAAAATATAAAATCCAAACAAGAGGTTGTCATCCAAAATGAAATGTTGGACGTCCACAATAAACATTCTGACGATTGGGCTATCCCAAAATGAATGTTCTCTACTTTCCTCAGATCTATAACAAAATGAACATAAATCTGATTTCGTGATATTTAATGTTTTAAGATACTTGTTTACACCAAGTATGCGATGAATTAACTTAAATTGGAAATAACGGATATGTGTAGATAAACATGCCCTGATAGGAACTAAGCAGATTTTTGTCCAGTCTAAGTTTGAAGTATTCAACAAAGAATGCCATTTATCGATCGACTTAGGAGGGTTAAAACATTGTTAAACACTAAACTTATGAATATACCGGCAGACCCTCGTTACTTCATTATATATTTAATCATGTTCTATTGAGATGTAAGGGTTACCTCTTCACATTTGGGACTATTTTTTAAATTCTACGAAATTGCGTCAAGAAGATCCGATAATGTAACTATCCCCATATCATACCATGATTTTACGTAAAAAACTTTGTGGTTAAAACGAATTAATGTTGTGGATCAGTGGATAAGTCCCCGGACTGTGAACCACGAGGTCCGGGGTTCGAATCCCACCGCAGCACTAGCGTCCTTTGGCAAGACGTTAATCTACATTTGCCACTCTCCACCCAGGTGTTAAATGGGTACCCGGTAGGATGGCGAAAGGTAATGTCCTTTGCTTAGCATGTGTGCGCTTACAGGCGACTGACTGGAATGCTCCCCAGGGAGTGGAGAATGTGCATACACCGTGTGCGGGCGTGCCAGAAACCAATGACCGGGGGTAATAATTTGCGCCTTGAGCATCTAATCAATTTGGAAAAGTGCACTATACAAGTCACATGTATTATTATTATTATTATATATTTTGTCGTCTGTAGTGAGAAAAACTGATTTCTGTATCAAGCGTTAAAGAGGTCCATGCCTGGGCTACTTCCCGAATAAAAATGTTCTTTATAGATAATATATTAGAATCATCGTTATAAATATTACTATACCAGAATTTTTTTCCTCCAAATGGAGCCAAACAGTGTTCGTAAAAACATTTCCAATGCCCAACATTACTTTCATCAAGCAAACGTTTAAACCATGCTATTTTCAAGCTTGAAATAATTGAGGGTAAATGTAACATTTTTAGACCTCCGTCCACATAATCCCCGATTAAACTTTTGCGGCTTATTTTGTCTGGCTTTAATCTGAAAAGTAAAGATTCGACCTCTTTTAAAAAGGATTCAGGCGGTTTGGGAAGAACAGAAAGTAAATAACTTAATTGAGATAATCCTAATCATTTTACTATAGCAATTTTGCCAATAGGAGTTAAGTCTCTCATTGTCCAAGTACGGAGGATATTTTTCATATTTTGTAGTTTTGGTGGAAAGTTCGATTCAAACGTGTCCTTCAAATGCACCGAAAATTGTACACCCAGAAAAGTAGCAGCACCTGTGTTGAAGGTTAACCTAGATGAAGCAATGTCCGGTGGGTGAGCTTTATGATAACCCAAAATTAGCAATTTGGATTCATTTTTGTTTAATGCTAAGCCGGAGAGACGCTTAAATCCTTCTAGAATGTCTAAAACTCTAAACAGATCATTAAGGCCTTCAAGATATAATACAGTATCATCTGCATACGCAATCTAATTTATGTGTTGTTTATTTGTATTCCTTTGATCAAGGGCTCTTTTCTAATTTTGAGACTCAATATTTCACTACCTATGATGAAAAGGAGTGGACTTAACGGACAACCTTGCCTTACACCGCATGAAACTTTATAATATTCTGAGGCATAACCATTGTTAATCACACACGAACATATACATCTTTATACAAAACTGTAATCCAATTGACCAAGTCAATGCCAAAATTGAAAAGTCGTAGTGTTTTCAGTACAAATGACCACTCTATCTCATCGAATGCTGTTTTGAAATCTGCGAATAACATCAAACCAGGCCGCTGATCATTTTTATTTGTGAATTCAATTGTGTCCAAAGCTAACCGAACATTCTCTCCAATAAATCCAGTTTGTTCATTACTTATTAACCCACATCTTTACAAAATAGCAAATTAATGATGCTCTTTTTGGAATCGTACAGTTGGATATACATACACATACCAGCAATACATCATTGATATACTATCAATTATTTAAAAAAATGTTCTCCATCTATGATATGGTGTATTCAAATGAAGTCTAATTTAATGTTTTTCTTATGAGCACAGAATAACTGTGTCGGTTGCCGTATATTGTTGAAATGACATGATTCAATATTGAATTAAAAAAATCTATTATTCCTTCAGTTTCATGTTTTAGGGTTTTTCCCTAAAGAATGTATTATATTCGATTTTTTTCTTCTCATTTCTGTAGACACAGCCTGACGAATTAAAAAAAGCATACTAGAAGAAAAAGGATAAAGACTATGAAATAAATCGAAGAACCAAATGTATGAGAAGTTTGTCATCAGTTTCTTTTGAAAGCATTATAAGAAAGATGCGAAGTCTAATTGGAAAAATGTTCGTTATGTTTTTTTATTCTTTTGTTTTTGTTTCTGTCTCTTCTACAATGAATCAAAATGTAGAGATATCCTGTTCCCCTTGTAATTTCGGGCTTTAATTTGTTTATCATCATTGCATTTATTTTTATATTTGTATCTGAAAATTTATTGGTTTCTTCATTTGTGCAATGAACCTTTTGGCAGATTAGCCTTGTGCTAAACAAGTTATCCAATAACGTCTACTACTATTAGATCATCATACAGAGCTTAAATAAATAAAGATTAATAGCGGGAGAGGAGAAATATATCTAGTTTACCCAAAAACGATTTTCCATTTGTTTTGGACAGAAAAACCGAAGTTTGAATTGGATATAAAATTAATCTGGAAAAAATTGCACACTTCTTCTCTATCATAATCCGTAATTGTTTGGTAATTCATTATGCACATTTAAATGTATATATGAGTGTAAAATTATCTTTAGAAATGTTAAGATTAGAAAGGTCTGGGATGATGGGACTAATCTGAAAATGTTGTTTGCCATGGCTCTACCACATTATGGATTACGTGTAATTAAAGTAGATATTCAAAGAAAATCACAAATATGGCAATTAATGTATCACTAGAAACTGGGAAGCTTACAGATGGCAATCTTATAAGTTTTATGTCAACTGCGTATCTGGTGATTATAAAAACAACACAAATAAAAGCTCTTCTCAGCATCTGGAATATCCGAGGATTCGCCAGAAATATAGCGATGTTTTGATGTCGTCACATGAGGGATCGATCCTGCTTAAGCAGACGACGTCCTATAATGAATGAACGTAATTGCAATGCAATTATTTATCAAATTATAAAGAGTTTGGTGTATTTAAACATGACCTTATTTCACACCATTATAAAGGGAAAGTGAAACTGATTCTGATAGCTAAAACCGTTTGATTGTAAATACATAGGAGAAGGGTCAATGATCAATGAAATAAACCCCACTTTCAAATTGAAAAGCCCTCCGAATAATAGCAGGATGGTATTCGTTCCCTCTTGAAACGCCGAACATGCCCCGGTGTAAACAGCTGAAAATACAATGGCGTCTTATTTTGTTTACAAGTGACTGATTCCTTTATTTTTTTAACGCTGCATTTTTCATCAAAATAATACCATACACGAAGTTAAGAGTGAGGCAACAGACTAACATTAAGACTGACGCTAGTGAAGGAAGAGAAATAAGTGAAGAGGAGATGACAAAATAGGCTCTGAAAAATGTGTAAGATGTTATGGGACATCGTCTGCTTAGCCAGGACTGGTCCAGGGTGTGTCGTCACATATCTCAGCAGCGTTCGAGGAGCTCTTCAGCTGCTATATCGGGGGCTGTATTTTACCGTTTTATAATTGATAATAATCATTACTTCAAATGTTTCCAAGCGTTGAATTTGGATAACCTTGTTTAATTTATGCCATCTATGCAATAATAAGTATTAAGCCAATATTTAAAATCATCAACGTTCTACTTTAAGTTCAAGAATACAATTTTCACTATTATATTCACGGATAATTTGTTGTCATAAGTAAATCTTCATTAAAAATGGTGCATGATGTTTCTGTAGTGCAAGATTCAAGAAATCAATTAAAAACCTTTAACGTTCTCGATCTGATCTAAACACAAATAATTTTGATAATTACAACCAGTTTAATGTAAATTAGAAAACATCCAAGCCTTGACCTTGATAGGAAAAAATAAACAATTAATTGCTTTTGCAATTAGATGTAAGACAAACATGTGAAAGAACCCACAACTTAGTATTTCCATGTCAAGATTATTTTAGATTTTAGATTTAGCACAAATTGAAAGCATTCCAAGACACTGATATCCAATTTCAATGGCGCTTTTATGACATTAGAATTTCATTTAGGTCATTGCTATGAAAAGTTTAATGAAGAGTTTAGGGCATTCTTCTTTCTTTTCTAATAAATTTACGCAGTATTGATTTGTTTAATTTTATAACGTAAGGGGAGAGTAAGAAAAAGTGAATCATTCCTTGTTTCAGGCGAAGCTACAATGTTTCAACATTTTAGGTTAGAACATTGAATTTGTTTTCCAAAATGAAAAGTCCATTATTCTTGTTCAAGTGGCTCCAATTGTCAGTATGGACAAATTAGTTCCCTTTAAAACTTGAAATCCGCATGAAAGGCTTAGGCAGCCCATTACGTCAGACGACTGACAGCCGTTTGCAGACGGCTTGTAACGAAACATATTCACCATTTGTGCAAGCCCCCCCCCCCCTCCCCCGCTTTTGCCGAAAGGGTGAGTTGTCTTTTCTAAATATTGTTGTTATTATCATTATTATTATTATGATTATTATTATTATTGTTAATATTATTTCAGAAAAAGTACTAACGCACCAAAACAACAATATGTAGAACAAATTCAACGCGCCCTTTCGGCAAAACCGACCAGTGGTTTTCGTAAAGTCGGTAATTAGTCATACCTCTGGTGTAACCGAAGCTCGATATTACTTGTTGGTCGAAGCAATGAATGAATGGAAAGCTTTAATCTCACCTGTTCACTAATCCTATGCCTACACACTGCAAGGTAGAGAAGGTTTGGTAGAACCCCCAGTAGGACACCAGACAATTTGTAAATGGGTACTGATGTACTGTGAAAGTAAGCCTATTTTAGACATGTGTCGTACGTTTGATAAACAAAATATATTCCCGCTTTTGTGAATTAGCCGACTATGACATCTGGGCTTCAGAATTTGAGCAACAAAAGCAGTGACAGCTATCAGCTTGGGTAAGAAATTAATGACAAATATCCACAGGTTTCAAAGGCTGGACATTCTACACTGAGCTACAAAATAAAACATTGCAGCTTAGCCCCTTCCTCGGTCATTACATCAAGAACATTCTAAAGAGAAGTTTTAGTTCTAGTAAAAGTGGAAATGATTTATAAGCTTTCTCATTCTTTCGATGTCAGTTTGGAAGAATGTCACCGAAAATTTTCTTCGAATGGAATTAACTTTTCAAATGTCCTTAAATAAAAATTAAAACAGCTGAAAATTTTAGACCTGACTTTCGTGCCACTGCCACATATGTCAGTCAGACCCAACTTCGGAAAATGGAGCACAGGTATATACTCCGAAAACGGCGTATGAATATGGAGCCCTCATCGTTCAGTGCGAGGCAATGTGTACAAAAGGCATGGGGAAGATCTGCCAAGGATATATATATTCTTTAAAAAAATGCTGCGTGGCAATTACCTTCAAAATGCCTGAATGATTCGCCATATGAAATGAATTTCAAATGACAAACATTTGAAATAAATTATCCGCAGCATTATTTATGAAAATTATATTATCAACAGCAGGATTTTCCCAATGCTTTTTGTACATATTGTCTCACACTGAACGATGAGGGCTCTATATTCATCTTGCTCTATACGCCGTTTTCGGAGTATAAACCTGTGCTCGGTTTTCCGACGTTGTGTTTAGTCCAATATACCCTGTCCATGCGCAATACATATATCTTTCGGCGAAACTGAGTCAATTTCTTCTCATTTTAGTGGTTCCAAAACTGATTCCACAGTGTGCATCAATTCTTATGTAATACATAATCAACTGTCTTGATTCAACCTTCTTTCTTTCATTACGTACTGAAATGACCAGAACACAAGCTTATCTTAAAACTAAGGTCTTATTTGCATGAAACGGAAAAATGAAATGGAAACTACCGTGTAAAGAAAAGGTGTAAAGAAATGTTCACGGTTTTATTTGATATATTTTTTTTCAACATTTCCAAATAGTACTAAAATTAATTAAACAGAACTGTTAGTAGGGTATCTAAGAGGGGTATCCGTGCATCCCCCAGGACTAAAGGAAATCAGCTTTTTATCTTCTTTATAATGTACTTTAAGATATTCAAGATATTAACAAGAAAAAAAGTGGCCTATCTCATGGTGAATATCAAGATGACATTAAAGGTGATGAAATTGGCTTTTATTAATTTTCTTTGTGGGGCCTGTTGTACTCTTTTGAAATCTTAACCTATACAGTTTTGTATGATTATTAGATTTCATTGGAACTTGATCGTCGTATTTAAAATTATGTTCCGCACATTTTCATGTCAACCAAAAGTATGTACCTTACTGACCGTTGCCATGCCAACCGTCTGTTTCAATACAAACCAACATTGTTTTGATTAGTTTTTTAAAAATATTTTCGGGTGAAAATTGATTCGGCTTTTAAACTTTAGTTTTAAGATTTAGACAGAAGCGAGATATCGTACGTCTCTTTGGTGTGTATAAACATCATTTTTGCACTTTTCTTCAGTCAGACAAGTTTGCCGTTTCAATTGGCGTGCCACTACAGTACTCTCTTATTGTAATGGCAAACACAATTCTTGTTTATTACCATGAAGGGCAAACTGGCCTCTTCCCACAAAGGAATTTTTGATAATTCTCTTTCATGGTGAGCAGGGAGAATGCATGGGCATCTATAGATAAAGTTCAACCATGCAGGTCTGACACAAAGCCTATTGAAATTGCTTTGCATCTGTGAAAATATAGGTTAGTACGCCGTACCGTACTGTAGTACCACAGTAGTAGATATGAAAACACTGTTAAATGCGTGGGAAAAATCTTCATTAAAATGAAAAAAGTGACAATAATGTTTGATAATGATTTGGTTATATGGATGTGCTCATCACAACATGTCGCGAATTTCTTTATTTATGAACATTGTATTCACTGTTTTAGTCCGTCTCCTATCTCCTCTGTCTCCCTCTGCTCTGTTTTCTTCTTCTTTGTTAGTATTTCCTCCTTTGTTGCCGATACATATTTATATCTTACCCCTTTTTGGGTATAAGTTGCATGCATGCTATATTAAATGTTATGATACATCCAAGTGTAATTTGTTTTAACTGTTCTTGGTTGGAAACAAACAAGACATGCAACTTTAACTAAGTATTTAAAATTGATAGCTCTTCGTGCACTTTTCCTCAGTCAGACAGGTTTGCCGTCTAAATAAGCGTTCACTACAGTACTCTTTTATTATAATAGGGAGCACAATTCTTGTTTATTACCATGAAGGGAAAACCGGCCTCTTCCCACAAAGGAATTTTTGAAAATTCTCTTTCATGGTGAGCAGTGAGAATGCATGGGCATCTATAGATAAAGTTCAACCATGCAGGTCTGACACAAAGCCTATTGAAATTGCTTTGGATCTGTGAAAATATAGGTTAGTACGCCGTACCGTACTGTAGTACCACTGTAGTAGATATGAAAACACTGTTAACTGCGTGGGGAAAGCCTTCATTAAATCAAAAAAGTGACAATAAGGTTTGATAATGATTTGGTTATATGGCTGTGCTCATCAAAACATGTCGCGAATTTCTTTATTTATGAACATTGTATTCACTGTTTTAGTCCGTCTCCTATCTCCTCTGTCTCCCTCTGCTCTGTTTTCTTCTTCTTTGTTAGTGTTTCCTCCTTTGTTGCCGATACGTATTTATATCTTACCCCCTTTTTTGGGTATAAGTTGCATGCATCCTTTATTAAATGTTATGATACATCCAAGTGTAATTTGTTTTAACTGTTCTTTGTTGGAAACAAACAAAGCATGCAACTTTAACTAAGTATTTAAAATTGATAGCTCTTCGTGCACTTTTCCTCAGTCAGACAAGTTTCGCCGTCTAAATAAGCGTTCACTACAGTACTCTTTTATTGTAATAGGGAGCACAATTTTTGTTTATTACCATAAAGGGAAAACTGGCCTCTCCCCCTAAGGAATTTTTGAAAATTCTCTTTCATGGTGAGAAGGCATGGGCATTTATAGATAAAGTTCAATCAAGCAGGTCTGACACAAAGCCTATTGAAATTGCTTTACATCTGTAAAAAAAATATAGGTTAGTACGCGGGTTAACTTTATTTTTTTGACAAATCATAGAAGTTCGCGTTATCAAACAAGCGGTACCGTAGTGTGTTATTTAGATAAGGAAACACTTTTTTCATGATAACTGCACGGGAGAAATCTTCATTGTATGAAAAAGTGACAAAAAGGTTTGATAATGTTTTCCCTTGCTGCGAAATTTGGTTATATGGCTGTGCTCATAAAAAATGTTGCGAATTTCTGTATTTATGAGAATTGTATTCACTGTTTCAGTCTGTCTCCTACCCCCTCTCTCCCCTCTACTTTGCTTTCTTCTTCATTATTCGTGTTTCCTCCTTTGTTGTCGGTTCGTATTCATATCTTAACCTCTCTTTACTTTCCTAATCACCTTTATCAATGTACTAATTGTCAAAGTTTTAGCTGTAATACATGTTTTCCTTGCAATATGTTATGTATACATGTTTTCCTTGCAATATGTTGTGGTAAATATGCTATTTCTGCATGAAACCTCAGTATGTGCTCGGTTTCAATGAATCCTTTATATAGAAAGCACTTTATACTTGTACTTGTATTTATCTTTTTTTTTTTAAATCACTTGATAGTTACTCCCCTAGCTTCCTAGCTTGTGTTCCCTTCTGCATGCATGCTTTATATAATGTTATGATACATCCAGGTGAAACTTGCTTCAACTGTTCTTGGTTGGAAACAAACCAAACATGGAATTTTAACCAAGTATTTAAATGTTCTTGGTTGGAAACAAACAAAACATGGAATTTTAACCAAGTATTTAAAAATGATAGCTCTTCGTGCAATTTTTCCTCAGTCAGACAAGTTTGCCGTCTAAAAAAGCGTTCACTACAGTACTCTTTTATTTGTATTAGGAGGTGAAACCTGGCCCCTTCCAATTTAAAATACGCAAGTACATTGCTGGTAAAAACTTTTGGGTGCACCCTGTTTCTTCAAATGGGTTTCTACTCAATGTGTATTTCCCAAAGAATGACGTTGTCAGGCACTGGTAAATGTGCCATAAGTTTGGGTATAAGTTGCATGCATGTTCTTGGTTGGAAACAAACAAAACATGGAATTTTAACCAAGTATTTAAAATTGATAGCTCTTCGTGCAATTTTTCCTCAGTCAGACAAGTTTGCCGTCTAAAAAAGCGTCACTACAGTACTCTTTTATTGTAATAGGGAGCACAATTTTTGTTTATTACTATGAAGGGAAAACTGGCCTCTTCCCACAAAGGAATTTTTGAAAATTCTCTTTCATGGTGAGAAGGCATGGCCATTTATAGATAAAGTTCAATCATGCAGGTCTGACACAAAGCCTTTTGAAATTGCTTTACATCTGTAAAAAAAATATAGGTTAGTACGCGGGTTAACTTTAAGTTTTGACAAATCATAAAGTTCACGTTAAGAAACACGCGGTACCGTAGTGTGTAGATATGGAAACACTTTTCATGATAACTGCACGGGAGAAATCTTCATTGCATGAAAAAGTGACAAAAAAGTTTGATAATGTGATTTCGTTCTATGGCTGTTCTCATAAACACATGTCGCAAGTTTCTGTATTTATGAGAATTGTATTCACTGTTTCAGTCTGTCCCCTACCGCCTCTCTCTCTCTCCCTCGAATTTGTTTTCTTCTTCCTTATTCGTGTTTCCTCCTTTGCTGGCGCGATCTCTCTTTACTTTCCTAATCACTTTTATCAAACGATGTACTAATTGTCAATGTTTTAGATTTGGTAGACGTATCAAGCACTCTTAAAACAACATGCTGTAATATTGTATTTTTTTATAAATTAATGATTATGTGTATACCATTTTTTAAAAAGCATATTTCTCACATAACATTATATTATCATATAAGTGCAATAATAATGTAAGAATTCCTTTGTAAATATTTTGTATTTTTTCAGCATATTAGAATAAAATATTAGTAAAAATACTAATCCTTTCCAGGCGTTAGTAGGAGAATAACCCATACATCTTCAGTACCAGTGAGGGGTAGATGACCAATAAAAAGGTTGCCCACAGTATCTTCGAACTCACATGTTTTTAAATCATTTATCCGCCACTCATGAATGTTTTTCTTATCTATAATTTATTATTAATCTGAAAATTGATATTTCTTCCCAACTTACAATCAACATGAAAGGTCTATTAATGTGAAAAATCTCGAATGTCAAAACAATTATTTTTCCAAAGAGGTACAGTTTATTTAAATTGGAAATGAGATTTCCTGCTAAACCAACATATTTTCTTCTTATGTTTTTCAAAGTCCTTACAATAAAAAACGATCCTGAACCCCAAAATACATTTTCATGAAATGCATGGCCTTGGTTAACTCTGTATTACATTATTGACGGAAGATTAATATTAAATCCTTCAGATCGTTCATTATGAATTGTAAAGTTGATAGATTATTTTCCTTGGTGTGAAAAAGTATAAGGAGGTGAAACCTGGCCCCTTACAATTTAAAATACGCAAGTACATTGCTGGTAAAAACTTTTGGATGCACCCTGTTTCTTCAAATGGGTTTCTACTCAATGTGTATTTATTTCCCAAAGAATGACGTTGTCTAGGCACTGGTAAATGTGCCATAAATTTGGGTATGAGTTGCATGCATGCTTTATATAATGTTATGATACATCCAGGTTTAATTTGTTTTAACTGTTCTTGGTTGGAAACAATGAAAACATCCATCTTTAACTAAGTATTTAAAATTGATAAATCTTTGTGCACTTTTTCCTCAGTCAGACATGTTTGCCGTCTGAATTGGTATTACTCTTTTATTGTAATAGGGAGCACAATTTCTGTTTATTATCATGAAGGGAAAACTGGCCTCTTCCCACAAAGGAATTTTTGAAAATTCTCTTTCATGCTGAGAAGGCAAGGGCATTTATAGATATAGTTCAATCATGCAGGTCTGACACAAAGCCTATTGAAATTGCTTTGCATTTGTAAAAAAATATAGGTTAGTACGCAGGATTAATTTTAATTTTTTGACAAATCATAAAAGTTCGCGTTAACAAACAAGCTGTACCGTAGTGTGTTATCGTAGATATGGAAACACTTTTTCATGATTACTGCACGGGTGAAATCTCCATTGTATGAAAAAGTGACAAAAAGGTTTGATAATGTTTTTCCCTTGTTGCGAGATTTGGTTATATGGCCGTTCTCATAAAAACATGTCTAGAATTTCTGTATTTATGAAATTTTTTTCAATGTTCAGTCTGTCTCCTACCCTCTCTCTCTCTCTCTCTCTCTCTCTCTCGTTTTTGTTTTCTTATTCCTTATTCATGTTTCCTCCTTTGATGTCGGTTCGTATCTATATCTTACCCTCTCTTTACTTTCCTAATCACTTTGATCAAACAATGTACTAATTGTCAAAGTTGTAGATTTGCTACACGTGTCACGCACTCTTAAAACAGCATGTTGTAATATTGTAATATTTTTTATTAATGATTATGTCTATACATATTATAAAAAGCATCATATTTCTCACATGACATCATATTATCATATCAATGCAATAATAATGTAAGAATGTTTCAGAAGAGTTTTTACTCAATGTGTATTTCCTAAGCAATGACCTTGTCTAGGCACTGGTAAATACTCCATAAATTTAGTTATAAGTTGCATGCATTCTTTATATAATGTCTTGATATATTCAGGTGTAATTCGTTTTAATTGTGCTTGGTTTGCTACCAACAAAACATGCAACTCTAACAAAATATTTAAAATTGAGAGAAAAACAAATTATGCATTGGAAATGTACAAAGTAGTCTTAGCTAGGCTACCGACTCGCACATGCAATATAATTATTCAAAATTCAGAAGAGTTATATTTTGAAATGTCCATTCATTATTCTTGCTGAGAGGGTCAGGGATGTTGCTTAGACCTTCCAATTCAGCTCGACCACCATAAGCTGTTGTCAAATGTCGAGAGAAAGAAAATGCGAAACCATCGGCATTCCTTTTCCTTCGACAACAGGTCGTTTTGATTAGCTTATTCTTGTTTTCGGATTACTGTATTGCTACAATGTAATAGATTTCAATTTATACACTTTCCACAGAGAAAGGAAACTATCTTTTTGATAAAGAATGTTTGCGTCAAACTCACATGTGTGCCTGCTGTTTACACAGTACCTACTGTCAAGCAAAGAGGAGGGAAATGTGTAATCTCAATAGTCTAGAACTGTTTTGATGGTGATTAGGTGGACGCTTTGTATGAGGTTTAAGATATTCCTGACAAACAGTAATGCTACAAGCGATGGGACCTATTATATTTATCACCAGGGAACTTCTTACAACAACCCCCAAATACAATTATATTCATTTGCATGACATACAGGATGACTTGTAACAAAACAATGTGATAGGAAAGAAAAGTATAGCTATGGACGATTTGAAAAGTACTATAATAATAATATGTCCATTTTTTTTATAGCGCAGCTACTTTACAAATATACTCTACTGTACTTAACCCTCTTGTTACCACAATACTAAAATGTTATTCACTTTGTGAACAGTGTAATTGACATAGGTATTGAAAGGGTTAATATAAAGTATCACATAATTACCCCGGCTTTAGCCGAGCCGCCATGATAGGCGCTAAGGCATTCAAGGAATATCTTCCTACCGGGTACCCATTTACTTCACCTGGGTGGAGTGTATATGAATGTCTTGTCAAAGGACATTAGCGCCGCGGTGGGATTCTAACCGCGAACCAGGTGATCCACAGTCTGGTGACGTATCCACTAGACAGGCCAGTAGCCAGGGTTTCTAAAGGGGTGGGTCGTTTTTGGCAAAAGTGGACCTTTTGTCATAATCAATATGGACCTGCCGAACGCAGGTCCATGCTAGGGAGGTCCGGGGGCATGCTCCCCCCGGAAAATTTTAAAATCTAGATGCTTTCTGCTGCAATTAATTGAGGGGTTGTGAATGAAGATTTTGAACACACATTTTTGAAGTCGCAGAAACAAAATATTTAATGCATCGAGCCGTCACCGTTAGACCAACAGGTTAACGGTGTCAGGAAGCCTGGACTTTTGGACGGATTAGATACAACTCCAGTGTTGCCAACTCTACGTATTTATAAGTAGAATACGTATTTTGAGGGTCAACTACGTTCTACGTGCTCATTAATCAATAATGGGTTACTTCTACGTATTTCCAAGGTGTTATTTTGTTGGCAATTTTTTCTTCAAAAATGGCCCTAAAAATAAAACGCACCAAATAGCATCAAAATTTCAAAGACCCCCAGAACCCCGTGATGACAGGGGATCACCCCCTCTCGTGCTCTCCCCGCACTGCCAATCCGTCGATCCGGAGCTATGGCCACCTCTTTTAAAATCTTCTTACTTTTTCCAAATTGTTGGCAACACTGCAACTCACTACACCAGCTTTGATGCTGTACAACTGACAACTGTTATTCTGGTAACAAAGATTAAAGGTGTGTGTGTGTGTTTTTTTTTTTTCATGAAAAAGCGGACCTCAGCCCAAGAAGGGGGGTCGTCCGACCCCTCCGACCCCCCTCTGGCTACGGGCCTGCTAGACCTCGACACCTCTACGGTCCACGAAATATCTGCTGACCGTGGCTGCAAAAATACTGGAAGAATATGTTAAGTTACATTCTACTGAAACTTATTATTTAAACATGGTAAAAATAATTTACATGCAGTAAGAAAAAAAATTTGTAAACTCTGGGATCCTTCGTTTATACTTCGTTTTTCTATAATTAAAAAAAATAAATATGTAAAACTTCATGTATTTTTAAGCTACGTTTTGATAGTCTGAGTCTTTAAATTGACACAGTGAGTGAAAGATACAGTTGTAAGTATCAAGCATCATATATGAATAACTTTATTATACGCAAACCTGTACAATGTAGACATCTAATTACTAATTACTTCATTTAATGAAAATTTCACAAATCAAAGGTGTGCCCAAACATGAGTTACCATTTCCAACATTTTTATGTACTTTTTGAAAATCTTAGTATATTTAGTAATTACCTGAAGCTCTTTGAATGAAAGTTATAAGAACTTATCTCAGTCGTTCTTCTATCGTAGACCCTCGATCACAATAAAATATAGAACAATAGAAAAGACCTTGAACTGGATGGCATACAGAATTAAAACGCAGGAAACTAATCCGCAAGTACAGACCACGCATTGTATTTTAATAGTAACTGATAAATTGTATAAGTAAGCCTATTGAAAATCTATCTTGCAGTTTGGATGAATAACATCTATTCCCGGCTTTGGGAATTAACCAAGTGTGAAAAACTGGGCTACTGAATAAATGTCAACAATGGACATTGACGAAAAATATATCCAGCTTTTACGGGTAAAAATATTTGAAAAATATTTTCAAAAGTTCCCAGCGCTCGATATCGAATACTCACGAGTCACAAGAGGCATGACAACGCCCATTTTTGAAGTGGTGCTGGGTAGCCCCTCAGGCCTTTAATAATCACCCATATTACTTCAGTTGTGTAGCCTCTCCCTCTAATAATCACCCATATAGCTTTAGTTGTGTAGCCCCCCTTCTAATAATCACCCGCATTACTTAAGGTGTACATCATGTTATAATTTACGTAATTTAATAAAGTATAAATGCATAAAATACATGATATCAGAATCATGATGATATGAATAAGTATTCCGTGCACCATGCTCTTCAAGATATAATTCATAATTTTCATTAAAACCACATTGAAACCTTTAAAAAAAATCATTCAGATTAAGCAGAAGAAAACGAAAATACTTACACATGTGTGGGAGGGGAAGGGTGGGATGGGAGGGAAAGGGTGGGATGGGAGTTTCTGTGTGTGTGTGTGTGTGTGTTTGGGAAGGGGGGGGGGGGGTCTACAATATGTAAATTAGTACATAATACATTATCAACATACGCTGTGGCTTTATGTACATGGATATCTACATATGATATATGTAATACGCTAAGTCACACCCACACCCACACTGTCACCCCACACATCCACACTCCCCTAAGCAAACCAAGCACAAACATACACACCATTATCACCCTAAAACGCCTACCCACTGACACCCACACAGTTTATGCCGTATGAACCAAACACAATTAAATATGCAAGATCCGTGCAGTTATGACGTTTATATTCAAGGCTACAGAACAGGATTTATCTACAGAGGCTTTGCACTTCACATTGTCATACTTGATCTCGGTCCGAGTTACATTCTCAACTGATGGTATTGAATTGTCTGATTTTTGTTTCTATTCGCTTCTATTTTGATTCGTGAGGTAAATATCAATAACAATGATCATACTAGAAATCTAACTAAACATACATAAAAATTACCGAACTAAAGTGATTTTCAAGAGTGAACCTATGTTTGGCCTTTCATTACTTTTCATGATCTTTACTTTTTATTCATTATAGATCCTATGATAAGTTCCAGCGGTACATTGTTCCAAAATATTTGTCAAGATTAAGAAACAAATGCACACTAATTCTGCTTCGGACAACACACTGCTGTCTTACTGTGATGTGTCGTGATGATATGTAACAACTTATTCAGAATCAGATTTCTTTTCTAACGGTAAGGATTAAAATCAATTAATCTACACGAATGAATCGTTATTTAAAAGTTTTACACTATAGAGTATACTACAGCGCGTTCCAGAACCCCCTAAAACAACGGCTTATTGTGAAGAAACCATGTGATGTATGAATATAATTCCTTATTTTTCATGAAGTACAAGTAATATGCTTTCAAATGATACCATCATTGATGTTGGCAACATTCCATAATTTTTTTCACAGAGCAATATTGGGTTGAGATTGGCATTTAAAATTCCATTAGTGCCAAATTCTGTAAAATCCGTGAAAACGTCAGTAACACATGCGAACATGGGTAAGGGAAATGTAAACCTTAAAAGATATGATACACAAGATTCCCATCGTGTGATGATCATTCAATCAGAATTTTCACAAAATATGGACCAATGTCAATTGCCACTGGTGGCTGGGGCGTACACCCTTGGATTTCCCAAAGTCAATATCCATCAAATGAAAAAAGTGTAATGAAAAAGGTGAACATCATGACGTGGAAAATTGCCACAATCTTATTTTTTTTTTCTTACCTTATGTGCTCTTTATAACATAATTTATCATTTGATGACAGAAAATGGAAGTCGGCCCTTACTTAATTTTTTTAAATGAAAATATCACTTTGCTCTCTGCTTTGTTCTTTAAAGAAGTTGCAGTTTCGAACAATGCCAATTTTGATACCACGTGTGTAATCCCATTATACCCATATCTGTGAGCAGATACTCATAGGCCTTTCTTTATTTGACAAAAAAATCAATTATTAGGACTTTCCTCAGTATACCATTATTCTTGTGTTTTATAAAAACACAAACCAATCAACTGCTCTGAGTACCTTACAGACAAGTATCTTCACAGAGCGATCTCACGATCCGTACTCAATATCATCTTAATGTTTTGCATTGGTGAGCTCAAGATTTATGGTTGAGAAAGGGTAATGTGTTTAGGCTTACTTGGCTCATGAATATGAAATGAATGAATACGGCAAACAGTAAGCACGCAGCTGTCTTGCTGTTCAACCTTTGCCTTATTCCACGCCACAATGAATTGTTCTCTTTAGCTCTTTCCATTTCATACATTGTGTTTCTCTCTGCAACATCCAAGCATTTCAAAAGAAATTTCAGATATTCAATGCTTCGCGCTTCATTATGTTCATGATCGTTTTCGGTGTAGTTTTCAAACACCCAAATGGTGTCTTCTGGAATGCCAATCCTAGAATGAAGAAGTTCACGCTGAGTTTGGAAATCTTCCCCTTGTGATTCCTTGTTTGTAGCCACAATCATCATTTGTCGATCTGAATAAAAAAGGTTATCAAGATGTTGGTATAAGCACAGGCATACATTTATAACCATACATATAACCTAGATCCGAGAGATTACAATATAAGGAGAAATAGGGGCAACGGGGGGGCCTGTACAATCTAGTTCAGCCGAGATAAAAACCGCCCGGAACTTGGATTTGCATTTGTTATAATTATTCGTATTATTATGAATACCATAGTTTCAAATCAAGACTATCATTGTCTTTATCTTTGAACATATCCATTGTTTTATGTAAGCAGTTACCAGAAAAGCTATGGTTCCATTGATAACTTACCACTGGGGCCATATCCTGTAGTTGAAAAATGTTGAAGAAAGTTCTGCATGGCCTCCTGTCCAGCGGGACTATAACTGTAAATTAGAAAAAGGAAAAAAATGTAGAAAATCACTACACGCATCACTCATTATCTTGTATTTTTGACATAAGGACTTTCTGAAATGCTCTTTTGTTTCACTCATATCAATTTGTATCTGATATACAAAGGTAGCTTACATAAATACATATACGCCCTCTAACCCTTAATAAAGAAACCATCATAATTATAAAACAAGTCTTTGAAGGAATGTAAATATCTGCCTGCAATTAACTTAATGTTATGCGAGTATTCAAGGTAACAGATTATTATCGATATATCAAGGATTCTGATTGATCAACAATTAGGGTAAACTAAAAGATAAGGTACCTGAGACCCCAATAGGCACAAATGAAGGGAACCGTGTATGGTTAATAATACATCTGTCAGTAAAAAGTAAGGAATTTACAGTAATATCATTGCATATCAGTAATGTAGTCTTATGTAGTTATATTAAAATATATTCAAAGAATTTGTAAGTACATTTTTTCCACAAAGGGGTTTATAAAATACAAGCCGATATTTTCAATAGACTTCTTCACTTATGTTTCTTTCCTATGCCTGATCTTACCGAAATTATGATAGAACATCTATTTATTATATGTAATTATTTATTATATCCACTTTTCTTTTATGTAAACGCTTCTTAATGTCATTTTGTTTGATATTATGTCATATCAACTTTTGTATAATGAGAGTTTTGATTCATTTGTTATTTAACAAAAGACATATGTGGAATATAAACAAACCTTGAAACCATGAAGGACTTGGCGATATCGATGAAAGACTGAAATATTCAAAATGAGAATGGAGCATACAATTCTATCGACAAGATCAGTGGAATACAAAAGCTTTACCAAACATACCAAATGATAATCTTGAATGCAAAGAAGGAAAATAATTACCTGAAATCAGAGATTAAAACCGGGCAGTGCACCACTCTTCCGTTCGTTATCTTGTCATTACGATCAAGTCCACGTCTGCCACCTAAGGAAAGAAGATATAAAACCCAACTTTCATTAATAGAATTCCTTCACTGTAAAAAATAACTTAAAAAACTACAGTTTTTGTCTTGAAATTACAAATTTTTGCCGTTATTTCAATTTTACAGTTTTTCCTGTATAACAACACCATGTTTGTTGGTTTACCGGAAATCAGCATGTATTTACAATTGCCTGACATAAAACAATGTAAAAAAAACCCCCAACATTTTCTCATATTTTAACAAGTTACCCTGTTAAATAACAAATCTTTTCCATGGTTCCGTTTTAATTTACATAGATTTTCCCGTTAGAAATTAAAATTGCTACTATTTAACAAAAATATGACTGTATGCTAGCAGTTTCCTTGTTTTTACTACCCAAGTCTGTGAGAAAAACACAATCGCCCGTATTCTGAACTCCGGTTTAACTTAAACCGCGGTAATTGTTCTGTGGAAAAACGGGCATTCCCGGCATCCTGGCCGTCAGGAAATTTCCCTTGAAAAAACGATAATTTATTTTACAGTGTCTTTAAGTAGAGGACAAATCCTCATAGTTTTAAAGCTCTATAACTTCATACAAGTGAAAGCTAACCAACAATAATAATTTTTTTGAGAGGTTTGTTTCGTTTCAACATTAACAACATTTTACGGTATATGGTACTACTAACCAAGAAATGCTTAAGGTGCAAAAAAAAATCTTATCCTATGTTACTTACAGAATTGAGGTATCAAACTATCTTTTATCTGCTTCAGTGAATAGTCCTTCATTGGTCTATTGTCCAGGATGTGTATGTGGTCGGTAAGACAAACGGCGTCCCTAAACAAGGTTTTAGCACCCATAAAACTGTGATCAGCTTCAGCGGCAACAGTCTCGTATTCTCCTGTAAAAATATCAACCAAAATACGATCAAATTTTATTGTCATGCTCAAGCAAGTTTTGAAAACAGTAAAACTAATTATGATTTTGAAAATCCTGAAAAATGAACCACCTTCAGAGATTGATTGAAAATACAAATTTCCCAGTCACTGAAAAATAAATAATTATGGAAGAAAATTAAGGAAGAATGCTCTACCCTAACCCTCATTATTAAAGGCATAGCACCGTCCCTCTGAGCATCGAACATTAAATTTGGAACAGTACAATAGTCGTCAACAAGGTCAAACTTTCGATTATTATTTTTTAGAAAATGTAAAATTCTCGATTTTGTAGACATCAATCAGACAAGGATACTTTCTGTCTATTTCCTTGATACCTCAGTGGTCTTAAAATATTTTTTTCATTTTTCGATTTACTTACCCCTCATTGCAAAGTTGAGTGAATTAATGAAAGCGGATTTTCCAACCCCCGTAACTCCAAAAAGTCCAATATTGATCACAGTTGGCATTGTTTCCTCCGAATCTATTCCTGTATTTTGTCCAGGCCTATAGTTTTTCAGCTTTTCTCTTAGATCGTTCAGCTCTGTTTGGTCTTCATCGGGAAAGTGGAAAGCTAACGTAATACAATATTATAATTGCAGTCTTAGAAACTTGTACGGTACATTTTTTTTATAATAAACAGAACATGTATATTAAAATGATTTCCCTCTCTCTTTTATGTGACTACATAAAAAAAAAACCCATATTCAAAGCCCAACATCTTAAAAATTAAAATAGCCAAATGAAATCGCTGATGCGATAATGGGTGACTGAATAGTGGTCATTTTTAAAAACATGTCAAAGTCGTCTTCGCCCAAGTTTGGGATGAATGGTGTTCTGGAGTTACTTTCATTATTTATGAGTGCATTAAACTCGAATGGAGACCATTCAACCAACCTTGAAACTTGGGCAGAGGCAAACTAGACATGAATCAGGAAAAATGCTACATAAATTGTTAGCTATCCATTGTGGGATTTTACTTATCAGGGTGTCAAATTAAAGGAAGCACAATAGTATTGATTGTAACTATAATCAGTGTTGAATATAGGTTTCTTTTTTATTGACTCACACTCTCTATATCTCTATATTAATATATATATATATAAGGGGAAGTCATTATAACGGATTCAACTTTGGGAATGTTATTAATGTAATGTAGAGATTTTGTCTTACAAGAATGCTCATGGAAGGGCTCCTAACATTGCGTTTTAAAAACATACGTCTCGGTCACGGCGAACTTCTTTGAGTGAAAATCTAACCGATTCATAAATGTTTCCATGATCAAGAATCAAATATCACGCCTAAACGTTTCCCCAAGCTTATACTTACTGCCATCTTCATCTCTTGGCTGAGCATCATCGAAATCTTCCATCTTCTTCGAGAACATGCTAGATATGTGAGATTTACAAGCAGAAAATAAAATGACTATCCAATATCAGTGTTAGCTACAACATGCAACATACAAGTTCTACAAGTTTTCAACATGGCATGATTCTACCGGCTGCTTGTTTCTTTAAGCACATTCTCTCTAGCACGAGTGATATCATTCCCACACAAAGAAAGAAAACATATGTTCTTTGCTAACCTTTTCAACGGCTTGTCTTTGAGAACCATTCTTCCGCAACGAGCTTACCATAATAAGCATAACTATAAATATAGTATAAAGCTAGAAGGAACCAGGAAAACGATGTTTTCCTTTAAATGGTCATTAAATATGAACTGCACAAAATGATCGAAAAATTAAACAAAAACTTTTATGTGTATAAGGAATGCTATTTTATAGAAATGCATACTTTTCTAAATTCCAACTCTTGCTCCCTTAAAGCATTTAGCAGTAATTTGAACGCCAAAACATACGTGCTATGTTATGCAAACAAACGAAGTCCAAATTTTGAGCTATAATTAAAACGTTGCTATGTATTTCTTTAAACGTGTAAGCTACGAGTATTTATCAAATATAAAAGTGATTGAAGGAATTATTTCCAGGCTTTATATCAAAGCCATTTATAGATAAACAATACCGAAAATAAAGAGTACATTTTCAGCAAATTTATGTGCAGTCAACTAGTAACGTTAACGTTTTCAGTATTTATTATTCTGTTTCGTTGCAAGGGCACGCATAAATGCCCAAATCCAGAAACCCTTTCCATTACCCTTAGGGGAGCTTAACATTTTATTATAGGAGGGCATTGACAAAAATACTTATAAACTGAATAGCGATCATGTTAGCAGGCAGGTCAGCCACGAACCCTATTGGAATGACCTTTTAATTTAAAATATTTAGAAATAGGTAAATACAGTGGTGAAGCTTTGGATTTTGAATGAATCGTAAAGGTTCAAATAGCAGTATTCAAGTCGATGCAATTCGTGTCATTAGATAACATATACTGAATAACACTGAATGTTTAAAGACATTTATTGGGCCATGAAATTTGTTCAAAGATTGCAATTTTGTCTTGTCTAGTCTTTGTCCTATGATCTATGTACAACTGTGCTTAAAAATCAAAATTTCTATTGTCCGAGTATATGTGCCATTTTGGACGAGTATTATATATATATGATTATAATATATTGAATGGCCTTGAGTGGAATACAAGGATATATGAGCATATTTCATGAGTCGGCACGACGAGTGAAATATTTTCAAAGCGAGAGCGATATACCCTTGTGTCCCACGAAAGAAACCCCATTCAATATTATTCGTCTTACGTATATCATGAATATCTTGAGGCAATTACAAACACATCTGTTTGCCTGTCAGTCCCTCGATCTGTATTCAGGTTATTCATACAGCTACAAGTATGTAATCTGGGCCGAGCAATTGTGACATAAATTTCGAAAGAACGATCGATGAGAATTACGTTACGGTACCGTATTTCATCTGTCTTTGAAAGGAATTTCTGAGCTGACGAAAGATGTGGTATATAAAACAAATGTTGACTGCTTTTTTTTCGCGTCATGGTAAAAACCATGGCCCTCGGTGATCTTGCAAATGTGCTATGTCCCTCGACTGTCGTCTCGGGACATGAATTTCACCGTGCCCCTCAAAGCATGCAGTCAACATTTGTATAATATTGCGAGCGCAAATCAAGCGGACAAAAATATGTGTTTTTAATGCGCCGCTAAAATTGCTTACATAGGTAATAATTCAATTTATTTTATAATTGCATCTCGGTATGAAAATTGAAAGTGCTGAAATATAGGTCTATCTTATCTTCCAGCATGACATTATCTAACGACTGTGTTGATTTGGATTATATTAGTAAAAGTGCTCAGTTCACTGAAAGCAGCCGCATTACCCACACGGAATGCTGTAAAATGCAGCCAGCATTGCCATTTAAGTCGTCATTTTGCAGATCAGGGCGTAAAGCCCGAGCGGGAGACGTCACTTGCCTGCGCACCTCTTGACTCCGGTCGTTTCTCGTATGAAGAATTGTCTACTCTCTAAAAAGAGTTTGATAGAATAAGACCCAATTTGGGTAGAAAATGGAACTTGCAAGCTGCTTGGGTAGAAATGTACCCAATATTTGGTAAATTTTACCAATTTTGCGTACATTGTACTCAGTATTGGGTAAAATTTACCCAGCTCCTTTTATGGTGTAAAGGCTGAAAAACCTTTCATCATAGCAAACAGTACAACAATAAAACTTCACGTCTGAGTTTGTTTTTGTTTAAGACTAATTTCTCTGGTATATGCCACATTAATGTTCTCTTCTGTAAAATGAAAATTAAAGGGATACGCCACCAGGCGGCCGTGGGGATAGGCAGGATTGCGTAAGCCCCATTCACTCTTACAAAAAGTTTGTGCCTCGAACGCGTCCGTCGGACTAATGGGATTACATTTCGGACTGCACGAAGCCGACCAAATCTCGCACAAGAGCTAGTGCTTAAGCGAAGCGTGCATGTTGGGCGGCGAACAGTCTGTCCGAAGTTTGCGCCCGTAGGGGCAACGGCATGATCAGGTAATGATCACGGTGCCCCTCGCGGCATGAAAACCTCCACAATCTGCGGCTGAGTATCCCTTTAACAGCTATCGATGATGCCTTTGCAGCACAAGATACAGCCAAACTAAATAGACGGAGAATTATTTCCGTTCGTGATAATTCTTAGATTCATATCTAAAATGAATTCTGAACCTTACATGACATTCATCTTTGTTTTAAAATAGCAAAATTTGTCAGTGTATAGTGCATTGTTCACAAGTATCTCTTCAGTGAAGCTATTACATGTATGATACTTCCCACACTTTAATCCATTTAAGCCCTACTGCCACTTAACAAAGACTAATGCCAAGTATGAAGAACATGACCTGTTTAGTCAACGAAATGTTCATATCTAGAAAGGAAATATCTTTACCATGATATGTGAAACAAAAATTAGTTGTAGTGTTATGAAATAAAGAGTGCAATGATCAATTTATTCAAATCAGTAGTTAGAAAAAGTCGTATTATAATGTACACAAGTTACTAATACATATGCTATGTCATATTAGAGCAAATTCAATAACCCTTTTTCTTTGTTGTCAGAGACATCATAAAGATGCCACCCATATGAATCCTGGGTGCGCCAATTTTTAGTTTAGTATAGTTATGTACATAAAATGAATGGACGAAATGAACAAGCATTTTAGAGCGAAAAAGTTATTTTTCAAATAACTGGAATTTGTCAGCATGTGCACCTTGAGTAGATTTCCATTTTTAAATGCGGTATACGAATCGAAAGTACAATTAATCTTACTTAATCTTAATCTGAATATTGTTCTAATCTTACCTGTTATATTAATCTGATCACACCTGTTTATGTTATCCAAAGCCCACGAATATAGAGAAGAAAAACATGTGCAACTCCAGATCGCAAATTTGTGCACAATGCGCTAATAAACGTTCAACGAGATGTCATACGTACCATGTGCGGGGAAAAAGCACGCATTCTCCTTTTGTTAACTAGCCAACTGTGCCAATCAGGGTCAAAATTGAACATTGAAAAGACTTCGCACACAATGATTTGGTCATATATATATATCAGATTCATGAATCTTTCGTCACGAAAAACAAATATTGCAATCATTTTGAGATTTTATTTGAGGTTGATACATTTATTATGCTTACAGTTTTTTCTTCTTTGAATTCATATGTAAATAAAGATACATTAATGCCAAACTAAAACGATACGTATACATATATGTATAGTTATAACAAAGGGCAGAGTGTAACAGCTACTCTAAATAATAGTGGTGAGAAGTGGCTGTGGCCTGGCACACAATATGGTTAGCGCGTTGTAGGTAATGGGATAGGCACCAGCCCCGACGTTCGCGATGCTTAGCTGACTGGAGCATTGGGGAACTTCGATTGACTCGGCTGTAGATTCTCTTGCCGCACCAATGCCTTTATGCAGCAGAGTATTCTTGTTTCGTTAGAAATAGTTCATATCATGCAAAGAAAGTTTACAGCAAAAAATTTTTCTCTCTGTATGTGTTGGTTTCGTTTCCTTTTTAACATTCATTTGTAAACGGATATTGTAAACCATTTGAATGACAACTCAAGCAATATAAAAGTGGCTTAGTCCGAAAGGGTGGGTATCGTCGCGTCGCGTTGACGCGAACGCCACCATTCGTCCAACCCTCCCGGGTTTGACCGAAAGGGTGCGTTGGGAGCGTCGGGGCGCGTCGGGTCGCGGCGCGTTGACTGGAACGCCACCATATGTCCAAAGCACCCCCGGTTTTGCCGAAAGGGTGCGTTGACTTATTTTTATTGTCATTACCAGGGCGGATCCAGGATTTTGTAAAGGGGGGGGGGGGGGGAGGGGTAGAAATGCAGGGCTGTCATCAGGGGCTTACAACTTTGGAGGGATATCCGTATTTTAAATCGTAAAGGGGGGGGGGTTGGGAGTGGGGGTATCAGATTTTCATGGGGTTTACTATTACTCCCATAATTCTCTGACAAGCAACAAAAAGGGTTATCAGTTGTAAAAGCAGGGGGGGGGGGGGAACAAACTCAAGTATCATTTTAGACTATCCCTCTCCGTAATTTTCAGAACAGTCATGCCACTGTTAAGACAAAAATGGATAATACATTTCCTATCATGAGGCTATATTTGTGACCGATAAAATTTAGGAAAATATTTTGCCTATTAAACTTGGGTAATGCTTTGCCCAATCACAATCACCTTTCATCCGAGTTGGGAACCTTATTGCCTCAATGTTGGTTCGACACATGATTACCCTCATGTTAGGCCAATTTTACCTGGCATTTCTTAATGAACACTGAAGTCTAGAAACAGAATAACACTAACAAAAAACGCTTTTCATTCATTCAAATTGTATCATTTATTAATGCATTCGATTTTTTATTGTAGAACATATACCCTCTCCGGTTTTTCCTTTTTCTTTTTGATTTTTTCCCTCCACAGGGATTTTAGTGATTCTCAACTCACCATGATTTTTTTTGTAGTTCTTTACAAACTAATATCAAATATACATGTACATTGAAGTCAATGAACTGTCAAGTTAAAGAGGAAGTCCACCCCTATACTAGCCTTTTGACAAGGCCTCGTGACTTGGCTATTTTCCTCGTCATGCTGTGCCTGAGATGAGACTAGCCGGCGACGAAAAGAATCAACACGGCCCGGGCGACTTTAGTCGCGAGGCCTTTTGGAACCGGGGTTTCCAACCGGGGTTTCCATCGTCCGATATGAATTATTCACGAGTTGACATTCGTATGCTAACACGCCTACCGAGGATTATCGACCAATCACAACGGTATCTGCGGGGCTTGCTTTCCATGATTGATGTACTAGTAGCTTGCACGGGCCGCGCTAGCTCGAGATGAAGGCGAATTTGCATACCAAATGTATGCTGACGTCATGCGAAGATACGTTTGCTGATTGGCCCCTACCTATAAGGTAGCAGATCCTCGCTAGGAACAAAGGATAACATAAGAACTACAGGCCAGGTTCCAAAAGGCCCTCGGGACTCACGTCGCTCGATCGCGCGTTCACCGGGCTGAGCGGCTAGTCTTGTTATGCAGCCGCTACTAGCTTATTTGCCGAGAAAAATAGCCAAGTCACGAGGGCCTTGTCAAAAGGCTACCCCTATACCGACGCGGCTTCAAAAGAAGCAGGAAGACTAAAGAAACAGATCAACGAAAGCCCGAACAAAATCTGATAAGAAATAATAAAAAGTAATATATATCACGCAGAGGAGGTTTACGGTTCACCATGTGTTAGTCATGATAAGGACTGTTGGGATATTGAAATGAGGGTAGAAAATGATGAACAGGAGAGATTACTCACCGGATATACTCTCCACCGCCGAGACTCATCACCTCATCTACTCTTCTTCTTCCAGTCACCTTTTTTCATCTGGTTTACAGTCCTTCAGGACTTCACCCCCTCTCACGAAAGATAACTTCTTATCCCCCCTTTCACTTTTCTCTCATCTTGTTACTTTCTCGACTATCAATTTCTGATATTCTCCCCTTGTCTCATCATTTTCTACCCTCATTTCAATATCCCAACAGTCCTTATAAGTACTAACACATGGTGAACCGTAAAAAAATATATATCATATATGTATATATTATATATACATGTATATATATATATATGTATGTATGTTCGATTCCCGGCGGAGACATTTTTTCAGCCTTTGCAAAAATTTCAAAAAGGGAGGACAGCTCTGGGGAACTTTAATTGAGCTACGCAACGTTATTCTCGCAATTTCTTTCACATATGCATGTACATATATATATATAAATATAAGAACTGTTGTAAACCGGTTTATACAAAGAGTTAAATGTAAAAATTATCAGAAAATATATACATAAAATGTTTTACATTATACAAATTATATTCTTATCAATGTAAGTTACATATTCTAATTTTCGTAAATTCACTGTAAAAATCGTACATTTTACTGTAGGTTTTTGTCATTCTTATAAGACGATTTTAGCTCAGCCGTGCAATTTGGCTGTTCAAATTCATATTCCATGGACATGAATCAAATCTTAAAGCATTTCAAACTCACTTTTAAGTCCGTCAATATATGGATCATACACTTAATTCACAAAGCGTTCATTCAATTGCATGCCATTGCATTGTCAAATGATCAGACGATACCCCGTCCTTGCATTCATATTCATTGGAGCATCCGTTAGCATGTAAGGCATACCTTATTAATAATTTCAGCAATCGTGTTTTGTGATATCTTTCATCATCTTGTATTATCTTTGTGATATAAGATTTGTCATTCAATATGTTTTTTTGTGGTAAAATCGTATTGAAATATCACATCGTTTAGGCGATTAAATCAAATTCATATTATCGAAATATAGGACATGGGGAAAAAAGGTCTAATGTAATTTTGAGGATACCATACATTTTAGAAAAAAAATATGGAGTTGGCGCAAGCGAGTTTTGACATTGATAACTAAATGGACCTCTGTGCAGCCTACCACTAGGAGTTGCCCAAGCAAAACGGTACCAAAATATTTCATATCTAAAATTACTTCTTTAAACACTAGTCAACTAGAGGAGTGTGCACTCTGTCTGAATCGCTCTGTAATTTTGATATTTTGAAGATAGGAATGTATGGGTTAGCCGGACATTCGTTAATATATTCATATAAATTGATTCAAGAACAAATCAAAGCAAGCTATGATTAGGACAGAGTGACCTGTGGTAAGCCGCTGTGGCCATCCGCTGTGACCTCCTCCTTTGAAATAAAAATTCCAGTTATCCTTAATCCCGATAAGGCATGAACTTTCCGAATCTGTTCCTGTTTCATTTTGCTAACAAGGTTTTACTTCCGAAACAAAAATATCTAATTTCAGATCCGTCTGTGTTTTTTAACTACTGAAAAACTAAAAGATTAGGTGTCACTTTATTAAAGTGGTAAATATTTTCAGGAAAAAGCCTTAAAGTCAGAAAAAAGCACTTTCCTTCAATATTTCTTCCTTATGGTATAGTTTATATAATACGCATAGAAATAAAAGAAAGATTTGAAGAAAAAAAAATCCCACATCGATCTCTGGACTCAAATCTGAAATAGGCACTTGAATATGGAAAGGCTTCCTCTCTGTAGCTTTTCTTTGCCCAATGCCCATCAAACTGAAGAGGTTTTATTTGGTCAGTTTGTCCTTCTAGTTTATTTTAATAAACCACTGACCTGAAGCAGAGACTCATGCTCCCACCCCACTTATCAGTATATGGTTCACTGCAGTAGTTACTGATAGAGGCTGTTCCAAAGGCAATCAATACTATTCCTGTAAGTGTGTAATTAAAACAAACTCCACATTCTATCCTACATGGATGGATTCTTGACGCTTCTATCCAGGCTAGAAATCAGATTTCTTTCTCCTATATCCACGCATTCTCTCAGAAATTTAAGAAAATCAATGGATTTTGCGTCATTGTGTTCGTGATGGTCTAGAGTGTAGTTTTCAAACGCCCAAATGTTTTCTTCTCGAATATCGGTATGAGACGCAATACGTTCCATCATATCTTGCAATTTTCCTGTCCTCTGCAATTCTTCCCTTCTAAGAACCACAACCATCAAATCTTGACCTGGACGAAATAAATATAAATGAATGGTTAGGGGAGACCGGGGTGAAGTGGGACAAGAATCGTGATTAGACACTCTTTGCTTTGTAATTTCTAAAATATTCATTGTAGCCTCTCCGTTTTTACATGGTAAATAAAATCAATAGTGGACTACAAAACAAGTATTTGACACAATCCCTATGTTTTTAGTTTTTTAAATGCAAATAATCATTAAAACTGACTTACTTGAGCGGGATGAAGAGGGGCACCATGGAGGGGAACTGGGACAGTAATAGGGGTGAAGTGGGACAGCTGGGGAGAAATGGGACAAAACTCTTAAAAATGCTAAAGTCATCATTTTTTTGCGGGAAGTTGTCTAAAATAAGTGCTGGTAATGTTAAAGGGACTATGTCCCTTAAAAAAAAACTTGCTTAAGAGACACTTGTAAAGTTGACTTAAAGATTCATGCCTATTTAAAAAATGTTGGATGACATGATAGGCGTGTTGTAAATTTCAAACTATATTTCGACGGTTTTGGTCAAAAATGAATAATTGTTCATAACATTCATACATTTTTTTTTGTTACACAAGTTTGTCTGAGGGAGTATGAATAATTTGTAAAAATGAATTGACCAATATGAATTTTTACAATTTTATGTATAGACAAGATGTCCCAGTTCACCACGATAGTAGAAAAACAACAAATGCCTGCAAAATATTAGTGTTGGTATTTATCGCTAAAAATATTGCAAATTATAGGGTCATATAAGACTTATAAGCTGTATGCGGGCTGTTCACTATAGGGAAGTGGTAAACTTATGAAATATTCGACAATGAATGATGAAAAAATAGGAAAAAAGACAGTAAAAAAAAAAAAAAAGAAGTGAAAATTAAACCTACAAGCAAAGTCACATTACAGCTGTGTATGTATATATGAACATTAATATTTAAGACCTTCAGTAGGATTCAAACCAATTTATAAAAGGTTATTTTTTGAGTTAGAGGTGGTGTCCCAGTTCTCCCGTGTCTCAGTTCACCCCACTGTCCCTTACATGTCGTTTTTTCGAAGGTTTAAAATCTTGAAGCATCGAAATTCCGAAAATGAAATAGGGTTTATAAATCCGAAAATTGGAAAATTGGATACAGTTCGTAATTCCTAAAATGAAATAGGGTTCGTAATTCCCAAATAGAAATAGGGGTCACTATTCCGAAAATGAAATAAAACGCTGCGTACTCTCATAATGTAAACGAATGAAAAAGCACCACCAAAAGTGAAATTCCACTCTCACAAGTAGTTAAATGAGGGACAACCCTTTTTCGAGTGAAAAAAGAGTGGTCACTATTTCACTCAGGTCAGAATGAAACACCAATCCTTTTTAAAGAGTGAAAATTTTTATCACTCATGTGGACAGAGTGGAGATAATTCACTCCTTTCTGAGTAAATCATCAACTCAGTCTCAAGAGTAACGGGCACGGTTCGCCACGCCGGCTGACACAGCTATCTTGTCAGGATGCCCCCGTGCCTGGCCGAGCTCCACGTCCGTTTGGCCAAAATGTATGACCGCTGCTGATGGCAGGAGTTACCTGCACTCGACCATCACCAACCTTCGGCTACTGGATACCACCAGGCCTACCAGCAATCAATCATCTGTCGATGGCAATCGGTCACCTTTCTCGCCTCTTCACAGCAACAGACAATCGAACACCTTGATTTGAAGATTACTCACCAGCAATCCCTGTCTCTCAGATCATCAGTCCATTACTTATCTCAAGTAATTACTCTTTAGATTTGTTCGTTGCTTAAATGTGTAGCATCTTTAATCATTATCTCAGTGAGATGGCTATTCCGAAGCACACAATCCTACCACCTGTGGCCTGTACTACACAATATATGCAATTCAGAAATCATTGGCGTAATAGTTTGTAAACTAACACTTTCATTAAAACACCATAATCCCTACTGAATTATCAAATGTAACCACTGATTCTCGGCAAGACAACTTTATCAAGAAATATCCTATCAAAATAAGTCATGACAAACCCATATATCATTGCGAATATATGCGAATAATGCTAATTTTTCTGTCTGAAGCCCAACTATTACCGATTCGTTGTAATCTCTATTGGTTTCACGTTATAACCGATGTGCTGTTACTTATACCTATCCCTTACTACTGCATAGTGCTAAAATATTTAGCACTGGTTCGTTACAGTATTAACCACTCTTTTTCAAGAGTGGTGCATGTAGCTTTGTTCACAACAAAAAATGACACTAATAATGAATCTCAAGCGCCTTGTCATTGGTTTCCTTGCGTCACTCGTTGCTCACGAGCGAAAGTAATTCAGTCCGCATATGATATTGAGCGGAACGGGGGCTCACTCTGTCAGTGAGACGGCTGATGAAGGAATATCGGCATGCTCACCCAAAGGGAGTGCTTTACCACTCAATTAGGAGTGAAATTTTCTTCACTTTTAATGTAGATTGACAAATTCACTCGTTTACATTATAGAGAGTAATATTTTCGGAAATTCTTAATTTCCGGAAAACATGAACCCTATGTGTTGTCGGAATTATGAAACCTTTTCTAATTTTCGGAATTAACAATGGGTATTTTGTGTTTTGGAATTATGAACTAGTGGAAAACATAAATTAAAAAAACGAATACCTCACAGATGAATAACTGAACTGAACAGACATGCACATACAGTCATCGAATGTTTTGGTTTATGTCAACTCCAACTGTTGATGATATCTGCATTTTCCATATGATTGAAAATAGCTTTGGAGTTTAATAATTTTGAAATACGACGATCATTTAAAACGTTGAAATTGTTGAAAATGAGATTTTTAAATCCATCTAAAGTCCCCGAAACTGACTCCCCACGAGTCAGTTGCAGGGACATTTTAGAACTCTCTTTTCTATCTTTTCTTATGTAATTTTTTTCTGTCTTGTGATATGTTGGTCTAAAGGGCTGTCGGATAAGTTCGCTGTCAGTCTGGTGAACATTTTCTAAATTTCGGTCTCGTATGCTGTCGGTCTACTGGAATGACTCCCTTTTATCACCCACTCCGTCCGCTTCATTAACATGATTAACCAGTGTTGGAAAGCACATACAGAGTAGCTGTTCGATAGGTTGTCAACTTACCATAGTGAGCACGTATTTCACTGGAAAATGGTTTAAGAAAATCTAGCATAACATCAAGAGGACACCTGTAATGCCAGAAAAAAAGACAAAGAGAAAATGTAACAACAGCAATAATATTAGTAATACTAGTACCACTATACAGGTGGGCTGTGGGCTTTAGGGATTCATTTCTTAAGTTCATTTCCTGACTGTCAGGAAATGAACTTAAGAAATGAATCCCTAAAGCCCACCGCACGCTATACGATCGGTCTACGCTCCGATTTTGAAAGAAAATGTTATAGCATTAGATATAAACACTTAAACACATTAGATATGTTTAATTGGGGTTCAGAATAGTTACATAGATAGTAAAATCGAAATTAAGGCTATTACGAGCATTCCAGTCGGAGGAAAGGCCAAATTGGCTCCGAATCGTAGTGACGTCAGAGCAGTCATGCGATTGTCTACGATTTGAAACTGATTTGGCTCTTATCCCGGATATAAGGCTGACATCTCACCAAATTCCTATGTTGAGTATTCATATTATTGTTCAGAACCTGAATCAGCTATCTTTCACTGGTTAAACTGCCTATATTTAATGCTATTGCGATTATTTCCAAAAATCGGATCGTAGTCGATCGTATAGTGTGCGGTGGGCTTAAGACAATTGAAATAATTTACAATGTTCTGAAACTCATGAAAATGCAATCCTCAAGTTATTACACTTGTTCATCCGCGTGCATGCGCGTATTGTTGAGCCCGTGTGCGTACTAGAGGGTATTAATCATAGACCGGCATGGTAGTGGTTAAATTTCGTACATTTAGTTTATTAATACACATAACTTGTACAATTCTCTACATTTTAAAAGGATTTACAAGAGTTATGTAACAGAAACATGGTTGAATAACAAAGCTCCTGCATTGTTTGATACTGATTAATATTTTTTTCCGTTACAGAGGAGCGACATGCTGCATCAGGTACTATTTTCCACATATGTGAGAAAATTTACATTTACTTTCTTTATGATATATTCAATTTACTTCAATCCTATCAATTATGATATTATAATTACAAATTCTATTGTCCTCTACAGAAATTCGTTGGCATGGATTTGCCGACTTTAGAGGGAAGACCTGTCTCATTGGTAAGCCATTATATAGCGTACGCACGGAATTGGTATGGATGTACCCCCTACGCTCGATGGAAAGAGAGGGGCTATATGTGAGATTATTACCTTGCTTCAACGGGAGCCCGGATAGCTCAGTTGGTAGAGCACTGGCCATGTAATCCAGGGTTCGAATCCCGGTCGGGCATTGTAATTTTCTCACATTTACTTTCTTTATGATATATTTGCAATAGTTACTAATCCAAAAAACCGAAGTTCCTTCTAAAAAATATCCACATTTCGAAAGTTTACCCCAGAGAATATACCAAGTTTGAAGGACGACTTGAGCACGGAATCATGTGAAACTGTTTATTTGTGTGACAATGTAGATGAAGTTTATAAGATATTTTAAAGAAAATTCATTATTATTCAAACGAAAAAATTCCTTACGTTTAAAGGTAAAAAAAAACCAACGAAAAATACCCGAAGAAAACCACGGATCACATAATGAAATTTTAAATCAATTGTTAAAGGAAATAAACTTTATAAAATCAGTTTGAAAAGCCTTCGCGAATCAATATACATGTAGATAAATATAAACAGTACAGAAATAAGTTGACACACATTATTAAATCTAAACAAATGAACTTTTTGAATAAATTTGAAAATACTACTGTACAGGCAACTTGTCGGCAACATGAAAAACTATAAATGATGTACTTGGTAAATTGAAACAAATTAATCTTAATCAGAAGTATTTTAACGGTAATACAATTTATGATAAACCAGAAGATATAGTAAATGGATTTGATAATTATTTCGTCAAAATTGTAATTTTTTTAAAAAGGAAAACAGCGTAAGGAAAGGATGAAATTAGTAATTGTCTTCTTGAACTTATTATACCATTTATGACATATCCGATTATTCATATTTGTAATTTGTCATTGTCTACTGGTATATTTCCGTCAGATATGAAAATTGCAAAAGTTATGCCAGTGTATAAAAAGGATGATCATACAATAATTTCTAATTATACTCCAGTTTGTATTCTTTCGTCCTTTTTGAAAGTACTAGGACGTTTAATTTGTAATAGACTATCCTTTTTTATAATCGCATAATTTGTTGAATTATTCTCAGTATGGGTTTCGTAAACATTTCTCTACTGATATAGCGTTGATTGATTTATTTGATAAGATATCCGATTCCCTGTCCAAAAACCACGTTATTAATTAGAACATTTTGGTGTAAGGGGCAGCTTTCAATTGGTTTGACCTGTATTGTTCTCATTTAAAAGAAATACAAATTCGAGTTTCCTTACTTTTTGTGCTGGGTATATATAACAAATCATTGACGTAACATTTAGTAAACTAACACTTTCACTAAAAAAACATAATCCCTACTAAATTATCAAATGTAGCCACTGATTCTCGAAAACCAACTTTATCAAGAAATAATCTATCAAAAGGAGTCATAAAACATGCCAATTATGCTAATTATGCTAATTTTCCTGCTCCCTGAAGCCCAACAGTACCGATACGTTGTAATCTTTATTGATTTGCACGTTATAACCGATGTGCTGTCACTTATACATCACTACAGCATAGTGCTAAAATATTTAGCACTAGTTCGTTAGCGTATTAACCACTCTTTTTCAAGAGTGGTGCCTGTAGTTTTGTTCACAACAAAGAAATGACACTGACAATGAATTTCAAGCGGCTTGTCATCGGTTGCCTTGCGTCACTCGTTGCTCACGAGTGAAATAATTCAGTCTGCATAATTGAGCGGAACACGGGTTCACTCTGTCAGTGAGTGAGACGGTGGATGAATGAATATCGGCATGCTCACTCAAACGAGAGTGTTTTAACACTCCGTTAGGAGTGAAAGTTCGTTCACTCTTTATGTAGGGTGACATATTCACTCCTTTTCATTTAGAGAGTAGTGAAAGTTTGAGCAAAATCCGATAATAAATAAGAAAACTATGATTTTTTAAAGTTGTTATCAATCAAACACAAATTGGACACTCCGTGACGTATCTTACGGGTTCCTTTCCCATTTGCTCATTACATACATTTTCATAAACTTCATAAAATGGCCAAAAATAAAAGATAAAAATGGAATCGATTTATCAGAATTTAAACATCGAATTACAGAAATAATCCCATTCATTCGAAAGTCGCAACTAATCTCTTCTCTGTATAATAAATATAGCAAGAGCTCGAATTTTATTTGTGAAGAAGGGCGTTCGGATCTTGAATCTTGAATTTGTTGCACCCAAAAGTTTCATTGTCCAGGGTAATGGCATGGAGTAAAGGGAGTGTCAAAATAAAATGTTCAAAGACAAAACAGCTTATATGGCTTATTTCATTATCTGAATGCCCGAGATGATAAGATAAATATTTGAGGCCCCCCAAATAAATAGAAAGAAAGAAATTATTACACATCGTTGTATCACAAAATTGTATCATGTATTGTTTTCCTTGAGATGGCCCCCTTTGAATTATTTGGGGGATCTACCAAACAAGGGAGAAGTGGGATGGGTCTTGACGTATTCTTTTCTCGTTCATTTCTCCTACTCTCTTGCTTTTCTCATTTATTTTTTTCTCGCTTCATCTTTCGACTGAGGAATAACTATGACACCCGTGATCATTAAGTTTTTTTTACGCTTCATGCCCAAACATGGTACAACGTGGTTTGAATAAAACTTTCTTAAAATAAAGGTGTTCATTATTGCAAGTAGGGGTAAAATCCTCATAAATTTTGTAACTTTGAAAACATGTTATTTTATAGCGCAAACAAAAATGTAGCAATTGTCGCCGGCCGGCAAATTTTTGCTAGAGTGATTGTCTTCCAAAGAGCGCTTTACGGTCTGGCACTGAGCAATTGCCCGCCGAAGCAATTGCCTTCCTTAAATCCTTTTTTATGGGGGGGGGGGGGGGGGGGGGAGGGCGGAGCAATTGTCGGCGAAGAAATTGTCACAGGAGAAATTGTCGTCCGGGAGCATTTGTCGCCGGAGCATTTGTCGCCAAATCTAAAACAATTATCCATGGAGCCATTATCGGCTGAGCAAATTTAGGAGGAACAATTGTCTGCGGAGTAATTGTCAGTGGAGCAACTGTCGGGGAGCAATTGTCGCTTTTTAAGGCGCTGTCACACTCTAGCGTATAGAGCCAGCGTATGAGGAACGTATGGACTTTTTGGGCATACGCTGACATACGCTGAAACACGCTAGGGGTACGCTGGAATACGTTTGTAGTACGCCGGGGTACGTCGGTGTACGCTGATGTACGCTGACGGCCAAATTTTTTTTTGAAGATGCACAAAAATTTTCAGCGTATGCCGACGTATGAATTTTACGATTCTCATACGTTCCTCATACGCTGAACACGCTAGAGGTACGCTGAAGGTACGTTACTCATACGTCGAGTACGCTTCTCATACGTTGAAATTTAGTGGGTCAGGAAAACTAGCGTTAGAGGAGCGTATAGTGAACGTGTGTCTGACGTGTGTCTAACGAATGGCTAACGTTATGATGGTAGTTCTAACGACAGTCTAACGTACTCAACTTATGCCTAACGTGTTCTGAGCGTACAGCCAACTTATCCCATGCGTATTACATGCGTATTTGCAGCGCATGGGGGTATATAAAGTCTCACATTTCCAAATCTGTATCAGTTGTATCTGTATCGCTGTGTACGCTCCTCATACGTTAGGCTGACGTTCCGCATATGTTTCTCAAACGTCCAACTCAAATGCACATCACATCACATACGCTCACATACGCTGACATACGCTATGCGTACGCTACTCATACGCTACTCATACGTTGACGGTATGCTAGGCTCACGTTACTCTAACGGTCATTAACCGAAAATCGACCTCATACGCGTATAAACAATTTTTGGAAATATTCGATACGTTCCTCATACGCTGGCTCTATACGCCAGAGTGTGACAGCGCCTTTACGGAACAGTTGTTACCTGGAGCATCACTAGTAGAATACGCGCCGAAGTTTACAAGTAGGGCCTGTATATAGGCAGTGAGTGTAAGTTGGAACGCTCACGCATGACTTATATGCATAAATGGGGTTCGACCGCCTCATATCATCCCCGTATGACACAAATCGGAGTGCCACCCCCTGGTTTAAGTACAGCGCAGTTTAACAGGCGATCACAGATTTGCATGATGAAGACAGTGTCCTCCTAGCTTTGTCATCTTACGTTAATACATTACAGACGAAAACAGGGCAGTGCACCACCATTCCTCCAGATATCTTTTCTCGATTGCGTCCACGCTTGCCATCTGCAATGAAAAAATAAGAAAAGAATTCATTGTATTATGTATGTTTCATTTTTTGCAATAAAAAATAATTCAGTTCATCTTTGTCTTTTACGATGTATAAGCCAATAAGATTTAACCCTATAGGCCTGAAGCTAAGAGACCCTATCATTCATACACATACACACACACACACACCCACCCACCCTCACACACATTGATTTGTGGGGAACATTATTGTTCTCTCATATTGTATTTTGTACCCCACAAGCATGACGGAATAAAGGTCATCATTGTGCTCTATTGTTCTCTGTACCCCACAACTGAATCTATGAAAGCCCCCACACACACGCACACACACAGGTTTACATGGCTTTACTTCCGAGGACAACTATTGTTCCTCTATTGTTACTCGTCCTCGGACAGTCGACGGAATAAGGCATAAATTCACTGTTCGACGTTCGAGGACTATTGTCCGCCTTCCGAGGACCATTGTTGTCATGATTTTTTTTTTGTTCTCTGTCCGAAAATGTCCTCGGACATAATGCTAAACAAACGCACACATATACACACCCACACACACACACATACATATATATATATATTATGTTGCAATTTGTGTGCAGTTCATGCCTTATTTTTTTCATAAAATGACTGCACTAAAGCATCTAATGTTCCTTTTCATTCCCCATGTTTGTGAAAATTCACCCAAGGGCTTAGTCCATGGTCAGCAGCTTGGTCATAAAAGCTGAATGGCTTCTTATTAAACTATCCACTCATTTAGGCAGAAATCAAGCATGTTTTCAATTTACTTGTTCTCTAGCATACATTATTGATTTTCTACGCATTAGCTGTCATATAAAAAAGAAAATTATGATTTTTTTTTGTGATGTTTTCCCTTTTTTCAATATGATCACGCTTAGTACCATAAAAACTGACTTGAATTTGCAATTCGTGTGTACAAATTAAATTTTGGTACCAGCATTTTCCATTGTTTTAATTCAATCATGCGTGAATTATGAATAATAAATTGTGCACCACATGAAAGAAGAAAAGCAGAGCTTTTTCATACATGTATATCACATCAAGGAAATTATTCATTATGATAGAAAATTTCTGCCATGAAATCCTGTTTCATTTTTCTGGATATTATATATATATATACAACATTATTTCCTACGTTAGGGGGGAATCCTAACAATGTGGTTTATTCCGTCACAATAGAAATTCGACGTTACGGGAAAGAAACCGTGCGTTAAGGGAATGCTATCAATAGGCTGAGATAAAAGGATTCCCCCTAACGCTGGAAAAAGAGTTAGGTATATATATATATATATATATATATATATATATTTATATAGTTTGTTCCTAGTGCTTTAGTCTCGCTACCACTGGTTTCACGCAACGGCGTTCATCAGGCGAATATATTGCTCTGCAGTACGCATTGAGCACTTTTTATGCTGAACTCGACAATGATATTATTATATATTTATATAGATATATAATATCTGGTAACTTAGTAGGACAGTTAACAATGCGGTTTATTCCGTCATAATAGCGCCCCGTACATTAGCGGGACAGTTTGGTACGCGGGAAGTTGCTTGGATACAAAAAAATTAGGCGCGAGAATTGAGATTTTGGTCGCAAGTGACGCCACAAAGAAAAATAAACAAAAAATTTGTGCGTAGTTTGAAAAGAAATTAAAAGCCATGATCAAAGCAGTAAGTATGACGCAACAAAGAGGCAAGACATGAATTGACGCGCAATTTTACAAAAACTATGTCTGCTGCGCAAAAAAAATAAATATATATATATATATATATATATGCGCAAAGCAGTAAGAGAAAGAGAGAGAGAGGGAGAAAAGGGGGGGGGGGGGGGAGAAGAGTAAAGTCCAATAAAGTCCAATCAATTAGAGTTCATACAATTAGAGTTCATTGGCTGATCTTGAATGAACGAAAATTGGCATTCATGCAAAACGGCTGGAAAGTTCCCAGAAGATTATCCTCTCCTCCATGGTCTTCCTCTGTCTCTCGTCCGCGCAGGTTCGCAGAACAGAAACTTTGACCTCCTTCGTCCTTCGATTGGCTAAGTTGAAGTGTCGAGCGACTGGCAACCCAGGAGTGTTGAGGCGTATGGATCGCAAGTGTTCTGTCACTCTATCCGCCAGTCTTCTTTTGGTTTCACCAATGTAGACCATACCGCAGACGGTGCAGGTCAGCCCATATATGACGTTACTGGTGACGCAGTTGTACTGTCCTCATGTACTCCAAGCGCCTTTGGGACCCAAGACGTCATCACAGCAAACAAGGGCGCAGGTCTTGCATCTAGGCCGTGAGCATTTCGTGGTCCCGGGAGAGGCGTCGTCATGGCACTCACGATTGCCTTGCAGTTTAGAGCGGACCAGGAAGTTCTTGAGATTCCTTTCTCTTCTGAAAGTGTCCGCTCCAAAGATGTTTTCCGTTGCTGGGTCGGACTCCAGAAGGTTAAGATTACCACGGATCGCACGGGCGATCCGTTCTGTCGTCCTGCTGTAGGTCAGCACAAGAGGGGTGCGAGAGCTTGCAGCATTGTGCCTCTTACTGAGAGCTTGTTGTTGGGTGATGGTAGAAACCTTTGCCTTGGCCTCTTCAATAATCTTGACGGGGTAACCTCTGTCGGTAAAGAAATCTACCATTTCGTCGACTCTGCTCTCGAATTGGTTGTCATCGCTGCAGATTCTTCTCAGCCTGAGAAACTTGGAGAAAGGGGTCGCCCTTTTACATGTAGGTGGATGACAGGAGTCAAATCTGAGGTATGAGTGTGAGTCTGTTGCCTTGTAATGCACATCGGTGGCTAGACGACGGCTTAGGATGCTCACAGAAACGTCCAAAAACTTAACACATTCATCAGAGATGTCCTTGGTGAATCTAAGTGAAGGGTGATAGCCGTTGCAGTGCTCGATGAAATTGTCCAAATCATCTCGAGACGAGGTGAAAATGCCGACGTAGTCGTCAATGTAGCGTTTGAGAAGGACAGGCTTGACATGCTGATAATTCTCCAACATGTCCTCCTCAACATGGCCGACGAAGAGACACGCGTAACTTGGCTCCATCTTCGTGCCCTTAGCCACTCCTTCTTCTGGGCATAGTACTCGTTGGCAAAATTAAAAGATGATAAGTTGAGCACAAATTCCGCCAAACGTAGCAGGGTAACATCGCTCGGTCTTTCTGGACAAGGGTATCTCTCGAGATGATGCTTCAAGGCTCGTAGACCGTCTGCGGTGGGGATGTTGGTATATAACGATGCAATGTCCATGGTGAGGAGTAGACGCTGTTCCTCATTACCAACAAACTCAAAGTCTTTGAAGAGTCGGATGGCGTCTGAAGTATCCTTGATGTAGGTGGGCAGCTTGGTGACTAGTGGGGAAAAGATGCCGTCTAAATATTTGCTGATGAGCTCCGTCGGACAGCTGATGGTGTAGACAATTGGACGTCCAAGGTTATTCGCCTTATGGATCTTGGGCAGGAGATAGAAAGTGGCACACTTACGGCTATCTTGGATAAGGTTAACAGCACTGGCAGGTAATTTCCCTTCCTTAATAAGTTCATTCACCGTTCTGGAGATGATGTCATGTTGATCTTGGGTAGGGTCGGCTTCTAATCTGGAGTAAAACTCATCATTCGACAACTGACGCATGGCCTCCTGCACATCCTGCGTCATGATCTATTGTTTGCTTGGTTGGTTTTTACTACAAAAGAGTCTCACAATAATTAGAGTATGAATAGGGCGCTTTTTTTAAAAAGCGCACTCCCTTTGATTGAATGTACTTACGCCATGTCCATTTTGTATAATACATGTATTCTGCTATCTCTAATGTCATTATATAACTTGTATATATATATATATCTAAGCAGAGAAACAATATCTTATATTCCACCTGAAGAATAAACTAAAGCGCTTGTGGAAAAATCATCTCTGCTCGTTCTGTGTATTTTCTATCCGTGTTACCTATTTATTATATATATATATATATATATATATATATATATATATATATATATATATATATATAATGATATTTCATAACCGCGTGTTGGAAAAGCATGAAGAGAGATACAATGAATGAATTCCAGAGAAGACATTGGTAATGCATTAAATTCTAACTTTTATATTTATTGTATATCAATCAAAAGAGACACAAGACTTTTTACATAAACCATTGATTGACTTGTTAATCTATTATGGTAAACATTTTCTCAAACGTATTATGTATTTATGTTCGATTTGCGAATTCATCGTTTTGAGGCAATTTAATGGTCTTTTCATCCTCCTTGTCCGATTGTCTCAAACTAATTTTAGTTCATGTATTCGGCACAAGAACTTGACGATTTAAAGAAAAAAAGAAACACTTCAATGTAAAACGTAAAATCTAAAATTTGACTGCATATATTCTCGAATTCATTCATGTCCGATGTTTATAATTACTGTTTGTAGGAATTTCTGGAGCTGTTATAATGACTTTGCTAGTCATTGCTAGTTGTATGTGTTAGGCCATTTTGGAAATATGTCTTTTATCAGTTTGATTTTATGATACTTACCAATCGTTGGCATAATATAATCTCGTATTTGCATCCGATCGAAGTCCATTATTCCTCTATTGTCCAAGACGTTTATCTGTTTTGTAATTTCTATGCATTGATTATCATATCTGGTTCCGGCAATGTGCATTGGTACCTCGCCAGCGACATTACTGTATAGACCTGTATGAAAAACCCCGCAAAGATTCAATCAGTTCAATATTAACACAGGCCTATGGAAATTAAGAAATTAACGAAGATAATACTCTCCTATACTGTACTATACATGTCACCAAACTAATTTTCTATTCCTTTCGATGCCCTAATTCTGCTTGAAGCAGTAGACATGAAAAAGAACACTGATGAACCCCCCATATTATTTAGGTTTGTTAATCTCTACAACTTTCTTTGAATAACACGTATTTAAAGTACAGTGGCACGTAACCCCCCCCCCCCCCAACTCTATGCGTCAATTGATAACGCAGTGACGCGGGTACTTTTGTCATCATCACCTTGATTAGCGTAGGCTTAAACGCAGTCGAAATATGCGCCGGGCATTATATTAGGGCCTATAGTCGGATGGGAAGCTTCCTTTTATTATATAAACTGATTTTAGCCAAAGTAACCATGGTAAAATACGAAATACAATACGGCCGCCATTGATGCTAAAGAAATACATGTATTTTAGTTGGAGAGCTGGATTATAGAAAGGATGATTCATGATATTAGGACTACGGGCTCAGCATGTTACGGCTCATTAAACCCTTTTGACCTCGTCCCCTGTAACATTTTGTATGATTATAAGATTTCATTGATACTTGGTAATTGTATTTACAATGATACTCCGAACATTTTGATAGCAACCAAACGTATGTACCTTAGTGGCTGTTGCCATGGCAACCGTCTATTTAACTCCAAACCAACATGGTTTTGAGAAGTTTTTGATAATTTGCCGTGAAAATTGATTCGGTTTTGTAAACTTTAGTTTTAATATGGGTTTGATACAACATTCAGACAGAAGATACATTATATCTCTATGGTGTATAAATATTTTGATAATGGTCTTCATATATAGCTCATCAGCAGAGTACCCTGCAGAGAATTATGAAAACCTCCTTTTTGGTGAAAATTTTAGATTTTTGTTATTTGTTAACAAATTGAGGCACATTAACAGCTACCCTTTAGGCCGTAGCTTTTTATCTCATAATCTTAATTCATCGAAACTTTAAGATTCCATTCAGAATGATACCCTCCATGATTGAAACCAATATAAAAATATATGTACCAATTTCCGTGCCATAGCAACCGTTATTCATATAAATTTCCTGTTTTACAATTTTTTGAAACAGAGATTGCTGTGAACGGCAGGAATTCGGAGTAAATGTCAGATAGCTAACCAGTCATTTATAGTATTTTTTGTATATCTAACAACGAAATTAGATCAGGCGTAACTTTCATCCTGTATTTGTATGTATATTTCTTTAGGAGATTATGTCACTACGTTTCTAATTGTTCCTAGCGATGTCCTTATTCTTCCTAACTGGAAACCCCCGATATTAATTTCTCATGTTGAAGGACATATGCTGAGAAGAGATATTTCTATGGAAATAATGCATTAATTTAGAGATATTCAACAAATTTATGAATAATACAATCTACCACTCTGATAAGAGGTTTTTTCATGTAATGTACCTTATGGCGATCGCACATCATTGATAACAATGGAAGCACACACATGTAGGTTTAAATGGATAAAAGTAAATTCTGATTTCCCAAGAACTAAATATCATGTAACAAAGCCTTTTAAGGGTATTATGGGACCCCTAACAACTTCGACGCATGCTACGTGGAGTCTAGTTGCGGCCTACTCTCTAAATTTGAAAGACTTAAAATTTAAATCTTAATTGAGACTTACAATAATCTAAGTCTTTAAGACTTATTTTCCACGTTCTTTGATTAAATTTTTCTCTCGAGACCGCGAACAAAATCTCCTGTTTAAATCTTTTAAGGAGATTTAAGCTGTAAGCCAATCAGATTTACGATGATGCAACACGTGATCGAACATTCAAGCCAAGCGCGCGATCGACGACATCTTTCTTTTTGCGGTTGTGTGAATCTTGCACATAACTGCAACACAAAAGTGAGAGCCAGATGACACTATGAACACGATGACAAAGAGAGCGGACAAAATATACAGCTCCTCATTGTACCCTCCACAATTGCTCTGGTAGACAAAAGAACATCCCTTCATTACTATTATGTAAAATAAGCAGAACAGGTGAATATGCATGTGACACCTGTTCTACATATTTTACATAATAGCAATGAAGGGATGTTCTTTTGTCTACCAGGGCAATTGTGGAAGGTACAATGAGGAGCTGTATATTTTGTCCGCTTCTTTGTTCGCCATGTTCATAGTGTGATTACTGTTTATCAGATAAGTCGGATCGACATTGCCGTGTATACACTTTTCGTTGGATCAACCATACACCTTAATAAGGCCGGTCTCTATTTCTGCATTTGACACTTGCAATTATTATGATATTATGTTTGAATGTCATTTAATGTGTTTGTTATGGAGCTGCACTCAAATAAATTAATGTTTGCCGGAATAAATTGCACATTTTGAGTCTATGTTGTTGTTTTTCTCCAGTCCCACTTCCTCTGAAAATTTAAATCTCCAAAAGATTTATCTGTTAATAAACCTTAAAAAGATTTAAAGGTAAAACTGAAAAGATTTAAATTTTAAATCTAAAAGACTTATGTTTTAAGTCTTTTGTGGTTTTAAAATTTTAAGTCTTAATAAAGACTTATTTTAAATCCCAAAGGTTTCGTCACTAATATCAGTCTCTGTTAGATTTAAAAGTAAGTCTTTAAGATTTAAATATAATACTTTCAAATTTAGAGAGTAAGCCCGATTGTACAGTAGCCCAGATTCTAGACGATATACGTGAATGTAGGTCGAGATGAGGTCTTGACTAATCCATATAGCCTAGGCTAACTAACTTGAGTGTCAGTCGATCAAGCGCAAAATTCATCTCTGTTTGATTCTCCCATGCATACGTTTATGTATAACTGCGCTGCGATTTCAATTTAACACGAAAAATGCTTAAGCAAATTTGGGGTTCAGTTGCGTTGCTTGACACGGCTAGTCTGACTTGACTGATTACGTCACAGAGGCCCGTATTTGAACTCCGGTTTAACTTAAACCCCAGTCTACGTGTGGTTTACACCCAGTCTAAAACTGCCTTTTAAACCGGAGTTTAAGAAAATCATATTCTGAACAGATAAATCCTACCTGATTTTATTATTTGCTAAATAAGTTGATGTATCTACCTATTATGCTAGTTGAACCAAACTACGCCACCACCGAGAAATTTAAAAGTCACATTCGCGCACGCCCCACGCCGCTATACCGCCTTCCCATAGTCACCTGCGTGAGCGCACGCCCGCCATCTTCCTCTAACGAGCTGCCAGAGACAACGCTTAAGACATGTTGCTGGGCAAGGAGATGGGACGGTGGGAGGGACATAGGTAGATACATCAACTTATTTAGCAAATAATAAAATCTGGTAGGATTTTACTGATTTACTACAATAAATTGATGTATCTACCTATTATGCTAGACCAGCACAGATAAAAATCCAGGGTGGCATGTCCCAAGGGAAGGAGGCTAACGCGGGGTAACAACAGAAGCTGCCGCCCTCAGTGACGAAGTTGCAAACCGCGCTTCTGCAGAAGGAATGTCCTTCAGATATAAAGAAGTAAAAGAATTGGGAGACCGCCAAAAAGCGACCCACAAAATCTCTTCTAGGGCAATACCCTGAAAAAAGCGCCCAAGAAGTGCTAATGCTTCTGGTATCATGCGCTCTAGGCTTACTATCCGAGAGAAGGGCCTCAGGACCAGCGGCCTGGATGGCCTCAACAATCCATCTAGAAATGGATTCTTTAGAAGCAGGAGAGAAAGGTTCGCGAGTAATAAGGAAAAGTTGCTCGTCCGAGCGGCAATCTTTGGTCTTGTCTAAGTACCATTTTAGCGCCCTCACCGGGCACCAAACCTTGTCCTCCTTGACTGAGGAGAAGTCTGACAGAGGACTGAGAAATACCTCAACCGGACCGGAGGAAGCCGTCTGATTTTTGGCTACAAAGGACGGCTTAGTGATGAGACGAACACCTTGTCTTTCCCAAAGGATGCGACCGGGAGAGGTGCAAAGAGCATGAAGAGAACTTCTTCTCTGCCCTGAAGCTATGGTCATAAGAAAAATGGTCTTGACAGTTACCTGATGGAGAGAAGCCTTGCTCATAGGTTCAAAGGGAGGCTTAGATAACGCATCCAAAACTTCAGGTAGGCTCCACGTAGGAGACAACTTAGGATTTGCTGGTCGTTGTAAGAAGAACGATCTCAGCAATCCAGCAAGTAGATGGGAATTAGAAACTCCCGAGCCGTCTGAAAAGCCAACGTGAGTAGCGGCGATGGCAGATCGATATCCACGGATAGTGGAAAACGATGTACCCTTATCAAAAAGGGAGATCTGAAAATCTGCAATTGTGCCTACAGAAGCCTCACGGGGTGAAACCCCGAGATCTTCGCACCAAACTGAAAATGCCTCCAGGCGGGAGTTGTAAAGAGATCTCGTGGACTCTCTACGACTCTGAATTATAAACTGAGAGGCTCTCTCGGAGAGACCCGAGGCCCTAGTGTCGCCCCGATAACTGCCAGGCGGTCAAGTGAAGAGACTCGGGCCGACCATGGAGGATCCCCGAAAGAGGCTGCGACACCAGGTCTGGCCTCAGAGGAAACGGAAACGGCTGCCCCTCCAGGAGGGACAGGAGTAGGGGAAACCAAGGCCTCCGCGGCCAGCGCAGGGCAATAAGCAGGACCCACGCTCGATCCTCCTTGAGGGAGAACAGTACCTCGGAAGACGGTGATTGAGAGCTGTCGCGAACAGATCGATCTCTAGCAGCGCCCACGCCGCAAGAAGAAGATCGAAAACCTTCTGATGGAGGGACCACTCGGAAGGGAACCGTGGTGTTGTCCGTAAGGATAAGAACGGAGCGCTCTACAATCATGTGCCTGAAATGGCGGAGCGATAACAAGGCCGCCCGCATCTCCAGCACATTCATATGGGGAATGGGATGAGACCAGTCCCCGAAATCACCTCGCCCCCACAATGGCCGCCCCAGCCTAGAAGCAACGCGTCCGTCGAGATGGATACTGACGGAAGAGGGACGCGGAGGGGTTTGCCCTGAGCAAGAAACGTCCTGTCTGCCCAGGGGGCGAGTAGACGTCTGATCTCCCTCGGTAATGGAATCCATACTCTGAGGGAGTCTACGCCCGGCGAGAACTACTTCAAGAGGTCTGCAGTCCGGTAAAACATCCACTAGGCTCGAGAGGTAGCCTAGAAATTGAAGCCAGCGCTTGACCCGTACTCTGTGCAATAAGCGCAAGGACCGGGCGACTGACGTAATCGTTCGAATTTTGTCGCGGCTTGGGCGAGCGACCTGATTCAGGATATCTATCTCCGCACCTAAGTACACTGGGGTACGGGTGGGAGACAGTTCCGATTTCCCCCAGTTGATTAGAAACCCTAGCTCCTGAGTAGTCTGGAGGTACAACTGGTCTCGGAGCACCGACTCTGAATGTGCTACCAGAAGCCAATCGTCCAGGTAGACAAAAAGTCGGAGACCGCGCTTCCTTAGGAAGGCGGCTAGAGTCGATACTACCCGGGTGAAAATGGGGGGAGCTGGTTTCAGCCCGAATGGAAGGGTGCGAAACCTGAAGTTTTTAAAGTTTGCTGGCACCAGCTTAGAGAGAAGTAAATTTATTTTCGTAAAGAGGAACATCTTCTTTTTCTTTTTATTTGGATGTAGAATCGAAGTCAGATCTAACGTTATACCGGCAGTATTCATGGCAAGCGCTGTCACTGTCGCAGAACTGTGCAACAATATTTCGCCCTCGCACGGGAATTAAGACAGCTCTTTACACCCGGGGGCGATATTTTTTTTCGGAGGATGGGAAAGTCACTAGAGGAAAATCGGCGCTCCTGATTGGCTTTCGTTTTGTTGAAATGCAAAGTACAGTGAGTCTATTCAAGCACATGCACAGTATAGGCCTACAGTATACAACAATATACGCAGTGCATTGAGATATCGCACTACTCCCAAGACATGGGCACGCAATCGTGTGGTGTGTGTGTGTGTGTGTGTGCGTGTTTAGTGTGTCTGCTCGTTGTTGTTGACCACGTGGCTGCTATGTGTATGTACACTACATGTACAATGTAGTAATTGAGTCTGCAGCTAACTAGTATGCTATGAAAATCGAGCGTGTTTCAGCCTGATCGAAGGGGAAATGATAGTATCAGAAGAAAGAGAGAGAGAGAGAGAGAGAGAGGACCTTGCAAATGGTAGCTCAGTTTGACATCACAGATATTTCGGAATGAGACTTAATTTTCCATGGTAATATTCAAATGAAAAGAATAAAATTAGTCTGATTTTCCCCGAAAAAGATCAGTCATTTCTTATACCTTATCTCCTTCTTTCAAAATGTATCTGATATTCTACATTATTTCTCTTGTGGAAGGATCTCTTTTTTACTCTTCTGAGCCCCCATCCCCTTGCTTGGCTTAATTTCAATCCCTCAATATCCACATGATTAGGGCCGTTCTTATTATACTACCCCTCACCTCTCTCTTTCTCTGTCATCTTTCCTTCTTGATCTCACTTACACTTTCCCCTATCCCTTAGTCTTTCTTTTATCAAATGTGCCCTCGTTCTCTCTCTCTTGATCTGTCGATCTCGATCTGTCGATCTCTCTGTCTCTCTCCTCGCCCGCTCTCTTTCTCTCTAACATTTTACCCTCCCCGTTCTTCTATGAAGTTCAAACATTGTCGAAATGAGGAAAAAACAAGATCATTTGATCTCCCCGCCCGTGCATGACTTGTTTAACTTCTGGGACAAGAACAAAGTACCAGGCATTTCGACCCCATAGCCATTTGTTTTGAAAATCTTGACCCAGATTGAACGACCTCCCAGTCACCTCTGGCCTGGATGCATGTTGCGTATATGTACTGTGTGTAGCTAAAGCTGTATTCAATACTGTGCATGTGCTTGACTCGACTCACTGTACTTTGCATTTTAACAAAGTGACTGAATCACACCTATCTCTCGAGATTGTAAGCCAATCACGAGCGTCAATTTTCCTCCCATCCTCCGTAAAAAATATCGCCACCCGGAGGCGCGTTTCCGTTTTACACCTTTGCCTAGGCATTTTTTCGATTAATCGCTTCGAACGTGCTGGCTTCAAAGTCTAGGTTTCAGCTCGCTGCATGCATGCGCTATGCTCGAGCTTGCTCTGCACGCGCGGAGTATGAAATCGAAATATACACGAGGGAACCTCATCAGCGTGAAAGGAAAAAAAAACAAAGAAGACGGCCCTTTCACGCTTCCTTCTGTTTTGCTTTTCCTTTCATCCCCCTTGTCCCTCTTACGTATTTCTTTGCTTTTATCTTTCCTTATATATTTCTTTTAGCTTGTTCGCGCACAAGATGAAGTGTAGTTACTGTACAGTAGTGCATATCTTTGCTGTCTGCATCGCTTTGCTGTCTGTGCAGATGCTGTGCATGCCATAGACAGACCTCACTGCACTGGGGGGAACATTAAGTGTGCGCTGACGACTTAGACTCTTTCACCAGCGCACTTCTTGGATTTTTTCGCGAAAATGCCTAGGCAACGGTGTAAAACGGAAATGCGCCCCCCGGAGCCGCGCGTTTACGTTTTACAACCTTGCCTAGGCAGATTTTTCCAAAATCGCAACGAAACGGCTTGAGCTCAACCCTACGCATTGCAGCAACCCTACACATACGTAGCGAGCGCATTACTTAACGTAGAGAGATCGAGACGCGGGTTCTTTGAATGAATTAATGTGCACGTTTTGTCGTTCATATCATTCGACGTCGGGTGTGTCAGCCCCCCATATGCCCCCTTAATGGCTGGACTAGACCATGCCACTGTTTTCTTGTCAGCCCCCCCCCCCCCCATATGCCCCCTTAATGGCTGGGCTAGACTATGCCACTGTTTTCTTGTCAGCCCCCCCATATGCCCCCTTAATGGCTGGGCTAGACTATGCCACTGTTTTCTTGTCAGCCCCCTCCCCCATATGCCCCCTTAATGGCTGGGCTAGACTATGCCACTGTTTTCTTGTCAGCCCCCCCTCATATGTTTTTATTGTGGACTTATGTTGGTATATATATATATATAAGAGCAAGACAGAAGAGAATAAACAAGAAGACATGACAAAATCAAAGTCATGTCTATTTACATCACACAGATCAGTGATTTACATATGCTTTAGTCATTCATTAATACTTTGATTACATAATCAGTATTTGTGATATAGTGCTCACTCGCCACAAGCTTTATATGCTTTTTGAGTTATTGCCTTCCATTATATTTTGACTCAAACTTGATATTTTTGTGTGCATTTTTGGGGGGTAAATAAATGTCATTTTGAACTGAACTGAACTGATGCCAACTGATTGTCAACCCTCCCCCCTTCCCCCTGCATAAATGTGAATGTGCCCTTGTTCGTTTATCTCATCCCCTCATCACGCTTCACGTCTGTCAAATACACACGTCTGTCAAATACACACGTCTGTGCTTCAATGCGTAGCTGCCTACATCAGTGTATGGAGTGTACATGTACAGGTGACAAAACGGAATATTATACGCATTCGATCCAACGCCACAGTCAGTACTTAGAGTGAGCTCGAGCCGTTTCGTTGCTATATTTGGAAAATATGCCTAGGCTAGGTTGTAAAACGTAAACGCGCAGCCGGGCCGGAGGCTAATTTTTTTCCCACGAACTTTTTGTCCCTGTCCTCCCCGGCGCATGCGCACCTGATCTAAATCAATTTCGCAATCATAGGGTTTATTCCGTAAGCGATATAATGACGGTTGCTCCCAGCGTCTTGCTGTGACGAGATGCGTTAGCCCTCGGACATTTAACCTGAGGTATGTGTGTTCGACTCTCAGTTTGGACATTACAAAAATAACGTCTTTTAGTTTTATTATTACTAAAAGTAGGATGAAACTTTGAAACCCATCCAACTCCAAGCATTGTAGGTCTAAAGGTCAAAGGTCATAGCTCATCAAATATACAAAAAAAAGTACGTAATGTTTCTTTAGAATGTAAGTCAAAGGTCAAAGGTCACAGCTCATTAAATATTCAAACATTTCTAATTATGTAGTTGAGAAAGTTTATTTTCAGATCTTCTCATGGGTCATTCAATAAAGTAGTAAACTTTCTATACACCCAATCCCCAGGTATTAGCAACTTCCTTGCCTAGTAATATAATAGTATAGTCTACTGAATGTAACTTGTTCTTAAGTATATAGGCCATTTGTATCCGGCGAGGGGATGCTACGCTTTGCGTTGCCCTTGTTTTTTATGAGTTGAAATAAACTTGAACTATAAGGATTTCTATCCGCGCCGCACTATTATTTCCTGTCATACAAAATGTGCAAAATAGTACATGGAATACAATAGTACATAATACTTTTGCATGGAGCTATTTCTAAATCAATTATATCACTCCAGTTATTCTATAGTCTTTAAAGCATAATGACATGTGCATACTTTCTTGTGTTGAGTTTTCATCCTGTACACATCCGATCAAAATACTTATGTATGTTAATGAAGTTCAATAACTAACATACAAATAAATATTTATCTGCATAAATCAAGCAGACCTGAGCCCTGTCCATACATTAATCGCACCTCCTATATTTTAAGTACGCAGAATCAATCGAAACTCTTTATTAGTCAGGGTCCTGGGCATTTATTCCATATTCGTAAATACAGTTGTATTCCGTTGCCTCATTCGTCGCTTTACTTACCGCTAAAAGCGCACTTAAGTGAATTGGCGAAAGCCGATTTTCCAACTCCGACAATGCCAAACAATCCAATATTTATCACTGGTGCATTCTCATCACCTTCCCCCAACTGTCTCGGGTTAGGTTTATGTTTCAGCCTATCTCTTAACTCTTCCAGCTCCTTTCTCATACTATTCCTCTCGGTTTCTCCGTCATCTGCAAAAGTATTAAAAGGCGAAAAAAGTAATCATAGGCAGTCTACAAAACGTCTCGTAAAAAATAAACGATTATGAAATCATTTAAGCATACTTATACACATTTTCAACTTTTTTTCATGTTCTCTGTTAAGTATCAATAATTGATTTCAACAATCATTTAATCCATAATCTTATAGCTCCTCACAATCCTATACCTCTCCCAAACACACATACTCAAACGCCCTATCCATAACATTGCAGATTATGTCTTTCTGCACACAATTCCAATTTTGACTGGAGCATCTCGAAAAGGATGCAAATTGCAATGCATTTCAGGAGGATTGACCTAAACTATTCCATTTTCAGAGAAGGGGGAGAGAAAAAAAAAGTTAACAGTTTATTTGGTTCATTTTTTTTTGCTCATCTCTTCCAACTAGTTGAGGATGTGTCACTGTCTCGAGCATGTCGAAAGGATGCACTGTACTACATGATGATATTTGTTTACATGTACATGTTTAATTGAAGAAATATAGGATTTCTCGGTCAAATTCGTAAGCTGGCCACACGAATTCATTTTATGTGCATTCAAATTCACCGATCCTGCGACCGTAGCTGTGTTGTATCATTCAAATTGGGTTTTTAGCATTCGATTTCATAAAACTGTCATTCGAAAACATTTTGTTTGCATTCGAATTAAAACGTGTTTCGTCTTTGGAGAATTTTCATTCAAATTAAAGCGAGACGATTCGCGATTACATAATAACGCCTTCCGTGAATTCAAATTCATTTCTTTGCATACAACTCCACACGCTTTGCAGACAAAATAAACACGTTAATCGTGTTAATCTCGCCCAATCTCCATATAAATCCGCTAGCTTCGTTCCGTGCTATATTCATTTTAAACTATACGGTATAGTGAGCAACAAACATTTCACTTGCTCCCACTAGGGTTGTATACCCACTATATCAACACTATTTAGCAACTGAACGATCATGTAGGGCCTATAATTTTTTTTATACCTAGTCACATCACCGACATGTAGAATTAGCAAAGTGTGTGGTGTGGGACATTACATGCAGGGACATCGCTTTATTTTCATGTTTGTTTATTTCTTCTTTTTTTTTTGTTGAAAATTTAATCGGCGGTCATGATCTCTTTTAGGCCATTTATATTTGTGTACATTATATGTAGTCTTTCTACCACAGTCATAATTACAATCACCATCCTAATCGTAGGGGGGGGGGGGGGGGCTGTCCCCCCTGACCCCGCCTGTTGATACTCATGACCCTTAGGTGGTATGCAAGGAGTTATTTCTTAAACACATCACCAGATATTGATAAAGAATAAAGTTTACTTTTGTTAGATGAGAAAAATGTGCATATATCATATGTTTGTAACGATAGGCGAATTTGAATGAAAAGTTTGTTATGTTGAATGACCAGGTGTGAAATTGAATGATCCGGACGTCCACTTTGCCAGCGTTGGCGAATTTTGAATGCAAACTGCGCATTTGTAACCGGTTGTTAAATTGAATGATACAAGTGCAAATTCCATTGACCAAAGAAGTAATTCAAATGGACGAAGTGCCATTTTGAATGACATTCTCAGGCCTACATCGGTATTTCGCGAATTGAATGACCCATGTATCAAAACGAATGAAAAGCTTAAGAAGTTGGCCGAGAAAACCTATATTAAAGCATTATTTTAATCAATAAATTTGGTTTTCTTTCAAATTCTTATTCCTCATACAAGACGTTGTTTATGGGGTCTTGTAAGTTTTAAGAGGAATACGAAATTCGAAGAAGAAAATATGTAAATGTTAGGGTTCCCCATTCCTCTATTGCATTCAATCTTTCCAACACTCTTCAGGCAAAAATGCGTATTGATGCAGATGATTTGTGCTCGAAAGACACCACCTGCAATGGTGATGGCAGATGTGGGGGGGGGGGGGGGGGGAGGAAGTGGCGTATCCAGCCATTGGGTCAAGCTGGCGTAGCTTCTTATTGAAGATCCAGGAACAAAATCAGTACAACTTGCTATGCTCTGTTTGCACATAAACGGAGTTGTCCCGACAGGTCTCTTGGGAGCATCCTGTCCCTCCCCTTTATCAATTTCTGGATACACTGTTGTGGTTGTGCACTACTGGGTATAGCGTTAACTCATTCAGTGCCGATGTCACATATATGTGACATAATTATAGACTTGTCATTTTCATTCACCAATTGCTCGCCCACAGGAAAGGTGTATGGTGGTTTATTTATATCACAATTTTGAGCATATAAAATCAAGCATTCTAAATATATGATTATAATTATATGCTACCATAGAAGTTTTCGGAGAAAATTGCAGATTTTTAAAAAGATATTACCTTATTTCAACATTAAACAATAGTAAACAAATGACAAACCAAACAATAATGGACCCCCCAAAAAAAGAAACTCAGATGTAATTTTCAATAATTCTGATGCATAACGTTGGGTAAAGAAATAATGTTTGGTATCATAAGAAATGGTAATAAATTTCCTACAAGTTTTGTACACAATATTTTGTGAAATAATAGTGGTTAATGAAGTGCAGACATTTGAAAAGTAAGCTTTGATTATATTTTGGTAAAATTTTGAAAAGAGCTAAATCCCCTGGCACAGTAATATCGTATCGTAATAGCGCCTTGAGCACCATATATGGTGGATATGAGCGCTATATAAATATCCAATATTAATATTATTATTATTAAGAGTTAAGGATCAATTATTGATACTTTAGAGAGAACATGCAGTTACTGCTTGATACTCGCTTTGATCAAATTCAACACCTAGGCATATTTACGCAAACCAATTTTTGAGTTTTACAAACGTAGCCAGTACTCCTCAAGCGTAAAATATTTTCAGTACTAAAAGTGTCATTCGATGAAACAGACCCTCACCCATAATTTGTAGAATCCGCTCCAAAACAGCAGAAGAATTGGCAAAACCAAAATAGGGGAAAAAGTAATATTAAACAGTCTTCTTGTCTCAATTTAATCCTTTCACATGTATAAGGTAAGTAATGTTTTTTTTATCTGGAATAGCACTTGAAGTGATAGGTTTACAATATCCAAATGTTGTGGGAATAAAAGGAAGGATAAATGCGTTGATTACTAACATAGTGACTGACAGTAGACTTCCATTAAAAAAGGATATAAATGCAAATAAACTTTTTTTTATTCTGATGACTCAATAAAATGCTTAGATTAAAAAAAGGACATGGAGAAGCAAAAATTGTGTCATCATGACAACATCATAAATTCTGCTTTTGATAGGAAATTTCTTAAGTTTGAATTTGCATGAACCCTATTTTCTACTCAAATTGACAAAACCAATTTAAATAACCCAGCAATCATTTTCAGACGGAAATAACAAATGAACAGTGGTGTTTTACCAGCATCCTTTGCATCAGCCGAAACTTGGTACACTGTAAAAAATAACTGTAGATTAACAGGTTTTAACCTGTTAATCTACAGTTACAAGTCAAAAAACCTGTTAATCTACAGTTATTTTTTACAGTGTACAAGCTGATTTTGAGAGTACTTTTTGAAAAGCCTGTTCCTCATTTACCCATAGCAGCATCGTTATGAATAAGTTATCACTGAAGAAAACATTATAATCTTTCCTATATCTGAAATAAATTTCAATTTCACATTTTACAACAAGCTACGAATGTTTGCTATGCTTTTTTGAAACTCACTGTATTGTGATTAATCGCATGAAATAAATTTGTACCAGACGTTTACACAAGCACACAAGTACTCTTTGTATGTTCGTATCACATAATTGTTTTCATTTACTGTGTTCACAATAATATTGAGATAATTATTATGGTAAATATATTTCATGGAATTCAATGATGGAAGGTAATTGTTTACATTTAGAGCACTTTAATGATTAAACAGAGTATTTTAAGCTTTTACCCGTTATTCGTCCCTTTTCTCTTTATGTGCCACATATTTTTCCTTGGCATTTTCCAGACTCGAGGGGAAAGCGGGGGGGGGGGGGGGGGGGGGGGGGTAAGGATGCTATTTACAGGAATTCAAAAGAAATAAAAGAAAGTAGGGTTTGTATGTTTACTATGCTGATGCAAATTACAAGTGCTGAACAATTGTTTCTGATTTGTCGATTTTTTTCTTCTGTATTTTCGGAAATATATAGTAAAATCTCGGTGTGCAATATTAAAATACCCTACCCATTGACCTCGCTACCCTTCTTGCTCGCTTTGCAACTTTACCCATTTCTTTAGGACACGTAAGCTGTTCACTCTTTTTAGACTTCATTGTAATATACCTGAAGTTTCGTTATCTGCTTCTTCTATAATTCCTATGTTTGCTAGCTCTGGTTCTAGTCCTGGATCTAGGTCTTCTGGGGTTGCCACCTCTCCACTTTCTATAAGACAATTGAAAATATCAATTTTCTTAAAGTTTCAAAGGGCAGCGTAATTAGATGGTGGGTTTACCAATTACTAAAGTATTTACAACTAGATCACTTAAGTGATTGTATGATGTAGAAGAGAAAAAGAGATTGGTTAAAATAAACATGACAGAATGCATTTAACCATTTTCCATTGTTATAATCAGCAAAAAGCTCACGTAAGCCCACAAAAGTCATCGGAAACATGATCTTGTGAAATATATATATCTCAATAGGAACGCTCGTTATTCTCCTTATTCGTCGTATTTTCTCTTCATGTGCCACACAGTTTCCTTGGCACTTTTCAAAATCCGAAAAAATAATAAAAAGCAGTGTTTGCATGTATACGATGCTGGTGAAAATTATAAAAATAAGTGCTCAAAAATCGATAATATATGTGTGTGCAATATTAACCCTACCCATTGACCTTGATATCCCTCTTGCTCTTTACAACTTTACTCATTTCTTTTCAACACCTAAGCTGGTCAGTATTTCTAGACTTCATCATACCTGAAGCTTCGTTATTTGCTACTTCTGTAAATCTTATGTTTGCTAGCTCTGGTTCTAGTCCTGTCTCTTGGTCTTCTGTGGTTGCTACCTCACCATTTTCTAGAAGGCAATTTGAAAATAGCCACCTTTTTGAAATTTTCAAGAAGCAGCCTAGACATATTAGATTGTGGCTATACCGATTACTAACGTATTTACAAACTAGATTACAGTAGTGAATGTATAATGTAGAAAAGAGACGAAGAGATCGGTTGAAATAAACATGAACGAATGCATTTCCCATTTTCTATTTTATTAATCAGTAATAAGCCAACATATAATATTGAAAAGACCGTTAGGAACATAATTTGTTATGTTATGTATAAATCAGTACATACGCACTGACGTATGAATAATAAATACTTGGACGAGGGCATATTGCACTATTCAACAATTTATCATAGTTTTTAGAGAAGAAGAAGAAAGAAAATGAAAAAAAGGATGAGGAAGAAGAAGAGAAATATGAAAGAAGAGGAAGAAGGTGAAAACTCATTACCATTTATTTCCTTTGATGGTTCTGTGGTATGCAGTGGAGTCTCCGTTCTAGATTCAGTCATATTATCTATACAGTGCGTATAAAATAGGAATTTAACATTGTGAATCACATCTTAACATTGTGGCGAGTAAATTCACAGTGTGAAATCGAACATCACCTTGTAAACACTATGTGGTAAACCACACTGTGGAGGTGTCCACATTGAAAAATCATCTTCACACTGGTAAATTCGAGCATTTTAACATTGTGAATCACATCTTCGCAGAGGCGACTATGTGAACACAGTGTGAACACACTGTTGGGACACTGTGTTCTTTCAGGCCCCCCAAAAAAGAGGTGGGGTGCTATTTACAGGAATCCAAAAGAAATAACAAAAGTAAGGTTTAAATGTATAAAATGCTGATGAAAATTATAAAATAAGTGCTGAAAAATCGATTCTGATTTGTTGATCAGCATTTTTTAATTCTATATTTTGAAAATATATAGCGAAATCTCGAGGTGTGCAATATTAACCCTACTCATTGATCTTGATACCCCTCTTGCTCTTTACCCAAGCATTTACTCATTTCTTTTCAACACCTAACCTGTTCAGTATTTCTTGAGTTCATTCAAATATAATACCTGAAGTTTCGTTATCTGCTACTTCTGTAGCTGGCTCTGGTTCTTGTCTTGCCTCTTGGTCTTCTGGGGTTGCTACCTCACCACTTTCTAGAAGACAATTTGAAAATATCCAGCTTGTTGAAAGTTTTAAAAAGCAACGTAGAAAAAAATCGATTGTTGGTATACCAATTACTAAAGTATTCACAAACTAGATTACGGAAGGGAATGCATGATGTAGAAAAGAGACGAAGAGATTGGTTGAAATAAACATGAAAGAATGCATTTTCCCACTCTCTATTTTCATAATCAGCAATAAGCCAATATTTGATATTGAACATATTGTTAGGAACATAATTTGTTATGCTATGTACATATCAGTAGATACACGCTCAAGTACGAATAGTGAATACGTGGACTAGGGCATATTTATAACAATTTATACTTATCAGAGAAGAAGAAGAAAGAAGAAGAAAATATAAAAAATAGAAAAAGAAGAGGAATAACAATAAGATGAAGAAGAAGAGGAAGAAAAAGGAATAAGAAGAGGAAGAAGGTGAAAAATCATTACCATTCATTCCCTTTGACGGTTCCGTGGTATGCGGTGGAGTCTCCGTTTTAGATTTTGTCATATCATCTATACAATGCGTGTAAAAAAAGGAATAACCAACCTGGGTAGCTTCTCATGAAACAATCATATTTAATGTGACCCTGAAAATTATTTCATGGTATGGTGAATTAAGTTTTCTATCTGGTCATACTTTATTCATAAATTTTAACCTTTCTTCCACATGTGACTGAGCAACAGAGTTTTTGTGTTCTAAAGTTTCGTCAAACTCTCATTTTACCACAGTGTTGCTGATGTAACGAATGTTCGGCAAGTCATATTCATGTTTTATTTTATTTGAAAATCTTTTTAAATCTGAAATCTGAAGTAATATTAAACAGTCTTCTTGTCTCAATTTAATCATTTGACATGTATAAGGTACGTAATGATTTTCATCTGGAATAGCACTTGAAGTGATAGGTTTACAATATCCAAATGTTGTGGGAATAAAAGGAAGGATAAATGCGTTGATTACTAACATAGTGACTGACAGTAGACTTCCATTAAAAAAGGATATAAATGCAAATAAACTTTTTTTTTATTCTGATGACTCAATAAAATGCTTAGATTAAAAAAAGGACATGGAGAAGCAAAAATTGTGTCATCATGACAACATCATAAATTCTGCTTTCGATAGGAACTTTCTTAAGTTTGAATTTGCATGAACCCTATTTTCTACTCACATTGACAAAACCAATTTAAATAACCCAACAATCATTTTCAGACGAAAATAACAATTGAATAGTGGGGTTTCACCAGCATCCTTTGCATCAGCCGAAACTTGGTACATTGTAAAAAATAACTGTATATTAGCAGGTTTTAACCTGTTCATCTACAGTTACAAGTCAAAAAACATGTTAATCTACAGTTATTTTTTTACAGGGTACAAGCTGATTTTGAGAGTACTTTTTGAAAAACCTGTTCCTCATTTACCCATAGCAGCATCATTATGAATAAGTTATCACTGAACAAAACATTATAATCTTTCCTATATCTCAAATAAATTTCAATTTCACATTTTACAAGAAGCTACGAATGTTTGCTATGCTTTTTTGAAACTCACTGTATTGTGATTAATTGCATGAAATAAATTTGTACCAGACGTTTACACAAGCACACAAGCACTCTTTGTATGTTCGTATCACATAATTGTTTTCATTTACTGTGTTCACAATAATATTGAGATAATATGGTAAATATATTTCATGGAATTCAACGATGGAAGGTAATTGTTTACATTTAGAGCACTTCAATGATTAAACAGAGTATTTTAAGGTTTTACCCGTTAATCGTTCCTTTTCTCTTTATGTGCCACATATCTTTCCTTGGCATTTTCCAGACTCGAGGGGAAAGCGGGGGGGGGGGTGGGGGGGGGGGGGGGGGGGATGCTATTTACAGGAATCCAAAATAAATAAAAGAAAGTATGGTTTGTATGTTTACTATGCTGATGCAAATCACAAGTGCTGAACAATTGTTTCTGATTTGTCGATTTTTTTCTTCTGTATTTTCGGAAATATATAGTAAAATCACGGTGTGCAATATTAAAATACCCTACCCATTGACCTCGATACCCTTCTTGCTCGCTTTGCAACTTTACCCATTTCTTTAGGACACGTAAGCTGTTCACTCTTTCTAGACTTCATTGTAATATACCTGAAGTTTCGTTATCTGCTTCTTCTATAATTCCTATGTTTGCTAGCTCTGGTTCTAGTCCTGGATCTAGGTCTTCTGGGGTTGCCACCTCTTCACTTTCTATAAGACAATTGAAAATATCAATTTTTTTTAAAGTTTCAAAGGGCAGCGTAATTAGATGGTGGGTTTACCAATTACTAAAGTATTTACAAACTAGATCACTTAAGTGATTGTATGATGTAGAAGAGAAAAAAAGATTGGTTGAAATAAACATGACAGAATGCATTTAACCATTTTCCATTGTTATAATCAGCAATAAGCTCACGTAAGCCCACAAAAGTCATCGGGAACATGATCTTGTGATATGTATATATCTCAATAGGAACGCTCGTTATTATCGTTATTTGCCGTATTTTCTCTTCATGTGCCACACAGTTTCTTGGCACTTTTTAAAATTCGAGGGGGAAGAGTGGGGTGCTATTTACTGGAATCCGAAAAAAAAATAAAAAGCAGTGTTTGCATGTATACGATGCTGGTGAAAATTATAAAAATAAGTGCTCAAAAATCGATAATATATGTGTGTGTAATATTAACTCTACCCATTGACCTTGATATCCCTCTTGCTCTTTGCAACTTTACTCATTTCTTTTCAACACCTAAGCTGGTCAGTATTTCTAGACTTCATCATACCTGAAGTTTCGTTATTTGCTACTTCTGTAAATCTTATGTTTGCTAGCTCTGGTTCTAGTCCTGTCTCTTGGTCTTCTATGGTTGCTACCTCACCACTTTCTAGAAGGCAATTTGAAAATAGCCACCTTTTTGAAATTTTCAAGAAGCAGCCTAGACAAATTAGATTGTGGCTATACCGATTACTAACGTATTTACAAACTAGATTACAGTAGTGAATGTATAATGTAGAAAAGAGACGAAGAGATCGGTTGAAATAAACATGAACGAATGCATTTTCCCATTTTCTATTTTATTAATCAGTAATAAGCCAACATATAATATTGAAACCACCGTTAGGAACATAATATGTTATGCTATGTATATATCAGTACATACGCACTGACGTATGAATAATAAATACTTGGACGAGGGCATATTGCACTATTCAACAATTTATCATCGTTTTTAGAGAAGAAGAAGAAAGAAAATGAAAAAAGGATGAGGAAGAAGAAGAGAAATATGAAGAAGAGGAAGAAGGTGAAAACTCATTACCATTTATTTCCTTTGATGGTTCTGTGGTATGCAGTGGAGTCTCCGTTCTAGATTCAGTCATATTATCTATACAGTGCGTATAAAATAGGAATAACCAACTTGGTGAACTTCTCATGAAACAATCATATCTAATGTGACCCTGGAAATTATTTCATGGTATGGTGAATTAAGAGTTTCATATGTGTTGAAACAAGGCCCAGTGAAAGGTTATAGGTTCATTAGATCACAATATCATAAAATGCTGAATATATTTCAGGTCTGTGAAGTTGTTTTGATATTCGTTATTCGATATTCGATATTCATTTGATATTCATTTGATATTCATTTGATATTCAAAATTGCCTAAAGTCGGATTTTTTTTTGACGTATACCTGGCGCCCACGGTCCCCGATCTAATGACATGATGACCTTGACCTTGACCCCTCAAGGTCACGGTCAAAAATGGCGCCAAAAATGAATACTAGCTTTTTGACGAACTGAAAGTGGCCCAAAATCCAAAATTTTTTCACCCCTGCCTGGCGCCGACGGTCCCCGATCTAATGACATGATGAGCTTGACCTTGATCCCTCAAGGTCACGGTCAAAAATGGCGCCAAAAATGAATACTAGCTTTTTGACGAACCGAAAGTGGCCCAAAATCCAACATTTTTTCACCCCTGCCTGGCGCCCACGGTCCCCGATCTAATGCCATGATGACCTTGACCTTGACCCCTCAAGGTCACGGTCAAAAATGGCGCCAAAAATGAATACTAGCTTTTTGACGAACTGAAAGTGGCCCAAAATCCAAAAATTTTTCACCCCTGCCTGGCGCCGACGGTCCCCGATCTAATGACATGATGACTTTGACATTGACCCTTCAAGGTCACGGTCAAAAATGGCGCCAAAAATGAATACTAGCTTTTTGACGAACTGAAAGTGGCCCAAAATCCAAATTTTTTTCACCCCTGCCTGGCGCCCACGGTCCCCGATCTAATGCCATGATGACCTTGACCTTGACCCCTCAAGGTCACGGTAAAAAATGGCGCCAAAAATGAATACTAGCTTTTTGACGAACCGAAAGTGGCCCAAAATCCAAAATTTTTTCACCCCTGCCTGGCGCCCACGGTCCCCGATCTAATGACATGATGACCTTGACCTTGACCCCTCAAGGTCACGGTCAAAAATGGCGCCAAAAATGAATACTAGCTTTTTGACAAACTGAAAGTGGCCCAAAATCCAAATTTTTTTCACCCCTGCCTGGCGCCCACGGTCCCCGATCTAATGCCATGATGACCTTCACCTTGACCCCTCAAGGTCACGGTCAAAAATGGCGCCAAAAATGAATACTAGCTTTTTGACGAACCGAAAGTGGCCCAAAATCCAAAATTTTTTCACCCCTGCCTGGCGCCCACGGTCCCCGATCTTGACCTTGACTCCTGCAGCTTCTCCGACATCGACTCACAGATCAAATCCCATATCATCATAAGCTGCCTCGACCCAGCCCTACGCCGTCGAGCACTGTCGAGCAGATGGAGAGCAGTGGAAACCAGGTACATGCGGATTATCGCTCATGCCCTGCTCGAGGACAAATGTGCAGCCATTGCCAAAAGCTAAGTCACTTTGCTAGGATCTGTCGTTCACGCCTCCCTAGATGACCACCTGCCTGACGTCAGCAACGCAACATAGACGTGACCAACATCGCAAAAAAACATCGCTCCGCATCAAATGATCGCTCGCGTTCCTCCTATCATGAACGTGACTATCCCCGCAATCGCTCTGATTATCGCGACCGGGACTATCGTGATCGTGATCGTAATTCTTCACTGGAACGTTGCAGACGTTTCTCTCGAGAATCACGTTTCCATTCTGCCTACAAAGATAAGCCACACTCTAAGATTTACAACTTATCACGTGTCAGCTCGGTGTCAGCTCGCCGTCATCGTCTGATAGTGACACCAACGTGTTTCACGTTCATGAATTAAGCAGTAAATATCGCCAACCCCAAGCTACCATCCGCGTTGGTGGTTGGTGGATACCGGCTCCCGCATCAATGTCCTGCGTGAAGCAGATTATCGCAAGCTCTCTGTCACCTCCAAGCTTCACCGATCCAACATCAAGCTGTTTGCTTACGGATCTCAATCACCTCTTCCTATCTTGGGAAAATTTCGCTCGCTCGTCAACACCGTCGATGACTTAAAACTCATCAAAGTTCAGTTTTATGTTGTCGCCGGCAACTCATATTCGACGTCGCTTCTCAGCTGTGAGACTGCAATAACCATAGGATTAGTGACTATGCACCAGTCAGTCAATAAACTTGATCATGTCTCCTATGATCAGGCTTCCCCCCGCACAAATAGTCACCATGATATCTTCGCTAAATATCCTACTCTAGTCGATGGCATCGGTAAACTAAAGGATCATCGAGTCGCCTTGCACATTGATCCTAGCTTTCCCCCGTTGCGCAGTCGCCCCGCAGATTGCCTTTCCACTTTCCACGGAGAAAGGTGGAAAAGGAGCTCGATGTTCTCAAAAGAGCAGGCATAATTGAAAAAGTGAAGGGTCCAACCCCGTGGATCTCGCCGATCGTTGTCACACCGAAGCCTAATAAGCCTGATCAAAACTCCAAGATTGACTTGAACAAGGGTTATCATCAGCTCGAACTCGACCCACAATCTCGAGCGATTACTGCTTTCGCAACCCATGTCGGAACATTTCGGTATAAGAGTTTTGGCATCACTAGTGCAGCTCTTGAGCGACATCGATGGTGTCCTAAACATTAGCGACGACATCTTGATCTATGTCCGATGCCAGTCTGAACATGACCGTGCACTTCATGCTGTCCTTCGTCGGCTCAGTGAAAACAATCTCGCTGTTAACAAGGCCAAGTGTGAGTTCAACTCTAGCCGCATTAATTTCTTTGGCCACGTGTTTTCGAAAGAAGGAATTTCGCCGGATCAAAGAAAAGTCCAAGCGATAGTCAAAATGAGCCCGCCTACGAATCCAAGCGAGGTCCGGAGCCTCCTCGGTATGACGAATTTCTGCGCGAGGTTCATTCCCGGCTACTCCACCATAACCGACCGCTTCGCGAGTTGATCAAGCAGGATGCCGAATGGTCATAGACTGCCGACCACGACGTCGCCCGAGACCATATGGCCTGGGCGCCATCCGTTCACAACGTACCGACCACCATGACAAGCCCCGAGTTGTCGCTTACGCGAGTCGATCACTAAACGACGTCGAGCGAACTTACAAACTGAAAGAGAGGCGCTCGCCGTTGTCTGGGCTTGTGAACATTTCCATCTCTACCTCTACGGTACCCCTTTCTTTCTCGTTTCTGATCATAAGCCCCTAGAAGTGATCTATAACAATCCCAAATCCAATCCGCCTGCCCGAATTCAACGATGGAGTCTCCGTCTCCAGCCGTATGACTTTGTAGTCCGTTACAAAGCAGGCAAGACAAATCCTGCTGAATACCTATCACGTCACTCCCGGGCCGATTCCATGGCCTCCCGACCGGCCCGCAGCGCCGAAGAATTCGTGAACTTCGTAACTTCCGACGCGATGCCGAACGCAATCACGATTACAGACATTCAACGCGCCACAACAAGCGATCCCGACTTACAGGTAGTCATTGACGCTGTCCACGATAGCAAATGGCCTGATCAACGTAATACCACTCTCCAGTCTTTCTATAACATTCGCACCGAACTCACCATCACCAATGATGATCTAATCTTACGAGGCACTCGTCTCGTGATCCCGCGGGCTCTCCAAGATGACGTCATATCTCTCGCTCATGCCGGCCATTAAGGCATAGCAAAAACTAAGCACCTCCTCCGAACCAAATTGTGGTTTCTTTGCATGGATCAACAGGCCGAAAAGAAAATCAAATCATGCCTCCCATGTCAGGCAAACATAGAAGACCACCAAACCGGGGCCCCGCTGAAACCAACCCCCTGCCAGCTTGCGCTTGGGAAGAAATCGTGATCGATTTTTTTTGGACCCCTCCCGTCGGGGGAATATCTGCTCGTTGTTGTCGATGAATATTCTCGATTCCCCATTGTCGAAATCGTTCACTCCACATCCGCGAAATCTACTACACGTGCCCTCGATAGAATATTCGCGACTTTTGGCATTCCTGCGATTGTCAAGTCGGACAATGGTCCACCTTTTCACGGCCACGACTTCAGTAACTTCGCCAAGCGCCTCGGTTTTCGACATTGTCGGGTGACTCCATACTGGCCTGAAGCCAATGGCACTGCAGAGCGCTTCATGCGAAATTTGAACAAAGTCTTGAAATCAGCAAAGAAAGAACATATGGACTGGAAATCACAGCTCAACGAATTTCTCCGACATTATCGCAACACGCCTCACTCGACGACAGCGAAGGCGCCCTCGAGCCTCATCTTCGCGTTTCAACCGCGCTCTACCCCCTCCTTATTGCAACCCACACATCATGATAAGCCGCTCCGAGATCGCGACGTAGCTCAGAAAGCACGCATGAAGGCGTATGCCGATGTCACACGAGGCAAACGATCACGCAATATCAACGTTGGTGACCGCGTATTCGTTAAGCGCACCGGACATCGTGCCAAGAATGAGTCTCGTTATGAACCGCGTCCAGCTTTTGTCATCAAAGTCAATGGGGACACAATCACAGCTCGATATCACGACGGCTCACAAGTGAAGCGAAATATTTCGTTCTTCAAATGTCTGCCTCCTCAGGATTATCCATGACATTGACATCGATAATCAACTCGACGACGACCCGCATCCTCCACCACCTAGAGGCGCGGCATGCTCACCATACCCAAAACGCCTACGACGTACATCCGAACGATATGGTTATTCTGTTCCAAGGTCAAGGTCATCATTGCATTAGATCGGGGACCGTGGGCGCCAGGCAGGGGTGAAAAAATTTTGGATTTTGGGCCACTTTCGGTTCGTCAAAAAGCTAGTATTCATTTTTGGCGCCATTTTTGACCGTGACCTTGAGGGGTCAAGGTCAAGGTCATCATGTCATTACATCGGGGACCGTGGGCGCCAGGCAGGGGTGAAAAAATTTTGGATTTTGGGCCACTTTCAGTTCGTCAAAAAGCTAGATTTCATTTTTGGCGCCATTTTTGACCGTGATCTTGAGGGGTCAAGGTCAAGGTCATCATGGCATTAGATCGGGGACCGTCGGCGCCAGGCTGGGGTGAAAAAAATTTGGATTTTGGGCCACTTTCAGTTCGTCAAAAAGCTAGTATTCATTTTTGGCGCCATTTTTGACCGTGACCTTGAGGGGTCAAGGTTAAGGTCATCATGTCATTAGATCGGGGACCGTGGGCGCCAGGCAGGGGTGAAAAAATTTTGGATTTTGGGCCACTTTCGGTTCGTCAAAAAGCTAGTATTCATTTTTGGCGCCATTTTTGACCGTGACCTTGAGGGGTCAAGGTCAAGGTCATCATGTCATTAGATCGGGGACCGTCGGCGCCAGGCAGGGGTGAAAAAATTTTGGATTTTGGGCCACTTTCAGTTCGTCAAAAAGCTAGTATTCATTTTTGGCGCCATTTTTGACCGTGACCTTGAGGGGTCAAGGTCAAGGTCATCATGTCATTAGATCGGGGACCGTGGGCGCCAAGCAGGGGTGAAAAAATTTTGGATTTTGGGCCACTTTCAGTTCGTCAAAAAGCTAGTATTCATTTTTGGCGCCATTTTTGACCGTGACCTTGAGGGGTCAAGGTCAAGGTCATCATGTCATTAGATCGGGGACCGTGGGCGCCAGGCAGGGGTGAAAAAATTTTGGATTTTGGGCCACTTTCAGTTCGTCAAAAAGCTAGTATTCATTTTTGGCGCCATTTTTGACCGTGACCTTGAGGGGTCAAGGTCAAGGTCATCATGTCATTAGATCGGGGACCGTGGGTGCCAGGCAGGGGTGAAAAAATTTTGGATTTTGGGCCACTTTCGGTTCGTCAAAAAGCTAGTATTCATTTTTGGCGCCATTTTTGACAGTGACCTTGAGGGGTCAAGGTCAAGGTCATCATGTCATTAGATCGGGGACCGTGGGCGCCAGGCAGGGGTGAAAAATTTTTGGATTTTGGGCCACTTTCGGTTCGTCAAAAAGCTAGTATTCATTTTTGGCGCCATTTTTGACCGTGACCTTGAGGGGTCAAGGTCAAGGTCATCATGTCATTAGATCGGGGACCGTCAGCGCCAGGCAGGGGTGAAAAAATTTTGGATTTTGGGCCACTTTCAGTTCGTCAAAAAGCTAGTATTCATTTTTGGCGCCATTTTTGACCGTGACCTTGAGGGGTCAAGGTCAAGGTCATCATGTCATTAGATCGGGGACCGTGGGCGCCAGGCTGGGGTGGAAAAATTTTGGATTTTGGGCTACTTTCGGTTCATCAAGAAGCTAGTATTCATTTTTGGCGCCATTTTTGACCGTGACCTTGAGGGGTCAAGGTCAAGGTCATCATGTCATTAGATCGGGGACCGTCGGCGCCAGGCAGGGGTGAAAAAATTTTGGATTTTGGGCCACTTTCAGTTCGTCAAAAAGCTAGTATTCATTTTTGGCGCCATTTTTGACCGTGACCTTGAGGGGTCAAGGTCAAGGTCATCATGTCATTAGATCGGGGACCGTGGGCGCCAGGCTGGGGGTTGAAAAATTTTGGATTTTGGGCTACTTTCGGTTCATCAAAAAGCTAGTATTCATTTTTGGCGCCATTTTTGACCGTGACCTTGAGGGGTCAAGGTCAAGGTCATCATGTCATTAGATCGGGGACCGTCGGCGCCAGGCAGGGGTGAAAAAATTTAGATTTTGGGCCCCTTTCAGTTCGTCAAAAAGCTAGTATTCATTTTTGGCGCCATTTTTGACCGTGACCTTGAGGGGTCAAGGTCAAGGTCATCATGTCATTAGATCGGGGACCGTGGGCGCCAGGCTGGGGTGGAAAAATTTTGGATTTTGGGCTACTTTCGGTTCATCAAAAAGCTAGTATTCATTTTTGGCGCCATTTTTGACCGTGACCTTGAGGGGTCAAGGTCAAGGTCATCATGTCATTAGATCGGGGACCGTCGGCGCCAGGCAGGGGTGAAAAAAATTTAGATTTTGGGCCCCTTTCAGTTCGTCAAAAAGCTAGTATTCCTTTTTGGCGCCATTTTTGACCGTGACCTTGAGGGTCAAGGTCAAGGTCATCATGGCTTTAGATCGGGGACCGTGGGCGCCAGGTATACGTCAAAAAAAAATCCGACTTTAGGCAGTTTTGAATATCAAATGAATATCAAATAAATATCAAATGAATATCGAATATCGAATAACGAATATCAAAACAACTTCACAGACCTATATATTTCATGGAATTCTTATACTCCGTGAGCCGTTGATAGAGTAAACTAATCTCATCATGTAAACATTTGAATGCAGATCTTTTAATGTTGAACGGCAGAAGTTTACATTCTCGAGCACTACAGTGCCTAAACAGAGTGTTTAAGAGTTTTATTCGTTATTCTTCGCCTTTTTTTCATTATGTACCACTTATTTTATTTGGCATTTTTCAAAATTTGAGGGGAAAATTCTCTGCCAGAAAGAACACTTTCGGTTCGTCAAAAAGCTAGTATTCATTTTTGGCGCCATTTTTGACCGTGACCTTGAGGGGTCAAGGTCAAGGTCATCATGTCATTACATCGGGGACCGTCGGCGCCAGGCAGGGGTGAAAAAATTTTGGATTTTGGGCCACTTTCAGTTCGTCAAAAAGCTAGTTTTCATTTTTGGCGCCATTTTTGACCGTGACCTTGAGGGGTCAAGGTCAAGGTCATCATGTCATTAGATCGGGGACCGTGGGCGCCAAGCAGGGGTGAAAAAATTTTGGATTTTGGGCCACTTTCAGTTCGTCAAAAAGCTAGTATTCATTTTTGGCGCCATTTTTGACCGTGACCTTGAGGGTCAAGGTCAAGGTCATCATGTCATTAGATCGGGGACCGTGGGCGCCAGGCAGGGGTGAAAAAATTTTGGATTTTGGGCCACTTTCAGTTCGTCAAAAAGCTAGTATTCATTTTTGGCGCCATTTTTGACCGTGACCTTGAGGGGTCAAGGTCAAGGTCATCATGTCATTAGATCGGGGACCGTGGGCGCCAGGCAGGGGTGAAAAAATTTTGGATTTTGGGCCACTTTCAGTTCGTCAAAAAGCTAGTATTCATTTTTGGCGCCATTTTTGACCGTGACCTTGAGGGGTCAAGGTCAAGGTCATCATGTCATTAGATCGGGGACCGTGGGCGCCAGGCAGGGGTGAAAAAATTTTGGATTTTGGGCCACTTTCAGTTCGTCAAAAAGCTAGTATTCATTTTTGGCGCCATTTTTGACCGTGACCTTGAGGGGTCAAGGTCAAGGTCATCATGTCATTAGATCGGGGACCGTGGGCGCCAGGCAGGGGTGAAAAAATTTTGGATTTTGGGCCACTTTCAGTTCGTCAAAACGCTAGTATTCATTTTTGGCGCCATTTTTGACCGTGACCTTGAGGGGTCAAGGTCAAGGTCATCATGTCATTAGATCGGGGACCGTGGGCGCCAGGCAGGGGTGAAAAAATTTTGGATTTTGGGCCACTTTCAGTTCGTCAAAAAGCTAGTATTCATTTTTGGCGCCATTTTTGACCGTGACCTTGAGGGGTCAAGGTCAAGGTCATCATGTCATTAGATCGGGGACCGTGGGTACCAGGTAGGGGTGAAAAAATTTTGGATTTTGGGCCACTTTCGGTTCGTCAAAAAGCTAGTATTCATTTTTGGCGCCATTTTTGACAGTGACCTTGAGGGGTCAAGGTCAAGGTCATCATGTCATTAGATCGGGGACCGTGGGCGCCAGGCAGGGGTGAAAAAATTTTGGATTTTGGGCCACTTTCGGTTCGTCAAAAAGCTAGTATTCATTTTTGGCGCCATTTTTGACCGTGACCTTGAGGGGTCAAGGGCAAGGTCATCATGTCATTAGATCGGGGACCGTCAGCGCCAGGCAGGGGTGAAAAAATTTTGGATTTTGGGCCACTTTCAGTTCGTCAAAAAGCTAGTATTCATTTTTGGCGCCATTTTTGACCGTGACCTTGAGGGGTCAAGGTCAAGGTCATCATGTCATTAGATCGGGGACCGTGGGCGCCAGGCTGGGGTGGAAAAATTTTGGATTTTGGGCTACTTTCGGTTCATCAAGAAGCTAGTATACATTTTTGGCGCCATTTTTGACCGTGACCTTGAGGGGTCAAGGTCAAGGTCATCATGTCATTAGATCGGGGACCGTCGGCGCCAGGCAGGGGTGAAAAAATTTTGGATTTTGGGCCACTTTCAGTTCGTCAAAAAGCTAGTATTCATTTTTGGCGCCATTTTTGACCGTGACCTTGAGGGGTCAAGGTCAAGGTCATCATGTCATTAGATCGGGGACCGTGGGCGCCAGGCTGGGGGTTGAAAAATTTTGGATTTTGGGCTACTTTCGGTTCATCAAAAAGCTAGTATTCATTTTTGGCGCCATTTTTGACCGTGACCTTGAGGGGTCAAGGTCAAGGTCATCATGTCATTAGATCGGGGACCGTCGGCGCCAGGCAGGGGTGAAAAAAATTTAGATTTTGGGCCCCTTTCAGTTCGTCAAAAAGCTAGTATTCATTTTTGGCGCCATTTTTGACCGTGACCTTGAGGGGTCAAGGTCAAGGTCATCATGTCATTAGATCGGGGACCGTGGGCGCCAGGCTGGGGTGGAAAAATTTTGGATTTTGGGCTACTTTCGGTTCATCAAAAAGCTAGTATTCATTTTTGGCGCCATTTTTGACCGTGACCTTGAGGGGTCAAGGTCAAGGTCATCATGTCATTAGATCGGGGACCGTCGGCGCCAGGCAGGGGTGAAAAAAATTTAGATTTTGGGCCCCTTTCAGTTCGTCAAAAAGCTAGTATTCCTTTTTGGCGCCATTTTTGACCGTGACCTTGAGGGGTCAAGGTCAAGGTCATCATGTCATTAGATCGGGGACCGTGGGCGCCAGGCTGGGGGTTGAAAAATTTTGGATTTTGGGCTACTTTCGGTTCATCAAAAAGCTAGTATTCATTTTTGGCGCCATTTTTGACCGTGACCTTGAGGGGTCAAGGTCAAGGTCATCATGTCATTAGATCGGGGACCGTCGGCGCCAGGCAGGGGTGAAAAAAATTTAGATTTTGGGCCCCTTTCAGTTCGTCAAAAAGCTAGTATTCATTTTTGGCGCCATTTTTGACCGTGACCTTGAGGGGTCAAGGTCAAGGTCATCATGTCATTAGATCGGGGACCGTGGGCGCCAGGCAGGGGTGGAAAAATTTTGGATTTTGGGCTACTTTCGGTTCGTCAAAAAGCTAGTATTCATTTTTGGCGCCATTTTTGACCGTGACCTTGAGGGGTCAAGGTCAAGGTCATCATGTCATTAGATCGGGGACCGTCGGCGCCAGGCAGGGGGTTGAAAAATTTTGGATTTTGGGCTACTTTCGGTTCATCAAAAAGCTAGTATTCATTTTTGGCGCCATTTTTGACCGTGACCTTGAGGGGTCAAGGTCAAGGTCATCATGGCATTAGATCGGGGACCGTGGGCGCCAGGCAGGGGTGAAAAAAATTTAGATTTTGGGCCCCTTTCAGTTCGTCAAAAAGCTAGTATTCATTTTTGGCGCCATTTTTGACCGTGACCTTGAGGGGTCAAGGTCAAGGTCATCATGTCATTAGATCGGGGACCGTGGGCGCCAGGCTGGGGTGGAAAAATTTTGGATTTTGGGCCCCTTTCAGTTCGTCAAAAAGCTAGTATTCCTTTTTGGCGCCATTTTTGACCGTGACCTTGAGGGGTCAAGGTCAAGGTCATCATGGCATTAGATCGGGGACCGTGGGCGCCAGGTATACGTCAAAAAAAATCCGACTTTAGGCAATTTTGAATATCAAATGAATATCAAATAAATATCAAATGAATATCGAATATCGAATAACGAATATCAAAATAACTTCACAGACCTATATATTTCATGGAATTCTTATACTCCGTGAGCCGTTGATAGAGTAAACTAATCTCATCATGTAAACATTTGAATGCAGATCTTTTAATGTTGAACGGCAGAAGTTTACATTCTCGAGCACTACAGTGCCTAAACAGAGTGTTTAAGAGTTTTATTCGTTATTCTTCGCCTTTTTTTCATTATGTACCACTTATTTTATTTGGCATTTTTCAAAATTTGAGGGGAAAATTCTCTGCCAGAAAGAACACTTTCGGTTCGTCAAAAAGCTAGTATTCATTTTTGGCGCCATTTTTGACCGTGACCTTGAGGGGTCAAGGTCAAGGTCATCATGTCATTACATCGGGGACCGTCGGCGCCAGGCAGGGGTGAAAAAATTTTGGATTTTGGGCCACTTTCAGTTCGTCAAAAAGCTAGTTTTCATTTTTGGCGCCATTTTTGACCGTGACCTTGAGGGGTCAAGGTCAAGGTCATCATGTCATTAGATCGGGGACCGTGGGCGCCAAGCAGGGGTGAAAAAATTTTGGATTTTGGGCCACTTTCAGTTCGTCAAAAAGCTAGTATTCATTTTTGGCGCCATTTTTGACCGTGACCTTGAGGGGTCAAGGTCAAGGTCATCATGTCATTAGATCGGGGACCGTGGGCGCCAGGCAGGGGTGAAAAAATTTTGGATTTTGGGCCACTTTCAGTTCGTCAAAAAGCTAGTATTCATTTTTGGCGCCATTTTTGACCGTGACCTTGAGGGGTCAAGGTCAAGGTCATCATGTCATTAGATCGGGGACCGTGGGCGCCAGGCAGGGGTGAAAAAATTTTGGATTTTGGGCCACTTTCAGTTCGTCAAAAAGCTAGTATTCATTTTTGGCGCCATTTTTGACCGTGACCTTGAGGGGTCAAGGTCAAGGTCATCATGTCATTAGATCGGGGACCGTGGGCGCCAGGCAGGGGTGAAAAAATTTTGGATTTTGGGCCACTTTCAGTTCGTCAAAAAGCTAGTATTCATTTTTGGCGCCATTTTTTACCGTGACCTTGAGGGGTCAAGGTCAAGGTCATCATGTCATTAGATCGGGGACCGTGGGCGCCAGGCAGGGGTGAAAAAATTTTGGATTTTGGGCCACTTTCAGTTCGTCAAAAAGCTAGTATTCATTTTTGGCGCCATTTTTGACCGTGACCTTGAGGGGTCAAGGTCAAGGTCATCATGTCATTAGATCGGGGACCGTGGGCGCCAGGCAGGGGTGAAAAAATTTTGGATTTTGGGCCACTTTCAGTTCGTCAAAAAGCTAGTATTCATTTTTGGCGCCATTTTTGACCGTGACCTTGAGGGGTCAAGGTCAAGGTCATCATGTCATTAGATCGGGGACCGTGGGTACCAGGTAGGGGTGAAAAAATTTTGGATTTTGGGCCACTTTCGGTTCGTCAAAAAGCTAGTATTCATTTTTGGCGCCATTTTTGACAGTGACCTTGAGGGGTCAAGGTCAAGGTCATCATGTCATTAGATCGGGGACCGTGGGCGCCAGGCAGGGGTGAAAAAATTTTGGATTTTGGGCCACTTTCGGTTCGTCAAAAAGCTAGTATTCATTTTTGGCGCCATTTTTGACCGTGACCTTGAGGGGTCAAGGGTAAGGTCATCATGTCATTAGATCGGGGACCGTCAGCGCCAGGCAGGGGTGAAAAAATTTTGGATTTTGGGCCACTTTCAGTTCGTCAAAAAGCTAGTATTCATTTTTGGCGCCATTTTTGACCGTGACCTTGAGGGGTCAAGGTCAAGGTCATCATGTCATTAGATCGGGGACCGTGGGCGCCAGGCTGGGGTGGAAAAATTTTGGATTTTGGGCTACTTTCGGTTCATCAAGAAGCTAGTATTCATTTTTGGCGCCATTTTTGACCGTGACCTTGAGGGGTCAAGGTCAAGGTCATCATGTCATTAGATCGGGGACCGTGGGCGCCAGGCAGGGGTGAAAAAATTTTGGATTTTGGGCCACTTTCAGTTCGTCAAAAAGCTAGTATTCATTTTTGGCGCCATTTTTGACCGTGACCTTGAGGGGTCAAGGTCAAGGTCATCATGTCATTAGATCGGGGACCGTGGGCGCCAGGCTGGGGGTTGAAAAATTTTGGATTTTGGGCTACTTTCGGTTCATCAAAAAGCTAGTATTCATTTTTGGCGCCATTTTTGACCGTGACCTTGAGGGGTCAAGGTCAAGGTCATCATGTCATTAGATCGGGGACCGTCGGCGCCAGGCAGGGGTGAAAAAAATTTAGATTTTGGGCCCCTTTCAGTTCGTCAAAAAGCTAGTATTCATTTTTGGCGCCATTTTTGACCGTGACCTTGAGGGGTCAAGGTCAAGGTCATCATGTCATTAGATCGGGGACCGTGGGCGCCAGGCTGGGGTGGAAAAATTTTGGAATTTGGGCTACTTTCGGTTCATCAAAAAGCTAGTATTCATTTTTGGCGCCATTTTTGACCGTGACCTTGAGGGGTCAAGGTCAAGGTCATCATGTCATTAGATCGGGGACCGTCGGCGCCAGGCAGGGGTGAAAAAAATTTAGATTTTGGGCCCCTTTCAGTTCGTCAAAAAGCTAGTATTCCTTTTTGGCGCCATTTTTGACCGTGACCTTGAGGGTCAAGGTCAAGGTCATCATGGCTTTAGATCGGGGACCGTGGGCGCCAGGTATACGTCAAAAAAAAATCCGACTTTAGGCAGTTTTGAATATCAAATGAATATCAAATAAATATCAAATGAATATCGAATATCGAATAACGAATATCAAAACAACTTCACAGACCTATATATTTCATGGAATTCTTATACTCCGTGAGCCGTTGATAGAGTAAACTAATCTCATCATGTAAACATTTGAATGCAGATCTTTTAATGTTGAACGGCAGAAGTTTACATTCTAGAGCAATACAGTGCCTAAACAGAGTGTTTAAGAGTTTTATTCGTTATTCTTCGCCTTTTTTTCATTATGTACCACTTATTTTTTTTGGCATTTTTCAAAATTTGAGGGGAAAATTCTCTGCCGGAAAGAACACAGTGTCCCACAGTGTGTTCACAGTGTGAAACACAGTGTGAAATCGATCATTTTAACATTGTGAATCACATCTTAACATTGTGGCGAGTAAATTCACAGTGTGAATTCTAACATCACCTTGTAAACACTATGTGGTAAACCACACTGTGGAGGTGTCCACATTGAAAAATCATATTCACACTGGTAAATTCGAGCATTTTAACATTGTGAATCACATCTTCGCAGAGGCGACTATGTGAACACACTGTTGGACACTGTGTTCTTTCAGGCCAAAAAAAAAAAATGAGGTGGCTATTTACAGGAATCCAAAAGAAATAACAAAAAGTAAGGTTTAAATTAAATTTTTGACCGTGACCTTGAGGGGTCAAGGTCAAGGTCATCATGGCTTTAGATCGGGGACCGTGGGCGCCAGGTATACGTCAAAAAAAAATCCGACTTTAGGCAGTTTTGAATATCAAATGAATATCAAATAAATATCAAATGAATATCGAATATCGAATAACGAATATCAAAACAACTTCACAGACCTATATATTTCATGGAATTCTTATACTCCGTGAGCCGTTGATAGAGTAAACTAATCTCATCATGTAAACATTTGAATGCAGATCTTTTAATGTTGAACGGCAGAAGTTTACATTCTAGAGCACTACAGTGCCTAAACAGAGTGTTTAAGAGTTTTATTCGTTATTCTTCGCCTTTTTTCATTATGTACCACTTATTTTATTTGGCATTTTTCAAAATTTGAGGGGAAAATTCTCTGCCGGAAAGAACACAGTGTCCCACAGTGTGTTCACAGTGTGAAACACAGTGTGAAATCGATCATTTTAACATTGTGAATCACATCTTAACATTGTGGCGAGTAAATTCACAGTGTGAATTCTAACATCACCTTGTAAACACTATGTGGTAAACCACACTGTGGAGGTGTCCACATTGAAAAATCATATTCACACTGGTAAATTCGAGCATTTTAACATTGTGAATCACATCTTCGCAGAGGCGACTATGTGAACACACTGTTGGACACTGTGTTCTTTCAGGCCCCCCAAAAAATGAGGTGGCTATTTACAGGAATCCAAAAGAAATAACAAAAAGTAAGGTTTATATGTATAAAATGCTGATGAAAATTATAAAATAAGTGCTGAGAAATCGATTCTGATTTGTTGAGCAGCATTTTTTAATTCTATATTTTGCAAATATATAGCGAAATCTCGAGGTGTGCAATATTAACCCTACCCATTGATCTTGATATCCCTCTTGCTCTTTACCCAGGCATTTACTCATTTCTTTTCAACACCTAACCTGTTCAGTATTTCTTGAGTTCATTCAAATATAATACCTGAAGTTTCGTTATCTGCTACTTCTGTAGCTGGCTCTGGTTCTTGTCTTGCCTCTTGGTATTCTGGGGTTGCTACCTCACCACTTTCTAGAAGACAATTTGAAAATATCCAGCTTGTTGAAAGTTTTAAAAAGCAACGTAGAAAAAAAATCGATTGTTGGTATACCAATTACTAAAGTATTCACGAACTAGATTACGGAAGGGAATGCATGATGTAGAAAAGAGACGAAGAGATTGGTTGAAATAAACATGAAAGAATGCATTTTCCCACTCTCTATTTTCATAATCAGCAATAAGCTAATATTTGATATTGAACATATTGTTAGGAACATAATTTGTTATGCTATGTACATATCAGTAGATACACGCTCAAGTACGAATAGTGAATACGTGGACTAGGGCATATTTATAACAATTTATACTTATCAGAGAAGAAGAAGAAAGAAGAAGAAAATATAAAAAATAGAAAAAGAAGAGGAATAACAATAAGATGAAGAAGAAGAGGAAGAAAAAGGAATAAGAAGAGGAAGAAGGTGAAAAATCATTACCATTCATTCCCTTTGACGGTTCCGTGGTATGCGGTGGAGTCTCCGTTTTAGATTTTGTCATATCATCTATACAATGCGTGTAAAAAAAGGAATAACCAACCTGGGTAGCTTCTCATGAAACAATCATATTTAATGTGACCCTGAAAATTATTTCATGGTATGGTGAATTAAGTTTTCTATCTGGTCATACTTTATTCATAAATTTTAACCTTTCTTCCACATGTGACTCAGCAACAGAGTTTTTGTGTTCTAAAGTTTCGTCAAACTCTCATTTTACCACAGTGTTGCTGATGTAACGAATGTTCGGCAAGTCATATTCATGTTTTATTTTATTTGAAAATCTTTTTAAATCTGAAATCTGAAGTAATATTAAACAGTCTTCTTGTCTCAATTTAATCATTTGACATGTATAAGGTACGTAATGATTTTCATCTGGAATAGCACTTGAAGTGATAGGTTTACAATATCCAAATGTTGTGGGAATAAAAGGAAGGATAAATGCGTTGATTACTAACATAGTGACTGACAGTAGACTTCCATTAAAAAAGGATATAAATGCAAATAAACTTTTTTTTATTCTGATGACTCAATAAAATGCTTAGATTAAAAAAACGACATGGAGAAGCAAAAATTGTGTCATCATGACAACATCATAAATTCTGCTTTCGATAGGAACTTTCTTAAGTTTGAATTTGCATGAACCCTATTTTCTACTCAAATTGACAAAACCAATTTAAATAACCCAGCAATCATTTTCAGACGGAAATAACAAATGAATAGTGGCGTTTCACCAGCATCCTTTGCATCAGCCGAAACTTGGTACACTGTAAAAAATAACTGTATATTAGCAGGTTTTAACCTGTTCATCTACAGTTACAAGTCAAAAAACCTGTTAATCTACAGTTATTTTTTTACAGGGTACAAGCTGATTTTGAGAGTACTTTTTGAAAAGCCTGTTCCTCATTTACCCATAGCAGCATCGTTATGAATAAGTTATCACTGAAGAAAACATTATAATCTTTCCTATATCTGAAATAAATTTCAATTTCACATTTTACAAGAAGCTACGAATGTTTGCTATGCTTTTTTGAAACTCACTGTATTGTGATTAATCGCATGAAATAAATTTATACCAGACGTTTACACAAGCACACAAGTACTCTTTGTATGTTCGTATCACATAATTGTTTTCATTTACTGTGTTCACAATAATATTGAGATAATTATTATGGTAAATATATTTCATGGAATTCAATGATGGAAGGTAATTGTTTACATTTAGAGCACTTTAATGATTAAACAGAGTATTTTAAGCTTTTACCCGTTATTCGTCCCTTTTCTCTTTATGTGCCACATATCTTTCCTTGGCATTTTCCAGACTCGAGGGGAAAAGGGGGGGGGGGGGGGGGGATGCTATTTACAGGAATCCAAAAGAAATAAAAGAAAGTAGGGTTTGTATGTTTACTATGCTGATGCAAATGACAAGTGCTGAACAATTGTTTCTGATTTGTCGATTTTTTTCTTCTGTATTTTCGGAAATATATAGTAAAATCTCGGTGTGCAATATTAAAATACCCTACCCATTGACCTCGCTACCCTTCTTGCTCGCTTTGCAACTTTACCCATTTCTTTAGGACACGTAAGCTGTTCACTCTTTCTAGACTTCATTGTAATATACCTGAAGTTTCGTTATCTGCTTCTTCTATAATTCCTATGTTTGCTAGCTCTGGTTCTAGTCCTGGATCTAGGTCTTCTGGGGTTGCCACCTCTTCACTTTCTATAAGACAATTGAAAATATCAATTTTTTTAAAGTTTCAAAGGGCAGCGTAATTAGATGGTGGGTTTACCAATTACTAAAGTATTTACAAACTAGATCACTTAAGTGATTGTATGATGTAGAAGAGAAAAAAAGATTGGTTGAAATAAACATGACAGAATGCATTTAACCATTTTCCATTGTTATAATCAGCAATAAGCTCACGTAAGCCCACAAAAGTCATCGGGAACATGATCTTGTGATATGTATATATCTCAATAGGAACGCTCGTTATTATCGTTATTTGCCGTATTTTCTCTTCATGTGCCACACAGTTTCTTGGCACTTTTTAAAATTCGAGGGGGAAGAGTGGGGTGCTATTTACTGGAATCCGAAAAAAAAATAAAAAGCAGTGTTTGCATGTATACGATGCTGGTGAAAATTATAAAAATAAGTGCTCAAAAATCGATAATATATGTGTGTGTAATATTAACTCTACCCATTGACCTTGATATCCCTCTTGCTCTTTGCAACTTTACTCATTTCTTTTCAACACCTAAGCTGGTCAGTATTTCTAGACTTCATCATACCTGAAGTTTCGTTATTTGCTACTTCTGTAAATCTTATGTTTGCTAGCTCTGGTTCTAGTCCTGTCTCTTGGTCTTCTATGGTTGCTACCTCACCACTTTCTAGAAGGCAATTTGAAAATAGCCACCTTTTTGAAATTTTCAAGAAGCAGCCTAGACAAATTAGATTGTGGCTATACCGATTACCAACGTATTTACAAACTAGATTACAGTAGTGAATGTATAATGTACAAAAGAGTTATGTTATGCTATGTATATATCAGTACATACGCACTGACGTATGAATAATAAATACTTGGACGAGGGCATATTGCACTATTCAACAATTTAACATCGTTTTTAGAGAAGAAGAAGAAAGAAAATGAAAAAAGGATGAGGAAGAAGAAGAGGAAGAAGGTGAAAACTCATTACCATTTATTTCCTTTGATGGTTCTGTGGTATGCAGTGGAGTCTCCGTTCTAGATTCAGTCATATTATCTATACAGTGCGTATAAAATAGGAATAACCAACTTGGTGAACTTCTCATGAAACAATCATATCTAATGTGACCCTGGAAATTATTTCATGGTATGGTGAATTAAGAGTTTCATATGTGTTGAAACAAGGCCCAGTGAAAGGTTATAGGTTCATTAGATCACAATATCATAAAATGCTGAATATATTTCATGGAATTCTTGTACTCCGTGAGCCGTTGATAGAGTAAACTAATCTCATCATGTAAACATTTGAATGCAGATCTTTTAATGTTGAACGGCAGAAGTTTACATTCTAGAGCAATACAGTGCCTAAACAGAGTGTTTAAGAGTTTTATTAGTTATTCTTCGCCTTTTTTTCATTATGTACCACTTATTTTTTTTGGCATTTTTCAAAATTTGAGGGGAAAATTCTCTGCCGGAAAGAACACAGTGTCCCACAGTGTGTTCACAGTGTGAAACACAGTGTGAAATCGATCATTTTAACATTGTGAATCACATCTTAACATTGTGGCGAGTAAATTCACAGTGTGAAATCTAACATCACCTTGTAAACACTATGTGGTAAACCACACTGTGCAGGTGTCCACACTGGTAAATTCGAGCATTTTAACATTGTGAATCACATCTTCGCAGAGGCGACTATGTGAACACACTGTTGGACACTGTGTTCTTTCAGGCCCCCCAAAAAATGAGGTCGGGTGCTATTTACAGGAATCCAAAAGAAATAACAAATGTAAGGTTTATATGTATAAAATGCTGATGAAAATTATAAAATAAGTGCTGAAAAATCGATTCTGATTTGTTGATCAGCATTTTTTAATTCTATATTTTGCAAATATATAGCGAAATCTCGAGGTGTGCAATATTAACCCTACCCATTGATCTTGATATCCCTCTTGCTCTTTACCCAGGCATTTACTCATTTCTTTTCAACACCTAACCTGTTCAGTATTTCTTGAGTTCATTCAAATATAATACCTGAAGTTTCGTTATCTGCTACTTCTGTAGCTGGCTCTGGTTCTTGTCTTGCCTCTTGGTATTCTGGGGTTGCTACCTCACCACTTTCTAGAAGACAATTTGAAAATATCCAGCTTGCTGAAAGTTTTAAAAAGCAACGTAGAAAAAAATCGATTGTTGGTATACCAATTACTAAAGTATTCACAAACTAGATTACGGAAGGGAATACATGATGTAGAAAAGAGACGAAGAGATTGGTTGAAATAAACATGAAAGAATGCATTTTCCCACTCTCTATTTTCATAATCAGCAATAAGCTAATATTTGATATTGAACATATTGTTAGGAACATAATTTGTTATGCTATGTACATATCAGTAGATACACGCTCAAGTACGAATAGTGAATACGTGGACTAGGGCATATTTATAACAATTTATACTTATCAGAGAAGAAGAAGAAAGAAGAAGAAAATATAAAAAATAGAAAAAGAAGAGGAATAACAATAAGATGAAGAAGAAGAGGAAGAAAAAGGAATAAGAAGAGGAAGAAGGTGAAAAATCATTACCATTCATTCCCTTTGACGGTTCCGTGGTATGCGGTGGAGTCTCCGTTTTAGATTTTGTCATATCATCTATACAATGCGTGTAAAAAAAGGAATAACCAACCTGGGTAGCTTCTCATGAAACAATCATATTTAATGTGACCCTGAAAATTATTTCATGGTATGGTGAATTAAGTTTTCTATCTGGTCATACTTTATTCATAAATTTTAACCTTTCTTCCACATGTGACTCAGCAACAGAGTTTTTGTGTTCTAAAGTTTCGTCAAACTCTCATTTTACCACAGTGTTGCTGATGTAACGAATGTTCGGCAAGTCATATTCATGTTTTATTTTATTTGAAAATCTTTTTAAATCTGAAATCTGAAGTAATATTAAACAGTCTTCTTGTCTCAATTTAATCATTTGACATGTATAAGGTACGTAATGATTTTCATCTGGAATAGCACTTGAAGTGATAGGTTTACAATATCCAAATGTTGTGGGAATAAAAGGAAGGATAAATGCGTTGATTACTAACATAGTGACTGACAGTAGACTTCCATTAAAAAAGGATATAAATGCAAATAAACTTTTTTTTATTCTGATGACTCAATAAAATGCTTAGATTAAAAAAAGGACATGGAGAAGCAAAAATTGTGTCATCATGACAACATCATAAATTCTGCTTTCGATAGGAACTTTCTTAAGTTTGAATTTGCATGAACCCTATTTTCTACTCAAATTGACAAAACCAATTTAAATAACCCAGCAATCATTTTCAGACGGAAATAACAAATGAATAGTGGCGTTTCACCAGCATCCTTTGCATCAGCCGAAACTTGGTACACTGTAAAAAATAACTGTATATTAGCAGGTTTTAACCTGTTCATCTACAGTTACAAGTCAAAAAACCTGTTAATCTACAGTTATTTTTTTACAGGGTACAAGCTGATTTTGAGAGTACTTTTTGAAAAGCCTGTTCCTCATTTACCCATAGCAGCATCGTTATGAATAAGTTATCACTGAAGAAAACATTATAATCTTTCCTATATCTGAAATAAATTTCAATTTCACATTTTACAAGAAGCTACGAATGTTTGCTATGCTTTTTTGAAACTCACTGTATTGTGATTAATCGCATGAAATAAATTTATACCAGACGTTTACACAAGCACACAAGTACTCTTTGTATGTTCGTATCACATAATTGTTTTCATTTACTGTGTTCACAATAATATTGAGATAATTATTATGGTAAATATATTTCATGGAATTCAATGATGGAAGGTAATTGTTTACATTTAGAGCACTTTAATGATTAAACAGAGTATTTTAAGCTTTTACCCGTTATTCGTCCCTTTTCTCTTTATGTGCCACATATCTTTCCTTGGCATTTTCCAGACTCGAGGGGAAAACGGGGGGGGGGGGGGGGGGGGATGCTATTTACAGGAATCCAAAAGAAATAAAAGAAAGTAGGGTTTGTATGTTTACTATGCTGATGCAAATGACAAGTGCTGAACAATTGTTTCTGATTTGTCGATTTTTTTCTTCTGTATTTTCGGAAATATATAGTAAAATCTCGGTGTGCAATATTAAAATACCCTACCCATTGACCTCGCTACCCTTCTTGCTCGCTTTGCAACTTTACCCATTTCTTTAGGACACGTAAGCTGTTCACTCTTTCTAGACTTCATTGTAATATACCTGAAGTTTCGTTATCTGCTTCTTCTATAATTCCTATGTTTGCTAGCTCTGGTTCTAGTCCTGGATCTAGGTCTTCTGGGGTTGCCACCTCTTCACTTTCTATAAGACAATTGAAAATATCAATTTTTTTAAAGTTTCAAAGGGCAGCGTAATTAGATGGTGGGTTTACCAATTACTAAAGTATTTACAAACTAGATCACTTAAGTGATTGTATGATGTAGAAGAGAAAAAAAGATTGGTTGAAATAAACATGACAGAATGCATTTAACCATTTTCCATTGTTATAATCAGCAATAAGCTCACGTAAGCCCACAAAAGTCATCGGGAACATGATCTTGTGATATGTATATATCTCAATAGGAACGCTCGTTATTATCGTTATTTGCCGTATTTTCTCTTCATGTGCCACACAGTTTCTTGGCACTTTTTAAAATTCGAGGGGGAAGAGTGGGGTGCTATTTACTGGAATCCGAAAAAAAAATAAAAAGCAGTGTTTGCATGTATACGATGCTGGTGAAAATTATAAAAATAAGTGCTCAAAAATCGATAATATATGTGTGTGTAATATTAACTCTACCCATTGACCTTGATATCCCTCTTGCTCTTTGCAACTTTACTCATTTCTTTTCAACACCTAAGCTGGTCAGTATTTCTAGACTTCATCATACCTGAAGTTTCGTTATTTGCTACTTCTGTAAATCTTATGTTTGCTAGCTCTGGTTCTAGTCCTGTCTCTTGGTCTTCTATGGTTGCTACCTCACCACTTTCTAGAAGGCAATTTGAAAATAGCCACCTTTTTGAAATTTTCAAGAAGCAGCCTAGACAAATTAGATTGTGGCTATACCGATTACCAACGTATTTACAAACTAGATTACAGTAGTGAATGTATAATGTACAAAAGAGTTATGTTATGCTATGTATATATCAGTACATACGCACTGACGTATGAATAATAAATACTTGGACGAGGGCATATTGCACTATTCAACAATTTATCATCGTTTTTAGAGAAGAAGAAGAAAGAAAATGAAAAAGGAGGAGGAAGAAGAAGAGGAAGAAGGTGAAAACTCATTACCATTTATTTCCTTTGATGGTTCTGTGGTATGCAGTGGAGTCTCCGTTCTAGATTCAGTCATATTATCTATACAGTGCGTATAAAATAGGAATAACCAACTTGGTGAACTTCTCATGAAACAATCATATCTAATGTGACCCTGGAAATTATTTCATGGTATGGTGAATTAAGAGTTTCATATGTGTTGAAACAAGGCCCAGTGAAAGGTTATAGGTTCATTAGATCACAATATCATAAAATGCTGAATATATTTCATGGAATTCTTGTACTCCGTGAGCCGTTGATAGAGTAAACTAATCTCATCATGTAAACATTTGAATGCAGATCTTTTAATGTTGAACGGCAGAAGTTTACATTCTAGAGCAATACAGTGCCTAAACAGAGTGTTTAAGAGTTTTATTCGTTATTCTTCGCCTTTTTTTCATTATGTACCACTTATTTTTTTTGGCATTTTTCAAAATTTGAGGGGAAAATTCTCTGCCGGAAAGAACACAGTGTCCCACAGTGTGTTCACAGTGTGAAACACAGTGTGAAATCGATCATTTTAACATTGTGAATCACATCTTAACATTGTGGCGAGTAAATTCACAGTGTGAATTCTAACATCACCTTGTAAACACTATGTGGTAAACCACACTGTGCAGGTGTCCACACTGGTAAATTCGAGCATTTTAACATTGTGAATCACATCTTCGCAGAGGCGACTATGTGAACACACTGTTGGACACTGTGTTCTTTCAGGCCCCCCAAAAAATGAGGTGGGGTGCTATTTACAGGAATCCAAAAGAAATAACAAAAAGTAAGGTTTATATGTATAAAATGCTGATGAAAATTATAAAATAAGTGCTGAAAAATCGATTCTGATTTGTTGAGCAGCATTTTTTAATTCTATATTTTGCAAATATATAGCGAAATCTCGAGGTGTGCAATATTAACCCTACCCATTGATCTTGATATCCCTCTTGCTCTTTACCCAGGCATTTACTCATTTCTTTTCAACACCTAACCTGTTCAGTATTTCTTGAGTTCATTCAAATATAATACCTGAAGTTTCGTTATCTGCTACTTCTGTAGCTGGCTCTGGTTCTTGTCTTGCCTCTTGGTCTTCTGGGGTTGCTACCTCACCACTTTCTAGAAGACAATTTGAAAATATCCAACCTTTTGAAAGTCTTAAATAGCAGCGTAGAAAAAATAGATTGTTGGTATACCAATTACTACAGTATTCACAAACTAGATTACTGAAGGGAATGCTTGATGTAGAAAAGAGACGAAGAGATTGGTTGAAATAAACATGAAATAACGCATTTTCCACTCTTTATTTTCATAATCAGCAATAAGCCAACATTTTAAAATATTGAACATATCGTTAGGAACATATGCTATGTACATATCAGTATCAATATCAATATCACGCTCACATACGAATAATGAATATGTGGACTAGGGCATATTTATAACAATTTATTCTTATCAGAGCAGAAGAAGAAAGAAGAAGAAAATATAAAGAATAAAAAGAAGAGGAATCAAAATAAGATGAAGAAGAAGAGGAAGAAAAGGAATAAGAAGAGGAAGAAGGTGAAACATCATGACCATTCATTTCCTTTGACGGTTCCTTGGTATGCGATGGAGTCTCCGTTTTAGATTTAGTCATATCATCTATACGATGGGTATAAAAACGGAATAACCAACGTGTGTAGCTTCTCATGAAACAATCATATTTAATGTGACCCTGAAAATTATTTCATGGTATGGTGAATTAAGTTTTCCATCTGGTCATACTTTAATCATAAATTTTAACCTTTCCTACACATGTGACTGAGCAACAGAGTTTTTGTTTTCTAAAGTTTCGTCAAACTCTCATTGTACCACAGTGGGGCTGATGTAACGAATGTTGGGCAAGCCATATGCATGTTTTATTTTATTAAAAAAAAATCTTTTTAAATGTTAAATTCTAATTAGCGCTTCAATGATTCATTGTTTGAAGTGATTCAATGTACCAATAAGCTTTCACAGGGCCTTGTTTTAAAATATAGGGAAATCTGAAATAATATTAAACAGTCTTCTTGTCTCATGATATCTAAAAACCTTCTGTTCATTCATCCATTTAATCATTTCACATGTATAAAGTACGTATTGTTTTCATCTGGAATAGCACTTGAAGTGAAAAGTTTACAATCTCCAAATGTTGTGGGAATAAAAGGAAGGATAAATGCGTTGATGACTAACATATATTTGTGCGCCTAGGGTGCCTCTTTCAGGCAGATTTGTGAGCTATATAAGTACAAAATTATTATTATTATAGTGACTGAGAGTACACTTCCATTAAAAAAAAGATATAAATGCAAATAAACTTCTTTTTATTCTGATGACTCAATAAAAAGCTTAGATTAAAAAAAGGACGTGGAGAAGCAAAAATTGTGTCATCATGACAACATCATAAATTCTACTTTTGATAGGAACTATCTTAAGTTTGAATTTGCATGAACCCTATTTTCTACTCAAATTGACAAAATCAGTTTAAATAACCCAGCAATCATTTTCAGACGGAAATAACAAATGAATAATGGCGTCTACCAGCATCCTTTGCATCAGCCGAAACTTGGTACAAGATGATTTTGAAAGTACTTTTTGAAAAGCCTGTTCCTCAGTTATGCATGGTAACTATGGTAAATATATTTCATGGAATTCAATGATGAAAGGTAAACGTTTACATTTAGAGCACTTCAATGATTAAACAGAGTATTTAAAGGTTTACCCGTTATTCGTCCCTTTTCTCTTTATGTGCCACATATCTTTCCTTGGCATTTTTCCAGATTCGAGGGGAATGGGGGGGGGGGGGGGGGATGCTATTTACAGGAATCCAAAAGAAATAAAAGAAAGTAGGGTTTGTATGTTTACTATGCTGGTGAAAATTACAAGTGCTGAACAATTGTTTCTGATTTGATGATTTTTTTCTTCTGTATTTTGGGAAATATTTAGTGAAGTCTTGGTGTGCAATATTAACCCTACCCATTGACCTTGACATCCCTCTTGCTCTTTTCCGCTTTACTCATTTCTTTTCAACACTTAAGCTGTTCATTATTTCTAGAGTTTATTCTAATAATACCTGAAGTTTCGTTATCTGCTTCTTCTATAATTCCTATGTTTGCTAGTTCTGGCTCTAGTCTTGGCTCTAGGTCTCCTGGAGTCGCCACCTCACCACTTTCTATAAGACAATTTAACATTATCCATTCTTTTTTAAGTTTCAAAGAGCAGCGTAATTAGATCGTGGGTTTACACTAAAAGAAATTGTGAAAAGAAAAGTGAATACATGATGTAGAAGAGAAAAAGATATTGGTTGAAATGAACATGAAAGAATGCATTTAACCATTTTCCAGTGTTATAATCAGCGATAAGCCAACGTAAGCCCACAAAAATCATGGGGAACATGATCTTGTGATATGTATAATATAGGAACGCTCGTTATTCTCGTTATTCGATGTGCCACGCAGTTTCCTTGACACTTTTCAAAATTCGAGGGGGGAAGGGGGGGGGGGGGGTGGTGCTATTTACTGGAATCCGAAAAAATATCAAAAGCAGTGTTTGCATGTACACTTCATATTTATTTATTTGAGTGACCCACAAACTACAAGCTTGTTTTTTTAGTGGGTCTCTCTTTTCCTTCATATGTTATTTTCCATTGTATTTTGAACATTCTAAACGAAATTTGTTGTACTTTTTGTGTACTTTGTAATTGATATAATGAATGTTTTGTATTATTTGTAAGTGTTATTGTTGGAAATAAAATGATTTGAATTGAATTGAATTGATGCTTGTGAAAATTATAAAAATAAGTGCTGAAAAATGATCAGCATTTTCTTCTTCTATATTATGCAAATATATAGCGAAATCTCGGTGTGTGCAATATTAACCCTACCTATTGACCATGATATCCATCTTGCTCTTTTCAGTATTTTTAGAGTTCATTCAAATATCATACCTGAAGTTTGCTTATCTGATACTTCTGTAAATCCTATGTTTGCCTGCTCTGGTTCTAGTCTTCTCTTTTGGTCTTCTGGGGTTGCTACCTCACCACTTTCTATAAGACAAATTGAACATATCAAGCTTTTTGAATGTTTTAAAGAGCAGCGTAGAAAAATTAGATTGTGGGTATACCAATTTACAATCTAGGTTGCTGAAGTGAATGCATGATGTAGAAAAGAGACGAAGAGATTGGTTGAAATAAGCATGAAAGAATGCTTTTCCCCATTTTCTATATAAATAATCAGCAAGAAGCCAACATGTTATATTGAAAAGAGCGTTAGGAACATAATTTATTTTGCTATGTATGTATCAGTAAATACGCACTCACGTATGAATAATAAATACGTGTGCGAGGGCATATTGCACTATTTAACAATTTATCATACTTTTCAGAGAAGAACAAAAGGAAGAAGAAGAAGAAGAAGCATAAGAAAAAGAAGAAGAGGAAGAAGAAGAGAAAGAAGACCAGAAAGAAGGTGAAAATCGTTACCATTCATTTCCTTTGACGGTTCCGTAGTATGCCGTGGAGTCTCTGTTTTAGATTCAGTCATATCATCTATACAGCGCGTATATATAAAAAAAATAATTACCAACGTGGAGAGCTTCTTAAGAAATATTGCTGACCCTGAAATTTATTTCATGGTATGTATCAACTGTTCTACCTAGCCATACTTTAATACATGATATTTAAACTTTCTTTCACAGGTGTGCTAAATTGGGGCTAATGTAACGAATTTTGAACTTAAATCTAAAATCTTTTTAAAAGTTAAATTCTGATTAGCGCTTCGATGTTTTATTATTTGGAGTGAGTCAATGTATCTATAAGCTTTCGCATTGCCTTGTTTTAACACATAGGAAAATCTTCATGGATATTTAACAGTCTACTTGTCTCATGATATCTAAAACTCTCTGCACATTTGTTCATTCTTTCATTTCACCTGTATAATGTTCATATGGCATTTATTTGGAATGGCACTTGAAGTTCATTTCAGATGACTCAATAAAAAGGCTTATCCTAAACAAAGTGAAGGAGCAACAATTGTGTCATCATGACAGAGACAACACCATAAATTATGCTTTTAATATGAACTTTCTCAAGTTTGAATTTGCATGAAACCTATTTTCTACTCAAATTCACGAAATTAATTTGAATAACCAGACAATCGTTTTCAGACTGATCAAAATAACAAATGCATAATGCCTTTTACCCACATCCCTTGAATCAGCTCAAATTTGGAACAAAAGGATTTTGAGGGTACTTTTTGAAAAGCCCGTTTCTCAGTTATCCATGGCAGCACCGGTATGAATAAGGTATCAAAAAACAGAACATTAGGTACTCTTTCCTATATATATATATATATATATATATATATATATGAAGTAAATTTCAAGGTCACATTTTACAAGAAGCTACGAATGTTTGGTATACTTTTTTGATACGCACTGTAGTGTGTTCACAATTGAGAGAATATGTAAACTGCTATGTAAATATGTAAAAGTTTACATTTCAGAGCTTCAGTCCTTAAGCAGAGTTTTTAAGGATATTATTCGTTATTCGTAGTCTTTTCTCATTATGTGCCACTCATCTGTCCTTGGCATTTTTCAAAATTCGAGGGGAAAAAGGTAGACGGGGTGAGGCCATTTACAGGAATTCAAAATAAATAACAATAAGTAGGGTGTGTATGTATACAACCATGCTGGGGAAAATTATAATAAGAATAAGGGCTGAACAAATTGTTTCTGATTTGTTGATCAGCATTTTTTCTTCTATATTTCTAGAGTTTATTCTAATATACCTGAAGTTTCGTTATCTGCAACTTCTGTAATTCCTATATTTGCCAGTCCTAGGTCCTCTGGGGTTGCCACCTTACCTCTTTCTATGAAACAATTTGAAAATATCAATTTTTTTAAGTTTCAAAGAGCAGCGTAATTAGATGGTGCGTTTACCAATTACTAAAGTACATGTATTTACAAACTAGGCCACTTAAGTGAATTCATGATGTAGAAGAGAAATAAACATGAAAGAATCCATTTAACCATTTGCTATTGTTAAACCAATTTCTATTGTTATAATCAGCAATAAGACCACCTAAGACCACACACGTCATCAGGAACATAATCTTTATGAAATGTATATATCAATAGGATCGCTCTCACGTAGGAATAATGTGCATTGACATATTGTACCATAGAACAATTTTTCATGTTATTCAAAGAGAGAGAGAGAGAAAAATATATTACCATTTATATCACTTAGCGGTACCGTGATTTGAGAATGAGTCTCAGTTCTAGATTCATTCATATCATCTGTAATGTGATTAATATAATATTAATAATTTAATATTGAATTAAATATTTTTGTCCAATACGTCACAGACCACATCTGTATCACGCTGATAGAACTACTAGACCTTAGATCAGACAAAATATCAATTAAAATAAGATATTAATGTCAGTTCATGTTTACGATTTCACACTACAACTCCAAAATACTTTGTAACATATGTGACATACGTTGTATATCCAAATAGACACGAACTCTCCTATGAATACGGAATACATTGTTGAGCTATTCAACAATGTTTCACGTTATTTAATGGAGAAAAAGTAGAAGAAGAATTAGAAAGAACAAGAAGAAGAAGAAGAAGAAGAAGAAGAGGAAGAAAAAATGAAGAAGATTAAAACTACATCACCTGATACATCCCTTGACGGTCCTGTGGTATGTGATGGAGTATCCGTTGTAGATTCTGTCATATCATCTGTATTACGATTAAAAATTGAATTAACGTTCTACTTTAATAACATCTACGTTTACCAAACATTTTTATACGCAAACACCCAGTCATGTTAAAATGGTTCGTTTGGTTTGTGTTTCATGTACTCTGTTAACATTTGAGAAATGTGTGAAACAGTTGTAAATATATTCCTTATATACTCTCATACCCAGTGAGGGGTCGATGGAGTAAATATACGTCATTGTTTAGACATTTGCAAATATCTATATACAGATAGTTCCGGAAGAGGGAAAACCCCAACATTGGAAAAAGTAAGCATTTATGGAGAGAATGGAAGTAAATCTGCAGTGGAATTCATATCATCGCGACGTTATATATATATGCTTAGAGATTATACATTATTCAGATTTCGACATGCATGGATTACTGAGCATCATTGTCTTTCATATATGCTTCAGTGGGCATGAGGCATCATTATGGTGTTCAATACATGCCATATCAAAACGTTGATTTTGTAAAACTTTGATGACATTTTGAACGATGATTATTTTAACACATCCACCAACAACCTGAATGAAATAAGAAGTTTGCAAATCCCTCTTGTTTCGGTCATAATAACTGAAATCTTCCTTCAGTATTTTGCTAATAAGACCCATTATATGTGTGGTAAATACCGGGTAGGGCTGAATGACCCGTATTCTGAACTCCGGTTTAACTTAAACTCCAGTCTAAGTTAAACCAGAGCTTTAATCAAAACTGACTAAAACCGTAAGTCCAGTCTAAATTTCTGTACAAAGTTAAGCCATACTAGACTGGAGTTTAAGTTAAACCGGATTTCAGAATGTAATTTTCCAAAACTATGCTTCAAAGGGCAGTTTTAGACTGAGTTTATACCACACTTGGACCGCGGTTTATGTTAAACCAGAGTTCAGAATACGGGCCAATGAGTCCCGCCGCGTGTAGTGACCTGTGAATTAAGGTTTCCGATAGACGGAAGTAGTGAAGTCTGCGCTGACTTTTTCTACCATTACGTTAAGAAACCGAAACCATAATGTTAAGTTTGAAATTTGTATTTGAGAAACGGTTGGAAGTGCAAAACAATTCTCATACGCTTCATTGCAGTGGAACATAGCAAACGTACCATCAATTATGTACGCTTTTTCCTCAGTAATATGCTCATTGATAGGGCACAGTAGCCTTTTGACAAGGCCTCGTGACTTGGCTATTTTCCTCGTCATGCTGTGCCTGAGATGAGACTAGCCGGCGACGAAAAGAATCAACAAGCTCCGGGTGAACGCGCGATCGAGCGACTTTAGTCGCGAGGCCTTTTGGAACCTGGGTTTCCATCGTCCGATATGAATTATTCACGAGTTGACATTCGTATGCTAACACGCCTACCGAGGATTATCGACCAATCCCAACCGTATTTGCGGGGCTTGCTTTCCATGATTGATGTACTAGTAGCTTGCACGCTAGCGAGAGATGAAGGCGAATTTGCATACCAAATGTATGCTGACGTCATGTGAAGATACGTTTGCTGATTGGCTCCTACCTATAAGGTAGCAGATCCTCGCTAGGAACAAAGGATAACATAAGAAATACAGGCCAGGTTACAAAAGGCCCTCGGACTCACCTCGCTCGATCGCGCATTCACCGGGCTGGGCGGCTAGGCTTGTTACGCAGCCACTACTAGCTTACTTGCCGAGAAAAATAGCCAATGTATAGGGCACAGGGAATTTGCTCTCGCTGCATACTCGCTGCGGAACTCGATCGTGTCAAGGATATTCTTCACGAGAATGGCTATCCTGACCAGTTTATTGAATGCTATGTCACGCGAAAATGGAACAAGCAGACAAAGATGCCGGTCTTTGGGAAAACAAATGTCCTGTCATCTTGAACTACCGTGGCAAGGGAAAGCCTCCGATAAGTTTGAGCAAAAGGTAAAGCGCTTCCCTGCTGTTGAGTTGCGCCTGGTATTTACCATACACAGAATGATCTTGTCTTTTCGTAAGAGATGATTACGAAGATTAGCATGTTATTTACGAATTCAAGTGCCGATGTGAAGCACGCTACATAGGGATTTCAACATAAAGACTGGTAGATCACGTACATAAACAAGTGTCTTCCACACGCCAGTTAATTAAACTCCAATAGGCAACTAGGTGACGTATCTTGCGAGGTTCTCCCCCATTCTGTTAGTACAGAAAATTTCAGAAAGATTTATTTATATTTAGAGTGTGAATAACAAAATATGAGTTGTATGCATCGCTGCCCATCAAAGAAATCAACTTGCAGTTGGGTTGCACAGGACCTTTCAAGGTACATAAATAATCACACAAAGGGTCTGATATCATGATATATCAGGCTATTTGTGTAATCACTGATCCTAATATTATTTTGCTTTAATGTACATGTAATTTGGGGGTTGCTACAGTGATGTTATCTGACGGTTTTTTTTGTTTTGCGATGTACCCGGTGGAGTTGCCTGTGTCGGAAGGCTTTTATGGTAGCAGAGATGTATCTTTGCAATTTCTTCTAAATTCGTCCTCCTACAAAGGCCATTTAAGGTTAATGTACATGATTTACACGTTAATGATTTTATGCTATATCACGTTCTTTGTGTAACCACTCATCCTGCATTATTATGTATCTTGAATATACATGTATTCTAGAGGTCACTTTTTGAGTTTGTGCAAGTTATTACGGCACCCATGGTGATAAAAATATCATCAGTGGAAAGCACCAACTTCATCTCCATCAAAACGGTTCTATATCTTCGAGGTTACACAATTCCCTTATCTATGCCTTAGAATAGGGACAATGAAAGCAGGAGGTACTTGTGGACCGTCCCCATGGTGACAACACAGATGTAGGTTCGACGCAAAACCTTTATTTCTCAGTGAAAGATAACATTCCAGTGTTCTTTCTCTTTGCAAAAACAAGTTAGATTTGTAGACATATAGCGACCCCTAAGCACAGGAGAACTATGTAAAAACTAGATGTTACGTGAAAAGAAGACATGAGAAAGTAAAGGAACGCCAATGGCTTGGCATATTATAGTCGACTGGACAGTTTATTACCCTAGAAAATTTCTTTCCGTTGAAGATTTTTTGTTGATTCGTGATCCCTTGTGTTCTGCGAACAATATCAGCTTTGCTGCCGAAAAATCAACTTTGGCCAATTTGCATAATTTGCATAAATTTAAATGGCCAGTTGGAAGCAATATTTAGGAACGAAACATATGCAGAATATGTCGACTGATTATTATTCTATATGCGCACTGTTACGTGACTGCATTTGCGTTGTTCATCTTGTACATGCAACCTTGGAGACATTGAAATGAGGTTACACCACTGAATTCTACACAGTGGGTTAAACAGTGGGTTACACAGTAATGTCCGATATCAATGTATGATATCTCAACTTCTGGCGTATGGGGTGTAGAATGATTAGAATCCATTTCAATGTTATTTTTCTTTTAATTAGATTTCACGTAAAGTCCTTGTAAATAACGTGGAGAAGGTTTACGGTTCACCATGTGGTTAGTCCTGAAAAAGGATTGTTGAGTAAGAAGAAAGTAGAAAAAGTTGAGAGGAGAAGAAAGTAAAGGCGAGATAGAAATTCGGAGAGTGTAGAAGTAATCTTTCTTGAAAGTGTGAAGTTCTGAAAAGGCTGAGAAAGCTGAGAGTGGAGAAGACTGGCCGTTTCGGACAACTGTAAACCTTCTCCACGTTATCAGTACCACCATGCAAACCTCTACCTTCAAAGATCCCTGTAAATACCATCTTAAATCTACTTGCACAACTGGAAGTGTATCTTTTTGGTTTGGAAGTATTCAAAAGTGAATTTGAATTAAAGGGAATTAACCCTTTCCCAGAAAATCGGCTCCAATCGCACATTATGGTTGGTTGGTTCGATGGTTGAACATGACTGTTAATGAGTTTGGATGAAACCATAAATCTCATAGAAACCTAATTGAAAATTTGAGATAAATTGGAAAAGGAAAAAGGAAGTTATGGATTTTTGAAAGTTGACATAACTGATGATCTTGGCGATCTTCGCATTGTCATGCATGGTACAATTACATATAGAACTTTCCCAATTTGTTTTAAAAGATACATAAATGAAGAGCTTACTTGCAAAAGGCCCTAAATCCATTTTTTATCATATGGCACTTTTTTATATGCCTTAATAGAGATTCACCATGTGCATCAAACTGGCTATATTTCAACTTCTAAAAGTTTCAGGAAGTTTGTTAAAAAATGAGTTGAAAATTATGTTTTCTTTCAAAAGGCCCTAAATCCAAAACACTTTTCTTGCAAAAAGCCCTATATCCATTCATCTATCCTGCATCCTGATTGGCTAAGAGAATAGGTTTTTGGCATGAATGACCAATCACGCGCCTCCACACAACACACAACCATCTATCCAGAGACTCTCTGTGAGAATCTTTCCAGCTTTTTGACATTTTTTTATGGGAATTAAATACACAAAATTCCTTAGTTTATCAAGATCTTGAAAATTACTACAACAATGGAGCTTGCAGATATAACCAACAATCCCAGAAAAAAAAGAAAAATGAAATGAAATGAAATCTTATTGGATGTACATGAGTAGGTGATATGAGGATGGTGATATTGAAAAAGGTTCAGCAGGTGCTGTTAACTCTAATGACATGAATAATACAGCCATGACAAAGATGATGGTGATGATGCTACTGTTAGTGATGGTGATGTTGATGATGACAGTGATAAATGTGATGATGGTAGAAATGGTGATAGAGATAATGATAATAGTGGTGGCAATGATAATGGCGATAAAGGTATTTACGATCTCCATAATGACGATGATGATGGTGATGGTTATGATGGTGATGGTTATGATGGTGATGATAATGGCAATAATGATGATAACAACAATGATGATGTTGGTTATGATGATGTTGATGCTGATTTCATTCATGTGTATGATGGTGTGATGCTGAATGTTCTGATGATGGTAATGGTGTGATGACGATGGCAATTATACGGGTGATAATGATGGTATTGGTTACGTGATGTGATGTTGATTATGATCATGCATTCTACTCTGGATACAGTAGATATTGTTTTTATTTTGAACAAATCTGCTTTATTAAGGGCAGATAATGACTGGCTACTGTCAGTAGACAATACAAATTATCTTTGAAATCGACTTTAAAATGTTGCTATATCAGGCAAGGTTTATCCGAGCAAAGCAAATATTTTATGCAGTTATCTAGAGCAAGTCTGCTTTATTTTTAAGGTCAGATGATCACCCCAATTATCTTTCGAAGTTTAAATTTTGATTGATTTTATAATGTTGCTATATCAGGCAAGGTTTATTATAACCCATTGAACATAGGCAGGTGGAGCAGCACAAGAGGTTAGGTGAACAAGGGCGGTGGATTTTTGGTTCATTAGAAAGATTTTTAATGCGTAAATTACTATTATCATTCAAGACTTTTCTTGCAAAAGGCCCTAAATCCAAAAAATAATAAATATAAAAAATCATATAAAATATTTGACGGCCGCAGGATTTTTAAAATTGTGATTATTGTTACTTGTGGTGATGTCTCTTAAACATACATGAAGATCTTCTTAAATGAAATCATAGAACTGTGTGAAACAAAAAATCTCGATTTACTAAGAAGTAGGTAAAGTGGATTTAGGGCCTTTTGCAAGAAAACTCTTCAAATATAAAACTGCATTTTGTACATAAAAGTGGTTTTCCATATCATTAGTGATCTCAGCATTAAAAGACTTGACTTAAGTTGAGTTTTTTCAATTGTCACTACTTTCCCTTGATATTCTGTTTCTTTTCAATCCAAATTTACATAATCATGCTCATTCCCCGATAATCTTTGGTGGGTGAAACTGGCAGGAAAAAAACCCCAACATAATAAAAAATAAAAAGAAGAAAAAAAATTGAAACATGAATACAGACGTGGTCTAGTGGATACGTCACCGGACTGTGGATCACATGGTTCGCGGTTCGAATCCCGCCTCGGCGCTAATGTCCTTTGGCAAGACATTCATCTACATTTGCCACTCTCCACCCAGGTGAAGTAAATGGGTACCCGGTAGGAAGAAATTCCTTGAATGCCTTATCATGCCTATCATGGCAGCTCGGCTAAAGCCGGGTAATAATGTGATACTTTGCATTAAGCGCAGTAGAGTATATTTGTATAGTAGCTGCGCTATATACAGTAAATGGACATATTACTATATTATTATTTACCTTTGCAGAAAAATGCAACCTTCAAGGAGCACAAGAAGATGCTCCTTTCCTAGATAAGTCCACACAGTCCTCTTTTGAGAATGTCTTATTCAAACCAAAGATTATTAATAGGCTTCTCAGACAACTTGCTGCAGATAAAGCCACTGGTCCGGACCATTATTCCTACGAGAGTCTTAAAAGAATGTAGTGCTGAGTTAGCCAGCCCTTTAAGTCGGCTTTTCAAACTCTGCTTCAACAATGGTGTCTTCCCAAGTTCTTGGAAGACAGCAAATGTTGTTCCCATTCATAAAAGGGACTCAAAGTCTGACCCCACTAAATATCGTCCCAGTTTCTTTATTTAGTCTGCTGTCTGCTGTTTCTGCTGTTTCTGTACAATTTCAAAGCTATTTGTTCAGAAGGAATCTTATTTCCCCACAGACAATTTGGTTTTAGACCAGGTCACAGTACTTCCGACCTCTTAACAATAATCTCCCAAGAAGGTAACATTTCACTAGATAAAGGAGAAGAGGTCTGTATTGTGGCCCTTGATATTAAGGGAGCATTCGACAAAGAGTGGCACAATGGTCTTGTATCGAAATTGAAATCCAAAGGAGTGGATGGAAAAGCCCTTGCTTGGCTACGCAATTATTTGTCAGACCGTCACATCTCAGTAGTCCTTGCTGGTCAAGCTTCTGAAGCTCTGTTCTGGGACCACTGCTCTTCTCCATCTACATTGATAGTCTTCGCCTACTTTATAAAAAATGTTATGTTTTATTTTGCTACTTTTAATTAGTACATTCTTATTGTCGTACGTGTACGATAGTCTTGTAGCCGTACTAATGTGTTTTCTTAGTGTATTTTTTAATCAGTTGTTTAGGTAAGGACCCCATTGGAAATAAGCCATTTCGGCTTTCATGGGCTATCCTGTCATGGTACTAGGTTATGTTTGTATTGCAATATACCTGACGAATAAACTCAAATCAAATCAAATCAAATCATGACCTTGTGGATGTCTGTGAGAATGAGCTGTACTTGTATGCTGATGATTCAACATTGTTTGCTCGTCTTCCTGCAAACAGTGACATCAGATCAACAGGGAGCTGTCAAACATAAAATCCTGGGCTAACAAATGGAAAGTCACTTTTGGACCTACCAAGTCTAAAATGATGACTATTTCAAGGAAGAGAACCCCCTCACAATTAAATTTGCAATTTTGTGATTGTCCTCTTGTCGCTCAGGATGAGATCGAAATCTTGGGGGTAACAATTGACAGGAAATTAACCTGGACCAAGCATATACAGACTGTTGCCTCTAGAGCTGGGCAAAGACTTGGGGCTCTAAGGAAAGTTGCTAATAAGCTTGATATAAAGGGTAGAGCTACTGTCTACAATGCACAGGTCCGCAGCATAATGGAATATGCATCTTTATGCTGGATAAATGCCTCCTCTACCGTACTGTATTCTACAAAATGAACACAGAACAGTGCCCAAAAGACTTAAACGAAATGCTCCCTCCGCCTCTAGAAAGGAGACGAGTGACCAGAGCTAGTGTATCTTATCCTGTCCACGCTATTCTATTACCCACTGCAAAAACTCATCAATTGGACAGAAGCTTCATTCACACGGCTTCAAGGGTTTGGAACAGTCTCCCAAATCATGTTGTCATGTTGAACGCCTTCCTGTAAAAGACTGAATTCTTTTAAAAGGCGTGTGCACAGATTTCTTTTGGCAAATCACATTTCATGACTTCAATGTTTTACCTATTGCCCAATATTTTTCCTTAAATTGCTTTTTATATATTTTTAAAATGAGTTGCAGTGAACCATTGATTAGTCTTCAGGATCCTTGGTGTTTTGGCTGGCTATTGTGCACATTTTGCAATGTTATATACAAAAAAAAAAATTACCTACGACCGTGTACATAATATATTTTAGTATGCGTACTTTCATTCTCATGAATGTAAGCAAAAATAATGCACTTACAGTTGTTCAAGCATAATTAAGTTGATATTTGCATGGACTTTACGTGACATTTAATTGCAAAAAATACACATTAAAAACTGGATTCTACTCTCCACAACACCCCTAAATAGAGGTATCATACGTTATTATCGACACTATTATGAAACCTCCTTTTGTTGCCTCACAGGTTGCATGTACGAGATGAACAACACAACTACAGTCACTATCAGTTGACTTATTCTGCATAAGTTGTCTTTCGTTGCAGAAGATTGCGTTGAATGGGCAATTTAGATTCACGCAAAGTATGCAAAGAGGCCAAAGTTGATTTTTCGGCAACAATGTTTAAATTCTTCGTAGAATAAATGCGATCACAAATGGACAAACATACTTCAACGGAAAGAACTTTTCTAGGTTTTTATACAGGCTAATATAACTCTTAAATGGACTAAAAGGATGGATGGACTTAAAAGGATATATTGTGCATTTATTGATTATGAAAAGGCCTTTGATTTGATTGACAGATCATCTTTATGGTTGAAAATGTTTGCTTCCGGAGTTAAGGGCAAAGTTTTTGTAGTTATAAATAATATCTATAAACATGCCAAATTATGTGTGAACTTAAATGGTCAGTTATCACAATATTTTATGTGTAATGTAGGTGTAAGACAAGGTGAAAACCTGTCTCCGCTGTTGTTTGCTATGTTTCTGAATGATTTTGAAAGTCACATCAGTAAATTTTATAGGGGCCTTTCTTTAATGGATGATGTTTACAGTGATAGTTTGTCAGATGAAGATATTCAACTTTTTTCAAGCTTTATTGTTTGTTATATGCTGATGATACTCTTATTTTGCTGAAAATCCGAATGAGCTTCAGAAAGCATTAATCGCTGTGGAGGAGTACTGCAAGAAATGGTATCTTCAAGTAAATACGAGTAAGACGAACATTTTTTCAAGAGGAAAGGTGAGGAAAGTGCCTAGATTTCTGTTTAATGGAGATGATCTTGAAGTAGTAGACGACTTTAATTATTTAGGAGTTAAATTTAATTATAATGGCAGTTTTAAGAAGGCAATAGCCAAACAGGTGACTCAAGCTAGGAAAGCTTTGTTCAGTATGTTGGTAAAAGCTAAACGATTGCAGTTATCTCTTGATACTCAATTTGAATTGTTTGATCGTATGGTGCTACCTATTTTGTTATATGGTAGTGAAGTCTGGGGCTTTGAGAATTTAAATCAAATAGAAGTTTTTCATAGGAAATTTTTAAGAACGATCTAACAAGTAAATAAGTGTACACCAGATACTATGGTATATCGTGAAACTGGTTGTTGTGTCATAATTAATTATGTTAAATGTAGAATGATTGCTTTTTGGTTAAGAATAGTCAAGGGAGAACAGTCAAAATATACTTTTTTATTATACAGACTAATAAGAAGATTACATGAAAATGAGGAGATAGATTTTGTATCATCCTGGCTTACATTTATTGAAAACATATTGAATCATGCAGGATTCACTAATGTGTGGCTTTCTCAGGGCAATGGATTTAATACCGATTGGATTTTAGGTGCATTACGTTTGAGACTAGCTGATATGTTTAAGCAGGAATGGCGAGCAGCAACCTGGTCGAATCGGGTGTGCCTTAATTATAGGATTTTTAAACTTGAGCTAGAGTTTGAAACATATTTGTGTCTCTTGAATAGCGCAGATGCAACACTATTATGTAAGTTTAGATGTCGAACACATAGATTACCAGTTAATAACAGTCGTTTCAACTCTGATTTGTTAAATGAAAGTCTATGCACACTCTGTACATCATTAGATATTGGTGATGAATATCACTATTTGCTTGTTTGCCCATTTGTTATTAATGAGAGAAAACTGTTCTTGTCTGATTTTAATACATAGACCAAATACAACAGTAATGGCGGAAATTCTTCTTACAAAAAATGCTTGCCATCTTAAAAAGCTTGTTAAATTTGTTAAAATTATTATGCAGCAATGTACATGTAAATCAAAAGAGGATGGAGTTGTTGATGTTGTAGGTGACAATCAAAGTCAGGTAGTAACACGTAGTGGTAGAATAGTTAAAAACCCTAGTACTTTAGTTGTATTTACACTGTATATATATATATATATTTATTGTTTTTTTTTTTTTTAATGTTTTGTTGAGAAATGTTGTTTAATATGTAAACTATATGCCCATGTACAAGTATTCAATATACCATTTATATTATTGTAAATATGTTGTGCTCTCATACCCAGAGAGGGGGTCGATAGATATAGATAGAGTGAATAAAATCTTATCTTATCTTATCTTATCTTATGCACTATTCTGTTAGTGGACCCTAACCCTAAAACAGCTTAGTGTTGAACTATTAACATCCCTGAGCCTTTTTACTAGACACCGAATGGACAATTCAAGTAATAATTCTTCAGAAATTTAGTGAGGGTATATGCATTTCAGTTCCAAGTCTGTAGCTAAGCTGTGGCTACTTTGGACCTATTCAATGTTAGGGATCTCCTCATGTTACTGCTTTCAATCTTACCAAACTCTTCAACCAAATATGGGCATTGATGCGGATGATTTGTCCAGGAAAGACACATGTGGTTGTGGTGGTGGTTTTTATTCGGGGGGGGGGGGGGTGGCAGTGGCGTATCCAGCACTGGGTGAAACTGGTGTAGCTCCTTGAAGGCGGAAAAAAACCCAATACAACTTGCTATGCTTGTACAAAAACGGAGTTGTCCAAATATGTCTTGGAAGGGTCCCATCACATCCCCTTTATCATTTTATTTTGATACGCAACTTTGGGTGTGCGCGGCTATACATTGGTTAAGGATTACATGATTGTTCAAGTTTATTATTGATAGTTAACAGCGTTCATACGTTAATCTTAATGCCTTTCATAAAATTCGAGCCATAGGTATTTTTTTTACTACATTAAAAAAAGAGCCAGTAATCACTCAAACGTGAAATATTGCTAATACCCATACTTTCATGCGATTAAATTGACCCTTACCCATAATCTGATAAGAAATGTCATATCGATATTGTGAAATTATTATTTTGAAGGAGATTTTCTAAATTTGTTCCTGTTTTTTTTACTTTGTAGTGTTCAAATAATTTATAACAAATTTTGGAGCAGGTAGAACATGCAAACTGAAGTAGTAATTCACTATCATGTACAAATAACTCGCAAATGTTGAAAAAAAACACTATCATCTAGTCATAATAATAATGATAATAATAATAATAACAATACTAACGTGGAGAAGGTTTACGGTTCACCATGTGTTAGTCCTGATGATTGAAATGAGGGTAGAGAATGATGAGAGAAGGGGAGGAAATGAGAAATTGATAGTCGAGAGAGAAACAAGTTATAAGAGATTATCTGTGACCCGACGCCTCAAAACCTACAATAAGTCGCCAAAATTATTTTTTTTGTTTTATACACTTTCTGAAAGTAGAGAATCTCAGCTTTCCAATGGTATATCACTTGCCTGTTTTACTCAATGCTAGCACCTTTAAATATCACATTTAGGATCAGTATGTAACCAGCAATCAATAACTCCTATTCAGAGAAAATGGCCATTAAAAGTTCGGAACAAAAGAGTGCTAAACCTTCACTCTCTGTGTGCGCCAAGTAAAACTGGGTATTCAAATGGCCATAGCAACCGGCATGAAGAGATTATCAGATTAGGCTGAATTTTGGCACGCTGCTTCAGGAGGACCTATCCATTACTCACTCCAAAAATCAATCTAATACATTTAGAGGTTAAGTAGTAATTTGGCATTGAATGAAAGTATTACAAATTTCAGCGATTTCGATTTTTTAGCTCGACAGGTGAAAAAAAAAGGAGTCATTTGAAAATGCCCCCAAAACAAGTCGAATTACGACTCACAAACTTGAGAGATGATAGAATGATAAAGAAACTACCCATTTCTATCAAAAACAGAAAATCGACTGATCTAAGCAAATTAACTGTTTTGGGCTGTTTGCAGTTTTGAGGCGGCGGGTCACATCTTTCGTGAGAGTGAAGTCCTTTGAAGGACTGTAAACCAGATGAGGCTGGAAGAGAAGAGTAGGTGAGGTGACGAGTCTCGGCTGTGGAGAGTAGATCTGGTGAGAAGTCTCGGCGATGGTGAACCGTAAACCTTCTCCACGTTATCTATTCCACCATGCAAACCTTCAAAGGTCATCGAATAACAATACTACTACTACTACTACTACTACTACTAATAATAATAATAATATTGATACACCATGTTTATATTATATCGCATATCACTATAAAGTCCCCATGCACTGTAGTGAAGAAAAAGAAAACACGATATGAAAAAGTGAGAAGAGTAAGATACGCTTAGGATACTTCTCATGAAAATCACCTGGGCCCTGTTTAAGTCTTTTTAAAAAATCAATAACAACTGCCAGATATTCTATAACAAATTTGTTCCCAGCCTTTCAAATGCAGTGATTTCAACAGCTTTACAAATATTGGTAACTTGTAATTGATAACAAACTTTATGAAACTGGACTTTGCGCATGATACTTATAAAAACTCCCTATGCGCTTCTGTTTGGTATGTATTGGGGAAATAATTCAAGACATCTTAATAAGTCGTGTAGCAGAAATTTTGATTCTTTGAATTCGGTTCAGTTAAGTTTCAGGCAGATTGTAGAGAATAGCATTATAATATAATGTCTGTCATCAATGGGTTCTGCACATCAGGTAGCATATATTTATATATATTTTCTCAGTAAAATATAAGACTGAATAGCTTCAGGGGTACAACGAGCTTTTAGGTACCCCCAATAGACTGATAGGCTATAACCACTAGACCGATAATATTGGTCTCTTGGACCTTGTAGCCACTCTTCAGAGGATTTACTACACCTACGCAGACGGCCCAAGAGACTCACGAGACTGATATTTCTCTCTCTTCCCTTCCGTTTTTTCTTGATTTCTTTGTTGGTCTGGTGGGCTATCGGTCTAGTGGAATTTTTGTAAGTGTCTGTCTGGTGGGCTGTCGGTCTACTGGGATGACCCCACCCCGAAATGATCCAAAATTGTTTGATTTGATATTATATATACGAAGAAAATATTCCACCTCACTGTAATGTGATGCTATTAAATAAATTTTTGTTACATTTGGCGTCTCAAATGAAACAGTAGGATACCTCAGAAACACTCGGCTACGGTAGCCAATTATCCGAAATGCATCATTGTATTTTGATATTGAAATAAAAATTTACTGTGTTCCTATTGCCTTAGAAATGATTAAAACAATCGTCTTCACTGTAATAATTAGTTTCTTTTCGGCCCTTGTGGTCTTTTGTGGGTCTTAACCATTAATATATTTTATTTTACTGTTCATATTAATTTTCTAAATGAACGTTTATAATAACAACCATAGGCCCCAAAACATGAAATGTTGGCATTTATATTAATACAAATAAATAGATTTGAGTATGACACAAAAGTGAACACCAATTCCGATTTGGAGCCATCTGTGTACCTTACTATTTAGCTTATATCATTTATAATAAAAATACGATGACAATGGTTATACATTACCACTTCTCATTCCGGTTGATGTTCTCTTGGTACGCCATGGAGTCCTCCATTTGAATTTCGGCATTTTATCAAGAACTGTATTGTAATTGTAATAAATCAAATATAATGTCTTATAATGTCTACACAAGTATTTATTCGATCCGAATTTTCGGGGGCCTCCACCTTCTTCAATAATATAAACATACAATGCAAGATTATATAATATCATGTCTACAGATACAGTGTGAATCTGAGAGCGACAGCCAAAGAATCTTACAAGGTTCGTCTCTTGGGACCTCTAGGTACTAAAAGGTTCACGAGACCGGCGGCCCAAGACATCGACAGCCCACCAGACCGACATTTTTTTCTACCTTCCCTTCTATATTTTTGTGTTTTGTCGGTTAAGTGGGCATTTGGTCTAATGGAACTATTGTAAGTGTCGGTCTGGTGGGCTGTCGGTCTACTGGGATTCAATTCAATTCAAAATGGTATTTATTAACAATAATCATGCGTCGCAACATAACGTTGAATTGGGCACAATTTACAAATATAAAATATACATGCATATACATCGTAGATAATACATTCAAATGAATAATTTACAAGAAGGGTGATGGTAAACATTTTTTGTACGAATAGGATTTAGCGTAGCAGAGTGCCAACAGTGTGCCAACATTGTGGTGGGAGCAATAATTGAATGGTAAACCCGTACATACGACTTAATGAGCTATTAATTATTAATTTATTTAGATGAGTGTAGGTAAGAAAATTGCAAACTAAGGAAATAGAAATAATAAAAAATGTAATAAGTTTCATTAATCGTACAAACATGTGATGTTATCAAAATGAACGTATTTTTTTTAATAAAAAGAATTATTTGTTATTCAATACTGATTTACGCAAAGAAAGGAAAATAAACAGCAAATTATCGATTGATATAAACTTTCATTAATAGTGATAACAGTATTGGCTATAATAATGAGAATAGTTGGCATGTAATTATAGTTCTAAAAAAGAGACCACTGATTGCATAAGAATGATAAACAAATACATAATAAATAACAATGCAATATGACAATTCCCAAATCGTGAAAACCTTTCACCGAGAATAGCAAGAGTATTACGTAAAGTAAGAAAGTTAGAGAAGAGGAGAGGATAGTTGAAGATGAAAGATAAAGAAAGAGAGTAAGAAAAAAAGGAGGGATAGCGAGGGTAAATGACAGGGAAAAGGATAGACAAGACATACTGCGATGAAGAGAGAACAGAAAATGCATATACCAGTAATTAAAAAAACTAACTATTTAATCAATTATGGGGATCCGCCATCAGATTACTTACATTGGTTAAGTGTACGAATTAAGTTAATTTAAGTACGGAATTGCGCTATTTTGCATACGGTTAGATTTACATCGCAATTCAGGTATTTGGGGTTTGTGTCTCAGAACTCTAGCATTGTTGTTATGTGGAAAATACTGTTTGAATTGGTTGGTGTATTGCAGGCTCTTTTGGAAGAATGAAAAGCACAAGCCTTTTCTTCGGTAAAGGCATGGTCACAACCATGTTTTTAGTTCGTACGTGTTCTGCGGAGGCCACGTCCGCCACGTGTTTCTGAAAACGTGGGGAGGGAGTAGCAAGAGCAGGGAAGGAGTACGTCAACGCACTTCACACGCACTACAACGCAAGCAAGTTAATTAAGTAAGTACGTGGCCCGCACGCCACGTACTGGACGTTAGTGGTTGCGTCCATCGTACGTTGCGCACCTGGTAAGTGAGTTATACGTGCTTACAACGTGCTTAAAACGTACGATAGCCGTGCGGTTGCCTCGTTATCGTACGGAGGCCGTACTTTCACGTACGGTGTCCTTACTGGCTTGCAGGGAGTAAGTGCGGGCAAGTGCGATAAACGTGAGTTTTTTCCCGTCACCATCTGCCGAGTCTTCATCGCTCCTCATCTGTTCGTCGCCTGCCTTTACATCATCTACGGCCCGTTTCTGTTTGGCCTCTCTGGCCCTATTAGCTGTCTATTGAGCTGACCCTTTTTTGTTAAGCTTCTTGGGCATCTTGGAGACGAAATGATGATACTCGTCAGTCTGCTCGGCTTTTATATATCCTGCAGAAATCAGCGCGCACAACGTGCGTTGCAAGTGCATAGCACGTACTTCCTCGGTGCGGTTTACGTGAGCTCTGCGTGCTCACTGGACAATTGAACTGGAGAAGCGCCGAATGAGCACGGACCCCGCACTTATCACGTCCGGAGCACGCACGTGCTAGGTGCGTTGTCCGTAGAGCAAGTAACTGTGGGAAAATTTTTCAAAAACTCACGGACTCCGTGCGTTGTGCGCTTGTTAGCAGCAGAGGGCACGCACGTCAACCCCTGTACTGGGGGTGAATCTGTTGACCGCCCGTAGCCTGAACGCAGCGAAAATTCCTAGTGCACTAAAAGTGCTACGGCGTGTACTGAGGCGGTGCTCACCACGTACGGATCCCCAAAAGGGGCCTTCACAACTGGGCTTACGTGCTCCTACGGGTGGTCTACGGCCCAAAAATCAGCAAATCTGCATGGAGGACGCACGCGCTCCGTGCCCAACTTATAGGTTGCAGACAGCACGCTGAGCCCGTAGACCGAAAATGGTTGCGGAGAGCGTGCGTGTGGAGTGCGTGGTGAGTGCGTGCGAGGCACGTGGCACGCACTGCGCACGTGCATAGGACTGCGTGGCACTTCCACCCCAGCGTGGTCCTCGCGTGTCATTTATAATGACGTGCAGCACACTCACTCCAGTTCTTCGCCGCTCACAGCACCACACACGGGACAAAGTCAGCTCTCAGCAGTGGCTTTTATATTATGGTCAAATGGACGACTTGTCAAACGTCGTGCAACCTATCTACTACCGCTACTCCCCATGCCAGGCCCTGCGTCCTTCCAAAACCCCCAAAATCGCAGCAGCCGTACCTTTTCAAAACACGTACGGGCAGTTGTGATATCTTCTACCAACAATGTCCCTCAACGCTCTTTTTTATTTACTCTTTCTAACCTGGTGATTTGGGTTTTGGTGAGAGCTCCATTCCCCACAGGTGCCACGGCCCAGTATTTTGGCTGTGACGTTTCTACAATCTTAGCATGTGAATTTTGCTGTTTGCTCGTTTTATAAGTCCATTTAGATTTTCGTCTCATTTCAAATCACTTTGAATGATGACTCCCAGTATTTTGGTTGCACGCTCATGCAAGCTCATGGTTTACAATGCGAACTTTTGGGTGGTTTGGGGGAGACCGTAAAAAGCAAACATTCATCTGAACACAGTTTGGTGGTTTCAGTTTCATTTGATTTTGCTCACAAAAAAGGTAGTCCATAGATTTTTGTAACACAGATGGTTGTGTGGAACTTCTACATTCTACGAAAGACAGGTCGTCCACATATTTGAAAGCAACTGAGTTCTCGAAACATGGGTCCACAGCATTCACCATCGCAAGAAATATTATGGGGCCAAGTCGAGTTCCTTGAGGTACACCTTCATGTCGCGACAACCAATCGGAGCATGTTGAGTGGTAGCGCACACACTGCTGACGGGAACTTAGAAAATCAGCAACCCATTGGATGATAGATGGGCGGACGCCAAGGTCGATGAGTTTTCTAAGAGCTATCGTGTTACCGACTCTATCAAAAGCTTTGGTAAAGTCTGTTACAATTACCGTGGAGGTAGCTTTGGGTTTATCGGCGTTACAATATAAGAGATGTAGCATGTTAATTAAGTAATGGTTCGTTGAGAGAAACTTCCTATTACCAAACTGATTTGGGTCTAGACTAGATGCTATATTTTGTACAATCTTTGCTATGAATCCTTTGGCAATTTTGGCGAAATTGCAAACTAAGGAAATAGAAATACTAAAAAATGTAATAAGTTTCATTAATCGTACAAACATGTGATGTTATCAAAATGAACGTATTTTTTTTAATAAAAAGAATTATTTGTTATTCAATACTGATTTATGCAAAGAAAGGAAAATAAACAGCAAATTATCGATTGATATAAACTTTCATTAATAGTGATAACAGTATTGGCTATAATAATGAGAATAGTTGGCATGTAATTATAGTTCTAAAAAAGAGACCACTGATTGCATAAGAATGATAAACAAATACATAATAAATAACAATGCAATATGACAATTCCCAAATCGTGAAAACCTTTCACCGAGAATAGCAAGAGTATTACGTAAAGTAAGAAAGTTAGAGAAGAGGAGAGGATAGTTGAAGATGAAAGATAAAGAAAGAGAGTAAGAAAAAAAGGAGGGATAGCGAGGGTAAATGACAGGGAAAAGGATAGACAAGACATACTGCGATGAAGAGAGAACAGAAAATGCATATACCAGTAATTAAAAAAACTAACTATTTAATCAATTATGGGGATCCGCCATCAGATTACTTACATTGGTTAAGTGTACGAATTAAGTTAATTTAAGTACGGAATTGCGCTATTTTGCATACGGTTAGATTTACATCGCAATTCAGGTATTTGGGGTTTGTGTCTCAGAACTCTAGCATTGTTGTTATGTGGAAAATACTGTTTGAATTGGTTGGTGTATTGCAGGCTCTTTTGGAAGAATGAAAAGCACAAGCCTTTTCTTCGGTAAAGGCATGGTCACAACCATGTTTTTAGTTCGTACGTGTTCTGCGGAGGCCACGTCCGCCACGTGTTTCTGAAAACGTGGGGAGGGAGTAGCAAGAGCAGGGAAGGAGTACGTCAACGCACTTCACACGCACTACAACGCAAGCAAGTTAATTAAGTAAGTACGTGGCCCGCACGCCACGTACTGGACGTTAGTGGTTGCGTCCATAGTACGTTCCGCACCTGGTGAGTTATACGTGCTTACAACGTGCTTAAAACGTACGATAGCCGTGCGGTTGCCTCGTTATCGTACGGAGGCCGTACTTTCACGTACGGTGTCCTTACTGGCTTGCAGGGAGTAAGTGCGGGCAAGTGCGATAAACGTGAGTTTTTTCCCGTCACCATCTGCCGAGTCTTCATCGCTCCTCATCTGTTCGTCGCCTGCCTTTACATCATCTACGGCCCGTTTCTGTTTGGCCTCTCTGGCCCTATTAGCTGTCTATTGAGCTGACCCTTTTTTGTTAAGCTTCTTGGGCATCTTGGAGACGAAATGATGATACTCGTCAGTCTGCTCGGCTTTTATATATCCTGCAGAAATCAGCGCGCACAACGTGCGTTGCAAGTGCATAGCACGTACTTCCTCGGTGCGGTTTACGTGAGCTCTGCGTGCTCACTGGACAATTGAACTGGAGAAGCGCCGAATGAGCACGGACCCCGCACTTATCACGTCCGGAGCACGCACGTGCTAGGTGCGTTGTCCGTAGAGCAAGTAACTGTGGGAAAATTTTTCAAAAACTCACGGACTCCGTGCGTTGTGCGCTTGTTAGCAGCAGAGGGCACGCACGTCAACCCCTGTACTGGGGGTGAATCTGTTGACCGCCCGTAGCCTGAACGCAGCGAAAATTCCTAGTGCACTAAAAGTGCTACGGCGTGTACTGAGGCGGTGCTCACCACGTACGGATCCCCAAAAGGGGCCTTCACAACTGGGCTTACGTGCTCCTACGGGTGGTCTACGGCCAAAAAATCAGCAAATCTGCATGGAGGACGCACGCGCTCCGTGCCCAACTTATAGGTTGCAGACAGCACGCTGAGCCCGTAGACCGAAAATGGTTGCGGAGAGCGTGCGTGTGGAGTGCGTGGTGAGTGCGTGCGAGGCACGTGGCACGCACTGAGCACGTGCATAGGACTGCGTGGCACTTCCACCCCAGCGTGGTCCTCGCGTGTCATTTATAATGACGTGCAGCACACTCACTCCAGTTCTTCGCCGCTCACAGCACCACACACGGGACAAAGTCAGCTCTCAGCAGTGGCTTTTATATTATGGTCAAATGGACGACTTGTCAAACGTCGTGCAACCTATCTACTACCGCTACTCCCCATGCCAGGCCCTGCGTCCTTCCAAAACCCCCAAAATCGCAGCAGCCGTACCTTTTCAAAACACGTATGGGCAGTTGTGATATCTTCTACCAACAATGTCCCTCAACGCTCTTTTTTATTTACTCTTTCTAACCTGGTGATTTGGGTTTTGGTGAGAGCTCCATTCCCCACAGGTGCCACGGCCCAGTATTTTGGCTGTGACGTTTCTACAATCTTAGCATGTGAATTTTGCTGTTTGCTCGTTTTATAAGTCCATTTAGATTTTCGTCTCATTTCAAATCACTTTGAATGATGACTCCCAGTATTTTGGTTGCACGCTCATGCAAGCTCATGGTTTACAATGCGAACTTTTGGGTGGTTTGGGGGAGACCGTAAAAAGCAAACATTCATCTGAACACAGTTTGGTGGTTTCAGTTTCATTTGATTTTGCTCACAAAAAAGGTAGTCCATAGATTTTTGTAACACAGATGGTTGTGTGGAACTTCTACATTCTACGAAAGACAGGTCGTCCACATATTTGAAAGCAACTGAGTTCTCGAAACATGGGTCCACAGCATTCACCATCGCAAGAAATATTATGGGGCCAAGTCGAGTTCCTTGAGGTACACCTTCATGTCGCGACAACCAATCGGAGCATGTTGAGTGGTAGCGCATACACTGCTGACGGGAACTTAGAAAATCAGCAACCCATTGGAGGATAGATGGGCGGACGCCTAGGTCGATGAGTTTTCTAAGAGCTATCGTGTTACCGACTCTATCAAAAGCTTTGGTAAAGTCTGTTACAATTACCGTGGAGGTAGCTTTGGGTTTATCGGCGTTACAATATAAGAGATGTAGCATGTTAATTAAGTAATGGTTCGTTGAGAGAAACTTCCTATTACCAAACTGATTTGGGTCTAGACTAGATGCTATATTTTGTACAATCTTTGCTAGGAATCCTTTGGCAATTTTGGCGAAATGGTTGGTTAACGAAATCGGTCTAAGTTTATCAATCGATATGTTGTCTGGACCACCAGCTGTCGTCTGTTGCACTAATGATAGCGCTTTGTAGACCTGCCAGGAAGAAATGGTTGGACAAGGACTCCTAGGAGGTAAGTATGATGGAAGTTCAGTCAGATCTAGTTGGTGAATATGAGATGCTACGGAAACGAAGAACCTGTTGACAGCGGAAGCTATTGCAAAATCGTCGTCTGGACAAATCTCAGGAATATCACATTGATTTCCGATTTATCGTGTCAATAACTGAAGTAAACAAGATCAAATTTGTCCTGGTGCTTCCTAGATTAACACTTTGTCCAATAGTTAATAATACCGTGAGGCTAAAGGATCAGAATTCGTTTAAAAAAACAGAATTAATGTTGAGCTCAAATTTGTCGACGGCCGCCTGTTAAGCGCTCGGATGGCCCGCCCCTTGAAGAAGGAGAGGCATCCCCGTCCCCTTTGAATTGCTGACCCTGCAATAGGTACTACAGAGAGTTGACATCCTAATGTAAAGCACAGGAGAATATCTACCTAAATAATACCTACTAGAGCACGTAGGACCCTAAAGAGGATGTGCCAGCTTTTTATCGTTATTTTGCCATACACTTTTTTTCAGAGTTCCAAATTTTAAAAAATCAATTGTTTTGAGTTTAAATTTTTACATTAGCTAATCCTTCGGACCCGTTTCGAACAAAGGCCGGGCGCTTGGGGTCTTTTGTGGGTCTTCACCATTACTATAATATTTTACTTTACTTTTCATATGTGTTTTTTTTTTAAATAAAAGTTTTTTGCAGCGAAAGTGAACATCATTTCCCCTTTGGAACCGTATGTGTATGTAACTATTCAGCTTATAACGTGTATGATTAAAATACGATGACAATGGATATACATTACCACTTCTCTTTTCCGTTGACGTTCTCTTGGTTTGTGATGGAGTCCTCTTTTTGAATTTCCGCATTTTACGGGAAGCTACATTGTGATAAATCAAATATAGTGTAATGTGATCGACGCCTCTGAATGGAAGCTGGGAAAAATTCCCTTTTAACGCATATGGCAATCTTATTTTCCGGAAGAGACATCAGACTGATTTGAGAACCTGGTATATGCCCAGCGTTGTTTGGATTGGCTGGACAATAACCTACTACATGTACCAAGGAAGTACAAGGCAAGCCTAGTACCTCCTTGGCTGGAGGGGGTCTGAATAACCGCCGCCTGACAAATTTCTCTGTGAATTCTGTCTCACAACTGCGCTGCTTTCAACTTTTATAATACTACATTCATTTTTTTTTCGAGTTTTACGTAAAACAAATTGAAAAGCGTGTCATATCATTACTTTCTCCTTTTGAAGATTTCTTTATCATATTTTCATATTCAATAAAGGGAGCTATTTTCAAGCTGATTGACACTGCAGTATTTCTCTCAATATATTATAGGTTATCTGCGTGTCAAATTTTGTGGCGATCGGGTGTTCCACGGGCGAGATCTTACGCCCCCTTCAACTTAGAGCAGAGCTCGAAATGGCCTCTAAGTCTGTTTATCTTAAATTAAAATCAAACAAAGATATAACCCACCCCCCCCAAAAAACCAACAAAATAATTAAAAAATACATAGACTTCAAACCAACTACTTTTGTACGTAAAACGAATTTCTAAACTTTTTAAGGCAATTGTGAGAATTTAAAAAAAAAACCTATTATAGTCCACATCCAATCAAATTGAACAATATATCTGTCAATATCTTCTCTTTTCTCATCGTTAAACTTACCCAATGAAAACAAGGATCGGGATGTAGCTGTTGCACCCTGTGGGTTGGTTGCAGCATTTGGCCTAGCACCTACAGTTTCGTCATCTGCAGGTGTTGGAAAATATCGCTCGAGTAAGTCCTCAGTGCCGATCTTCTACCCGGCATGTCTGAAAATCTGTTTCCTTCTGAATGACTTTGGTCTTTTACACCTTTCTTGGAGCATATACGCCATGTTCTTAAAGCAGGTATTTTTGTACGTAAAACAAATTTCTAGTTCTGCATTGGGTGAATTTCTATTATTTTGCTAGTTTCATATGTTAAGAATTAAATTTGAATAAGAATGGAATCCAAAAACAACACTCAGAACATAAATCCCATCTGATCATTAATTTTGACTAATCATAGTTCGAATTTATTCCTACCATATTTTAGCAACAACTTAAGCAAACACGACACTACGTGGTGCGGTCCTTGACATGAGCATCTTGAAATAAGGGTCTATAATGCAAGATACATGTATTTTATAGTGCATGGTCAACAATAAGAAAAAGTAAAATCAAAACAAATAAATAAATAGGGCTTTGGTCTTTTAGGACTTAAGGCAATTATGAGAATTTTTATACAAGAACATTTTTATAGTCCACATCCAATCAAATTGAACAAGATATCTGTCAATATCTTCTTTTCTCACCGTCAAACTTACCCAATGAAAACAAGGATCGGGATGTAGCTGTTGCACTCTGTGGGTTGGTTGCAGCATTTGGCCTAGTTCCTACACTATCGTCATCTGCAGGTGTTGGAAAATATCGCTCGAGTAAGTCCTCCCTGCCGATCTTCTCCAAGGCATGTCTCAAAATCTGTTTCCTTCTTGATGCCTTTTGTTTTCTACACCATTTTTGGAGCATACGCAATGTTCCAAGGTATTCTACACCATCTTTATTTTGGAGATAGCAGGCTCGTATATCAGAAATAGAAATTCCTAGTTCCTTCCCTAGGTCATCCAGCTCACCATATTCCCTTGTTCCGCGAGCAATGCCTTTCAAAATGTCATCGAATTTCCGATCGCCATTGGAGGACATTCTAAATACACAAGAAATAACACACACACACATCAAAACACAAACAAAAATATAAAAAGAAATAAAACTAGACCTGTGATCATGCGAACCATCCACGAGCGTTACCTCGAAAAAAATAACGGAAAACTATAAGTAAGCGGAGATTTAGTAGAAAGAGGGCACTATTCATGCATGCAAATCAGGCAACGATGAGTTTACCAAAAAGTTATACGAAAAATGTATAAGAAGAAAGGTTCAGCGAAAGTTTTAAATGCAAGCAAATTCTAATGCAAACATTATCACTTAAATTTAGCAGAAAGAGGACCCTGTTCATTCAGTGTGTGGTCATTCTCTCATGAAAATCAAAAGGGACATGTACCATGATAAAGCTAAGATATAATGACAGTTTCAGGCCAATGGAAGTCTTAAAGTAAAACAATCATGAAAAACAAAATGGATAGTGCTCGCCAAATTTTCAGAAGATTGAAAATCGGGAAATGATCGAAAACTTGTCACAAAGATAAGATGGCGCCTAAGGTTCCCAGCTAAATAATAACTTTAAATAATCTAGAACGTGAAACATGCCAAATATCTGGAACTTTTTTCGAAAATTTGTCCTTATGTTTTACATTTACAGAAGATGTTCATGTTTTCTCTACCTAATTATGGGGCGATTTTTTTTTCACCCTCAGCTTATTTGGATCTAAATTTGATAACTATAACAGTTCCGGTTCTTGTTCATCATCTCGTGTGAAGTTGGAAGGTGGTATAACAAATCAATGTATCTACCACAGTGGGGATTTACCCCTATATGATTATTGTTGTTTTCGTCACTGCACGACACAACAGTCATTCTTTTCAAATTCAAGTTCATTACTAAATGACGACGGCAATAAATGCGTACAATTGTCATAACTGTACATTGGTAGATGGACTGAAGAAATTGATTTGACTTTGACGAAACTGGATGCAAAATCAGGAAATTGTTTGGAAAGAGTTCGAATGGCCAAATGCACACTTTTCTTCCAAGAAGGGCACGGGCCGGATGTGCCCCATCTAAATCTGCCACTGATTATCCTTTGTTCGTTATTTTGCTGCATGATTTGCTTTAATTGTATTTTTATGAAAATTAAATCAATAAACCAATGAATGAACGATGAACGCAGGGATATGAGATACAATAGCAAAATAACCAAGCACCAAAAGAAAACAGGTTTCTGGATATTCCTGTGCTCATTAGCTTAAGATAAAAATGCACAAGTCCGATATGACCAGAGACACCAATAAAAACATGTAAACTATTGATTTAGAAAATAATATGATATTAATAATAGGTTTTCCCGTCAATATCAACTGTTTTTCATTCAAGTAAATACTTTATTCATTCAATTTTGTCCCGAAATTTCGTGATATTGAACATCTCACTGTTAATTATCAAGTTCGTGGGAATGTTGTTTGTAAAGCATACAAACGTAAAAAGTTTCACAAAAGGATTGAAAATTATAGTCAATACACAATATTGTCCCCTTACTCAATGTACATGATAATCATTCATATATTAATATGTACCTGAAACTCGTTGATAAAGCGGAATTGTTACTGTATTATGCAATATTGTAAGTCACATGTATGTTGTTATGGCTATAGTACAATAAAATAGATTCAATGAATAACAAAAATGTTACTGCAGAAAGTGTAAGACCTCGCATTTTACCGAGGTAACATAATATGTATCACCGTGAATACTATCAGTGCACAGTTGGTCTACACTTATCATCAGATTTAGAAATGAGCATATATACATGTTGATATATATCTACAAAGGAATGCTAAAATATTATCCCTTTCGAAACAATTTACCACATTTTGTGGTTTGGCTCAATATCTTTTGATACCAGATGCATGAGTAGCAAGAGCAAAAATTTCTATACACACTATGTCCATTTTTGTTGCATGACCATAATTGTGTTTGACGCTAGGAATTTTGAAAATGAGAATAAGCTTTACAATCCTTAAATTGGCAACACATTGAGAGTTTCAAACTCATTGTTTTTTTAATCAAAATTAGCAATTTTGTCAACTTTTTGACAAAATATACAATTCTTGCCAATTTTAAGAACAAAATGTGATCAATTTAGCCCTTAAACAAATCCTGTCCTGAAAGAGACTGTTGAAACTATCCCAACTATTGAAATTCCTATCATAAATAAGAAATATATGAATTATCGAATAAGATGGAGCTGTGTTACGGAATGACCCAAAGGAACATAACTTTTTAATCCACAGTATGCTATTCATTCAAGCATTTTGGCTGCTATTCATTCAAGCATTTTGCTTAAGATAGCTGGCCCCTGCATTTCTGTTATTTCTACTTGTTCATTTCGATTTATAATCATGTCTTTATTCTGTTGTCATTATTTAACTGTCACATTTTTGAATTTGAACAATTATGTTGTATACTATAATTGTAAATGTGTTATTTGATTTGACAATAAATGCAGAAACTCCTGCAAAAAAAAAAAAAAAAAAATATAATGGTTTGAAGATGGCCGTGGCATTCTGTAGTATGCTAACTTTAATTTGTCACCATCTATATGGTAATCTTTTTGAAAATACATGTATTTGAAATAAGATACAAAGATCATATAGTACAGCGTCAATGTGAAATAATGCATGAAATACATATAATGCGCATAAGTAGTTAAATGTAGTTTGAAACTACGATAATGGGGATGATATGATGACAATAAAAGTTTCTTAGATATCCGTGTAGAAAACAGCGCGGTTAATGTTTCTATTACAATTTATGCACATATATATTGACATGTTTTAAATATTCATTCATTTCATCATAATAATTTCCAATTTGACTCAATCATTGACTATTGAATTCTGTCATTCCTCTAGGCTTCATACGGTTCATGTAGGCAACAGTGTAAATGTAGTTTGAATGGGGATGATGGGGGATGATAAAATGGCAATAAAACTACCTTATATATTTCCGTTTATAAAACAGCTTGTTTCTGTTGCAATTTATGCGCATATTTAAATGTTTTCCAATATTCTTTCATTTCATCATAAGAATTGCCCCTTTCACGAAATCATCTAGATCATAGAAATAAATATATTCTTCAACATATTTGGTGATTACTAACCCACTTCTTTACACAATAGCAAATTAATGATTCTCTTTATATGGAAATTGAGTTGTACAGTTGGATATACATTCCTATACCAGCAATACATATCTGAATACTTATTTAGTATAAAAAAGAAAATATTATTCATCCATGAAATGATGTATTCAAATGAAAGGAAATTTAATGTTTTTCTTATGAGCACAGAAGAACTGTATCAGTTGTCGTATATTGTTGAAATTAAATAATCCTATTGTATTTTTAATTTATCATTTCCTCTGTTTCAAGTGTTGGGGTTTCCCCTAAAGAATGTATCTCATTCTATTATTGTTTAAATTTCTGTAGATACAGCCTGAAGAATTAAAAAAAGAAGCGTACTATAATACAAAGTATGAAATAAACTGAAGAAGCAAATGTATGACAACTATGTAATTAGTTACTTTTAAAAGCATTGTAAGAAAGATTCGAAGTCTAATTGAAAACTGTACTTTGTATGTTTTTATTTTTGGTTTTTGTTTCGTTCTTTTCGATACAATGTGTAATTGATCTACAATGAGTTAAAATATACAATCATCCTGTTCCTCATGTATTTTCATTCTTTTTATTGTTTATCGTCATTGCAATCTATTTTTATGTTTGTATCTGAAAATTTATTATTCTGTATTTTGTGCAATTGACCTTATGGTAGATTAGCCTTGTGCTAAACACGTTTTCCAATAACGGCTACTACTACTACTACTATTAGATCATCATACAGGGCTTAGATAAATGAAGGTTATTAGCTGGAGAGGAGAAATATATCTCATTTACAAAAAAAGTAAGAAAACACAATTTTCTATTTGTTTTGTACATAAAAACAGAAAGTTTTAATCGGATATAGAAATAATCTGAAAACATGAGCACTTTTTTCTATCATTATGAATCATAATTGTTTAGAAGATCAAACTAAAATAATGGATGGGGTCAAGGACAGTAATTTGTGCATAATTCAATGTGATGTCATTCCACAACATTATTTTGTTACATACAAACTAGAATGTTTCAAAATTTAAGTTTGAAAATTGCATTTGTCTTCCAAATTAGAAAGTCCATTAATGTTGTTCAAGTGGCTCCAATTGTCAGGTTGGACTAATTAATTCCCTTAAAACTTGAAATCCGCATGAAAGGCATAGGCAGCCTATTCCGTCAGACGACTGACAACCTTTTGCAACTGCCAAAAACTCCGGTTAAGACTGAGGTTGAGACAACTAATTACCGATTATCGATATTGTTGGTCGAGTCAATGAATGAATGGAAAGCTTTCATCTCACCTGATCACTAATCCTAGGCCTACATACTTTAATGTAAGGAAGATTTGGTAGAACCCCAGTAGGACACCAGACCATTTGTACATGGGTACTGATGTACTGTGGAAGTAAGCGTATTTTAGACATGAGTCGTACGTTGGATAAACAAAATATATTCCCACTTTTGTGAATTAACCGACTATGACATCTGGGCCTCAGAATTTGAGCAACAAAAAAGCAATAACAACAGTCAACTTGGATAAGAAATTCATGGCGAAAATTCACATCCTACCCTGAACTTGCAACATTGCAGTAGTTGTGGAAGTTATTTGTGAGCTTTCTCATTCTTTCTACGACAGTTTGGAAGAATGTCATAGAGGAAATGTCCTTTGAAAACGATAGTTCTTCAAATGTCCTCACATTCTATATTACGAGAAATAGGTGAAAAGTTTGGACCAACTTTCATGCCACGTGTATTTGTAGTCACGTAATCACATGACCAAAATTACCTTCAAATGTCATATTGGATGAGACGTAAAATTTGAAATGAAAAAAAAGTACCGCATGAATGTGAAATACATACTGGGGGGTAAACAAATCTTTTAACAATTTTACTTGATATATTTTTATTTCTACATTTCCAATAAGTACTAAAATGAATTAAACATATTTGTAATGGAGCGACCCAAGTGTGTTATTTACATTCAACACACTTACGCACACACACACACACACACACACACACACACACACCCACACATACACACACACTACAGCTGCATCTAAGTAAAAATCAGGTTTATCAGATTGCCGTGCTTGATTTCTCCCAGTGCAGTTTTCATCAGTCAGACAAGTTTGCCGTTTCAATAGTTGTTTCATTACAGCACCGCTTATTGTACCGGCGAACACAATTTTTGTTTATTACCATTAAGGGCAAACTGGCCTCTTCCAACAAAGGAATTAAAAAAACAAATTCTTTCATGCGTAGAATGATTGGGCATCAATAGATGAAGTTCAACCATGCAAGTCTGTCACAAAGCCTATTGAAATTACTTTGCATCTGTGAAAATATAGGTTAGTACGGGGTTAACTTTGAAATTTTGACAAATCATGTAGTACACGTTAACAAACGAACCATACCGTACTATACCACAGTAGATATATAAACACCTTTTCATAATAACTACATGCGAAAAAAACAAAAATCTTCATTATATGAAAACGTGACAAAAAGGTTTGATTAATGATTTGGTTATATGGCTGTGCTCATTAAAACATGTCGCGAATTTCTGTATTTATGAACATTGTATTTACTGTTTCTATCTGTATCCTAGCCCCCCTCTCTCCCTCTATTCTTTTTCTTCTTCCTTATTAGTATTTCCTCCTTTGTTGCCAGTTCGTAGTCATATCCTACCCTCTCTTTACTTTCCTAATTACTTTTATCAAACAATACACTACTTGTTGCAATTTTTTGGTTTGTTAGATGTATCATGCTGTTATATGTGTAATAAAATATACGTTTTATTTATGATAATGTGTATACTATTTTTTTTTCAAGCATTTCATATTTCACACAACATCATATTATTACATAAGTGAAATAATAATGTTAGGAATTCCTGTTGTAAATATTCTGTTGTTATTTTTTTGTAAACAGACCCTTTCAGGCTGTCTTATTTTTATATGCCAATAAATAAAAAAAAAGCCCAATCTTTTCCTGGAGTCAGTAGGAAAATAACCCGTACATCTTCTCTTAGGGGTAGATTAGGGGTAGATTACCAGTAAAAAGGGTTACCGTTAATATCCTCGAACTCACACGCTTGTTTTATAATTTACTCGCCACTGATAAATATTTTTCTTTTGGATGATATACTATTTATCTGAAAATTTATGACCTTTTTTCCAACTTACGAACAACATGAAAGGTCTTTTAATGTGAAACATTTCGAATGTCAAAACTACTATATTTTCAAGAGGTTCAATTTATTTAAATTAGAAATCACATTTTCTGCTTAACCGACATATTGTCCTCTAACAATAAAAAACGATAACAGATCAACTAGCTACACAAAATACATTTTCATCAAATAAATGGCCTTGGTCAGCTCTGTATTACTTTAATCATGAAATATTAACACTTACTCCGCTGTAATGTAATACAATGTAATAATTTCCCAATTATCCGCTTTCTAGAGAGAGAGAGAGAGAGAGAGAGAGAACTGTTACTTTTAAAAGGAAGAATACAAGTTTGTAAGTTTTGCGTCAAAATCACATGTGCTGTGTCTACAGGTACCATGAACAAGTGCCTGCTGTTTGCGCTGTACCTACTGTCAAGCAAAGAGGAAGGAAATGTATAAACTCAGTAGTTTATGTTTTGATGGTGATTAGGTGGACGCTTTGTATGAGGTTTAGGATATTCTTGACCAACACTAATGCTACAGTAGTCTATCAAAACAAGCGATGGGACCTACTTTATCTATCACCAGGGAACTTATCTCACAGAACCACTGTAACAGCCCACAAAATACAATTACATTGAGTTGCATGATATGCAGGATTACTTGTAAGAAAATAATGTGAAATGAAAGAAAATTATATCTATTGTGAGCCTTAGTTTCTGTACCTTAACCCGAAATGGCCTATGTGGGACGATTTGAAAAGTAATGGCCAGGACATGTCTCTTGACTGTGGCTGCAAGACAACTGGAAGGATATTTTAACGAAAAATTATATAAAATCCATGTTCTATCAGGCTACATTTTAATCTCATTCATTTTCTGTTTGTAATTTATCTGATTGAGTTCAGTTGATGTCAAACTTTCAGACTATATATAAACAGTTCATTCTCACTTATGTTTAGTTCCTGAAGATACTCTGAAATAAAAAGTCGACAATTTGAAACTCATCATGATCGGAGTATTTTTTCTAGCACTATTAGGCTACGTTTTGATAGTCCGAGTCTTCCAACTGACACAGTGAAAAAAACCCACTTAAAATATCAAACATCATTGACCATCTTTATTGTTATCAAACCTGTAACAATCCAGAGGAGCTAACTACTTGGGAAATAAGCATACAAGTAAAATATCATCACAACACAAAAGGTGTGCCCAAACATCTGACCAGCACTTTATACTGTGAGTTACCGTTTCCAACATTGATATGAACTAATGGTAAATCTTAAGTTTTTAGTAAATTAATTACCTGAGGCTCTTTGAATGAAAGTTATAGGAACTTATATCTCAGCCATTCTTCTATCGTAGACCCTCGATATCAATGAAATATTAAAAAACAAAACAAGGAAGAACTTCCAACTGGATGGCAGCCAAACATTCCCATGAGATATAACGCAGGAAAATAATTCCCGTAGAGACCGTGCATTGTATTGTTAATAGTTACTGATGGATTGCATAAGTAAGCGTGTTGAAAATCTATCTTGTATTTTGGATAAATAACATCTATTCCTGCCTTTGTGAATTGACCGAGTGTGAAAACTGGGCAACTAAATAAATTTCAACAATAGAAATTCACGAAATATATATCCAGCTTGGATATATTAAAATATTTAAAAAGTTCTCAGCGCTCGATATCGAATACTCACAAGTCATAAAATACATAACAAAAGCCATCTTTAAAGGGGCGAAGGGTAGCCCCTCCCTCTAATAATTACTATAACTTTAATGGTGTTCATCATGTTATAATTTACGTAATGTAATAAAGAATAAAATGCATAAAATACATGAATCCAGAATCATAATAATAGAAATAAGTATTCTGTGCACCATGCTCTTCAAGATATAATATATATTCATTTGCATTAAAACCACATTGCAAACATTTTAAATAAATCACAAGATTAAGCAGAAGAAGGAGAAGACTTACACATACATGTAAAAAAAAAATAGCGTTCTTAATTTGATTTAGTTTTATTTAAACAAGGCAGCCCTGTATTTAAAAAAACACATCCCAAAACATGGGATAAAAATCAATATACATGACATAGGAATAGTGCAATGGGAGAGGAAGAGAGGGGGGGGGGGGGTGGGTTCACTATGTAAATTAGTACATAATACATTATTAACATTAGTGGTTTTATATACAGGTATTCCTATATACATATAATATATGTAATACACTCACTCACCCCCACACCCACACTAACACCCAACACATCCACCTTTCCCTAAACAAACCAAGCACCCACTGACACCCACACAGTTTATGCCGTATGAACCAAACACAATCAAATATGTGAAAGATCCGTGCCTCTTTTTCTCGCAGCATACTAGTGTTCAAGGGTGCAAAACGGGAATTATCTACAGAGCCTATGGACTTCACCTCGTCATATTTCATCATGGTCCGAGCCACCACTCATGGTATTCAATTGCCTGATTTTTGTTTGTATTTGCTTATATTTTAATTCGTGAGGTAAATATCAACAATGATCATACAACTGGAAATCTTACTAAACATACATGAAATAAAATGATTTCCAAGGGTGAATTTATGTTATTGGCCTTTCATTGCTTTTCATGACCTGTAATTTTTATTCTTTATAGATCCTATAATGTACGTATAACTTCACCCATTACATAATACCAAACTACATGTCACAATTAAAAAAAAAACCCTCTCTAATTCTGTTTTGGACAACACAATCCTGTGTTACTATTATGTCTTTAGATTATTAATACTGTTAAAACCTATTTACATTCGGAGTTCTTTTTTGAATAGTAAAAAAGTACAAATCAATTAATCTATATAAATGAATATTGATATTTAGAATTTATGCACAATAAAGTACTATATCAGCCACTTGAAAAAGAACAAAATAAATATATTTTTCTGTCACAAGTGTTTTCAACATTATTTAAAAATTTCGCCAAAAGGATTATTATGAAAAGCACATGAGAATATGTAATATAATATAATTTTTCAAACTGTAGGTTTTAAGAGAAATTTGAGTTCCTTTACTGGTCAAAAAATGGTGAACTTATTTAAAAAAAGGGATTGCTCTTAGAATGTCTCATGTGATATATAACTAATATTTCCTCTCTAACTCTGGAACAAATTTTGATACCACCATTGTAGTCCCATGTACCTTCATCTATGTGCAGATACTCTCAGGCCTCTTCTTTATTTGAAGCAAAAAAGTCATTGTTTTATCATTGTGAGGAGTTTCCTCAATATACCGTTATTCTTTTGTTTGATAATAAAACTCAACTACTCTGAGTACCTTACAGACAAGTTTCTCCACAGAGCGATCTCACGATTAGTCATCGATAACATCTTTACTTTTTTATTGGTGGTTGATGAAGGTAATATATTTAGGCTTACTTGGCTCATGAATATGAAATGAAAACAAAAATACGGCAAAAAGTAAGCATGCAGCTGTCTTACCGTTCAACATTTGCCTTATTCCACGCCATAATTAAAGAAAATCCACATGCCGTTTTGAGCCCTGTGGGTGTTTCTTAAAGCTGTTCGTAAAGATACCCATGACTTTACGAATTACATAATAAGGACAAGCCAAATGGGATGCTAAATCATTTTTAAGCGCCATAATTTAATTGAGGTTATTGGAAATACAGTCACACTTTGTTAAAACACCAGGAAAAACTCCTATCTGCATTTCATATTCAAGTCGATCATAAAATCATGCGTAAATTTAAGAACAGCTTCATGAAACAGCCCCCAGGTTTCAGTTTAAAACAGTAAGACCCAGACAACATGCTTCAGCATGTGAGGTATATTGAAATTATATTTTTTAAATCATCTTTAGCCCCCTTGTTAAAGTTCTATTTTAATGGGAAGTTTTGAAGATACCATAGCGCGAAATCCTATTATAATAATATACCCAGTAAATTTTGGCGTTAAGCCTTCGCGTCGTGATTGCTTGATTTTCAACAGACTTCTCCAAATGTCTACTGAAGCTACTGAAGATCATACTGAATTGCGTCAACAAAACTGGGTTGCAACAAAACTAATAGGATGGAAGTGGGTCGACGATTCCGCATGAGTTATCTCATGCACTTTTGTAAATTGATTTTGTACAAAATCCACTTCGGTCGGTGATTTCGTGACGAAATCAACTTTGGTCATTTACAAAATTTGATTTTCTTACAATATCAGTCTTTGCATTTTATTCCGTCACGAAATCAAAGACAAGTTGATTTCGTGACGGAATAAAATGCAAAGACTGATAATGTAAGAAAATCAAATTTTGTAAATGATTTAGTGATTTTGTTTCGATTTTATGACAAAATCAATGCATTTTGAAGTACCTCATTTGGGCACTCTCCCGGCGACAAAAAAAAATATTTAGGCTGAAACAATGCTAGCCGAAATTTCCGCTAATTCGCACATGGAAACAGTGGAAGGTGCACCAGTGATAAAATAAATCCTTTAAAAATAATTAAAGGCTAGCCAACTTCAGCTATGGTATCAAATTGGAAAGAGTATGTCTATCAAACACCATTTACGCTTGTTAAATTTACTGAGGACATTTAATCGATTTTATATGAATATATATAATCAATTAATTTCACCGGGATGCACTGCGAGCGGATGAATTACTTATGTGTGCCCTATATAGTATAATTTTCCAAAGCAAGGAATTGCTTTATGGTAATTTTGCATTGTTGTCGCTCGAGTGGTATTTTGTTGTTTTACAGCTTAGTTTGATCCAATCTCGTTCAGTACGTTGTACTTATTGCCCCATTTACACTTTCCCGAATTTTGTTTTTCGCGTAGTTTGCGCATCGTTCGTGTCAGTTAAGTCGCTGCCCGGCAAGCAGTAGATGACAGGTTCGAATCCCGCTGGTTCCAATTTTTTCTGACTTGTGATTTTCATTACAGATCGAGCATACGATCTGTAACACTGGGACTAAAAGCCTAAAAATTTGTTTACATATTGAAATATGTTTTTACTCTCATTCATATTGAAATATGTTTTTACTCTCATTCAAAATGACCATTTTTTCATGGACATTCAAATCTTTGTGTGTCAGCTTAGTGGGATCGTACTTCACATCGCTTTTTCTGGTATAACTAAAAAGGTTTGCATTGCCTGATATTCAAAATCTACAGAAGGAAAGAAATATATCTATTCTAAAGGTATGGAAAGTTTCAACCCAATCCAATGAATACTTCTTGGTGTATACTTTGGAGTTTTGACTCAACCTTTTGTGCGACAAACAATAGGACCCAGATTAGGCGCTCTTAAATGGTCACGCTTCTTTAGAGCCCCTTTTCTCTATGGTTTTGGTCATTACCCTATCTGACACTCTGACATTCTCATTGTAATTTATAAGGGTTTGCTAAGTCTATAGAAGACAAGTTGTATATCATGTTAAAGCTTAGAATCTAGGCTTTCAGACTGTGCTGAGATTAATAAAAAAAAAAAGTTTCCGACTTATTGGTCGTTTTGTGGTGGAGGGTCACCTATAACATAGTAATCTGGTAATAACTAGTTAGCACATAATCATTGTAGTCATGTTGAAACTGGAAAAACAATCAGTGACCCCCTCCCCCATTTTACAAAGTGTATGCACACAGGAATGCCATTTGCTCCTGTTATTGTGAAAGGCAGTTCCTGAAAAAAAATATATAATTTCATATGATAAAATATTACAATTTCGTGATAACGATGACCCCCCCCCCCCCCAAAAAAAAAAAATAAATAAAATAAAAATAAAAATAAAATAAAATAAAAATAAAAATAAAACAATGGGTGACTGCGTGACTTTGAAAAGCGTGTCAATATCGTCTTTGCCCAAGTTTGGGATGAATGGTGTCCTGGAGTTACTTTCCTTATTTGTACTTGTGACTGCATTTATCTGAAATGGAGACCATTCAACCAACCTTCGGTTGACCTGCCATTTCATTCAAAACTTGGGCAGAGGCAAACCTGACATGAATCAGGAAAAATGCAGAAAATACAGAAACTGTTTAGATGTCCATTGTCGGATTTTATTGATCAGGAAGCATGACAGGCTACAGTGTGAGCATCTTTTATTTATATTTCAGATGCATGTATATGTATTGATTGCAACGATATTTAGGGTTGACTCTAGGTTTCCTTCTTATTTACTCACACTATGTATTTCCATTGTATAGAACATATATAAACGCCATTAAATTATAACGGATTCAAATTTGGGCAGGTTTCTTTTAATGTGGTGTAAGGATTTTGTCTTACAAAAATGCTTACGAAAAGGCTGCTAAACATGCGCTTTGAAAACATACGTCCCGGTCAAGGCGAACTTCCTTTGAGTGAAAATCAAATATCACGCCAAAAGTCGCCCCAAGCTTATACTACTACAGGGCCAGGAACCTGTTCCGAAATAGTCACCGAATTTTATCCATAAGATTTGACCCCTTAAAGTTACTTAAACCATCTGAGTCATTGACGTCAGTAGGAAGTAGTATGACTGGACATTACAAAACACACCAAAAAAAAAAAAAAAAATGACAAAAATTTCTGTCGGGATGGGGTGACAGACCCTCTGAAATGAAAATGCCAAAGTGCCCTTCGACAACTTCAGGCATTATATGCACAGCATACGTCAAGGCGCAATCTCTTGCCACAGACGCCATATCTCTTGAAGCAGGCAGCTTTCGACGGAAAACGGGAGTAACAGTATGCACATACAAATGAGTGTTTACAGAAAATTTGTGTGTATTACCGTTAAAATAACGTTTTGCGTGCAACGGGGCTTAACTGTAATATCGGCTGCACACGAGGTGTTATTTCCTGAAACCGTTTAAATTAGGTAGAATTCAAGCCACAGTAAAAAAAAACAGTTAATACTAGTAAGATCAGCTGCACATGAGGCATGAAACATACAGCTTGTGCACAAAATTATTATATACCTTTTTTTGTTATAGTTTTTCGAGTTGCCTCCTATACTGAATGAGTTTTATAATGCCTTTGCATATTCATTATGTGACAACGACCGAAAGAAAAACAACATTTGACATTTATTACTTCATCGGTATTTTACTGACGAATCTTCGCAAGTTATTTAAACTCAAACTGGACAACAGATTACAACACGAGCCAGAAAGTCAAACCATTAAAATAGGATTCATAGAAGCTTAATCTTACGCCAAAGATCATTTGCTTCTACGAACTTGTAAAATATAATAAATGTAATTTCATTATACAGAGAAATGAGTAAACATGGGGAGTCATAATTATTTCATTACATATTCAGGAATTATGTACATTGAACATCTTTTCAGGTATATAGTAAGTGATGTGCGCTCTTGGAAACAGGCGACTGGCTGGAATGCTCCCCAGAGTGGAGAATGTGCACTGTAATGTGCAGAAACGCAACTGAATCCAGTGACCGGGGGTAATATGCTGTACGCGCTTTGGTCGGTTACATTGTAACTAACTGGTAAGGCGCTATAAAAAAAACGGCTATTATTATATTATTATTTATAACACCAGCACATAATTTTGAATGATTTATTTAAATAAAAGAGTATACGATATATACAATAATATACAGGAGTGGTATCCGAGATTCATTTTATCATTTTAATCCTTCAGTTTAATCCCCCCCAAATGGGTATCCTGAGAACCATTTAAGCGACATTTTCTCTCATCTAAGCCACGCCCATTTACTAAGCGATAAGCAATAAGAAATGTCGTTAGATTTCACTTCCATCATGCTCTCTGCCAGTCTCTGGAACGAGAGCGCAAATATGTTATTTTTTAAATAATTTCACGAGTGCCTTTGAGGCCCTTGAAAATAACTGAGTTACTTTCAAAGGTTTAAGAACACCATCACAAGCATCTTTGCAAGTATGATAAGTTGGTAAAAAGTCTTTAAATAGAATTAGATAATTATATGAGAATGTTGCTTGACAAATATAGTCAATACTCAATATTTCTTTGTTTATTTTGATCACATGACTGTACATACTTGTCATAAAATGTAGCACTTACCGTGCGTCTTAGAGATAAGATAGCCCCTACCCTTTTTTGAGTTGTATTTATTAAGTTTCCCATAAAATATGCTTGGCGTAAGCGTTTAAAGCTGTTCATATCATTATTTTGTACCACTGTTTAGAAAAGCGATAGGCAAGAGACAGATTAAATATGAGATAAAATCCGAGATTAAAAGTGGTCTCAGCATATTTTTGTTAAAGATAATATGAAAGAAAAAGAGAGAAAATGGTACTAAGAATACCACCCCAAGTAAAAAAAAAAAAACCTTTATTACATTTTAATACATCCCTTCGATAGATAAGAAAGCATATTCTACTCAGTTAAAAACACGTCTTGTTTTGTAATTCATTCATCAACACCAATTTTTTTATAGAAGGGATCTATTGTTAACAAAAAAAAAAAAAGGTGCACGGAATACAATTTGTCCATCTGACCTTCAATCTTAAAATCAAAGGAAAAATTATAAAATTATAATTATAGAGGCATCAGTAGCAGAGCACCAGAATGTTTATATAAGGAGTATTATAAAACTATTTATTTACAACATTTACAACCTTTTCAAAATCACTCTTGCCTATTTCTTTAATAGATAATATAGCCTGACATGATATAAAAATAGCTAATCCTTGTAATCAATAACAAACAGTGAATCATAATGGCTTATATTAAACCTAAATGTAATTTACACTTTAAAAGGATTGATGTAGAGTCTTTGAAACCTACTTAAGCGTGACATAGATTACATACAAGCAAAGTGATAACTCAGCGTAACCGTCATATTATGGTGGGAGTATTCTTAACGGCATCAATAAATCACGCCCTTGTCTATGAACCACCTCCTTGCGCTAGCTATCATTGTAATAGCTGAGACGATTTTATACTAGGAAAATACAAAATAATTGCAAATCAGCAGTGGTGGATCCACGATTCTCGGGCTGGGCGGGGGAGGGGGGGCACATGGCTGAAAAGTTTCTAACAAGAAAGCTAAAAAAAAAAATGTAATAAGCCCCCCCCAAAAAAAAAAAAAGAAAAAGAAAAGAAAAAAAAAAAGAGAAAACGGCTTTAGGGTTTAAATTAGCCGCCGGGGCGGAGGGAATGGCACAAATTGGGGGAGCATTTTCAAAAAATATTTTATACTCCATGTGTACTTCAAATATATCAGATTGGATGGGGGGTCGGGATATTTTTTGGCAACAAGTGTCCCTGTCTCTTTCATGTCTTTACATGAATATATTAACATTTGGGTCTTTCAATAATTTCTACGAAGAGTCGTACCTATACTTATTTGTATACAGACAGTATACATGTAAATTCAGCTGAAATGGTAAGATCGAACAAGACTCCAAAAAGATAATATGCAAAGCATGAACAAATAGGGTGAATTCACATCATTAATATATTAACGTTTACCATATTGTAAACATTCTCTAATCACAAATGAAGAGGTTTAACCAGAAATTATTGTTCGTATTAAAATTGAAGATATTATATTTCTGATCATATATAGTATATGAATTAAACATGTATCACGTGTTATAGAAATGCATCATTTGGGTAACCTACAATAATATAAGTAATCATCATCTTTCTATGTTATAGTATTTTATAAAAATTAATCAGTATCATTCCTTGAAACTGGTCAAATAAAACAAAAATAATAAAAACAACTAGTGGACTCCCTTTTCCATAAATACTGTTGTACTAGGTGTTAAATAACAACTGACACATTTGATCATTAAATACTAAAAAAAAACTCCTACCAGACTGGGTTTGCACATTGTACAGTTGAAGAATATAACATTTATTTGGAATAAGTTCTGTGAAATTTCCTTAATATGCTTAAAATAGTGGGATGAAAATGTGATTACATTTTCAAGTTTTGAAAAATCAAGGCCACAAAATCTGTGTGTATCAGTGATTAAATTCAGAACACAACATACCATTGTATATCGCACCTGTCATTTCTGCCAACGTTTTGCTATTCATCGTCATTAATGATTCATGACTATAGGTTAAAGGAGCAACTCTGGAATTTCACTGCAAAGCACAATGACAAAATTATTTGCTGTGCATTAAGTATTGAATTTACAGAAATTTCTCCAACTAAATTTAATATCATTCAACTTTACAATATGAAAACCTCAGTCTGATACAAGTTATACTAACTTTTGAGTTGTTAACAATCAAATGTATCAACTGTTCTTTAAGATGAAAATGTATAATCTAGTCAAGGTCGTGTGAATGTAGGCTTGTAGGCCCCGTTTAATTCATCCAGCAGTGATCATATATAATTTTACCTTGAAAGTGATAAATCCAAATTATTATTAAAAGACAACATCAAGTATATTGTATCTACCACTCAAATTGACGGTTAAATTCCTTTACATGTTACATCCATTTTCACTTCGCTTCCTAATTATGTTTGATTTATATAATAATGGCTTCCCCGGGAAATGACCTACCACAGAGGGGCAAGATATGTTTGATTGAACACGGAACTGAACTCTAAAAAATGTTTTTGTGCATCTTGTGCACTTTACGTGCAGTGAATCAAGAAAGTTAGATACAGTTTTTAATGTACAAAGTGAGAAATTAATGAAAAAAATAATGGAGGAACCTGCATTTCGGTTAACTTTCCCATCGAGAAGTACCAAAATAGGAGTTACATCGACCTTGAGAGAAGTCATCGTGGTTTCGCCTCTCGACCACTAGGTAGAGAAACCGAAGGCTTGACGGACACTCGACAACCTGCTACGCTTCTCTGATTTTTTTTCTATTTGAAAACTAATATTTTTTTCTCCTACATCCAGGCATTCAGACAGAAATTGCAAATAACAAGTACTTTTCTTGCTATCGAGAACGTGATTGTTTTCAGTATAGTTTTCGAATGTCCATAGACAATGCTTAGGAACATCACCTCGATTCGTAATCAAATGCACGACATCCTCTACCGTTCCATCTGCCTCTGTAGAGACATCCAGATTCCCTTTATGGGTGACGACTACCATGGCGTAACGACCTGCAGCGTGTGATATATAGCATTATATTAAGAAACAAAAAACAAAACAAAACAAAAACGAAACAAAACAACCCCAAACAATAACACACAAAAAAAAAAAAAAAAACCCATACAAAAACAAAGAAAAAACCCAAAACAATTACACTAGTACACCCACACACACACATACATATTTCCGAGGACAAATATTGTTCCTCTATTGTTCCTCCGTCCTCGGACAGTCGACGGAATAAGGCACAAATTCATTGTTCGACGTTCGAGGACTATTTTCCGGCTTCCGAGGACCATTGTTCTCATGATTTTCTTTTTGTTCTGTCCGAAAATGTTCTGGGACATACGGCTAAACACGCCCACACACACAAACAACATTTACCAGCTCGGTATTTTTCTATATGATTTCGTTTGGCAATTCACGGTATAAAAGAAAAAAAATATAGATGTAAAGAAGAAATCATGAGAACTGTGAAAATCATACAAAACTTCTTGTGTTTGTAGCATCTCAATTCCTGCAGCAAACATTAAACAATTTTCTTTCCTCAAAGCATTTTTCTGCTGGCCGCATACTTTTGAATACTTGGATTTAATCTATCAGAGATATTTGCCAAAAATAATGTCGATTTCAATATGTGTCATTTTTACAAGCTTGTGGACGCACCGACTCACAGTCCAATGTTGTCATGCTTTAAGACGTACTTGAGATAGCACAAATTCCGCAGACGTGAAATCGTTCTTCCCTTTATAATTCCATTCGTGTATTTATAACCTTATTTATTTATGCATTATTTCCTCCTACACAGATAATGCTGGGGCTGTAAGCAAACCAAGCCAAGCTTAAGCTGAATTTCTACTCCATATTACAATGGATAAACTAAAGAAATCAATTATTTTTATTCAAAATATAATACATGTGTATCATCTAATTTTGTTTGCATTGAATGAAATTATGAATGCCAATTTTATGTATCATCCAGATTCAGTAAATATAGATATAGCAAATCAAACGATGTCTATAATGAAGATACGATCACAGATGAATGTGAATTGTATTGGTCTAGAAATTAAACACAAGTTAAACGGCAATTCAAGTAATGATTGGGTCACTCAGGCCCATAGCCAGAGGGGGTCGGAGGACCCCCCCCCTTCTTGGGCTGAGGTCCGCTTTTTCATGAAAAAGAACCACACACACATATCTTTGTTACCAGAATTACCCACACGCTGTCAGTTGTATTGATTATGACAAAAATGTCCACTTTTGCGAAAAACGACCCACCCCTTTAGAAACCCTGGCTACGGGCCTGTCACTATTCCGTCTGACTAAATCACTGCTACTTATCAAGAGCCTAAATGATAACTTACCAAAGTGATCATAAACCTTTTTGGAAAACTCTCTAATAAAGTCAACTGCACGGTTCCGATCAACTGGTGCACTGTATTGATATAAACAAGACATGATTGGGAGACAGCACCTATTTTGTTTCCACTATAAACACTGAGTTATCAATCAATTTGAATCAAAATTACAAAATAATAGCAATGAAACCCTGCTATGCATTGCATTGCCCTTACTATAATTACGACCACAGCAAATATTACGTATATAACTTTTATTACTACCATTACTACTACTACTACTACTACTACCACTACTACTACTACTACAGCTGGTATAACAAATATAATCGATTTCAGTACCTTAAAAAAAGGGTTTCTACCTTTGTGACCGTTACGTCTATTTATGGTGACGATTGTGTGTAAGGACACCTTATTGTTAATTTTGCTGCCAAGGTGACATAGCACCGTGTCTTTCAAAAAGTCTTGTCAAACTCTCCCTGTGCCAAGTTTTGGTTCATACAACATACGAAAAATGGCAAATATCTAAAGTGTTGGAAAATGGCAAGGTTTGTTACCTTAGATTGCACACGAATACAGGGCAGTGGATCATTTTTCCTTTCTTAACCTTATCCTTGGGGTTAATTCCGCGCTTTCCACCTGCATGGGAAAATAAAAATTCAGAACTGAGAGAAATATACATATAAGAAAGCTGAAATGCATTCTGGGCAGGTTAACTTACATTGAATTCATTTCGATTTTATTCTATTATGTTTAAGATTAATCTATCGTTACAAAATCCTTTCATTTTAATTATACTTCATTATAACCAAAACGTATCAAACGAAACAAATGAAAACATTATATACAAGAATAAAAAAGAATTATGAGTACATGTGTTTTTATAATGGGTGTGTGAGTGTGTATGTATGTACGCGCGGAAAGTTGTGCATATTATATTTTTTATCATTTTTTTTTACATTTCATTTAGCAGTGATTAAGAGCTGTTACCTGTAGATTACTAAAGTATTAGTATTAGTATTTATTGAGTAACTTTCATTTGCCATGCAACTGTTACAATAGAGTCAAATATGCAGTGTTTGGTAGCTACATGACATACAAGAAATACAAATACAAATCGGTACTTACGAATCTGAGGCATCAAGTCTTTTTCTATTTGTTCCAGTGAGAAATCCTGCATTCCTCGATTGTCAACAATGTGTATGTGCTCCGTTAGCTGTACTGTCTCCCTGAACTTGGTTTGATTGCCAGATGCCTTTCTATCAGCTACGATGGCAACGTTCTTATACTCATCTGGTGTTGGAAGATATGTAGTGAAACAGAAAATTGTGTATAACAAATCACAGTAACCTTAAATTAGAAGGAAGCCTTTCAGGCATATCTACCAATAATTTGTGGTACTCTTCTGAACAGAAACATTCAGCGAGAATAATGTATATAATTATTTGGTTTTTATTTCAGATATCTAAAAGTGTTTTAATGAAGAATAGGCATTGAAGGCATTCCAGCACATTATTTGCTTTTCATGTCGATGGGTTCTTCAATGGAACCCACGTTTAACCTTTAAGATTCCCAAATACCATTATCCAGCTTCCAGTGAAGACGCAAAGGTATACAACGTAAACTTTTTTAACGCTGTCTTCCTTCTTCCCCCATTTCTCTCATTTTTCGCCATCCGATTGTTGATGGTCGGGCTTTCCTACCAATCGGAAGTTATGTTGCCTAAAGAACAATATGAAGAAGAGCCAGACTCGATGTTTTTTTTAAGACTGTTATTCACTGTTCTGTCTCTCAACGCTGAAGGAATTTCTACAGCAAAGCAAGAGCTACTAGCTGACGTCTATGCTAGGAAGCAGGGACAAGTGCTATGTCGTATAAGAGCCACATCATCGTCAGGAAAACATCGGGAGTTCGTGGTATGAGACTAGTGGGTGAAAGTCCACATCAACAGTACGGGAATGGAATTCCTGTAAAATTGGGCATCCCAGCGTGCTATATTTCTGTACCTGCTGTAACCATACTGAAGTCCTGACAGTGCATCTTCGTGGCGACATTTCGGTCACATTCGTCTACAAACCCCCAGTTTATGACTTCCACCTGTCCTTTGATTTGGTTGGTCAGTGTAGAAACAAAATCTTTATTGGTGATTTCAGCTGTCACAATATACATGTATGTTAGGGCTACCCAGACACAGACGAGAATGGAGAGTTTTCTGAGTGTAGGTATGAGTGTAGGCAGGGCATCCTGAACATAGTTCATCCACTAAGGGGTGACACGACGCACTTAGAAGGACCTGGCAGAGGCCAACGGCGTGGCTCTTATCTTAGTAGACATTCGGAAACGGACGTATGATGACCCGAAATGATGACGATGATGATGAACGTGGTAAAAAAGGCATGCATGATATAGCAGTTTCCTCCTGTCCAACTATTTCAAATAAATATTCATATAGCAAACAAAAATGTACTCACATGAATAAGGGAAGTATAAATCGATTTCACTTACTTTTTAGAGCATAGTGCACTGAATTGATGAAGGAGGATTTTCCTGCACCCATAACACCAAAAAGCCCGATACGGATAGCCGACTCAGGTATATCAACACCTGGGGATCTTCCAGGTTTGTAACTATTCAGTTCCTGCCTGAGGTTATCCAACTCTGTTGGTTCTTTGTCGGATAGAATGAAATAGAGCCCATTAAAACAGAATCCACTATAATAAAAAACAAAGCAAAAACTTTCCATTCCATCTCTTTTATAGGAGTGAGCAAAAGTGGGAGGTTACAACAAAGTTATTTTAGTTTCTTTATTAGAATTAAATTTTTTCAATAGAACGCCAATTATTATTATTATTCATGGTTTATTTCAAATTGTATCTTGCAGCCGATGGCTGAATTGCACACAATTTACATTTTTAAAAAGATACAAGAATATTGCAAATATATAAACAACATAAATAGATAACCACAACAATAACGTCCATGATAAAATGTGTCATAAATTAATATAGAAGATAAAAATTTAAAAATGCATAAAAGTACATTTAAAAATCGAGAAATATGGAGAGAAACCATCGTATTGATCGTCATTATATGTAACTTTTGTGTACAGAGGTTTGTGAATAACATGTATGCGATAATGAAAATATAACAGATGACATTTACGGAAATGCACAAATATAATTTTGAGAAATAAATTCAATTAAATTAATTCACAGGTATTAGTTGGGTACCGTAAATGTACGAGATATAAAATTAGATAAAATCAAATGTTCTGTATGTTCAGTCGTGTGGGAAATTAATAGAAAATAACTGATTTTAAAGCCCACCTAAAACTTTGATATACATGTACAATGTGAAATTCCAAATTATTGAGTATCTACATGTATAGCACCCTCCCCTCGTAATGTTTTAACATTCACGTACAGTATCTTACAATTTTAATGACTGAATATCAGAAAGCTACAGACAAGGACTACATCCTGAAACCTTTACTCGATCAAATGCCTGAGAAGTGGCTCTTTAACATATAGAGGAAAAAATACGCAGATGTTCCGTTTTGTTTTGATTGGGCACCCGGACAAAGTAAAACCCCAAACCTCATTTCAAATCGCAATCGCAATCGCAATATATAATCACGAATGAATTATTAAAGTATCACTTTGTAGGGTTTTTCAGATTTGAAACTCTCTGTATGTCAGAAATAAAGGAAAAGGAAAGTGAAGGGTTAACACCGCCAATATGAAAACGTATTGACCATTCCCTTATACATGATTCAAAGCTCGTGATGTTTGCAATCAGTTGAAATGCTAACCATGCCAATTTCGTGACAAACAGTACAAATACCCCCTAATGTAAGCTTGATATACATTAATTGTATTTGATTTTTTGCTGTTTATTATGTCGCTTCATATTCCATTTCTTTGTTTCACATTTTCTATATTACGGCGTGTTTATTAATCGCCTATTTTGAAAACAAGGTTTTACGTAACATCTTACTCAGTGGTTGCTCCTCTTCCATTTTTCCGCCATCTGGTTTATTCAAGAAGAATACCCAGCGAACACAAGCTGATATAAAAAAAGAAAAAGAAAAAAATCACCGTGTAAATTTGTAGAATGTAAATAATGAAACACTATACAATTTATAAGGCATTTTTATTATTCCAAAATATGACTACAGATTGAAAATTCCTAGCATTTATACTGTACAACTTTGAATGAACTTTTATAGTTGTATTTATATACTATGAAGAAAGAAACAACTACAATAATGATATTCTTCAGTAAATTATCTCTCATGTAAAGATTTTCAAATTACATCTCATCAGCAAAGGAAATATAGGTTTTCCCGGCTAATTAAAAAAAGTCAAATTCATTTTACGATTTTCGCCATGGCGTGTTATTCGGCAATTTGTTTCTTTGATTGATTTTAATTCTGCGTTCAATAGCATGATACATAATACAATATTACAAAAAAAATATATAAACATATTGCCAGACATTTAAAATTTACTTCTAAATACCATAAAAATGTGTATACAGTATGGGAAATGAACATTTTTTTCAATTAACATGATTTGCGAGTGCAGGAGACCTTTATCATGAGCGAGTTGCTTGATATCGATGGCGGCCTCAAAGCCCTCAGTTCCAATTCATGATCTGTGCATTTGAATTCATCTTGAAAGCATTCAAATTTACATTCCAGGCAGTCTAATTAACATTGAAGTTCATAGGTAACGCACGTATTTCGTAAAGCCTTCATTCAATTGAGCATAGCATGGTCACGTGATCACACAACAAACCTGTTCCTGCATTCGAATTCATATTGGAACATCCAATTAAGCGTGTTGAGCATTCAATCTAAAATTTTCCCCAACATTATTTATGATATTTTCCTATTGTCTTGTATCATGTGCTTGACATATTTGCCATTCAAGTAGGACCTAAATGTTTTTGGTTATGGCGAATTCCAATGATTCCATCGTTCGAGCGGATAAAGGTATTCGTTTTTTTGTCGCGTGTTCGTGGATGTACATAATTATAATAACACGAACAACTATAGGTCGATAGCGAGAACTTACAAATATAATCATTTTCTTTGTAATTTAGGACACACTAAAATGTTGGAATATACTTTAGGAGACAAGACAATGGAAGCTCTTATACCGCTATTTCATGCAGGAGATGATAAAGAAAATGTAACCTCAAAGAAGGGTTTCAAAAGTTACCCTATAATTTCCTAGTTAGATGAGAAAACCCCCCGAAGGAATGCTGGTGTTCTGATAGCGTGCTGTCTACTCCTTCCTCTGGGAAGATTGTCGCCTATGCTTAGCTACATGCATTTTCTCGTTGAAAGTATATGCCTATATTTTCAAATTAACCCTTCAGGTATATTCCCCAATTTCCACGGCTTTGGGAAATCTACAGAATACAATCCATCCTTTACAAATTTACAAGTAGCCTACAGGACAATAAGGTCTACTATATAATGGAATCAAGAAGGAAATTTAATTCGAAATTAGCCTTATTTAGGGGGAATTATAAACAAACAGGGGGTTAATAACTTGCGTTTTAAAATTGAATTAACATGTTGCAAATTTCAATACTCGAGGTGTCCTTTCGGCAGTTGCCAATGAATTTGAATGATTCATATAGAGTACCGAAGTGCTGACGTCATATTCGCTCGTCGTCCGGGATACTGGTTCCAAACAACAGAGCCCGTGCATGAGGTTCACCGTGAAACGATTCAAGCAACGGGTTGGAGAAGGGCAAATTCAATGTGTGGCCCTGGTGTGATCACCACGCTATTGTTTAGCACAAAATTGTTTAGAACCAGCAACCTTGACAACTTGGCAGGTATGACGTCACACTTCGGTACTCTATATCAGTCGAAAAGACCACATGTTTTGATCACATGTTCCACATGCGTAGACTATGCGCATGTTATGCGAAAACCGTATACGTAACGAGTGCGCAGATTTGAGCAACTTATTCGTGAACTAGTCGTGAGTTAGTCCGTACTATGCGTGCCAGTTAGCCGATGGCATGCACATGCACTGTCACGCATTGACACGGCTAGGCTGCGACTAGGTTGCGTAAAGTTCACGGGTGTTCACGAATGTTGCCAAAAGAGTTGTCGTGCCAAAAAAATGCCACGAATGATTCCCACACTGACACGAACGATGCGCAAACTATGTGAAAACAAATTTGGGAAAGTGTAAAAGGGGCATTACATACGTGATACGTGATGAATAAAAAATAAAACAAAAATGTTTACCGCACAACCCTAAACAAAATTGCATCGTGGAATAATATTGGTTTTGTTTACATCGCGAGATCATTGTAAATAAGATATAATTTAAGCTTTCTTTTAAATAAATTCAAACTTTGAACTGAAGTTATGTCTGATGGGATAGAATTCCATACAGAAGGAGCTTTATGTCTGAAAGAGTGTAATTCATATTGTTTGGTAATAACAGATAAATAATATTTCATTCTATTTCTAGTATTATATCTATGAACTGAACAATTTAATGTTAACATATCGCATAAATTTTGGGGTAATAGACCAAGTCTGTGTTTAAATAGTAGTATTGCATTAAAATAATTATTCAATTTATAAATATTCAGTATGAATAACTTCTTGAACAAAGGTTTTGTATGTGCCAAATATGTAGATGATGAAGCTATTCTTACAAATCTCTTTTGCAATATAAAGAGTGCTTCCAACTTGGGGAAGAATATGTATGAGCCCATACAATATTACAGTATGATAACAACGGTAGGACTAGAGTATTATACAATGTAATAAAAATGTATTTCTGTAGGATATGGCATAACTTGCTGATGACACCAATGTTCTGTGATAACTTTTTTCTAACATAAGAGATGTGAGTATTCCATGATAAATCATGATCAATGTATACACCCAAAAATTTAGTACAATATACACGTTCAATTGACGTATTGTTGATTTTCACTATTAAGTTTTGCAAAGAACTATTTTTTTTGTTTCTGTTTCGCAGTATGGAATAATATATAACTTGATTTATCTATATTTAATGTAAGTTTATTGGCCTTAAACCATTTAGAGACCTTTTGCAGTTCATTATTTAAAATAGTTGACAATGATAACTGATCATCTGTCGAATACAAAATATTGGTGTCATCAGCAAATAATTTAAATTTCAATTTTTTAGAACAATTTGGTAGATCATTAATAAACAAAAGAAATAATAAAGGACCTAGGATCGATCCTTGAGGAACACCAAATGAAATATTAAGAGAGTCTGAAATGACATCGTTGTATGAGACAACTTGGGTTCGACTTTGTAAATAACTTTTAAACCAAGAATAAGGTAGTCCTCTAATGCCGTAATAACTTAATTTATGTAATATCGAATAATCAATTGAATCGAATGCTTTACTTAAGTCAAGAAATATACCCACTGTATGTAATTTATTTTTAAAAGAATAAACAATGTAATCATGTAAGTCAATAAAGTGCCATTTCAGTAGAAACATTTTTCAAAAAGCCATATTGATATTCATTTAATATAGTATTTTTATATAAGAATTCAGACATCCTATCATAAGCCAGTTTTTCTAGTATTTTAGAGAAAACGGGAAGAACAGAGATTGGTCTATAATTTGAAATGTCGTGGATATCTTTCTTTTTGTAAACAGGTGTAACTTTTGCTATTTTTATGGGTACTATTCCAGATGTGAATGATAAGTTAAAAATAAAGCATAAAGGCTTCACAATACCATGTATAATTTTTTTCACAACAGTAGGACTAATGTCATCAATACCACTACTATTAGATGAGTTCATATTTTTAACAACTTCCAATATTTCATTTTCTTTTATAGGTTTAAAAAATATAGAGTTATTACATCTTCCAGATAAAGAACAAAATTGTCATTATTTTGTATAGAATTTGCCATAGAAGCTCCTATATTTACAAAATATGTATTAAAGCTATCAGCAATATCCTTTCCATCATGTACATCAGTCCCATTTACAGTAACATATGATGGAAAATTTTTCTTACATTTTCCAAGTAATTCATTTATCATGTTCCATGTTCTTTTCATATTTCCTTTAAATACTTGAAATTTAAGTTTGTAATAGTTTGTACGTGCACAACGTAAAATTTTAGTTACAATATTCCTGACCTTGACATATTTTCTCCTATTATCATCAGTACATTTTTTTCGATACTTCTTATATAATTTATTTTTCAATCTTATCTTTTTTAAAATGGCTACAGTTATCCATGGCTTTTTAATCTTTTTTCTTTTACTCTTAGTGTCTCCTATTACGAATACATCATCATAAACTTTAGATAACATAACTGTAAACATATTATAAACTTCTTCAGTATCTGTACAGTTGAATACATCACTCCAATCAACATTATACACTTTCTGTTCAAAAATTCTAATAGTACTTTCATTTATACGACGAAATTTACGAGTGGAGGTACATTGTGCAGGATATTTAAAATGCGTTATTTGAAAAATGGGAAAATGATCTGTGATATCACTGTAAAATAGGCCAGAAAGCACATTTGATACATAGTTATTAGTAAAAATATTATCAATTAAGGATGAGGATGACTCTGTAACACGCGCTGGCTTATCAATTAAGGGCACAAAGCTGTTCAAAATGTATTGCACTCAAAAAATCATTCACAGAAGCATTACCATATTTGTGATTTATATTAAAATCTCCATTATGTATACTTCTTTATGTTCTGTATTCAAATTTTCTAAACAAGTCTGGAAATGTATATTAAAATCCCTGACTTTTGATTGAGGTTTTCTGTAAATAATACCAACAATTATATTTTTCCCTCTAGGAATAGTAATTTCTATAAATAAAGACTCATAGTAGTCAGACAATTGTAAAATATCATGTCTAATAATATAATCCAAAGAATCAGATATCAATAGACCCACACCACCTCCTTTGCTGTGTTTGCGATCAGTATGTATAAATAAATATCCAGGTAGATTAAAAGTAAGTGGTGTATTTTCATGAATCCAGGTTTCTGAGAATCCATAGATGGAGAAATTAAAATTAAGAGAAACTATAAAATCAGATATTGCATCAAAGTTTTTTGACAAGCTTCGAGAATTAAAATGAATAATACTAAAATTTTCTTTGAATTCCAGAGTCTTTAATAAAAAATCATCATCTAGGTAATTTCAAAATATCAAGATTATGATCCATGTCATCAAAGTATAAATCTTCAATATTTTGAAAATTATTTAATAGCTGGTATGGGTGAGTATCACCATTCCTTTTAAATAGATGTTCAAATGCAATATAATCAATATTACGAAAGGCAAATATGTTATGAAAACAGGATGGAAAAGGACAATTGCAAAGCTCCCTTTCTTCGTAGGTACATACTTTAAAATATTTAAAACATTTATCAGATTGAGTACAACATATGTGGCAAGAAAGATTTTTAAGTTCCCCTACACAATTACATGTAACACAAAGCATACCTAAAGTAAATCAACAACAACAACAACAAATCAATGTAAATGAGGTAACGTTAACAAGTAGGACCAGAAGATACACTTGAGAATAACTGAATAATTGTCAAACTTATAAGTCACATGTGTTTTGATTCAATCATCTTCCTACTGGGGCAAGAGTTTGGCAATATCTTCTTCACAGGTCATGAGTTTCTTTTTGCTTCCATGGAGATGAGATATTGCGAAGATACGGCCATCCATTGACCACGCTGACTAACATACTAAAAATCTAGGAAAATCGGACCTTCGGAAAAGTGTTTATTTTCAAAATGGCGTCCAAGATGGCCACCAGCAGAACTACATACGGAGAGTTGCGACACTGGAGGTCGCCTCTGATTGGTCTGTCATTTCATGGAGCTTCAATTAATTCCTTCATAGAGAATGTATATGAAAGGGAATCACTGGGAGCTGCATGATCCGCCATGTTTTAAACAATGACCGTTACGCATAGGCTAATTATGCACGTGTCACAACTCTCTCTTTCAACGGGCTCTGGCCCCCAGCCCTAAAAGTAGCTATAAGGATCTATAGAGATCTATACCTGGGTTTAAGGGGTCGAAAAATCCATTCAGACCACTTATGTGTTATGGGGGTCAGGAAACCAGGAAATGCAAGGTGGCATACAAAATGACCGCCAATTTCCTAAAAATGACGGGAAGTGAGGTATTATTTGGAGAATAGAGGTAATATTCAAGATCAAAAACACATTACGTGTTCAGGATATTTATTGATACGCGTAAAAGAATTCAAAAAGTACAGGAGTAGCATTCATGACGGTACCTTAGATGGCCACCATTTTAGCATCCAAGATGGCCGCCGCGACCTAAAAATAGCCACAAATCATGAAATGTCCGTCCTTGATATGTAAGTTTGATGTCTATACCTAGTTTTAGGGAGTCTGGAAACCCATTCACACCACGTGGAATGTGTTATGGGAGTCAGGAAAATTCATTCAGACCACTTGCAATGTATTATGTGGGTCAGGAAACCTGGAAATGCAAGCTGGCATTCAAGATAGACATAAAAATGGCATCGTTTGGCATTACTTCCTGTCATTTCAAAGAAAATTGGCTGCCAATTTGAACACCATTTTGGTTTAAAAGGTTTCCTGACCCTGACCCTGACCCCCATAAAACATTATTGTAAGTGGTCTGAATGGATTTTCTGACCCCGAAAATCTAGCTGTAGACATCAAAATAACATCTCAAGGATGGACATTTCATGATTTATAGCTATTTTAGGTCGCGGCGGCCATCTTGGATGACAAACTGACGGGCAGATAATTTACCGTCTTCAGAAGAAAGGTTTGCGGTACAACCATGTGAGTTGGAATAACTCCACGTTCCGGTCAGAATGCTCTGGCCGTCGTCAGGAGAATGAGAAGAGCGAATAAATCAGCAGAATTTATATATGAAGTAGCGATCCACTTATTAAAATGGAGGCAAACAATAACATCACGGAATTAGTATAGAAAGAAATAGTAACAGTAACAATGAAAGGATAAATAACATCAAGGTACCTGCATTGAAAGGATAAGTAATCATCAAACGAGTCCTGCGTTGAAAAGAAACATTAAAAACAAGTGAACAATATGACTAAGAAACCAATTAACCGTCTGGATAAGCTGGAAACAAAAGGGGGATTAGGACCGTAGATAATCTGTGGAGAGAAACATGACATCCTGTTGAGGAAAGAAATTAAGGTTAAAACATACATATGGAAAAAGGTGCAATATTGACACCAGAATGAGTTTACTAATAATAAATGTTGTGAATGAAGTGGACCGGTGTGGCTGTGGAGAGAAATGTGAAAAAACAATGATAATGAACAAATTGAGGAGAGAAACATGAAACCCTGTTGGAGATAATCTGTGGAGAGAAATAAGTCATCCTGTGGAGGAAAGGCATTAAGGTTAAAACAAAACAAAACATACATGTGGAAAAAAGGGGTGAAATAATGACATCAGAATGAGTATCCTAATGATAAATATAATGAATGTTATGACTGAAACAACAAAACAAAGGTAATGAACAAGTTGAGGAGAGAAACATGAAATCCTGTTGAGGGAAGCAATTGTGGTTAAAAATACATGTGGAGAAAAAAAAAACGATTGATAAAGGGAGACATCAGGAGTTGCCTGTGGGGGGAGAGGTGATGGACAATGGTAAACATGTAAAACCTGTGAAAAAAAAAGGGGGATGAAGACAAACTCAGAAAGAGTAGAGTAAAGAACACCAAATTCTGTTGAAGAAAGCAATTACGGTTGAACATCTGCGGAAAAAAATGATAACACTAGTTATTATTGGAAGAGTGAAAACCAAATGTCGCTGATCTGTAAACCCTTGTCCTGTGTAACTGTGTTATGTTTGTGAATCTCGATGGCTTCACGGACCCTCCTGGTGTACCAGTTGGAAGCGGGGGCTACAAGTTTGGTGTCTTCCCAGTTAATCTGGTGATCACGAGTGACAGAATGATTGATAATGGCAGATTGGTCGTAGTGACCGTCTTAGATGAAAGGCTACTCCAGTGCCTTTTAAAAATACTTTTACGCACATGCATGTATATAAATATCCCGAGCCCTTAAATTTGTTTTAATCTTGAATATTTCCTACCTGCTTTAAAACGTATTCACTTCGAGTTATTTTTTTAGGAAATTGGAAGCCATTTTAGATGCCATCTTGGATTTCCAGGTTTCCTGACAAACATAACACATTGTAAGTGGTCTGAATGAATTTTACTTGACTACCTATCTGCTTTAAAACGTACTCACTTCCAGTTATTTTTTTAGGAAATTGGAAGCCATTTTAGATACCATCTTGGATTTCCTGGTTTCCTGACCCACATAACACATTGTATGTGGTCCGAATGAATTTTACTTGACTCCCATAACACATTCCAAGTGGTTTGAATGGGTCTCCCGACCCCCTAAACCTAGGTATAGACACCAAAATTACATATCAAGGACGGACATTTCATGATTTGTGGCTATTTTTATGTCGCGGCGGCCACTTGGATGCTAAAATGGTAGCTATTTAAGGTACCGGCATGAATGTAAGTCTACTCCTGGATATTTTTAACACTTTTACGCGTATGAATAGATATCCCGAACACGTAATGTGTTTTAAATCTTGAACATTACATCTATACTCCAAAATACCTCACTTCCGGTCATTTTTTAGGAAATTGGCTGCCGTTTTGTACGCCATCTTGGATTTTCAGGTTTTCTGACCCCATAACACATTGTAAGTGGTCTGAATTGATTTTTCGATCCCTTAGTAAAGTATTTTTAAAAGGCACTGGAGTAGCCTTTCATCTAAGACGGCGTGGAAAGAGAGAGTTGTGACACGCCCATAATAAGCCTGAGCGTAAGCGGTGTTTGTTTAAAACATCGCGGAACATGGAGCTCCCAATAGTTCCCTTTCATATACATTTACATTGTTGTTGTTGTTTTAAAATAGGCAAACTAGTCAATTTTGACTATTGTTGCCTTACTAAATTGCTCTTTTCACTTATACTTTGTTTGTTGATCCGTGGGTCTAACTTTAGTTTTTGTTAGAAAGGTACAGATTCCAGGATACCATGCAGGACCGCCACTCCTGCCCTGATTTTACAACGTTATCCTGACAAGCCCGCTCGAGGTACATTTCGAGGGCGTCTTAGGAATGTCTATGGGAGGGAACTATTTGAAGCTCCATGAAATGACTGACCAATCAGAAGCGACCTCCAGTATCGCAACTCTCCGTATGTATAGCTCTAATGGCGGCCATCTTGGCCGCCATTTTGAAAATATCCACTTAGATTTTGAGTATGTTATTCCTGACATCAAACACTGCCTGAAACCGTTGAAAAACCTTTCGTTGCAATTTCTTTTTGGTCAAACACTATATTGACCTGACTGAATGAATTTGAATAATAGAAATTTCCAATCAATTCATTTTAACGGGGAATTTCACTTCTCAGAATTTTGGTCTCAACGAAAAAAAAACCCAAACAAAACAAAAATGGTGAAAGTTTGAGAGAAAAACAAAACTTTTTGGAAGTTATGAATATTTCATGGCAGAGATCTCTAATGATATGAGGAATATTCCATTGCCAGTTCGGTCTTGATATGTGATTTCATACATATGGGGGGGGGGGGGGGGGCTTTCCCATTTGTTTTGTACACCCCCACCGGAGAAAGAAATATCTGTTCCATAGAAATAATTTCTAAACTAACAATTTTATGTATATTGAATGGAAGAGTATTACATTATTTTGGTGACATCAGATACCATGAATGCATCCCCAATAGACTATCATTGATACCAAGAATCGTCTTGAATTACAAAATCCTATACTTTCTTATTCTTGGTCCGATCTATCTCAGATTACCCCAATCTGTTCTCTATTTATTTTCTGTTAAAGGTATTTGTGTCATCTCCCATGAAATATAAGTTAACACAATGTAAAATTTTCCTTCCTGTAAAGACAACAAAACATGTAATACCACTGATAGTAAAAAGTACTGGAATAGCACTCGTGTATGTGTCGGGTGATGCTCCTGTCAAACCATTACTAGGCATTCTGCCCCATCTTTAGGAATGCTGTAATTAAGTTGCTGTAGCATTCAAGAATTTTCCCTACAAGGTACCCAATCATTTCATCTCGATCGGGTAGGGTAAATGTAGACCACTGCCTTGCCAGAGAACAAAAGCGCCGGACTGGAATTCGAACACTCAGCCTCTTGATTAAAGTGCCAATAAACGAATCACTTTGCCAATACACTTGTTTGGTGAGTGATTTAAACATGTTTAAAATGAATGTAAAAAAGATAAATATAGAATACTGAATACAACGGGTATCAGTCCTACCTTTCGTCATGATTGTTTTAAAACCAAATGTAGTTCTAGTGCCAGGGTTTTCTTCGGAATCAACAGGTGCATAATCATCCTTACAATTTCCTGCGTGAATAAGAGTGAGAGAGAGAGAGAGAGTGAGAAAGAGAGAGAGGGAGAGAAAAAAGAAAGATCTGTGAGATCTTTAGGGCGCGCATTGCTGCGTGGATTTGCCCGACTTTAGAAGGAAGACCTGTCTCATTGGTAGGCCATTATATAGCGTACGCATGGAATTGGTATGGATGCACCCCCTACGCTCGTTGGAAAGAGAGGGGCTATATGTGAGATTGTTACTTTGCTTCGCCGGGAGCCCGGATAGCTCATTTGGTAGGGCACCGGCCATGTAATCCAGGGTCCCAGGCTCGAATCCCGGTCGGGACATTGTAATTTTCTCACATTTACTTTCTTTAATATATAATATATGCTATATTTTAATTAAATATTTAATTAAAGATATTTATTGCTAGTTTAGATAATAGCGAATATTCTAAATCTGAGGAATGCATATATATTTATATACATATATATATATATATATATATAAATAGAAAAGACAAATATAAATCAAAAAACTGTAGAGAGAGAGATGTCAATTATCCGATATTTCGGGCATAGCCCTTTGTCAAGGAATACGATTCCTTGACAAAGGGCTATGCCCTAAATATCGGATAATCTCTACGGTTTTTTGATTTATATTTGTCTTTTCTATTTGTATTTTACCTAAACCGACGCAGAACACAGTAGAAATGCATTGATTGCCAACAGAAAATTTATTAAATCCGAATTTTCGGGGGCCTCCCCCTTCTTCAGGGATATAAACTAACATCATCATATATATATGTATATATATATATATATATGTATGAACTGGACATTGAATGTCAAGTGTTTGTCCAGCTAGACCAATATATCCGACTTTTTTTTTTTTTTTGGGGGGGGGGGGTATTACAGGCAGTTAACTTTTCACTCCTAGCCCCTTGATAGATACATCAAAAAATATGTATTTTTGGATATGATAAGAGCAATTACATTGACTACCAGTGATGAACATGTATACAAAGAAATTGTAGTTGGTGCGATTTGTTATTTGAAACATAACTATGAGAAAGTCATAAATCTTGAGCATAATTCGTGAATTCTTTTCACACTTCAAATTATTTCATCAAAACTTTTTGATGTTGGGAACGGTCAATTGTCATGTCGAATAAATTTGTAAAATGAAAAAAATTTCTTTTTATTTCCATTGTAAATTAGAAAAAGTTTTAAAAAAATGTGGCATGACTACATTATGATTATCTGACTGCTTGTGCATGGGGGTGCATGGGATACAAATGGCCGGGGAGATATAGTTTTGCCGTTGTCGGAAGAGAGGCAGGGGCGGATCTAGCTTTTTGCCAAGGGGAGGGGGGTTGACCCAATGCGGAACATCGTCCACAAGCCGCAAAGCGGCGAGGCGATTTTTTTTTGCTATTTTGAACCCCCGTAAGTGATGTTTTCCCGGCATCTACTAACGCAATGGAGACCATAAAAAGCATTAAAAATGCGGAGCATCGTCCACAAGCCGCCAGTGATGTTTTCCTGGCATCTACTAATGCAATGGAGACCATAAAAAGCATAACAATGCTATAGGAACATACTGTGTGGGTCTGGACATATTATGATGGCGTTTTTCTATGCACATTAAAAATGAAAGAACAAAGTGAAAAATGGCAATTGATGTAGGTGGCAATTAAAAGTTTTCAACAAAAACAATGAAAAGAGGCACAATGGAAAGAGGCACAATGAAAAAGGCGTGATAAATTCAATCGAATTATAAATCATCAAATTTAGGGAAACAGAAAATGAAATAGAGGACGCCTTGGGGAGAAAATATAGTTTGCCTAAAGGAGATCAACGTTCTGCCCTTGGTGGTGGCAACATTGCCATTATTTGTCGTAACCCCCCCCCCCCCCGCCTTCATAACATTTTTATTTATTTACGGGTTCGATTTTTTTATTGTGGGCTGGTCCTTCCTCTCCCACCGTGATGGCGACATAGTATTATCATTCGTAGGACAAATTATCATTTAGTTGTTCTTCTGAAAAAAAAATCGGCTTAATATAGGCTAGTACATGAAGATTTGGAGCAGTGTGCACTTTTGACCGGCCAGAAATTTCCCCAGAGGAAGTCGGACGCAGAAGAGTTAAGCCACCCCCTCCCCCTGTTTTGTCTGATTGACACTATGGGTTGAGGTTGCGCGTCTTCCCACAAATCTAAAGCCACTTTGCAACAGGACGCGGTGAAAGAGGAGAACGCTCAACGCAACCAGGGAATTGGCGCGTCATAGCATTAGTGTCGTGAATCTAAGGTAGCCTAATGTGGATAGCGGTAACTATACCTATACCTACAAATAAGTATGTGACTATAAAAATTGACAAGTTTTTTCTCTCTCATTACCAATCCTACCTTGGTAATGAGATGATTTGTGTGAAAAGCAGAAAAATAAGAAAAGCAGGATGGAGAAAATTTGAAAGAAATCGAAGAATGACTAAGAAAGGACTAAGAAAGTATGTTTGAAAAATGAGATCCCTACGTCTATGCGAATCTCAAATTATCAATTTGGTGATCGATTGTGACATTTTTGTGGACAACTCTCCCATTTGTCGTACACAATAATATCGTTATTTTGCGGTTTTCTTCGAGGCGCTTTACCCTCGGGGCAGTACTCAAAATATTGGAGATAGCATATTGTTATAGGTCCTCATGAAAGAAAAGATCCTAATGAGTAATACATTTTGAAAAAAGTGATATTTAGTCATTTTGTGTGTTGGAGCGAATGGGGGACTTGTCCACAGCTACATCACAGAGACATTAACTATTCGGCCAATTTGAAATTTCCATATGTATAGTGATTACAACTTTCAAAGATCCATACCTTTCTTATTGCTTGCCTGCTTTCGTTCAGACTTTCACCAATCTGCTTTTCGCTTTTTTCCTTTCTTTCAAACCAACTTGCTAAATAGGTTGGGTTTCCCTTTAAGATCCAACCTAATGTATGTCAATCTATGGTGTGTTATCAGCAGGAGAGGCAGTTCAATGAACAATATTTACAAAGTGATGACGGACCATTAATCTTATTTGACTATCATTTTTGACAATTTTAGTAGGAACCTTTCCGTATAGAAATGCAGGATTTAGAATTATACCTACCTGACGAGAGGTAAAATTTGCGATACTGTATCACTCGGATGCTGACGAAGAGGATAAAAATGGCCAGGACAAAAATCACAAAAATACCGGCTACAGCGCCTGGTCCAAGCGACGAGGACCCTACATCTGTAATGATAACAACGTATGCATTTATCAACTTTAAAAACGTCTTCACACCAAACATTGGGGAAATGAACTTATTTTCGTCTGTAAATACAACATCTTCCAACTATTCACCTCATGGTCTATAATCCGATGCATGCACTTTTCCAAGTTTTGTTTTCGAAACACGAAATCAAGCATTTACAATAATTATAAACGAAATGAATTGGTCTGATGTCGAAATAATACAGAAATGGTCAATGTCTTTGTGTTCTATTTATGACAGTGTTTCAGTACTAATATTTTTGAGAAGGTAATTTTCAATGCTATTTTGTTGTCATCGAATTTTATGTAATATATGTGTGCTAGGATAATTAATATAAATTCAGTTTAAATTAATCATATTTAACAAATGAGTTAAGCAGGAATTTGACTTGCAGTTTAATTTCATTCAAGAAACATGAAAATGAATGCAATATGGCACGAAAAAGAGACATGGGAGCTTTTTCGACCTGCACTCATCAGGTTATCACGCAGGTATGTAACAAATTACTCGAAATCAACTATATTATACTCGATGAACCCGGACACAACCCAGACGCCGTAATTTCAGAACAATCGCAAAGCTTGGACGAACTCCTTTTGTCTGCACAGAAGGGGTTCGGGCGATTGAATTGTAGGCGGCTTCCAGAAAGCGTAAATGCGCTGCGCTCCTGGCCCGGGACATTCAAAAATGAATGCCGTATCGTTCACCTTTAGCGACTTGAGTGATGTGGACAATCACAGTTGTTTCTGTCGTTCCACTGACAGCCAGGCCAGAAGCAATGCAGGTAAAAGTGAAGGTAGTTTGATTTGTCATCCTGGTAATGGTTGCTGTCACATCAAAGGCACCATCGGGCCTCTGAGTTACAATCGGTATCGTAGTGAGGTTCCTCGATCCCTCCTGCCAAAGGATGTCAACCTGGGGCTTGGCTCGTAAGACCGAGCACTCGAGCTCGAAGGAATCCTTGTCTTCAGTCACGTTGTAAAGACAGGGCTTTGGAGTCGTGCCATTTATCACTATCACGGGTTGAGACTTGCACTGTGGGATTTGGACGTACGGCTTTCCTGCCCGAGCTGAATGAAATGATTAAAAAAACAAAAACAAAAAACAAGTGGTGAATCGAGCAACTAAGTATTTCAGATGTATTTTTGGAGATATAAACCTAATGCTATATCTTTTTAATAACCATTTTAGGCTGACCTAGGGCCCGAGCTGAAAGGATACACAATCATGATAATGATAGTGATTTTGTAAATTATATGCCTTAAATTCTCTGAAACGTATATGTTAAAGTGACAGTAAACTGAAGCTCCTAATGGAGCCATCTATTAACAGGATTTGAAAATGTCTGTGCCTCTCATTTTCCCATCATGCCACATTCTAGTTTGTAGAAGCTTAATGTACCTGTTGGCAATTTTCCACATCTGCAAAGTCAAAAACAATAGTTTGAAATATAAAATGTGCCTGTTATCCAAACAAGCTGTTTGTCAAAATTAAAAATAAAATCCAATTTATTTTCAAATAATAATTTAGCAGTCACTGTAAGATGACGCTGCTCATGTTCTACCACTTTAAGATGTAATCTAGAGGTTGAATACCGTCATCCCTTACAGGTTAAGACACTGCAATGTTTGGAGGAACCTTAACGGATACAAAGTAATAAATTTGAGCAATAGGTCATAGATTTTCTGAAATATATTTGTGAAGATAAAACCTCCAGTTATATCACACATGTATACTCTTAAAAAGATGATTAAGAATACACACTTTTATATCATTAAAATCTAGTATAATTAGAAAATTGTACCGCAAATTCACAGTAACATGACGTAACCATAGCGATTTATGACTTCTAAGTATTGCTATTTCTGTCTTCTGAATATTCGCATTTGTTTCCAACGGAAGGTGTTAATAAATATTACACATTGAAGTCACTCGAAAAATGATGATGCTGAACCCAACATCGCCCTCAATTCTGTTTAAAATGATATCTCACCATGTACGGTCAGGACTGTTGTATTTTGGATGTCAGGTCCACCCGTCTTAGAAACCATGCAAGTGAAGTTCCCTTCATCCAAGACCAGCAGGTCCCGTATGATCAGTCCGTAGCTGTCGCTCCAACTATACCTCCTGTCCCCAAGTACCTCGTAGCCATCTGATGTGTACCTCAACACAGTTTCGACGCTCTTGGTCTCAGAGTCTCTTTGGACCCTGTTCCAGAGAACCCTTACAGGAGTGCCTATGAAAATGCACTGAAGACTGACAAAAGCATCTGCCCATCCTGTAATGCTTGGTTCTGTAAAAATGCTCACCTGGTTCGGATCTAGACGGAAAATGATTTGAAGTAAGTTCCCGGATCTAGTTGTCAGATTTTGAACTTTGTGGGACAAACAGTGTACATTTGACAATGATTGATACAACGGCATATGATTATGGTTTTCGCTACCTCACGTAGGGCAGCAATTGAAAGCCATATGTTCATAACAAATAATTCAGTAAGATTTTGCAGTTTTATTACTGTTATTATTTTTTTGGGCCCCGTAGAATGGAAATTGATAAAAATTCAGAATTAGCCCTTTATTTTAGATAAGTTGGAACAACGTCAACAAAGTGTATGATGACGTTACATTAAATAAAACGATCAATTGGTGCTGTCAAAAGGAAGTCAGTAATAGCTAGAGCCAATATGTCCGTTGGCCAGACTTAAAAAGAAAAAAAAAAGACTTTCGATTGCGATTATGCACGGGCATAATCTACTGAACATTCTTTGGAAAAAAAAAAGTTTGTTTTACCAAATCAATCAATAAATGAATAAATAAATAAATTGATCATTTTGATGACGTTAAAAAACATATCCATCATATTCGTAGTAACATGCTTGTTATTAAGCACGCTATGTTTTTTGAAACTTGCAAATTCTAAAACAGTAACACATCTTCAAATGTGGTACAAATAAATCCTCAATCCTCATTTGAGCTTGATATAGACATGGTAGATTAACTAAAATGTTAACTTACCCAATACCCTGACATCAGTATTATTGACGATGAGGAAACCGTTATGATTCGAAACTCTGCAGATGTAATTCCCTGCATCTGCAGCTTGAATGTTATTAAACACGAGAGAGTAGTCTGCGGCAATGTTGAGGTCATTTAACTTTGGCCCGGATACTTTCCCATCGATACGAGAAACTAGCGTGTCTGCAGTAGCCGGTGTACTCCCTGAAAATAGATTAGAATATGTATTTCAGATGGAATCATCGAATTCCCCCATGTTCTTAAATTTCCTCACGATCCTTTATCAATTCAATGCGGTGTCCCACAAGGTTCAATATTAGGCCCCCTCCTTTTTTTTAAACTATATATTAATGACATAAGTAACACATCCTCCTTATTATCCTTCATTTTGTATACTGACGATACCAATATTTTCTATTCTCATGTTAACTTAAATACCCTGATCCACTTTCTCAATCAAGAATTGTCCAAAGTATCAACCTGGTTCAAATGTAATAAATTGTCTCTCAACATACAAAAAACTAATTTTATTTATTTCAAACATGCCAATACTCGTATGTTTGATTTTCCTTTAGCAATATCAATTGACAATATGCCCTTAGAAAGAAAACGATATACTAAATTTGTAGGTGTTTTCATAGATGAAAACTTGAATTAGAATCATCAGTTAACCCACATAAAAACTTCCATCGCTAAAAATATTGGTATACTTTATAAAACTAAAAATTATCTTCCGAAAAGTACTCCTTTTATGTTATATAATACTCTTATATTGCCATATATTACTTACTGTAATTTAATATGGGCTAACAGTGCTAAAACAAATATTTACCCGATTTATATATTACAAAAGAAAGCTCTCAGAATCTGTTCTGGCTCTCACTATTTAGCTCATACAAATCCCATTTTTAGTCATTTCAAAACATTAAAAGTTTTTGATATTAATTCACTCCAAAGCTTACTTTTTATGTTCAAATACAGAAATAACCTACTACCGGACACATTTAATGATTTCTTCACACTTAATACGAATGTTCACTCATATCCCACCAGTAAATCCTTTAATTATCATTTGGTAAATCCTAGGCTATTTATTGCACATAAGACAATCCGACACCATGGCCCAGATTTGTGGAATTCACTTCCAAACTCTATAAAATATTGTCAAAATCTTTTTGCATTTAAAGCTCAAGTTAAAACAAGTTTGCTATTAGAGTATAATAGTTCAAATAAGTTACAAAGGTTAAACCACATTTTAAATCAAATGATCTTTAGTTACCAAATTCACTGAAGTCCTAACTGATACATTTCATCAACACATTATTCATCTACAGACATCATTTTCATTTTTTTCATTTTCATCGTAATTTTATCACTTTCATTCATGTCACACTTTTCACGTTTACACACTATACAAAAATCTAGATATGCGTATATTTCGTCTGAATAATTTCCTTATTTATTTGACCTCCATTCTGCTATTACGTATATTACACTGATTTATTTGGGCTGTCATGTTTTCAAACTTAAGTTTATTTGGCAGTCCGTCTTCTGCTCTCTGAACTTCAATGCGTTGAATAATTTATTATTTATATTTATATGTATATTTTGATCAGGTTATGTTATTTTCATTTTATGTGAATGCATTGTTATATTTTCCCTGTTATTGTATGCTCTTATAATTGCAGAAGAAAATAAATTCAAACAAACAAACAAATCTAGCCATTGCATTCTTTTAAGGGAGGTGTGTGCGACATATTTGACTTAGCGAGCATCGGTCGAGGGCTAGAACATCCCCGTATTATAGACCAAAAGATTATCAGAAAAAAAGTGCTTTTAGACCCTTTCACGATGATTCTGGTATATATCTTAGAGTACTTTTGAAGGGAATAAAGCAAAATATATTAAAACTTTGTGAATATCTTGCAGACATTGCGGTGGAAATAATGCTTTCAAATGCCGACGTCATAACTTTATTACACTTTATAATTACATTTGAAAAGTAAAAAGTCACGAATCGGTATCATTACATCTCTCAACCTGAAAAAAGATTAGTGCAGGAAATATCAAAATAGCATAGAGTTAATGGTGTATTTAAGAACGGTTACACAAATGAGCACAATAATGTGACAAAAAGAGTAATGATTACTATAAGCCTAATAGGTGTTATTATACTGGTTTATTTATTCAAAATATTCATCGCAGCTGGGGGGAGGGGGAGAATTGTGCAAGAGTGCAAGAAGGATGGGAAGGAGGGAAAGAGAGAGAGAGAGAGACTAAGATAGAGGAATGGGGGAGAGGGAGAGATATATAGAAAAAGATTAAAGAAACATAGCAGGTGATTATCCGTTGTGGTCTAGTGAATAAGTCCCGGGACTATGAACCCTAAAGTACGGGGTTCAAATCCCTGGCCCAGCACTAGTTCTTTTGGCAAGACATTAATCTACATTTGTCACACTTGACCCATGTGAGGTAAATGAGTACCTGGCAGCCATGCTAAAACCAGTGTAATAATTGTGGAGCTCCAGGAATGTCAAATTTGACAGACATGTGCGCTATACAAAAACCCACTATTAATATCATTACATCGAAATTTATTTTTCAGAGCAAATTAGCAACATAACCGGCATAGATTTTAAAGGGGAATAAAAGGCAACAAACATTAGCCTATAATCATGTAGATAATTGTCAGCCTATAACAAATATCTTGAAAATTCTCCTATTTTATTATTTAAGAAGGAGAACTGTTACAGTGTCTCCAAAAGTTGCAGTTTCCTTGCTTGACATTATCCCATGGGAGCTGCCATTTTCTTTACAAAGTAATGTCAGAACACACGTATGTTCGTTGAATACACGACCAGTAGGCGCTTCGACGGCGCCGACATTTTGACAGAATGTGCGGGCGCTGGCGCGAGAGGCCGCTGATTATATGCCGATTCTGCTTAATAAGGTAACATGAGGGCACAAACAGCATTTTTTGTATTTTTACTTTCCAATGCTTCAAAAAATTGTTTAAAATTCCATTAGAATTCAATTAAATAGTTGAAATGGGTTAGGCATGTTATAGTTCAGTATGCGTGTGTTTGTGTGCCCAAACCTTCAATATAATAAATTTAAATCATCACAATCGCACATCTAAGCTCATTTCCCGATCATCACTCGTGAGGGAAGGTCATTAACATCTCCATTGTCATAATACTAACCATTAAAGGGTCACTAAAATAAAAAAATAATTGCCCATTTTTCGTAGGAAGGTGTCATCAGGAGCCAAAAAATATCCATCACACAATTTTTTATGCATTCAGTCATATTTTATAATCATTTGAAAAGTACATTTTTGCTGATTTACACAGTCATAAGCCCCGCCCCTAAAAAAACTCATCGAAGCGACATCATGATCAAGTGATCTGTGACGCATGAAAAGTAAGGGGAAATATTCCACTAACCTATACCGTGCGCGCCCAGAGGCCCCCGGCAGGCCCAGCCCGGTGCCGAGCATGGTATTCACCGCATCGACCATTTGCATTGCATATTTTCGTGTGTTTAATTCCTCACAATAACTTTGATTTTGGGACACAGTTTCATCAATAATGCCTAATCGGTGTATAGTTGCGGGCTGTAGCAAAACCCCTAAAGATGGTGTAAGCCTACATCATATTCCTAAAGATGAAAATCTACGGAAATTGTGGGTCGCAAAGGTAAAGCTCACGCGGTACGCGGGCAGAGTGGCAAGGGCCGGCCAAGTGAGTGGAGTACAATCTGCAGCGATCACTTTGCCGAAGATGATTTTGAGGATCCTGGCCTGTATTCCGAATTTGGCATGAAGAGAAGGATAAGCTAGCTAAAAGATTCAGTTATTCCAACTTGGCGTCAGGTCTGCCAATCTGTCATTCAACGACAGCAGCTGCAGCAGCGTCACCCGTAGACCGAAAATTCTGTCTCTCGCTGGCTCGACCTAACGAACGAGAGACAGAATTTTCGGTCTACTTCACCCGTAACTCCAGGGAGCTCCAACGCGTTGGAGCTCCCTGGAGTTACTTCACCCACGGCCCTTCATCGTATTCTGCGAGGGGTTCAAACATACAATATGGTCGAATTTCCCCTTGCCAATCGAGATTCTTTGCCTTCGGTGTCTGATAAATCATCTGATAAATCAGAGTTCGTATCTGCATGGCTCAGAAAAGTCCTCCAACTCGGAATCTCGGGCACTTTTCCTCTCTCTATATAAGTTACTCGAATTCAGCCAAAATCTAAGTCAGTACTAACGTACTATATAAAGCGAAGTAAAAAAAAAAGCCGTAAGTGAAATAAACAAAACAAAAGCGTTCACCAGTCGCTATGTACGAGGGGAACGTAGTCACTGCCGTATACTAAAGATGTGACATTGTACATACAGACGCATAAAACGGCTGTGCACGCGTTTATGACCAATGCAAAACTTTCTTTCGGCAAGCTCAGATGGATGAGAACATTGTGCAAAAGAAAAGCTACAAACAAAACAAGAGCTGTATATTTGGGCAAAAGCGTTTTCTGATCTTGTAGAAAATATATTGCTAATGATTATTCACTCCTAAAATTATATTGATTAATTTCCTTTTTTCATAAATTGTCCGTTGAACAGAGGGGTCAAATACCGCATTCTGTGTACAATATTATACGCTGCAGCCTGCAGATCTTGTGCCTCTTACTTTTCATACGTCACTTGGGGGTTAGCCAATCAGCTCAGGAGTTTTAAGGAACGGTCCCAAAACCTCTACCTTTCCCCCTTTTTCGCCAAAACGAGACATAATTTAGACAATCAATTGGCAGATTCGTGATTAGAAGGCAAAACTACATGGAAAGAGCACCCATTTTCTCTCTAATTTAGTAAACCTTTAATACTCCGTATTTCATGAAAGCAATTTTTTTCACAAAGGGGCAAGATATTTGATTTCTAGGGATATTCACCATACTGGGGGAGAGATTCTGCTAGAGGTATAGGATTCCTTTGGTTAGAACAGACATTTTTCATTCGGCCCACATCTTTTGAATTACACCCTTCTTATGTATCATGAGGGCACGTAATTGTAATGCCAAATGCATCGCCAATAAGAGGTGAAGATGAGCCATCCCTCGTCAGAGAAGATGAGCCACCCCCTTCAGAGTTGAAAAATGAGCCAACCCTCATCAGAGATGAACCACCTCTCATCACAGATGAAGATGAGCCATCCCTCATCAGAGAAATGAGCCACCCCCTTCGGTGTTGAAAATGAGCCACCTCTCCAAATAGAGGAAGATGAGCCATCTCCCATCAGAGGTGAAGATGTGTCAACCCTCATCAGAGATGGAGGTGAGCCAACCCTCATCAGAGATGAAGATGGGCCAACCCTCCTCAGAGATAGAGATAAACCACCCCTCATCACAGATGAAGAGGAGCCACCCCCTTCGGTGTTGAAAATGAGCCACCTCTCCAAATAGAGGAAGATGAGCCATCTCCCATCAGAGGTGAAGATGTGTCAACCCTCATCAGAGATGGAGGTGAGCCAACCCTCATCAGAGATGAAGATGGGCCAACCCTCCTCAGAGATAGAGATAAACCACCCCTCATCACAGATGAAGAGGAGCCAACCCTCATCAGAGATGGAGATGAGCCACCCCCCCCCCCCCCTTGACGGCATCCCCTTGCCCAAAGCGGTAAGCCCCAAATCATGTGGCATATATTTTTTTCTTATTACTCTTACTAACTTCGCATGGGCCTAGTACTAGTAGGTCCATGCTCTAGTAATACAATAAACGTTTTTCTTCTCCTTATCAGCAAAAATTTTGGACTTCAGATTTGCGGTTTCCATGAGGGTCTATCTAGTGTCTAAGTGAGTAGTGGATAATACTAGTAGGCCTAATGCCTTTTTGGTGACAAGATCTAAATATTTTACATACCTGGAGTTGGAATAGATTGGAAGCAATCATATAATACTGATTTAAGTAATACTAGTACTAGTTGTAGGGAATCTATCTCGTCCATCAAATCGACTGTGCAATTAAATATGTCTGTGGTGGGTGATCTGGCAAGTGTTGTTGTAGTTGTACGATCTATTTTCTCTCTCTCTCTCTCTCTCTCTCTCTCACTGTAATGATATATCTCTACCGTACATGTAGTTATATACTGACCCACAATAAAAAGAATGCTCCCTGTTATTCAAGTAAAGTTATCATTGCAAGTTTGTGTCTTTGCTACTGATAACTCAGTCACGCATGACCATGATTGTGACCTTGGCAATGGTCCTCACAATGCCCCAGCTGTTGAACAACTGAATGACTGTTCAGCCAATTGTCAAGGGTTGTGGAATGAGTTTAATGGTTGTCACGTGATGTCTGGACATCGGCCTTCAAAAGGCCAGTGCAAATTTGTTCATTCATTCAACATGTCACGACTGTCAAGAGACGAACGTCAGAGTTCACTTGGCATGCTGCAAGGTGGAATAACTTTCCGTGAGGTTGGTCGTCAACTTGGCTGCACACACAACACCATTTCGCGCCTGGTTGACAGAAACACTCTGAATAACACTCCCGATGACACACCACGACCAGGGAGGCCAAGATGCACCACTGCCAGGCAAGACAGGCAGATTGTCCGGTCTCATGTGAGAGACAGGTTTCGCCCTGCAACACGTACTGCAGCCGTGACACCAGGGGTTGCTAACCCTCGCATCTGTGCAGAGACTGTCCGGAGAAGATTGCGTGAGCGGGGTCTTCATGCACGACGTCCATACAGAGGTCCTGTCATGACTGCTGTCCATCGAAGGAACAGAAGGAGATGGTGCGAGCAGCATTACCGATGGACTCTTGCACAATGGAATGAGGTGGCCTTCAGCGATGAATCACGCTTCTGCGTGGACTGCCCTGATGGACGGGAACGTGTTTGACGAAGACGTGGGGAACGCTATGCTGACTGCTGTGTTCGACAGGCGAATCGATGGGGTGGCCCAAGCGTCCTGGTGTGGGCTGCCGTGTCAGCCCGTCACAGATCACCCCTGGTGTTTGTGGATGGCAACATCAGTGCACAGCGCTATGTGGACGATATCATGAGACCACACCTGGTGCCATTCCTGCAGAACAACCGAGGACTGCGTATCTTTCAGCATGATAATGCCCGACCTCATGCTGCACGGCTAACCACTGCATTCCTGAGGAGTGAGAACATTAACACCATGGAGTGGCCGGCGATGTCCCGTGACCTCAATCCCATTGAGCATCTGTGGGATGAGCTTGGGAGGCGCATAGCTGGCAGGGTCAGGACTCGTGCACAACTGATCCAGACTTTGCAAGATGAATGGAACAGGATTCCACAAGATTTCATTCAAAGACTGCAGCCCCCATGGGATAATATCTAGCAAGAAATCTGCAAATTTTAGAGAGACTGTTCTCCTTACTGAGTAATCAAATCAGAGTATTTTCAAGATATTTTGAACAGGCTGACAATTTTCAGCTAATGTTTTTCAGCTAATGTATGTTGAGTTTCGTTCTCCCTTAATGTGTAAGAGTTGCCTCCAGAATTACAATTTATGTATATGGTTATTCCTGCCACGAAGCGGAATACTTCTGTGAATTAAGTTATAAAATGGACTGCTTAACAACCCCAAATAGAGAGATCACTGAATTCAAGAATACAAATGAAGAATCAGAATTTAATACTTATTTACAAAAGAAAATATTCAACGTCCAATGATATACTGAGAAAATATGAATGGTTATAAATTTCCAATATTTTAAGAAGTCTAAAATTAAACAAGGATTTCTATAACATTAATGATTATGACTTATTACAACCCTACCAAACCTAACGGGGATGAAAATCGCGAAAAGTCTTTAAGTGTATCTAGCGATGGCCGGCAGAAGGATGTCTCGAAAGACGACTGTGATGGCGACTGCGATGGCGACTGCGATGATGAGCAGTGCAGAGATAGAAGACAATGACTATGACGACAAAGTGACGAGGATTGAAGTAAAGATCAACGAAGATGACGATGATTGCTTCAAAGCCTCTCCATAAATTGGTGACTGTCAAAAATGCTGATCCATTCTTAACCAAAGGGGTGACCCTCTGGTGACCAAATGGTGTGCAAACGGTGACCACCGTTGTAAAATACAAAAGAACCAAGGCATCCTATCAAATATCTACTTCCAAAACCAGATATTTATTTTAGACGTTAATTTCTTATCTAATACGTTTGAAAAAATATTAATCAGCTTGCTTTCCTGACTTTATATTCTAGAAAATACATAATTCATAAAAGACACTACTGAAATACTTTCCTAGAAACATCTGACTCAAAGTTGACACTTTAAAATCCAAAATTTATAGTTTGTCTAAACAATTTCAAGACTTTCTTAAACTGAGTTACTACATCACATATTCTTAAAACATCACATGAAATAGAGCTTTCTGTAAATACTCTTAAATAACATGTTTTGCAAATGCCAAAATACAGTGCTTTCTTGTTTTAATAATAAAATCATGCCTTTTAACGACACAGTCAAAATACATGTTCTCTTGGTAATTAAACAACTTCATATACATATAAATATCAGCATTAAATATAGCATAAATGAAACATGATTACTTACAAATTGGCTTCTTAGAAGAGGCTATACCACGCCTTGCTGCTCGCCTACAAGCAAAACACCATAGATTGCAGGCTGCTGGAGTTCACTCCTCTCTCTCCAAAATCATTTGTCAGAATGACAAATAAATTGAAGTTCATTCTCATTGCTGACGACACCAATATCATTTACTCATCAAATGACATTGGGTCTTTACATAGTACACTGAACGTAGAATTGCGTAAAGCATCGAATTGGTTTAATTGTAACAGATTGATTTTGAACACTGAAAAGTCAAATTTTATATATTTCATTCCAAATAATAGTATAAACATGTTACTATGAATAAACTTAATTTATTTAACATCAAAATGGAAAATAATATTTTTTCAAGTTGTCCATCCTTTCCTTCCTCATGTGAAGTACACGGCGTGAAAAGTCTGCGGATACAAACACCTTCTGATTCCTGAATTTTCCGTCGAGCTTTAACTTGGCAATACATGCCTTTCGCAACTTTTCATTCGATGAAAACGTAGAGAGTGCAAGATGAATGATCCTGGGTTTAGACTTTTCCTCTCCATCAGTGGTCTCCTTACGGACGGTTGGAGTGCGATGACATTTTGCAATCAAGTACTCACTCTGGGGAACACCCACGACGTCAGAGAAGAAAGCTTCCACTGTTTCATTGCAGGTTTCCTTGCGGTTTTCAGCTATGCCGTGCAATGATCTCCAACTTATAAAACACAATTCTACTCACAAGATAAAACTGTAACAACTTCTCACTAGCGTAGATTTGGGGAAATCCAGAGGATTTAGATGGGAAGCGTCCTCATTGCGCGCGGTCGTGCGTCCGAGTCCTGTACACAGATAGTTTACTAAGCCTACTCGGTAATGAGTCGTTGACCTCCCAGCACGGCTGCCAAATTGATTAGTATCAAGATATCGGTTTATATGCGAGAGTAGCCATTTGGTAATGAATTGTTTGGCAACATTAGAGAAATGGTCAGTTAGAGCAATGGCACAAACTTGTTCCAGTCTCGGTGGTTTCTTCTGTGGTATTGGATTATGGCTCCTTTGATTGCTGTGGTACTATTCCGTCAAAGGACGATGCATTCAGTATGTACCACAGTGGGGTGCTTAACTCACAAGCAAAGAGCCGAACAAGCTTAGCCGGAACGCCATTATGTCTCATAGATTTTCCCGGTTTCACTTTGGAAAGTTCACGAAAAACATCCTATGGTTAAATCTTTGGAGACTTTCTTGCTGGTAGGAATGCAGGCAACTTTAAAAAAATCTAAAGAAGATATGTCGCCAGCAATATCAGTAAAGTATATATTGATGATTTTTTAGCTACCAATGATGGACTTGACTGATCACTGTTGGGGACTCTGATGACCTGAGAAGTCTGAGAAGATGATGTGATCAATTTGATATGCTGATCACATGATGAAGGATCTTCCTTCTTGAGTTGTATTATCTGTTCCATTCGCCGGAAGATTTCGAATGAAAATGGAGTTGACGTTCCTTAATGAGAGACTTGATATACGGGATGACCCAAGGCTTATCTCTCTGATGAACAAGCACAGTCTTACATGGAAAATATTAATTAATTGCAGAGTACAAAGTCGAGTAGAAAGCGTCACATTTCACATTGGCGTTGGGCGGGGTAAACACCTCAGACAAGGAGTAGGAGGATATTCAACGACCGAATGCTCTGTTGTCAGAGTCTGTAATTGGTATTACGATGCGCCTCGTTGTTTTATTAGGGCGATGTTCCATCGTTGATTTGGGTAACTACATGATAACGTTGTGGTCACTTCTACCAAGAGGGGATATGATCCCAATATCGTTGTAGTAATGGTTAAGTTCGTCAGGATCTTATCTGAAATAGTGTTGTCCCTCGTTGGCCTGGCCACTATCTGTTTAAGAGAGATGCTACTACATAACGTATCCGGACACCTACCCCCTGGATAACCACCCCCCGGATAACCACCCCTAGGATAACCACCCTAAGGACAACTACCCCCTAGGACAACTACCCCCTAGGGCAACCACCCTCTAGGACGACTACCCCTCTAGGACAACCACCCCCCAGACAACTACCCCCTAGGATAACCACCCTCTAGGACAACTACCCCCCGGATAGCTACCCCCAGACAACTACCCCCTAGGACAACTACCCCCGGACAACTACCCCCAGGACAACTATCCCCGGACAACTACCCCTAGGACAACTACCCCCCAGGACAACTACCCCCCGGGACAACTACCCCCAGGACAACTACCCCCAGGACAACTACCCCCGGACAACTATCCCTAGGTCAACTACCCCCAGGACAACTACCCCGGACAACTACCCCGTAGTTACTGTGATCTGCATGTAGCCTGAATGTCCTCAGCCTAGCCATGAACATGTGCGCGCACACAGCTCGGTCGTGTGATCAGTCGAAACACACCGATATTTCATGATTAGTTCATAAAAGGCCGGAATTCTACGCAACCAAAAATATCGCCCCCCGGACAACCACCCCCTGGACAACTACCCCCAGAAATAGTGTTGGCCTGGCCACTATCTGTTTAAGAGAGATGCTACTACATAACGTATCCGGACACCTACCCCCTGGATAACCACCCCCCGGATAACCACCCCTAGGATAACCACCCTAAGGACAACTACCCCCTAGGACAACTACCCCCTAGGGCAACCACCCTCTAGGACGACTACCCCTCTAGGACAACCACCCCCAAGACAACTACCCCGTAGGATAACCACCCTCTAGGACAACTACCCCCCGGATAGCTACCCCCAGACAACTACCCCCTAGGACAACTACCCCCGGACAACTACCCCCAGGACAACTATCCCCGGACAACTACCCCCTAGGACAACTACCCCCAGAAAACTACCCCCAGACAACTACCCCCCAGACAACCACCCTCTAGGACAACTACCCCCTGGACATCCACCCCCTGGACAACTACCCCTAGACAACTATCCCCTTGGACAAGCCACCCCCAGACAACTACCCACTAGGACAACTGCCTTCTAGGACAAGTACCCCCAGGACAACCACCCTGTAGGACAACTACCCCCTCGGACAACCACCCCCTGTCAATAAGTTTCGCGCAATTTACTGCATCTGCACGTAGCCTGAATGTCCTCAGCCTAGCCATAAACATGTGCACGCACAGCGATCGGTCGTGTGATCAGTCTAAACACACCGATATTTCATGATTAATTCATAAAAGGCCGGAATTCTACGCAACCAAAAATATCCCCCTGGATAACCACCCCCCGGATAACCACCCCTAGGATAACCACCCTAAGGACAACTACCCCCTAGGGCAACCACCCTCTAGGACGACTACCCCTCTAGGACAACCACCCCCCAGACAACTACCCCCTAGGATAACCACCCTCTAGGACAACTACCCCCCGGATAGCTACCCCCAGACAACTACCCCCTAGGACAACTGCCCCCGGACAACTACCCCCAGGACAACTATCCCCGGACAACTGCCCCCTAGGACAACTACCCCCCAGGACAACTACCCCCCGGGACAACTACCCCCAGGACAACTACCCCGGACAACTATCCCTAGGACAACTACCTCCAGGACAACAACCCCGGACAACTACCCCGTAGGACAACTACCCCCTGGACAACCACCCTCTAGGACAATTCCCCCCGGACATCCACCTCCTGTAAATAAGTTTCGCGCAATTCACTGCATCTGCACGTACCCTGAATGTCCTCAGCCTAGCCATGAACATGTGCGCGCACACAGATCGGTCGTGTGATCAGTCGAAACACACCGATATTTCATGATTAGTTCATAAAAGGCTGGAATTCTACGCAACCAAAAATATCGCCCCCCCGGACAACCACCCCCTGGACAACTACCCCCAGAAAACTACCCCCAGACAACTAGCCCCTAGGACAACTACCCCCAGACAACCACCCTCTAGGACAACTACCCCCTGGACATCCACCCCCTGGACAACTACCCCCAGACAACTACCCCCTTGGACAAGCCACCCCTAGACAACTACCCACTAGGACAACTGCCTTCTAGGACAAGTACCCCCAGGACAACCACCCTGTAGGACAACTACCACCTCGGACAACCACCCCCTGTCAATAAGTTTCGCGCAATTTACTGCATATGCACGTAGCCTGAATGTCCTCACCCTAGCCATAAACATGTGCACGCACACCGATCGGTCGTGTGATCAGTCTAAACACACCGATATTTCATGATTAATTCATAAAAGGCCGGAATTCTACGCAACCAAAAATATCCCCCCGGACAACCACCCCCCGGACAACCACCCCCTGGACAACTACCCCCAGAAAACTACCGCCAGACAACTACCACCTAGGACAACCAACCTCTAGGACAACTACCCCCTGGACAACTACCCCCAGACAACTAGCCCCTAGGACAAGTACCCCCCAGACAACCACCCTCTAAGACAACTACCCCCTGGACATCCACCCCCTGGACAACTAACCCGAGACAACTACCCCCTAGGACAAGCCACCCCCAGACAACTACCCCAAGGACAACTGCCTTCTAGGACAACTACCCCCAGGACAACCACCCCCTGTCAATAAGTTTCGTGCAATTTACTGCATCTGCACGTAGCCTGAATGTCCTTAGCCTAGCCATATACACGTGCGCGCACACAGATCGGTCGTGTGATCAGTCTAAACACACCGATATTTCATGATTAATTCATTAAAGGCCGGAATTCTACGCAACCAATTACAGAAGTCAACCGTAGAAATCTTACTATTTTAAGACACCATTTAACTGGTTAATTTCCACGATTAACAGCACTTCTAACCAATTAAGAAATTTACCTTGTTTCTATGAGTCGATTCTTTCTCATGGTTTGGGTGTTCTAGGGTTTGTGTGGCAACATAAAAAGGCCGTTTTCAAACAAAATTGGCCAGAATTCTACATATCATTTCATTTTTATGCTTAGCAGCTTCTTTGTCTCTTCAATATTCATATTCCTTTTTTAACGGAATTAAATTGTTAAAAAGTGAAAAAGATATAAGTATTTCCAAAAGTAGAAATGTATGTTTTGATGAATGATTGAATGGGCTCTATGGAGGAAAGTGCACAGCTGGGAAAGTGATACGCGCGCGCATGGATGGACTGGTAAAGAATGCAACTTACTTTTTGGTATGGAAAGTTTGAAATTATGGTGCAACAATTAAGAACAAAATTTATGACATTAACCTCCCTAACAATTCATTAAAAAAAAAACATCAGAAAGAACAATAAGTGGATTTTTAGGCGATTGTAATGTTCGCACATTTCTAAAGGTGATAGACAGGGTTATTGAAATTGCCTTCAGTTGATTTTTGGAAAGCAGTTGATTTTTGGAAAGTAGTTTTTATCGTGTTAATATTTTTCAACTGGTTTCTTTCAGCATTGTCTTGGACTACGCCCGTGGCAGCTCGGCATGGTGCTCAACTAAATTGGGGGGGGGGGGGGGGGGCACTGCCCCAACTTCGCAGACTTTAAAAACGATGGGCCTATTTAACATTTAGGTAAACGTATGTTGGGGGTTGTCAATGTTTTTTTGCATAGCACATACAAAAAAAAAATCATACCACTGACAATGCATGGCTGTGCTCGTGCATGGGCACTGATTAGTGATTAAAAAAAAAAACTGTTTGAGGGGTGAGGGGCACTGATAAAACTTAATGCAATTGATGGGGGGGGGGGGCTGCTACAAAGAAAATTTAATAGAATCTAACATTGATACGCTCATGATAACATGAGTATAGATTAGACAATAATCATTTAAAAAAGTTTGGATGTTTTCTTTGCACATCCTCTGTGACCTTTGACCTTGAGACCTCAAAATCTAATCAGTTCATCGTCCCTCCCATATGCATACATGGGCCAAGTTATAAACTGATCCAAAAAACGGTTTTGAAGTTATCGCGAGAACGAAAAGGGAACGGACGGACGGACGGACGACCCGAAAACATAATGCCTCCGGCACCACCTACGGTGGGCGGAGGCATAAAAATGCATAGGCCTAATTAAATACTCACCAAACCCTTGGTTATAACTCCCTAATTTCCAGAAGATCTCACTTTGGGAGAGAAACCTCATACCCTTCCCAGTTGGTATAAATATTGAATATATCATAGAACTTCAAAGAACGTTACCTCTGAAAAAAATTCACAGATGGAAACATTCAAACAGTACAATGCACCATCATACACCGAGTATAAACACCCAACTTTTAAAACAAAAATGTAATACCATGGGAAGCCCCCCCCCCCCCCGTGCTCAAGGGTATAGCCATATTCAACTGCAATGATATCATTTTTACGTGGTGTGGTGAAATTTAACATTACAATGCACCAAAATCTTTCTATTTATAAACAGATTTCTAAAAAGTTCTTAACGTGCGAGGGAGGTTAGATACCCCCCCTCCTCCTGATACTTATCATATCCTTACTGATTGTTGGTCACCCCCCTCTACGTGCTCCATTGGCCGAAATCAGTTTACATGCCATCAAGTATATGGGAGTTGTACCTGTTTGGGGGGGGGGGGGGGGGTAGTTGACCTACATGCCATGGATGAGAGTATGTTGCTTGTTGTCCGATTGAATATTTCCCCTAAGTCGTTATTGTCCGATGGTAGTTATCTGGATGGTAGATACCTTAGGTGGTAGTTGTCAAGGAGATGTCCTAAAGGGTGGTTGTCCTAGGGGGTGGTTGTCCTAGGGAGTAGCTGTCTGGGGGTAGTTATCCGGGGGGGGGGGGGTAGTTGTCCTAGAGGGTGGTAGTCCTAGGGGGTAGTTGTCTGGGGGTAGTTATCCGGGGGTAGTTGTGCTAGAGGGGTAGTCGTCCTCGAGGGTGGTTGCCCTAGGGGGTAGTTGTCCTAGAGGGTGGTTATCCTAGGGGTGGTTATCTGGGGGGTAGTTGTCCAGGGGTGGTTATCTGGGGGGTAGTTGTCTGGGGGTAGTTATCCGGGGGGTAGTTGTCCTAGAGGGTGGTTGCCCTAGGGGGTAGTTGTCCTAAAGGGTGGCTATGCTAGGGGTGGTTATCCGGAGGTGGTTGTCCAGGGGGTAGGAGTCCTAGAACCCTACATAAGAGTTCCGTGTTCAATTTATTTAAGTCGCCTTAGATGGCGAATTCCGCGTTCTGGTGGTTGGATCTGATGGAGTCCACTGTTGTAATCAAGTGATCAATTAGTTCATCTTCAATGCCACAGTTAGGAGGGGAGTAAATTGCAGCAACAAAGAGACCCGATACCTCCCTTGGTAAGCGTTTAGGACATTTGGAAATCCAAACTACTTCCATATCGTCAAGAAATATTACATTATCTAGAGGTTTTGGATTCAGTTCCTGTCTAGCATAATCAGTACTCCGCCGCCTTTGCGGGAAGAGCGGCACTTAGAAAAATGGAGAAATACATCCATTGAGAAATAATCAACATTGCCGCTGCTTAGCCAATTTTCACTTAAAGCACTAATCATGCAAATGTCTATGTTGTATTCATGAATCAAAATAGAAAGTTCATCGAATCTGTTAGTAATTGATTTCATATTTCCCATATACAGTGCGTATCAAAAAAGTACACACTTTGAAAGTATCCTCCAAAATCATAACTTTACAATATCGATATGATGTTTTGTTCTACAGTTATGGCTAAGGGTCTGTTTCATCGGATGACACTATCAGTACTGACTTTTTTAAAGCTTGAGTGAGTAAAAAGGTAAAGGCTACCATTGTGAAACACGCAAAAATTGGTTTGCGCAAAAATGCCCAAGTCTTGAATTAGATCAAAATGAGTATCAAGCAGTAACTGCATGTTCTCTCTTAAGTATCAATAATTGATTTGAACAGTCATTCAATCCTTAACCCTATACCTAGTAATGCACACCCACAATGGTGTATCTAGAAATTGATAAAGGGGAGGGTTGGCCCGGGTGGGGTGCTCCAAGACAAGGGTTAAATCAGCCAATCTGGACAGCTCCGTTCTTGTACAAGCATCAGAGCATAGCAAGTTGTACTGCATTTTTCCTTGGCCACCAAGAAGAAGCTACACCAGCTTCACCCAATGGCTGGATACGCCACTGCCCCCCCCCCCCAACTGCCATCACCATGGCAGGTGGTGTCTTTCCAGCGCAAATCATCTGCATCAATACTCATTCTTGCCTGAAGAGTGTTGGAAAGATTGAATGCAATAACGGAAGGAGAACTCTAATATTTACATTTTCTTCTCGAAATTTCTTATTCCTCATAAAAGTCACAAGACCCCCAAAACAACGTCTTGTATGACGAATGAGAATTTAAAAGAGAAGCAAATTTATTGATTAAAATAATATTTCAACAATTCTTCAGTTAAACATGTACATGTAACAGATATCATCATGCAGTTCAGTGCATCCTTTCGACATGATGCAAGCAGACAGTGACGCATCTCAACTGATTGTAAGAGATGGGGCAAAGAAAGGGACTAAATAAACTGTTCAAAACCAGACTTTTTTCTCCCTCCCTTCTTAAAAATGGAACATTTTATGTCCGTCTTCGTGTAATGGATTGCAATTTGCATCCTTTCGATATGCTCCAGTCAATAGTGGAATCGTGTGCAGAAAGACATAATCTGCGACGTTTTGGGTAGGGCGTTTGAGTGTGTGTGTGTGTGTATGTTTAGGGGGAGGGGTGGGAGTGTGCGGATACGTATAGGATTAAAGATTAAATGATTGTTCAAATCAATTGTTAATACTTGACAGAGAACATTAAGTTACTGCCTGATAGGCACTTTGATGTTTGATCAAATTCAAGACTGAGGCATTTTTGCGCAAACCAATTTTTGTGCGAGTTTTACAAAAGCAGCCAGTACTCGCTCAAGCGTAAAAAATATTGTCAGTACTCATAGTGTCATCCGATGGAACAGACCCTCACCCAAAATTGTATAAGAAAAGGCCATATCGATATTGTGAAATTATGAATTTGGAGGATATTTTGAAAGTGTCTACTTCTTTTTGATACTCACTGTAGAATATATGAATGTCCGTGCTGCTGGTCATATATTGGGCAACACTTTGCACGTTTAAAAAAAAATGCTTGGAGACCTAACGTCAAGTATGCTGGGTAAGAGGACGGATACGGATCTCAATGTCGGGGGCCGTAAAAAAAGATTTTCTGATCAAGAAGTTCCTTAAGACATTAACCCACTTTAATGATCGTGTTACAATCAAAGTACCAGGCAGCAGAAATGGTACTGGTAGTACATTATGAGTTTACCAACATCTTTAAAAGTTTATTTAACACAAGGCGAGCTTTGAATCATACTTATATATGACGAAAAGTCAACAGATATTATGATCTGATATGCAAAATATGACAGTGATAACATGGATAAGAGAGTAAGGAGGGTCATCATTTCTGCGAAAGGTTGTGAATGCTTCCCCCGATAACTACTTAAACAAAAGAAGAGTAGGTGTGTTATTATGAAATGAAATAATATTAAATGAAGTAATACACCTTATGGCCCGTATTCTCAACTCCGGTTTAACTTAAACTCGAGTCTAAGTGTGGTTTAAATCTGCCCTTTAGACCGGAGTTTAAGAAAATCACATTCTGAACTCCGGTTTAACTTAAACTCCGGTCTAAGCGTGGTTTAACTTTTTACAGAACGTTGGACTGCAGCTAGGGGTAGTTTAAAGGGTCACTAAAATAAAAAAAAATAATTGCCCATTTTTCGTAGGAAGGTGTCATCAGGAGCCAAAAAATATCCATCACACAATTTTTTATGCATTCAGTCATATTTTATAATCATTTGAAAAGTATATGTTTGCTGATTTACACAGTCATAAGCCCCGCACCTAAAAAAACCCATCGAAGCGGCATCGTGATCACGTGATCTGTGACGCATGAAAAGTAAGGGAAAATATTCCACTAACCTATACCGTGCGCGCCCGGAGTCCCCGGCAGGCCCAGCCCAGTGCCGAGCATGATATTCACCGCATCGACCATTTGCATTGCGTATTTTCGCGGTTTAATTCCTCACAATAACTTTGATTTTGGGACACAGTTTCATCAATAATGCCTAATCGGTGTATAGTTGCGGGCTGTAGCTAGACCCTAAAGATGGTGTAAGCCTACATCATTTTCCTAAAGATGAAAACCTACGGAAATTCTGGGTCACAAATGTAAAGCTCACGCGGGCAGAGTGGCAAGGGCCGGCCAAGTGAGTGGAGTACAATCTGCAGCGATCACTTTGCCGAAGATGATTTTGAGCATCCTGGCCTGTATTCCGAATTTGGCATGAAGAGAAGGATAAGCTATCTAAAAGATTCAGCTATTCCAACCATCAGACTTGGAGTCAAGTCTTCTAATCTGTTTTTCAACGACAACAGCTGCAGCAGCTTCACCCGTAGACCGTCAAAATTCTGTCTCTCGCTCGTTAGCTAAGGCGACCTAACGAACGAGAGACAGCATTTTCGCTTTCCAGGGAGCTCCAACGGAGCTCCCTGGAGTTACTTCACCCACGGCCCTTCACCGTATTCTGCGAGGGGTTCAAACATATAATATGGTCGAATTTCCCTTTGCCACTCGAGCTTCTTTGCCTTCGGGGTCTGATAAATCATCTCCCAGTAAATCAGAGTTCGTATCTGCGTGGCTCAGAAAAGTCCCCCAACTCGGAATCGCGGGCACTTTTCCTCTCTCTATATATAAGTTACTCGAATTCAGCCAAAATCTAAGTCAGTACTAATGTACTATGTAAAGCGAAGTAAAAAAAACCGTAAGTGAAATAAACAAAACAAAAGCGTTCACCAGTCGCTATGTACGAGGGGAACATAGTCACGGCGTACTAAAGATGTGTATACATTGTACAATCGTACAGACGCATAAAACGGCTGTGCACGCGTTTATGACTAAAGCAAAACTTTCGTTCGGCAAGCTCAGATGGATGAGAACATTGTTCAAAATAAAAGCTAAAAAACAAAACTAGAGCTGTATATTTGGGCAAAAGTGTTTTCTGATCTTGTAGAAAATATATTGCTAATGATTATTCACTCCTAAGATTATTATATTGATTAATTTCCTATTTTCATAAATTGTCCGTTGAACAGAGGGGTCAAATACCGCATTATGTGTACAATATTATATGCTGCAGCCTGCAGATCTTGTGCCTCTTACTTTTCATTTTCACTTGGGGGTTAGCCAATCAGCTCACGAGTTTTAAGGAACGGTCCCAAAACCTCTACTTTTTCCCCTTTTTCGCCAAAACGAGACATAATTTGGACAATCGATTGGCGGATTCGTGATTAGAAGGCAAAACTACATGGAAAGAGCACCCATTTTTTCTCTAATTTAGTCAACCTTTAAGTCCGGTTTAACTTTTCTTCATGCACGGCCACCGCAGGATAATGTTTGCAACTGAGGCGGAAGAGTGGTATTACGAAAGGTTTTGCTGGCACCAGCTTAGAGAAAGGTAAATTTACCTTCGTAAAGAGGAAAATCTTCTTTTTCTTTTTCTTTTTAGCTGGATCTAGAATCGTAGTTAGATTTAACGTTTACCGGCAGTATTCATGACAAGCGCTGTCATTATCGCAGAACTGACTTTGCAACAATCTTCCGCGCTCGCGCGCGAGCAAGCATAGCTCTTTACACCCTAACCCGAGCCGAGCCGGCCGGCCCAGCCGACGCGACCGATACCCTTTTAATCTCATCCCACGCAGTGCTGAGCTAGCTAGCTGAGCCAGGCTAGGTCGGAGCTGACTGTTGTTGGGAAGTTGGGTTCCGAAGTTACAGCTACAGAAAAAAAAAATGCAACGAAACTAGAAAACAGATAGATCAATAAGAGCTCAGCTCCAGAGATTATTGCAATTCCGCCTGCAATTTCAAAATTTGTCAGCTGACTCAGTCAGTCTCAGATTTAACGTAGGCCTAGGCTACTTAAAATTCAACTCTGCTCGACCTCTAACGTTATTATATTATAGCCTACTGTGCCTCATATTACAAAATAGATATCTAAATTCTAATCTCTCAGGCTATAATTATAAAGAGGTCTATAGCTTGGGTCCTTTCCTTTTGCTCTGAATCTAGGCCAAGTCAAATTTGCAAAGTGACGGTGTTGGGTTTGCCTCACCAATCAGTGGCAGGTTGGGGTTCACGAGGTCCAGACACCCCCCCCCTCCACAATTTTTTTATTTTTCATTTTTGCTTTGCTTTAATTGTCGATCAGACGTAACCAAGTCATCAGACTTTTGTATTTCCCTGAAATCAACCCCCATCTGATGCCTTTTTTGGTTTTGTTTTGTGTCAATTGCTTGAGCCCCTTTTCAAAATACAAAATCCTTGATCCGCTCTGCCCCCACATGATGGACATTGCAGGCCTAATTGTTAGATACATGTACTAAATGTAGATCTCACTTTTAGATCTAGAGTCTACCTAGATCGAAAGCTTCAGTCTCTGTTCGTCGGGTGTTCCACTGGACTACGTCTTGCTTCACTACACCTCCTTACACAGATTGTGTAGGAGGAGAAGTTAAAAATAAGAAAATGACTCCTCCGAAACAGACGGTTTTCAGCTGTCTAGTGTCTACCATGATTTTTTTTTCGCCAGCCCTCAAAAAGTTGTTCAGTGGGGGCAGGGGTTATCAGATTTTTCCTCCATAATTATCCGACAAGCAAATTATCCGACTAGCCTACGCTAGTGATCCAGCCATTTTGAAATGGAAGAAGGAGCTGAATACAGAGGCGCAGTGCCTGCGTTCATTATCTTCCCTAGCTAGGACTAGGTATCCATATAGTATACATGCAATAACGTAGGATAAACCGATCTAACCTTAAATAGTCGTTCATTTACGATCCAGAAAACTTCAGTAGGCTAATCACGACAAATGAAGTGCCAAATGGTATGCCTTTAATTTGTGAATAGAGTATTTCATGACATTTCTTGATTAAACATCCTAAAAATGAAAGGAATAAGCAAATTTCAGCCTTCTTGAAGATAAATTGAGCTCTACTGGGCATGTGCAGTAGCAGCAGACTACATCTCCATGGCAACTAAACCATAGTTTAACTTAGACTTAGACTCTAGTTTAACTAAACTGGACTTTCAGAAACAGAAATGGAGTTAAACCCGACATGCAGTCTAAGTCGGGTTTAGTTAGACTCTGGTTTAACTTAGACTGGCGTTTAAGTTAAACAAAATATTGTAGCACATAATTAGTAATAGTAGTGTTAAAGGAATTATATTCATTTTCGAGCAAATGAGTAGACGCTGCAGCAGGCTTAACCTCTTACGAAATACGTAACGTCCAATTTCCCTTCTCTTCATCATTCAAGTTTGGCACCGTTCTGCGAAGACTAATTGCGGCCAATTCTGAGGAAATATCCATAGTCTATGAGGTTAAACAGCAATTGGGTGAATATTTACCTTGTAATACCTTCCTAACTCCAACATTTGTTGGATTTTTTTTTTAATTGCCCCTGTCCCCACTAAATAAGCTAGTACATACCTTTCATCCAGTAGACACCGTATGGAGTCCCGAGAAATTTGCAGCTGATGTTTGCGTTGGACTGGTCATAGAAGAATGTTGCTGAAGGAGGGGTCCATACTTCATTGTCAGGAACCTGATCGGTTGCACAAACGTTACCTGAAACGAGATAGTCGTTACAGATATTTGTCTGGATAAGTTTACTCGATATGCGAGCTCTACTTCGACAAGCTTAAAATTAAAAATGTGGAAAAACGGCAGAATATCCAACCACAAAAGTAACCCTGACCTTAATCCTAATAACCCTGACCCCTGTAACTCTAACGCTTATACATTGTATTGGTGTGTGTCTGGGTATTCTGCAGTAACGCTGCAAATGTTAATGAGGCGAGCGTGACAATAGATGTTGCGTATATTCAATGCTCTGTTTAAAGCGAAATGTTAAAGGTGGTGTCCTCAAATCGCGCCATTCCGGATAGGATAGACTATAACACTATGAACAAGATGACAAAGAGAGCGGACAAAATATACAGCTCCTCATTGTACCTTCCACAATTGCTCTGGTAGACAAAAGAACATCCCTTCATTGCTATTATGTAAAATAAGTAGAACAGGTGAATATGCATGTGACACCTGCTCTACATACTTTTACATAATAGCAATGAAGCTATGTTCTTTTGTCTACCAGAGCAATTGTGGAAGGTACAATGTGGAGCTGTATATTTTGTCCGCTTCTTTGTTCGCCATGTTCATAGTGTAATCATTGCCTTTGATTTGGGCATGGAGCTATGTAGCTTCATGACTTGGGTAACTCCGTTACTTTAACTTTGATCTGAAAATGGTTGATCACATTATTCTTCAATATGTCCCTTATATTAAAGTAGAACGTTGATGATTTTAAATATTGGCTTAATACTTATTATTGCATAGATGGCATAAATTAAACAAGGTTATCCAAATTCAACGCTTGGAAACATTTGAAGTAATGATTATTATCAATTATAAAACGGTAAAATACAGCCCCCGATATAGCAGCTGAAGAGCTCCTCGAACGCTGAGATATGTGACGACACACCCTGGACCAGTCCTGGCTAAGCAGACGATGTCCCATAACATCTTACACATTTTTCAGAGCCTATTTTGTCATCTCCTCTTCACTTATTTCTCTTCCTTCACTAGCGTCAGTCTTAATGTTAGTCTGTTGCCTCACTCTTAACTTCGTGTATGGTATTATTTTGATGAAAAATGCAGCGTTAAAAAAATAAAGGAATCAGTCACTTGTAAACAAAATAAGACGCCATTGTATTTTCAGCTGTTTACACCGGGGCATGTTCGGCGTTTCAAGAGGGAACGAATACCATCCTGCTATTATTCGGAGGGCTTTTCAATTTGAAAGTGGGGTTTATTTCATTGATCATTGACCCTTCTCCTATGTATTTACAATCAAACGGTTTTAGCTATCAGAATCAGTTTCACTTTCCCTTTATAATGGTGTGAAATAAGGTCATGTTTAAATACACCAAACTCTTTATAATTTGATAAATAATTGCATTGCAATTACGTTCATTCTTTATAGGACGTCGTCTGCTTAAGCAGGATCGATCCCGAGTGTGACGACATCAAAACATCGCTATATTTCTGGCGAATCCTCGGATATTCCAGATGCTGAGAAGAGCTTTTATTTGTGTTGTTTTTATAATCACCAGATACGCAGTTGACATAAAACTTATAAGATTGCCATCTGTAAGCTTCCCAGTTTCTAGTGATACATTAATTGCCATATTTGTGATTTTCTTTGAATATCTACTTTAAAAGAATCGAGAACCATTCCTCGTATTAGAAAATACGGTACACTGAAAACAAATACCCTTTTTTGATCATTTCGAACATTTTTATGATACCTTGTTTTATGGGTATGAACTATCAAAAAATCTAAATGTTTATTTTTAGTCCGTAATAATTTGTTTCTCATTCATTTGTATTTAAGCCATTAATCATTAATATCCTATGCTTAATCTACAGGGTTTTAAACAATGCTTCTGTGCCCACAGGCGTAGCCAGGATTTTTCAATAGGGGGGCCAGACGTGAAGGGTCCAACCGCATAGCCAGGGATTTCATTTTTATTTTTTTAAATTTTTAAAATTATTATTATTATTATTATTATTAAATTTTTTTATTTTTTATTTTTTATTTTTATTTTTATTTATTTTTATTTTTTTTATTTTATTTTATTTTATTTATTTTTTTTTTTTTTTGGGGGGGGGGGGGTTGTGGGGCACGCGAAGTGTGCGAAATTGGTGATGACCACGCAGGGGGTGGGTGCAGGGAGGCAATACTGCACTGTATGTAACAGGGGTGGGTGCAGGGAGGGGGGAGTTTCCCCCTTCCCGCGCGAAGCGCGAAAGCTCCGACATTTTCAGCAAATTTGAGAGAAAGATAAACGGCTCTTAGCAAATATTTTTTTAGACGGAAAATTATAGTTCGACGCCCTGGCTGATTTTCATTTATTTTGGACGCAATACCGCACTGTATGTAACAGGGCTGGGTGCAGGGAGGGGGAGTTACAGCCGTTTATTTTTCTAAAGATAAACGACCGGTAGCAAACAATTTTTGTAGGCGGAATTTTATAATTCGACGCCCTGACTGCTTTTCAGTGATTTGGACGCAATACTGCACTTCATGTGACAGGGGTTGGTGCAGTGCGATGGAGCGATGGAGCGAGCGGCATATTTATGTAACAGGAGTGGGTGCAGGGAGGGGAAGTTTCCCCCTTCCCGCGCGAAGCGCGAAAGCTCCGACGTTTTCAGCAAATTTGAGAGAAAGATAAACGGCTCTTAGCAAATATTTTTTTAGGCGGAAAGTTAGAGTTCGACGCCCTGACTGCTTTTCAGTGATTTGGACGCAATACTGCACTTCATGTGACAGGGGTTGGTGCAGGCAGGGAGGAGTTTCAACCTTCCCGCTCGAAGCGCGAAAGCTCTGACGTTTTAGCATCTTTTTTTCTAGGCGGAATGTTAGTTCACCGCCCTGGCTGCTTTTCATTTATTTTGGACGCAATACTGCACTGTATGTAACAGGGCTGGGTGCAGGAAGGGGGAGTTTCCCTCCCAGCGCGAAGCGCGAAAGCTCTGACGTTGTAGCAAATTTAAGAGAAAGATAAACGGCTCGTAGCAAACATTTTGTTGAGGTGGAAAGCTATAGTTCGACGCCCTGACTGCTTTTCAGATATTTGAACGCAATACTGCACTGTATGTGACAGGGGTTGGTGCAGGCAGGGGGAATTTCCCCCTTCCCGCTCGAAGCGCAAAAGCTCTGAAGTTCTATTTTTTAGGCGGAATGTTAGTTCACCACCCTGGCTACTTTTCATTTATTTTGGACGCAATACTGCACTGTATGTAACAGGAGTTTCCCCCTCCCAGCGCGAAGCGCGAAAGCTCTGACGTTTTAGCAAATTTGAGGGAAAGATAACGGCTCGTAGCGAACAATTTTTTAGGCTTAAAGTTATGGTTCGACGCCCTGACCGTTTTTTCAGATATTTGGACGCAATACTGCACTGTATGTGATAGGGGTTGGTGCAGGTAGGGTGGAGTATCACCCTTCCCGTGCGAAGCGCTAAAGCTCTGACGTTTTCGCATCTTTTTTTTAGGCAGAATGTTAGTTCACCGCCCTGGCTGATTTTCATTTATTTTGGACGCAATACCGCACTGTATGTAGCAGGGGTGGGTGCAGGGAGAGGGAGTTACAGCCGTTTATTTTTCTAAAGATAAACGACCGGTAGCAAACAATTTTTGTATGCGGAATTTTATAATTCGACGCCCCCCGTGCCCAAACTTTTACGTTATATTTACGTTATTGAACAAGCGATGGAGCGATGGAGCGAGCGGCATATTTATGTAACAGGAGTGGGTGCAGGGAGGGGGAGTTTCCCCCTTCCCGCGCGAAGCGCGAAAGCTTCGACGTTTTCAGCAAATTTGATAGAAAGATAAACGGCTCGTATAGCCAATATTGTTTTTTAGGCGGAAAGTTATAGTTCGACGCCCTGACTCCTTTTTTTTTTAGTTATTTCGACGCAATACTGGACTGTATGTAACAGGGGTGGGTGCAGGGAGGGGGGATTTTCCCCCCTTCCCGCGCGAAGCGCGAAAGCTCTGACGTTTTAGCAAATTTGAGAGAAAGATAAACGGTTGGTAGCAAACAATTTTTTAGGCGGAATGTTATAGTTCGACGCCCCCACCCCCTCCCGTCCCCAAACTTATCTACGTTATTGAACAAGCGAGGGAGCAAAGAGACCGAGCGACAAATTTATCAAGTTTTAACCCTAAAATACGCATTTTCTCGTGCATATTACCCAGGAAATTTTTCCTTTGACCACCGCAGTTGAGCGGGAGAGAAGCTCGAATTTTATACAGTGATACATGGTTTTCTATTCACTCACCTCTACAATCGGGAGCAGAACTAACGAAAACCCTACAGGCTTCAGAAAGAGTCGAGAAATTCAGCAAGGCGACCTGAAGTTGAGATTGCTTTCAAAATTTGAACCTTTGCAAATTCTGTTTTATACACTTTATCCTATTGGGAGCGCAATATTTAGCAGGAGTCATATGAAACTTACATGATATAGCGAGCAAAGCAATGACATCTTATATTGTTTTCAAACTTTTTGAACCCTTTAAGCTTTTTAATACTGGGGGAGCGAAATTACGAGATCCTGAAAGAAAATTATAATGCGAGGGAGAGTTTTGGAAAAGTTTCGCATTTCAAGCCTTAAAAAACTAGATTTCTAGTGCATTTACTCTGCGGATTTCGTTTGATTTGATTTGAATTTATTTTTTCTACTCTGGTTTTTCTTGAACAAATTAAAATAAATAATACATGACAATCAACAGTGAATAGTATCGAAGTATGAACAATAGCATGAATATATTACAACAATTCAATAAAGCGATCACAATGATTGGTAAGGATTTGGGGGCGCGTGATCCATAAAGATTAGGATTTTTTTTTCTTTCTCTCCTTTGCGGTTTTTGCGCCCCCTCCAAATGCTGCCGGGGCACGTGCCCCCCCCCCCCCTGCTCCCTAGATACACCACTGAGCGAAGAGACCGAGCGGGATGGGAAGGGGTATCCCCCTCCTATATCACGGAATTTATCAAAAATCTGTCTGTAAAAAACTGGCATTTTAGAGCATCCCAAAATGGTTTTTAATGAAAAGAAGTAATGCACGGATCTACCCCAATGGACGGAACCCGTTAATTAATAATACCAATGCAAGCGAACGAAGTTTCTTTGATATTTTCGCATTGAAATTATGGCGTTTCTAATTTCCTTACTTCTACTCATTAAAGATTGTGATGGTATTTCAAGATCAAACATCATGAGTTTGGATAATTATTAGTTTTAAGTTAATGTATCATAATTCTTATTTATTTTATCCAAAAATATATATTATATATATATATATATATATATAGATATATATATATATATATATATATATATATATTTTTTTTTTTTTTTTTTGGGGGGGGGGGGGGGGAGGTGATAATACAGGCCATCCCCCACCTCTAATTTGTTTTTAATATATACTCCCATTCCCCGGGATCGACACCCATGGTAACAGGGGTGGGTGCAGGGAGAGAAGAGTTATTTCCCCCTTCGCGCTCGAAGAGCGAAAACTTTCACGTTTTTGCAAATTTTGAGAGGCAGATAACGGCTTATAGAGCCTTTTTAAGCCCTTTTTTCTCACTCCCCCCACGTTTTCACTCTCTTCCTTTTTTTAGTGGCTGAATAGAGGGGTCATGGCCCCCAGTGCCCCCTGTCTACGCCAGTGTCTGTGCCGTAAATTATTTAGAATGCTTAGTTAGTCGCATATTATGCATGTGAGTGATATCAGGCATTGTCATAGAGCCGTGCATTCCTTCTTTTCATTAGGGGGGGGGGGGGGGGGTAGCTTTGTTCTCCATGAATGCCCCCCCCCGGCTGAAAAAAATTCTTGCATATTTACGCCCGTGACATGAGCAAAGTAAGAGTTAAACAGCTGTATTGTGAAGAATCACATTCGTATCAAATTGAATATTGACTACATCATATTTGAAATTGTTTTGCTACTGATGATACCATGTACTTGTAATACATCATTTGTAATTGTATTGTCAAATTTAATTCACTAGTGTTAACTGAAGTGTAAAAAGCCCCAATTAATAATTATACAAGCACCCTAGTGTATCGAGAGCTTTTCAGAAAGGATAGAGTTCACATATGTCAACAAAACTTATTTGAGTTTTGAGTATAACAAAACACTCTTGATTACAGCTATACCACTGGAATGCGGGAGGTGTGGATTTTCAAACTAAAACCTGTAAAAAAATTATTTGTTCCTAACAGAAACGATCAAATACAGATAACAAGCTACGAAAACAACATGAATTTGCCGATTTTTGCATAATATTAGCCACTAAGCATTTTTTTTTAACAGGATAATATAGCAGTGGCGGAGAAGTGTTAATCCGCAATTATATTTATCAGGGGGAGGAGACGACATAATAAGGAGTTTTCCGATGTGTCAACTAGAACGCCGTCCTAAATCCTCTCAGCGACAATGGACTGCTTTGTGTTGATTGCATACCAAGTAGGTGAAGCATGAAGCTAACAATGGGTGAAGCGATATTCACAATTTAGAGAAGACGGCAAAACCATGTTTGACGCGTTTTCGATCTGACTCGTTGACGAGGGAGAAGCCAGTGGACGGGTGAGCCGATCTTGCACAAAGCGCGGTATGCAGCTAACACAAAGCAGTCCATTGTAGCTGGGAAAATCTAGGACGACGTTCAAGTCCACACATTCGAAAGCTCAATATTGTTATACCCCTCCCCCGATGAAAACAATTTCCTGCATATTTCCGCCAATGGCGCCAAAGGAATATAGTATTCGCGAACTTCCGTCCCTGTATTTACCGATACATGGCTTACACTCTGTTTACTGTTCGTCACTCACTCTACACAATGCATTTTATTTTCAGTATTGGAATATTACAATGTTTTCAGCCATACCCAAATTTTACCCAACATGAGGGTCCTTATGAGTCCGACCAACTTTTGGGTAAACTTTACCAATTTTATTCTTATTTTTGACCAATGTCGGGTAAATGCATGTAAAAGTTGAGCAAGATTTAACCAACCTATGCCCAATCTTCATTTACCCAGTGGCATTTACCCAACATTTCTAAGAGTGTATACCACTTTAAGACTCGAAATCTTAATACTGTTGGTAGTATCTTGCTATTTATCAACCAAAAATCCAAGAAATCTGACGAAATATTCTTGAGGGCTTAAGAAAACTGTACATTATCTTTAAATCCACAAGCATCTTTGGACTTTGAACAGTATTAAATTGTAATATCACGATGTGCAATAGATTCAATACAATATGAGGAAACATGTCTTTGCGTCATATTCACATGCGAGGTTTCACACACACCATGTCTATTGAAGTTATCCGTTTACATCTCTTACATTTTACGGTTTTACGGTTATATGTGATTTGACCAATAACTCCTTGATTTGACAAGGTTATATTAAGACTCTACATTGCAACTAAAAGCTGATCATAATTAGAATGACAAGGAGAGAGAGAGAGAGAGAAGAAGAAGAAGAAGAAATGAATTCCAATATTGCAATATGGAAAATGATGAACACTTCTAATATTAGTACTAGTACTAATACTAGAACTAGCACAGTGTACTATTTCTAGCATAAGCTTAGCGAAACGTCGTGACACGTAAAACCGCCGGAAAGACGTATATGACAAAATTATTCAAAATGAAAATTTTATTTCATAGAGGCAGAACCAAAATATTAGGATGTCGAATTAGTATTTACCGTTTTGAACATTTTAAGCAAAAAAACCTGAAAACTTTTATTCAGATATGTCTGCTTCCTTTTTGCGTCTTTCCCGTGTCTTTATGCGCCATCGCGTTCGTTAAGCTACCCTAGTACTAATAATAACACTGTGGCGCCGAGATCGGTACATAGGGGGGCAGATTAAGGGCTAATGATAATTACAATTACTACAATGACACAAAATAATATCACTACTACTACTACTACTACTACTACTACTACTACTTATACAACCACTACTATACTACTACTACACTACTACAGCCACAACCACAACTACTGCTAATACTACTACTAATATTACTGCTCATGATAATAATGGTAATCAATACAATAATAACAAATTTGAAAAATAATTAACTCGATCTGTGCAGTACACATAAATGTTAAGTCCCTATAGTGCTTTAGACACAGAAAAGACTTAAGAGAGGAATAGTATACAGTGATTCCATTGGGGAAGCTAGGCTGAGCTGGGGTAATAATCAAAAGCTCTTTGGAAGCTCATAAAGACATTGATACAATTTTATTATGCGCTTTACAAGAACTGAGTATTATTATTATCATTATTATTATTACTTTTATTATTATGGCAAAAGGAGACAATAGTGTAAATGCAATATCAACTGAACAAAAGATGTTGTTGAACCACTTGGTTTTTATTCTTATACTTTTTTATATTTCTTATAATTTCCTATAATTAATTGGTGTAATAATTATTATTGAACCATAATTTTTGAATTTGAATTTGAATTTTGAATTTATTCTCATATTTCTCATATCACAAAATAAGTAAATTATCAACATAATATAAGACAATACATTTGATTATAACAATACAGTGTAGCAAGGTAATTTCAGTATAGCAAAAATGGCAGTAGATTGTAACAATGACAATAAATGAGTTCGAAATATGAAGGAACCTGCATAAAAAGCAGAGCTTGTAAAGTCTGCAGGTTCCTTTAAAATATTATGAAAACAGCAATCAAGCAGAAGGAACACAAAAAATCAGACTACATTGGAAGAGCCAAAGGTAAGTGAAAAGAAATTGTGGGGTAAAGAATGAGAAGAAAAATGGAGAAGCTATAAGAATAAGAGAGAGAGGGGGGAGGTAAGAAAAGAGAGAGAAAATTCAATACTAACGCAGTAACGTACTTTAAAAAAAGATACAAAGGTAGAAAACATGGCAAATAATTCATATTTGTTCAGCCAGAGGGTTATTAATGATAATTTTGAAGCCAAATGCAAAAACTATTTAACCTTATTTGAAAATATTATGTCAGCGATGAAATGATGCAATGATATGGAAAAATAAATGTATAAAGGAAAGCTATTTATGATTTTTTTCTCCATTTTACGTTTTTTATCGATAGCGTTTTCTTATAGCATAATCTTCTGACATATAAGATTGTTACACTCTGAATAGAAAGTGGTAAATAACTGAGTTTTGTCCTGTTAAGTTTTTCTTGTATTTCGAATGGCCAAGAAATGTATATATGGAAACCTATGCTAGTGAATAAAAACGGAACCATGCGGACGGGTTAAAAATAAGAAAAAAATATCAATCAACAATGCAAATGATATTGCAATTCAAACATAACCTTATTAAGACATTCTAATGACATATTTGTTTCTTTGTTCCGTGTACATAGCTTATACTGCAGAAATGATTTTGCAATAACTGTGGGTTCTTCCTCTATATTTTCTCTATCAACAAAAAGTTTGCTCATTTCTTATTAATAACCTACTATTTCATGCGTGTATTCTTTTTAATGCTTTCAATTGAAGGGAGTATGCTAGCCACGTTTAGCCAGTCCCCATTTTACTCATGTAGGCGTCCATGTTCTCCATTTGTTTGAAAAGGAAAGTTAATAACCAACATCATTTCATAAATTATATGTAAGTGTCATGTAGGATGAACAAAAATCCCATTTGATATACTCGTAAAAAGTATATATCATGTCATGTTTCAGTTTTGATTTGTCTACAATTACTAAGTATAAAAAGGAAATTTTCAATAATAATAAACAAAACGTTAAACCTAAAATCAAACTTGGGTTTGCCCATGGTGAAGTCTCAAGCATTCCATTTTTCTTTGAGTCAATTTTAACATACATTTTTTAATGCTAGGTATATTCTTAACATGCTCAAATTAAAATAATGAAATATGTTATTGGGGTTCACTTTTTTGCAAATGGAGATAATGAAATGTGCTGGTTTAAAACCAAAAATGTGAATTTTGAAGTTTTATTAACAACACATGTATAGTTAGATGTACATGAGTATGCATTCAAAATTTATTTTAAAAAAAGTATCTAGATAATGTAGACACGGGCATGGACATGCAGGTATACTGATTTGTACTGTTTACTGGTAAAACACCAAAGTTATGCTAGCCATTATAATCACTTTATTTTTGAAGTATACATGTCTAGCCATTTTATACGAATCTAATCAATTCATGTGTAAAGGGTATACAATCACAAAAGGTGAGACTAGAATGATAAGCTTCCAGCCCCAGCCTTCTTCTAAACATTATTACTTCCTAAACAAAAGGTGCATTAAGTAAACTATACTTATGAATAAACATGTTATCTGCAAAGTAGACCTTGAATTTGTAAACACGACAATGATTTTACATGATGATAAATTTACATGTAAATGCACAATTCTCGGTAAAAATACCCAAGCTATGAGAGTAAAGATAGTCACTTTACGTTTAAAGCATATTAATTGTATTTACTGTGTGTCTAGCCCTTTTAGGTATGTCAGTTTTTACTAATTTACTGAAATCTAATCAATTCATGTGTAAATCATACTGTAAATGACAAAAGTAAGATTAGCGTCCAGCCCCCAGCCTTCTTCAGAACATACATACATTACTTCCTGAACAAAAGGCACAATAAACAAACTATATAAACAAACATTATCATCATCTGCAAAGTAGACCTTGAATTTGTAAACATTACTGACTCAACAAGCCATCCTCTAGTACGCTATTGTCAACGTTACTGGCGCAGGGGCGTCGTTAGAACATTTTGAAAGCTGCACCCAATCCCCCCACCCCCCCCAAAAAAAAATAAAAAATATATATATGATAATAAAAGAAATCACACATGTTCAATTCAATCCAGTGAGTAGATTGCTACATGTGCATCACATTAGTCATTACACAGCACTGTTGCTCGTCATAACGTCATGATTCATTGAAAAGAAAGCACCTCTTTCACTGATCATAAATGTAATTATGTGACCAAGCGATATATCATTGCTAAACTCTTTTCTATGCATTACCTTTTGGTATGTACAAATTAAATGTAATAAAAAGTTGCATAAAATATACAACATATCAGTTTTATCAGAATCAAACGCAGACAATGCAACTATACGACCACACCCGCCACTGCACATGTACATAAATTCATGTGATAATATGAACGCTTACCCATCATGATGCAAGTCATGAATGTAAATGTTGCCAATATAAAGAAGGTACTTGAACGCTTCGAGGTCCCCATAATTAGAAGATGGTACTATGGTGTTATTGTGGTAGAAGATAGTGATACGAATTGACGTAAAATATTTTGATTGAATATGGCAACCTCGAAAAGTCGATAAGTCACTCTTCTACAACGAAGTAAGACGTTGACAGTACTGTCTGTAGTATACTGCGAGCTTATTTTTCACGCGCATGCGCGTTTAGGACCTGGGGAAAACCCATTATCTTTGCTGAATCCTTTTTGTCACCCAGGCCTGAACTTTCCCCATTTCTACTGACGACCCCCGTTAAAAATACCGATAATAAATAGATGATATGAAATAGTCGATATTTCCACAACGGACTATCTAAACATCAAAGACATTCAGTGCATGAACTTGGGAAATGGTTTGAATAAACATACTTTGTATATTTTGCTTTTGCACAAGATAAGTTTCCTAATCTAAAATAATCTAAAACTATGTATTCTCAGGGGTGGATCCAGGATTTAGTAAATGACGGTTTGTCACTACTTTTGGAAAAGGTAGACCCGTATTTGTTTGGTCTCGCCAGCTTCTCGAAAAGTCGCTTAGTGGGGGGAGGGGGGGGGGGGGGGTTATGGGGTTCAGTTTCCCTCCATAATTCCCTGACAAGCCCCCGCCCCCCCCCCCCCCCCCACCAAATCCGCCACTGATTCTAGCTAGAACACGGCAAGACTAAGACTTTAACCGACGAATGTCAAATGAATTGTCAAGAAAAGAAAAGCAAATAATAGTTCTTTATTAATTATAGCTCTTACTGGCGAGCTTCTATTTTTACATGACATAATCCTAAACAGGAAACATTTGGAATAGGACGCAATAGAGTTGGCATTTTGCAAAGAGACTAGAAATGGGGGCAACTGCACCACCTAGCTACAACTTGGCGAAAGATAATCCTCCTCTGAAATTACAATTTAATGTGCGCAAATTCTACGAGCGATTATACAGTTTACCATACGAGCAGAGGATAATGTCTGCCCTTTATCTATCACAGTTCGGGTGCACAGGGTCATCATTGTACGCCACTGCACGTCGGGGAATCCCCGTTTTGCTGAGCAGACATCGTGCGGTAATGTGAGTGTTTGAAGAAAAATTAGTCTATGAAACCTTGATACTTGGAAAAGATTCCTAAAAAGAGAAAATATATTTATCATCTTCTTAACATTGGCAAGATTAAGGATGTTTATTTTTTCTTCTGTTTGTTAAGTATAACGGGCACGAGATGATTGCCTGATAAGCGAAAAAACCCACTGAAAAGGTCACGGTTCGTGTGAATGACGTAATGAGAAATACGCTAAGTCTTCCCGCTCAGAGCGTAGTGGGCGGGGGGGGGGGGGGGGGGGGGGGGGTGTTACTGGGAAATCTTGTTGGTACCCCCAAAAACAACAACAACAATAACAACGTCGAAATCCGACCCAAGGCGTCGACGACGTTTTAGGGGAAAATGGGTGTTTTTCATCAGTCTTACATTCGACATTTTTGAGGAAAAAGGTTAGGCTACCATTTAAGTGGTTCCTCGACGTTTGCTTGACAAATCGATTACATAAAGAGCCTCACTTTGCAATACTAGAAAAAGAAGACAGTGTAGTAAGAATATAGTGAGCATAATACAGTTTAACCTGGAATCTGAATCAATTCATATTTTTCTTCATTCAAGTGTATGATTTTAAATATGTCATGCAATTTAATGATGTAAAGCATCTTTGTCCATTTACACCATTTAGGGGCACATTTATATATTGTGCCATATCAATTACGCCATTAAGGGGTTCATGTTTAATTGTTCTAAGCCATTTACGTCGTTTACGAGTATATCACAATGTCATACGCCATTTACGCCATTTTGGGATAAATCTTACGCCATTTACGCCTTTTACGGGTAGGATTTGATACCAAGGTTTAGCCATTTAGGGTCCAATTTTGAGGTGCCCAGACAAGCATGGGTACCACCTCAGCCTGCAAGTGACCCACTACACTCTTAGAACAGGTGGTAACAAACATGTGGTTAAACAGTTGTGGTAAGAATATGTGTCAACATGTACACATATCTGTGTAGAAGCATGAAACAAGGGTACACAGCATGCGAGTTAAAGGAGAATGAAGGTCAAAACATTGTAATCAAGCGTTTACAAACTAAAATTGTACTTGTTTGAATGATCCAAACATGTCACAAATCTGATGTACCATATTTTGAGTAAATTCAATCTTAAAACATGGACTTGCGACGATCTGGCACGGACATGGGCGCCGCCATGTTATGCGGAAAGTGACGAAATTGCGCTATAGTGTGTGATTGGCTGTTACCATTCATAGCTATCATTCAAAATGATGTCTCTACAAACCGTGTACAAAATATAATTTAAAGCAGATCTGTATCTAAAAATATTGAAAAACTGTAATTTACGTATTTAAAATGAAATAGAAATAGTGATAACAACAATACAATTAATTTTACACTGATCTTTAGATTATCAAATAGACCTGTTTACAGATAATTGTATGCATACCTTTTTGACAAAGGTTGCTAATGACAACTCCATAGCTTGCATACCAGAGCATGCCCAACGTAGCAGTAACTAATGTATGCAAGCTGGATTTCAAGTGTATTTATAGCAGTAGGTGAATGGAATAACTCATCACTAGGTCCTCGCTCGGAGACAAAAGAACATCCCTTCATTGCTATTGTATAAAATAAGTAGAACAGGTGAATATGCATGTGACACCTGTTCTACATACTTTTACATAATAGCAGTGGAGGGATGTTCTATTGTCTACCAGAGCAAGTGTGGGAGGTACAATGAGGAGCTGTATATTTTGTCCGCTTCTTTGTTCGCCATGTTCATAGTGACATTTGAAACATTAAAGGACAATTAACCCCACGTGATATTCTAGATGCACCTATTGTCTGCTACGTCTTTCCATGGAGGCTGCCATTTTGTGCATGACACGGATCATTAGGTACCATATGCATTGATAATAGCCTACCTTTACAACAGATACGTCGCTTTGTTCTGATTGTATTACGATTGTTATTGGCCATGGGCCTAGATAATTGACGACCCATGAGTTCTAATAGCCATCCTGTAAAGCAGATTCCTCGCTTTGTTTTGGTATTGTTACGATTGTCTCCGTCCTTGACGTCAATTCTCCGTCCTTGACGTATATTTTTTATGAAGTATATTTTTTATGAACAAATTAAGACCTTTTAAAAAATATATAAAACTAAACTTACATTTCAGAATATGTGACTTTATCTAATATATATTTGTCCTCTAAAAATCAATTACAAGTTAACGATGAAGGAAATTTTACTTGGGATGAAAAATATGTTCGTGTACACATAAAGTAATGGCAGCCCCCTTATTATTGCTAGCAGACGATAACTTGGCTGGAAAATAGTGATTTATATCTATATCCTGTGTTTTTACATGAAATTGCATGTATCAAATAAGAGGCATATACTACACCATTCAAAATAAGCTAATTCATACGCTGATGTTAATTTCCCTTTAAGAAACAGGTCGATTTGATAATCTAAAGATCAGTGTAAAATTAATTGTATTGTTGTTATCACTATTTTTATTTCATTTTAAATACGTAAATTACAAAAATACGTTTTTCAATATTTTTAGATACAGATCTGATTTAAATTATATTTTGTATACGTTTTGTAGAGACATCATTTTGAATGATAGCTATGAATGGTAACAGCCAATCACACACTATAGCGCAATTTCGTCACTTTCCGCATAACATGGCGGCGCCCATGTCCGTGCCAGATCGTCGCAAGTCCATGTTTTAAGATTGAATTTACTCAAATATGGTACATCAGATTTGTGACATGTTTGGATCATTCAAACAAGTACAATTTTAGTTTGTAAACGCTTGATTACAATGTTTTGACCTTCATTCTCCTTTAAACGTTGACACGTAAAAAAGGAAACCCGATTCCGGTCAAACTTCGTCCACATGTCAAAATGTTACCCCATTTGTGGTAATCATCAACACACTTGGACACGATGACAAAAGAGAGTGGGCAAAATACAGCTCCTCATTGTACCCTCCACAATAGACCTGTTTACTAAGCGATTCAAATTCTATGCATACTTTTGAAACAAAGGTTGTTCTTGACAACCTGAAAGCTTTCCAGAGGCTTGTCAGACAACAAGTAATGTATGCAAACTGGATTCCAAGTATTGTAGTTCATTCATTAACGACAGGTTAATGGAATACCTCGTTACTAGGTCCCCAGGAAAGAAACATCCATAAATTTGAACACTTAGTAAACAGGTCTATATTTCTGGTAGAAGAACATCCCTTCATTGCTATTGTATAAAATAAGTAGAACAGGTGAATATGCATGTGACACCTGTTCTACATACTTTTACATAATAGCAGTGGAGGGATGTTCTATTGTCTACCAGAACCAGTGTGGAAGGTACAATGAGGAGCTGTATATTTTGTCCGCTTTTTTGTTTGCCATGTTTATAGTTTTAGTGTGTGTATATAGGCGCGAAACGCGGCTGGGTATACGATCACATGCAGTGCAGTGGTGAAGCTACACTACAGTTCATCGTCATCATGGTCATCATGGAGTCGTTGCTGAGATCGTGGGGGATGCCAGCCGATGTCATCTCTTCATTTAATTGTGAAACATTCACATTTTCATTATATTAATTTTATTACTGCATCAGAAGCTATGCTATAGACCCAGAGCACATTTCAGAGTTGATTGCACATTGGAAGTGGATGTTTGATGCTGCGTTCCGCCGCGAAGGCCGGCGGGCTAATTTTTTTTTTCCCACGAACTTTTTGTCCCTGTCCTCCCTGGCGCATGCGCACCTGATCCTTTCCGATCTAAATCAGTTTCGCAATCATAGTAGTAGGGTATTTAAGAGGGGTATCCGTGCACCCCCCCAGAACTAAACGAAACCAATTTTTTTTAACTTCTTCATAATATGCTTAAAAACATTCAAGATGTTAACAAGAAAAAAAAGTGGCCCCGAATAGGGAAAATCAAGGGGGCGTCAAGGTGGTCAAAAACTGCCCTTTTCAAATTTTGTTGAGAGCACATCAGCAAGCAATGGTAATATTGACCATTAGGATCATATACATGTGTGTATACTGGGTATTGGGGATACAGATGTGATTTTGTTTGAAATGGAGGTTTTTGTGGGCAAACTGATACTTAAGTATCATTCTTTAGATTTTAAGTTATCAGTTCGTTAAGATACAAAATGTAGAAAGTTATAAAAACTTACATTTACCGCCCTCTTTTTGGTACTTGTTACCCACACCTCCATACGGATGACGACTGCTCTCAATATGTTGCGCACTAGTGAGGCCGCTCTACATGGTTACGCACCGTAGATACGCACGCAGAATGTTACGCACACAAGCTATTCTACGAAGACCTGGAAGGGCCAAACTGACGACGTAAAAAATTAAAAAATATTACGTACGTACGTAGTAATTATTACGTACGTACGTAATATTTTTTATTTTTTTACGTCGTCAGTTTGGCCCTTTCAGGTCTTCGTAGGAGATCGACGAACCGATCGCGCCGGTACTACTACGAGCGCTGAGGGCTCCCTTCATCATAATCGTGAAAAATACAAACTGGATGCTGACGGGACAGTCTCGATAGCAGTTATCGACAAAAAGGACCCAAAATTTCAGGAAACCCTCTTCAAAGGTCACAAAACAACCTGGTAAGTTTTAATCATCTATTAAGTATTTGGATTTAAGTAAACTGCAATATATGAGTTTCAATTAAATATAGCCAAAAATGCACAGTGATGCAGTTTAGGTATGGGATGTGTGTTGGCTGCGTTACTACACAGTCGGCAATGGCGTGTACCTATGAGTGGTTGAGAGGTCCTTTTGTACTACCGTCACATTTTGACCTGTAACTTTCTGTATGGTCTTCAGATTGGTATGAAAATTGGTAGCGTTCTTGCCAGTACTGTTCTTCACATTTTGATATAAAAAATATATCCATATCAAAATGTATGTTGCCATGGCAACAGTTATCATGAATGAAAATCTAACTAGAATAGAAGAATTTCATATTTTATTCAAAGAAAATTGCTTAGACATGAAAACAATCACTTCAGTATGAGTTTGATGCAATATTCATGGTGTTTAATGACATTTCCTATCACTTTGAAACATATACAACATATATTGATAAAAGGAACTAAAAATATATTGATAAAAGGAACCCTAGCCATGTTTGATGAACTTCTTGAACGCATCACCCCCTTCATAGCAAAAGAAGACACAAACTACAGAAAGGCTCTAGAACCAGGGATGAGGCTTGCCATCACACTGCGTCATCTGGCAACAGGAGATTCCTATGCCACCCTGCAATATGAATTCCGGGTAGCCAGAAACACAATCTGCTTGTTGGTGAAAGAAGTCTGTAAGGCCTTGGTGATGGAGCTCAAGAATGAAATTATCACATGCCCTGTTGACAGAGGCACTTGGGGAAACGTTGCTGAGGGTTCCTGATGCGCTGGAATGTCCCACATGCCGGTGGTGCCCTGGATGGGAAACATGTTGCCATCAGAAAACCCCCAAGACTGGAACCATGTACCACAACTACAAAGGCTTCTTTTCAGTCGTCCTAATTGCCTTGGTAGATGCTGATTACAAATTCATGTGGATAGATGTTGGTGGCATGGGAAGTCAGTCTGATGCCCAGATCTACAACCAGTCAGAACTGAAAGATTGCTTAGAAGATGGCTCCATTGGACTCCCTCCACCTTCCCCCTTGCCAAATGATGTCCAGGACTTTCCCTATTTCCTGTTGGGAGATGACGCTTTTGGCCTTGGCACATACCTCATGATGCTATACTCGGGCCGTCGACTGACAAAAAAAAGAAATGACTGCGAACTACAGGATCTCTAGAGCAAGACGTGTGGTCGAAAGTGCCTTTGGCATTATGGCACATTATGGCAGATGGAGAGTCCTCTGGACAAAAATACAACAGATGCCAGTGACTGTACAGACCATCGTTGTAAGCTTGTGTGTGCATTCACAACTTCATCCGTCTCCGAATCCCAGCTATTCAGAACATTCAAGTGGATACTGAAGATGCTGCACACAACCTCATCCCTGGTGACTGGAGACAAGATGCCAACCTGCCAGACTTGGACGTCCCACAGGGATAAAACAGGTCTATTGTGAGATGGGTGTGGGTCTTGGTTTTCTTCTTCTTGGCTTTCTGACTCTGTTCTGCATCTTCCTCAGACATATGCCCCCCTGACTTTGAGGTAGAGGCATTAGAGGGTCCAGGGGATACAGCTCTCTCCCTTTCTTGAATCCCGCACTCAGGGGCAGGCTTAGGATGCTCAGCAACTTGGGGGGGGGGGGGGGGGGATCTGCATGGGCTTCAGCGGGGCTTGTACATCTTGGGGTAGTACTGGCTGCTTTCACACGGCCCGTCTTTCTGGATCCACTCCTCTTTGGAGGCATGATGATTGAAGATGAAATTTCGTTGACTTGATGTGTTGACGTATACAGCTTGAAGCGGCGAACGAGAATGAGGACTGGTGAGAATGAGATGAACTGTCTTGAAACGAGGTGGTCGAGTTAAGAACTAGTTAGAACGTTTTGGGGCGTATTAGGAACGAGATAGAACTAGTTCAGAACGGGTTTAAACTGACTCCCAACGGACTTGGACTGCTTGGAAACGTTTTCCGCATGAGATGAACGAGCGATTTTACCCGATCGTGAACGTGATGGACGGGATAAAAACGAGATAGACGTATTGAGGACTGTTTATGAACGAACTAGCACCGTATTTTAGACAATATTTGGCCAAAGTAACACGTTCTACCCCGACCGAAGCCCGTTTTACGATTTTTCTAGGACGGGGCAGGACTTTCTGAGAACTACTTTGGTGTGATCCAGGAATTAATAAATCTCTTTTCAAAAGTTAGGGGACACTGATTTATGACAAGCAAAGAATTATAAAAAAGAGAGAGGGAAAAAGGAAAAAAAAAGATACTTATTGCTCTTTCATGTCGTACATTAGATAAATGGTGTGGCTTAACTATAGAATACCCTACCACATAGACTTATGTGCATAAACGACCAACACATGGGGTTAGGGTTAGGGTTGTGGTTAGGGTTAGGGTTATGTTTAAACTTAAAGTTAGGATTATGGTTAGAATTACGATTTACGGTACCTAAAAAACTTAAGTCTTTGGATTCAGCTTTATTAGAGGAGCGTTGGTCAACTAATGGACATGTGGTCAACTTTTGTGGTGGGGTATTCTATAGTTGTTCCAATGGTGTTTGGGCATATAACACGTGTGTGAGTGTGTTTCTTTAAAAGAGAAAAAAAAAACTAAAAATAACAGATGTGTTGTCACTTATACCTACATGTATCACACATCAGCTAGGCAAAATTAGTGCTAAAACATTTAGCACGGGTTCCTTAAAATATGTTAGAAAACGAATATGTTTGCATGGTGTGGTATGGTCTGGTATTGTATGGTATTACCAGCAGTTGCCATGGCAACAGAAATTCTAATATTATCAAATTGTGTGACATAGTGATGCAAACATCGTCATCTTTTTTTTTCTTATAGTCGATTATCATAGAATTGCAGGTTAAAATTAGGAAGTTCATTATGCTTACTGTGTAAAACTGAGAAATATGGAAAAAAAATATGCGAAAACAAGAGGTTTGTAATACGCATAACATGCTACTATGGCAATAGATAATTGAGTTCCTCTTATTATGTTGTGTATGCTTCAGAGTGATGGGAATGTCATTAAACACCACGAATATTGTATCAAACTCATACTGAAGTGATTGTTTTCATGTCTAAGCAATTTTCTTTGAAAAAAATATGAAATTCTTCTATTCTAGATAGATTTTCATTCATGATAACTGTTGCCATGGCAACATACATTTTGATATGGATTTTTTAAAATATCAAAATGTGTAAAACAGTACTGGCAAGAACGCTACCAATTTTCATACCAATCTGATGACCATACAGAAAGTTACAGGTCAAAATGTGACGGTAGTACAAAAGGACCTCTCAACAAAATTTGAAAAGGGCATTTTTTTTCGACCATCTTGACGCCCCCTTGATTTTCCCTAAGAGGGGCCACTTTTTTTTCTTGATAACATCTTGATGTTTTCAGCATACTATGAAGAAGTTAAAACAGTCGGTTTCGTTTAGTCATGGGGGTGCACGGATACCCCTCTTAGATACCGTAATACGTCCTTCTTGGTAATTCTAAACGCCAAAAAAAAGGGGGGGATGAGTTTACCAGTTATAACAATGGTTGTCATAACAGATATTATAACATGTGTCAAAATGAGTGACATCAAGCTTTATTATAATCAGATTATCACAAAACAGGGTTGCGGGTTAAAATGAAGCTGTCCGTATAAGCCACTTCGGAGATGCAATCTGAGCATGAGCAGATAAAGGTCATCTGTACCAAATTCTAAAACCCACTGACACTAATATTCGATATGTGCTCATGAATGTCATGTAATCATTATTCAATTATGCACTAATGGTGCATTCCATGATATCCAGGTGGAAGTATTCTTTTTAAAGGGGGAAACAAAAGCTATTCATGAGGCACCTCTATCACTCCCAGAGTTATTTTTCTGAAGTGCACATAAAGGGACCCTCCATGTCTAAAATATCTGTGGATATTTGGGGTCATTTGTACCATGCGCTAACCCCGAACTGCCTTATTCTTAATGCATAAAGACTGCGAAATCTTGAAAAATACGCGAAAACAATAGGTTTGTAACATGCATAACATATTACTATGCCAATATGCAATTGAGTTCCTTTCATCAATATATGTTGTATATGTTTCAAAGTGATAGGAAATGTCATTAAACATCATGAATATTGCATCAAACTCATACTGAAGTGATTGTTTATTCACTTGATTATTGTGACAAATATACAGTACGGTGATTAATCATAAACACAGCTAGCGCCCGTGGATGTCCACGGGCTGCTTCTGCTAGTATACATAAAATATATGGAATACACTCACTCACCCCCACACCCACACTAACACCCAACACATCCACCTTTCCCTAAACAATCCAAGCACCCACTGACACCCACACAGTTTATGCTGTATGAACCGAACACAATCAAATATGAAAGATCCGTGCCTCTAATCCTGAAACTCTTTTTCTCGCAGCATACTAGTGGTCAAGGGTGCAAAACGGGAATTATCTACAGAGCCTATGCACTTCACCTCGTCATATTTGATCATGGTGCGAGCCACCTTCTCAATTGATGATATTCAATTGCCTGATTTTTGTTTGTATTTGCTTCTATTTTAATTCGTGAGGTAAATATCAATAACAATGATCATACAATTGGAAATCTTACTAAACATACATGAAATAAAATGATTTTCAAGGGTGAATTTATGTTATTGGCCTTTCATTGCTTTTTATGACCTGTAATTTTTATTCTTTATAGATCCTATAATATACGTATAACTTCACCCATTACATTTACCAAAATACATGTCACGATTAAAAACAAAACCCTTTCTAGTTCTGTTTTGGTCAACACAATCCTGTGTTACTATTATGTCTTTATATTATTAAAAAACTTATTTACATTCGGAATTCTTTTTCGAATTGTAAAAAGTACAAATCAATTAATCTATATCAATGAATATTGATATTTAGAATTTATGCACAATAAAGTACTATATCAGCCACTTGAAAAAGAAGAAGAACAAAATAAATATCTTTTTCTCTCACAAGTGTTTTCAACATTATCTAAAAATTTCGCCAAAAGGATTATTATGAAAAGCACATGCGAAGATGAAATATAATTTTTCAAACTGTAGGCTCTAAGAGAAAGTTGAGTTCCTTTACTGGTGAAAACATTGTGAACTTTATTTTTAAAAAGGGATTGCTCTTAGAATGTCTTATGTGACATATAACTAATATTTCCTCTCGAACTCTGGAAAAATACCACCATTGTAGTCCCATATACCTTTATCTATGTGCAGATACTCTTAGGCCTCTTATTTATTTGAAGCAAAAAAGCCATTGTGTTATTGTGAGGAGTTTCCTCAATATACCGTTATTCTTTTGTTTAATAATAAAACTCAACTACTCTGAGTACCTTACAGACAAGTTTCTTCACAGAGCGATCTCACGATCAGTCCTCAGTATCATCTTTACTATTTTTAATTGGTGGTTGATGAAGGGTAATATATTTAGGCTTACTTGGCTCATGAATATGAAAAAAATACGGCAAATCGTAGGTATGCAGCTGTGTCGTCTTTAAACATTTGCCTTATCCCACGCCACAATTAACTTTTCAAAGAAAATCCGCATGCCGTTTTGAGCCCTGGGGGTGTTTCTTAAAGCTGTTCGTAAAGATACGCATGACTTTACGAATGACATAAAAAGGACAAGCGAAATGGGATGCTTAATCATTTTTAACCGTACACTGTAAAAACTGAAGTGCTTTATATAGCACTTTGAGGGCATGCATAGGGACTGCACTCAGAGTGCTATTGTAATGCACACAACGTGCTATTTCAGCACTTTCACGGGAGCTGGACCGGCTCCTTAAACTGCAAAACATCGAACCAGGTTCCGCTGATTGAGAGGCGCTGACGTTACCGATAAACTAACGAATGTTTCTTGCAATCCAGTTTAGTCATGGGAGTCAAGTAGATAACATGGAGCCGGTCCAGCTCCCGTGAAAGTGCTGAAATAGCACGCTGTGTGCATTACAATAGCACTCTGAGTGCAGTCCCTATGCATGCCCTCAAAGTGCTATATACAGCATTTCAGGTTTTACAGTGTCCGAAACTAAAGTTGAACTGTGCAGATGTAGATTAACATTATTATTATAACAAACATTTTTATGCACAGTATTTTTTGCCATAATTTAATTGAGGTTATTGGAAATACAGTCACAGTTTGTTAAAACATCAGAAAAAACTTTAAGCATCCTATCTGGCACTTCATATTCAAGTCGATCATAAAGTCATGCGTAACTTTACGAACAGCTTTATGAAACAGCCCCCACGTTTCAGTTTAAAACAGTAAGACCCAGACAACATGGTTCGGCATGTGAGATATATTGAAATTATATATGATGAAAAGGAAATTATTCTTGCAAAATATGGCACACTTTACCTTTATATTGTAGTGTTTAGTGTTCTTTTGATCTCACTTTTATCCTCTTTACCCCCCTTGTTACACTTCTATTCTAATGGGAAGTTTTGAAGATACCATAGCGCGAAATCCTATTGTTTTTGACTCCGGAAGTCTTATTGGTCGCTAGAAGTAGCCCGATTACCAATTCACGTGTGCACGTGCGCCATCGGGTAGGATAGTCTTTTTTGAAGGCAATAATAATATACCCAGTAAATTTTGGCGTTAAGCCTTGATTTTCAACAGACTTTCCCTGATTTTTTTTTATCCTATCAATCTGACAGATACTAAAGATCATACTGAATTTCGTCAACAAAACTGGGCTGCAACAAAACTAATAGGATGGAAGTGGGTCGACGATTCCGCATGAGTTATCTTGGGTCGAATTGTCTGTAAACCCGGTAGCTGGTGATTCCGTGGACCAAATGCACTTTGGTAAATTGTTTTTGTACAAAATCAACTTGGGTCGGTTATTTCGTGACGAATAAGTTGCTCAAATCTGCGCACTTTTTACGCATACAGTTTTCGCATAGTCTGCGCATGTCGAACATCTGATCTAAACACGTGGTCTTTTCGACTATATCTACGTATGAAATCTTAATCAGCTTTCCCTCCTTAAATTAGCTGCTGCTCATGTATTATTTGTAATTCCTAGCAGTCTCTATCAAGAGATTTCCAAAAACCTCACGAAAAGGAGATACTGTACTAGTCCAGTGGGTCCCAAACAAAATGAATGACGAAATGATGCGTGAACAATGATTAACTTTGGTGTAAATATGGCGTAAACTGTTCGTGAATCATAGTTGACCCTTTGGCACGCACTGGTACCCACATGAGACAAATTATTATTGCAATGCAATTATAGTGATAGCATGAATGTATAGGTCTAAAGATTAAGAACAAATCTGTTTTTACCATTTTACATATTCCCAATTTTCGATAATTGTTATGTGAGCGGGGCCCAATAAAAGACAACAGTAAACAAGCGACTTCGGAGAAAATGTTTATTAACAAGAACGACCTAGTGAGCTAGTCGTGAACTGCGTGCAACTAGGTCGACGGACACGTATTGACACGCATTGGCACGCGCTGGAACGGCTAGTTTGCGCATACGTTGCGCAAACGAAGAACGAAGGGTTCGCGAAAGTTGCCCAAAAATTTAGTCGTGCCAAAATTTTGAACATGTTCAAAATTTTCTCACCCAGTTTACGCATTGACCGCATCGGCCAGCATCCTCCCGCACGTTGCCACGAATATTTCCCGCATTGGCACGAAATAGTACGTACCAATGCGTAAACCATGCAGGAGCTTGTCAGTGTCAGGGTGGCAATATGTCTGCACAAAGCACAGCGTATATTCGTGCCCTAGGCGCTAACGGACATTTGTACCTTTGTACCAGCCCAATCACTGACAATCCTGCTTCAAAATTGAATATCACATTGTATTTCATTTACATTTTCTGATTCATAAGAAAAGAAAATTACATTATTTTGAACGACAAAAATATTATTTTTTTTTTAAACGGGGGACGCTACTTGTTGAGAGTTTATGGGTTGTGGTTTTGATAAGGGAATTCGTTCGGTCTTATAAAAGATTTGCCAAAGGACAGTGCCGCGGCGGGACTTGAACCGCGAACCATGTTATCCACAGTCCCGTGACATATCCACTAGACCACGACACCTCCACACAATACAACACAATTCAACACAACTTTGAGCCCATGATTATGGGAGAGCGGGAGGAGTGGGAAATAAATCGTGATTTGGCACTCTTTGCTTTGTAACTTCTCAAATATTCATTGTGGCCTTCCATTTTTACATGGTAAATAATATCAATGGTAGGGCTACAAAACAAGGTTTTTGACACAATCCCTATATTTTTAGTTCTTATGCAAATGATCATTAAACATGAGGTACTTGAAGTGGATGAAGTGGGACACCATGGAGGTGAACTGGGACAGTAATAGGGGTGTAGTGGGACAGTTGGGGAAAAATGGGACAAAACTCTTGAAAATGCTAAAAATCACCCTTTTTTCTTGTATTTGCCTAAAATAAGTGCTGGGAATGTTAAAAGTAATATATCACTTTTAAAAAACTTACTTAAGAGTCCATTGTAAGGTTGACAAAAAATATTGGATGAAATTATGAGCGTTTTGTAAATTTTAACCTATATTTCGACGGTTTTTGGCAAAAATAAATAATTGTTCATAATATTTATACTTTTTTTTATTACACACAAGTTTTGCCTCAAGTAGTATGAATGATCTGTAAAAAGGAATTGACCGATACGATTTTTTATGATTTTTATGTACACCCAAAGATATTTTCATGTAATATGTCTACGGATTATGACTGATAAAAGCTCATTTTCCTTACATACACAAAAAGTAACCGGAGGGAACTGGGACAAGATGTCTCAGTTCACCCCGATAGTAAAAAAAAAAAAAAAATACCTGCAAAATATTAGTGTTGGTATTTATCGCTAATAATATTATTGCAAATTATAGAGTAATATAAGACTTATATGCTGTATGCGGGGTATTTACTATAGCAAAGTGATATACTTATAAAATTTTTGACAATGAATGATGAAAACTAGTAAAAAGGATGGTCCAAAAAGAAGTGAAAATAAACCTAAAAGCAAAATAATAATAATAATAATAATAATACATGCTATTTCTAAAGCGCCATTATCCATTTTAGTTAAATGCTCAAGGCGCTTCAGAGCAATGAATTGAAAAGAAGTTGACGAGACAAACAGTGAGATGTCTGTGTTCAATAAGCACCATTGAATAGATATGTCTTTAGGTTGCCCTTGAAGGAGCTCAAAGAATTTGATTTTTTGATAGTATTAGGAAGAGCGTTCCACAGAACGGGCCCCGCAAAAGCAAAGGCCCGATCCCCCACGTTTTCCTAGACAATGGAACCTGCAGTAAATTTGTATCAGATGAGCGTAGGGTACGTGAAGGAACGTATTTATGTAACAAATCCAAATTATATTTTGGGGCCGTACCGTTAACAATATGAAAAACGAAGAGAAGCAATTTAAAGACAACGCAGTATGCTGTGGATGTACGTGTGAACATTGATAGTTAAGGCCTTTCGTAGGATTCAAACTAATTTATAATAGATTAATTATGATTTTGATTAGAGGTGGTGTCCCAGTTCTCCCACGTCCCAGTTCACCCCGCTCTCCCCTACACACTTGAGACCAATCTCAACGTTGCCAGTGATTTTAATCGATTACAACTCTTTTATAAGACGGTGCCCAGGTCTCACTGTCGTTAAAGGAGAATTAACCTCAAACAATAAAGACGATAGTGTTCAAAGGTGTTATTTATTCCTACTTGTTAGACTATATGGCTTCGCGTCAAAATATACGAGATCGATACGAATCAAGATTTTCTGAGCAAAATTTATCATCTGCTAGGAATATGTATCGTCTGCTAGCAATACATGGGGGCTGCCATTTTTTTTATGTGTACAAGAAGATTTTCTTAATCCAAATGCCCAATTGCCTTTTTCAAAATTAAAAACCCATTTGAGATTTAAAATATAGAATAGATATGTCAATTTATTTTTAAACTGAAGATTTCCTTATATATTTCTGTTGAAAATCGATATTCGCTTAATATAAATCTATTTTCTAGATACTGTGACGCAATGGACGGAGCAAATTAATTCAAATTTTATGGATGCTTCTTCCCTGAGCATCTATAGCGGCAAACTATGCATTCACCTGCTTTCGGATAATGGGACTTGAAAAGTCAGAATGCATGCTGCATATATTATGCTCTGCTCTGTTTGGCAAACCCAAGAAAATAGATTTTTGTTAAGCAAAACCAGACAATTTAAAAGTATCATTATAAAGATTTAATTTTTATAAATCATGTAAACACCCACTTTATATTTTTCGTCACATATGGGATTTTAGGTAATGAAGAAAATCAATTTAGGTCTTGGATTCAAAATATCTTCCTGACCGGAACATTTCTCAATGGTTCATGTACAAATCCAAATCAGCAAGAAAATGGCAGCCCCCATGCAAATGAGTAGTAGACGATACCGGGTGTTGGAATATCTTTATTATACCCTTTTCTGATATCTTATTGGAAAATGATTTAGGCCAATAAGTAGGAATATACTACACCTTTCAATATAAGTAAATTTGTACTCAGGGGTTAATTCTCCTTTAATAGTTAGGCAGACAACAGCAAAATTTGGGGTCAATTGTGCACTTTTACCTACAAGCATGAAATTTGGCACAGTTGTAGACCATGACATGAAAAACATTTTAAGAAGGGGAGCCACCTGAAAAAGGTCAAAGGTCAGCCATGGCGGCCATTTTTAAAAATGGCCGCCAGTACCAAATTTGACATATGGTATTAGGTATATAACTATAATTTAGAAGTGTAAAATTATCATTTCTTATGCTAGAAATCTAGGTTTTGTGTTCCTCTTGTTGTATATTTACTTAGTCATTTTTATTATTCATTTTATGCATACTTTTTAGATGCAAAATGGCCGGAAAAGTAACCAGTGCAGGGATTTCTTGAAGATTTGGAGGCAGGAAATTGATATTTTTTACTGAAAATATCACTCTGTCAGTAATATTTTTTAAATTTTTACTTCTAATAATCAATTTTATATAATTCCTATGTGGTCACAGGTTTCAAATTCTGTTTCCTGTATTTTTAATTGATTTAAAACCTCATCCCAAGCCAGATCTTGACAACATTACTACAGCGCCCTCATGAGGTCAAACTAGAACAGTGACCTCAACTTTAACATCTTCTTTAGATAGCCTGCACAAAGATACACATTTTCAATGCTCTTTGGACATGATGCATCATAAGGTAAGTTGTAAAAATCAATTTATATGTTATTTCACTGAAAATCTTAGGTTTTAAGTCTTTATTTCTTATATTTGCTCCCAATGACAAATATTACAGGTCCACTATTTAAGAAGTTTACCTTAATTTATACTACAGTCCCATGTATTCTACTTTGTGCTGCTCTCATAACTTTTGAAAGAACTGCAATTAGTTAAAATTAGTGGTCTGTCACGAAGGGCATATTTCTAACCTTACTGATATTAATTTTTAGATATTATCCAGGACCATTATCTCCAAAATATATATTGATTGCTTGCAATTATCTGCTCTTTACATGATAATTCAATTGGCAAAACATGAGTTGGGTAGATTCATGAAGATTAACTGTTAGGATAGGGGGTTGTGTGTCTGGACACGTAACAAAAATTAGCCTGTCAATTTTGCTGTCAGGTTTTATGTAAAATATTCCTCAAGTAACACTAAAATCAGTGAATATTTTGTAATTCATATAATTTTCAACCTATCCTGTAAAAGATTTGTGACAATTTGCATGAAAAGTTGTTCGATTTACTGTTTAAAAAAGACCTGTCCGGATAACCAACCTGTCCGGACACACAACGTCTGGGTGTACTAACTGTTAAACTACTAGATCTAGTTACAGTAGACCCGAGTTTAGTCTAGGCCTAGATCTAAATAAAACCTAGAATGAAGTTAGATCTAAGTTATATTATCAAGATGTAAACTGCTTTAGGACAACATATAGATCAATTTATATGTTATTTCACTGAAAATCTTAGGTTTTAAGTCTTTATTTCTTATATTTGCTCCCAATGACAAATATTACAGGTCCACTATTTAAGAAGTTTACCTTAATTTATACTACAGTCCCATGTATTCTACTTTGTGCTGCTCTCATAACTTTTGAAAGAACTGCAATTAGTTAAAATCAGTGGTCTGTCACGAAGGGCATATTTCTAACCTTACTGACATTAATTTTTAGATATTATCCAGGACCATTATCTCCAAAATATATATTGATTGCTTGTAATTATCTGCTCTTTACATGATAATTCAATTGGCAAAACATGAGTTGGGTAGATTCATGAAGATTAACTGTTAGGATAGGGGGTTGTGTGTCTGGACACGTAACAAAAATTAGCCTGTCAATTTTGCTGTCAGGTTTTATGTAAAATATTCCTCAAGTAACACTAAAATCAGTGAATATTTTGTAATTCATATAATTTTCAACCTATCCTGTAAAAGATTTGTGACAATTTGCATGAAAAGTTGTTCGATTTACTGTTTAAAAAAGACCTGTCCGGATAACCAACCTGTCCGGACACACAACGTCTGGGTGTACTAACTGTTAAACTACTAGATCTAGTTACAGTAGACCCGAGTTTAGTCTAGGCCTAGATCTAAATAAAACCTAGAATGAAGTTAGATCTAAGTTATATTATCAAGATGTAAACTGCTTTAGGACAACATATAGATTACATATATAATCTTCAGTATGCATAGAATTAAGATTAAATTCGATGGGCTGTTCTTGCTACTGTCCAGGGGGGTGTTTCATAAAGCTGTTCGTAAAGTTACGCATGATTTTACGAACGACTGGAACATGTTCTTGGGTGCTATACTAATCAGATTCTCAATAATGTAGCACAAGAACTGATCACCAGTCGTTCGTAAAGTAGTGCGTAACTTACGAACAGCTTTATGAAACACCCCCAGGACTAGTATCTCCATTCGGCCCTTTCAATTTTGGGGATATGTTTTGGTGTAAATCTATTTACCATGCAAGTGATCGATCACACAATGTGTGTTTTATTAGCATAATATTTAAAATAAATCTTTGTTGTACAGTGCAGAGATATCCTGTGCAATTACCTGTGCATATTTTTAATTTACTTCTCAAAAATTGTAAATCAACAGATAAATTGACTACTGATTAGTAGTCTTGGTTAAAGTTGTTCCATTAACTTTGTAACTGTTATGGTTGTAAGAGCTTTAAAAAAGATACTGAATATAGGTTTAGTGTAATGGTTATTGAAAGCTAAGTATTTGAAAATTTAAGTCAACATTTAAATGAACACAAGTTCCCCTGTTACCTGTTTTGAACAGAAGGAGTTACAATATTGGACAATAACCACCCAACTACCTACAACTAGATTCTGCAAAGGTCTCAGTGAATTTGATGTTTGATGGAATATAATGTAAGTATTTACTTTGCTCTGCATCATTTTATATTCTCTTGTAATCAGAGTCCTTTAAAAAAAATCAATATCTCTTTACTTGGTTTTCAGTTCTCTAGAAAAAAAAGTTACAGTCTTTACATAATAGATCAGTCAGGATTATTTATGTCTTATGTTATTCTCTCTTTGACTATTGATCTATCACATAGTTTTTTGCAAACCTGAGTACATGCTTTAATGCTTGTTGATTTTTGTTACCCTATCTTACTTAAATTTCTACAATCACAGTGTAAACTTCTAATCAGATTTAAGAGGGTTAATCACATCTTAAAGGGCCCCTGCAACCAAACGCAACCCAAACTGCAAGTGTTTTGCTGTTGATGTGCAGGGATGCATATAAGTAATATTCTGTTATTCAAACATCTAGATATGTTTCATAGATTTTTAAATGTTTTTTGAAATATTTTTTTCCAACCTCCCAAGTTCCACCCTAAAAAAACAAAGCTCCAGATCTCATTCCTGCAATGACATCATCTGTCAATCACCAGTCAGCTACAGTAACATTATACAATAGACAGTGGAATATAACTTCCCCCAGCTCAGCACATGCTCACAATAGAATTGCATGCTTTCAAACAATACCTCCTCAATACCATTTTTTCCTAGTGATGCTACAGCATGTCTGACATAGCAACTACTATGTAGGCATTGTATGGTCTGTTAGAACAGATGGTCATCATTGGCAAAGCTACATACCACTGTCTCTCCTTAGCTCACTAATGATTGACAGATGTCACTGCAGGAATGAGATCTCGAGCTTTTTTTTTTTACGGGTGGAGCTTAGCATGTTTGAGAAAATGATTTCAAAAAATATTTAAAAATCTATGAAACATATTTAGATGTTTGAATAACAAAATATGAGTTGTATGTGTCCCTGCACTTCAACATAAATTAACTTGCATTTCGGTTGCAGTGGACCTTTAAATAAATCTTATTTTGAATATACTGCCTTTGCTGGAAAAAAGGGAAAAGGGAAAACCTTTGTGTGTTTGTTAAATGTAATTATTAAGTCACGCATCTTGATTTAGAAGCAGAATTTCATTTTTATATTATTTCAATATACATACATACATATATACATTCTAAACATGAACTACTATGAACTAATGTATCTAATTGTTTGCCCTCCCCTCCCCTTCCAATTCAGGGATTGGTCGACAACCATGGCTTCTCAATTGCAGAGATATCAACAATAACGGGTGATGGTCAGCAGAGACACAATGTCAAGAGATGTTCAGCTTGTGAGCCCACAGCATCCTGGATCTTCTAAAGAAGCGAAAGTGGAGACTGATTGGAATAACTGCATCATTTGTCAAGATGTAACATCAGAATCTTTGAAATGCCCAGCTAATTCAAAAGATCCAAATATCGTTGCCGGTGGATATTCTACAATATCATTGAACATTTCGCGCTTCAGTGAACTGCATGAACTGCCAGTTTCGATTAATCTAGACAGATTGGATGAGGGAAATGGCATAGAACAAACATTGAAGGAGCATAAGGCCAAGTGGCATAAATCTTGCTACCTTAAGTTCAATACCACAAAACTGCAGCGAGCAGAAAAGAGAAAATCCAACTTGAATGATAATGACACAGGTGCAGAAAAATCCAAGCACACAAGACGGAGCGTTCAAAGCAAATCAGCGACCAAAGATGTGTGTTTCTTTTGCGAGTCATCTACATCCGAATCACTCCGAAACGCATCAACATTTCGTCTTGACTCAAGGGTTCGAAAATGTGCATTAGACTTGCAAGACGAGCGCCTCCTATCAAAGCTAAGTGGTGGAGATCTGATTGCACAGGATGCAAAGTACCATCCCCGTTGCTTGATTACACTCTACGAACGAGCTGCAGAAGTGCAAGAGAATGACATGCCCAAGCAATCAGACAAAATTTCCCATGGTGTTGCACTAGCTGAGTTGTTAACATACATTTACGAGCGAAGAATGAATGCTGCTGTGGCTCCTGTCTTCAAGCTTGCCGATCTTGCCAAACTTTATTCCACGAGATTAGAACAACTTGGAGTTGAGGGATATGCCCGCGTACATACTACTAGACTGAAGGATAGAATAATTGCCAATTTCCCAGACCTCACAGCACATAGAGAAGGCCGCGATGTTCTCCTAGCATTTGATGAAGATCTGGGACTTGCTTTGCGGAAGATCTGTGAAGACAACTATGATGAGGAAGCAATAATCCTGTCGAAGGCAGCTAGCATCGTGAGGAGAGACATGCTTCCGATGCAGAACACATTCTCAGGTTCTTTCGATGAGGATTGTCAGAAGAAGTCTGTTCCTCAGCGCCTATTGACATTAGTGGCAATGATTCTCAATGGTACTAACATCACATCATCAACAAATGGCAATTCAACTCAGGAAGTTCTCAGCATTGCCCAGTTGCTTCAGTTTAACAGCTGCTCTCGACGGCAGGGAGAAGGTATTGGTGTACGTCACAGCAAATCCAGAGAAACCCCACTGCCCATATATCTTGGGATTACAATCCATGCAAAGACAAGGAAGCGAGAGCTGGTTGAGAAGTTGCATGACCTAGGACTATCTATATCCTACGACAGAGTGATGGATGTCTCTACAGAGGTTGGTAACAGTGTGTGTGAGCAGTATCATCGAGACCAGGTAGTCTGCCCTCTTAACCTGCGTCGAGGTCTCTTCACCACTGCAGCTGTGGATAATATAGATCACAATCCAAGCTCAACAACTGCTACCGATTCTTTCCATGGCACCGGAATTTCACTCTTCCAGCATCCCAACACTGAGATTGACGGAGATGATCGCAGAGAAAATTTCATCCTGAAGCAGACAGCATCTACACTGGCCGAATTGCCTGACTCCTACAAAGATGTACATCCCCTGATACTGTCAAACAAGGACATGCCAATCCCAAAAGTAGATGGCCCATTTAAGGGTGATGGTCAAATCTTCAATCAGGCAATGGAAGAAGAATTGAGGTAAGAATGTTTCTTAAATAAAGTAAATAAAGTAAATATGGTTTAAATTGTTAGCCCAGTCAGGTCTTAAAATATTTCAGTTTAAATTGAACACCAATATGGTGCAAATTATGAGATTATATTTTCTATGTATTTATAAACTAGATATTCAAAAGAAATAAAAAGGGGTAAAAACTAATTTCAAATGAATTTAGATAGACATAAATAATAAAAAAACAAACAAACAAACAAAAAGACAAACAAACAAACAAAAAACAATTATGGTAGATTGCCTGCCCATCAACTGAATAGTTGTTAACTTTATTTACAAACACTTATATTTCCTTCTATACGTTACTGGTCAGGGAAGTAAAATACATTTTTCAGTATATTTCCATAATGAAAAAAAAAAATACTTTTAGAAGCTTATCACATCTTTGTTTTCTTCTTTAATATAGATGGTTAAACAACGTGGAGCAGAGCGATCTACAAGACGTCAATAACAACACCAACATATCCTGGGCAGCATACCATGCAAGTCGGCAACCTGATCAATATTCTACACCAACTATTACAGCACTGATGCCCCTGTTCCCAGATGACTCCAAGTCTGTTGCCATGATACGCCACTCGATGGACAAAATCAAGGAAGCTGTGCATCTACTCAACCCAGCTCAAGTACCAGTGATCACCTTTGATCAACCACTCTACACTATTGCCAAACAAATACAGTGGCACTGGCCACTAAGGTATGGAGAGGACAAATTTGTCATCCTTTTGGGAGGCCTGCACATTGAGATGGCTGGACTCAAAGTGATAGGAGACTGGCTGAAAGATTCTGGTTGGGTGGAGGCACTTATCCAGGCTAAGGTGGCATCACCAGGAACTGCAGAATCTTATCTGAAAGTGACTCATGTTACACGCACAAGACATGCACATCAAGTTACTGCTGGCAGCCTCCACATCCTGTTAAAGAAGGCATATGCTCACTACAAGCAGACATTGGAACCAGGCTCTCAGTTTGAGGAGTTCGATGATTGGTGTGCTCGGCAGAAAAAGGAGATTCCCCAATTCCAGTACTGGCATACAACTCTTCAGTTGGAGCTCCTTGTCCTGACATACATCAGATCTTTGAGAGAATCAAACTTCCCTCTGTATGTAGACTGCCTGACAAAGCTTGCACCATGGCTTTTCAGCTTTGACCACACGAACTATGCAAGATGGGTTCCAGTCCACATTCGAGACATGGTTAATCTGAGCAAGGCCCACCCAGAGATTGCTGCTGAGTTCAACAAGGGAAATTTCACTGTTCGCAAGACAAAGAGGCCCTTCTCATGTATGGCAATCGATCAGGCACATGAGCAGAATAATGGTGATGTGAAGGGTGAAGGTGGAGCAGTTGGCCTCACTCAGAACCCACAGGCACTTAGACGCTGGATGGTCGCAGGACCGGAAGTGGCAAGACTGACAAGAGAATTTGAAGCATCATTTGAGGGACGACGTAAAAGAGTAAACCAAGAAACAAGGCATCATGAGCAGACGAAAAGTCGTCAGGTGACATTTGTTGAACAAGTCAAAAGTATGGTTGAAGTGATTGAGGAAATGGGTAATCCCTTCTTAGAAGAGTCAAAAGACCTTTTGAAACTAGACACAAGGGACATAATTCAAGTAGATGCAGTGCCTACAGTACGTAAGGCCGAGGAGACTGGTCAGGAGCAGTTTGATGCCTTTGTCACAGATCGACTGCTTGAACAAGGAACTTCTCTTTCAGAACCTATCAAGAAGAACAAACTCTCATTGTTCAGTGAAGCTCCTCCTAGAAAGAAGTCTAGTGCCAGCCTGCAAGTGTCTTCTCTGAAAAGTGATTGCTCACTTTTTTCACGACTGTACATTGCTTGTCAATCACGAGATGGTACTCTGGATGAGTTCTTCCGCCATGAAAATCAAGCCTGCCCACCATCCTTGTCTCAATGTGGCAACTTAAGACAAGGAACCAAATCTGACCTCATTTCACCTTTAGAGAAATGTGCTGAATCCAAAGACAACTACCCAAAGACTGATGTGATCATCCTAGATGGAGCTGTGGTGGTTAACATCCTCAAACCTGTTACTGCTAGGACTTTTGATGATTATGCACTAAAGGTTTTCCTGCCATATGTAGAGCATCAGTTGCAATATGCCAATCGAGTGGATATTGTCTGGGATCAGTACAGTGAGGACAGCTTGAAATGTCATGCAAGAAGCAAACGTGGAAAAGGTGTCAGGAGAAGAGTCCTTGGATCCACGAACCTCCCAGGAAATTGGCAACAATTTCTACGTGTCGATGCCAACAAGACAGAGTTGTTTGCTTTCCTGGCAAAGCACATTGCCAGTATGAGAACCACCAAGCAGGTTGTAACCACCAATGGCCCAGATGTGCTCTGTAACCCTCCTAGAGACACGTGTCGCCTAGCCCCTTGTGATCATGAAGAGGCGGACACAAGGATGATCTTGCACCTGGCAGATCCCGTCAATGAGGGCAACAGTAAGATTCTACTCCGCACAGTAGACACAGATGTAGTGTGTTTGGCTATAGCTGCAGCCAGCAATCTCAAGATCTCGGAGCTATGGTTGGCATTTGGGACAGGGAAACACCTTAGGTACATTCCAACCCACGAAATTGCAGCACATCTTGGCCCAGACAGGTCACGGGCTCTTCCAATGTTCCATGCCTTGACAGGATGTGATACGGTATCATCCTTCAACACCAAGGGGAAGAAAACAGCATGGGAAACCTGGAAGACCTATGATGAAGTAACATCGACCTTCCTAACCCTGTCCACTGGAGTGTCACAGGTGTGTGAAGAAGATTTTGCCACACTTGAACGTTTCATTATCCTCCTCTATGATCGAACCAGTACATTGACAAACATTGATGAAGCTCGACGAGATATGTTTACAAAGAAGGGACGAGCGATGGATGCACTACCTCCGACTAGGGCAGCTTTGTTGCAGCACATCAAGAGGGCTGCCTACCAAGGCGGTCACTGCTGGGGCAAAGCTATGGACCGGAATCTGGCAATGCCCTCACCTGGGACTGGGGGTGGATCGACCCACCACACTGGAAGCCGTTGTGGACCACCCTACCCGAGGTGACCAAGTCATCGAGAGAACTGATACACTGTGGTTGCAAGCTTGAAAGAGGGTGCAGAGGGCATTGCAGATGTAAAAAGGCTGCATTGAAGTGCACTGCTTTGTGCCAACCATGTGGTGGGAAATGTTGTGACACTTAAGAACAGGTAAAGGACAACCTGTGACTATTCTTTTATTAACTGCAGATCGAGGTATGTTTATCTTTTGTTTGCATTTCCACATAAGATTATAAGGACAAAATCCACTGCTTCTTACTACATACTCTATATAGGAGAAAGATAGTACTTCTGTTAATTTTATTCATTTGGATAAGAATTTATTTTCATCAATTCTATGGCCTTAAAGGGAAAGTCTACCCTGATTACAAGTTGGTTTTAAAAGACGCAGAAAAACTAAAGAAACTGAGCAGTGAAGGTTTGAGCAAAATCCGATAAGAAATAAAGTTATGAATTTTTGAAGTTGTGATCAATCAAACACAATTGGCAACTCCGTGACGTATCTTGCGAGCTCCTCTCCCACTTGCCCTGTACCCAAAAAATCATTAATTTCAATTTTCTCTAAAAGAATATTAAATCATACATGCGCATGTTGGATATAATCATTGTTATGTTTTTGCACAACACCTGTTTGAAACAAATTTGTTCCTTCATCAAAAACTAAGAAAATGAAAATTTATGAGATTTTCTGTAATGAGCAAATGGGAGAGGAGCTCGCAAGATACATCACGGAGTTGCCAATTTGTGTTTGATTGATTACAACTTCAAAAATTCATAACATTCTTATTTCTTTGCACAAACTTTCACAAATCTGTTTCATTTTTCTTCCTTTGTTCAAGGGAACTTAATAACAGGTGGACTTTCCCTTTAAAATTAGGTCAATTAGGTCATGTCTGCAGATTTTCATACTTGTTCTACATGCATACAGAAATATATACATTTCAGCAGCAAATACCATTTTTTTAAAGTGTGCAAAGGCCTATGTGACATTTGACCTTTGAACTTATTAGCTCATGATCATGTGGTTTATCATTTTATATTGACAGATGCATGTACGTGTTGGTCTGATTGATACAAATTTATTTAGTTTAAATAGTTCTTCTGCGGAAACGCAAATTTAAGTACATATTTTTGCACTTAATACATTATTTCCATTGATCTTGTAAAGGCTCATTTAACATTCAACCTTTGACCTTTTGACCTCAACTGGCTCAACATCCTCCTGGGTCATCATTCTACATTGACACATAGATGCACTTCATATTTCTCTTTTGAGTTGCGTTATTGGTTGTTGAATTTGTGGAGGAACAAGATTTAACTCAAATTATAACACTTACGTGACCCTATGACCTTTGACCTTTGACCTCATGATACGAAAATCTCTGAAATGTATCATATGGTGGTCATGCATACTTATGCAAAATCTGAGTAAGATTTTTCAAATGGTTCTCAAGCTATTGATGATTTAATGATCCAAGATAGGGGATATGGATATGGATATGGCGGCCATTTTTAAAAATGGGGATATGGATATGGATATGGCGGCCATTTTTAAAAATGGCCGCCATGGCCGACCTTTGACCTTTTTCAGGTGGCTCCCCTTTTAAAATGCTTTTTACTCGAGGTCCTACCACTGTGCCAAAAATTGCATGCTTGTAGGCCTAGGTAAAAGTGCACAATTTTATCACTTATCTAAGATTTAACTCAAATTATAACACTTACGTGACCCTATGACCTTTGACCTTTGACCTCATGATACGAAAATCTCTGAAATGTATCATATGGTGGTCATGCATACTTATGCAAAATCTGAGTAAGATTTTTCAAATGGTTCTCAAGCTATTGATGATTTAATGATCCAAGATAGGGGATATGGATATGGATATGGCGGCCATTTTTAAAAATGGGGATATGGATATGGATATGGCGGCCATTTTTAAAAATGGCCGCCATGGCTGACCTTTGACCTTTTTCAGGTGGCTCCCCTTTTAAAATGCTTTTTACTCGAGGTCCTACCACTGTGCCAAAAATTGCATGCTTGTAGGCCTAGGTAAAAGTGCACAATTTTATCACTTATCTAAGATTTAACTCAAATTATAACACTTACGTGACCCTATGACCTTTGACCTTTGACCTCATGATACGAAAATCTCTGAAATGTATCATATGGTGGTCATGCATACTTATGCAAAATCTGAGTAAGATTTTTCAAATGGTTCTCAAGCTATTGATGATTTAATGATCCAAGATAGGGGATATGGATATGGATATGGCGGCCATTTTTAAAAATGGGGATATGGATATGGATATGGCGGCCATTTTTAAAAATGGCCGCCATGGCTGACCTTTGACCTTTTTCAGGTGGCTCCCCTTTTAAAATGCTTTTTACTCGAGGTCCTACCACTGTGCCAAAAATTGCATGCTTGTAGGCCTAGGTAAAAGTGCACAATTTTATCACTTATCTAAGATTTAACTCAAATTATAACACTTACGTGACCCTATGACCTTTGACCTTTGACCTCATGATACGAAAATCTCTGAAATGTATCATATGGTGGTCATGCATACTTATGCAAAATCTGAGTAAGATTTTTCAAATGGTTCTCAAGCTATTGATGATTTAATGATCCAAGATAGGGGATATGGATATGGATATGGCGGCCATTTTTAAAAATGGGGATATGGATATGGATATGGCGGCCATTTTTAAAAATGGCCGCCATGGCTGACCTTTGACCTTTTTCAGGTGGCTCCCCTTCTTAAAATGCTTTTTACTTGAGGTTCTACCACTGTGCCAAAAATTTCATGCTTGTAGGCCTAGGTAAATGTGCACAATTTTATCACTTATCTAAGATTTAACTCAAATTATAACACTTACGTGACCCTATGACCTTTGACCTTTGACGTCATGATACGAAAATCTCTGAAATGTATCATATGGTGGTCATGCATACATGTACTTATGCAAAATCTGAGTAAGATTTTTCAAATGGTTCTCAAGCTATTGATGATTTAATGATCCAAGATAGGGGATATGGATATGGATATGGCGGCCATTTTTTAAAATGGCCGCCATGGCTGACCTTTGACCTTTTTCAGGTGACTCCCCTTCTTAAAATGCGTTTTACTTGAGGTTCTACCACTGTGCCAAATTTCATGCTTGTAGGTAAAAGTGCACAATTTTATCACTTATCTGCCTAACTATAGGGGGTTAATTCTCCTGTGCGAGTTTGTTCAATATTACCACCTTCTAATTATTCATTCCACTACGTGTGCTACGGAACCCACCTAGCCCCACTTTTCATCCTTCCGACAGTTCACGATACCCTAGGGATTTAGCAGTGTAATACTCGGAATTCTGGCTCCTATTTCATGAGAATGTGCATACATTGTGGCGTGCTGAGGTTGTACCCGTGCTGAAAATGTATACCGTTATTTTGCTCATGCGCCGGAAATGGACTACAATTTGAGAATGCCTGCAAGCGTGCCGAGTTTGTAGCGTTCTGAGATTGCCTGCGTCTGGGCATATTAGGGTCAATGGGCCAAATTCAATAGCGTTTATTCCGTAAAATTGCTGGGGCTATACAGCTCAAGTCTTTCCGAACAATCTTAGCACGCCGGATGTTTACGAAGTGCGCAAATCTTATCAAATAGTACTTACAGAACTGAGGTAACTGTCTTCTATCAGCTTCAGTGAATAGTCCTTCATTGGTCTATTGTCTAGGATGTGTATGTGGTCCATCAGACAAACGGGGTCCCTAAACCAGGTTTTGGCACCTATAAAACTGTGGTCTGCTTCAGCGGCAACGGTCTTCGTTTTCGCCTGTGTATAAAAATATCGGGGTAACCTCGCTAGTCATAAGGACCACTGCGTGTTGAATCATATAGATCAATAGAGATGAAGATGAAGATGAAAGATTATCGCACATGGGTGAGCACTTTATACATTTAATGAAGACAAAACCATTATCGATTAAAATACATTTCAGCGATTTCATTTTGTTATTGTTTTTTATGATGTTGGGTCTTGAATATGGGTTTCCGTCTTATTGACTCACATAGTATATTTATAAAGAGAGAAGGAAGTCATTTTAATATGCATGTTCGGTTTATTATAAAAAAATGAACCGTACATGTTCCTAAGACTGCAATTATAATATTGTACTATATTGGCTTTCAATTTTCCCGATGAAGACAAATCTGAATGATCTAAGAAAGAAGCTGAAAAAACTATAGGCCTGGGCAAAATACAGGAATAGATTCGGAGGAAACACTGCCAACTGTGATCAATATTGGACTTTTTGGAGTTATGGCCGTTTAAAAAAAAAAATCCGCTTTCATCAACTAACGCCACTTTGCCATAAGGGGTAAGTAAGTAAATAGAAAAAATGTAAACATATTTTAAAACCACTGAGGTATAATCGAAATTGACAGAAAAAAAATACTTGTCTGCTTGGCGTCTACAAAAGATGCTATAAATACAAGAAAAGAATAAAATCTGTTGTCAAATGATTTGTTATCATTTGTTCATCATAGCTGGCATTGTGGTCATGAAATACATCTAGGATTTTACATATTCTAAAATATGACAATCGAAATTTTCGACCTCATGTTCACAACTAAAGTACTCATAAAGAAAGTAAATGTGAGAAAATTACAATGCCCCCACCGGGATTCGAACCCGAGACCCTGGATTACATGACCAGTGCTCTACCAACTGAGCTATCCGGGCTCCCGTCGGGCTTCCATCGAGCGCAGGGGGTACATCCATACCAATTCCATGCGTACGCTATATAATGTCCTACCAATGAGACAGGTCTTCCCTCTAAAGTCAGGCAAATCAATGCCAACGAATTTCTATAGAGGACAATTTGAATTCGTAATTAAATATCATAATTGATAGGATTGAAGTAAATTGAATATACCATAAAGAAAGTAAATGTGAGAAAATTACATAAAGAAAGTAAATGTAACAAAATTCTCACATTTACTTTATTTATGATATTCAATTTACTTCAATCCTATCAATTACGATATTTAACTAAAGTACTGTTCCAAATTTAAATGTTTGATGCTCTTCTGATATAGGTTAATCTCTCTCAGAGCGACTATGCCTGGCCTGTAGTGATGAGGGTTCGGGTAGAGCTGCATACTTTGCTGATTTTCTTCCATGGCAATGAAATATTCAATGACTGGAAAAATTGTATTTTCAATCAATCTCTGAAAGTGGTTAGTTTCTTTCTAGACGATTTTAAACATTATAGTTAATTTTACTGTTTTCAATACTTGCTTGAGCATGACTTTATGACACACCAAAAATTGATTATATTTTGGTTGATATTTTTGGGGTAACCTAGCTAGTCATAAGGACCGCTAGTCATAAGGACCACTGGCTCATAAGGACCGCTATTCATAACGTGTAATTTCCTATACCTGCAGGGTCGCTATTCATAAAGCTAAAAGGGGGTCACTATTCATAAACTCATAAGGACCATTATTCATCAGGATTGCTATTCATAATAGGAGAAGAGGGTTGCTATTCATAAACGAAGAAAAGGGTCATTACTCATAAAGACCGCTATTCATAATAAGTCATAAGGGTTGCTATACATAATCAGAGAAGAGGGTCGCTATTCATAATCGGAGAAGAGGGTCGCTGTTCATAATCGAAGAAGAGGGTCGCTATTCATAATCGGAGAAGAGGGTCGCTATTCATAATCAGAGAAGAGGGTCGCTATTCGTAATCAGAAAAGACGGTCGCTATTCATAATCGAAGAAGACAGTCGCTATTCATAATCGGAGAAGAGGGTCGCTGTTCATAATCGAAGAAGAGGGTCGCTTTTCATAATCGGAGAAGAGGGTCGCTATTCATAATCAGAGAAGAGGGTCGCTATTCATAATCGAAGAAGAGGGTCGCTATTCATAATACCAAATCGGGGTCGTTAATCATAAGGGTCGCTGTTCATAATCGCAGAAGAGGGTTGCTATTCATAATAGGAGAAGAGGGTCGTTATTGATAAAGGTCAATATTCATAAGGATTGCTTTTCATAATTGAGGAAGAGGGACGTTATTCATAATGGGAAAAGATGGTCGCTACCCCAGTAGTTTTCGGAAGTGTGAAAATATATTTTTTCCCTATTTTTTCCCTATTTTATTCCTATTTAAACGAAAATAGGCCTATTTTTTTCCTATTTTCTTTGGAAAATATGAAAAATTAGATCTATTTTTTGGCTATTTTTTATTTTTTCCCTATTTAATTCCTATTCTAAGGAAAATAGGCCTATTTTTATTGTATTTCCCTCGGAAATGGGAAGAAAATAGAAGTAATTTTAGGCTATTTTTTAAATTTTTCACCTATTTTCTTCCTATTTCAGGAAAATAGGCCTATTTTTATTGTATTTCCCTCGGAAATAGGAAGAAAATGGAAGTAATTTTAGGCTATTTTTTAATTTTTCACCTATTTTTTAGACCTCATTTCTCTCCGGACTATTTTTTCCCTAGTTTTTGCACTTTTCATTTTTGTCAAAAAATAGTTTTATCCTATTTTTCAGGCTAGCTCTAGTTTCATCCTAGTTTTCTCATTATTCTAAAACTAGTTTTGTACTATTTTCCAAACTTTTATCTTTCCCCATGATCCAGCACTAGTTTTATCCTATTTTCCAAACTTTATTTTTTCCAGCACTATAGTTTTATTCTAGTTTCCTGACTTCTGTACTTTTGCTAACACTAGTTTTATCATATTTTCCAAACTTTATCTTTTCCAGCACTAGTTTTATACTATTTTCCAAACTTTATCTTTTCCAGCACTAGTTTTATTCTAGTTTCCCCAACTATTGGTTTCTATAGGTCCTAATCAATCATGAATATTCATGAATAACAATCTAAAATATTAAAACTAGTGGAAATAGATAAATACATTTAGATTTGGGATTAAGATTTGAACTTTGATAGAAATTTTACTTACATTAAACTATTGTAATGTTGTACACAATTTCAAAAGGCATTTTCATATTTCATTAATAAAAGTGTAAATCAATTTTAATAATAAAAGTGTAATCTAGTCAGTAACCATTTTTTTATAGCATTACAACTATGTCCCTATATATAATGAATGTGATACAATTGCTTAGTAGCTAGGTATAGGACATAGGATGTAGGCTATAGGATTTATAGGAGTAGGAGAGGATAGGATAGGATATGATTACAAGATAGGATTAATAAAATAATAATTAATAATGTCATGTGATTGTTCCTGTAGACACCCACAGCAATCCTTCTTATATTAATCTTATAGTTAATTATTTTCTTATTGGACCTATAGAAACCTAATTTTCATTCTAGTTTTTCCCTATTTTTATTTTCTTAATCAAGTTTTATCCTAGTTTCTCAATCTGGTTTTCCTATTTTCTTTGCAGATTTTTTCCTATTTTCTCCCTAGTTTTTCCCTATTACATTGCATTTTCTCAATTAGATTCAATCTATTTTCTGCCTAGTTTTCCACTATTTTATTCCTGTTTTTGTCCTATTTTTTCTGTAGTTTCCCATTATTCAATTCCTATTTCCTATTTTATCCTATTTCTCAATCAAATTTTATCCTATTTTCTGCCTAGTTTTCCACTATTTTATTTCTATATTTTTCCTATTTTCCATCTCCCACTATTTTCTTCAACGTGTTTTCCCCTATTTTCTACCTAGTTTTCACCTAATTTAATCCTATTTCCATCCTATTTTTGTTTTTTTTCCTATTTCCAGAATAATTTGGAAGGACTATTTTCTTTCTGGTTTTATCCTATTTTCTTGGAATAAAAATAGGGAAAAATAGGGGAAAAATAGGAAAAATGTGTTTCAATCCTATTTTTATCCTATTACAAGTAGCTATCTCTACGCTATACAAAATAGGAAAAAAATAGGAAAAAAATATTTTTGACAAACTATTTTTTCTTAGTTTTATCCTATTTTCTTGAAATAAAAATAGGATAAAATAGGGAAAAAATATATTTCCGTTGGTAATTTTTTTGTATTTTTTTCCTATTTTTACCCTATTTCATTTCGACTTGGGTATTCATAATTGAAGAAGAGGTTAAGGTTAGGATTATTGGTAATATATTGGAAACATGATTTTCATTGTTCAATGAAACGCTCATATATAAGAAGGAATTAAATTAGCAAACAAAAGAATAGCGACCCTCTGGGGCACAGGGGCGTAGCCAGGATTTTTCAAGAGGGGCAGAGGGGGCAGAAGGATCCAACCGCGTAGCCAGGATTTCATTTAAGGGGCTGTTTGTGAGCACGAGTGTGGATTTGGTGATGAGCACGCTCTGCGTGCTCCCCAGGGGGTGGGCGCAGGGAGGGGGACTTTTCCCCTCCCGCGCGAAGCGCGAAAGCTCTGACGTTTTATAGCAAATTTGAAATAAAGATAATGCCTCGTAGCACTTACTGTAGACGGAAAGTTAGTTCGACGTCGAGACTTCTTGTCAATTATTTCGACGCAATACTGCACTGTATGTAATAGGGGTTGGTGCAGGGGCAAACAATCCTTTTTAGGTGGACAGTTATAGGCATAGTTCGACGCCCAGCCTGGTTTACAAGTTTTCCCTTCCCGCGCAAAGCGCGAAACCTCTGACAATTTATAGCAAATTTGAGAATAAGATAGCGGCTCGTACATGTAGCACCTTCTTTTAGGCGAAAAGTTAGTTCGACTGCTTTTCAATTATTGGACGCAATATTGCACTATATGTATCAGGGGTGGGTGCAGGTTGGGGGAGTAACTGCCCCCTTCCCGCTCAAAAGCGCGAAAACTTTGACGTTTTAGCATATTTTGTAGCGCCTTTTCAATTTTTTCTTCTCTCACTTCCTCCGCTTTTTCGATGACGCATTTTTTTAAGGGGCTGAATGGGGGGGGGGGGGGGGGGGGGGATCTCTTATGGAACAAACACAGTGTTACCACAGAATGAAACACACTGTGGTACATAGTGTTCATACCAAGTGTTCATACCACACCGTGAAATTGTGTGATTTTGGGACGTGTGGTAAATGTGTTTTACCACACTGTGGCAGTACCAAAGCGTTGACACACCGTGACAACACAGTGTGGTAGAAACACATATTTACCACACGTCCCAAAATCACAAAATTTCACAGTGTGGTAATGCAAACACATATACTCGAATACATCATAGTCTACCACACAATATTCACATAGTTGCAAAAAAAAATCAACATGACCACACTGTGGTACACACCACATTGGTACATAGTGTTCATACCACACCGTGAAATTGTGTGATTTTGGGACGTGTGGTAAATATGTATTTTTACCACACTGTGGCAGTACCACAGCGTTGATACACCGTACGACAGTGTGGTAGAAACACATATTTACCACACGTCCCAAAATCACAAAATTTCACAGTGTGGTAATGCAAACACATATACTCGAATACACCACATAGTCTGTCACATCCACCACATACTGGTATTCACCACATAGTCACACTATGGTATTCAGCACATAGTCCAACACACTGTGGTATTCACCACATAGTCCACCACATTGGTAGCTACCACATAACACATAGTCCTTTGCACTGGTGTAGCCACTGTATAGTGTCGACCACAAAAACACTACTACCCCTCACAATCTGCAACACTGGTCAACTTGAACCAAGCACAGTGTCAATTTTGACCACAAAAGTATACCAACAATGCCAAGCACAGGAATATCCAAAGACTAAAGATTGTGTACTCATTTCTGCTGATGTCAATACAAGTGGAATCATAACAAGTACTTTCACGTACAGTATATTAATTTAGCCACCTATTCAAAACAGCTTCTCAAATATCACCATTCTCAAGCTTGCTAACAAATTTTAAGGTTGGTAGAAGCTCAAACTACAATTGTATGATTACCCCCAACTGATGAAATTTTTCTGTGTAATCACCATTCTCATTTGGCAAATATCACAGAGAGAAAAAAAAGAACAGTAAAATAAGCCTCCACTCTCCTGATCACAACATACTTTGATACGGAAATAGTAATTGTCTGCTGTACCTGTCGGGAGGTGGTATACTTTGGTGGTCTTTATCATACTTTTAGTTTCTAGAACAAATACCTCCAGGACGACCAGGACGACCAGGAAGTAGTCATTTTTAATAGATATCTAAACATTGGACGACAAACTCCCATCCCCCTCTTATGGAACAAACACAGTGTTACCACAGAATGAAACACACTGTGGTACATAGTGTTCATACCAAGTGTTCATACCACACCGTGAAATTGTGTGATTTTGTGTGATATTGGACGACAAACTCCCATCCCCCTCCAAAACAAAAAAAAAAAAGTTTTTGTAAAAAACGATATCTAGTGATTTTTGTAGTCTTTTTAATCACTTAACTGACCTACATGTAGCCTATTTTTGTTTTGTGAAGGTGAGATGGATTACAGGTAGCACAGCATGTACACTTCTGCTTCATACTTTGGAAAAGAATGGTGGCAATGGATACATTTGTTGACAATATGAGTGCAACTTACTCAAGACACTGCCAATATCCTCACATCTGAGCTTGAAACAGCGAAGTCTTTGTCTTGTCTATCATATCAGCCAGAGCTTCTCACTGCCCTCCAATAGCATTGAATGGGATAAGTTGTAGAGAAACCTGTTTGTAAAGAGACATATATATAGAGAAAATTTACTTTTATAACATGCTTATGGAAGCAGTGTACATTCATTTTAATGGAAGAGGAAGGGTAGGATTTTTGCATAATTTTTAAAACTTGTAGATAAGGTGCAATGACAAATCGACTGTGAGTGAACAAAATGTAGCAAGGAAAGGACAAAATAAACAAGTTATGCAGTATAAAAGTCTGTATCTGAGAAAAGCCTTTGGGCATACATGTAGATGAAGACCACACACAAGAAAATGTTACAGTTATGATAGTTATCAATATAGACCAACATGTAGGGCCTAGATTATGGATCACCTGATATTTGCTCTGACTGCACTTGTTACAGGCTTTATTTCATGAAAATATAGGGTTAGTGCTCAAGTTGCAATATATTTTATTAACCCGTCGACTACTGAATTCTCTCAGTCCCATAGGCTTAATACAGGGGCCACAGGGTTAATTTATTAGTCTTGGGGTTAAGGTTAGATTTAGTAATGGGTCCAAGATTAAAGAATTAAATGAATTACCAGTCCACTCCACTGTGCTATATTTCAATATTCTCTGGTATGAAGAGGCTGTGTTTGTGAGGTAAGGTACAGATTGTCAAGACTGAAACCTCAATGGCACCAAGGGTCTCTCAACAGGAATCTTTCTTTCTCGAGTCATTCCTGGAAAAGAATACAAATGACTTCGATGATATTTATGTTACATCATAAACATTTTAAAGAAAGAATAAAGACAATTACATCATCTAATATTTCAGTTGTCTTCGTCAAATATTAATTTTTCAGCAAAAACATTAATGGTCAATTATTAAACATGAAACAATTTCATATGCATTTAATCCACTGCCAACAGGAACCAGGTGGTCTTTGTATTATGCCTTTGGGGATGAAATAATTCAGTAGTCAACGGATTAATGTAGCTATGTCACAATAAAAAATAATAATTAGACTGAAATGGTTAGTAAATTTCAAAGGTAAAAAACAAATGATTTAAAAATGTTGTCCCAAATAATTTTTTGTAGAATAGGCTATCAGATTTTTGGATGTTAAATGAACACCCCAAAAATCAAATGACCTTTTTTTCTTTGCTTGTCAGATTCCCATCTCCCTCCAATAGACCGCTTCTGTAATGTATACAAATTTATGCAGATATATTCTGTGAGCACCTAGTGACGAGCTATTCCATTAACCTGCTGTTTATAAATGAGCCTCAATGCTTGGAATCCAGTTTACATACATTATTTGTTGCTATGTCCGGCAAGCTTCAGGTTGTCAAGAACAATCTTTGTTTGAAAGGTATGTATAAAATTTGCATACATTACCGAAGCGGTCTATTTGGCTTTGATCCCAGTTATTTAAAAATTGCCTTTTAAATGACAATTTAATCAAATAATCAAAGGCAGAAATGTTTACCTGCTCCCACAGCGGTCTGCTTTCTCCAACAAAACATTCTTGTTTCAAGCACAAACTCGGAGAAGACAGGAATTTGGTGCAACAGGTCTCTCAGTACATTTTCCTGTAAAAGAAAGAGAAAAAAGTGAATTCTGAGAATTGAAAAAATCAGCATCATTAGTTAGTCACAGACAAGCATTTGCATGTAGTAGTAACCATGCTAATCAAACAGGATTTCTCAACATAAATTTCAAAAAATTTGAAGGTTAAAAATCTAATGCGCAGTCTCTTTTATCCCTCGCTTGTATAGTTATGTATAAATTTTGGCGGGTGAGGTGCAATTTCATTGTTTGTCCCAGGCACCGTAATTCCTAGATGTGCCCAAGTGATGAAATTACAGCTCAGTTTCTTATTCTAAATGATCTAGACTGTGTCTAACAGTTTAGTCTATCAAATTTAGGAAACACAAAATAAATTTATTATGAATGCAAAAACTTTTGATCGTGTTCATGCTTATTCTTGCAATGTCAATGACAATGTTTGACAGATAGATCAAGGCAAAGCCAACAAAGAGCCACATGCCACACTCATACAATAGACCAATTATTTTGGCTACATTGTGTGTGAAATTACTTCTAGAATATCAAAGGAAGGCACGACAGTATTATGTTAACTAGATCCAAAAGTTTTGTTGTTGTTTTTTTTTTTTGGGGGGGGGGGGGAGTGGTGGGGAAGACAAGTCAAACAAGGGCAGGCTGGTAATGGTAAAAATGGCAAGGTTATCGAATTAATTTCATGACATGACAAGTGACAACAACAGCATATTCATATATTCTTGGAGCTCAAGGTACAAATAACCAAAGCCGTCCTCGCCCATTAGTTTGGTAAGTCGCATCGCTTAATTTCGGCAGCTAAGATAAAAATTAGTACTTACATTTCAAGAGAATTATTGTAACTATCCAGCAGGCTCTTTGATTTACGATTGTACAATTATTTCAAAGAAACAAATGAAATTTCGTCGCCGAGCCGATCTTTCCCCGTACTGTACTGTCGATTCAAATGACTTGATCACAGGGTGCGTAATGTGTAGAAAATACTGTCGCTGACTCGATGACAGTACGGGGAAAGATCCTGGAGCTCCAAAGCTGCGCGTAATGTATTCTTGTAAACTCTAAACAGTTTCAAGTTGTAAATTGCTAATTGTTGAGATGAACCTGAACTTCATACTGTTTAGACAAATCTGGTTCCTTGCAATATCTACAGTTTCGATGTTTGGGTTGAAATAAAACTGAAAATCTGACTGCCAACTTGGGACCTAAACATCGAATGATGACAAGGACTGATGCAAACATGCCCGGCCCTAGCCGGACGCTACACGCTAGCTTCCGCTATCGTCTCGCGCCTACAGCGGTCCCAAGGCCAAGACATTTGAGAATCACTCACTCACTTACTCAAACTTCTTCACTGCCGGAAAATATTTCAACTATCAAAATAGCACATAACTAACAATTAAAGATATAGCTATGACATGTACGGCATTTTAACGAAATTCGACTTGAAGCACAGAAGGTCGGATTCATTAACCAAGATGGACGGTGGCAGGTACGATGGTACGATAGTACGGTACGGACGGTACGGTCGGCCGGTCGATCGCGTCAAGTTTAGTACAGTTAGCAAAATTTAAAAATAAGCTAATGCGCATAGGCCAAGCTAGCGTACGGTACGAACGAACGAAGTATGTATAGTATCTACAATGTAAGTTATTGAATGAATGAATGAATTTATTTCATAATACTGCAGAAATCTGCCATGAACATTACAAATGAAAAGTATTCCTCGTTCAAAAATTCAAATACAGATATCATAATCAATAACAATTCCAATGTACATGTATTCAAAAGTGAAAAAAAATTATTAGTCAATAGAAAAAAGCAGTATCATATGGGAGAACCGTTTAAGTTCTTAAAGTTTGAAGACCCTTCTATGACAAGTTGGCCCGGCCCCTGGTGTGATTCGAAAATAGCATTGTGTGAGAACTGTAACAAAATGTTTGAATGTATTGTAAGCCAAGTTGGTTTGAAGCGAAGCACACAAATTAACACTCAATTCAGTGCATGTAAATAAATGATCAATAGACCAGTTTATACACCCGGTCATTCCCCCCTATTTTATTAACAAATATACTGCTATCAGTGGCGGATGGGGGGGGGGGGGGGCACATCCGGCCCGTGCCCCCTCCCTTGGAAGAAAAGTATCCATTGTGCCCCCCCCCCTTTAGAACGAAATTAAAGTAGACCCTCATACCCCCCCCCCTCCCCCACTGAACGAATTTTGGAGGGCTCGGGGAAAAAATTGCCGCCACTCCCCCCCCCCCCCCCCACACTGAGCGACTTTTCGAGTGCCGGTGAGACCCAAAAAATACGGGTTTCCCTCCAAGCGAAATTGACAAACCTGCATTTTCATTTCTGTGCCCCCCCCCCCCCTTATACAAAATCTTGGATCCGCCCCTGACTGCTATTATCATTATTTGTTTAGCGTCACCTGTGCCTGGGAGGCGAAAATCGAACTGAATCACTGTAACCCTCCGGTCTCTCCTCCCGATATAACTGATTTGGTTGTATACATTATATATGTTGCGATGTGAGGCGAGCTTTCAGATTGTTTAGATTAACATTTGTTTACAAAAATTAGACTTTTTAAAACTTTTATTAGCTGCGTAAACCGGTCTATTTGAATACCCCGTGGGTGAATTTCTACATTTCGATAGTTATCAAAAGAGCACAAACCAAGGGATGATTGCACTTTGATACATTTTGTGTTCAGTATTTCCATTATGTGGGTATTATGTGGTAAACCAAATGATCTGAAATCCCTCACTGTGTTCATACTATATAGTATGAACACAGGGTTTAAACATAGTTCAATACATACCACACTGTGGTCAATGTGTGTTTCTCTCTGTTCAGTATGTCCACTATGTGGGTATTATGTGGTAGGCAATTATGATCGGAAAATCCACACTGTGGTAAAACTATGAACACAGAGTTTACAAATAGTTCAATAATACCACACTGTGGTAAATGTGTGTCTCTCTGTGTTCAGTATGTCAACTATGTGGGTATTATGTGGTAGACAATTATGATCTGAAATTCCATACTGTGGTAATACTGTGAACACAGGGTTTACTCATAGTTCAATACATACCACACTGTGGTAAATGTGTGTCACTCTGTGTTCAGTATGTCAACTATGTGGGAATTATGTGGTAGACCACATGATCTGAAATCCGACACTGTGACCACACTGTGAACACATAATTTACACATAGTTAACACATAGACAACTATGTGAACACATAATTTACACATAAATAACACATAGACAACTATGTGAACACACTGTCGGAACACTGTGATTGTTCCATAAGGGATGGCCCTGCATTTATTATTGCATCAACACAGCCGTGGGGGTGTCTCCCATCCAATATTATCATTTTGTTTGCTAATTAATTCTTTCATATTTGAGTGTTTCATTGAACAATGACAATCATATTCCAATATTTTATAAATGATCCTGATGATGATTATGAATAGCGACCCTCTTCTCCGATTATGAATAGCGACCCTCTTCTCTGATTATGAATAGCGACCCTCTTCTCCGATTATATACAGCGACCCTCTTCTCCGATTATAAATAGCGACCCTCTTCTCTGATTATGATAGCGACCCTCTTCTCCGATTATGAATAGCGGCCCTCTTCTTTGATTATGAATAGCGACCCTATTTTTCAAATATGAATAGCGACCCTCTTCTCTGATTATGAATAGCGACCCTCTACTCCGATTATGAATAACGACCCTCTTCTCCTATTATGAATAGCAACCCTCTTCTCCGATTATGAATAGCGACCCTCTACTCCGATTATGAATAGCGCCCCTCTTCTTTGATTATGAATAGCAACCCTTATGAATATTTACCTTTATGAATAACGACATTCTTCTATTATGAATAGCGACCCTCTTCTTCGATGAGTACCGACCCTTATGATTAATGACCCCGGTTAGGTATTATGAATAGCGACCCTCTATCTGTATTATGTATAGCGACCCTCATTATTATGAATAGCGGTCCTTATGAGTAATGACCCTTTTCTTCGATTATGAATAGCAACCTTCTTTTCCTATTATGAATAGCATTCCTTATGAATAATATTCCATATGAGTTCATGAATAGTGACCCTCTTTTCGCGTTATGAATAGCGGTCCTTATGACTAGCGAGGTTACCCCCCCCCCCCCCCCCTTGGGTTGACCTACCATTTCATTCAAAACTTGGGCAGAGGCAAACCTGACATGAATCAGGAAAAATGTTACATGAACTGTTTAGATGTCCATTGTCGGATTTTTATTGATCAGGTTGTCATATCAAAGGAAGCATGACAGGCTACAATGTGAGCATCTTTTATTTCTATTTCAGATGCATGTATACGTATTGATTGCAACGATATTTAGGGTTGAATCTAGGTTTCCTTCTTATTGACTCACACTATATATTTCTATATGTATAACAAATATAACAAAAAGTCATTAAATTATAACGGATTCAACTTTAGGCATGTTTTTTTTTTAATACAGTGTAAGGATTTTGTCTTACAAAAATATTCGTGAAAGGGCTCCTAACATGGCGTTTTGAAAACATACGTCTCGGTCACGGCGAACTTCTTTTGAGTGAAAATCTAACCGATCCATAACTGTTTCCATGCTCCAGAATCAAATATCACGCCAAAAGTCGCACCTAGCTTATACTTACTACTAGGCAAGGAGCCTGTTCCGAAATAGTCACCCCATTTTATCCATAAGATTTGACCCCTTAAAGTTACTCAGACCATCTAAGTCATTGACAAAATAAAAAGGTTGTCAAGCCCGACCATAGCCGCCGGGTTTAACCCCCAATAGAGACCCCAAAGTCGGGCCGATTTCACCCCATCTCCCCCATGCACCAAACTTTGTCAGTAGGAAGAAGTATGACTGGACATTACAAAAAAAAAAAAAAAAAAAAAAATGACAAATATTTCTGTCGGGATGGGATGTCAGACCCCCTGACATGGCGCTGTTAAAATAACGTTTTGCGTGCACCGGGGCTTAATTGTAATATCGGATGCACACGAGGTGCTATTTCCTGAAACCGTTTAAATTAGGTAGAATTCATGCCAAAGTAAAAAGCAGTTAATACTAGTAAGATCAGCTGCACATGAAGAATGAAACATACAGATTACAATACGAGCCAGAAAGTCAAACGATTAAAACAGGATTCATAGAAGCTTAATCTTACGCCAAAGATCATTTGCTTCTACGAACTTCGAAAAAGTTTAATACATGTAATTTAATTATACAGAGAAATGAGTAAACATGGGGAGTCATAAATATTTCATAACATATTCAGGATGTATGTACAGTCAACATCTTTTCAGGTATATAGTAACCGATTTATAACACCAGTACATCATAAGTTTGAATGATTTATTTAAAAAAAAAGAGTAAATACATATGATATATACATGGAGGTTAAGTCACTGAGAAAAACACACCTTCAGTTAAAAAAAAAAAATCGGTATCCTGAGAACCATTTTAGCGAGATTTTATCTCGTCTATGTCACGCCCATTTACGAAGCGATAAGCAATAGGAAATGTCGTTAGATTTCACTTCCATCATGCTCTCTGCCAGTCTCTGGGACGAGAGCGCAAATCTTATTTTTAATAATTTCACGAGTGAATTTGAGGCCCTTGAAAGTAACCGAGTTACTTTCAAAGGTTTAAGAACACCATCGCAAGCATCTTTGCAAGTATGATTAGTTGGTAAAAAGTCTTGAAATAGAATTAGATAATTATATGAGAATGTTGCTTGACAAATATAGTCAATACTCAATATTTTTTTGTTTATTTTGATCACATGACTGTACATATTTGTCATAAAATGTGGCACTTACCGTGCGTCTTAGAGATAAAATAGCCCCTACCCTATTTTAAGTTGTATTTATTAAGTTTCCCATAAAATATGCTTGGCGTAAGCGTTTAAAGCTGTTTATATCATGTGTACCACTGTTTAGAAAAGCTACAGGCAAGAGACAGAGATTCAATAAGAGATAATATCCGAGATAAAAAGTGGTCTCAGAATATTTTTGTTAAAGATAAAATGAAAGAAAGAGAAAAAGGTACTCAGAATACCACCCCAAGTAAAAAAAAAAACAACCTTTAATACATCCCTTCGACAGATAACAAAGCATGTTCTACTCAGTTAAAAACACGTCCTGTTTTGTAATGCATTCATCAACACCAAGGGATCTATTGTTTTTAACAAAAAAAGGTGCATGGAATACAATTTGTCCATCTGACCTTCAATCTTAAAATCAAAGGGAAAATTATAAAATTATTGAGGCATCAGTAGCAGATCACCAGATTGTTTTGTAAAATCAGCATTGATTTTCTTATTTACTATATAAATCTATATACCTACCTATTATACTAGTCTCTTGTCTACGCAAACCCGTTCGAGAACTTAACACAAATGTGTCACAATATTGTGCGCACCCCCGTAATCCTATTGTTCTCCCCTTCGCCATTCATCCGCAGCAATACGCAACAGCCATCTTCCTCTTTTGCGAGCAACCACAAGTAGAAAAACATGTTGCTTGCAAGGCGAGGGGAAAGAGGGAGGGTCATAAGTAGGTATATAGATTTATATAGTAAATAAGAAAATCATTGCTGATTTTACAAATTTACTGCAATAAATCATATATACCTACCTATTATGCTAGACTAGCACCCATTCAAAAACCGGGTGGCATGTTTTAAGAGAAGAAGGGAACAGGATTACAAAGAAGACACAGCGGCCTTCAAGGTAGCTGACGCAAAAATTGCCTCACCTGCAGGGACATCCCTAAGGTAGCAAGAAATGAAGGAATTGGGCGAACGCCAATAGGCAGCCTTCAAAAAATCATTAAGCGTCACACCTTGAAACAGAGCCCAAGAGAAGCTGACACTACGAGTGTCATGAGCATGGGGCTTGCTATCTGACAAGAGGGCCTCTGTGCCGGCGGCCCGAATAGCCTCGACAATCCATCTAAACAAGAGAAGCAGAAGAAAAAGGCTCTCGAGTGATCAAGAACAACTGATCATCATTACGACAAGACTTAGTCTTAACAATATACCATTTGAGAGCTCTAACAGGACACCAAACATTGTCCTCACGCACTGACGAAAAGTCAGATAGCGGACAAAGAAAAATCTCAACAGGGCCAGAAGAAACCATCTGATTCTTGGCAATCAATGAAAGAAGCTTAGAAATCAATTTAACGCCTTTTCTCTCCCAACAAACATGGCCAGGAGTAAGACAGAGGGCATGAAGGGTACTGCGCCTCTGACCAGAGGCAATGGCTATCAGGAAGAGCGTCTTTACCGTAAGATGGGGAAGCGAAGCTTCACCTAACGGTTCGAAAGGAGGCTTGGGTAGGGCTTCTAGGACCCGAGGCAAACTCCAAGACGGGACCAACTGAGAACGATGGGGACGTTTCAGAAAGAAAGACCAAATCAATCCACTCAACAGCGGGGAATTAGAAATCCCCGAGCCATTCGAAAACCCCGAATGAATGGCGCCGATCGCAGACTGGTAGCCTCGGATAGTAGAGATGGACCTCCCTTTGTCAAACAGCGAGATTAGAAAATCCGCGATTGAACCAATAGGAGCCTTAGACGGGGTTTGATTCATTGAATTGATTAATAAAAGACTGAAAGACGGGAATTATAAATTTCCCTAGTAGAGACTCTACGACTGGACATTAAAAAAGTCAGCGGCCCTTTCAGAGAGACCTGACTATCTTGCAGATTCCCCGACAGGGGCCAAGCAGTCAGATGAAGGGACACCGGACTTTGGTGAAGAATCCCCGAGAGGGGTTGCGACACCAGATCCGCTCTGAGCGGAAAGAGGAACGGTTGAGCCACCAGAAGGCTCACTAGCTCCGGGAACCAAATCCTCCTGGGCCAAAAGGGAGCTATTACAAGCACCCGAGCCCGATCTTCCCTTATCTTCTGCAAGACTCGCTGGATCAGCTGGAATGGAGGAAAGGCAAACCCTCGAAGATTCTCCCAACTGAGAGAGAAAACATCCTGAGCCCAAGCCTCCCGGTCGCGAACACGGGAGCAGTACTTCGGAAGCTGGTGGTTCAGAGCTGACGCAAACAGGCCCACCTGCAGTGGGCCCAGGCAACTGCAAAAGCGGGAAAAGACCTCTGGATGGAGCTTCCATTCTGATGGAAGACACCTGCCCCGGGATAGAAAATCCGCAAAGAGGTTTTCCTGACCGGGGATGAAAGAGGCAACGGGCATGATCGCCATGTGACACCACCTTCACAGCTGCGCTGCTAAGGCATTCAGGGTGGCAGAACGAGTGCCTCCCTGCCGATTTATATAAGCCACCAATGACATTGTCCGTGAGGATCAGAACTGAACGACTGGAAAGTTGAGACCACTGCAAACTAAAAAGAGTGTGCAGCAGGTCATCAATAACCAGCTTATCACCATCAGTGACATTCAACTCCTCCGCCCTGGACCTGAGGTCGGAGAGAAAACCTTGGAAAGCAGCCAAGCGCATACCTGCTCTGACTTGGCTTTCAACACCAACGCTTATCCTCAGACTTAAAGGAAGCAGAAGTAAGCGGATTGGTCGCACGCAGACGTCGACCCACCGCTAAAATCTCCGGAGAGAGAGACTTAGCCTAGAAAAAGCTGTCTTGATCTTGGGAACCTTACCCTTAATCGAAACAGGGCGCTTAACAAAGCAATCGCCTCTACCCCACAGAGGGAGAGCGATTGAGGCTCTGCCTGCTCCAACAATGTCGATTCAGAAACCGAACCTTGAGAAGCCACATCCAAAACTGGTTCCGCTTGAATTGATCAGGACAATGGTCCACGAACAGAAGCCGAAACAGGCGGACACTCCCATGGACCACTATAGGTCTCCTCACCCAGCGGAGCCCCGAGGGCTGGGGGTACAGGAGGCGCGAGAGATCCCGTCTCAGACAATGAAGAATCAAGCACAAAAGGCTGATTAGTCTCGAAGTCAGACCCCGGAAGAGGGACAGAAGCAATGGTTGTGGTATCTGGTAAGAGGGACCAAACCTGTCGTTGGGCAAAAACCCGCATCATGCTGAGCATCTCAGATTGAGAAGGGTCAGACAGACTTCGGGCGGTTCTCCGAAACAACTTCGGAAACACGAACCAAACCCTCAACAGAGAGAGGGACGCCCGCCTCCCTCCAGGGGAGAAGTGCGCTGAGGGTATGTACCCAAAGTCTCGCACAGACTACCCATACTGGCTGAGCAAGAAGATGCTACAGCCATGGGCCTGAGGCGCCCAGTGCGAGGGCAGACTGGGACGAGGTCCCAGTATTCGCCCACCGACTACTAATAGTATGTGAACTCACTATTGTTCCGCCCGTGGGCGACAATAGGAGAGCACTAGTAGTCGCGCACTCAGGTGACTTTGTTGCTCCGCAGAGCGCCCATAATTGTTGGCTCGAGTCTTCCCAACAGCTGGTAAAGCAACAGCCCGGGTAGCACTCGTTCCCCCATACGGCATCATCCGGGGGCTATTCAATAGCCAAGTGCGAGGGCAGACTGGGACGAGGTCCCAGTATTCGCGCACTCAGTAGTCGCGCACTCAGATGACCGCACCTGTTGCTCCGTAGAGCGCCCATAATTGTTGGCTCGAGTCTTCCCATCAGCTGGCAATATAGACAGCCCGGGTAGTACTCGCTCCCCCACTTGGCATCGGCCGGGGGCGCGTTTACGTTTTACAACCTTGCCTAGGCAGATTTTTCCAAAATCGCATCGAAACGGCTTGAGCTCAACCCTACGCATTGTAGCAACCCTACACATACGTAGCGAGCGCATTACGTAACGTAGAGAGATCGAGACGCGGGTTCTTTGAATGAATTCAATTAATGTGCACGTTTTGTCGTTCATATCATTCGATGTCGGGTGTGTTAGCTAGAATCAATTTGCGACGCGCGGTCGAAGACGAAGTAGATATCGACATGATGGAGGTTGGTGATGATGAAGTCTCAAGCTCAGCCTCAGGTTCAGGGTTAATCGCTGAAGGCTCCGAGTCTGACTCTGAGTCTGACTGCAGTGTTGTTAGCTCTGCCTCTGACTCTGTCTCTGAGTTTGCCCATATCCATGTCCATGATGATGGTGTAGAGGAAATTCCAGCATCTCTTCAGGTAGGTCTAAATGACTCTAACGTGAAAATCTAGTGGAAATATTGCCCTCATTTTTTTTAAATTAAAAAAGAGGCATGCCAAAAAAGAAATACAAGTGTGTACGCTATTTGTGAGTGGTATGCCATGACCATGATGACGGCATGAGATGTGACTGACTGATTAAACGAATTATGATGTAGACCTAGGCCCATCAATTGTCTGTCCACTGGAGTTCTTAAGCCTAGGTCAATAATATGGACACTAACAGTTAATTATTAGTTCAACTGTTCTATACAGTCACATACTCACTGAGTCAGTACTCTAACTTAATAGTTCTGAGTGGAGTGGAATGAGGCACTATTTTTTTTTCCAGAGGATTGGGTGCAGAATGCAGAGAGTTCCGTTCAGTCTTCTCCTTTTTTTCCTTCCTTGCTCTTGTAAGGCTTGTCACTTCCTTTTATTTTTGTTTTGTTTTAATACCTGTGTCATAGATCACTTACTGAAAACTGTTACTGTTAGCTTGTAACTTAGCTCCTTTCCTCTTTTTTTCTTGATTATTTTTGGCCGTTCAATTGGAGGGGGGGGGGGGGGGTTGGGCACCTGCCCTCCCCCCTCCCCCCCCCCCCCACACATCACTTGCATTATCACTTATCCAGTGACTTAGACTGAAAATACAACAGAGAGAAAAAAAAAGAAAAAATGACAGCATTCTATTTGATTTTGTTTAATTTATTTAATTTCAAGGAACTTAACATTGTTTATGTAATAGCATATGCAATAAAAGTATAATATAAATAAAATTATGCTTTGCGATTTCCCCAAACACAACTTTTTGATGTTTACTACAAAAACATAATAACAATGATAGTAAACATAAAAAAATGGGGAAAAAAGGGGGAAAAGTAAAACAAACTACACCCTCCCTTTAAGCAGCAGCCTCATGAAATTGCACTGAATTTTCCGAGATAAACTGGTGCCCCCCATGATGCCAGTGCCTCCTTAATGGCTGGGCTAGACTATGCCACTGTTTTCTTGTCAGCCCCCCCCCCCCCATATGCCCCCTTAATGGCTGGACTAGACCATGCCACTGTTTTCTTGTCAGCCCCCCCCCATATGTCCCCTTAATGGCTGGGCTAGACTATGCCACTGTTTTCTTGTCCCCCCCCCCCCCATATGCCCCCTTAATGGCTGGGCTAGACTATGCCACTGTTTTCTTGTCAGCCCCCCCCCATATGCCCCCTTAATGGTTGGGCTAGACTATGCCACTGTTTTCTTGTCAACCCCCCCCCCCCCCCCCCCATATGTTTTTATTCTGGACTTATGTTGGTATATATATATATATATATATATATATATAAGAGCAAGACAGAAGAGAATAAACAAGAAGACATGACAAAATCAAAGTCATGTCTATTTACATCACACAGATCAGTGATTTACATATGCTTTAGTCATTCATTAATGTAGTAAGTTCGAAAGTGGGTTAGGCCACAAAAAGGACGGACACAGATTGGTTGTAGTTGTTGATGATATTTATTTTGTCGTCATGACAAAAAACCCTGCAAAATATAATTGTAATACATTTGATTAATATCAACTCGTAATCAGATACAGCATCATTTTTTATTAAACCTCATCGGTATAGGAATGGTGGGCACCACACCAATCGATTAGAACCCTATGCTCTACTCGGCTCATAATTCCACAACCATTTCTACACCCATGAGGTTTCACAAGACATTTGCAGGTTATTCTCAATCTAACTCTTTACAATAAATCAATTTTCCTTCAACCATCAATTTTAGACTCGTACTCCTCGCTAATACTCGTTCAATTTAATCAACTACAATTGAACTCTACTCATGATACATTGTGATAATTTGGGATAGAAAATTTAAATAAGAGGAACTTTCGGTTTTGTCATCTTGAATCTAATTACCTTAGCCATAGCTTTCATGATAATTTAAAGAGCGAACCATAGCTTTCATGACAATTTAAAGAGCGAATTTCCTGACATGCACATTTTACAAGCGAAGCGGTTCAAAAAGTGCATGGCATAATATCATCCTTAAGATAATCCTGACAATTTAGAAGTATCAATCACTTCAGATTTCAATTCAAAATACAATTCAAAAATAAAACTGAGCTTTTCCTCATTTTTCAATAGTAAAGAAAAAGCAAAGAGGACATCAATATTAGTATCTCATGATGGTTCCATGATGGTTCCACGTTAGAGTGAGTGTCATGAAATACATATTTGATAATATGCAAAAGATTGTTCAAAAGACAAAGGACAAAGACATACATATTTGAGTTTTCTTTATAATGATCCAGGGTAAGATATGACCTGAATATTTATCAAAAATAAATATTTGGACATTAATATTTGTCATTAATACTTCATCATACATAATTCAAGATTTGAACTTTGTCAAAGGTCAAGTAAAATCAAGCTTAATGAAATATCTTTGATAAGGTAATTAGGGAACAATTATACAAATGGTTCCGCGTTCCCACAATGCAATGAATAGGGGAAACGTACAATAAAATAGAAAAAAAACATTATTAAAAAAATGTGAATTGCAAGTAATGGATAACAAAAATTAAGTTGATAGAACTTGAATATTTGTAACAAAATAATCTAATAAATTCAGCATAAAGTGTATCACCAGGAAAAATTACACAAGTTCTATCTACATATAAGAGTCACCGTGGTCAGTTTACCAAGTGCATCCTTATCCACTCATTCGTTCCGCCATACGGAACAGAAGGAAGACCGGCAAAACGGGAACATCGTCATAATTCTCCAACAGATGACATACAAATCCCATACTTGTAAAATCCCTCTAACCACAACCTCCGCCGCCTCGGCGGCATACCCCTCGAGGCAAATGTATAGCCCCTTCACTATACCCTACACTGTGCTTCTAACAGCATACCCCAGGGGACACGCCCAGAATCTCTTATAAATTATCACAACCTAAGTTAATCAAATAATCTAAGTTAATCAAACCAATTATATTCGGGTTGATGGAATGATGGTGCATATCCAAGTAGTCCATTAATTAATTGTAATTTAATCATTACATCTGTAAGCAAGGCTTACCCAAGATAAACCTGTCCCTCGGACCTCTTAGTACCAAGGACCATCGACTGCAAGCCCTCCAATCTCAACTGTTGTAAATAAATTCAAAATCAGTCAATTCAACTAAAAATCTTAGTAACATCATCAAACATTAGCAGCCGACTCGTAACTGAATAAGCATGGGCAATCGACTTCAAATTATAGAATTTGTCACAGGTTACACATGGGTACAATATTTTATAATTGTGCCTAAATATTCTATATAACATACACCTGAATTTGTTTATAGATTTATTACCTAGACCTGCACCCGACAGGTTACACATGGGTACAACATACTTGGAATTAATTGTTTTATCATCGGAACGTCTCTTTAGACATCGTGTATTCATTATTTTCCATAGAGATACAAGCGTTTCCGATTTCCGGAACGCAGGCACATAGAAAGGTACTGTACATTTAATACATAACAATTACTGTTGTACATACCCATTATTGAAAAACCCAATCGCCAAGCCATCAAATATATCCCAGCTCCATCGTAAGTAATGATACTTTGAATATACGGTACATTGAAGAAAAGAAAGGCACGAAATATCTGTTGCAGAAGGGCACCTTGAATCCGCCTTAACCGTCAAGAAAAAGTATTGAGAATCATTTCCAACATGGCGAAGCCCTAATATAACTCTCCTAATCATTGATGCGAGGCATAATTCTAGATTGCCAATTTGCGGTGCAATGAGAAGTCTCCAGTAAAAGGCGACGCAACGTACAAGGCGAATAGGGCGTACTCACGCCGCGCCAATAAATTATCGCCTCCTCATTTCATCATCGCAAATTGGCAACACTCTACCTCGTGTATTACAATCAAACCTACTCACCCCACCACAAAAATTATTGCGCTATGAATAATTAATGTCAGCCAATCAAAGGAAAGGAAACAGAATGGCCACCCCCTTATTTCCCTGCTAACAGGCAGGATTACATCACTACACGTAAGGACATTAAAGTACCGAGGTTCTCTACTCAAAAGACGTAAAAACCCACGCTTTGGGCTATTCAAAATATTTAACAGCCCATCCCAAGTTATATAGTCACACCTGCATCATAAAATTGTCTACATTCCTTACTTAATCACCAGAGGTGCCCAGGGCCAATAGTCCCAGGGACTTTCATAAGAATACAAAGAATACTCCGCTTTCTACGTTAAAGCCAAAACCCAACCCTCCATGTTAAGGAAAAAACCCAACTTTCCACATTAATACTTTGATTACATAATCAGTATTTGTGATATAGTGCTCACTCGCCAGAAGCTTTATATGCTTTTTGAGTCAAACTTGATATTTTTGTGTGCATTTTTTTTTTTGTAAATAAATGTCATTTTGAACTGAACTGAACTGATGCCAACTGATTGTCAACCCCCCCCTTCCCCCTGCATAAATGTGAATGTACCCTTGTTCGTTTATCTCATCCCCTCATCACGCTTCATTTGTCAAATACACACGTCTGTCAAATACACACGTCTGTGCTTCAATGCGTAGCTGCCTACATCAGTGTATGGAGTGTACAGGTGACAAAACGGAATATATACGCATTCGATCCAACGCCACAGTCAGTACTTAGAGTGAGCTCGAGCCGTTTCGTTGCAATATTTGGAAAATATGCCTAGGCTAGGTTGTAAAACGTAAACGCGCAGCCCGGGGGCTAGGGTTTGAGAACCCAGACCAACATGGGCGGTGCCCGTGAGCTGCCCTGCAGTAGTGGCACGCGTCTCCCCTAGCGGATTTATGCGAGTCATCGCTACCGTGCGGGAAACAGACGTCCCCCTTCTGGTCTCAGCGACCGGGGGATTGGATTTGTGATATCCAAACCACTAGAGCTTGACGCCACCCACCCCGAAGCCACGGGCTTCGCAGTTGACGTCCCGAGCTCAACTAACGCCACCCGCCCCGAAGCCGCATGCCCCTCCTCCCTCCCCCATGTACGAAAGTACTCGGGAGAGTTCTGAAAGGCCGAGTCGTCTTGCTAGACGACTCTTCGGAAGAAGCAGGTCTCCGCGACCTAGCAGCTTCTTCTTCCAAACTCATAATGCTGCAATAAAACAGACAATAAAGTATACCAAAATATGAAATACTTTAAAAGAGTGCAGGTAATAATAAATTTGGGGATACACCAGTGTTGTAGTGGTAAATATTTTTGGGGTATACTCCCTTATACTGATAGCTCAATCCTCAGAGTACCAAGTTACGACGAGGCCATGTACCGTGCTGTGGTGGTGATTCACAAACACAATAACCCCCCCCCCCCCCGTGACCTGACAGGAAAACACACACACACTCACCCTCACACCCACACACACACTCACATACACGCTCACATGCACCCCCCCCCCGAGTGCCCAAACCTATCTACGTCAGCGAGGGAGCAAAGCGACCGAGCGGCAAATTTTTCCATTTTTAACCCTAAAAAAAACGCATTTTACCCAGGAAATTTTGCAATTGAGCGGTAGAAAAGCTCGAATTTTATGCATTGATAAGCGGTTTTCTATTCACTCACTTCTACAATCGGTAGCAAAACTAACGACAACCCTGAAAGGCTTGAGAAAGAGTCGAGGAATTCAGCAAGGCTACCTGAAGTTTAGATTTCTTTCAAAAGTTGAACCTTTGCAAATGCTGTTTTATACACTTTATTTATCTTACATCGGGGGCTCAATATTTAGCAGGAGTCATATGACACATACATGATATATCGAGCAAAGCAATTACATCTTTATTTTTTTCAAATTTTGAACCCTTTAAGCTATTTAAGAACAATATAGGCCTAGTGGGGTCGCGAAATTACGAGATCCTGAAAGATAATAATTATGCGAGGGAGCAAAGCGACCGAGATTTTCAAAATTTTCGCATTTCAAACCTTCAAAAACTAGATTTGTAGTGCATTAACAGGCCATTACCCCACCTCATATTTTGGGGGGATATATACCCCTACCGCCCCCTTTCGCGATCGACACCCACTGGTGGGGGGCCAGACGTGAAGGATCCAACCGCACAGCCAGGATGCCATTTTAGGGGGCGGTTGTGAGCACGCGAAGAGTGCGAAATTGGTGCGTGCTCCCCAGGGGGTGGGTGCAGGGAGGAGGAAGATTCCCCCCTTCCGTGCGAAGCGCGAAAGCTCTGACGTTTTGTAGCAAATTTAAGAGAAAGATAACTGCTCGTAGCACCCCCACTTTTTTTTTAGGGGAAAAGGTATTTCGAGGTGAGGACTGCTTTACAGGTATTTGGACGGAATACAGCATTGTATGTAACAGGGGTGGGTTCAGGAAGGGGGTAAATTCCCTTTCCCGCTCGGAGCGCGAAAGCTCTGACGTTTTATAGCAAATTTGAGAGAAAGATTTTAGGCGGAAAGTTATTTCGACGTCCGGACTGCTTTTCAGTTATTTGGGCGTAATACTGTACTGCAACAGGGATGGGCGCAGGGAGGGGGGGTTCCCCCTTCCCGCGCGAAGCGCGAGAGCTCTGATATTTTAGCAAATTTGAGAGAAACATAACGGCTTGTAGCAAACAAAAGCGGAAAGTTATAGTTCGTCGAACCGACTGCTTTTCAATTATTTGGAGCATTATTGCACGGTATGTAATAGGGGTGGGTGCAGGAAGGAGGAGTTTGCCTCCTTCCCGCGCGAAGCGCGAAAGCTCTAACGTTTTAGCACCTTTTTAGGCGGAATGTTAGTTCGACGCCCTGGCTGCTTTTCAGTTATTTTGGACGTAATACTGCACTGTAACAAGGATGGGTGCAGGGAGTGGGAGTTTCCCCCTTCCCGCGCGAAGCGCGAAAGCTCTGACGTTTCAGCAAATTTAAGAGAAAGAAAACGGATTGTAGCAAACAATTTGTTTAGGCGGAAAGTTATAGTTCGACGCCATGACTTCTTTTCAGTTATTAGGACGCAATACTGCGCTGTATGTGACAGGGGTTGGTGCAGGGAGAGGAGAGTTATTTCCCCCTCCCGCGCGAAAACTCTCTCACTTCTCCCGCTTTTTGGCTCTCGCTTTTTTTTAGTGCCCCCCTGTCTATGCCAGTGGTTGTTATTAGTTATGCATTAGTTGTAGAAGTGAATGCAAGTAGTAAGTTTGTAGTTTAGACAGTGTAACATTCACAGTGCCCTGATTATAAACACGATTTCAAAGGCATCTTTTTCACAATAAATATCACATCAAAATATAATTAATCTTAGTTTTTGCAAAAGGCATCAAGCATTAGTGAGGGTTAGTGAGTCGTATTTTCAGACCAATCAATGCATCAACCATAATGTCTAAATTGCACAAACTAATCCAAATATTATCAAACCGTTGTCATAATAATGATTTTCAAGTTCTAGTTTCTGCAAATTCTCATCACCTGTAAAGGTTGTGCTATCATAAAGTGTACGAGGTAATTATTTTATTGTTAATACAGATTTTTATAAAACACACTGTCACTTCCAAACGTCTTGTTTATTAAAGGAGAATTAAGCCCTGATTACAAATTTACTTATATTGGAAGGTGTTATATATTCCTACTTATTGGCCTAAATCATTTTCTAATAAGATACCAGAAAAGGGTATAAATAAAGATATTCCAACACCCGGTATCGTCTCCTACTCATTTACATGGGGGCTGCCATTTTCTTGCTGATTTGGAGTTGTACATGAACCATTGAGAAATGTTCCAGTCAGGAAGATATTTTGAATCCAAATCCTAAATTGATTTTCTTCATTACCTAAAATCCCATATGTGACGGAAAATATAAAGTGGGTGTTTACATGTATTATAAAAATTAAATCTTTATAATGATACTTTTAAATTGTCTGGTTTTGCTTAACAAAAATCTATTTTCTTGGGTTTGCCAAACAGAGCAGAACATAATATATGCAGCATGCATTCTGACTTTTCAAGTCCATTATCCGAAAGCAGGTGAATGCATAGTTTGCCGCTATAGATGCTCAGGGAAGAAGCATCCATAAAATTTGAACTAATTTGCTCCGTCCCATACGTCCAGTATCGAGAAAATAGATTTCTATTAAGCGAATATCGATTTTCAACAGAAATATATGAGGAAATCTTCAGTTTAAAAATAAATTGACAATCTATTCTATATTTTTAATCTCAAATGGGTTTTTAATTTTGAAAAAGGCAATTGAGCATTTGGATTAAGAAAATCTTCTTGTACACATAAACAAAATGGCAGCCCCCATGTGCTGCTAGCAGACGATATATATTGCTAGCAGATGGTAAATTTTGATCAGAAAAAATTGATTCGTATGGATCTCGTATATTTTGACGCGAAGCCATATAGTCTAACAAGTAGGAATAAATAACACCTTTGAACACTATCGTCTTTATTTTTGAGCGTAATTCTCCTTTAAAGAGGCAATGTACAAGTGCACAACATCTTTACTCATTTCATACATTTTGTTGGGAGCTTGAGCAAAATATTCATGAAGATACATACCCAATGTTAATAACATTTTTTTTTAAACTTTTTTTTTGATGTGCAAACAGTGCAGTTTTGGTAATTGAACACAACGAACTGTTTAACAATTAACTACAACTGAGTTGTGCTTTTTGAGACCTGAATTCGTATTAGAAGTGCAAAGATGAGTATAGATTTGAAGTTCATACAACGTAACGTTCACATTGCCCTGATTATACACGCACATCCAAAAGTATTTGGATATTTTACTGAGGAAAACTGCAGAGAAACAACATATGATTTGTTTAGAATTGTTCTTTGAAATAAATCCCTCAAAAAGTTCTGCAATTCGAAGTGCTTATGCAACAAAAATATAGGGCCTATGCATAGGGATGTTGCACCCACAATTTTCCTCAAACTTCAAAGGCTGAAATTCCTTAGTTGGTCCTGGGACCTGGCCACTGCACGCCTCATTTGGCCTTGAAGTTGTAAATTGTATATTTTGTACGGCGCATGAGCCATGATGATGGCCTAGCGGCTATAGGACTAGCATATAGCCAGCTCGCGCCTAGCCTAGCAGCTAGCCTCGCACTTGCTACCTAGCCGCGCCGGCCAGTGGCCTCGGGCTGGGCAAACGCCGTCGCGTCCGCCACATGCACATCACACGCGCGCCGCGGGTCCGGCCGGATATGGATCGGATGTACCGGTATGTAAAAAATAATACTGCAATACGTACGTTTGATTTGTCAAAAGTTTGTCGAGTATATGGATCGCCAACACAAATTAATTCTGTGGAACACAACTCACAGAGTATGAATTTCGACGATTTTTCATAAATTTCATACAATTCTTCGTTTTTTCCTATATATATATATATATATATTTTAATTTTAAAACCTGATATTTTTTTTTAAAGTATACGCGCGTATACCCGAAAAAAGTCCAATTTCTTTTTTACGTATACGGCGTATACAAGCGTATACGCTCCACTACACCACTGGGATACGCACAAATTTCAGACAAAAAACCGTATAAAACAAACACCGAACCGAAAACAGATCGGGTCAAACGGAAACACCAGCAAGACACATAGAAATAACTTCGTGGTGCTGGCAGTGAATGAAAATAACTTGCCTGGAAAGGAATAAAAAATATCCCTTGCAATCGGCAAGTGTGACAAAGAAACACAAGTGTACTATATCTTTGACGAAAATAAGTACAGAAAAGAGCGAGAAAGCGCACTGAAAAGATACAAAAAGACCTGATTTCAGGAGCACCGTGACTCGACATCCTAACTCGACGGGGGCGAGCAAGAAAAAGAAAGATGGCCGTTGCTTATTGCTGCGGATGAGTGGCGAAGGGGAGAACAATAGGATTACGGGGGGGGGGGGGGGGGGGGTGCGCACAATATTGTGACACATTTGTGTTAAGTTCTCGAACGGGTTTGCGTAGTCAAGAGACTAGCATAATAGGTAGGTATATATGATTTATTGCAGTAAATTATATAAGGAGTATTATAAAACGATTTATTTACAACATTTACAAACTTTTCAAAATCACTCTTGCCTATTTCTTTAATAGATAATATAGCCTGACATGATATAAAAAATAGCTAATCCTTGTAATCAATAACAGTGAATCATAATGGCTTATATTAAACCTAAATGTAATTTACACATTACATGCATTGATGTAGAGTCTTTGAAACCTACTTAAGCGTGACATAGATTACATAAAAGCAAAGTGATTTATATATAACTCAGCGTAACCGTCATATTATGGTGGGAGTATTCTTAACGGCATCAATAAATCACGCACTTGTCTATATATTTTCCAATTACTAGGAAAATACAAAATAATTGCAAATCCGCAGTGGAGGATGCACGATTCTCGGGCTGGGCGGCGGAGGGGGGGGCACATGACTGAAAAGTTTCTAACAAGCAAGCTAAAGGAAAAAGATCCGTCCCATCTTTGGGCTGCCATTCTCTCTAAAAATTCTGTAATAAGCCCCCCCCCCAAAAAAAAAAAAAAAAATAAATAAAAAAAAAATAAGAAAAAAAAAAGAGAAAACGGCTTTAGGTTTTAAATTAGCCGCGGAGGGAATGGCACAAATTGGGGGGGGGGGGGGAGGGCATTTTTAACAATATTTTATACTCCATGTGTACTTCAAATATATCAGATTGGATGGGGGTCGTCCCCTGGATACACCACTAATCAAACAGAATGTCAGGACATTTTTGGCAACAAGTGTCCCTGTCTCTTTCATGTCTTTACATGAATATATTAACATTTGGGTCTTTCAATAATTTCTACGAAGAGTCGTACCTATACTTATTTGTATACAAACAGTATACACGTACATTCAGCTGAAATGGTAAAATCGAACAAGACTCCAAAAAGATAACATGCACAGTATGAATAAATAGGGTGAAATCACATCATTAATATCTTAACGTTTATCATATTGTAAACATTCTCTAATCACAAATGAGGTTTAACCAGAAATTGTTCCTATTACAATAGAAGATATTATATTTCTGTTCATATATAGTATATGAATTAAACATGTATCACGTGTTATAGAAATGCATCATTTGGGTAACCTACAATAATATCAGTAATCATCAGCTTTCTATGTTATAGTATTTTATAAAAATTAGTCAGTATCATTCCTTGAAACTGGTTAAATAAAACAAAATTATAAAAACAACTAGTCGACTCCCTTTTCCATAAATACTGTTGTACTAGGTGTTAAATAACAATTGATACATTTGATCATTAAATACTAAAAAGACTGGGTTTGTACATTGTACAGTTGAAGAATATAACATTTATTCGGAATAAGTTCTGTGAAATTTCCTTAATATGCTTAAAATAGTGCGATGAAAATGTGATTAGATTTTCACGTTTTGAAAAATCAAGGCCACAAAATCTGTGTGTATCAGTGATTAAATTCAGAACACAACATACCATTGTGTATCGCACCTGTCATTTCTGAAAAACGTTTTGCTATTCATTGTCATTAATGATTCATGACTATAGGTTAAAGGAGCAACTCTGGAATTTCACTGCAAAGCACAATGACAAAATTATTTGCTCTGCATTAAGTATTGAATTTACAGAAATTTCTCCAACTAAATTTAATGTCATTCAACTTTACAATATGAAAACCTCAGTCTGATACAAGTTATACTAACTTTGGAGTTGTGTACAATCAAATATATCAACTGTTCTTTAACACCTAGGATGAAAATGCATAATCTAGTCAAGGTCGTGTCAATGTAGACTTGTAGGCCCCGTTTAATACATCCAGCAGTGATCATATATAAATTGAATAAATTGAATATAAATATGACGGTTAAATTCCTTTACATGTTACATCCATTTTCACTTCGCTTCCTAATAATGTTTGATTTATATAATAATGGCTTCCCCGCGAAATGACCTACCACAGAGTAGTCTAGTTCTGGACTCTCTTTACTGAATTCTTTTTTCGACGACTGTACGTACTATTATGCCGAGTGATTGGCGCGATCCGGAAACCTGATGGCCCGAGCAAAAGAGAGTCCAGTGAAATTGCTCCACGCTGACGTCAGGGGTCCAAAGTTCACCAGCGCTTTAGCATGGGGAGGTGCGGCCAATTTTAATTGCTCTCCCTGAAAAATCTCAAGGAAAGTCGTCAGCGTGGAGCAATTGCACTGGACTCTTTTTTCGGGGCCAACAGGTTCTCGCGATCGTGCCATCACTCGGCTTATCGCGTATAGTCGGCGAATAAAAAAAATCAATAAAAAGAGTCCAGAACTAGACTAACCACAGAGGGGCAAGATATGTTTGATTGAACACGGAACTGAACTCTAAAAAATGTTTTTGTGCATCTTGTGCACTTTACGTGCAGTGAATCAAGAAAGTTAGATACAGTTTTTAGTGAGAAATTAATGAAGAAAAATAATTGAGGAACCTGAATTTGGGTTAACTTTCTCATCGAGAAGTACAACAATAGGGGTTACATCGACCTTGAGAGAAGTCATCGTGGTTTCGCCTCTCGACCACCAGGTAGAGTAATCATTTACGAGCGAAGGCATGACGGACACTCGACCTAATGCTACGCTTCTCTGATTTCTTTTCCATTTGAAAGCTAATATTTCTTTCTCCTACATCCAGGCATTCAGACAGAAATTTCAAATAACTAGTACTTTTCTTGCTATCAAGAGCGTGATCGTTTTCAGTATAGTTTTCGAATGTCCATAGACAATGCTTAGGAACATCACCTTCATTCGTAATCAAATGCACAACATCCTCTACGGTTCCATCTTCCTCTGTAGAGACATCCAGATTCCCTTTATGGGTGACGACTACCATGGCGTAACGACCTGCAGCGTGTGATATATAACATATTAGGAAAAAAAAAACGAAACAAAACCCCAAACAATAACACACAGACAGACAACAAAAAAAAAAAACCCATACAAAAAAAAAAGAAAACCCCCCCCCCCCAAAAAAAAAAAACCAATTACACTAGTACACACATACTCACGCAGGTATACTTGCGTGGGTTTGGTGTAAAAATGCCAGTGGTAAAAATGCCAGAGGTAAAAATGCCAGAGGAAAAAATGCCAGAGGTAAAAATGCCAGAGGTAAAAATGCCAGAGGAAAAAATGCCAGAGGTAAAAATGCCAGAGGTAAAAATGCCTATTGTGTTTGACTGTCCATTTAGTCACACAAGTACACACCCACACACACACACACACGCACACACAACATTTACCAGCTCAGTATTTTTTCTATACGATTTCGTTTGGCAATTCACGATATAAATGAAAAAAAAAAAATATATAGATTTAAAGAATAGATCATGAGAACCGTGAGAATCATACAAAACTTCTGGTGTTTGTAGCATCTCAGTTCGTCCAGCAAACATTAAACAATTCTCTTTCCTCAAAGCATTTTCCTGCTGGCCGCATACTTTTGAATACATGGATTTAATCTATCAGAGATATTTGCCAACATGTCGATTTCAATGTGTCATTTTTACAAGCTTGTGGACGCACCGACTCACTGTCCAATGTTGTCATGCTTTAAGACGTACGTGAGATAGCACAAATTCCGCAGACGTGAAATCGTTCTTCCCTTTATAATTCCACTCGTGTATTTCTCTCTTATTGAGAGTCAACCTTTATTTATGCATTATTTCCTCCTACACAAATAGTGCTAGGGCTGTAAGCAAACCAAGTCAAGCTTAAGCTGAAGTTCTACTCCATATTACAATTGATAAACTAAAGAAATCAATTACTTATATATATATTCAAAATATAATACATGTGTATCTAATTTTGTTTGCATTGAATGAAATTATTAATGTCAATTTTATGTATCATCCAGATTCAGGAAATATAGATATAGCAAATAAAACGATGTATATAATGAAGATACGATCACAGATGAAATCATTTAATGTAAATTGTATTGGTCTAGGAATTAAACACAAGTTAAACGGTAATTCAAGTAATGATAGGGTCTCACTATTCCGCCTGACTAAATCACTGCTACTTATCAAGAGCCTAAAAGATAACTTACCAAAGCGATCATTAACCTTTTTGGAAAACTCTCTAATAAAGTCAACTGCACGGTTCCGATCACCTGGTACACTGTATTGATATAAACAAAACATGATTGGGAGACAGGACCTTAATGGTTGATTATATTTTATTTCCACGATAAATTACAAAATAAGAGCAATGAAGCCCTGCTATGCATTGCATATCCCTTACTATAATAACGACCACAGCAAATATTACGTATATAACTGTTATTATTACCATTACTACTACTACTACTACTACTACCACTAGTACTACTACTATAATGTAGAAATTTTTGATAAGTTTAAACGGGACAATTGTTAAAAAGAAATGCCGATCTGCATCATTTGCTTTTAGTTCATGCTTTTGTAATGTGTCACATAGATTATTGCAATAGTTTACTGCAAGGGTTACCAGTTCGGCAAATACAAAGATTACAAATTATCGAAAACTCAAAAAACATCAATCAATATCTTCTATCAGACAGAAATTACACTGGCTGCCAGTCCATACCCGTATAACATTCAAGATATTGTTACTTGCTTATCAATGCTTTCATAACCTAGCCCCATCATATCTAATTGAATTACTTAACTTATATAAACCTGAAAGAAATTTACGTTCTAACACTTTTTTGTTGTGCCAACAGCCCAAACAAAAACTTACGGTGAGCGTAGTTTTGCCTATGCTGCCCCATTTCTATGGAATGCTCTTCCAGCTTCCCTTAGGTCCACTAATTCATCGGAACACTTTAAATCTGCCCTGAAGACCTATCATTATAAAACTTCTTGTTAATCCCTGAACCCTGTACAGTGACTCTATCTGACTCTATCTATCATTTCTTACTCTCTAAGCGCATATAGAAGCATGCTCCGCAAAGTGTTATGCGCTATATAAGAATTGTTAATTATTATTATTACAGCTGGTATAAAAAAAAATCGATTTCAGTACCTTAAAAAAGGTTTCTACCTTTGTGACCGTTAGGCCTACGTCTATTTATGGTGACGAATAACTATTGTGTGTAACGACACCTTATTTTTAATTTTGCTGCCAAGGTGACACCGTGTCTTTCAAAAAGTCTTGCCAAAGTCTCCCTGTGCAAAGTTTTGGTTCATACAACATACGAAAAATGGCAAATATCTAAAGTGTTGGAAAATGGCAAGGTTTGTTACCTTAGGTTGCACACGAATACAGGACAGTGGATCATTTTTCCTTCCTTAACCTTATCATTGGGGTTAATTCCTCGCTTTCCACCTGCATGGGAAAAAATAAAAATTGAGAACTTAGATAAATATACATATAAGAATGCTGAAACGCATTCTGGGCAGGTTAACTTTAATACACTGAATTCATTTCGATTTCATTCTGTTTAACATGATTAACCTATCGTTTCAAAGTCCTTTCATTTTAATTATAATTCATTATAACCAAAACGTATCAAACGAAACAAATGAAAACATAATATACAAGAATAAAAAAGAACAATTGTGAGTACATGTGTGAATGGGTGTGTGAGTGTGTATGTATGTACGAGCGGAACTTTCATTTGCCATGCAACTGTTACAATAGAGTCATAAATGCATTGTTTGGTAGCTACATGACATACAAGAAATACAAATCGGTACTTACGAATCTGAGGCATCAAGTCTTTTTCTATTTGTTCCAGTGAGAAATCCTGCATTCCTCGATTGTCAACAATGTGTATGTGCTCCGTTAGCTGTACTGTCTCCCTGAACTTGGTTTGACTGCCAGATGCCGTTCCATGAGCTACGATGGCAACGTTCTTATACTCATCTGGTGTTGGAAGATATGTAGTGAAACAGAAAATTGCGTATACAAATCACAGTAACCTTGAATTAGTCGGAAGCCTTTCAGGCATATCTACCAATAATTGGTGGTACTCTTCTGAACAGAAACATTCACCTGAGAATAATGTATATATTTGGTTTTTATTTCAGATATCTAAAAGTGTCTTAATGAAGAATAGGACTCATAATTTCGTTAATAATTCTCAGGAAAGAAGTAAAATTGAAGGCATTCCAGCACATTATTTGCTTTCATGTCGATGGGTTCTTCAATGGAACCCACGTTTAACCTTTAAGATTCCAAAATACCATCATCCAGCTTCCAGTGAAGACGCAAAGGTATACAACGTAAACTTTTTTTAACGCTGTCTTCCTTCTTTCCCCATTCCTCTCATTTTTCGCCATCCAATTGTTGATGGTCGGGCTTTCCTACCAATCGGAAGTTATGTTGCCTAAAGAACAATATGAAGAAGAGCCAGAATCTAGTTGGGTTTTTTTGAAGACCGTTATTCACTGTTCTGTCTCTCAACGCTGAAGGAATTTCTACAGCCAAGCAAGAGCTACTAGCTGACGTCTATGCTAGGAAGCAGGGACAAGTGCTATGTCGTATAAGAGCCACATCGTCGTCAAGAAAACATCGGGAGTTCGTGGTATGAGACTAGTGGGTGAAAGTCCACATCAACAGTACGGGAATGGAATTCCTGTAAAATTGGGCATCCCAGCATGCTATATGTCTGTACCTCCTGTAACCATACTGAAGTACTGACAGCGCATCTTCGTGGCGACATTTCGGTCACATTCGTCTACAAACCCCCAGTTTATGACTTCCACCTGTCCTTTGATTTGGTTGGTCAGTGTAGAAACAAAATCTTTATTGGTGATTTCAGCTGTCACAATATATACATGTATATTAGGGCTACCCAGACACAGACGAGAATGGAGAGTTTCTGAGTGTAGGTATGAGTGTAGGCAGGGCATCCTGAGCATAGTTCATCTACTAAGGGGTGAAACGACGCACTAAGAAGGACCTGGCAGAGGCCAACGGCGTGGCTCTTATCTTAGTAGACATTCGGAAACGGTCGTATGATGACCCGAAATGATGACGATGATGATGAACCTGGTTAAAGGCATGCATGATATAGCAGTTTCCTCCTGTCCAACTATTTCAAATAAATATTCATATAGCATGTACTCACATGAATAAGGGAAGTATAAATCGATTTCACTTACTTTTTAGAGCATAGTGCACTGAATTGACGAAGGAGGATTTTCCTGCACCCATAACACCAAAAAGCCCGATACGGATAGCCGACTCAGGTATATCAACACTTGTGGATCTTCCAGGTTTGTAACTATTCAGTTCCTGCCTCAGGTTATCCAACTCTGTTGGTTCTTTGTCGGATAGAATGAAATAGAGCCCATTAAAACAGAATCCACTATAATAAAAAACAAAGCAAAAACTTTCCATTCCATCTCTTTTATAGGAGTGAGCAAAAGTGGGAGGTTACAACAAAGTTATTTTAGTTTCTTTATTAGAATTAAATTTTTTCAATAGAACGCCAGTTATTATTATTATTCATGGTTTATTTCAAATTGTATCTTGCAGCCGATGGCTGAATTGTACACAATTTACATTTTTAAAAAGATACAAGAATATTGCAAATATATAAACAACATAAATAGATAACCACAACAATAACGTGCATGATAAAATGTGTCATAAATTAATATAGAAGATAAAAATTAAAAAATGCATAAAAGTACATTTAAAAATCGAGAAATATGGAGAGAAACCATCGTATTGATCGTCATTATATGTAACTTTTGTATACAGAGGTTTGTGAATAACATGTATGCGATAATGAAAATATAACAGATGACATTTACGGAAATGCACAAATATAATTTTGAGAAATAAATTCAATTAAATTAATTCACAGGTATTAGTTGGGTACCGTAAATGTACGAGATATAAAATTAGATAAAATCAAATGTTCTGTATGTTCAGTCGTGTGGGAAATTAATAGAAAATAACTGATTTTAAAGCCCACCTAAAACTTTGATATACATGTACGATGTGAAATTCCAAATTATTGAGTATCTACATGTATAGCACCCTCCTCTCGTAATGTTTTAACATTCACTTACAGTATCTATCTCGATCAAATGCCTGAGAAGTGGCTCTTTAACATATAGAGGAAAAAATACGCAGATGTTCCGTTTTGTTTTGATTGGGCACCCGGACAAAGTAAAACCCCAAACCTCATTTTAAATCGCAATCGCAATATATAATCACGAATGAATTATTAAAGTATCACTTTGTAGGGTTTTTCAGATTTGAAACTCTCTGTATGTCATTCCCTTATACATGATTCAAAGCTCGTGATGTTTGCAATCAGCTGAAATGCCAGCCATGCCAATTTGGTGACCAACAGTACAAATACCCCCTAATGTAAGCTTGATATACATGAATTGTATTTGATTTTCTGCGTTTATTATGTCCGCTTCATATTCTATTTTCTTTGTTTCACATTTTCTATATTACGGCGTGTTTATTAATCGCCTATTTTGAAAACAAGGTTTTACGTAACATCTTACTCAGTGGTTGCTCCTCTTCCATTTTTCCGCCATCTGGTTTATTCAAGAAGAATACCCAGCGAACACAAGCTGATATAAAAAAAGAAAAAGAAAAAAATCACCGTGTAAATTTGTAGAATGTAAATAATGAAACACTATACAATTTATAAGGCATTTTTATTATTCCAAAATATGACTACAGATTGAAAATTCCTAGCATTTATACTGTACAACTTTGAATGAACTTTTATAGTTGTATTTATATACTATGAAGAAAGAAACAACTACAATAATGATATTCTTTAGTAAATTATCTCTCATGTATAGATTTTCAAATTACATCTTATCAGCAAAGGAAATATAGGTTTTCCCGGCTATTTAAAAAAAGTCAAATTCATTTTACGATTTTCGCCATGGCGTGTTATTCGGCAATTTGTTTCTTTGATTGATTTTAATTCTGCGTTCAATAGCATGATACATAATACAATATTACAAAAAAAATATATAAACATATTGCCAGACATTTAAAATGTACTTCTAAATACCATAAAAATGTGTATACAGTATGGGAAATGAACATTTTTTTCAATTAACATGATTTGCGAGCGCAGGAGACCTTTATCATGAGCGAGTTGCTTGATATCGATGGCGGCCTCAAAGCCCTCAGTTCCAATTCATGATCTGTGCATTTGAATTCATCTTGAAAGCATTCAAATTTACATTCCAGGCAGTCTAATTAACATTGAAGTTCATAGGTAACGCACGTATTTCGTAAAGCCTTCATTCAATTGAGCATAGCATGGTCACGTGATCACACAACAAACCTGTTCCTGCATTCGAATTCATATTGGAACATCCAATTTAGCGTGTTGAGCATTCAATCTAAAATTTTCCCCAACATTATTTGTGATATTTTCCTATTGTCTTGTATCATGTGCTTGACATAATATTTGCCATTCAAGTAGGACCTACATGTTTTTGGTTATGGCGAATTACAATGATTCCATCGTTCGAGCGGATAAAGGTATTCGTTTTTTGTCGCGTGTTCGTGGATGTACATAATTATAATAACACGAACAACTATAGGTCGATAGCGAGAACTTACAAATATCATCATTTTCTTTGTAATTTAGGACACACTAAAATGTTGGAATATACTTTAGGAGACAAGACAATGGAAGCTCTTATACCGCTATTTCATGCAGGAGATGATAAAGAAAATGTAACCTCAAAGAAGGGTTTCAAAAGTTACCCTATAATTTCCTAGTTAGATGAGAAAACCCCCCGAAGGAATGCTGGTGTTCTGATAGCGTGCTGTCTACTCCTTCCTCTGGGAAGACTGTCGCCTATGCTTAGGTACATGAATTTTCTCGTTCAAAGTATATGCCTATATTTTCAAATTAACCCTTCAGGTATATTCCCCAATTTCCACGGCTTTGGGAAATCTACAGAATACAATCCATCCTTTACAAATTTACAAGTAGCCTACAGGACAATAAGGTCTACTATATAATGGAATCAAGAAGGAAATTGAATTCGAAATTAGCCTTATTTAGGGGAAATTATAAACAAACAGGGGGTTAATAACTTGCGTTTTAAAATTGAATTAACATGTTGCAAATTTCAATACTCGAGGTGTCCTTTCGGCAGTTGCCAATGAATTTGAATGATTCATATAGAGTACCGAAGTGCTGACGTGATATTCGCTCGTCGTCCAAACAACAGAGCCCGTGCATGAGGTTCACCGTGAAACGATTCAAGCAAAGGGTTGGAGCAGGGCAAATTCAGTGTGTGGCCCTGGTGTGATCACCACGCTATTGTTTAGCACAAAATTGTTTAGAACCAGCAACCTTGACAACTTGGCAGGTATGACGTCACACTTCGGTACTCTATATCAGTCGAAAAGACCACGTGTTTTGATCACATGTTCCACATGCGTAGACTATGCGCATGTTATGCGAAAACCGTATACGTAACGAGTGCGCAGATTTGAGCAACTTATTCGTGAACTAGTCGTGAGCTAGTCCGTACTATGCGTGCCAGTTAGCCGATGGCATGCACATGCACTAGGCTGCGACTAGGTTGCGTAAAGTTCACGGGTGTTCACGAATGTTGCCAAAAGAGTTGTCGTGCCAAAAAAATGCCACGAATGATTCTCACACTGACACGAACGATGCGCAAACTATGTGAAAACAAATTTGGGAAAGTGTAAAAGGGGCATTACATACGTGATACGTGATGAATAAAAAATAAAACAAAAATGTTTACCGCACAACCCTAAACAAAATCGCATCGTGGAATAATATTGGTTTTGTTTACATCGCGAGATCATTGGAAATAAGATATAATTTAAGCTTTCTTTTAAATAAATTCAAACTTTGAACTGAAGTTATGTCTGATGGGATAGAATTCCATACAGAAGGAGCTTTATGTCTGAAAGAGTGTAATTCATATTGTTTGGTAATAACAGATAAATAATATTTCATTCTATTTCTAGTATTATATCTATGAACTGAACAATTTAATGTTAACATAACGCATAAATTTTGGGGTAATAGACCAAGTCTGTGTTTAAATAGTAGTATTGCATTAAAATAATTATTCAATTTATAAATATTCAGTATGAATAACTTCTTGAACAAAGGTTTTGTATGTGCCAAATATGTAGATGATGAAGCTATTCTTACAAATCTCTTTTGCAATATAAAGAGTGCTTCCAACTTGGAAGAATATGTATGAGCCCATACAATATTACAGTATGATAACAACGGTAGGACTAGAGTATTATACAATGTAATAAGAATGTATTTCGGTAGGATATGGCATAACTTGCTGATGACACCAATGTTCTGTGATAACTTTTTTCTAACATAAGAGATGTGAGTATTCCATGATAAATCATGATCAATGTATACACCCAAAAATTTAGTACAATATACACGTTCAATTGACGTATTGTTGATTTTCACTATTAAGTTTTGCAAAGAACTATTTTTTTGTTTCTGTTTCGCAGTATGGAATAATATATAACTTGATTTATCTATATTTAATGTAAGTTTATTGGCCTTAAACCATTTAGAGACCTTTTGCAGTTCATTATTTAAAATAGTTGACAATGATAACTGATCATCTGTCGAATACAAAATATTGGGGTCATCAGCAAATAATATAAATTTCAATTTTTTAGAACAATTTGGTAGATCATTAATAAACAAAAGAAATAATAAAGGACCTAGGATCGATCCTTGAGGAACACCAAATGAAATATTAAGAGAGTCTGAAATAACATCGTTGTATGAGACAACTTGGGTTCGACTTTGTAAATAACTTTTAAACCAAGAATAAGGTAGCCCTCTAATGCCGTAATAACTTAATTTATGTAATATCGAATAATCAATTGAATCGAATGCTTTACTTAAGTCAAGAAATATACCCACTGTATGTAATTTATTTTTAAAAGAATTAACAATGTAATCATGTAAGTCAATAAAGTGCCATTTCAGTAGAAACATTTTTCAAAAAACTATATTGATATTCATTTAATATAGTATTTTTATATAAGAATTCAGACATCCTATCATAGGCCAGTCTTTCTAGTATTTTAGAGAAAACGGGAAGAACAGAGATTGGTCTATAATTTGAAATGTCGTGGATATCTTTCTTTTTGTAAACAGGTGTAACTTTTGCTATTTTTATGGGTACTATTCCAGATGTGAATGATAAGTTAAAAATAAAGCATAAAGGCTTCACAATACCATGTATAATTTTTTTCACAACAGTAGGACTAATGTCATCAATACCACTACTATTAGATGACTTCATATTTTTAACAACTTCCAATATTTCATTTTCTTTTATAGGTTTAAAAAATATAGAGTTATTACATCTTCCAGATAAAAAATCAACAAAATTGTCATTATTTTGTATAGAATTTGCCATAGAAGCTCCTATATTTACAAAATATGTATTAAAGCTATCAGCAATATCCTTTCCATCATGTACATCAGTCCCATTTCAGTAACATATGATGGAAAATTTTTCTTACATTTTCCAAGTAATTCATTTATCATGTTCCATGTTCTTTTCATATTTCCTTTAAATACTTGAAATTTAAGTTTGTAATAGTTTGTACGTGCACAACGTAAAATTTTAGTTACAATATTCCTGACCTTGACATATTTTCTCCTATTATCATCAGTACATTTTTTTCGATACTTCTTATATAATTTATTTTTCAATCTTATCTTTTTTAAAATGGCTACAGTTATCCATGGCTTTTTAATCTTTTTTCTTTTACTCTTAGTGTCTCCTATTACGAATACATCATCATAAACTTTAGATAACATAACTGTAAACATATTATAAACTTCTTCAGTATCTGTACATCACTCCAATCAACATTATACACTTTCTGTTCAAAAATTCTAATAGTACTTTCATTTATACGACGAAATTTACGAGTGGAGGTACATTGTGCAGGAAATTTAAAATGCGTTATTTGAAAAATGGGAAAATGATCAGTGATATCACTGTAAAATAGGCCAGAAAGCACATTTGATACATAGTTATTAGTAAAAATATTATCAATTAAGGATGAGGATGACTCTGTAACACGCGTTGGCTTATCAATTAAGGGCACAAAGCTGTTCAAATGTATTGCACTCAAAAATCATTCACAGAAGCATTACCATATTTGTGATTTATATTAAAATCTCCATTATGTATACTTCTTTATGTTCTGTATTCAAATTTTCTAAACAAGTCTGGAAATGTATATTAAAATCCCTGACTTTTGATTGAGGTTTTCTGTAAATAATACCAACAATTATATTTTTCCCTCTAGGAATAGTAATTTCTATAAATAAAGACTCATAGTAGTCAGAAAATTGTAAAATATCATGTCTAATAATATAATCCAAAGAATCAGATATCAATAGACCCACACCACCTCCTTTGCTGTGTTTGCGATCAGTATGTATAAATGAATATCCAGGTAGATTAAAAGTAAGTGGTGTATTTTCATGAATCCAGGTTTCTGAGAATCCATAGATGGAGAAATTAAAATTAAGAGAAAATATAAAATCAGATATTGCATCAAAGTTTTTTGACAAGCTTCGAGAATTAAAATGAATAATACTAAAATTTTCTTTGAATTCCAGAGTCTTTAATAAAAAATCATCATCTAGGTAATATCAAAATATCAAGATTATGATCCATGTCATCAAAGTATAAATCTTCTATATTTTGAAAATTATTTAATAGCTGGTATGGGTGAGTATCACCATTCCTTTTAAATAGATGTTCAAATGCAATATAATCAATATTACGAAAGGCAAATATGTTATGAAAACAGGATGGAAAAGGACAAATGCAAAGCTCCCTTTCTTCGTAGGTACATACTTTAAAATATTTTTATTTTTCGTAACATTTATCAGATTGAGTACAACATATGTGGCAAGAAAGATTTTTAAGTTCCACTACACAATTACATGTAACACAAAGCATACCTAAAGTAAATCAACAACAACAACAACAACAAATCAATGTAAATGAGGTAACGTTAACAAGTAGGACCAGAAGATATACTAGAGAATAACTGAATAATTGTCAAACTTATAAGTCACATGTGTTTTGATTCAATCATCTTCCTACTGGGGCAAGAGTTTGGCAATATCTTCTTCACAGGTTATAAGTTTCTTTTTGCTTCCATGGAGATGAGATATGGCGAAGATACGGCCATCCATTGACCACGCTGACTAACATACTAAAAATCTAGGAAAATCGGACCTTCGGAAAAGTGTTTATTTTCAAAATGGCGTCCAAGATGGCCACCAGCAGAACTACATACGGAGAGTTGCGACACTGGAGGTCGCCTCTGATTGGTCTGTCATTTCATGGAGCTTCAATTAATTCCTTCATAGAGAATGTATATGAAAGGGAATCACTGGGAGCTCCATGATCCGCCGTGTTTTAAGCAAAGACCGTTACGCATAGGCTAATTATGCACGTGTCACAACTCTCTCTTTCAACGCGCTCTGGCCCCCAGCCCTAAAAGTAGCTATAAAGATCTATAGAGATCTATACCTGGGTTTAAGGGGTCGAAAAATCCATTCAGACCACTTATGTGTTATGGGGGTCAGGAAACCAGGAAATGCAAGGTGGCATACAAAATGGCCGCCAATTTCCTACAAATGACGGGAAGTGAGGTATTATTTGGAGAATAGAGGTAATATTCAAGATCAAAAACACATTACGTGCTCAGGATATCTATTGATACGCGTAAAAGAATTCAAAAAGTACAGGAGTAGCATTCATGACGGTACCTTAGATGGCCACCATTTTAGCATCCAAGATGGCCGCCGCGACCTAAAAATAGCCACAAATCATGAAATGTCCGTCCTTGATATGTAAGTTTGATGTCTATACCTAGTTTTAGGGAGTCTGGAAACCCATTCACACCACGTGGAATGTGTTATGGGAGTCAGGAAAATTCATTCAGACCACTTGCAATGTATTATGTGGGTCAGGAAACCTGGAAATCCAAGCTGGCATTCAAGATAGACATAACAAGAGCCCCAGGGGGCACGACGCTCACCTGATGTGGATAAATTCATATCTGGTGCATGTTCTCTCTAGCACCACCAGGAGATATGTTAGAAATTGAAACAACTAGGAGAATGTACATGAGATGATGTTAGAAATTAACATAATCCCCCCCCCCACCATCCCGTGGTCTACTTTGGATCCCCTACCCCTAAGGATGATTCCTACCAAGTTTGGTTGAATTCCGATAATGTGTTTTGGAGAAGATCAGAATGTACATTTCGCCTGGCAGCGCCTCCCCCTTCCAGTATGTTACCCCCACAGGGCCCCTATAGGGCCACTCAGTGTTTCATGAACAACATTCATTCTTCATCTATAGAGGTATCTCCATACACAATACCAAGTCTGAGCTATGCCTGGTTCTGGAGAAGAAGATGTTTGAAATTTACATAGCTTTTACAATTGGGGGCCCTCCCCCTGGGCCCCCCTGGGGGCCACATGTACCATTTTAGCAACTTTGGGTCCCCTACCCCTAAGGATGATTCCTACCAAGTTTGGTTGAATTCCGATCACGGGTTTTGGAGAAGAAGATGAAAATGTAAAAAGTTAACGCACGACGCACGACGGACAAATTTCCATCGCAATAGCTCACTGGAGCCTTAGGCTCAGGTGAGCTAAAAATGGCATCGTTTGGCATTACTTCCTGTCATTTCAAAGAAAATTGGCTGCCAATTTGAACACCATTTTGGTTTAAAAGGTTTCCTGACCCCCATAAAACATTATTGTAAGTGGTCTGAATGGATTTTCTGACCCCGAAAATCTAGCTGTAGACATCAAAATAACATCTCAAGGATGTACATTTCATGATTTATAGCTATTTTAGGTCCCGGCGGCCATCTTGGATGACAAACTGACGGGCAGATAATTTACCGTCTTCAGAAGAAAGGTTTGCGGTACAACCATGTGAGTTGGAATAACTCCACGTTCCGGTCAGAATGCTCTGGCCGTCGTCAGGAGAATGAGAAGAGCGAATAAATCAGCAGAATTTATATATGAAGTAGCGATTCACTTATTAAAATGGAGGCAAACAATAACATCACGGAATTAGTATAGAAAGAAATAGTAACAGTAACATTGAAAGGATAAATAACATCAAGGTACCTGCATTGAAAGGATAAGTAATCATCAAACGAGTCCTGCGTTGAAAAGAAACATTAAAAACAAGTGAACAATAGGACTAAGAAACCAATTAACCGTCTGGATAAGCTGGAAACAAAAGGGGGATTAGGACCGTAGATAATCTGTGGAGAGAAACATGACATCCTGTTGAGGAAAGAAATTAAGGTTAAAACATACATATGGAAAAAGGTGCAATATTGACACCAGAATGAGTTTACTAATAATAAATGTTGTGAATGAAGTGGACCGGTGTGGCTGTGGAGAGAAATGTGAAAAAACAATGATAATGAACAAATTGAGGAGAGAAACATGAAATCCTGTTGGAGATAATCTGTGGAGAGAAATAAGTCATCCTGTGGAGGAAAGGCATTAAGGTTAAAACAAAACAAAACATACATGTGGAAAAAAAGGGTGAAATAATGACATCAGAATGGGTATCCTAATGATAAATATAATGAATGTTATGACTGAAACAACAAAACAACGTAATGAACAAGTTGAGGAGAGAAACATGAAATCCTGTTGAGGGAAGCAATTGTGGTTAAAAATACATGTGGAGAAAAAAAAACGATTGATAAAGGGAGACATCAGGAGTTGCCTGTGGGGGGAGAGGTGATGAACAATGGTAAACATGTAAAACCTGTGAAAAAAAAAAAAAAAAAAAAAGGGGATGAAGACAAACTCAGAAAGAGTAGAGTAAAGAACACCAAATTCTGTTGAAGAAAGCAATAACGGTTGAACATCTGCGGAAAAAACTAGTTATTATTGGAAGAGTGAAAACCAAATGTCGCTGATCTGTAAACCCTTGTCCTGTGTAACTGTGTTATGTTTGTGAATCTCGATGGCTTCACGGACCCTCCTGGTGTACCAGTTGGAAGCGGCGGCTACAAGTTTGGTGTCTTCCCAGTTAATCTGGTGATCACGAGTGACAGAATGATTGATAATGGCAGATTGGTCGTAGTGACCGTCTTAGATGAAAGGCTACTCCAGTGCCTTTTAAAAATACTTTTACGCACATGCATGTATATAAATATCCTGAGCCCTTAAATTTGTTTTAATCTTGAATATTTCCTACCTGCTTTAAAACGTATTCACTTCGAGTTATTTTTTTAGGAAATTGGAAGCCATTTTAGATGCCATCTTGGATTTCCAGGTTTCCTGACAAACATAACACATTGTAAGTGGTCTGAATGAATTTTACTTGACTACCTATCTGCTTTAAAACGTACTCACTTCCAGTTATTTTTTTAGGAAATTGGAAGCGATTTTAGATACCATCTTGGATTTCCTGGTTTCCTGACCCACATAACACATTGTATGTGGTCCGAATGAATTTTACTTGACTCCCATAACACATTCCAAGTGGTTTGAATGGGTCTCCCGACCCCCTAAACCTAGGTATAGACACCAAAATTACATAATTATCAAGGGCGGACATTTCATGATTTGTGGCTATTTTTATGTCGCGGCGGCCACTTGGATGCTAAAATGGTAGCTATTTAAGGTACCGGCATGAATGTAAGTCTACTCCTGGATATTTTTAACACTTTTACGCGTATGAATAGATATCCCGAACACGTAATGTGTTTTAAATCTTGAACATTACATCTATACTCCAAAATACCTCACTTCCGGTCATTTTTTAGGAAATTGGCTGCCGTTTTGTACGCCATCTTGGATTTTCAGGTTTTCTGACCCCATAACACATTGTAAGTGGTCTGAATTGATTTTTTGATCCCTTAGTAAAGTATTTTAAAAAGGCACTGGAGTAGCCTTTCATCTAAGACGGCGTGGAAAGAGAGAGTTGTGACACGCCCATAATAAGCCTGAGCGTAAGCGGTGTTTGTTTAAAACATCGCGGATCATGGAGCTCCCAATAGTTCCCTTTCATATACATTTACATTGCCTATGGGAGGGAACTATTTGAAGCTCCATGAAATGACTGACCAATCAGAAGCGACCTCCAGTATCGCAACTCTCCGTATGTATAGCTCTAATGGCGGCCATCTTGGCCGCCATTTTGAAGATATATCCACTTAGATTTTGAGTATGTTATTCCTGACATCAAACACTGCCTGAAACCGTTGAAAAACCTTTCGTTGCAATTTCTTTTTGGTCAAACACTATATTGACCAAGGCCGTACGCAGCGGGGGGGGGGGGGGGGGGGGGGGGGGGGGGGGGGGTGGGGGGGGGGGGGGGGGGGGGGGGGGGGCAGGGGGGCAGTTGCCCCCCAGAAATTTCAAAATCATACCTTTTTTTAAATTGGGTTTTAGACTTCAAGTTATGGGTTCCTTTGAAAGCGATCATCTTGCCCCCCCAGGAAAAAATTTCTGCGTACGGCCTTGATATTGACCTGACTGAATGAATTTGAATAATAGAAATTTCCAATCAATTCATTTTAACGGGGAATTTCGCTTCTCAGAATTTTGGTCTCAACGAAAAAAAAACCCCAAACAAAACAAAAATGGTGAAAGTTAGCGCATGGTACTGAGATTGTACAAATGACCCCAAATATCCACAGATATTTTAGACATGGAGGGTCCCTTTATGTGCACTTCAGAAAAATAACTCTGGGAGTGATAGAGGTGCCTCATGAATAGCTTTTGTTTCCCCCTTTAAAAAGAATACTTCCACCTGGATATCATTGAATGCACCATTAGTGCATAATTGAATAATGATTACATGACATTCATGAGCACATATCGAATATTAGTGTCAGTGGGTTTTAGAATTTGGTACAGATGACCTTTATCTGCTCATGCTCAGATTGCATCCCCGAAGTGGCTTATTACAAAATCCTATACTTTCTTATTCTTGGTCCGATCTATCTCAGATTACCCCAATCTGTTCTCTATTTATTTTCTGTTAAAGGTATTTGTGTCATCTCCCATGAAATATAAGTTAACACAATGTAAAATTTTCCTTCCTGTAAACACAACAAAACATGTAATACCACTGATAGTAAAAAGTACTGGAATAGCACTCGTGTATGTGTCGGGTGATGCTCCTGTCAAACCATTACTAGGCATTCTGCCCCATCTTTAGGAATGCTGTAATTAAGTTGCTGTAGCATTCAAGAATTTTCCCTACAAGGTACCCAATCATTTCATCTCGATCGGGTAGGGTAAATGTAGACCACTGCCTTGCCAGAGAACAAAAGCGCCGGACTGGAATTCGAACACTCAGCCTCTTGATTAAAGTGCCAATAAACGAATCACTTTGCCAATACACTTGTTTGGTGAGTGATTTAAACATGTTTAAAATGAATGTAAAAAAGATAAATATAGAATACTGAATACAACGGGTATCAGTCCTACCTTTCGTCATGATTGTTTTAAAACCAAATGTAGTTCTAGTGCCAGGGTTTTCTTCGGAATCAACAGGTGCATAATCATCCTTACAATTTCCTGCGTGAATAAGAGTGAGAGAGAGAGAGAGAGAGAGAGTGAGAAAGAGAGAGAGGGAGAGAAAAAAGAAAGATCTGTGAGATCTTTAGGGCGCGCATTGCTGCGTGGATTTGCCCGACTTTAGAAGGAAGACCTGTCTCATTGGTAGGCCATTATATAGCGTACGCATGGAATTGGTATGGATGTACCCCCTACGCTCGTTGGAAAGAGAGGGGCTATATGTGAGATTGTTACTTTGCTTCGCCGGGAGCCCGGATAGCTCATTTGGTAGGGCACCGGCCATGTAATCCAGGGTCCCAGGCTCGAATCCCGGTCGGGACATTGTAATTTTCTCAAATTTACTTTCTTTAATATATTATATGCTATATTTTAACGAAATTATATTTAATTGAAGATATTTATTGCTAGTTTAGATAATAGCGAATATTCTAAATCTGAGGAATGCATATATATTTATATATATAAATAGAAAAGACAAATATAAATCAAAAAACCGTAGAGAGAGAGATGTCAATTATCCGATATTTCGGGCATAGCCCTTTGTCAAGGAATACGATTCCTTGACAAAGGGCTATGCCCTAAATATCGGATAATTGACATCTCTACGGTTTTTTGATTTATATTTGTCTTTTCTATTTGTATTTTACCTAAACCGACGCAGAACACTTTCTTTATATATATATATATATAAAACAAGTAGAACACAGTAGAAATGCATTGATTGCCAACAGAAAATTTATTAAATCCGAATTTTCGGGGGCCTCCCCCTTCTTCGGGGATATAAACTAACATCATCATATATATATGTATATATATATATATGTATGAACTGGACATTGAATGTCAAGTGTTTGTCCAGCTAGACCAATATATCCGACTTTTTTTTTTGTTTTTTTTTTTTGGGGGGGGGGGGGTATTACAGGCAGTTAACCTTTCACTCCTAGCCCCTTGATAGATACATCAAAAAATATGTATTTTGGATATGATAAGAGCAATTACATTGACTACCAGTGATGAACATGTATACAAAGAAATTGTAGTTGGTGCGATTTGTTATTTGAAACATAACTATGAGAAAGTCATAAATCTTGAGCATAATTCGTGAATTCTTTTCACACTTCAAATTATTTCATCAAAACTTTTTGATGTTGGGAACGGTCAATTGTCATGTCGAATAAATTTGTAAAATGAAAAAAATTTATTTTTATTTCCATTGTAAATTAGAAAAAGTTTTAAAAAAATGTGGCATGACTACATTATGATTATCTGACTGCTTGTGCATGGGGGTGCATGGGATACAAATGGCCGGGGAGATATAGTTTTGCCGTTGTCGGAAGAGAGGCAGGGGCGGATCTAGCTTTTTGCCAAGGGGAGGGGGGTTGACCCAATGCGGAACATCGTCCACAAGCCGCAAAGCGGCGAGGCGATTTTTTTTTGCTATTTTGAACCCCCGTAAGTGATGTTTTCCCGGCATCTACTAACGCAATGGAGACCATAAAAAGCATTAAAAATGCGGAGCATCGTCCACAAGCCGCCAGTGATGTTTTCCTGGCATCTACTAACGCAATGGAGACCATAAAAGCATAACAATGCTATAGGAACATACTGTGTGGGTCTGGACATATTATGATGGCGTTTTTCTATGCACATTAAAAATTTAAATTTTTACTTGGCAGCCCAAGGGGGGGGGGGGGGGGGTATGAGATACCTTGTATCGGCCACTGTGTGTGCCGTAATGCAACTGCCGCGATGTCTTTATATTTTTTTTAATATTTATTATCTATTCTATCTACTTATTATCTTTTTCTTATCCTTTTCCTTTGGTTAAGCGATCAGGCAAATGCCACAAAGATCTGTTGAGAACCAGAAGAAATGGTTCTAGTATAGGAGTTATGTCACAGCCTATACCTCTCAGAAGACGTGAATAATTTTGAATAGAAGAGTGATTCAATATTACTTAAGTGTACAAAACAAAGCAGTGCCGTAATAAAGGGAGGGGGGGGGGAGAGGAGAATGAAAGAACAAAGTGAAAAATGGCAATTGATGTAGGTGGCAATTAAAAGTTTTCAACAAAAACAATGAAAAGAGGCACAATGAAAAAGGCGTGATAAATTCAATCGAATTATAAATCATCAAATTTAGGGAAACAGAAAATGAAATAGAGGACGCCTTGGAGAGAAAATATAGTTTGCCTAAAGGAGATCAACGTTCTGCCCTTGGTGGTGGCAACATTGCCAATATTTGTGGTAACCCCCCCCCCCCCCCCGCCTTCATAACATTTTTATTTTTTATTTTTTTATTGTGGGCTGGTCCTTCCTCTCCCACCGTGATGGCGACATAGTATTATCATTCGTAGGACAAATTATCATTTAGTTGTTCTTTTGAAAAAAAAAATCGGCTTAATATAGGCTAGTACATGAAGATTTGGAGCAGTGTGCACTTTTGACAGGCCAGAAATTTCCCCAGAGGAAGTCGGACGCAGAAGAGTTAAGCCACCCCCTCCCCCTGTTTTGTCTGATTGACACTTTGGGTTGAGGTTGCGCGTCTTCCCACAAATCTAAAGCCACTTTGCAACAGGACGCGGTGAAAGAGGAGAACGCTCAACGCAACCAGGGAATTGGCGCGTCATAGCATTAGTGTCGTGAATCTAAGGTAGCCTAATGTGGATAGCGGTAACTATACCTATACCTACAAATAAGTATGTGACTATAAAATTTTTTTCTCTCTCATTACCAATCCTACCTTGGTAATGAGATGATTTGTGTGAAAAGCAGAAAAATAAGAAAAGCAGGATGGAGAAAATTTGAAAGAAATCGAAGAATGACTAAGAAAGGACTAAGAAAGTATGTTTGAAAAATGAGATCACTACGTCTATGCGAATCTCAAATTATCAATTTGGTGATCGATTGTGACATTTTTGTGGACAACTCTCCCATTTGTCGTACACAATAATATCGTTATTTTGCGGTTTTCTTCGAGGCGCTTTACCCTCGGGGCAGTACTCAAAATATTGGAGATAGCATATTGTTATAGGTCCTCATGAAAGAAAAGATCCTAATGAGTAATACATTTTGAAAAAAGTGATATTTAGTCATTTTGTGTGTTGGAGCGAATGGGGGACTTGTCCACAGCTACATCACAGAGACATTAACTATTCGGCCAATTTGAAATTCCCATATGTATAGTGATTACAACTTTCAAAGATCCATACCTTTCTTATTGCTTGCCTGCTTTCGTTCAGACTTTCACCAATCTGCTTTTCGCTTTTTTCCTTTCTTTCAAACCAACTTGCTAAATAGGTCGGGTTTCCCTTTAAGATCAAACCTAATGTATGTCAATCTATGGTGTGTTATCAGCAGGAGAGGCAGTTCAATGAACAATATTTACAAAGTGATGACGGACCATTAATCTTATTTGACTATCATTTTTGACAATTTTAGTAGGAACCTTTCCGTGTAGAAATGCAGGATTTAGAATTATACCTACCTGACGAGAGGTAAAATTTGCGATACTGTATCACTCGGATGCTGACGAAGACGATAAAAATGGCCAGGACAAAAATCACAAAAATACCGGCTACAGCGCCTGGTCCAAGCGACGAGGACCCTACATCTGTAATGATAACAACGTATGCATTTATCAACTTTAAAAACGTCTTCACACCAAACATTGGGGAAATGAACTTATTTTCGTCTGTAAATACAACATCTTCCAACTATTCACCTCATGGTCTATAATCCGATGCATGTACTTTTCCAAGTTTTGTTTTCGAAACACGAAATCAAGCATTTACAATACTTATAAACGAAATGAATTGGTCTGATGTCGAAATAATACAGAAATGGTCAATGTCTTTGTGTTCTATTTATGACAGTGTTTCAGTACTAATATTTTTGAGAAGGTAATTTTCAATGCTATTTTGTTGTCATCGAATTTTATGTAATATATGTGTGCTAGGATAATTAATATAAATTCAGTTTAAATTAATCATATTTAACAAATGAGTTAAGCAGGAATTTGACTTGCAGTTTAATTTCATTCAAGAAACATGAAAATGAATGCAATATGGCACGAAAAAGAGACATGGGAGCTTTTTCGACCTGCCCTCATCAGGTTATCACGCAGGTATGTAACAAATTACTCGAAATCAACTATATTATACTCGATGAACCCGGACACAACCCAGACGCCGTAATTTCAGAACAATCGCAAAGCTTGGACGAACTCCTTTTGTCTGCACAGAAGGGGTTCGGGCGATTGAATTGTAGGCGGCTTCCAGAAAGCGTAAATGCGCTGCGCTCCTGGCCCGGGACATTCAAAAATGAATGCCGTATCGTTCACCTTTAGCGACTTGAGTGATGTGGACAATCACAGTTGTTTCTGTCGTTCCACTGACAGCCAGGCCAGAAGCAATGCAGGTAAAAGTGAAGGTAGTTTGATTTGTCATCCTGGTAATGGTTGCTGTCACATCAAAGGCACCATCGGGCCTCCGAGTTACAATCGGTGTCGTAGTGAGGTTCCTCGATCCCTCCTGCCAAAGGATGTCAACCTGGGGCTTGGCTCGTAAGACCGAGCACTCGAGCTCGAAGGAATCCTTGTCTTCAGTCACGTTGTAAAGACAGGGCTTTGGAGTCGTGCCATTTATCACTATCACGGGTTGAGACTTGCACTGTGGGATTTGGACGTACGGCTTTCCTGCCCGAGCTGAATGAAATGATTTAAAACAAAAACCAAAAAAAAAAAAAACAAGTGGTGAATCGAGCAACTAAGTATTTCAGATGTATTTTTGGAGATATAAACCTAATGCTATATCTTTTTAATAACCATTTTAGGCTGACCTAGGGCCCGAGCTGAAAGGATACACAATCATGATAATGATAGTGATTTTGTAAACTATATGCCTTAAATTCTCTGAAACGTATATGTTAAAGTGACAGTAAACTGAAGCTCCTAATGGAGCCATCTATTAACAGGATTTGAAAATGTCTGTGCCTCTCATTTTCCCATCATGCCACATTCTAGTTTGTAGAAGCTTAATGTACCTGTTGGCAATTTTCCACATCTGCAAAGTCAAAAACAATAGTTTGAAATATAAAATGTGCCTGTTATCCAAACAAGCTGTTTGTCAAAATTAAAAATAAAATCCAATTTATTTTCAAATAATAATTTAGCAGTCACTGTAAGATCACGCTGCTCATGTTCTACCACTTTAATGCCACTTTAAGATGTAATCTAGATGTTGAATACCGTCATCCCTTACAGGTTAAGACACTGCAATGTTTGGAGAAACCTTAAAGGATACAAAGTAATAAATTTGAGCAATAGGTCATAGATTTTCTGAAATATATTTGTGAAGATAAAACCTCCAGTTATATCACACATGTATACTCTTAAAAAGATGATTAAGAATACACACTTTTATATCATTAAAATCTAGTATAATTAGAAAATTGTACCGCAAATTCAAAGTAACATGACGTAACCATAGCGATTTATGACTTCTTAGTATTGCTATTTCTGTCTTCTGAATATTCGCATTTGTTTCCAACGGAAGGGGTTAATAAATATTACACATTGAAGTCACTCGAAAAATGATGATGCTGAACCCAACATCGCCCTCAATTCTGTTTAAAATGATATCTCACCATGTACGGTCAGGACTGTTGTATTTTGGATGTCAGGTCCACCCGTCTTAGAAACCATGCAAGTGAAGTTCCCTTCATCCAAGACCAGCAGGTCCCGTATGATCAGTCCGTAGCTGTCGCTCCAACTATACCTCCTGTCCCCAAGTACCTCGTAGCCATCTGATGTGTACCTCAACACAGTTTCGACGCTCTTGGTCTCAGAGTCTCTTTGGACCCTGTTCCAGAGAACCCTTACAGGAGTGCCTATGAAAATGCACTGAAGACTGACAGAAGCATCTGCCCATCCTGTAATGCTTGGTTCTGTAAAAATGCTCACCTGGTTCGGATCTAGACGGAAAATGATTTTAAGTAAGTTTCCGGATCTAGTTGTCAGATTTTGAACTTTGTGGGACAAACAGTGTACATTTGACAATGATTGATACAACGGCATATGATTATGGTTTTCGCTACCTCACGTAGGGCAGCAATTGAAAGCCATATGTTCATAACAAATAATTCAGTAAGATTTTGCAGTTTTATTACTGTTATTATTTTTTGGGCCCCGTAGAATGGAAATTGATAAAAATTCAGAATTAGCCCTTTATTTTAGATAAGTTGGAACAACGTCAACAAAGTGTATGATGACGTTACATTAAATAAAGCGATCAATTGGTGCTGTCAAAAGGAAGTCAGTAATAGCTAGAGCCAATATGTCCGTTGGCCAGACTTAAAAAGAAAGAAAAAAAGACTTTCGATTGCGATTATGCACGGGCATAATCTATTGAACATTCTTTGGAAAAAAAAAGTTTGTTTTACCAAATCAATCAATAAATGAATAAATAAATAAATTGATCATTTTCATGACGTTAAAAAACATATCCATCATATTCGTAGTAACATGCTTGTTATTAAGCACGCTATGTTTTTTGAAACTTGCAAATTCTAAAACAGTAACACATCTTCAAATGTGGTACAAATAAATCCTCAATCCTCATTTGAGCTTGATATAGACATGGTAGATTAACTAAAATGTTAACTTACCCAATACCCTGACATCGGTATTATTGACGATGAGGTAACCGTTATGATTCGAAACTCTGCAGATGTAGTTCCCTGCATCTGCAGCTTGAATGTTATTAAACACGAGAGAGTAGTCTGCGGCAATGGTGAGGTCATTTAACTTTGGCCCGGATACTTTCCCATTGATACGAGAAACTAGCGTGTCTGCAGTAGCCGGTGTACTCCCTGAAAATAGATTAGAATATGTATTTCAGATGGAATCATCGAATTCCCCCATGTTCTTAAATTTCCTCACGATCCTTTATCAATTCAATGCGGTGTCCCACAAGGTTCAATATTAGGCCCCCTCCTTTTTTTTAAACTATATATTAATGACATAAGTAACACATCCTCCTTATTATCCTTCATTTTGTATACTGACGATACCAATATTTTCTATTCTCATGTTAACTTAAATACCCTGATCCACTTTCTCAATCAAGAATTGTCCAAAGTATCAACCTGGTTCAAATGTAATAAATTGTCTCTCAACATACAAAAAACTAATTTTATTTATTTCAAACATGCCAATACTCGTATGTTTGATTTTCCTTTAGCAATATCAATTGACAATATGCCCTTAGAAAGAAAACGATATACTAAATTTGTAGGTGTTTTCATAGATGAAAACTTGAATTAGAATCATCAGTTAACCCACATAAAAACTTCCATCGCTAAAAATATTGGTATACTTTATAAAACTAAAAATTATCTTCCGAAAAATACTCCTTTTATGTTATATAATACTCTTATATTGCCATTATATTACTTACTGTAATTTAATATGGGCTAACAGTGCTAAAACAAATATTTACCCGATTTATATATTACAAAAGAAAGCTCTCAGAATCTGTTCTGGCTCTCACTATTTAGCTCATACAAATCCCATTTTTAGTCATTTCAAAACATTAAAAGTTTTTGATATTAATTCACTCCAAAGCTTACTTTTTATGTTCAAATACAGAAATAACCTACTACCGTACACATTTAATGATTTCTTCACACTTAATACGAATGTTCACTCATATCCCACCAATAAATCCTTTAATTATCATTTGGTAAATCCTAGGCGATTTATTGCACATAAGACAATCCGACACCATGGCCCAGATTTGTGGAATTCACTTCCAAACTCTATAAAATATTGTCAAAATCTTTTTGCATTTAAAGCTCAAGTTAAAACAAGTTTGCTATTAGAGTATAATAAGTTCAAATAAGTTACAAAGGTTAAACCACATTTTAAATCAAATGATCTTTAGTTACCAAATTCACTGAAGTCCTGACTGATACATTTCATCAACACATTATTCATCTACATACATCATTTTCATTTTTTTCATTTTCATCGTAATTTTATCACTTTCATTCATGCCACACTTTTCACGTTTACACACTATACAAAAATCTAGATATGCGTATATTTCGTCTGAATAATTTCCTTATTTATTTGAGGATTCCTTTGGTCAGAACAGACATTTTTCATTCGGCGCACGTCTTTTGAATTAAACCCTTCTTATGTATCATGAGTGCATTGTAATTGTGCATCGTAATTGTAATGCCAAATGCATCGCCAATAAGAGATGAGGATGAGCCATCCCTCGTCAGAGAAGATGAGCCAACCCCCTTCAGAGTTGAAAATGAGCCAACCCTCATTAGAGAGGAACAACCTCTCATCATAGATGAAGATGAGCCATCCCTCATCAGAGAAATGAGCCACCCATTCGGTGTTGAAAATGAGCCACCTCTCCAAATAGAGGAAGATGAGCCATCCCCCATCAGAGGAGAAGATGTGTCAACCCTCATCAGAGATGGAGGTGAGCCAACCCTCATCAGAGATAGAGATAAACCACCCCTCATCACAGATGAAGATGAGCCAACCCTCATCAGAGATGGAGATGAGCCACCTCCCCCCCCCCCCCCTCTTGACGGCATTCCCTTGCCCAAAGCGACAAGCCCCAAATCATGTGGCATATATTTTTTTCTTGACTTGATTTATAAACTCAATTACTCTTACTAACTTAGCATGGGCCTACCTGTAGGTCCAAGCTCTAGTAATCTTCTCCTTATCAGCAAAAATTTTGGACTTCAGATTAGGGGTTTCCATGAGGGTCTATCTAGTGTCTAAGTGAGTAGCGGATAATACTAGTAGGCCTAATGCCTTTTTGGTCACAAGATCTAAATATTGTACATACCTGGAGTTTGAATAGATTGGAAGCAATCATATAATACTGATTTAAGTAATACTAGTACTAGTTGTAGGGAATCTATCTCGTCCATCAAATCGACTGTACAATTAAATATGTCTTTGGTGGGTGATCTGGCAAGTGTTGTTGTAGTTGTACAATCTATTTTCTCTCTCCCTCACTGTAATGATATATCTCTACCGTACATGTAGTTATATACTGACCTACAATAAAAAGTACCCATATGTTTTTTTGCTTTTTTGTCGTAAGAATGCTCCCTGTTATTCAAGTAAACTTCTCATTGCAAGTTTGTGTCTTTGCTACTGATAACTCAGTCACGCATGACCATGTGACCTTGGCAATGGTCCTCAGAATGCCCCAGCTGTTGAACACCTGAATGACTGTTCAGTCAATTGTCAAGGGTTGTGGAATGATTTTAATGGTTGTCACGTGATTTCTGGACATCGGCCTTCAAAAGGCCAGTGCGAATTTGTTCATTCATTCAACATGCCACGACTGCCAAGAGACGAACGTCAGCGTGCACTTGGCATGCTGCAAGGTGGAATGACTTTCCGTGAGGTTGGTCGTCAACTTGGCTGCACACACAACACCATTTCGTGCCTGGTTGACAGAAACACTCTGAATAACACTCCCGATGACACACCACGACCAGGGAGGCCAAGATGCACCACTACCAGGCAAGACAGGCAGATTGTCCGGTCTCATGAGAGAGACCGGTTTCACCCTGCAACACGTACTGCAGCCGTGACACCAGGGGTTGCTAACCCTCGCATCTGTGCAGAGACTGTCCGGAGAAGATTGCCTGAGCAGGGTCTTCATGCGCGACGTCCATACAGAGGTCCTGTCATTACTGCTGTCCGTCGAAGGAACAGAAGGAGATGATGCGAGCAGCATTACCGATGGACTCTTGCATAATGGAATGAGGTGGCCTTCAGCGATGAATCACGCTTCTGCGTGGACTGCCCTGATGGACGGGAACGTGTTTGGCGAAGACGTGGGGAACGCTATGCTGACTGCTGTGTTTGACAGGCGAATCGATGGGGTGGCCCAAGCGTCCTGGTGTGGGCTGCCGTGTAAGGACGTCACAGATCACCCCTGGTGTTTGTGGATGGCAACATCACAGCACAGCGCTATGTGGACGATATCATGAGACCACACCTGGTGCCATTCCTGCAGAACAACCGAGGACTGCGCATCTTTCAGCATGATAATGCCCGACCTCATGCTGCACGGCTAACCACTGCATTCCTGAGGGGTGAGAACATTAACACCATGGAGTGGCCGGCGATGTCCCGTGACCTCAATCCCATTGAGCATCTGTGGGATGAGCTTGGGAGGCGCATTGCTGGCAGGGTCAGGACTCGTGCACACCTGATCCAGACTTTGCAAGATGAGTGGAACAGGATTCCGCAAGATTTCATTCAAAGACTGCAGCCCCCATGGGATAATATCTAGCAAGAAATCTGCAAACTTTAGAGAGACTGTTCTCCTTCCTGAGTAATCAAATCAGAGTATTTTGAAGATATTTGGAACAGGCTGACAATTTTCCACATGATTATCAGCTAATGTATGTTGAGTTTCGTTCTCCTTTAATGTGTAAGAATTGCCTCCAGAATTACAATATATGTATATGGTTATTCCTGTCACGAAGCGGAATACTTCTGTGAATTAAATTACAAAATGGACTGCTTAACAACCCCAGATAAGAAAGATCACTGAACTCAAGAATACAAATGAAAAATCAGAATTTAATACTTATTTACAAAAGAAAATATTCAACGTCTAATGATATACTGAGAAAATATGAATAGTAATAAATGTACAATATTTTAAGAAGTCTAAAATTAAACAAGGACTTCTATAACATTAATGTTTATGACTTATTAAAACCATACCAAACCTAACGGGGATGAAAATCGCGAAAAGTCTCTAAGTGTATCTAGCGATGGCCGGCAGAAGGATGTCTCGAAGACGACTGTGATGGCGACTGCGATGATGAGCAGTGCAGAGATAGAAGACAATGACTATGACGACAAAGTGACGAGGATTGAAGTAAAGATCAACGAAGATGACGATGATTGCTTCAAAGCCTCTCCATAAACTGGTGACTGACTGTCAAAATTGCTGATCCATTCTTAACCAAAGGGGTGACCCTCTGGTGACCCTCTGGTGACCAAACTGTGTGCAAACGGTGACCGCCGTTGTAAAATACAAAAGAACCAAGGCATCCTATCAAATATCTATTTCCAAAACAGATATTTATTTTAGACGTTAATTTCTTATCTAATACGTTTGAAAAAATATTAATCAGCTTGCTTTCCTAACTTTATTCAATCATAATTCATAAAACACACTACTGAAATACTTTCCTAGAAACATCTGACTCAAAGTTGACACTTTAAAATCCAAAATTTATAGTTTGTCTAAAGAATTAAGACTTTCTTAAACTGAGTTACTACATCACATATTCTTAGAACATGACATAAAATAGAGCTTCTCTGTAAATACTCTTAAATAGCATGTTTTGCAAATGCCAAAATACAGTGCTTTCTTGTTTTAATAATAAAATCATGCCTTTGAATGACAGTAAAAAAAAATGTTCTCTTGGTAATTAAACAACTTTATATACATATAAATGTAAGCGGCTGGATTCCCAGTCCACCTCCATTACAAAATGTTCATTTACCTAGCTGTAATTTCTCCATGTCAGCAAAATTAAAGTCCTTTGATTTTCCCCCCTCTTCACATGTGAAACTAAACCCCAGTCCTCAGAATAGTTTTAACCTCCTGTAAATAAAACCGCCCAGCTCTGCCTATCCCATATCACATTAAGTCAATCCTAGACATTATCATTTAACCAACTAAGTTTCAGAGTTAAAACCATGTGAAAGGGGGTCAATAAACAAGAGGGAAGGGGTAAAGCTAACGACCACTTGACCACATAAACAAAATGCCTTTCTTTGTGTTCTTGTCTTTCTTCTCTCTTTCTCTCTGTCTGTCTGTCTGTCTCTCTTTCTCTCTCTCTGTCTTCCCCAAGAGGGGTGGTACAATTTACCGCCAAAAGATTGGGTGTGGAAGAGAGGGGCTTGAGCTTCTTTGGTTCTCTTCCATCTCGGCAGTCGTAGGAGAAGGACGTAATGATGGGTTGAACTCCTCTCAGTACGATTGTGCTTGTAAATATGTATATTTTGTAACACTCCTTGTATGTGACTGTTTGTTGGACTGCAGTATGTTCATGATAATATGATTTCGTCCCTTTATAATATTTGGAAGGGGGACATGAGACAAGTCTCCCAAGGTGTATCTTCAAGTGTATCATCTAATTATATTCTTCAACTTCATCATGTAATCATATCTTCGTGTGCTGAATTAAGTGTTTTGCATTATATACGACCACCAACATACGTTGGCTGCTGGAGTGCTGGTGAACGCTTGACGGTGGCGGAAAGACAGTCTAAATCGTCCAGGAGATGGTTGCGTCCATGGATGGGAACTCGCTTCGTGGTACGGGTTTTAATCGGCATACTACATAACTAGTGGTGGACTCATCATGTATGATGACAGATCTTACAAGGAGTTTTGGACTTGATCCGTTGTCAAGGTTCCTGTTTATAAGAGCGAAATTTGGTCGGTACCAAGCATATTCGTCCGCGAGGACAGTTTTAATTTTTATGGCCATTTGTTAGTTTCTTTTTGATTATAATTATACAGGTATTTCCTTTTTACTTTAACATGGGGAACCCCTTAAAATGTGTGACTTGATATGATTGCTGATGTGTTGATGTTTTATATGTGTGAAAAAGGAGTTGTTTTCTTTTGTATTCATTTTTGTATTTTACCCAATATAATGATTATTATTTGTTTTGTTCATTCATTAAACCTCAATTCCGGGGGTTTCTGAATTTAATTCAAATCAGTCTGTGTACTTATTTCACTTGTTTTAAACCACAGTTGTAGCTCCTTTAGATAGGACTGGGTGTTTGATTGTGATCCAATCTTGGTGGTATGGTTGATTGCTGGTTCCTAGTAGTTAACTATTAGTATACCTCTTGCCATGAGCAACACGCGCATCTCGCGTCTCTTTTAATAACGGATAGTATTTTCGAACCCAGAGGGTAATTTAATTTGTCCAACAAAATAATCATTTTAGTTGTTCAATATTAACGACCCCTACATAAATATCAGCATTAAATATAGCAGAAATTAAACATGATTACTTACAAATTGGCTTCTTAGAAGAGGGGAACATCAGCCTTGGCATTGGATTACATGGCTATACCACGCCCTGCTGCTCGCCTACAAGCAAAACACCCTAGATTACAGGCTGCTGGAGTTCACTCCCCTCTCTCCAAAATCATTTGTCAGAGTGACCTAGCTACAGCTATTTGGCTGCCACACCCAAAGAAAATATATCCATACAAAAAGTCTGTAATGCCATACACCTGAAAATAACCTACCCTACTCTATATAGCCCATCCTGGCTGTCGAAAGAAAGGTCTACCTATGAAAGGCTCCTGATGCACATATCTTGCCCTGGCTACTAGAGCAACAAAGGGTTATTCATTACAAGCCTGCCTTATTATGAATACGATTCTGACAATTCCATTATCAAGAAAATTAGACCTAATATGTTTCAAATGACCCCCACACTGTTCCGATAAATTGAAGTTCATTCTCATTGCTGACGACACCAATATCTTTTACTCATCAAAATAATGACATTGGGTGTTTACATAGTACACTGAACGAAGAATTGCGTAAAGCATCGAATTGGTTTAATTGTAACAGATTTATTTTGAACACTGAAAAGTAATTTTTTATATATTTCATTCCAAATAATAGTATAAACATGTTACTATGAATTTACTTAATTTATTTAACATCAAAATGGAAAATAATATTTTTTCAACTTGTCCATCCTTTCCTTCCTCATGTGAAGTACACGGCGTGAAAAGTCTTCGGATACAAACACCTTCTGATTCCTGAATTTTCCGTCAAGCTTTAACTTGGCAATATATGCCTTTCGCAACTTTTCTTTCGATGAAAACGTAGAGAGTGCAACATGAATGATCCTGGGTTTAGACTTTTCCTCTCCATCAGTTGTCTCCTTACGGACGGTTGGAGTGCGATGACATCTTTCAATCAAGTACTCACTCTGGGGAACACCCACGAAGTCAGAGAAGAAAGCTTCCACTGTTTCATTGCAGGTTTCCTTGCGGTTTTCAGCTATGCCGTGCAATGATCTCCAACTTATAAGACACAATTCTACTCACAAGATAAAACTATAACAACTTCTCATTAGCGTAGATTTGGGGAAATCCAGAGGATTTAGATGGGAATCGTCCTCAATGCGCGCGGTCGTGCGTCCGAGTCCTGTACACAGATAGTTTACTAAGCCTACTGGGTAATGAGTCGTTGACCTCCCAGCACGGCTGTCAAATTGATTAGTATCAAGATATCGGTTTATATGCGAGAGTAGCAATTTGGTAATGAATTGTTTGGCAACATTAGAGAAATGGTCAGTTAGAGCAATGGCACAAACTTGTTCCAGTCTCGGTGGTTTCTTCTGTGGTATTGAATTATGGCTTCTTTTCATTGCTGTGGTACTATGCCGTCAAAGGACGATGCATTCAGTATGTACCACAGTGGGGTGCTTAACTCACAAGCAAAGAGCCGAACAAGCTGAGCCAGAACGCCATTATGTCTCATAGATTTTCCCGGTTTCACTTTGGAAAGTTCACGAAAACATCCTATGGTTAAATCTTTGGAGACTTTCTTGCTGGTAGGAATGCAGGCAACTTTAAAAAAATTTAAAGAAGACATGTCACCAGCAATATCAGTAAAGTATTTATTGATGATTTTTTTAGCTACCGATGATGGACTTGACTGATCACTGTTGGGGACTCTGATGACCTGAGAAGTCTGAAAAGATGATGTGATCAATTTGATATGCTGATAACATGATGAAGGATCTTCCTTCTTGAGTTGTATTACACGATCTCGATAAAAGCGAGCTTCAGCGTCAATTATGGCTCGTTGGACCATGTTGTGTTATCTGTTCCATTCGCCGGAAGATTTCGAATGAAAATGGAGTTGACGTTCCTTAATGAGAGACTTGATATACGGGATGACCCAAGGTATATCTCTCTGATGAACAAGCACAGTCTTACATGGAAAATATTAATTAATTGGAGAGTACAAAGTCGAGTAGAAAGCGTCACATTTCACATTGGCGTTGGGCGGAGTAAACACCTCAGACAAGGAGTAGGAGGATATTCAACGACCGAATGCTCTGGTGTCAGAGTCTCTAATTGGTCTTACGATGCGCCTCGTTGTTTTATTAGGGCGGTGTTCCATCGTTGATTGGGGTAACCATATGATAATGATGTTGTCACTTCTGCCAAGAGGGGACATGATCCCAATATCGTTGTAGTAATGGAATAGTGTTGTCCCTCGTTGGCCTGGCCACTATCTGTTTAAGAGAGATGCTACTACATAACGTATCCGGACACCTACCCCCTGGACAACCACCCCCGGATAACCACCCCCGGATAACCACCCCTAGGATAACCACCCTCTAGGACAACTACCCCTAGGACAACTACCCCCTAGGGCAACCACCCTCTAGGACGACTACCCCTCTAGGACAACTACCTCCCAGACAACTACCCCCTAGGACAACTACCCTCTAGGACAACTACCCCCCGGATATGTACCCCCAGACAACTACTCCCTAGGACAACTACCCCCGGACAACTATCACCAGGACAACTACCCCCGGACAACTACCCCCGGACAACTACCCCCTAGGACAACTGCCCCCAGGACAACTACCTCCCGGACAACTACCCCCAGGACAACTACCCCCGGACAACTACACCCTAGGACAACTACCCCAGGACAACTACTCCCTAGGACAACTACTCCCAGGACAACTACCCCCCGGACAACTACCCCCTGTCAATAAGTTTCGCGCAATTTACTGCATCTGCACGTAGCCTGAATGTCCTCAGCCTAGCCATAAACATGTGCGCGCACACAGATCGGTCGTGTGATCAGTCTAAACACACCGATATTTCATGATTAATTCATAAAAGGCCGGAATTCTACGCAACCAAAAATATCGCCCCCTGGACAACCACCCCCTGGACAACTACCCCCAGAAAACTACCCCCTAGACAACTACCACCAGACAACTACCCCCTAGGACAACTACCCCAGACAACCACCCTCTAGGACAACTACCCCCTGGACATCCACCCCTGGACAACTACCCCCAGACAACTACCCCCTAGGACAAGCCACCCCCTGACAACTACCGTCTAGGACAACTACCCCCAGGACAACTATCATCTAGGACAACTACCCCCCGGACAACCACCCCCTGTCAATAAGTTTCACACAATTTACTGCATCTGCACGTAGCCTGAATGTCCTCAGCCTAGCTATAAACATGTGCGCGCACACCGATCGGTCGTGTGATAAGTCTAAACACACCGATAATTCATGATTAATTCAGAAAAGGCCGGAATTCTACACCCACCAAAAATATCGCCCCCGGACAACCACCCCCTGGACAACCACCCCATGGACAACTACCCCCAGAAAACTACCCCCAGACAACTACCCCCTAGGACAACCACCCTCTAGGACAACAACCCCTTGACAACTACCCACAGACAACTACCCCCTAGGACAACTACCCCCAGACAACCACCATCTAGGACAACTACCCCCTGGACATCCACCCCCTGGACAACTACCCCCAGACAACTACCCCCTAGGACAAGCCACCCCCAGACAACTACCCCCTAGGACAACTGCCTTCTAGGACAACTACACCCAGGACAACCACCCTCTAGGACAACTACCCCCTGGACAACCACCCCCTGTCGATAAGTTTCGCGCAATTTACTGTATCTGCACGTAGCCTGAATGTCCTCAGCCCTGCCATATACACGTGCGCGCACACAGATCAGTCGTGTGATCAGCCTAAACACACCGATATTTCATGATTAATTCATAAAAGGCCGGAATTCTACCCAACCAATTACAGAAGCCAACCCTAGAAATCTTACTATTTTAAGACACCATTTAACTGGTTAATTTCCACGATTAACAGCACTTCTAACCAATTAACAAATTTATCTTGTTTCTATGAGTCGATTCTTTCTCATGGTTTGGATGTTCTACGTTTTGTGTGGCAACATAAAAAGGCCGTTTTCAAACAAAATTGGCCAGAATTCTACATATCATTTCATTTTTATGCTTAGCACTTCTTTGTCTCTTCAATATGCTTATTCCTTTTTTAACGGAATTAAATTGTTAAAAAGTGAAAAATATATAAGTATTTCCAAAAGTAGAAATTTATGTGTTGATGAATGATTGAATGGGCTCTATGGAGGAAAGTGCACAGCTGGGAAAGTGATACGCGCGCGCATGGATGGACTCGTAGAGAATTCAACTTACTTTTTGGTATGGAAAGTTTGAAATTATGGTGCAACAATTGAAAGCAAAATTTATGACATTAACCTCCCTAACAATTCATAAAAAAAGAAACATCAGAAAGAACAATAAGTGGATTTTTCTTTTTAATTCCATGAAATTTCATAAAAGTCCAGGAAATTTGATGTTCTGTTTCAGGATTTTTGATTTGTTAAACATGTGGAAACACCCAGTAAGACAGAATACACACATTCTACAAAGTTCATGAGATTCTGATGCGATCGTAGCCCATTTGAATAATTTCAGAATATTTTTTGAAATTCCAGGAACTTTCAGTATTCATTTCAGGATAATGCATTTCGAAAAGTGGGAGCACTGCACGTATCCACATGGCGTTCATAAAGTGCTTTTCGCCATTTTGGATTGGCGCATGCACAATAGCGTATAAAAAGTTTTCTTTCGCTGTTTGCGTGTTGTCACCATTTTCTTTATCCCAGTTTACTTTTTGGAGACCCCTCCCCCTAAAATAGTGACCAATCACGGACGATCAAAGAATGATACCGATAGTTTGAACTCTGAAAAATAACTAGGTCACACTAATTTCAAAATAAAAATCATTTGTCCCCATTTTTCGACCTAAAAACAATACCATGTAAATTAACAAAATTTTAAAATTTTTAGTAAAATAATCATGGCTTTTTATAAATTTCCATAGTAACCAAGACGGTGTTATTTGACCATATTTGGGTTATCGTTTCTGTAAGATCCTGAGTTCTCTTGTCACCTGACATCGTTGTGGTCTGGTCTACTTTTTTATTTAAATCATAGTGCTGAAATGATGTGCAAAACTTGCATTTTCCGTGTTTGGTAAGAGAAATCTCACTTATATTACAGTCCCATTAATACAAATAATTGATGCATTTATCCATATCTCTGCAGGCTTCGAAAAATAAACGCAAGGGCAATTTCAAAGGCCTATTGCACTGCCCATAGCAATCATGTTCGGATTACATAATAGGAGATTGTAATGTTCGCACATTTCTAAAGCTGATAGACAGGGTTATTGAAATTGCCTTCAGTTGATTTTTGGAAAGCAGTTTTTATCGTGTTAATATTTTTCAACTGGTTTCTTTCAGCATTGTCTTTGACTTCGCCCGTGGCCGCTCGGCATGGTGCTCAACTAAATTGGGGGGGGGGGGGGGGGGGCACTGCCACAACTTCGAAGACTTTAAAAACGATGGGCCTATCTATTTAACTTTTAGGTAGACGTATGTTGAAGGTTGTCAATGTTTTTTTGCATAGCACATCCCCCCAAAAGAATCATTCTATGGCAATGCATGGCTATGCTCGTGCATGGGCACTGATTAGTGATTAAAAAAAAATAATCTGTTTGAGGGGTGAGGGGAACTGATGAAACTTAATGCCATTGATGGGGGGGGGGGGGGGCGGGCTGCTACAAAGACAATTTAATAGAATCTAACATTGATACTATCATGATAACATGAGTATAGATTAGACAATAATCATTTTAAAAATTGTGGATGTTTTTTTGCACAACCTCTGTGACCTTTGACCTTGAGACCCAAAAAATCTAAGCAGTTCATCGTCCTTCCCATATGCATACATGGGCCAAACTGATCCCAAAAACGGTTTTGAAGTTATCGCGAGAACGAAAAGGGAACGGACGTACTGACGGACGGACGGACGACCCGAAAACATAATGCCTCCGGCACCACCTACGGTGGGCGGAGGCATAAAAATGCATAGGCCTAATTAAATACTCACCAAACCCTTGGTTATAACTCCCTAATTTCCAGAAGATATTATTTTGGGAGAGAAACCTCATACCCTTCCCAGTTGGTATAAATATTGAATATATCATAGAAAAAAAAATCACAGATGGAAACATTCAAACAGTACAATGCACCATCATACACCGAGTATAAACAGTTGTACCTGTTTGGGGGCGGGGGGGGGGGGGGGGGGGTAGTTGACCTACATGCCATGGATGAGAGTATGTTGCTTGTTGTCCGATTGAATATTTCCCCAAGTCGTTATTGTCCGATGGTAGTTATCTGGGTGGTAGTTACCTTAGGTGGTAGTTGTCAAGGAAATGTCCTACAGGGTGGTTGCCCTAGGGGGTGGTTGTCCTAGGGAGTAGTTGTCTGGGGTAGTTATCCGGGGGGGGGGGTAGTTGTCCTAGAGTGTGGTAGCCCTAGGGGGTAGTTGTCTGGGGGTAGTTATCCGGGGGTAGTTCTGCTAGAGGGGTAGTCATCCTCGAGGGCGGTTTCCCTAGGGGGTAGTTGTCCTAGAGGGTGGTTATCCTAGGGGTGGTTATCTGGGGGGGGGGGGGTAGTTGTTCTAGAGGGTGGTTATCCTAGGGGTGGTTATCGGGGGGGGGGGGTAGTTGTCCAGGGGTGGTTATCCTAGGGGTGGTTATCTGGGGGGTAGTTGTCCTGGGGGTAGTTGTCTGGGGGTAGTTGTCCTAGAGGGGTAGTCGTCCTAGAGGGTGGTTGCCCTAGGGGGTAGTTGTCCTAAAGGGTGGTTATCCTAGGGGTGGTTATCCGGGGGTGGTTGTCCAGGGGGTAGGAGTCCTAGAACCCTACATAAGAGTTCCGTGTTCAGTTCATTTAAGTCGCCTTAGATGGCGAATTCCGCGTTCTGGTGGTTGGATCTGATGGAGTCCACTGTTGTAATCAAGTGATCAATTAGTTCATCTTCAATACCACAGTTAGGGAGTAAATTACAGCAACAAAGAGACCCGATACCTCCCTTGGAAAGCGTTTAGGACATTTGGAAATCCAAACTACTTCCATACCGTCAGGAAATATTACATTATCTAGAGGTTTTGGATTCAGTTCCTGTGTAGCATAAATCAGTACTCCACCGCCTTTGCGGGAAGAGCGGCACTTAGAAAAATGGAGAAATACATCCATTGAGAAACAATCAACATTGCCGCTGCTTAGCCAAGTTTCACTTAAAGCACTAATCATGCAAAATGTCTATGTTGTATTCATGAATCAATATAGAAAGTTCATTGAATCTGTTAGTAATTGATTTCATATTTCCCATATACAGTGCGTATCAAAAAAAGTACACACTTTGAAAGTATCCTCAAAAATCATAACTTTACAATATCGATATGATGTTTTATGACTAAGGGTCTGTTTCATCGGATGACACTATCAGTACCGACATTTTTAAAGCTTGAGTGAGTAAACAGGTAAAGGCTACCATTGTGAAACACGCAAAAATGCCCAGGTCTTGAATTAGATCAAAATGAGTATCAAGCAGTAACTGCATGTTTTCTCTTAAGTATCAATAATTGATATGAACAGTCATTCAGTTCTTAACCCTATATCTAGTAATGCACACCCACAATGGTGTATTTAGAAATTGATAAAGGGGAGGGTTGGCCCGGGTGAGCATAGCAAGTTTTTTTCCTGGGCCTCCAAGAAGAAGCTACACCAGCTTCACCCAATGGCTGGATACGCCACTGCCCCCCCCCCCAACTGCCAACACCATTGCAGGTGGTGTCTTTCCAGCGCTAATCATCTGCATCAATACTCATTCTTGCCTGAAGAGTGTTGGAAAGATTGAATGCAATAACGGAAGGAGAACTCTAACATTTACATTTTCCTCTCGAAATTTCTTATTCCTCATAAAAGTCACAAGACCCCCAAAACAACGTCTTGTATGACGAATGAGAATTTAAAAGAGAAGCAAATTTATTGATTAAAATAATATTTCAACATTTCTTCAGTTAAACATGTACATGTAAAAGATATCATCATGCAGTTCAGTGCATCCTTTCGACATGATGCGGGCAGACAGTGACGCATCTCAACTGGTTGGAAGAGATGGGGCAAAGAAAGGAAATAAATAAACTGTTCAAAACCAGACTTTTTTCTCCCTCCCTTCTTAAAAATGGAATATTTTAGGTCCGTCTTTGTGTAATGGATTGCAATTTCAAATCAATTAATACTTAACAGAGAACATTAAAGGTCCCCTTTTATGGAATTACAAAGGAACTTCATTTAATAGACTTTTCTACTGTGAATCCAGATCTGTCAACCATATTACCTGAATTCCATTCATTAATCTGTAAATTTGAAAAGGGTATTGAAGGCTATTGAACTTCGTGTAGATACCTTCGACTTCGTGCCGTTTCAGCCCTTCATTTTAGCTTTTTAAAGACAAAATCCTACATCAACGATGGCATCTTCTTCGGACAGCGAGGACACTTATTCAGGATCAGCTATATCTGATTTGAAGCATCAAGTCCCAGAAGAAATTGAAAAGGAATTAGGGGCTCGGCCGTATATGTTTGAGCCAGACATGTCGGATTCTGGGCAAGATTCTTTTAATAACGGAGAGGATATCGATGGGAGACTTGGGAATAACAACTGGTAATTCATTTTTGGCTAATAAATTACCGATTAAAGTTTAATTCACGCATATCCACGTATTATGAATCTTGTTTACGCTTGCAAATTGCCCGAGAGGCTGAGTTGATACTTCGCTGATCGAGGCAGTGAGCTCGATGTGCGCAGTCCCGCGCCATTTGGTCGTTCGCCTGCTGACCCTGCCTGGGCTTGCGCTTGGGCAGTTTTACTGGTGCATGGGGTGGTAGCGTTTGATTCTAGTAAATTCTAACATTGATATCCAGAAAACTCTTAGCTCTCCTGTTATCTTGTTTGTTTTCTTTGTGCTGCTAAGTAAGTGTAGGTACCGTTATAGTTCACAATAGATATGATCTTCTTCTTCTTCTCCCTCCGCTTTTGTCGGAGATCAGCAACAGATTACAATGTAGCCAAAGCTGGCTGCATTTGTGTAAAATGCAAAAGACATCTGTGCAAGCACGAATGATGAGAGTTTGTTCCATGCAATTTCAAAAGAAAACATAGTTTTAAGAACAAGGCCCCTGTTCATTATTCCTTTTCACACCCCTCCCCCCATTCCAAATAGGCTTGTCAAAAAAAGAAGAAAAACCCATGCATCTTCATACCAGTGGGTCTGGTAGTCCAGTGACATATTTAATTGTGTTTTCCAAAAAAAAGCTCTGCACAAGACATTTAATGCATTCCCTACGAGAAGCAAGTGATTTGGGTAGTCAACAGTTATGTTTCAAAAATAATTTTGACTAATGTCGTTAGTAAAACTTAGAAAGGGATTATAGTTGTGAAATAGAACACTGGCTTTCATGATACTGAGTGATACTGATTTATTTCAATTTCCAGGTGTTCTTGCAGTGGAGGTTGTGTCCCAATGCCAGTGGTGAGAGAGTCTGTCTGCTGTAAGCAGATGAACCAGATTGTTGCCAAGATGGACTCATTTGAAGATGCTGAACTTGACTGCATGCACCGAGCACCCAGGGTTTCATCCAGTGTGTCTGGACCGGTACGTGATGGAAACTGCTTACTATCAGTATCGGCAGCAGTATGGCGGACAGGCAAGGCAAGATGCAACTGAAAATCAGTGAGTACACCATATTTTTGTTTTAATCCTTACTGCAGTATTCCTGTATTATATAAAGCAGTTTGGATGCAAAATGCCAATTTGGCTCCTTATGAAATTAATATTACTATATTCTATAACAGAAAATAATGTTTTAGCTTTAATGTAAATATAGGGAGATTATTCTATTTGCAGTGTACATGTATTTTCTTGTCCTATGTGCAGATTAACGTTTGTTTCCTCTTTCCCCATCACAACATTTTACATTGCGATGTTGACAACTAAATTATTAGCTAATCTTCTATTGGTTATTTGTGAAGTTCAAAGTAAAAGTTACCTCACTATCACCTACATCATAGACTACACTGTGCATTGTTTTGAAGTTGTCTAATCATAGTTTCCTTTGTACTCTTTAAAAAAAATATTTTATAGGAAAGCCAGGCATGTGGCCTATAGGCAGCTTGTTAGATGGTGTTGGGGTTTCCTGGGCAGGGCAGTACGTGTTCCTCTTCCATCTTGTGCCGTGACAAGAATCCGTGCAGCATTTCCATCAGAAGAATACAGGGGTTTTGAAGAGGCGTAGACCTATATACAATTTTGCTGTTGATATCTTTTCCCCCACCTAGTCAAGATCTATGTTTACAGAAAAATATATGTTTTACTTCCACCTTATTACTGAGATTTTTATTACTGTTCTAAGATAGATTTTCAAAGATATTTTTTTTCAAATTGGAAATATTCCCTGAATTTTACCACTTTAGGGTATTTTCTTTTCAAAGTTAACTGTATGTATATATATTTTTTCAACCTTTGCAACAAAAATCAAAAGGGAGGACAGCTCTGTGGAACTTTAATTTAAGGTATGCAACCATTATTCTTATATTGTTTTTTTTTACTGGGGCTTGGATATGACATGCACAAATCTCAACATTATGCAAAGGTGATAGTAGAATTGAACATTTTAAAAATGTTTATGTATCAGAACTGTTGTTCCATCAGTGTTAACTTGATAACGCTTAGATAGCATATACATTTATCATGTGCATAACTGTTTATAAGAAAAGTTAAAAATGCTAGTACGTCATTTCTATCTTTTCATGATATTTAATTCCTATACATGGATATCAGTTTCCCTGAAAGTTGGGTTTATTACATGAGGGTGTGCTACACTTTGACAATATGGTAAAAATGATATTGCTGTTTTTGGTTCAAGTATCAGAGGAAAAGAGGATTCTAGGAGGCTTATTTTGAATATTCATTTTCACTGTCAGAAATAAAATTGGCATTAGGTAACTGAGTTCACAGACACAAAACAATCCAGCTGCAGCTGGTTTGAGTTTCGTCACATCTAAGTATTTGCCCAGAGCATTTTTTTGTAATTGATGTTGTAAAGATACATGTATCTCAGTTAAGAATGATAACTCTATTGTTAATGGCATATGAGGTCTGTTATTTTTTTATGGCATTTGTTGTTTAATTTGTTAATTAAACACAAGCTAATCAGTTTTGTTTGTTTTGTTTTGTTTTGTTTGTTTGTTTGTTTGTTTGTTTGTTTTTTTTGGGGGGGGGGGGGGGAGTGGGCATTCTCCTTTATTGAATTTTTGGTGTTCAATTCTAAGACAACCATTTCCTGGATACAACATCTCTATCTACATTTCTCCAGAAGTAATAATGTATTTCAAATCAATTGAATATTTGTGTCATCTATGGAAGAGCTCAAACATGTTTACTATGCAAGGCCTGTCGTGAATGAAACTAACAATTGAAAAGAAAGGTGGGTGTGCGTGAATGAGATCAAAACCAACAATTGTTGAGAGGAGATGTGTGTAATTGGAGAATATTGGGCAAAAAGAGGGAGAAAGGGAGACAGAAAGCACAAGAGAAGAAATAGTGAAAAAGAGAGGGAATCACTGGGGAAAAAGGGAGAGATAAAAAAGTTGAGGGAAGATGTGTAAAAGTGGAGAATTTTGGGCATAAAGAGGGAGAAAGGGAGGGAAAGCACAAGGGAAGAAATAGAGAGAGGGAATCATTGGGGAAAAGAAGGAGAGATAAAAAGTTGAGGGAAGATGTGTGTAAGTGGAAAATTTTGGGCATAAAGAGGGAGAAAGGGAGGGAAAGCACAAGAGAAGAAATGGTGAAAGAGAGAGAGGGAATCATTGCAAAATGAACTACATGTATAAGGTAGAGAAGTAGGAATCAACCTGTAACTGTAGTGATGTATACTCCTTTTTCCTGCCGGGGGGCGGGGGGGGGGGGGGGGGGGGTTGTAGGTTGAAAATTTGGGGATGGCGTCTTGTTTCAGGGACGGCCTCTTCTTGATGCCAAACGCCGCATGCAGCCCCGTGCTATCGACGAAGTCCTCCGCACAAAAGTGCTCGGAGCACACAACACTGCGGTCACTCGGCCCCTTCCATTAGGCGCGAGTTAATTTTACTTTTGCGGTCCATTTCCTTCTTATATTTGGGTCTTTAGGGAATAAATGTAGACTGACACCCTCCTTTGTGGTGTTGCTGCAACCTGCAACAGCGCAGCGTTGCGACATACTTCGCTTTAGAGGTGGTTTTCGAGGTGGTATATACAAAAGTTAGTTTGCACATGTGATATATATGCAATATTGTAAACAAGCATCGGCAATGTCGGTTTGTGACGTCACACGTCAATCATGCTCGCGGAACGAGAATTCGGGGTTTAAAAGGGGGCGGAGCTTAGAAGACTCTTTTGGACATGAATACCTGGGGTAAATATTATTTTAAAAATATTTTGATACGTATTTATTGCAAACGGATGTCATTTTTCAATTTAGATGAGTATCATGTACAAAATACCAAGAATTAAAATTTCATAAAAGGGAACCTTTAAGTTACTGCATGATAGGCACTTTGATGTTTGATGAAATTCAAGACTGAGGCATTTTTGCGCAAACCAATTTTTTGCGGGTTTTACAACTCCCCCTGTCCCCTCGAAATAAGCTAGTACATACCTTTCATCCAGTAGACACCGTATGGAGTCCCGAGAAATTTGCAGCTGATGTTTGCGTTGGACTGGCCATAGAAGAATGTTGCTGAAGGAGGGGTCCATACTGTATTGTCGGGAACCTGATCGGTTGCACAAACGTTACCTGAAACGAGATAGTCGTTACAGATATTTGTCTGCATAAGTTTACTCGATATGCGAGCTCTACTTCGACAAGCTTTAAACTGAAAATGTGGAACAACGGCAGAATATCCAACCACAAAAGTAACCCTGACCTTAATCCTAATAACTCTGACTCCCTGAACCTAACTCTAACGCTTATACATTGTATTGGTGTGTGGCTGGGTATTCTGCAGTAACGCTGCAAATGTTAATGAAGGCGAGCGTGACAATAGATGTTGTGTAGATTCAATTCTCTGTTTAAAGCGAAATGTTAAAGGTGGTGTTCTCAAATCGCGCCATTCCGGATAGGATAGACTATAATCATTGTCTTTGATTTGGGCATGGAGCTATGTTGCTTCATGACTTGGGTAACTCCGTTACTTTAACTTTGATCTGAAAATGGTTGATCACATTATTCTTCAATATGTCCCTTATCTTAAAAGAATCGAGAACCATTCCTCGTATTAGAAAATACGGTACACTGAAAACAAATACCCTTATTTGATCATTTCGACCATTTTTATGATACCTAGTTTTATGGGTATGAACTATCAAAAAATCTAAATGTTTATTTTTAGTCCGTAATAATTTGTTTCTCATTCATTTGTATTTAAACCATTAATCATTAATATCCCATGCTTAATCTACAGGGTTTTAAACAATGCTTCTGTAGCCAGGGTTTTTCAATAGGAGGCCAGACGTGAAGGATCCAACCGCACAGCCAGGATTTTATTTTTATTTTTGTTTAATTTATCATTATTAGGTGGTCTGTCGGTATCGACAGATCACCTCTTAATTTCGTCAGAATTTTCTTTATTATTAGGTGGTCTGTCGGTATCGACAGATCACCTCTTAATTTCGTCAGAATTTTCTTTATTTATTTATTAGGTGGTCTGTCGTAGTCGACAGACCACCTCTTAATTTCGTCAGAATTTTCTTTATTTATTATTATTTATTATTTATTTTTATTTTTCCACCACTTTCTTGTGAACACAATTTCTCAAAATCAACTCGATCAATTTTCATCAAATTTTTGTCAATTATCAGACCATATCAGATCAAGTGCCCCTATCTTTTTCAAGGTCATCAGGTCATCGTGACGTCATCCAGGCGCCATTTTGTGAAATCACATTATCAATCATATCTTCATAACGAGTCATCAAAAATGAACCATATTTGACATACATTAAATTCAGGTCAAGGGTCGACATAAAATGTCATCAAAATCCGCGCGCACATCATGACGCGCACGTACGCGCGCGTCAAAATTTAAAAATGCTCAAAATCACTTTTTAATCAAATTAGAGTATTGTTCAGGACATTTTAAGCATTTAAAAATTTTCCGTCCGTGCGCGTCCGCGCGCGCGTTATGCGCGCGCACAGCGCATAGAGAACGTAAAAACGCCGTTATTCCGCATGTATTGTCTTCCTGATACTATTCTTGACAATTTCCAACTATTTACAGTCAATATCGACCTTCCATAATGCCACACGCCCGCGTCAAATTTCAAAATCCGTGCGCGCGTCTATGGCAAAAATAACGTAAAAACGTGAAAAACATGCCTCTACAAAATTAACTCTAGCTCTTTAAATAGTCCAGAAACCTCCCAATTTTTTTTCATCATCAGGTAGGGTATAAATCATAGATTTCATTTCATGTATCATTTGACCCTTATATACATTATGACGTCATCAAAATGGCGCCGGAATTCAAAAGTTCCATTTTTCATGTTTTGACGTCATCACATTCATGCAAATTTGGCTCTAGATTCTTAATTATTGGTAGTTTTTCGCCCAGATTTCGATATGTTATAGCTGAGACAATTCTCTACAACATGAGTGCTCATTATTATTCATTTGGATGACGTCATCACAGTGAAATTTTCAATTAAAGACGACATGTCAGAATTGTCCCTATTTGCGTGTTATGTCTATGGAAGATGATTTTTTTTCGAATCATGAATCTACATGACATCGTTCTCTGAGCTGTATCTCAGTTATTTTTGGTCTATTTCCTTCCAGATTTTAATATGTTGTAGCTGAGACTATAAGCTTTCAGTAAGGTGGTCTCCAAATTTTGATCAGATGTCGGGATCATGCCCTATTTTGAACTACCAAATGGGATTCGAGAATCCTGTTTTTCGTTTACGTGTTATCTCTATGGGAAATATTTTAGTCTATCGGTAAAGCACATGACTACCATGGTCAAGGTACCTGGTTCGATCCCGGGGCCGATTTTTTTTTTCTTTTTTTTTTTTTGCTTCTTTTTGCCTGTCATTTTACCATCCTCTTCGACTATTATAACATAAACAATCACAAATCATGTAATAAACTGCCTTATTTTCCATGTTATGTCTACTAGAAAGTAATGTGCAGTAGTTTGTGTACAACCTTATGGAAATTGTGATTTCCTGTCCTGTATTAGAGCTATGGGGTTAATCTCCCAAGTATCCTGTATCATCATCACCGTCATGATCATCATCGCTATTATTATATCCATCGCCATCATCATTATGTCATTATAATCATAATCACCGTTATCATCACCATAATCATTTTACAATGACCGATACACATTTTGCTACATTCCTGTCCTCAGGAAGCATCTCCATTCATGGCATTCTTGACATCCTGTCTTCTGTTTAGTATTTCCCCATTAATATGATCATCCTGATTACAATCATGATCGTGCCAATTTAAGGACAGACCACCTAATTCGTCTTCGTGACGAATTCAAGTCTAGTATTAAAATTTACTTTCGCCAAAACGAGCTTTCCTTTTTCCGCCTACTTTTTGTTGCCACGAAATCTCAAAAACTGTCCAGTCAATTTTCATGACATTTCCGTCAGTCATCAGGCCCTATGAGATCAAGCTCAGAAATCTTTTTCAAGCTCATCAGGTCATCGTGACGTCATCCAGGCGCCATGTTGTGAAAATCAACTCATGGCCATATCTTCGTAACGGAAAGTCATTTCTTATTCATATATGGCATGATTGAAGCTAATATCAATCCGGTCAATTTCACAAACTTGGACGCGGGCGGACGCTTACCTTCGCGCGTAAGTGCCCCCACAACAATCAAATATGCCAACCCCGATTACTCCTAAACAAGACGGGCAATCTTTCTCAATCTTGCCACAATCATCCCATCTTGACCAAACATCATGCACAGAAGAAAGCAGATTCGTAGCTCAATTATATTTTTTTTTTTTTTTTTTTTTTTTTTTTTTTTTTAAGTGTCGACGTCGTTTTCTTGTCCATCTTTTCCTTAATATCTCCTCCACCCTGCCATCTACAACGAAAAAAAGGGTTCAACTTTGGAGGAAATGTGGCACCATTTTACTTCCAACTTCAAGATTCTTCACATTTGGGCTTATTTTCCTCCCATTGACAAATGAAAAAACGGGGAAAAACGGGAAATTCCATACTAATTTCACCTTAATCCACCATTTATTATGCCAATTCCGATAAGTCCTAAACAAGACGGCCAATCCTTCTGAATCTTGCCACAATCATCCCATCTTGAACAACCCACATGCACACAAAAAAGCAGATTCGTAGCTCATTCAGTTTTTTTAATAAAAAATCATTTGTTGTCTTTTGGACCCCCCCCCCCTTTTTACGGGGCAAATAACTCGAAAACGAAAGAGTGAATCTTTTTCAAATTCGACGCAGTCATGAGACCTGATAAGAAGAGTTCACAGTAAAACTTTCAAGTTCACGACGTCATTATGACGTCATCCAGGCTTCATTTAGTCATTTTTTGGTGAAAAATGCCCTTTTCGGACCTCGAACGGGGTATCTAACTTCAGTTTGCGTGGTGCTAGAGACTTGGGACTTGATTCAGATGATAGAGCAAAAAATTCTACACAAAAAAGGCCCGTGTAGCTTTAACGTTTTAACGGGCGTTTATAGGGTGAAAATGGCTTTCAAAGTTAAAACTGCCCATTTTGCCATAGACACACACGTTGTAGGTATTATTAGGTGGTCTGTCGTAGACAGATCACCTCTTAATTTCGTCAGAATTTTCTTTATTAGGTGATCTGTCGTAGTCGACAGATCACCTCTTATATTCGTCAGAATTTTCTTTCTTTATTTATTATTTATTTATTTATTTATTTATTTTTATTTTCTGGCACTTTCTTGTTGCAACGAAATCTCAAAAACTTTTCAGTCAATTTTCATGACATTTCCGTCAGTCATCAGGTCATATAAGGTCAAGCTCCAAAATCTTTTTCAAGGTCATTAGGTCATCGTGACGTCATCCAGGCGCCATTTTGTAAAATGACATTATCAATCATATCTTCATAACGAGTCATCAAAAATGAACCATATTTGACACACATGAACTTCAGGTCAAGGGTCATCATAAAATGTCATCAAAATCCGCGCACACATCATGACGAGCACGTACGCGCCCGTCAAAATTTAGAACTGCTCAAAATCACTTTTTAATCAAATTAGAGTACAGTTCAGGACATTTCAAGCATTTAAAATTTTTCTGTCCGTGCGCGTCCGTGCGCGCGTTATGCGCGCGCGCAGCGCGTACATAACGTAAAAACGCCGTTTTTTCGCATGGTTTGTCTTCCTGACACTATTCTTGACAATTTCCAACTATTTACAGTCTTTCTCGACCTTCCATAATGCCACACGCGCGCGTCAAACTTTCAAAATCGTGCGCGCGTCAATGGGGATTCTAATGTAAAAAGTGGTAAAAACATGCCTATCTAGAAATCGCCATAGCTCCTCAGAAAGCACGGAAACCTCCCAATTTCTTTACATATTCTGAAAGCCTGTGAGTTCTAGATTTGAATTCATGCAGAACTGTGGCTTATCTCATGTTCTGAAGTCATCCTATTTGCATATGAACTCAAAAAAATGATTTTGAAAAAATTACGTCATCATTTTTGTATTCATTTGATAATATTTCAGTAATAGTTGGTCGATTTTCTTCCAGATTTTGATATGTTATAACTGGGACAATTCTCTACAAGATCAGTGAACACCATTTCTCATTTTGATGACGTCATCACAGTGAAATTTTCAATTAAATATGCCATGTCAGAATTTTCCCTATTTGCGTGTTATGTCTATGGAAGATGATTTTTTTTCGAATCATGAATCTACATGACATCGTTCTCTGAGCAGTATCTCAGTTATTTTTGGTCTATTTCCTTCCAGATTTTAATATGTTGTAGCCTGATTAATACGCTTTCTATGAGGGTTCGGTTTTTTCAATCTGATGTCGGGATCATTGTCAATTTTAAACTACCAAATTTGATTTGAGAATCCCGTTTTTCGTTTACGTGTTATCTCTATGGGAAATATTTTGGTATATTGGTCAAAGCACTTGACTCCCACGCCGGTGACCCAGGTTCGATCCCCGGGGGTCCATAATTTTTTAATTTTTTTTTGCTTCTTTTTGCTTGTCATTTTACCATCCTCTTCGACTATTATAACATAAACAATCACAAATCATGTAATAAACTGCCTTATTTTCTATGTTATGTCTATCCGAAAGTAGTGTGCGGTAGTTTGTGTACAACCCTATGGAGATTGTGATTCCCTGGCGTGTATTAGAGCTATGAGATTTATCTCCATGCAGTATCCTGCAATATCAAATAGTCCTATTTGATATCGCAATTTCTCAAAATTGGCTTAGTCAATAATCTTCAAATTTTTGTCAGTCATCAATCCTAATAAGGTCAAGTTCCCGCATCTTTTTCAAGGTCATCAGATTATTGTGACGTCATCCAGGCGCCATTTTGTAAAAATCAACTAATGATTGTCTCTTCTTCACGAAATGTCATCTCTCTTTCATATTTGGCATGGCTAAGGTCAATGTCATTTCAGTCATGGTCATCATGATTATCATCATGATTATCATCAACATCATTATCATCATCACTGTGATGATATTCATGATGATGATGTTGATTATCATCAACATCATTATCATCATTACTGTCATGATGATATAATGATCATCATCATGATTATCATCAACATCATTATCATCATCACTGTCATGATGATATAATGATCATCATCGTTATCATCAACATCATTATCATCACCACTGTCATGATATAATGATCATCATCATGATTATCATCAACATCATTATCATCATCACTGCATGATGATATAATGATCATTATCATCAACATCATTATCATCATTACTGTCATGATGATATAATGATCATCATCATGATTATCATCAACATCATTATCATCATCACTGTCATGATGATATTCATGATGATGATGATTATCATCCACATCATTATCATCACTGTCATGATATAATCATTATCATCATGATTATCATCAACATCATTATCATTACTGTCATGATGATATTCATGATGATGATGATGATTATCATCAACATCATTATCATCATTGTCATGATATCCACGAATCATCCAAAATTCATGTTCACACACTTTATGCCCCATTGAAACAAAGGGGGCGCTATTTCACTAATAATGTAGTAGCTAGAGCCTACGAATTGAAAATGCTAGGAAAGGGCTGAAATCATAAAAATCTTGATTAGATTCATTATAATTAATGTCCTCGTGATATCAACGTCATCTTTCACATTATCATTTTGTCATTCGTCTTCGTCAAAAATATCAAGATCAAAAGACAGATCACCTAATTCGTCTTCAGTGACGAATTCAATGTCTAGTTATTAGGTGATCTGTCGTACATCGACAGATCACCTCTTAATTTCGTCAAGATTTTTCTTCTTTATTATTATTTATTATTTATTTATTTTTATTTTTCGCCCATTTTCTTGTTACCATGATTTCTCAAAAAGTTCATTCTCAATTTTCTTCAAATTTTCGTCACTGATCAGACTGGTCAATGTCAAGATGTGGCATCTCATTCAAGGTCATCAGGTTATCATGACGTCATCAAGACGCCATTTTGTAAATTTACAAGATCGATTATATCTTCATAATCGATCATCAAAAATCAACTATATTTACATCACATAAACTTCACATGACGGGTCATCAGGTCATGTCCTCACAGGTCATCTAGAGGTCAGGACGTACGCGTACGCGCGCGTCAAAATTTTAAAATGCTCAAAATCACGTAGGATCAAGTCTGCACACGTTTCAGGTCAGTTTGAGCATTTCAAAAATGTCCGTGCGTAAGCGTCCGCGCGCGCGTTTTACGCGCGCACAAATCGTAAATAACGTTAGAACGCTGTTTTTTTTATTGATTTGCAATCCTGATACTTTTCTTCATCATTTCCATCAATTTGGAATCAATTTCAATCAATAATAAGGTCGTACGGGCGAGTCAAAGTTCAAAATCCGTGCGCGCGTCTATGGCGAAAATAACGTAAAAACGTGCAAAAACATGCCTCTACAAAATTCACTCTAGCTCTTTAAATAGTCCGTTGACCCCCAATTTTTTTGTCATCATCAGGTAGAGTATGAATCATAGATTTCATTTCATGCATCATTTGACCCTTATAAACATTATGACGTCATCAAAATGGCGCCAGAAGTCAAAATTTCTATTTTTCATGTTTTGACGTTATCACATTTATGCAAATTTGGATCTAGATTCTTAATTATTGGTCGTTTTTCGCCCAGATTTTGATATGTTATAGCTGAGACAATTCTCTACAAAATCAGTGAACACCATTTTTCATTTAGATGACGTCATCACAACGAAATTTTCAATTAAAAACGACATGTCAGAATTTCCCTAATTTGCGTGTCATGTCTATGGAAGATGATTTTTTTTCGAATCATGAATCTACATGACATCGTTCTCTGAGCAGTATCTCAGTTATTTTTGGTCTATTTCCTTCCAGATTTTAATATGTTGTAGCCTGATTAATACTCTTTCTATGAGGGTTCGGTTTTTTCAATCCAATTCCAGGAACATATCGAAATTTTCCGCTGAATATACGATATGAGAATCCATTTTCCATCTACGTGTAAACCCTATGGGTCATATTCTGGTCTATCGGTAAAGCACATGACTACCATGGTCAAGGTACCTGGTTCGATCCCCGGGGCCGATTTTTTTTTTTTTTTTTTTTTGCTTCTTTTTGCTTGTCAGTTTACCATCCTCTTCGACTATTATAACATAAACAATCACAAACCATGCAATAAAATGCCTTATTTTGCATGTTATGTCTATTAGAAATTAGTGTGCAGTAGCTTGTGTACAACCCTATGGAAATTTTGATTCCCTGTCGTGTATTAGAGCTACGGGGTTTATCTCCCAAGTATCCTGCAATATCAAATAGTCCTGTTTGATATCACAATTTCTCAAAATTGTCTTAGTCAATTATCTTAAATTATCATATCATTATAATCATCATAATCACCATTATCATCATCACCATAATCATTTTATAATGACCGTTACACATTTTGCTACATTCCTCTCCTCAAGAAGCATCTTCATTCATGGCATTCTTGACTTCCTATCTTCAGTTTAGCATTTCCCCATTATTATGATCATCCTGATTACAATCATGATCGTACATATTGAAAGACAGATCACCTAATTCGTCCTCATGACGAATTAAACTCTAGTTTATTTATTTTTATTTTTCGCCCATTTTCTTGTTACCATGATTTCTCAAAAAGTTCATTCTCAATTTTCTTCAAATTTTCGTCACTGATCAGACATGTTAATGTTAAGATGTGGCATCTCATTCAAGGTCATCAGTTTATCATGACGTCATCAAGACGCCATTTTGTAAATTTACAAGATCGATTATATCTTCATAATCGATCATCAAAAATCAACTATATTTACATCACATAAACTTCACATGACGGGTCATCAGGTCATGTCCTCACAGGTCATCTAGAGGTCAGGACGTACGCGTACGCGCGCGTCAAAATTTTAAAATGCTCAAAATCACGTAGGATCAAGTCTGCACACGTTTCAGGTCAGTTTGAGCATTTCAAAAATGTCCGTGCGTAAGCGTCCGCGCGCGCGTTTTACGCGCGCACAAATCGTAAATAACGTTAGAACGCTGTTTTTTTTATTGATTTGCAATCCTGACACTTTTCTTCATCATTTCCATCAATTTGAATCAATTTCAATCAATAATAAGGTCGTACGGGCGCGTCAAAGTTCGAAATCCGTGCGCGCGTCTATGGCGAAAATAACGTAAAAACGTGCAAAAACATGCCTCTACAAAATTCATTGTAGCTCGTTAGATAGTCCGTTGACCCCCAAATTTTTTGTCATCATCAGGTAGGGTATGAATCATAGATTTCATTTCATGTATCATTTCATCCATATAAACATTATGACGTCATCAAAATGGCACCAGAAGTCAAAATTTCCATTTTTCATGTTTTGACGTCATCACATTTATGCAAATTTGGCTCTAGATTCGTAATTATTGGTCGTTTTTCGCCCAGATTTTCATATGTTATAGCTGCAACAATTCTCTACGAGACATCTTGCCACCATTATTCATTTTGATGACGTCATCACACTGAAATCTTCAATTAAAGACGACATGTCAAATTTTTCCCTATTTGCGTGTTATGTCTATGGAAGATGATTTTTTTTCGAATCATGAATCTACATGACATCGTTCTCTGAGCAGTATCTCAGTTATTTTTGGTCTATTTCCTTCCAGATTTTAATATGTTGTAGCTGAGACTATAAGCTTTTATTAGTAAGCCCTCCAATTTTTGATCAGATGTCGGGATCATGCCCAATTTTTCAGTACCAAATGGGATTTGAGAATCACGTTTTTCGTTTACGTGTTATCTCTATGGGAAATATTTTGGTCTATCGGTAAAGCACATGACTACCATGGTCAAGGTACCTGGTTCGATCCCCGGGGCCGATTTTTTTTTTTTTTTTTTTTGCTTCTTTTTACTTGTCATTTTACCATCCTCTACGACTATTATAACATAAACAATCAGAAACCAAGTAATAAAATGCCTTATTTTGCATGTTATGTCTATTGCAAAGTACTGTGCAGTGGTTTATGTATATCCCTATGGAAAATCTGTTTCACTGACGTGTATTAAAGCTATCCTACAATATCATTAGTCCTATTAGATATCACAATTTCTCAAAATTGGCTTAGTCAATTATCTTAATTATCTTATTGTGACGTCATCTAGACGCCATTTTCTACAAATCAACTTATGGTCGTATCTTCATAACGAAATGTGATTTCTCGTTCATATTTGGCATGGTTAACGTCACTGTCATTGCAGTCATGATCCTTACCATTATCCCCATCATTATCATCATTATCATTATCATCATTATATCATCAATCATCTTCAAAATCACCAACACCATAATCATCATGAATATCATTATCATCACCATCATTATATTATCATCTTCATCATCATCACCATTATCATCATCACCGTAATCTTTTTACAATGACCGTTTCACACATTTTGCTACATTCCTGTCCTCAAGAAGCATCTCCATTCATGGCATTCTTGACTTCCTATCTTCAGTTTAGCATTTCCCCATTATTATGATCATCCTGATTACAATCATGATCGTACAAAGTGAAAGACAGATCACCTAATTCGTCCTCATGACGAATTAAACTCTAGTTATTTATTATTTATTTATTATTAGGTGGTCTGTCGTAGTCGACAGACCACCTCTTAATTTCGTCAGAATTTTCTTTATTATTATTTCTTTATTAGGTGGTCTGTCATCGACAGATCACCTCTTAATTTCGTCAGAATTTTCTTTCTTTATTTCTTTATTTTTATTTTTCTCCCACTTTCTTGTTTCCACGAAATCTCAAAAAGTTCCCAGTCAATTTTCATGACATTTCCGTCAGTCATCCGGGTATATAAGGTGAAGCTCGGATATCAAATTCAAGGTCATCAGGTCATCGTGACGTCATCCAGGCGCCATTTTGTAAAATGACATTATCGTTCATATCTTCATAACGAGTCATCAAAAATGAACCATATTTAATACACATGAATTTCAGGTCAAGGGTCAACATAAAATGTCATCATAATCCGCGCACGCATCATGACGCGTACGTTCGCGCGCGTCAAAATTTAGAAATGCTCAAAATCACTTTTTAATCAAATTAGAGTACGGTTCAGGACATTTTAAGCATTTAAAAAATTTCCGTCCGTGCGCGTCCGTGCGCGCGTTATGCGCGCACACAGCGCGTATAGAACGTAAAAACGCTGTTTTTTCGCATGTTTCATCTTCCTGATACTATTCTTGACAATTTCCAACTATTTACAGTCATTCTCGACCTTCTATAATGTCGTACGCGCGCATCAAACTTTCAAATTCGTGCGCACGTCAATGGGCATTCTAATGTAAAAAGTGGTAAAAACATGCCTATCTAGAATTCGCCATAGCTCCTCAGAATGCACGGAAACCCCCCAATTCCTTTACATATTCTGAAAGCCTGGGAGATGTAGATTTGAATTCATGTAGAATTTTTGCCGATCTCATGTTCTAACGTCATCATATTTGCATATGAACTCAAAAAAGTGATTTTGAAAAAATTATGTCATCATTTTTGTATTCTTTTGATAATATTTCAGTAATAGATGATCGATTTTCTTCCAAATTTTGATATGTTATAGCTGAGACAATTCTCTACAAGATTATTGACCACCATTTTTCATTTTGATGACGTCATCACACTGAAATCTTCAATTAAAGACGACATGTCAGATTTTCTCTATTTGCGTGTTATGTCTATGGAAGATGATTTTTTTTCGAATCATGAATCTACATGACATCGTTCTCTGAGCAGTATCTCATTTATTTTTGGTCTATTTTCTTCCAGATTTTAATATGTTGTAGCTGAGACTATAAGCTTTCATTAGTAAGCCCTCCAATTTTTGATCAGATGTCGGGATCATGCCCAATTTTTCAGTACAAAATGTGATTTGAGAATCCCGTTTTCGTTTACGTGTTATCTCTATGGGAAATATTCTGGTCTATCGGTAAAGCACATGACTACCATGGTCAAGGTACCTGGTTCGATCCCCGGGGCCGATTTTTTTTTTTTTTTTTTTTTGCTTCTTTTTGCCTGTCATTTTACCATCCTCTTCGACTATTGTAACATAAAAAATCACAAATAATGTAATAAATTGCCTTATTTTCTGTATTATGTCTATTAGAAAGTAGTGTGCAGTAGTTTGTGTACAACCCTATGGAAATTGTGATTTCTTGTCCTGTATTAGAGCTATGGGGCTAATCTCCCAAGTATCCTGTATCATCATCATTATTATCATCACCGTCATGATCATCATCGCTATTATTTTATCATCGCCATCATCATTATATCATTATAATCGTAATCATCATCACCATAATCATCTTACAATGACCGTTACACATTTTGTTACATTCCTGTACTCAAGAAGCATCTCCATTCATGGCATTCTTGACATTCTATCTTCAGTTTAGTATTTCCCCATTATTATGATCATCCTGATTACAATCATGATCGTACAAATTGAAAGACAGACCACCTAATTCGTCCTCATGACGAATTAAATTCTAGTTATTATTTATTCTTTATTTTCTCCCCATTTCTTGTGACCGTGAATTCTCAAAATCAAGTCGATCAATTTTCTTCAAATTTTCGTCAATTATCAGGCCATAGCAGATCAAGTGCCCCTATCATTATCAAGGTCATCAGGTCATCGTGACGTCATCCAGGCGCCATTTTGTGAAATCACATTATCAATCATATCTTCATAACGAGTCATCAAAAATGAACCATAATTGACACACATGAACTTCAGGTCAAGGGTCAACATAAAATGTCATCAAAATCCGCGCACGCATCATGACGCGCACGTACGCGCGCGTCAAAATTTAGAAATGCTCAAAATCACTTTTTAATCAAATTAGAGTATTGTCCAGGACATTTTAAGCATTTTGAATTTTTCTGTCCGTGCGCGTCCGTGCGCGCGTTATGCGCGCACACAGCGCGTAGAGAACGTAAAAACGCCGTTTTTCGCATATTTTGTCTTCCTGACACTATTCTTGACAATTTCCAACTATTTACAGTCAATCTCGACCTTCCATAATGTCGTACGCGCGCGTCAAACTTTCAAATTCGTGCGCACGTCAATGGGCATTCTAATGTAAAAAGTGGTAAAAACATGCCTATCTAAAATCCGCCATAGCTCGTCAGAACGCGAGGAAACCCCCGCATTTCTGTACATATTATGAAAGCCTGTGAGTTGTAGATTTGAAATCATGCAGAATTTTTGCCGATCGCATGTTCTAACGTCATCATATTTGCATATGAACTCAAAAAAATGATTTTGAAAAAATGACGTCATCATTTTTGTATTCATTTGCTAATATTTCAGTAATAGGTGGTCGATTTTCTTCCACATTTTGATATGTTATAGCTGAGACAATTCTCTACAAGATTAGTCCCAACCATTTTTCATTTTGATGACGTCATCACACTGAAATCTTCAATTAAAAACGACATGTCAGATTTTTCCCTATTTGCGTGTTATGTCTATGGAAGATGATTTTTTTTCGAATCATGAATCTACATGACATCGTTCTCTGAGCAGTATCTCAGTTATTTTTGGTCTATTTCCTTCCAGATTTTAATATGTTGTAGCTGAGACTATAAGCTTTTACAAGTGTCGTCTCCAATTTTTGATCAGATGTCGGGATCATGCCCAATTTTCAACTACAAAATGGGATTTGAGAATCCCGTTTTTCGTTTACGTGTTATCTCTATGGGAAATATTTTGGTCTATTGGTCAAAGCACTTGCCTCCCATTCCGGTGACCCAGGTTCGATCCCCGGTGGGTCCATAACAAATTTTTTTTTTTTGCTTCTTTTTGCCTGTCATTTTACCATCCTCTTCGACTAGTATAACATAAAAAATCACAAATCATGTAATAAACTGCCTTATTTTCCGTATTATGTCTATTAGAAAGTAGTGTGCAGTAGTTTTGTGTACAACCCTATGGAAATTGTGATTTCCTGTCCTGTATTAGAGCTAAGGGGTTAATCTGCCAAGTATCCTGTATCATCATCATTATTATCATCACCGTCATGATCATCATCGCTATTATATCATCGCCATCATATATCATTATAATCATCATAATCACCATAATCATTTTACAATGACCGTTACACATTTTGCTACATTCCCGTCCTCAAGAAGCATCTCCATTGATGGCATTCTTGACATCCTATCTTCAGTTTAGTATTTCCCCATTATTATGATCATCCTGATTACAATCATGATCGTACAAATTGAAGGACAGACCACCTAATTCGTCCTCATGACGAATTAAATTCTAGTTATTTATTATTATTATTATTTATTCTTTATTTTCAACTTATTTCTTGTGACCGTGAATTCTCAAAATCAACTAGATCAATTTTCTTCAGATTTTCGTCAATTATCAGGCCATAGCAGATCAAGTGCCCCTATCATTATCAAGGTCATCAGGTCATCGTGACGTCATCCAGGCGCCATTTTGTGAAATCACATTATCAATCATATCTTCATAACGAGTCATCCAAAATGAACCATAATTGACACACATGAACTTCAGGTCAAGGGTCAACATAAAATGTCATCAAAATCCGCGCGCGCATCATGACGCGCACGTACGCGCGCGTCAAAATTTAGAAATGCTTAAAATCACTTTTTAATCAAATTAGAGTATTGTCCAGGACATTTTAAGCATTTTGAATTTTTCTGTACGTGCGCGTCCGTGCGCGCGTTATGCGCCCACACAGCGCGTAGAGAACGTAAAAACGCCGTTGTTCGCATATTTTGTCTTCCTGACACTATTCTTGACAATTTCCAACTATTTACAGTCAATCTCGACCTTCCATAATGTCGTACGCGCGCGTCAAACTTTCAAATTCGTGCGCACGTCAATGGGCATTCTAATGTAAAAAGTGGTAAAAACATGCCTTTCTAGAATCCGCCATAGCTCGTCAGAACGCGAGGAAACCCCCAAATTTCTGTACATATTATGAAAGCCTGTGAGTTGTAGATTGGAATTCATGCAGAATTTTTGCCGATCGCATGTTCTAACGTCATCATATTTGCATATGAACTCAAAAAAATGATTTTGAAAAAATGACGTCATCATTTTTCTATTCATTTGCTAATATTTCAGTAATAGGTGATCGATTTTCTTCCAAATTTTGATATGTTATAGCTGAGACAATTCTCTACCAGACTAGTTACCACCATTTTTCATTTTGATGACGTCATCACACTGAAATTTTCAATGCAAGATGCCATTTCATAATTTTCCCTATTTGCGTGTTATGTCTATGGAAGATGATTTTTTTTCGACTCATGAATCTACATGACATCGTTCTCTGGGCAGTATCTCAGTTATTTTTGGTCTATTTTCTTCCAGATTTTAATATGTTGTAGCTGAGACTATAAGCTTTCATTAGTAAGCCCTCCAATTTTTGATCAAATGTCGGGATCATGCCCAATTTTTCAGTACAAAATGGGATTTGAGAATCCCGTTTTCGTTTACGTGTTATCTCTATGGGAAATATTCTGGTCTATCGGTAAAGCACATGACTACCATGGTCAAGGTACCTGGTTCGATCCCCGCGGCCGATTTTTTTTTTTTTTTTTGCTTCTTTTTGCCTGTCATTTTACCATCCTCTTCGACTATTGTAACATAAAAAATCACAAATCATGTAATAAACTGCCTTATTTTCCGTATTATGTCTATTAGAAAGTAGTGTGCAGTAGTTTGTGTACAACCCTATGGAAATTATGATTTCCTGTGCTGTATTAGAGCTATGGGGTTAATCTCCCAAGTATCCTGTATCATCATCATTATTATCATCACCGTCATGATCATCATCGCTATTATTATATCCATCGCCATCATCATTATATCATTATAATCATCATAATCACCATTATCATCATCACCATAATCGTTTTACAATGACCGTTACACATTTTGCTACATTCCTGTTCTCAAGAAGCATCTCCATTCATGGCATTTCTTGACATCCTATCTTCAGTTTAGCATTTCCCCATTATTATGATCATCCTCATTACAATCATGATCGTACAAATTGAAAGACAGACCACCTAATTCGTCCTCATGACGAATTAAAATCTAGTTATTATTATTATTATTTTTTTTTTTAAATTTATTTATTTATTTATTTATTTATTTATTTTTATTTTTTATTTATTTATTTATTTATTTATTTATTTATTTATTTATTTATTTTTTTTTTTTTTGGGGGGGGGGGTTGTGGGACACGCGAAGTGTGCGAAATTGGTGATGAGTACGCAGGGGGGTGGGTGCAGGGAGGCAATACTGCACTGTATGTAACAGGGGTGGGTGCAGGGAGGGGGGAGTTTCCCCCTTACCGCGCAAAGCGCGAAAGCTCCGACATTTTCAGTAAATTTGAGAGAAAGATATAAACGGCTCGTAAATATTTTTTTAGGCGGAAAGTTATAGTTCGACGCCCTGACTGCTTTTCAGTGATTTGGACGCAATACTGCACTTCATGTGACAGGGGTTGGTGCAGGCAGGGAGGAGTTTCCCCCTTCCCGCTCGAAGCGCGAAAGCTCTGACGTTTTAGCATCTTTTTTTTTAGGCGGAATGTTAGTTCACCGCCCTGGCTGCTTTTCATTTATTTTAGACGCAATACTGCACTGTATGTAACAGGAGTTTCCCCCTCCCAGCGCGAAGCGCGAAAGCTCTGACGTTTTAGCCAATTTAAGAGAAAGATAAACGGCTCGTAGCAAACATTTTTTTGAGGTGGAAAGCTATAGTTCGACGCCCTGACTGCTTTTTAGATATTTGAACGCAATACTGCACTGTATGTAACAGGAGTTTCCCCCTCCCAGCGCGAAGCGCGAAAGCTCTGACGTTTTAGCAAATTTGAGGGAAAGATAACGGCTCGTAGCAAACAATTTTTTTAGGCTGAAATAGATTTCTAGTGCATTTTCTCTGCGGATTTCGTTTGATTTGATTTGAATTTATTTTTTCTACTCTTGTTTTTCTTGAACAAATTAAAATAAATAATACATGACAATCAACAGTGAATATTATCGAAGTATGAACAATAGCATGAATATAATACAAGAATTCAATGAAGCGATCACAATGATTGGTAAGGATTTGGGGGCGCGTGATCCATAAAGATTATGATTTTTTTCTTTCTCTCCTTTGCGGATTTTGCGCCCACTCCAAATGCTGCCCGGGACACGTGCTCCCTAGATACACCACTGAGCCAAGAGACCGAGCGGGATGTGAAGGGGTATCCCCTTCCTACATTATCAAAGATCTGTCTGTAAAAACTGGCATTTTAGAGCATCCCAAAATGGTTTTTAATGAAAAGAAGGAATGTACGGATCTACGCCAATGGACGGAACCCGTTAATTAATAATACCAATGCAAGCGAACGAAGTTTCTTCGATATTTTCGCATTGAAATTATGGCGTTTCTAACTTCCTTACTCTTTAAAGATTGTGATGGTATTTCAAGATCAAACATCATGAGTTTGGATAATTATTAGTTTTAAGTTAATGTACCATAATTTTTATTTATTTTATCCAAAAATATATATTATATATATATATATATATATTTTTTTTTTTTTTTATTTTTTATTTTTTTTTTTGGGGGGGGGGGGGAGGGAGGGGGGGGGGGGGTGATAATACAGGCCATCCCCCACCTTCAATTTGTTTTTGATATATACTCCCTCCTCCCGGGATCGACAACCTTGGTAACAGGGGTGGGTGCAGGGAGAGAAGAGTTATTCCCCCCTTAGCGCTCGAAGAGCGAAAACTTTGATGTTTTTGCAAATTTTGAGAGGCAGATAACGGCTTATAGAGCCCTTTTAAGCCCTTTTTTCTCACTCCCCCCACGTTTTCGCTCTCTTCCTTCTTTTTAGTGGCTGAATAGGGGGGTTGGGGATCATGGCCCCCAGTGCCCCCTGTGTCATAGACCTGGAGTGAAGACTAATCGGTTGTGATAAGTGATTTGAAGATTCGATTTGATGTACCATTTTATGATAATTGCGATCATCGTTTTCTCCTTTCTTGATATGCTTGATATGCTGATGACGACGATGCGGTGGGCACGAGGGGATTTTGATTCCACTCCAGTCTCCCCGAGACGCTGCCGCAGTTTGGTAGGTACTTTCAAGTTTTTGCATGGCAATGGTGAGGCGTTTGTTGCCTTTGTTTCTAGGCTAGTTGGACTAGGTCTAGAGTTTGATTGCATGTGTTGGCTGCATAATTATGGCAATTGGTGAGGCGTTTGTTGCCTCTGTTTCTAGGCTAGTTGGACTAGGTCTTGGAGTTTGATTGCATGTGTTGGCTGCAGTTTGTGCAATGCAATTTTGCAGATAAACTAGATCTGTACTTATTCTGCTCGGTTTTTATTCTCGAGTTGGACCTCACCGGATGATCGGTTCGGATTATTTATTATTGACTTTGTCAATTTGTGCACGATGTATGTGCATTGTAATTTTTGTAAATGGTTTCGTTGACTGCATTTTGAGTTGCACAGTAAATCATGGCTAAATTTAATGTTGAGGCGTTCCTCAAGGAGGATTTGTCAATCGGCGGATTGAAAAGCCTGGTCAAGGCTAATTTGAAGGATTTGGCTATGTAACGACACTCGTTGGGCTTTCGTCCGTTGGAGTTCCGGCCTCCGTTTTTGAGTGAATCACGTGTATAGTTACGACACACTTCCTGTGTAGTATTGGTTCCTTTTTTGTTGAGCTTGTGTGACAATGTTGGGAGTCGACTATGTCGGTTCCTCTCTAGGGTATTTGCCTGGAGTTGTACGCAAGTTTTGGGAACACTTTGTTTCATTGACTTGTATTTACAACTTACAAGTTTCCTGCATCAAACTCTCTTTCATGGCGTGCAGATTTGAACTAGAATCGGTCTAGCCTATCTAGTTTTGAACTAACTTTACATATTGTGAGTTAGTTTTTGTGTTCGAGATTTTGATCTCATTTTGTTTAATTCAGCATTTGTGCTGATCGAATTGTGTCTATTCAGGCATTTGTTTTGTGTGATCATGTGATCAGTTTGTGCCCTTTAAAGGTTGACATTTGGTTATTGTAGGTTATATGAGCCAGTTAGCGCTCATTTTATGCTTTCTGGTAAATTTAACTTGTTTCAAAAGAAATATTTTCTTCAAAAACAACCCACAGAGGGTTGTGCACTGCGTCCGTGCTTTTAATCGTTATGTTTAAAGTAAATTCCATAATATATTTCATAAATTTTATTGAGCATAAGAGAGAAAGGATAAACTAAGAGCTGCTGAACATGAGAGAGAGATGGAAAGAAAGAGGCTTGAATTTGAGATGAGGTATGAGGAAATTAATTCTCAGGCCCGAATATGTATGCAAAATGATCATGGCAAACCAAAAGGAAATGAATTAGCAACTAGGTTGAAACTTGTTCCCAGGTTTGATGAGATTGATTTGGATTCTTTCTTCCTCGTGTTTGAGAGAATAGCTTCAAAGATGAAGTGGCCGGAAGATGAGTGGGCATTTTTGATTCAGCAAGTAATCACAGGTAAGGCTCAGTCTGTGGTTTCATCCATGGGCGTCAATCCGAGTAGAGAATCTATTGTTCATGGGGGGGGGGGGGGGGACGGCTATTGTGTCGTCCCCCCATGATGAATAGAGTGACGTCACGATTACCGCCCATGGTTTCATCATTGGGTGATGAACAGTTTTTTGATTATCACACAGTAAAGGATGCTATCTTCCAGTCGTATGAATTGATCCCAGAGGCACATCGCAAGAGATTTGAGGAGAAATCAAGGGGAGACTCATGTTGAGTTTGTTCGTAGGAAGGAGAATGCTTTGGACCGTTGGATCCGTTCCTTGAAGGTTGAGCATAGGTTTCAGATGTGAAGGCTGCTGCAATGTTGGCAGATGGGTATGAATTAACCCATAAAGGAAGTAGGTCACCTCAAAATAAGCATAAGAATCCTCCAAGTCAGAAAAGTAGTTGTTGGAAACAAAATCAAACATTGCGTGATGATGAAAAATCTAATTCATCCAAGCCAATTAGCAAAACAAAGCACAATGGTAGTTGTTGTGAAACTGAAGAAAAAAAAAAAAACTTGCTTTTATTGTAAAAAAGAAGGTCATTTGAAGGCACAATGTGAAAAATTGAAATCAAAGCTAGCACAAACACCTCCAAATGGACTAGCATGCACTGCACCGGCTTCAATGCGTAATCCCATAGTGCAAAGTAATGTGAAAAAGAAAACACATGGTAAAATGACAGTTGCTGATAAAGATGATATTGATGAGCTGTTTAGGGACTTTGTTTCTTGTGGTACTGTCAAATTCAGTGGTGATGACAAGGAGTTGCCTGTTCTGATTCTAAGAGATTCTGGTTGAACGCAAACATTGCTGGTTGCAAATGAGGCATCCTTGGATAAAAGAATTTCACTGGTAGACACGTTCTGGTTAAGGATGTAAATTTATGATATAAGCCTACACCATTGTACATTATTGCGTTGAGTTGTCAGATAGTTTCTGGTGCGGTAATTGTTGAAGTGGTTGCCCCGCTGACAGACCTGCTTTAACTGGTCAGGAGCTTGTGAAACAGCTTTCCAGACATTGAAGGCTGTGCTGATGGATCCTGTGCTGGAGGCCCCAAACTTTGAGAAACCTTTTCACCTCGCCGTGGAGGAGTTGGAGCTGTACTCCTACAACAGGACAAAGTTGGATTCTTGAAACCTGTCAGCTACTTCTCAAAGAAACTGAATATTCATCAGAGACGATATTGTACCATAGAGAAGGAGTGCTTAGGTCTGGTGTTAGCAGTGCAACACTTTGAGGTGTATCTGAGCAATTCGTCTGAAGTGAGTGTATAAATTATACTGACCACAATCCATTGACTCTCCTTGAGCGCTTTCGGACCAAGAACCAAAGACTTTTTCGATGGAGTTTAATTCTGCAACAATATAGACTGAAAGTGACACACATCAAAGGAAAGGACAATATAATCGCTGATACACTTTCCAGAGCATAGAAATATGATTGGAGCTGGGAAAAGTGGAATGTGATGAACTTTATTGTGACAAACTTATGTGACTTCTTAATGTGAGAATTACAATACTTGAATGAAGGATGGACTAAACATTTGCTTCATGATGTTTTCCCCCGGATTTGATCAAAAGACACTCGGATTTCATATATTGAGTTAAAAGAGTGAACTACATGGACACATACCGGTAGAAATACTGAAAGGGGCATTTTGTTAAACTGACTATTTTGGTATTTAACCGACATTGCATGACGCGCGCATATTGTATGTCTAAACTACCTTTCACTATTGTGATTTTTTTTAGTTGCTTTTCATATTTATGGGATAATGACTTGTTAGGCTATGCATGAAGTCAAATGTAATTCACCTGTTTTAATACAGAAATACTGCAGGTTTTATGAAAATAAGGGTTTTCGCAAAACTGACTTAACTGGTACTGCCCATAATGTCTAACACTACAGAAAATATATTTTTCATCACTCAAGTTACTGCAGTTGTTTTTATAAGGTTGGCATTCCTGATAATTTGTTGATGGTTACAAAGCATACAATATGTGTGGGGTGCAAATGTAAGAGTGTATTATGTTTATAAAAGTCAAAGAAATTATGCCAGAATTATTCTAACCTGAAAATGCTAGAAGATTGTTGTTAGGTAAAATGCTGATACAAAATATTAATTAAAATTTCATGTAGGTTGTAACCACATAGAATAGAAAATGCTTACAAGTTGCATGTACTGTATTTGTTAACTTTGCTACAAAGTTCACTGTGCTAATTCAAAGTTGATTGCATGATCAAGACTGATTTATGATATGTGATATTCACTATTATGTGCCAAGAAATATTTACATGTAAGTTCATGTGCAAAACTTCATATGTTTTACATTGTTTCTACATGACATAAATGTACATATTTCGGTTTATATGTGTATTCCTCAAGCATTATACATATTTTGTAATTATCTTGTTACCTATGTTTGATGCAATGTCAATACATGCATCTTTCTTTATTTTTGTCCGTTATTATATGTGCAAGGTATATTGACACCGTTTTAACAACTCAAAATGCTCTGTAAATTTCACATTTTGAAAGACTATCTATATTGCATGTATCAGGGAAGGAACAGAGACACCTTCCACTTCCACTTTCATGTTTGAAACTCTTCAAAACCACAGGTAAATGCTTGTTTTGGTATACACAACATGTATTGTAACCCAATGACCTATATTCTGTTTCGTGCATAATGAGCTTACATTCCGACATAGATAATGAGGTCGTTTCATAGCAACGCGGCTGTTCGCGTGCGCTGCATGACATTATGTTTGTTCGTGCTATACATATTCAGTTTGTAATTTTGCATAAGCGTGCCATCGGGCACATTGCGCATGTGTCGTATATATCGCTCCGCATATGAATAGTCATGTTTTCCTTATATGGTCCAACAGCGTCCAGTCGTTCGTAGTCTAGTGTAACCGATGCAGTGTCGATTATATCTCTTGGTATAATGTTACGGTCAATCGAGTTATGATTAGTTTTTATTGAAATTACTATATATCTGAGCACATGTCATTTTTGCAGCCTTGTTTTTATGCACAATTCTTGTGTAAGTTGACATTTTATATAACTTAGTGATTGTATTACTTTTGAAGAACAATTGAACAACGATTCATTTCTAGGATGTTTTGTTAAAGTTTTGACAATCGTTGATTGGCAAAATTTTCTCTTGTGGGGGAGATATGTCATATACCTGGATTGAAGACTAATCGGTTGTGATAAGTGTTTTGAAGATTCGATTTGATGTACCATTTTATAATAATTGCGATCATCGTTTTCTCCTTTCTTGGTATGATTGTCGGTGTGAACGAAATAAAAGGACAATGATTTCGTAACTTCTGTGAGCCATGACACCTGTCTACGCCAGTGTCTGTGCCGTAAATTATTTAGAATGCTTAGTTAGTCACATATTGTGCATGTGAGTGATATCAGGCATTGGCATAGATCCGTGCATGCCTTCTTTTCATTAGGGGGGGGGGGTAGCTTTGTTCTGCATGAATGCCCCCCCCCCCCCCCCACGCCCGTGACATCAGCACAGTAAGAGTTAAACAGCTGTATTGTGAAGAATCACATTCGTATCAAATTGAATATTGATTACATCATATTTGAAATTGTTTTGCTACTGATGATATCATGTATTTGTAATACATCATTTGTACATGTATTGTCAAATTTAATTCACTAGTGTTAACTGAAGTGTCAAAAGCCCCAATTAATAATTATACAAGCACCCTAGTGTATCGAGAGCTTTTCAGAAAGGATAGAGTTCACATAATTATGTCAACAAAACTTATTTGAGTTGAGTATAACAAAACACACTCTGATTATAGCTATACCACTGGAATGCGGAAGGTGTGGATTTTCAAACTAAAACCTGTAAAAAAAAATTATTTGTTCCTAACAGAAACGATCAAATACAACCACAAAAGCGAATAACAACATGAATTTGCCGATTTTTGCATAATATTAGCCACTAAGCATTTTTGTTTGAAATTTGTGTTGATTGCATACAAAGTAGGTGAAGCATGAAGCTACCAATGGGTGAAGCGATATTCACAATTTAGAGAAGACGGCAAAACCATGTTTGACGCGTTTTCGATCTGACTCGTGGACGAGGGAGAAGGCAGTGGACGGGTGAGCCGATCTTGCACAAAGCGCGGTATGCAGCTAACACAAAGCAGTCCATTGTAGCTGGGAAAATCTAGGACGACGTTCAAGTCCACACATTCGAAAGCTCACTATTGTTATACCCCTCCCCCGATGAAAACAATTTCCAGCATATTTCCGCCAATGGCGCCAAAGGAATATAGTACTCGCGAACCTCCGTCCCTGCACTTACCGATACATGGCTTACACTGTGTTTACTGTTCGTCACTCACTCTACACAATGCATTTTATTTTCAGTATTGGAATATTACAATGTTTTCAGCCATGCGCAAGATAGCTTCACGCATTGTCTGACTGCTATTTTAGAATCCTTACATCCTTGGCCCCTTTTCTGTCTCTCATTTGTTTAATATTCCACTTTAGGACTCGAAATCTTAATACTGTTGGTAGTATCGTGCTATTTATCAACCAAAAATCCAAGAAATCTGACGACATATTCTTGAGGGCTTAAGACAACTGTACATTACCTTTAAATCCACAAGCATCTTTGGACTTTGAACAGTATTGAATTGTAATATCACAATGTGCAATAGATTCAGTACAATATGAAGAAACATGTCTTTGCGTCATATTCACAGGCGAGGTTTCACACACACCATGTTGAAGTTATCTTATCCGTTTAAATCTCTTACATTTTACGGTTACATTACATTACATTATTTTGATGTGATTTGACCAATAACTCCTTGATTTGACAAGGTTATAGGAGAACTCTACATTGCAACTAAAAGCTGATCATAATTAGAATGACAAAGAGAGAGAGAGAGAGAGAAGAAGAAGAAGAAATGAATTCCAATATTGCAATATGGAAAATGATGAACATTTCTAATATTAGTACTAGTACTAATACTAGAACTAGCACAGTGTACTAGCACTAGCATTAGCTTAGCGAAACGTCGTGGCACGTAAAAAGGCGGGAAAGACGCATATGAAAAAATATTCAAAATCAAAATTTTATTTCATAGAGGCAGAACCAAAATATTAGGATGCCGAATTAGTATTTACCGCTTTGAACATTTTAAGCAAAAAGACATGAAAACTTTTATTCAGACATGTCTGCTTCCTTTTTGCGTCTTTCCCGTGTCTTTATGCGCCATCGCGTTCGTTAAGCTACCCTAGTACTAATAACAACACTGTGGCACCGAGTTCGGTACATATGGGGCAGATTAAGGGCTAATGATAATTACAATTACTACAATGACACAAAATAATATCACTACTACTACTACTACAACCACCACCACTACTACTACTACTACTGCTACTACTACTGCTACTACCACTACTACTACTACTACTACTACTACTGCTACTACCACTACTAGGCCTACTACTACTAATATTACTGCTCATGATAATAATGGTAATCAATACAATAATAACAAGTTAATTAACAAAATAATTAACTCGATCTGTGTAGTACACATAAATGTTAAGTCCCTATAGTGCTTTAGACACAGAAAAGACATAAGAGAGGAATAGTATACAGCGATTCCATTGGGGAGCTAGGCTGAGCTGGGGTAATAATCAGAAGCTCTTTGGAAGCTCATAAAGACATTGATAAAATTGTTTTATGCGCTTTACAAGAACTGAGTATTATTATTATCATTATTATTATTACTTTTATTATTATGGCAAAAGGAGACAATAGTGTAAATGCAATATCAACTGAACAAAAGATGCTGTTGAACTAATTGGTTTAGTCTTATATTTTTTAAATATTTCTTATACTTATAATTAATTGGTGCAATCATTATTATTGAACCATAAGGGTTATTAAAGATAATTTTGCAGTCAAATGCAAAAACTAACCTTATTTGAAAATATCACGTCAGTGATAAAATGCTTTTATGATATGGAAAAATAAATGTATAAAGGAAAGCTATTTATGATTTTTTTCTCCATTTTACGTTTTTTATCGATAGCGTTTTCTAGAATAATCTTTTGACATATAAGATTGTTACACTCTGAATAGAAAGTGGTACATAAGTGATTTTTGTCCTGTTCAGTTTTTCTTGTATTTCGAATGGCCAAGAAATGTATATATGGAAACCTATGCTATCGTATAAAAACGGAACCCTGTGGAAGGGTTAAAAATAAGAAAAAAAATTATCAATCAACAATGTAAATGATACTGCAATTCAAATATAACCTTAATAAGACCTTCTAATGACATACTTGTTTCTTTGTTCCGTGTACATATTTTATAATGCAGAAATGATTTTGCAATAATTTTGGGTTCTTCCTCTATATTTTCTCTATCAAAAAAGTTTGCTCATTTCTTATTAATAACCTACTATTTCATACGTCTATTCTTGTTAATGCTTCCAATTCAAGGGAGTATGCTAGCCACTTTAGCCAGTCCCCATTTTACTCATGTAGGCGTCCATGTTCTCCATTTGTTTGAATAAGAAAAGTTAATAACCAACATCATTCCATATATTATTAATATATATGTAAGTGTCATGTAGGATGAACAAAAATCCCATTTGATATACTCGTAAAAATTATATATCATGTCATTTTTCAGTTTTGATATGTCTACAATTACTCAGTATAAAAAGGAACCTTTCAATTATATTAAACAAAACGTTAAACCTAAAATCAAACTTGGGTTTGCACATGGTGAAGTTTCAAGCATTCCATTTTGCTTGGGGTCAATTTTAACATACATCTCCTAATGCTAGGTACATTCTTAACATGCTTAAAGTAAAATAATGAAGTATGTTATTGGGGTTCACTTTTTTGCGAATGGAGAGAATGAAATGTGCTGGTTAAAAAACAAAAATGTGAATTTTAAAGTTTTATCAACAACACATGTATATTCAGAAAAAAAGGTTTGCGGTACAACCATGTGAGTTGGAATAACTCCACGTTCCGGTCAGAATACTCTGGCCGTCGTCAGGAGAATGAGAAGAGCGAATAAATCAGCAGAATTTATATATGAAGCAGCAATTCACTTATTAAAATGGAGGCAAACAATAACATCACGGAGTTAGTATAGAACGACACATGTATAGTTGTACATGAGTATGCATTAATTTTTTTTTAAAGTAGCTAGATAATGTAGACATGGGAAGGGACATGCAGGTATACTGATTTGTACTGTTTACTGGTAAAACACCAAAATTATGCGAGTCAATATAATCACTTGAAGCATATATGTCTAGCCATTTTAGGTATGTCAATCTTCCTAAACAAAATGTGCATTAAGTAAACTATAATTATGAATAAACATCTGCAAAGTAGACCTTGAATTTGTAAATTGATTTTACATGATGATGAATTTACATGTAAATGCACAATTCTCGGTAAAAATACCCAAGCTATGAGAGTAAATATAGTCACTTTATGTTTAAGGCATATTAATTGTATTTACTGTGTGTCTAGCCCTTTTAGGTATGTCAGTTTTTACTAATTTACTGACAAATCTAATCAATTCATGTGTAAAGTGCATACTGTAAATGACAAAAGTAAGATTAGCGTCCAGCCCCCAGCCTTCTTCAGAACATACATACATTACTTCCTGAACAAAAGGCACAATAAACAAACTATATAAACAAACATTATCATCATCTGCAAAGTAGACCTTGAATTTGTAAACATTACTGACTCACCAAGCCATCCTCTAGTACGCTATTGTCAACGTTACTGGCGCAGGGGCGTCGTTAGAACATTTTGAAAGCTGCACCCAATCCCCCCACCCCCCAAATATATATATGATAATACACATGTAGAGATTTTGATCACACAGGCCCATTTTTGCAAGGAGAGGCTTACGCCTTTGACTGAATGTCAATTTTTCTTTTTCAAAATTTTAAAAAACTATTTTGTACAGAAAATGTACAGAAGTCATATACAGATGTTACAAAATTATCTGGGAACCTCGCTGCCAAAATATGTTGATATTCTGGCTCCTTGCTGCCCGAATCTGAAGTGGTGGTTGCCCGAATATCGGAAATTTAAAAATCCTTGTGGGAGGGGAGCTGCAGCCTTCATATGGAAAACTTTAGCCATAAATGTTGCATTTGGCGGAGCGGTTCGGTGTGTGTGCACTCGCCGACAGCCAGTCCTCAAATGCGTGCATTGTGCATGCGTTTTCCGTAAGCCTATTGAATTGCTGTACAAAGGAAAGCACGCTCACGTCATTGAATAATACGGCTCTTGATAACAAATGAGAAACTTGCTCTGATTTGACAAGAAAAACGCCCTAAGTTCCTTTCAACCAATCAAAATAAGTTTCATATCATTCAAAACCATGATCACTCTACAATCTTTTCGCGTGCGAGGGTACTCGATAGAACAAAGAACAAGTATTGAGGCTCATTTTCATTGAGCAATGTCAGCAGAAATAATGTAATTTGTGCCAAAGCGCCATAGTCTCTCCAATTTTGGATGATTTTAGGACCAACTTTAGTCAAAAAACACCTTAATTTCCCGAATTAAAATTGCTTCAAGAATATATTCATTGAAAAGTTAAAGGTTTAACCTTTGATTTGCAGGGCGAGGGTTTGTAAAAGCTCATTGTGTTTTCTTTTGGCACGCGATTTTCACGTATTATAAGGCATCCGTAGGCAGCTCCGGGTCAAATGCAACACAGTTTTCCATATGTTGCCGAAGGGAGACGCCTTTAGCCCGAATATCAACTTTCTAATTTCTACTTTTTTTGCAAGCGAGCGGAGCGAACGAGTACAATTTTTGAAAAGCTTTTCTACAGAAAATGTACAGAAGTTAGATAATTATCTGGGAACCTCCCTGCCCAAATATGTGGATATTCTGACACCGAACTTCGCTTCCCTAATATGAAGTGGTGCGCGGTTGAAATCCTCGGGGGGGGGGGGGGGGGGGGGGGGGGGGGGGGGGGGGGGGGCTGCAGCCTATTGCCGAAAGGGGACGCCATTCGCCCGAATATTTGCTTTCCAGTGTTTTTGCGAGGGAATGAAGCGAGCGAGCAAAAAAAAAATGCCATGTTCTCCTTTTTTTTCCTTCCCCTTTATTTTCCTCCTTTTCTTTCTGTTTTTTGTTTATCTTTCTTTTTCCCTTTCCTTTTCTTTTTTTCTTCCCTTCTCTTTTTTTCTTCCCTTCTCTATTTTACCATTTTCCCTTTCCTCTTCCCTCTCACTTCCCCCTCCTTTTTAAAAATTTGACGGCAGAGGTGGCGCATTTGCCGACTGCAATTTGAGTGGGTTTGAGTAATTATCGTTGGTTTTATTGAATCATTAGGCCTATATCAAATTGCGAAACCGTCTACCCTTTTTTGTCACTGGAAAAATGTTACTCAATGCTCTTATCACATGGAAAGTGAAACCATCTTGCGTACGGAATAAGTAAGTCGTGATTTGGCTGAAACTGGATAGTCACATGATTCCAGTTACGAAATGCATGACGTTCATCCCCCTGTTTTTTTTAAATAAGAACTGTGAGCATGTCCTTGTCGTGAAGGCTTTGGGACGCAATTAATTCACCTTTTCAAACGTTCAAGATTATATGTATTCTTCACCCCATATAATGTCTCGTCGGTGGCGCAAGTCCTGTCCAAAAAAGAAATATGTATGTAAAGAATGCAACATGACCTCAGGCTCAAATTTACCATTCAATCCAGTGAGTAGATTGCTACATGTGCATCACATTACACAGCACTGTTGCTCGTCATAATGTCATGATTCATTCAAAAGAAAGCACCTCTTTCACTGATCATAAATGTAATTATGTGACCAAGCGATATATCATTGTTAAACTCTTTTCTATGCATTACCTTTTGGTATGTACAAATTAAATGTAATAAAAAGTTGAATAAAATATACAACATATCAGTTTTATCAGAATCAAACGCAGACAATGCAACTATACGACCACACCCGCCACTACACATGTACATAAATTCATGTGATAATATGAACGCTTACCCATCATCACGAATTGACGTAAAATATTTTGATTGAATATGGCAACCTCGAAAAGTCGATAAGTCACTCTTCTACAACGAAGTAAGACGTTGACAGTACTGTCTGTAGTATACTGCGAGCTTAGTTTTCACGCGCATGCGCGTTTAGGACCTGGGGAAAACCCATTATCTTTGGTGAATCCTTTTTGTCACCCAGGCCTAACAGAACTTTCCCCATTTCTACTGACGACCCCCGTTAAAAATACCGATAATGAATAGATCATATAAAATAGTCGATATTTCCATAACGGACTATCTAAACATCAAAGACATTCAGTGCATGAACTTGGGAAATGGTTTGAATAAACATACTTTGTATATTTTGCTTTTGCACAAGATAAGTTTCAGAATCTAAAATAATCTAAAACTATGTATTCTCAGGGGTGGATCCAGGATTTAGTAAATGAAGGTTTGTCACTACTTTTGGAAAAGGTAGACCCGTATTTTTTTTGGTCTTGCCAGCTTCTCGAAAAGTCGCTAAGTGGGGGGGGGGGGGGGATATGGGGTTCAGTTTCCCTTCATAATTCCCTGACAAGCCACCCCCCAAAAAAAAAAATAAAAAAATAAAAAAATATATTATATACATGTATATATATATATATATATATATATATGATAATAAAAGAAATCACACATGTAGAGATCTTGATCACACAGGCCCATTTTTGCAAGGAGGGGCTTACGCCTTTTGACTGAATGTCAATTTTTTTTTCTTCAAAATTTTACAAACTATTTGTACAGAAAATGTACAGAAGTCATAAACAGATGTTACAAAATTATCTGGGAACCTCGCTGCACAAAATATGTTGATATTCTGGCTCCTCGCTGCCAGAATCTGAAGTGGTGGTTGCCCGAATATCGGTAATTTAAAAATCCTTGGGGGAGGGGAGCTGCAGCCTTTTGCCGCAGGGGGACGCCTTTTGCCCGAATATCAACTTTCTAATTTCTACTTTTTTTTGGAAGCGAACGAGCAAAATTTTTGAAAAGCTTTTCTACAGAAAATGTACAGAAGTTACATAATTATCTGGGAACGTCCATACCCAAATATGTGGATATTCTGGCACCGAACTTCGCTTCCCTAAATATGAAGTGGTGCGCCGCTTACCCGAATACCGGAACTTTGAAAATCCTCGGGGGGGGGGGGGGGGGCTGCAGCCTATTGCCGAAAGGGGACGCCATTCGCCCGAATATTTGCTTTCCCAGTGTTTTTTGGCGATAAATGAAGCGAGCGAGCAAAAAAAAAAATGCCATGTTCTCCTTTTTTTTTTCCCCCTTATTTTCCTTCTTTTCTTTACTGTTTTTTGTTCATCTTTCTTTTCCCTTTCCTTTTCTTTTTTTCTTCCCTTCTCTATTTTACCATTCTCCCTTTCCTCTTCCCTCTCACTTCCCCCTCCTTTTAAAAATTTGCCGGCAGAGATGGCGCATTTTCCGACTGCAATTTGAGTGGGTTTGAGTAATTATCGGTGGTTTTATTGAATCATTAGGCCTATATCAAATTGCGAAACCGTCTACCCTTTTTTGTCACTGGAAAAATGTTACTCAATGCCCTTATCACATGGAAAGGGAACCCATCTTGCGTACGGAAGAAGTAAGTCATGATTTGGCTGAAACTGGATAGTCACATGATTCCAGTTACGAAATGCACGACGTTCATCCCCCCACCCCCCTGTTTTTTTTTTACTAAGAACTGTGAGCATGTCCTTTTCGTAAAGGCTTTCATGCTTTGGGACGCAATTAATTCCCCTTTTCAAACGTTCAAGATTATATGTATTCTTCACCCCATATAATGTCTCGTCGGTGGCGCCAGTCCTGCCCCCCCCCCCCCAAAAAAAAATGTTCCCCCAGCCTCGTATATGGGTTACACACTTTTAATAGCGCTCGAACCGACCGGAAAAAGCCAACTTTCATTTCGTGCTAGAGCAGGGGAAGTTTTGGGCACTTTGAGATGATGTCTCACGTCCTTTTGTGGATTAGGCTGCTGATTCTGCATGAAAATCAAATCGCATATATATATACCGCTGAAGTGTGGTTCAATGTGTATGTAAAGAATGCAACATGACCTCAGGCTCAAATTTACCATTCAATCCAGTGAGTAGATTGCTACATGTGCATCACATTACATAGCACTGTTGCTCGTCATAATGTCATGATTTATTCAAAAGAAAGCACCTCTTTCACTGATCATAAATGTAATTATGTGACCAAGCGATATATCATTGTTAAACTCTTTCCTATGAATTACCTTTTAGTATGTAGCAATTAAATGTAATAAAACGTTGAATAAAATATACAACATATCAGTTTTATCAGAATCAAACGCAAACAATGCAATTATACGACAACACCCGCCACTAAACATGTACATAAGTCATAAGTTCATGCGATAATATGAACGCTTACCCATGATGCAAGTCATGAATGTTGCCAATATAAAGAAGGTACTTGAACGCTTCGAGGTCCCCATAATTAGAAGATGGTACTTGGCGTTATTGTGGTAGAAGATATAGTGATACGAATTGTAAAAATTGTTTGATTGAATATGGCAACCTCGAAAAGTCGATAAGTCACTCTTCTACAACGAAGTATGACGTTGACAGTACTGTCTGTAGTATACTGCGAGCTTATTTTTCACGCGCATGCGCGTTTAGGACCCGGGGAAAACCCATAGGCCCGTATTCAGAAATTTAGACGGGACTTACGGTTTTAGTCTGTTCTGATTAAAGCTCTGGTTTAACTTAGACTGGAGTTTAAGTTAAACCAGAGTTCAGAATACGGGCAATTATCTTTGCTGAATCCTTTTTGTCACCCAGGCCTGACAGAACTTTCCCCATTTCTACTGACGACCCCCGTTAAAAATACCGATAATAAATAGATGATATGAAATAGTCGATATTTCCATAACGGACTATCTGAACATCAAAGACATTCAGTGCATGAACTTGGGAAATGAATTGAATAAACATACTTTGTATATTTTGCTTTTGCACGAGATAAGTTTCAGAATCTAAAATAATCTAAAACTATGTATTCTAGCTAGAAGACGACAAGACTAAGAGTTTAACCGACGGATGTCAAATGAATTGCCAAGAAAAGAAAAGCAAATAATAGTTCTCTATTAATTATAGCTCTTACTGGTGAGCTTCTATTTTTACATGACATAATCCTAAACATTTGGAATAGGAAGCAATAGAGTTTGCATTTTGCAAAGAGACTAGAAATGGGGGCAACTGCACATATCTAGCTAGAACTTGGCGAAAGATAATCCTCTGAAATTACAATTTAATGTAATTCCACGAGCGATTATGCAGTTTACCATACGAGCAGAGGATGATGTCTGCCCTTTATCTATCACAATTCGGGTGAACAGGGTCAACATTGTACACCACTGCACGTCGGGGAATCCCCGTTTTGCTGAGCAGACATCGTGCGGTAATGTGAGTGTTTGAAGAAAAATTAGTCTATGAAACCTTGATACTTGGAAAAGATTCCTAAAAAGAGAAAATATATCTATCATGTTCTTAACATTGGCAAGATTTCAGTTGAGCATGTTGAGCACAACATGTCATATGTTCCTTTGTTACATGCTTGCCTAACAAAGCAACATGCGTCATATTGCTACCCACTGGACCCGAGTTTGCCAAACTCTGTATATGGATGGCTTTGGCATGGCATGGTGGACACCCGGGGGGGGGGGGGCACTCAGATATATGGGTGTACACATGCGCGTCCAAGAAAACGCGTAAAGGGGTCCAAAAACGCTGATTTTCAACAAAAAGGGGTGCTTTTGACTAATCTGGCCGAACTCGTTTAGGGGGTATATTTTTAACTTTGGCACTAATATGTAAATGGGACATTTTCTGATATTTTCAGGGATTTTCACGGGGATTTACAGCCAGATTTCAGTTCAGGGAGTGGCGCGCGCTAGTGCATGCAGATGGATGCAAAAAAAGAGAGGAGAATCGGGAGCGGAGAGTTCTACCGACGCAGCCATAGTGCACTGAAATGGTTCCCCCTATGAAATGTGTTGTTGCTTATAGCGCGCGCTGTTTAGGGGGTAATATTTAAGTCCAAACCTGTTTAGGGGGGGGGGGGGAGTTGGATTATGAAAAACCGCGTAAAAATTCTCGTTTAGGGGTCTTTTTTTCATCCAAGTATAAAACCTGTTTAGGGGGTATTTTGAAAACCCATGGACACGCATGTGTACAACCATATATCTGAGTGCCCCCCCCCCCCCCCCGGGGGGTGGACAGGCTCAGGTAAAATGATGACATGACAGCTGATCAAAAACCATATGAAATATTGGATAATTAGCTGTACAAAAGAGAAATGGTTCTTTGAAGTAACAGTCTTTTATTTCTCACCCTACTGAATCCTTATTGTATTTAAAGGAATTGGATGAGCAGTGCATGTTTGTATCTGTAATATTTTGCTTGAGTGCAACAAAGCCCAAATAAAGTGCTGCATCTGTTTTAGTCGTACAAAATTTTGCTACTCCTTGAATTAGAATGATTTTTGTCGAGAGGTTATCAAAATGTATGTTTATACCTTTTAGTCAGCACGTATTCCCATGGGTCTTGAATTACAAAAAAAGTGTCACGTTGCCTACAGGGCTCACACAAGACTATTTTCCTCCATAGGGTGTTGAAAGTTAAGAGTAAAAACAATATCATGAAATCGAGTTAGCAACGAGAACTTTATATGATTACATTATCCCTAAATTACATGTTTGACTTCACTTCCTGGAAATATTCTTCCTCTTGATTTTCATTTATTATGCCTGAAATGGGACTCAAGAAACGTGATCATTCGTCGCTCTCTGATTCAGCGTTTGTACCAATAAATATAGGTCTTCATAAAATCAGATGGGACCCTGTCTAGCTGCCCAAAAGGACTCATTTGAAGCACCGATAATTCATCCTTCTCCAGAAATAAAAAATATTGGTCTAATATGTAACAATGATTTGACATGATTAGTTTGTTTACAATCCTTGGACTTCCCTAGATTTTCCGGAATCTTGAAAAGATTAAGTTTGGGGAAGGTAAAAAATAATTTTTGAGCTTTCTCGTTCTTTTCAAGTCAGTTCGGAAGAAAACCGTAGTAGAAATATTCCCTGAAAAGGATTGCTCTTCAAATGCCCTCATATGATGAAAAAGAGCTGATATGTTCGGGCCGAACATTCATATTACCAGTGTGTGCAGTCCCTTATACCAGTAGCGGATTTTTTTTTTTTTTTTTTTTTTTTTTTTGGGGGGGGGGGGGGGGGGGGACATCCGGCCCGTGCTCCCCCTTTTGGAAGAAAAATATGCATTGTGCCCCCCTTTTAGAACAAAAACCTTCTTTTTTTTTACTTGTCAAGAATTCACCATACTCCCCCCCCCCCCCCCCCCCCCCCACTCGCGAATTTAGGAGGTACGGCGATTTTTTTAAATACAAGCCCTGGATCCGCCCCTGCTATATACCATCTCTGAGTGTAGTGCATGTTCTTACTTGTAATGCAAAGGCATCGCGTACATGCAAAATGTCAAGAAAAATTGTACATGTACATTTTGATGAAAATTTGCATAAATGTTCTTGTTTTAATTCAGGCAATATTTGAGATACATTTCAGTAACTGTGAAATTATCTCCCTCATCATATTCAATAGTTTGTCTGCTTAAAGGACAACCCAACCTTTGTAATCAGCCGATTTGTAAAGTTTGAAAGAAATCGGAAATAAGAAAATTATGAATGTTTGAAAAAGAGATCACTGAATCAATGCAAATCTAAAATTGGCCGTTTGGTCAATCAATTCTGACGTATGCCCGGTCAACTCTTCCGTCCGTCGTACACTAAAATGTTATAAACTTCCGTTTTGCTCCTAAGCTCCTTTCCCTCAGAGCCGTACTCAAAATATATTGTAGATACCCCGAAAGATAAAGATAAAGAAATACTTTTTATTTTAAAGAAGATATTTTTTTCATTTTTTATGTTGGAACAAATGGGAGAGTTGTTAACATCACAGTGACATTACAGATTTGGTCAATATGAAATTCCCAAATGCATAGTGATTACAACTTTTAAAAACTGTCATATTGCTTGTCCTATTTCGTTCAAACGTAATAATAATCTGCTTCTCTGATTTTTCTGCTTTCTTTCAGAGCAACTTGTCATTAAGGTTGGATTTCCCTTAATTGGACCCCAGAAGGATCCCTTTAAAAGCCATTCAATGTGTATGGTGAGTCAACGTCCGTTCCTATCATGATCAGGACAGAGATGTGTCTTTCTTTTTCTTTCACTACTATCTGAACCGATCTATATCTATTTCTCTCACTTGTTCTTTCTTTTCATTAATTTCTCTGTTTTGTTTTCCCCCACTTCCATCGTTTATTCCACTTTCAGTCAGTTCTGTGTTAAGAATGAATTGGCATCTCTTGCTAACCTAGTGCACTCCTCCAGAAGTTTACATACCGACGCATCATTGTTGCCCATGCAAAATTACTATCATGTACCGTTAGGGACTAGGAATTTTGATACATTATATCCCTAACCATAATCTTAAAGATAACGAATCATAATAATATGGGAATACTCATTTTGAACCAATGTTGCGTATAGCCAATGGGGTATCACCTGCACTATAGGCATACATGTACATGTAAAAAAACCCCACTATTTTCCGTACGGAAATAAAGGCTTCCGTCATCTCTAACGTCTGCCATTTCGACGTGTCCATTCTTTATCCACTTCCACAATAGAGACTAATAATCAGAAGTAGACATCTGTCGTTCTTCTGTTTTTTTAATAAAAGAAGGATTATTGTGACATGGTTCCACAGAACAGTACAATTTGTATCAAGATGTCAACACACAATCTAAAAAGGTTTGTTAAAAATGACAAAGATACTAATACTGAAACTTAGTCTAGATTTCTTTGCCTTACATGAAATACATACAACACAGTCAAAACCCTATTGTGTGATCTGTGTACAAAATGCATAAAAACATATGTAGACTAATCTCATATGAGTAGATAGGAATGCATTGACGAGTGGTCACATACGTTATATAGCAACAAGATTCAGATTCAGATTCAGATTCAGATTTTTTATTTCATTACACTTTCATTTTTCAAAGTACATGTATATAACAATATGTATTATGCAATCAACAATATTGACAATACAACTTAGTGCAGAAACGTTTTTGATCATTACAAGCAAAATAATGTGCATTAAGGTTTGAGTTGTAAGAAAAAAGTAACAGTAATGAAGACTACATTAGATTAATTTTATGAAAATGATAATGAAAACAGAGACCAGCATAGAAGCATAGCTTGTAGAAGCGCTGGTCCCTGGCAAAAGATAAATCATGAATACATCACATAAAAAACTAGTCTGGGCAACCATGCATAAAATGCCCAATAAAAGGGAAAAGGAAGAAGACAGATACATGGCCATGGAAAGCAAACAAAATCATAATCATAACACACTTTCCATCGAAGAGAAAGCATTGAGAAATAATACAGCTGGGAATAGTAACAATGGAAAGGAGTAAATTTTACAAAAGACAGAAGAAGGACAAAGTGACAGGGGGCGAGGAAGGGGGGGGGGGGTGGGATAGAGGGCTGGATCTGGAAGGTTTCATTAATCTATAGATTTTGCTACACAGGTAAACAAGAATCACCATTGATGGATCAAAGTTCATAAAAAGCAATAAGTGATTTTCTCAATTTACGTTTGAGTGTACTTAAACTTATACTGTCTCGTATATTTAAAGGCGGTCAGTCGCCGGTTTCAATGGGGAAAAATCTGTGTTTGCTGATGCTGCAAAATAGTTCTTGCGCATACGAAACTAGGTCTAGTCGAAAGTCTATTGAGGATCAGCGAAATTTCCTTCTCCTCGGCAAAAATCCACATAGATCGCTGTGATATGTGTAAGTTTTACTGAATAGTGAACGGATACATGTTTTGCGCTATGTGTATCCTGCCTGTAATCTGCTGTCTGACGCCGTACCATTATATTTATACTATAGAACAAAGCAATTTCATCTTTATTATGGATGACACTTTCAGTATTTCGGAGTTAGCGACAGATATCTCAATTCTAAACATGGAGGGAGATTTGGAGCCGACTGCCTGTAAATGTTCAGGAAGCTAGCTGCTGCAGTGCTGATACAAATCGGGCAGACGGATGTGCCCTTGCTAGAGTGACGGTGATCCCTGCACACTGCAGTGTTCCTGCGGGGAAATGTCGCCCGTGCACCAACCGGGAACCCGATGGCGATGACGATGAATCAACTTCAAATGTGAGTAGATCATTATCGCAGCCTATTTATCCGAACCAAGGTCTATGCAACAAATTCGATAATTTTTCTTGCGATTTGTCATTGTGTAATAACTAAATTAAGACTCAAGAGAAATAGAATTAAATTATAGTGTGAATGTGAGATGTGCACAGCCAGGGCCCAGGTCTGAGATAGTGTATTTGTAAGAATCTTCATTCAAATTGAAACTGAAAGAAGAAAGAAGAAGGAAGAATGAGGAGGAGAAGAAGAAGAAGGAATCTATTTATAAATGAAGGTATGCCAAGATGTAATTAGAATCAACACCAGACATGTCAATTGGTGATTGGCAAACTGGCTTAACCTGTGTGAGCTGTGACGAAGTACCTCCCCCCCCCCCCCTGTAAAAAAAACCAACATAAATTGATTTGAAGGGGGGGGGGGGAGTCTAGTACAGGCTTTTGCAAGTCAGAGTCACAGTATGTTTGAATGTATACACTGTACATGTATGTATATCTAATTGTGACTCCAAAGATTCAAATACACCCCTAGTGGTACCAGTTCACAAACAATATATATATCAATACAATGGAACCTATTAATTAATCCCTACAAATTTAATAATTTTATGATTTTTTCACCAAAACAGTATTTCCATACTTGAATTTTGAACAGGGTGGAATGTGCACTTTACATTATTTCCATTATTTTTTCCCTACTTTATTCACTGTTGTTTTTCTTTTTTCTTTATACTCAATGTAGAAATTTGCGATGGATCGAGAGAGAGCTGATCTAGAACGCGTCACCATCCAGTTCCTCTGCAGATTCACGGATGTTTACTTGGATGCCGTAGCAGCTGTAGAGCCCTACCCAACCTGCTGAAGAAAGGCCTGGACCAAGCAGCCGGCCTGCATCATGGTGGAAGATGTGTGCCCATGCCAAAGGAGGTAGAGAATGTGTGTGTGTTGCCATGTCCGCACCTGCGTCATGACTGCTCAGTACTTCACTGATGCATTTCTAAATGGCAATGTCTTGGCTGCATGCATGGCAGCAAGCAACAATGTATTTCCAAGGGACATTCCGAGGTTGAATGAATCGTACCGGCATTATACTTACAAACAATTCACGTATATATATTCACTAGGCCTAATATTCACCATGGGTACTTGGAGCAGGAAACAGGAAATGGAGTACAAGATTGAAATCCATCTAACATCAACACTGGTCTTGATCTTTTTTATGTCTGCTTTTATTGTTGAAATTTAGATCTGCTGGACATAGAACTGTTATCCTTCTTTAAAAAATTGTTTATTATAGTTCCTGTTTATATTCACCTTTTTCTTGGTGATTGTAGTATGTATGTACCAAAGAAAGCATTTTTTGTGTGTAATCATTTAACATAACGTTTACGTTAACATTTATCAGAGAGGAAATATATTCATGTCATTTGAAACAAACAAAAAATGTTATCTGATAAAGGGTTTCCATTATGACATTGTATAAACTTCATTTTAATCTATTTCCCCCTGTGTATTTCAACACATTCCATGACCATGAATATGCATGTCTTCTGTGATGTTTGTCTATTTATGATGAATATTTAGTCTGATTTGTCATGCTGTTTTAGCTGAACTAGCAGTCCATTGGGTTTGCTACATGTTGTACATTGTGTGAAGTGAGATGCACATGAATTACATAAACTTCAATAAGAATTTGGTGATCATAAAAAGTGGTTGATCAAATGATTGTAATATATTGTATCAATGCATGTAGTTACAACCAAACAATATCACTTGCCAGCGTATAAGTGAATGTGTGTGATGTACATTTATTAACATATCTTTTGTACCTGTGTTCCTGACTGTAATCATTGTATTTAGGTATTTATGGTATTATAAACTGCAATATGTCAATGTTGCAATATTCAGTGAAAATACCCTTGCCATCATATTCCTGTGTGAATGTCCATAATATAATTCAATATGAAAACTATACATATGTTCAAAAAAAAATCTGCCAGTGAACGTTGCCATTTTCAGTTGAATGTTTGGTAGCCTTTGACAATGTGATCACACCACATAGTGAAGTTGTTTTCCTTCCAAGATTTACTTTTATTGTGATCTGTTTACACTGTTTGTTTTAGAATTTGCTTATGCATAGATCCACAAACCTTTCCTGAAGTATGCCTACATGTATACTGTTGAATGTATAGTTTTACACTTCTGAGCTGATTTTTGTATTATATTTATTACAGTTTGATAAACATGTATTCTAGATCCACAAACTTGCCTTGAAACATGCACATTTAGTGTTGAAATAATAGTTTTGCAATATGAAGTTGATTTCTTCTCATACTAGTTATCAGAAGTTATATAATTTTTAAGAAACGTATGTATTATGCATACAGGGACATTTCTGTTTTTTTATATGCCATTTGCTATTCCATATGGTATGCCTATATACTGTTGAAAGTATAGTTTTATACTACTGAGCTGACTTTTGTATATATTTTAGTGTTGACAATATAGTTTCAATGTTCAGTTGATTTTTACTCTCACTTGGGTAGTTTTATTCCAAGTTATACATTATTTAAAAGAAACTTAAAAAGTATTACATACAGGAACACCTTTTCTACTTTTCTTTTTCCTTGTGATTTGCCATTTGCAATGGCACTGCATGTAACATGTAAGGAAGTACTAGTAAATGAAGACAGCATGAAAAAGTACTCTTCATTATGTGTACGTGTCAGAAGTTTTGAAGTATTGTAATCTACATTCCTTTTATTTCATTTTATTTTTGTACAGTGGAGCATCATTAATGAACTTCTTGGGACCAAGGAAATAACCTCTTTATATCGAAACCTTGTTATACCAGGGCTAAAAACAATAGAATACAAAAAAGTGGGACTTGCAAAAATACTGTCTTGTAATGAGTATGTTATACCATTGTTCTTTATAAGGAGGTTCCACTGTACAAGGTATATATGTGGAGGAAGGCATATGGAGTGAGATAGGAGAGAAGAGAAACAGGGGAGAGAACAAGGGAGAAAAATTATCAAGGTCATGAGAGAAAGAGAGAGTGAAAGATAAGATAGAGAAACGGAACGAGCTAGAATCAGGGCTGTCAAGTAAAGTTTTCTCCTCAACAGCTCAAGTTTATCAATACAAAATTAAGATTAATCAGGCCCCTTTTTATTTCTTATTTTAAAAATTTCTGTCAACTCTTTGCACGATGGCCATTCACGAAGTTAGTGTCCAGTTTTTAAAGATCGATTCCCCTCTTTCGAAATCAGCCAGAGAAGAGAAAGAGGAGGGAGAGAGGAAGAGAGAGAGAGAGAGAGAGAGAGAGAACAAGGGAGATAGGTCATGAGAAAAAGAGAGAAAGAGAGAGTGAAAGATAAGATAGAGAAACGGAACGTAAGTGAGAACAAACGAGAAAGTGGAAGGGAATAATAGTGGGTGTAAGGCCATCGCCAGGGTTCACCTCCGGGGCGCACCCGGCGCTGGCGACCGTAGCCCGTTGAGGTACACTGTAAGATTTGCAAATGGTGTGCAGCTCAAGCTGATACAACACGAACTTTTTATTCAAACTTTCCTGGAGGAAACAAGCAGCCCACGTCCAAATTTATTTCTTTGTGTTCAATCCACAAATTGTACGCGCTGTGGATACGTAATCTCGTCTGACTGTCTCTCCTCTCGACCTCCATTTCGTTCGAAAACCGCTATTATTTTCTTGCCTCTAGTCTAGGCATAGGCCATAGCATGGAGTATCCCGAAACTGAAACATAGCGTATTGCTGGCAAGCTCAGCTCTCGCCCCTGCGCTGGCAGGCTATTTACAAATTGTCCGAGCGATTCCGGAAATCTCCGAACTTGCCTTAGGTGGGACAGCATAGAAACACACGGGCACCGACGACTGACCGCCTTTAAAGGGAGTGAATTCCAAAAATATTTAGGAGCTGTATATGAAAAAGTATTCTGGGTTAATGCTGTGCGAGTTCTTGGCAAGTGATATAGATTGATTTGTCTGGTGGGGTAATGATGGATCTCATTATTTGCTGTAAATATATTATTGAAGACAGTTGGCAATTCATGATTATGATACTGAAACATAAGTACAGCAAGATTGAGGCGGTAAATATCATGAATTTTTAGTACATTATTAGAGTGAAAAAGACCATCAGTGTGGTGGCGATAATTAACATTACTTATAATTCGCATAGCTTTTTTCTGTAATAACAGGCATGCCGCACTGTTTCCCCAGGCTAATATTCCATAATTAAAATATGGTAAAACTAGTGTGGAGTATAGTGATAGAAGTATGTTTGGCGGAAAAGACCATTTGAGTTTGTTAATCATACCTATGTTTCTGGATATCAATTTACATACATTATCAATATGATGCTTCCATGATAGCTTATTATCTATTATAGTGCCTAGAAATTTTGTTTCAATCACCTTCTGTATTTGTATATTATCTATGAGAATTGGATGAGGAAGTTCGTTAAAAGTGTTACTAAATAACATGTAAATTTGTTTTTTTCTAGATTTAGTGATAACTTGTTAGCCTTAATCCATTTTGCAACTGAATCCAGTTCAGAATTAATCACATTACATATAGTTTCTAGGCTTTTATGCGAGAAAAATAGATTAGTGTCATCTGCATACATGATAAAAGTCAATAAATTTGATGATCTATGAAAGTCATTTATATATAAGATAAAAAGTAAAGGGCCTAGAATAGAACCCTGTGCAACACCACAATTAATATTTCTTAATTGTGACATGCAGTTCTCAATACAGACATATTGCTGACGTTCGTATAAATAATTTCGAAACCAGTCTGAAACAATGCCCCTTATGCCATAATGTGAAAGTTTGCTTAAGAGAATTTCATGATCTATAGTGTCGAATGCCTTAGAGAAATCTAAGAACATTCCTATTGTGTGGGTACCGTTATCAATAGAACTGGTAATATTATTGATTAGAGAGAGGAGAGCATGTGTTGTATTATGGTGTTTTCTAAATTGAGATTCATGTAAAATATCGTTATTATTCAAAAACATCATTGTGCGAGTAAAAACTACTTTTTCAAGTATTTTGGAGAAAGTGGTTAACAAAGATATTGGCCTGTAATTTGATCGCGATAACGGATTACCCTTTTTAAAAATAGGGATTATTTTAGCTAATTTCATTTTGTTTGGAAAAACACCTGTGTTCAGAGATAGATTACATATATAAGTGAATGGTTCAACAATACTTGCTATTATTTTCTTAATTATAAAATTAGCCAGATCATCATGTCCACAACTGCGTTTACTTATAAAATTGTTCACAATGTCAAGGACTTCACCTTCATTTACAGGAGTAAAGAACATAGAATTAGGGTTAGGGTTTTGTAAGTAATCATAAAATTTTCTATCACAGTTTGGTATCTTACTTGCTAAATTTGGACCAATTTCAACAAAATAATCATTAAAGTGATCAACAATATCTTGTAACTCATCAATAGTTTTTTCATCAATTTGTATATTAGAAATAGTACTTTTCCTTTTCTCTTTATTCAGAACTTCATTGATTAATTTCCATGTGTTTTTAGCATCTTTGTTACAGTTCATAAATTGGCGTGATAAAAGGCAAACGACTCGTTCGCTTATCCTTTCACAAAGAAATCAGAATAAAAAGTAGTAGCGAGTAGAAAAAAAAAATATTATACGAAGCATTTCGAAATGATATGAAAGAAGTATAAAAATACATTATACAAAAAAAAAAAAAAAAAAACACAACACATATATACTTAAGTAGATTAAACCCACAAAAATAAGCCTTGCATTTCTTTTTACCGGACTTTAACCGGAATATATTGTTTACATGTATAAACTCCAATTAAGTCTTCTTGTAATGCCCGTCCAAAACTTCTTCGACCGGTTATATTTCTTAATTATTTTGGAAAATTATTCCATATAACAAGTCCTGAATATGAAATCGATTGTTTCCCCAGATTCGTATTACTGATTAAAAAATTCAAATTAGATTTTTCTATGTTTCTTGTATGAAAGGGTGATCTAGTACTGAAAAATAATCAGATAAAGTATGAGGCAGACGGTTATACATAATATCATGCATAAAAATACCAATCACATAGTGATATTCTTTGAAAATATCTAGCACCTTAAGATCATAAAATAAAGGAGCAGAGTGATATCTTGAACCTTTGAAAGCAATTACTCTGGCCATTCGTTTCTGAAGCATTAGGACAGGATTCAGAGTTGTCTAACATGTAGCACCCCAAACTTGTAATCCATACGTTATATGGGGTAAAATAAAAGAATTATATAACATGAGCATTATTTTTCTTGACACGAAGTGTCTTAATCTATACAATATTCCAATCTTTTTACTTTAGTTAGTACATTGCATACATTATCAATGTGCTTCTTCCAGGTCAAATTTTTGTATATACGAATTACAAGGAACGATGTTGACTCAACTGACTCTAAAATGATTTCATTTAATGAGCAATTGACCTGAAATTGAGAAATGTCTTCGTCGATTTTTAAATAACATGTAATTATTTTTTTTTTTCGTATTTATTTTAAGTTTGTTTGAGTTGCACCAATCTGTAACAGCTTTCAGGTTACGGTTAACATTTGATAAATCAATATTACGTTCATCATGCTTAATGAATGAAATAGATTAGAATCATCGGCAAATAATTGAAAATTGAAATAATTTGAATTTGGTAGGTCATTAATGTAGACAAAAAATAATGTCGGGCCTAACACCGAGCCCTGGGGGACGACGCATGAAATAGATTTATAATTAGATTTCACACAACCGTAAGTTACAAATTGTCGTTTGTTTGTTAAGTAATTCTTAACCACTCTTACACTATTCCCCGAATTCCGTAATGCTCCAGTTTTTTTAAAAGAATAGAGTGATTAATTGTATCGAAGGCCTTAGCCTTGGAATGATCAAGTTCATAAGCGACAGTTTTGTACTATATCCATGTCTAAATCAATACTGATGATTATATAATATTTCTTTTTTTTCTCTAAGAACTTAACCACTCGAATGTTTACAAGTTTTTCAAACAATTTATCCACAACTGGTAAAATTTATATGGGCCTATAGTTACCCGGCAAACTTTTGTCCCCTTTTTTTAAATAAAAGCACAACTCCTTAATACTTACTTACTGCCCGTACTTCTCAGCGATCGCATTAAACAACACATCCCCTCGACTATTCGGAACCAATCAGCGCACGCAGCCCGTCCGTGCCTGCAAATCTGAAATGCACGCTAACAAACCAAAGATAGCCAAATGCGATTCGGCGATTGGTCTCCACTTGCTGAACAATCCAGCTTGCGCGCAAAGCTATGGCGACGATCAATTCTCAAAAAATGAATTCGAATGCAGGAACGGGTTTGTTGCGTGATCACGTGGCCATGCGATGTAAATTGAATGTAGGCTTATGAATTTAAATGATTAAGAGTGTTAATCTGAATGCTTCCGAGATGAATTTGAACGCACAGATCATGAATTCGAACTGCAAAACAGAAGGGCATGGCGAAAATCGTTTAAATTAAATGCTTGAATTGGACTAACAAAGTTGCGAAATTGGCCGGGGAAATCTATTCTTAATAATGATAATAACTTATATCCACAGCACACGAGGTATGTTGTTACGCAAAACTAAATATATAACAATATTTCTACATATCAGGTTTGGTTTTTACAATTTTTAAAGAAATTCTAATTTTTTAGGACCAGAAACGATTCTCAAGCTAATACAAAATTAAGGTCAGTCCAATGCACAGGCACGCGGCCACAATTTTGCGAGGAAGCTGACGCCTTGATCTTGCCCGAATATCAACTTTCCACGCAGTTTTTCAAATACATAAAAATTCACTGGCTAAGATACAAAGATGAGGTTTTTGTTCACCTCGCTGCCCGTATATGATGTAATAGTTGCCCGAATAGGAACTTTTGAAAATCCTTTTGGAAAAAGTGCCGCTGGCGCAGATCCCAGCCCCCCCCCCCCCCCATCGCCGATTGTCCGTCTCCATAACGTGATTTTAGAGGTATAGAGGTATAGAATTCGTCCCTTTCAAAGAACAAGGATTAAGTCACCTCCAGCGCGAGACGGTTATTATTTTTTTATACGTCCTTCTGAATCACGCGCTTGTTTCATAATCTCTAGACAGGTATTTTGCTTTTCAGGTTAAAAGGCAAATTTTCTTTGTTTTTTTCGGCTTTTAAAAATGTTACAGAATTAATCACCTACCATTATCGTGTAAAACAGTGTCGTTGTTTGAAAGTCATCGTTTCTCTCGTTTCTGTAGTTCACTCGAGCTTTAAAAAAAATCAGGCACTTGTTTCATTATCGCAACCAAGGGACTTTTCTTTCTGGTTGAGAAGCTAATTTTCTTTTCTTTTCGACTGTTAAAAGAGTTACAGAACTGGCCGTTTATTATCCTCATGTTAACTCTTACTGTGCCAATGGGTTAAGCTCATTTCAAAATTTTACCACAATGTGATCAATGCTTACTTTTCAAATGTCTGCACTTCATTTATAACCATCTATCATTTCACAAAATATTGTGTACAAAACCTGTAGGAAATTTATTGTCATTTTATGATACCAAACATTATTATTTTATGCATAATATTGAAAATTACATTTGATTTTTTTTTGTCCATTAGTTTTTGGTTTCTCATATGTTTAATATTGTTTAAAGAGCTCATATTGAGACAAGAAGTGGTATGCGTTTTTATGGTAATGTTAAAATCTGTGTATCAAAGAAAACAATCCTTTTTAAATTTTTCAAATAGTTGAACTAGAAAGTGCAATTTAAAAAAAAATTAAAACCACATTTTTGAGGGTTTGAAATTGTCTCGCAGTCCAATTTCGGCAAAATCCTAGCTTGTTTACTTTTCTATGCAAATTAGCACTGACGTCATCGGGTAGAGTCGTATGACCTCCGCGGTATACTGCTTGCACAATATAGTATGGACTGGCAACCGAGAGTGAAGAGAAACTTTGCTCAACATGATTTTTATACTTACAAAATTATGTTTCCAAATCCAACTAGTTTACATTTTATTCCAACAAGCAACCATTTTTCAGACAGCTTGCACAAGTTTACATGCACGAAAACTTAAAAAAGTCGGAGACGACTTGCTTTCCAACTGGGCCATCAAGGCATCATCAAGATTGGATATCCACATACACACACACACGCGCCGCCGATACTAGCATTTTGTACTCACAATTATTTATGGTTTATATCTCAAAATTTGATGAAGAACTATATAATTAAATGTCTACAGATATTAGATCTTTTGATACTCAAAACAATGGGTTAAAAAGAAATAAACCTTAGCAAATCTACGCAAACCGTCCGGCAATCCGGCAATCACATATCGCATGCAATCATACCCAGTAGTCAGACCCGTACACATGGTAGGCTTCATGTAGGCCTACAGCGACGCGGTGAAACCCCGTATGGCTCCGCTTGAGAACTGGGCTAGATCTGATACACTACTGAGTATTGTGGAAGAAAAGAACAGAGCTACTCTACGAGAATCGCTCTTTTCTTCCTAATATTGGTCACAGCAGTGAAATATCTGGTGAAACACCTAATAAAGGTTGGTTTTAACTTGTCACTTGACATTTTTGGAAAAAACGATACTATGACTTCGAACTGAGTCCACAAAATCAGCGCAAGAACGACCATGTTGGCAATTTATTCAACAATACAATTTCACAATACGGCGAAAGTTGCTCACCTTAGTTCTCAGTCTGAAGTCCGACAGTGGTCTCCTGCGGCTTAATTGTTGGTGTTTTTGAATATTTGATGCTCTGTATTGTGGGCGAGACACCCTTCTTCAACCTAGCCTTGTATTTCTGGCCAGCTACATCTCCAAAGTCAATCTTGCAGTGACGTTCGAAGGCTGATTTTTCGAAATTTTCCTTACAAATTCGTGCATGCTTGCTATGTGTTGCTGCTGTAAAATCTTTTCGCCGAATTTTCACAAACTTCACCCACAAATTCCGTTGCATATTGAGCTTTGGAAACGTGAAGAAACTGATGTTGGGGTTCTTTAAAGTATTGTAACACTCCCCCCCCCCCCCCCCCCCCCCACACACACAACGCAATTTCGTGGCATTTTGCCACAAAACGTAAGGATTCCCCAAAAGAAAGCGACTCTCGTTGATGTTGTTTTTTTTACACACGATTTCAATAGCGCGCGTTATGCATCGGATATTATTGCTCAATAAGGGCAATAATAAACGGTACATTTTATGCATTTGCTAAAATTAATGAAACCTTTATTTCAATATGTTTATTATTCATTTAAAAACCATATTCTTGCAATTGGGGGTGGGAAAATCAACATATGAGCTCTTCAATGTTGAAATAAGTTAATATAGATTTTCTCTGGAAATTTCTGTGGTACCATATAATTATCATCATATATTTAGAATGCTTGATTTATGGTAACAATTTCGATATACAATGACCACCATATTCCTTTCCTATGGTCTAGCAATTAGTGAATGAAAATGACTATGAAAATGTCTATCTGTCACATATATGTGACATTGACACTGAAACTAGCGGGATGACCATGATAAAAATAAACTGCGTCTTAGTTTGAAAGTCATTGTTTCTCTCTGCTCTAGGTAGCTTGAGCTTTAAGGGATACTCAACTGCAGCTTGAGGTAGTTTTTATTTCGCTAGAGGGGCACCGTGATCGTTACCTGAGCATGCCGTTTCCCCGTGGGGCGCAAACTCCAGGCAGACTGGTCGTCGCGCAACATGCACGCTCGAGCTCTCGTGCGAGATTCGGTCGGCTTCGTGCAGTCCGAAATGTAAATCCATGTAATCCCAGTAGTCCGACGGACGAGTTCGACGTACAAACTTTGTGCACGAGTGAATGGGGCTTACGCAATCCTGACTTTCCCCACGGCCGCCTGGTGACGTATCCCTTTAAACAAATCAGGCACTTGTTTCATTATCGCAACCAATGGCTTCTTTCTAGTTAAAAAGCTAACTTTCTTTTCTTTTCGGCTGTTAAAAGAGTTACAGAATTGGCCGCTTATTATCCTCATGTTCAACAGCAGGATGAAAATAAACTGCTTCTTACCCCCTTATTATTATCGTGTAAAACAGTGTCGTTGTTCGAAAGTCATCTTTTCACTTCGCTATAGTTAACTCGATCGTAGCACACGACAATTACAAAGGTACTTGTTGCAAATTCTTTTAAGGAGATCGCGTGACTGCGAACATCTAATGTACATAGCCCCACGTAGCTAGGGGCCTAGCGGATGGCTTTCTTTTCGCGTTGGCACGCGCCAACTGTCCGAAAAAATAGAGTTGACCGAAAAAATATCCTCACAGAAGAAATATTTTTTACCCTTTCTCGTTATATTTAGGACTAGATTCTTTTACAGAGCATTCATGAAACATTGTTTTAAATCACTTAAGAAGAAAAAAAAAATTCGTCATCTTTCACCACGATGAACCTCTTCCTAACCAAGAAAAGAAATACAATACAATACAATACAATAAGCATTTAGTACGCCCTTCCCATAAGGCTCGGAGCGTTTACAAAATATTTAAATTATAGAACACCTTATAATTTGTATATAAACACAAATCAGAAAACTCTTCAATCGTCCATGTGGGAACTACCAGGTGGTTTGATGGAGACAAAATATAAAGAATGTACCTGTTACAAAGTTTGATAGCGGATTTAAAATAAATATGATTTCACAGCTTTTTTAAAGGTCTTTATGGATGCTGACTGTCTAATGGTCAAGGGGAGATTATTCCATAGCCTAGATGCAGTAACTGTGAAAGTCCTATCACCTGACAAATTTCGGGTCATTGGGTAGCTGAGCTGAAGGTTGTGATTTGAGGATCTGAGATTTCTACTAGGTGTATATACAGTTAAGCATTCAGATATGTACCCTGGAGCCTGGTTATTGATAGATTTATAAACATAACGAACTAATTTGAAGATGGTACGTTTTTGAATGGGCAGCCAGTGAAGGGAACGAAGTAAAGGTTGGGAAGAATGACTTTTGCCAACCTCAAAAACAAGACGTGCAGCCCAATTCTGCAGACGCTGTAGACGGTTTACATGAGACTTTGGTATAGAGGAAAGAAGCCCATTACAATAGTCTAGTCTGGAAAGAATAAGTGACCTTACAGCATGATGACAAGTAGTTTGATCAATAAATTTACGAATCCTAGATATGTTCCTCAAATGAAAAAATCACACTGCGGCAAACATTGTTAACATCAAAAAAGGCACCCAGATTCCTTATTGAATCCGATGGATGTATAGAAAACTTCACCAACTGACAGTGTTAAATCTGGCAAATTTTTGTAATTGTATGGTGATGCAGCAATGAAAAATTCAGTTTTACTATCATTGAGTTTTAACTTATTTGCTGTCAGCCAGTTCCTTATATCTGATATACAAGATTGTAGTGAAAACATGGCCTTATCCAGTTCCCCAGGAATTTTAGGATCAAATGCTACATACAACTGAATGTCATCAGCATAAATATGATACGAAACATTATGGTACCGGGCGATGTCGCCAACTGGGAGAATATAAACTGTAAAACCAGTGGAACCTACAACTGAGCCCTGGGGTAAACCAAACCTAGAAATGGTTGGATCTGAAAGTTCCCCATCTATGTCGACTTGTGCTGTCCAGCCATCAAGATAAGACTGAAACCAATTCAACGCAGTTCCCCTAACACCAATTCTCTTTGACAAACGACAAATACAAATTTTGTGGTCAATCGTATCGAAGGCTGCTGATAAATCTACAAGTACCACAAGAACTACTTTGTTTGAGTTCAATGAAAACATAATATCGTTTTTAACCTTAATCAATGCAGATTCAGTACCATGTTTGGGTCTATAAGCAGACTGGTGTGGATCAGCAAGATTATTAATCTCCATATGTTCCACCAGTCTTGAGCAAGCAATTTTCTCGATAAGTTTACCAACAAACGATAAATTGGATACAGGCCTATAATTCTTCAAATTGTTTCAATCTCTTATGATTGCATGGTGAGCCTTCTGTGGGAAGACACCACATGACAAAGAAGAATTTACAAGTTAAGTTAGTATTGGGAGAAGATGATCAATATAGTCTTTCACTAACCAAGTTGGGAGTGGGTCCAATTTACTACTTTTGCTGGGACATCTTGAAATTACTATCATTAACTCGTCTTGAGAAACAGGTCGGAAGACCTCAAGTATCTTAAACCCTTCGCAGATATTGTCCTTGAACCTACCTGACATAACATGTGTGTTATCAAGTTCGTCTCTTATATTCTTGATCTTATCTACAAAATATTGGGAAAATTGGTTGCTTAATAGAAAAGGCGAATCATAAAAAGGAAGATCAGACTTTTGCTTATTCAAAAGAGAATTAATAGTTCGGTAAACATCCTTGTCGCTACAAGAAGACAATTTGTTTTTAAAATAGTCTTGTTTAGCAGTTACAGTAAGTGCACAAACAGCTTTCTTAGCAATCAGAAATGATTCGCGATCAGGGTCGGATATTGATTTCTGCCACTTTCTTTCAGCTCGCCGTCGTTCTTGACGAGCAATATGAATTGAGTCATTGTACCAGGGTACTCTGTTCTTTACTATGCGGGTCTTAATTTTTACAGGAGCTAATTTGTCAAGTAGTAGGTCTGGAAGTTGTTTTGATATTCGTTATCCGATATTCGATATTCATTTGATATTCATTTGATATTCATTTGATATTCAAAATTGCCTAAAGTCGGATTTTTTTTGACGTATACCTGGCGCCCACGGTCCCCGATCTAATGCCATGATGACCTTGACCTTGACCCTTCAAGGTCACGGTCAAAAATGGCGCCAAAAATGAATACTAGCTTTTTGACGAACTGAAAGTGGCCCAAAATCCAAAATTTTTCTCACCCCTGCCTGGCGCCCACGGTCCCCGATCTAATGACATGATGACCTTGACCCCTCAAGGTCACGGTCAAAAATGGCGCCAAAAATGAATACTAGCTTTTTGACGAACTGAAAGTGGCCCAAAATCCAAAATTTTTTCACCCCTGCCTGGCGCCGACGGTCCCCGATCTAATGACATGATGACCTTGACCTCTCAAGGTCACGGTCAAAAATGGCGCCAAAAATGAATACTAGCTTTTTGACGAACCGAAAGTGGCCCAAAATCCAAAATTTTTTCACCCCTGCCTGGCGCCCACGGTCCCCGATCTAATGACATGATGACCTTGACCTTGACCTTGACCCCTCAAGGTCACGGTCAAAAATGGCGCCAAAAATGAATACTAGCTTTTTGACGAACTGAAAGTGGCCCAAAATCCAAAAAAATTTCACCCCTGCCTGGCGCCCACGGTCCCCGATCTAATGACATGATGACCTTGACCTTGACCCCTCAAGGTCACGGTCAAAAATGGCGCCAAAAATGAATACTAGCTTTTTGACGAACTGAAAGTGGCCCAAAATCCAAAAATTTTTCACCCCTGCCTGGCGCCCACGGTCCCCGATCTAATGACATGATGACCTTGACCCCTCAAGGTCACGGTCAAAAATGGCGCCAAAAATGAATACTAGCTTTTTGACGAACTGAAAGTGGCCCAAAATCCAAAATTTTTCTCACCAGTGCCTGGCGCCCACGGTCCCCGATCTAATGACATGATGACCTTGACCTTGACCCCTCAAGGTCACGGTCAAAAATGGCGCCAAAAATGAATACTAGCTTTTTGACGTACTGAAAGTGGCCCAAAATCCAAAATTATTTCACCCCTGCCTGGCGCCGACGGTCCCCGATCTAATGACATGATGACCTTGACCTTGACCTCTCAAGGTCACGGTCAAAAATGGCGCCAAAAATGAATACTAGCTTTTTGACGAACCGAAAGTGGCCCAAAATCCAAAATTTTTTCACCCTGCCTGGCGCCCACGGTCCCCGATCTAATGACATGACCTTGACCTTGACCCCTCAAGGTCACGGTCAAAAATGGCGCCAAAAATGAATACTAGCTTTTTGACGAACTGAAAGTGGCCCAAAATCCAAAATTTTTCTCACCAGTGCCTGGCGCCCACGGTCCCCGATCTAATGACATGATGACCTTGACCTTGACCCCTCAAGGTCACGGTCAAAAATGGCGCCAAAAATGAATACTAGCTTTTTGACGAACTGAAAGTGGCCCAAAATCCAAAATTTTTCTCACCAGTGCCTGGCGCCCACGGTCCCCGATCTAATGACATGATGACCTTGACCTTGACCCCTCAAGGTCACGGTCAAAAATGGCGCCAAAAATGAATACTAGCTTTTTGACGAACTGAAAGTGGCCCAAAATCCAAAATTATTTCACCCCTGCCTGGCGCCGACGGTCCCCGATCTAATGACATGATGACCTTGACCTTGACCTCTCAAGGTCACGGTCAAAAATGGCGCCAAAAATGAATACTAGCTTTTTGACGAACCGAAAGTGGCCCAAAATCCAAAATTTTTTCACCCTGCCTGGCGCCCACGGTCCCCTATCTAATGACATGACCTTGACCTTGACCCCTCAAGGTCACGGTCAAAAATGGCGCCAAAAATGAATACTAGCTTTTTGACGAACTGAAAGTGGCCCAAAATCCAAAATTTTTCTCACCAGTGCCTGGCGCCCACGGTCCCCGATCTAATGACATGATGACCTTGACCTTGACCCCTCAAGGTCACGGTCAAAAATGGCGCCAAAAATGAATACTAGCTTTTTGACGAACTGAAAGTGGCCCAAAATCCAAAATTTTTCTCACCAGTGCCTGGCGCCCACGGTCCCCGATCTAATGACATGATGACCTTGACCTTGACCCCTCAAGGTCACGGTCAAAAATGGCGCCAAAAATGAATACTAGCTTTTTGACGAACTGAAAGTGGCCCAAAATCCAAAATTATTTCACCCCTGCCTGGCGCCGACGGTCCCCGATCTAATGACATGATGACCTTGACCTTGACCTCTCAAGGTCACGGTCAAAAATGGCGCCAAAAATGAATACTAGCTTTTTGACGAACCGAAAGTGGCCCAAAATCCAAAATTTTTTCACCCTGCCTGGCGCCCACGGTCCCCTATCTAATGACATGACCTTGACCTTGACCCCTCAAGGTCACGGTCAAAAATGGCGCCAAAAATGAATACTAGCTTTTTGACGAACTGAAAGTGGCCCAAAATCCAAAATTGTTTCACCCCTGCCTGGCACCGACGGTCCCCGATCTAATGACATGATGACCTTGACCTTGACCTCTCAAGGTCACGGTCAAAAATGGCGCCAAAAATGAATACTAGCTTTTTGATGAACTGAAAGTGGCCCAAAATCCAAAATTTTTTCACCCCTGCCTGGCGCCCACGGTCCCCGATCTAATGACATGATGACCTTGACCTTGACCTCTCAAGGTCACGGTCAAAAATGGCGCCAAAAATGAATACTAGCTTTTTGACGAACTGAAAGTGGCCCAAAATCCAAATTTTTTCACCCCTGCCTGGCGCCCACGGTCCCCGATCTAATGACATGATGACATTGACCTTGACCCCTCAAGGTCACGGAATTAAATGAATACTAGCTTTTTGATGAACTGAAAGTGGCCCAAAATCCAAAATTTTTTCACCCCTGCCTGGCGCCCACGGTCCCCGATCTAATGACATGATGACCTTGACCTTGACCCCTCACTATCATCTTTGTTAAGCCATGTCTTAGTTAAAATCATATAATCAACAAGCTCAGTGGTCTTATTCCTGATTGAATGAGCATTCCACAAACAACACATTAATTTAGAGTTTACGATTGTATCAGATTTACACAATTGTATTAAATTGTTCTGATTAGGTCCTTTGGGTTGATCAGCATAACTACGTTCGGGCCTTCTTGATGTTGTTAGCACTGGAATAGGACCTAATTCATGAAGACGAGTGACGTTACTTGGCTTGCGTCTACCTCCTCTCTTTCCACGACGATGTATGGGATATCTGTTAATTTTCAAAGTTTTAATCATATTCCAAGTTTCAAGAGGAACACGGGGCATCCTGGTAACATCAGAACATGGGTCTACTGATTTCATCTTATCCATGCCGTAGATGAATATTTCTGTGTTCGGGGGTTTTACAGTCTTAGACAAGTAGATTTCTAGAATCAAAAATGAAACATATTACCACCAATTTCTCAGAAGTGCAGTCAAAAATCAGACTTATGAGTGTTCCATCAGGATCCAAGGTTAATCAATATACATTTAACACAAAATTCCAATTCAAAACAGTTCAAAACAGCTATTTGCATGCTAAAGAATGAGGAGAGATATGACAGTGCTGCCATCCACTGGGGCGCGCTGTTTTTCACATCAATAAGAAAAATTTAAAGTTTTTCAAAGTTTGCCCCAATTTTCTCAAGTTCTAGCCCAGCGACTTCTGTCTCATTTTGTGGTGACGGGTCACAATTGGCATCAGACCAAGTGGCAATTTACCCACTAGACTAGTTATTTATGAATTAGAAGTTTAGATCTAGATTAGATAGAGACTCTGTCTCTGACTCATCTAAACGATTCCACATTTGATACAGTTCTAAACTACATTAGATCTAACAGTTAGATTTTTGACATCATTATAAGATAAAGAGTAACATGCAGTGTACTTGCAAAAATTAAAGTTAATGTTTGTAAAAGATGTAATGGCTCAAATACACAGAAAAGTGTTTCCTCGGAATTGACACTAGTTCTGTCCAGTCATTTTTGGAGCAGAACTTCACCTTCAAGTCCATCTTCTTCACACGATCACGAACTGCACTGCACTAGTATGTACATAATATGCATGCACTGTATACCGACGGGGTCATCGATCTCTACCAGACATCGATGGACGGGGCCAGGCCTCTTGACCAGTGCCGTATATAGATAGAGTCTGGCCAACAACATGGCGCATATTCCTTTGTTGCAAGCTTAAATAACAAAGGAATATACGCCATGTTGCTACCCAACTGAAACCGAGTTGGCCACACTCTCTCTGTATACGACACTGCTCTTGACTCTCAAATACTTCCCTTTCTCGTTAGTGGCGCAAGTCCTGACCAAAACGATAAATGCTATATATATATATATCATTCATGACCTCGACAATGATATTATTATATATATATATATATATATATACACACACACACACATAATGTATATATATATCTCGCCCGGGGCCTAATGCCAAAGACTTTAAATAGTATCAAGACAGATTACTCTGGCCTACTTCCGTAGTACATTTTGGAGGCATACTTTGCTGTGTTAAAAACAGACTGGGAAAAATACGTTCTCCATAGGTCTAACACGTGAAAAGATGTCTCACTTTTTCTTGATATTTCATATCTTACTCTATCTTTTTCAAGTCTGATTTTTGCACGAGAAAAAGGATGGATAGTTAAAAAAACATTTCTTGAACCTTTTTTGTCAATAAATGCCGATATGAATCCCTTGGATCATGCCTGCTTTTTGACAGAGTCATCTGCCATAGGGTTAACACGTGAAAACATGGATTTTAAAAATGATTATAGTTCCTCTAGTATTACCTTGAATTTAGTGCAAATGTGGCTTACATGTAATTTGAGACTCTGAAAAGGCTTAATGAAGGCTCAAAAGGTGCAAGGGACCCTGCATAAATCCCCGGGAATGTGCATGCTTTTGACCTTCCATCTACCATAGGTTAACACGCAAAAACGGGAATTTTTGAATGATTATAATTCCCGCAGAATTAAATCAAAATTTTGAAAAATGTGCCTTGAATAAAATTTAAAGCTCTGAAAATGTATAATTAAGACTCGACTAGTTGAATAGACCCCGCATAAATCCCCGGGAATATGCATGCTTTTTACCCCCCAAAAGTCTCTCCTGCCATAGGTTTACACGCGAAAACAAGGAATTTTAGGATGATTATAATTCCCATAATTTTTATTTGAAAATGTAAAAAATGTGATTTACATGAAATTTAAAGCTCTGATAAGGTATAATGAAGGCTTGATGAGTCCAGTAAACCCCCCATAAATCCCCGGGAATATGCATGCTTTTGACCAAAACCGTCTCGCCTGCCATAGTTTAAAGACCTGGTCCGGTGACTGAACAACTATACATCAATGGAAAGCTTATTGGACGTAGAATACAAAAATATATGATTAAGACCAATGAGACATTTCGTAATTGCACAATAAGCAAAACAAAAAATAATTTTCAGCCTCCCCGCCATTTACGGGTGAGCCGGTCCGAAATAAATCGCAAACCTATGACGTCATGTTATGAAGACCCGCTAGAATTTGAACTTAGTATTTGTACATAAACAACACAAGTTGAGCGGGGAGAAGTCCATTGAACGCTGAATAATAAAGTTTTTTTACAAAAGTTTTGAGTTGTCATGGCGTCAGTTGTGATCGAAGAAGATAAGGATGATTTGCTGATGGACTGTGAATACGAGGAGGTAGAGGATGGTGAGGAGAAGATGAGGGAAACTATGAAAGTGAATCGAGTTCTGGCAGGGGCAGTAGTGACAGTGACGAGGACAATAGTGATCTGGCCGGTGATAAAGACGGGGATGCTGCCGCATGTGAAGGGGCAAGGTTAGGGGTATTAGCGTGGGAGTATGAGCCACTGCCAAGGCAAGAGGAGGACCGGGAGAAAATGTAGGACTGAGATAGAGATTTGCAAAACCGTGACAACAGAATGCATGGAAATGTAGAAGATTGGTAAGTTTTGTGATTTCTTATTGATGATTTCAATAATGATCTGAAACTGTAGCAGAATGTTTAGAATCAGCAAACTCTCTCACCATGTTCACCTAGAGCAAGACTAAATTTGATCGACGTTCAGTACTACTAGGCCTACTATCACAAAATAAAGCAAGAAACTTTACTAAACTTGATCTGGCGGATATAAATGGCGACTGGGCTTAGCGAATTGTGATTTATATATAAAGTATTAATTTCTTCAAAATGAAGCAATATTTTGAGCTTGGCTGTAAGTTAACGCGAGGACATCGTCGACTGTCAACTTCGACAACTGCGGCCATAGCTATAGTATACCTACTAACCTAGCGTTCGCGGCAGCTCCCGGTAGGTAGGTTACCCGCAGCGCATAGACATGCTATGATAGCCCTGATGCAGGCCAGCCACGTATGCAGTCCATGCATCCGAAAATGCAATTTCAAGATTCCTGCAATAAATATTTTACAAAGAATCGAAGAATCTCGTCTAAATATATGGTAAGAATGATTCCTTTCGCATTTTGATGGCTATAATTTTGCTAAATCTAGACTAAACCAAATCTAAAGTTTAACAAACATGACAAAGTTAAAACCTAACACAAGCAATGCACTCATTATTGTGCGAGACATGCCTACAAACGTGAAGAGCATAATCGACTCATAAGCATAACAGCCCCAAAATTAAATGGAACGACGATTTATCCCTATTCATATCTATTCTATTCAGTTTTAATTAAAATAATCATTTTAATTAGTAAATTAAGACACAAAGTCTCATCAGTTACGTACCATTCCGTATTGACATCGCCTACTGTGTGCAGAAAGATCACAGGCTCGCGATCGATCGCTACATAACATGACGTCATCCGCTCGAAGGCTCTTATTCGCGATGTAACTTCAGGGTTTTGAAGCACTTGAATTCCACCGGAATTCCAGATTTCAAACCACTATTTCTCATCCGCATGGCAATTTCTGGATAAATAGTGGTGATTTTCCTCTTCTGTGTCCCCTAAGCTTCAGATTGATATATAATTCACCTATTTGATTTATCGCTTCGGACCAGGTCTTTAACACGCAAAAACAAGGAATTTTAGGGTGATTATAATTCCCATAATTTTTCTTTGAAAATGTAAAAAATGTGATTTACATGAAATTTAAAGCTCTGATAAGGTATAATGAAGGCTTGGTGAGTCCAGTAAACCCCCCATAAATCCCCGGGAATATGCATGCTTTTGGCCTTCCAGCTCCCATAGGTTAACACATGAAAACAGGGGTTTTGAAATGATTTTAATTCCCCTAGTATTTATTTGAAATTATGAAAAATGTGATTTACATGAAATTTAAAGTTCTGAAAGGGTATAATTGAGGATCGATGAGTCCAATAAATCCCCCATAAATCCCCGGGAATATGCATGCTTTTGGCCTTCGAGCTCCCATTGGTTAACACATAAAAACAGGGGTTTTGAAATGATTTTAATTCCTCTAGTATTTATTTGAAATTAGGAAAAATGTGATTTACATGAAATTTAAACCTATGGAAGGGTATAATGGAGGCTCGGTGAGTGAGTGAGGGGGGGGGGGGGGGGGGGGTACTCACGTATATTGGGTATACGGGGACGTGCCGCTGGGAAGGGTGACTTTTTGAAGAAAGATCCTTAGACATGGGTCCCCTTTTCACTGAGCGACTTTTTGAGAAGCTGGCGAGACCCCCCAAAAAATACGGGTCTACCTTAGACATGGGTGCCTATTTACAGCAAAAGGACCCTTGGATGTGGGTATGAGTCTGGAGTTCTCAGCCGCACACCCCCGTCCGATTATAATCTGAGTACCCCCCCCCCCCCCGGGTAAATTCCAGTTCACTACTATATTTTTAATGTACCAGAGGCAAAATGCAATGTGTTAAATTCATAAATTCGTATAATCAATGTTCTATCACCGCATTACGCGTAGCCTAATGACTGATGTACATGCAAGCAGCATGGAATAGCCGAGCGGAATAGGTGCATGGACATGATAGGTGTCTAGCACTATCTACATGTAGGCTTGGTCTACCCCTCTGCGATCCCGATCGAGGTGTTGGCGTTGCCGGTGGCGTTGCCGATGATATGTCAGTTTGCCAAAACTTGGCTCATCAAGGTTTTTTTGCTTGCTGTTCGTTGTTTGCTTGTCTTTGGTACCGAGAGACCGTGGCCAATTTTTTTTCTTCTCGCCAGCCCTCCGGAAGTCGCTCAGTGGAGGGGTGTAGAGTATCAGATATTATTAGTCCAATTTTCCTCCATAATTCTCTGACAAGCCAAAAAAAGTTATCAGTTCTAAAAGGGATATACAATTTTATTAAAAAGCCTCCTAAATCCGCCACTGATCCATGCCCGGACTGTGAGGTCAGTCTTGCGAGGTGGGCCTTTTTACAACTTTTTCTCGGAGGGTTAATAGAACGACATTGTTAGGCTCTTGGGCTTCCAAACTAAATTTGGTGCTCGGTCCGGATTTTTCACAATTTAGGCAAGATCCCGTATATGCCAACTTGGGTTTCAAGAAGGGGGCCGCGGCCGATTCGCCCCCTCTTGATCCGCCCTGCTATTCTGTCATGGATGTGAAGAATATAATTGCATTGTGTTGGTGGTCGATCTCATTAAATTGAAAGATTGGGGGAGCAATAAGAGATCATTTTTATTTTTTATTTAATTCCAATTGCTTTATTTTTACTGTTTGTTTTGGTTGGGGGTTTTTGTTGTTTTGTTTTTTGCTCTGTGATTTTTTTTTTAATCATGTAAATCACTTGTAATTGTTGTGATTTCTGTTGATTTCGTAATAAAAACACAAATTAAAAAAATAAGGGATCATTATTTTTCCTCAATTCTATTGGAGTCATTTTTACAGATCTGTTGTAAGAGAGAAAAGAGAGTATGAGAAAAATGAGGGGGGAGACAAAGAGAGATGGGGGCAAAAGTAATGGGGTATTCCTACAAAGACAGAATAGGATTGGTAATAATTAAATTATATCATCAGCTGCTATATTGTTGGTTACTAGTTAATTCAATTCAAAACACGGAGGCCATCCCCCTTTTCGTACAATCGGTAAAGGCTCTATTGCGTTGGTGATGGCTTCGGAGCAAGCCCCTATACTGTTTTCTTAGCCTGTCGTCTCACATTTCTACAGCAGAATATTACAAATAACTTACCGTAAGTTGGTTATATTGGTGGCGTATCCAGGAATGCAAGGAGAGGGGGGGGGGGGGGGGGGGGGAGGCTCACGCCTGACAAACAAAATATATCCGAGATACAACTTCGTACAACAGGCATAATTTCGCGACAGCTTAAAAAGTTCAAGTTAAACCCTAAATATTTTGTATTTCTATAGGGTAAATCGATCTAGAAATTTTCCAAGGATATGACTTTGCGTCAACTTCATTTTGACATATTTTGGTCACAGGATTGTTTATGGTGAACCATTCGAATCACACGATTTTCAGTTTTACCTGGGTCAGGAACCACAAGCAAAATTACCACGAAAAATAACCGATGGAAAAGTAGCAAAATTACAGTCAATTCAGGTTGTGAAAATAATGCTTTGAAAAATGGGAACTGTTTTAGATCATTCATGACATGTATACATTGATGTATGTATTGAAAAGAAGAATTTAGATACATACACGTATGTTTTCATGTTAAATTTGAGTATTTATTTGATTTGGTCTAAAACATTGGATAAAAACTTACACACTGTAAAAAAAAAAATCCGTTTGTTTTTTCACGGGACGTTTCCTAGCAGTCAGGATGCATTATGTTTAGAATCGCCCGACTTGAAATTACAGTCTTTTCCCTGTAAAACAACATGAAGTTTGTTGGGTGTTTGTAAATATATGCTGATTTCCGGTAAACCAACAAACTTGCTGTTGCAGCGGGGGTACAGGGGTATCCATCTAATGATCAAACCCGATTCAAGATCATAAATTCTATTACTCATATTTGTATTTTACAAAGTATTCCATGATAAAATGTACATAGTCTGACAAATATTTTGCACCTATTAAACGATGTTAATATTTGAATCATGCGTACCTCCCCCAAAATTTCAATGTAGAAAGTGGACCTAACAAGTATTCGGGTGCCATGGCGGTAGGGCATAACATCCTATGGAAATATTCATGGATCTCATTTCTTAAGATTTCAGAGCGAGCGAAGAAAAATTCATTTTAATTTGTTGTTGCTCATTGTAATATACAAAGTAAGGTAACCTTAATTTGATTTGATTTGATTTTAATTATTTTCTTCTGCATATTTCACATTTTACAAAGGTATAGGCACAATTCGAATTAAGTATAACAAATATAATTACAATCATATTCGGGGAAACAATGAGTATAAAATGAATAGGCGGTAGTAATTAATCATAAATTAACCTTTGCCAACTTACTGATATTTTAATGAAAATTTCTGGGCGCCATGGCGATAAGGCAGTGACGTGCCCGAAAATTGCCATAACACATAACACATACATGTATTACAATAACGTACTATGGAAATATTCTCGCTGCCTGAAACTATCTCGTTCCAGAGTTTTGTGAATGAGCGAAGCGAGCGACGGAAAACGCACTTTACTATCCAAATGTTTCCAAAACACCCCAAGTGTTATATTGGGGCACCTTATTTCTGATTATAGTTTCCAAGAAGTCGATGTTTTATAAAATACTCTCATGGCACTCCAGTTGAACAGGCTGTACTAGAGGGCCATAATTTACGGGCCTGAATGACTAGACCGGGTCCGCCAGGAGTACTCCATGCATGCAACTTGAGATCGGGAAAATTTTCCATTTGAAAGTGAACAGACACATTAAATAACCCTCTCTTTTCTTATTTTTTTGAATCATACACAGTGGTAGTATATGTTCGGGCTTCATATTTGACCCACCCCTGTCAAAAAATTCTGACTACGCTCATGCCCATACCCTTGGAGGGGCACACACCCCTCACCCGACACCCCTGCTCGGTCGTTTCGCTCCCTCAGAAAGGTCCACTTTTTTCCAATGTTGACCCCCCACCCTAAATCCTACACTCGGTGAAACCGACCCGCCGTGGTAAAAATCGAACAGCCGGTGAAAACGCTGCCCTAGGCGGCCGCTCCATAACGGGCCGGCATATAAAGAGACGGCGCCCCTACGGGAGGGGCCAACGGCTGCACGGGGGACGGTGAAACCGACCCCGCCGTGGTAGAAAACGAACAGCTGGTAAAAACGCCTAGGAGCCCGCTCCAAAGCGGGTCGGCATATATAGCAAACTCCCGAAGCAGCGACGGACAGCACTAAGAGTACTCGCGCCTGCCGCAGCAGAAATTACGGGAGTTAAACCGGGAGAAGTGGCGGCCGGGCGCGACGGGCGCCGGATGGCCTCCGCCTTCCCTTCGGAGAAGCTTTCCCCCTACACAAAAATCTCCAGAGCCATACCCAGGTCATTCCCCTCGTCCAACGGCTCCAATGCCGTGGAGAGACAGTAGAGCGGCCCGACAGAAGCGGTACTTGACTACTACTAGAAATTACGGGTTGTCCCACGGAAGTGGTAACAGAGCCCGATTGGCGGCAGCAGCAGAGTCAGCGCAGGCTAACTCCGCCTTCAAAATTTTATGCGGAGGAGCTTTCCCCCCGACACAAAAATCTCCAGAGCCAGACCCGGGTCAGGCCCCTCGTCCAACGGCCCCGATGGCGTGGGGAGACAGTAGAGCGGCCCGACAGAAGCGGTACCTGACTACTACTAGAAATAACGGGCCGTCCCAACGGAAGTGGTAACAGAGCCCGTGTGGCAGCAGCAGAGTGGCCCGCTCCAAGCGCAGCCTTACTCCGCCCTGAAAAACTCCCTCCCATCGCACCGACGGGAGGGGGCATAGAGAAAACCCCCGAAACCGCGGCGGAGAGCGGAGGCGGAGCCCTAAGAATACTCGCACCTACCGCTGTATAAACCGAAGGAGTTACTCGGGGAGAAGCGGGGGTCGGGCGCCAAGGGCGCAAGGTGACCTCCGTCTCCCCTTCGGAGGAGCTTTCCCCCGACACAAAAATCTCCAGAGCCTGACCCGGATCAGTCCCCTTCGTCCAACGGCTCCGATGCCGTGGGGAGATTCGCCGCCTGGTCCGGGGTGGAGGCAGCCGAAGCCACCCGCCCTTCGTCCGCCGGCCTAGCCGGGGGGGACCAAGCTGGGCGCTCTAATGGGAGGGGTGTGGGAACGCCGCCACTCCTAGGTGGCAACATCCCAACCCTTGCATACCCCGCAAGGCGCCGTTGGCAAAGCGGGTGACGGACCCACTGGGCCCAAACGATGACATGTCTTAGCAGCACTGGCCATGGCGACAGTCTGTCATAAAGAAACAGACATAATTGATAAAATAATTCATAACATTCCCAAAATGTCTTGAGAATCAACAGAAACATGGATTAATTTTTCATAGACCCATGTAGGGTATTGCATTTCAAGATTATCTCTAAGCTTTCTTGAGGTACAATAAAAATTAGGCCTAACCCATGTTGGGTATTTGCATTTCAAGAATATCTCTAAGCTTTCTTGAATTACAATAATAATTAGGTCTAGCCCATGTTGGGTATTTGCATTTCAAGATTAACTCTAAGCTTTCTGAAAAACAATACAAATAGCGCTTAAAAGAGAAATAAGCACTAGAAGGAAGAAGACACAGAAACAATCAGAAGTTTCAAATGACCCGAAGAAAAAGTCAGAAAGTGACCAAATTCCCGCGAGGGAAAAGTACGAGGCAAGCAAACACTCCGCAAACACTGCACAACCAAATAGGAGTGAGTGCGGGAACGCTACGCCGCCAGCTGCGGGTAGAGTCACGCGAGAAACAGGGACGCGGAAGCAGAATCCCGGAGCATCAAAACGTGACAAAAACGAAAAGGAAAATGCCTCAAAATTCACCCAATCGGGAAAAAGGTCACCTGAAAAGGTACCAAAATAACGAGAAAGGTACGGAGAAGAAAATAAAAGGAACGAACTGACCTTATCTTGAGACATTTCCACGATTGAAATTGATTGAAAATAGAGGTAAAATTGTAACATCAGCACTGATTTTCTTATTTACTATATAAATCTATATACCTACCTATTATGCCTGTAGTCTTGACTACGGGACCCCTTCGAGAATTTATCACACATGAGTCACAATATTGTGCGCACCCCACGTAATCCTATTGTCCCCTTCGCCACTCACGCGCGTCAACACGCTACGGCCATCTTCCTCTTTTGCGAGCAACCCCAAGAAGAAACATGTTGCTTGCAAGGTGCGGGGAAGGAGGGAGGGTCATAGGTAGGTATATAGATTTATATAGTAAATAAGAAAATCAGTGCTGATTTTACAAATTTACTGCAATAAATCATATATACCTACCTATTATGCCAGACCAGCGCCAACTCAAAGACCGGGAGGCATGTTTCAAACAGAAGGGAAAAGGATTACACCAAAGACTACAAAGAAGACACAGCGGCCTTCAAGGTGGCTGACGCAAACATAGCTTCACCTGCGGGAACATCCCTAAGGTAGCAAGAAATGAAGGAATTGGACGAACAAGCGCCACACCTTGAAACAGAGCCCAAGAAGTGCTGACACTATCATGTGCACGAGGCTTACTGTCGGATAAAAGAGCCTCTGTGCCCTAATAGCTTCAACGATCCACCTAGAGATGGAATCAAGAGAGGCAGGAGAAAAAGGCTCTCTAGTGATCAGGAACAACTGATCATCCTTACGATAAGACTTAGTCTTATCAAAATACCATTTGAGAGCCCTTACAGGACACCAAACTTTGTCCTCACGCACCGAAGAAAAGTCAGAAAGCGGACAAAGAAAAATCTCAACAGGGCCAGAGGCAGCTGTCTGATTCTTGGCAATAAAAGAAGCCCTAGGAATCAATCTAACGCCTTTTCTCTCCCAGCGAACATGACCAGGAGTAAGACAGAGAGCATGAAGAGTACTGCGCCTCTGCCCAGAGGCAATAGCTACCAAAAAGAGCATCTTAACCGTAAGATGATGAAGCGAAGCTTCACCTAACGGTTCGAAAGGAGGTTTCGCCAAGGCCTCCAGGACCTTAGGCAGACTCCAAGACGGCACTAACTTAGAAAAAGAAGGTCGTTTCAGAAAGAACGAACGAATCAAACCACTTAGTAGCGGGGAATTGGAAATCCCCGAACCATCTGAGAAACCCGAATGAATGGCCCCGATCGCCGAACGGTAGCCTCGGATAGTAGAGATAGATCTCCCTTTGTCAAATAACGAGATTAAGAAATCCGCAATTGAACCAATAAATTTCCCTAGTAGAAACCCTACGACTGGACATTAAAAAGTCCGCGGCTCTATCAGAGAGACCCGACTGTCTTGCAGATTCCCTGACAGGGGCCAAGCAGTCAAATGAAGAGACTCCGGACTGTGGTGAAGAATCCCCGATAGGGGCTGCAACACCAGATCCGCTCTTAACGGGAGAACGAACGGTTGAGCCCTTAGGAGGCTCGTAAGTTCTGGAAAGCAATTCCTCCGGGGCCAAAAGGGAACTATTACAAGCACCCGCGCCCGATCTTCCCTGATTTTCCGCAAGACACGCGGAATCAGTTGGAAGGGAGGAAAGGCGAATCCCTGAAGGTTCTCCCAGCTGAGGGAGAAAGCATCGAGAGCCCATGCTCCCTGATCGCGAACACGGGAGCAATACTTCGGCAGCTAGTGATTTAGCACCGACGCGAATAGATCCACTTCCAGTGGACCTAGGCGACTGCGAATGCGGCAAAAGACCTCCGGATGGAGCATCCATTCCGATGGAAGATACCTGCCCCGAGACAGAAAATCCGCAATGAGGTTTTCCCGACCAGGGATGAAAGAGGCCACGGGTGTGATTGCCATGCGATGACACCACCTCCACAGCTGAGCTGCTAGGGCATTCAGGGCAACCGAACGAGTGCCTCCCTGCCGATTGATATATGCCGCCACAGTAACATTGTCCGTGAGAATCAGAACCGAACGACTGAGAAGTCGACTTCTGAAATGGAGCAAGGTCAACAGAACTGCCATAAACTCCAGGACATTGATATGAGGAAGAGTCCCAAGATGAGACCAATCCCCCGCAACCGTGCTGCCGTTGCAGTGTCCTCCCCACCCCAACCGGGTTCGACGGGAGAGGGGCAGTGAAGGACCTGCCTCGCGCGAGAAACACCTCGCTCGTCCAACAAGAGAGAAGAGACTTGATCGTTAATGGTACTGGAATCCAGACCAAAAGAGAGTCTTTTCCCGGCTTGAAGAACCTGAGGAGATGTCTCTGAAAAGGTCTCATAAGGAGCCGGCAGTCCTCTAGAACATCGACTAGACTGGCTAGATAACCTAGAAACTGAAGCCACTGTCTGGTCGTGACCCTTCTGGCCAGCAAGAGCTTGCGAGCCGCAGAGACAATGGTGACAATCCTGTCTCGACTGGGCCGAGCCAACTGATTCCGTATGTCTAACACCGCCCCAGAAAAACTGGGTTGCGAGTGGGAACTAACTCTGACTTTTCCCAATTTATTAGGAAACCTAAGTCTTGAGAAAGAGAGACGAGCAAACGAGTCTCGTCCAACAAACGATCGCGCGACTCCGCAAGGAGAAGCCAATCGTCCAGGTAACAAAACAACCGCAGGCCGCGTCGCCTCAGAGAGGCCGCTAGCACCGCTACAACTTGAGTAAAAACCCGAGGGGCCGGGCGCAGCCCGAAGGGAAGAGCACGAAAACGATAAGTCTCCGAGAGGAAGGAGAACCCCCAGAAGATCGCGGGATGCGCGATGAATGGGAATGTGAAAGTACGCGTCCTTGAGATCTATCGAGACCGCGTAGCCTTCCCTTTTGACCAACGGAAGAATGGAAGCAAGAGTCTCCATCCGAAAATGAACCGGAGGAATGAATTTGTTTATTCTTTTCAGGTTCAGTATCAAACGAAGTTTTCCCGAGCGCTTGGGAATAACGAAAATTGGAGAAAGGGAAAGAGACGGCCTGTCTCTTACCCTCTCTATAGCCCTCTTTTCCAAAAGAGACTCGATCTCCTTTGAAGCATGAGATCGAGACAGGGCAGACATGGGAGGTGACTTTTTTCTTATAGCCCCTCCGGGGAGCGAAGCGCAAAGATCTATGAAGAATCCGTCTCGCACGACGGAGAGAACAAACGGGTCCCCGGAGATGGCCTCCCAAGCGGGGAGAAACGAATGAAGTCGGCCACCTACCACATTCGGTCGAACAAGCGCTCGGGGAAAAACATCAAAACTCAGGCTTGGCCTTCTGCGAAGCCGTCACCTTACCACGAGAACCTCTCGAAATGCCCCTGCCACGACTCCCTCTCCCGCGAGAAGGAGCTGGCTGCGGCTCAGAAGGCGGGACCCTAGACACGCGACTGCGTTGACCCGAAACGGGACCAGCAGGTCTACGCCGAACAGGGGCCCGCGTTGACTTAGAGCTAGTGTGAAACTGCTTAGTCATATCCGAGATCTGTTTTCGCGCATCGATCTCTCTCTGAAAAACCGTAGCGAATTTACCACCAAAAAGCGAAGGACCCCGAGACGGAACATCCCGGAGAAGTTGAGCAATGCCCGACTCTCTAACACCCAGTGCCGAGAGAGCCAAGGTCCTGCGACGGAACGTAGCCGAAGCAGCTGCGGTGGAAAGCTGCGACCACTGCAGACAAAAAAGAGTATGCAGCAAGTCGTCAATAATCAGCTTGTCACCATCAGTAACATTCAACTCCTCCGCCCTGGACCTAAGGTCGGAGAGAAACCCTTGAAAAGCCGCCAAACGCATACCTGACCTAAACCTGGTTTTCAATATTAAACCAAAACTTATCCTCCGCCTTGAACGCAGCGGAGGTAAGCGGATTAGTCGCCCGCAAGCGACGACCAACCTCCAAAATCTCAGGAGAAAGAGTCTTAGCCTTGAAAAAGCTGTCTTGATCCTGAGAACAGAAGGCGAAAGCCTTACCTTTAACCGCATTAGAGCGCTTAACCAACAGCGCGGCCTCAATGCGGTCATACTCCAGCTTGAAATCCTCCTCAAGAGCAATACCCTCGGAGGAATCCTGCTGCTTAAACCAACGCGAAGTCGAACAATGCGCGCGGGTTGACTGAAATTCAGGGAGATATCTGGACAACAAAGCAATCGCTTCCACCCCACAGAGGGCGAGCGATTGAGACTCCGCCTGCCCAAGCGATTCAGAAACCGAAGCTTGAGAGGCCACCTCCAAATCTGGTTCCACCCGAGTGGAATGAGACAAAGGAACGCTAACAAAGGCCTCAGCAGGCAGAGCCCCGCATGGTTCAACAAAAGTCTCCTCGCCCGGCGGCGCCCCAAGGGCCGCGGGAATAGGAGGCACATGCGAATCCGACTCAGACAAAGACGAATCAATCACAAAAGGCTGATTAGACTCAAAGTGAGACCCCTGAATAGGGACAGAAGTCAGGGTTGAAGTAGCCGGTACAAAGGACCAACCCTGATTCTGAGCAAAAGCCCGCATCATGCTAAACATGTCAGCTTGAGAGGAGCTAGCTGGGTTAGCCAGGCCAGACGGGCAAGAGGCCGGCAAAGCCTTGCCACTTTTTGCCTTATTCTTGGCCTTTTTCTTGGCTGGCTCGACAAGAGTCGTAGCCGAAACCCTTTTCTTAGAACGCTTAATCGGACTCGTTCGGATCTCCGAAGCCGCTTCGGAAACACGAACCGATCCCTCCGCGGAGGGACGTTCACTTCCCATAAAGGGATTAGAGCGCTCATGGCGTAAGCCTAGAGAATCGCCCAAATCACCCATATTGGCTAAGCAAGAAGATGCAGTAGCCATGGGTTGGGAGCTAAAAGCACCCAGTGCGGGGGCAGACCGAGATGACTCGGTATGTGCCCGATGACTACTAAAGGCGTGTGAACCCGCTATTGGACCGCTAGAGAGCGGCAATAGGGGAGCACTAGTAGTCACGCACTCAGGTGAAAACACCTGTTGCTCCGAAGAGCGTCCATAATTGTTAGCTCGAGCATTCCCATTAGCTGGCAATGTAGACAGCCCAGGAAGTACTCGTTCCCCCATATGGCGTTTGCCGGGGGCTAGGGTTTGAGAACCCAGACCAACATGGACTAAACCCGTGGGTTGCCCTGCAGTAGTGGGACGCGTCTCCCCTAACGGATCAGAGCGAGTGAACGCTACCGTACGGGAAACAACCCCCCCCCCCCTCTGGTCTCAGCGACCGGGGGATTGGATTCGAGATATCCAAACCACTAGAATCTGACGCCACCCACCCCGAACCCAAGGGGCTTCGGAGTTGACAATCCCGATTCAGTTAACGCCACCCGTCCCGAAGCCGCAAGCTCCGAGACTGGCAAACTCTGCAAGGAAACACCACTAGGCAACTTACCCTTAGCCCTCCTCCCTCCCCCATGTGCCGAAGTACTCGGGAGAGTTCTGGAAGGCCGAGTCGTCTTGCTAGACGACTCTTCGGAAGAAGCAGGTCTCCTTGACCTATCTGCTTCTTCTTCCGAATCCATACCACTGCAATAAAACAGACAATAAAGTATACTTTTCAAAATAAGAAATACTTCAACTGAATGCAGTAAAATAATAAAGGGTAAATTTTATTTGGGAGATACGCACAAAAGAATTTTCACAGCCAAAAAACCGTAAGAACAAACACCGAACCCAAAAGCTCGGTGACAAACGGAAACACCCGTAAACACACAGAAATATCTACGTAGGGCTGACCGTGAAAGAGAAAAATAAATGCCAAGAAAGGGAATCAAAAATCCCTTGCAATCGGCAAGAGTGACTACTAAAACACAAAGTACTATAATCTAAGCGAATATAGGTACCTAAAAGTGCTTTAAATATGCGAAAAAGCGCACCTAAAAGATACTATACGACCTGATTTCAGGAGCGCTGTGACTATACGTCCTATCTCGTCGGGGGCGAGCAAGAAAGAGGAAGATGGCCGTAGCGTGTTGACGCGCGTGAGTGGCGAATGGGGACAATAGGATTACGGGGGGTGCGCACAATATTGTGACTCATGTGTGATAAATTCTCGAAGGGGTTCCGTAGTCAAGACTACAGGCATAATAGGTAGGTATATATGATTTATTGCAGTAAATTAAACACAACTAGCTCGGAAAGAGCGCGAGCAAACGGAGGACGGTTTTCCGGGTCGCCCTGGCGGGGCGTGTGGAGGTGAGCCCTCTTGCGGTAAGTGCACGTTAGTTTCTGTTTTATTCTGGCTCGGTTAGGAGGAGCGCTAGCGCTGGAATAGCATATTATAAATAAGACAGGTAGGTAGTTTATTGATGTAGATGAATGTTTAGCAGTTTAAAGGTCCCCTTTTATGGAATTACAAAGGAACTTCATTTAATAGACTTTTCTACTGTGAATCCAGATCTGTCAACCATATTACCTGAATTCCATTCATTAATCTGTAAACTTGAAAGTAAAAAATAAACTGGGAACGCCCCTAAAAATTTTGGAAAATGGGTCCAGCGATCGATGACGTCATGTGACGTCATTCACAGAACGCTTGACTCACACAAGCTGGATCGGTATCGACGTGTGTGTGTGTTATAAGCTAATGAACTTCGTGCAGATCCCTTCGACTTCGTGCCATTTCAGCCCTTCATTTTAGCTTTTCTACAACAACAACAACAACAACAACGATGGCATCTTCTTCAGACAGCGAGGACACTTATTCAGGATCAGATATATCTGATTTGGAGCATCAAGTCCCAGAAGAAATTGAAGAGGAATTAGGGGCCCAGCCGTATATGTTTGAGCCAGACATGTCGGACTCTGGGCAAGATTCTGATGATGACAGAGACGTCCCTGATTTTAATAACGGAGAGGATATCGACGGGAGACTTGGGAATAACAACTGGTAATTCATTTTTGATAATAAATTACTGATTAAAGTTTAATTCACGCATATCCAATATGAATCTTTTTTAATTTGTAAACAAATCTTTCGGCATATTACTCCCAGTGTTAAAGATCGTATGCTCGATCTGTAATGAAAAACACAAGTCAGAAAAAATTGGAACCAGCGGGATTCGAACCTGTCATCTACTGCTTGCCGGGCAGCGACTTAACCACCAGGCTATTCTGGTTCACGGCCAAGTCACGACGAACTAGAATCAAATACCCAAGATCCTCTTCTTTCTGACTCATTAATATTCAAACGGTCCGCCGTGGAACAATGGTTAGTAAGCGAAGAAGCTTGACTGGGGAGGAATTTTTAATTTGTAAACAAATCTTTCGGCATATAATATAGTTTTGACAAACGCATTTCCTCTTAAAACTTGCATCTCAATAATGGAAAACAAAACAAACTACAAAACAATGTTACAACAGACTTTCCAACTATATAACATGATCTGAAAGGTTAATTTTCACATAACAAATGATTTAAATATAATTTAGACATAATTATATTATAATGGTGGCGTCACACTATAGATACTTAGGAATAAATCTGGACAAAAATTGAGCTAACTGCATGGCATTTTTGGCTGGCTATGAAAGTATTGGTGCACACGTGTAAATCGGGAAGTTCCGCCCGGGGCTCCTCCGCCGGCCTTCGCAGCGGAACGCAACATCAAACATCCACTTCCAATGTGCAATCAACTCTGAAATGTGCTCTGGGTCTATAACATAGCTTCTGATGAAATAATAAAATTAATATAATGAAAATGTGAATGTTTTACAATTAAATGAAGAGATGACATCGGCTGGCATCCCCCACGATCTCAGCAACGACTCCATGATGACGATGAACTGTAGTGTAGCTTCACCACTGCACTGCATGTGATCGTACCCGGCCGCGTTTCGCCCCTATGACTGGGGATGAATATTTAATTTGTAAACAAATCTTTCGGCATATAATATGCCGAAAGATTTGTTTACAAATTAAAAATTCCTCCCCAGTCAAGCTTCTTCGCTTACTAACCATTGTTCCACGGCGGACCGTTTGAATATTAATGAGTCAGAAAGAAGAGGATCTTGGGTATTTGATTCTAGTTCGTCGTGACTTGGCCGTGAACCAGAATAGCCTGGTGGTTAAGTCGCTGCCCGGCAAGCAGTAGATGACAGGTTCGAATCCCGCTGGTTCCAATTTTTTCTGACTTGTGTTTTTCATTACAGATCGAGCATACGATCTTTAACACTGGGAGTAATATGCCGAAAGATTTGTTTACAAATTAAAAATTCCTCCCCAGTCAAGCTTCTTCGCTTACTAACCATTGTTCCACGGCGGACCGTTTGAATATTAATGAGTCAGAAAGAAGAGGATCTTGGGTATTTGATTCTAGTTCGTCGTGACTTGGCCGTGAACCAGAATAGCCTGGTGGTTAAGTCGCTGCCCGGCAAGCAGTAGATGACAGGTTCGAATCCCGCTGGTTCCAATTTTTTCTGACTTGTGTTTTTCATTACAGATCGAGCATACGATCTTTAACACTGGGAGTAATATGCCGAAAGATTTGTTTACAAATTAAAAATTCCTCCCCAGTCAAGCTTCTTCGCTTACTAACCATTGTTCCACGGCGGACCGTTTGAATATTAATGAGTCAGAAAGAAGAGGATCTTGGGTATTTGATTCTAGTTCGTCGTGACTTGGCCGTGAACCAGAATAGCCTGGTGGTTAAGTCGCTGCCCGGCAAGCAGTAGATGACAGGTTCGAATCCCGCTGGTTCCAATTTTTTCTGACTTGTGTTTTTCATTACAGATCGAGCATACGATCTTTAACACTGGGAGTAATATGCCGAAAGATTTGTTTACAAATTAAAAACTCCTCCCCAGTCAAGCTTCTTCGCTTACTAATACGAATCTTGTTTACGCTTGCAAATTGCCCGAGAGGGTGAGCTGATACTTCGCTGATCGAGGCAGTGAGCTCGATGTGCGCAGGGCTAGTAAAGTAGTAGGGGTACCGGTACACGCCGCGCCCTCCGTTTGGTCGTTCGCCTGGCTGACCCTGCCTGGGCTTTTACTTGGGCATGGGGTGGAAGCGTTTGATTCTAGTATTAAATTCTAACATTGATATGCAGAAAACTCTTAACTCTCCTGTTATCTTGCTTGTTTTCTTTGTGCTGCTACACTAAGTAAGTGTAGGTACCGTTATAGTTGACAATAGATATGATGTTCTTCTTCTTCTCCACCCAGGGTTTCATCCAGTGTGTCTGGAGCGGTATGTGATGGAAACTGCTTACTATCTGTATCGGCAGCAGTATGGCGGACAGGCAAGGCAGGATGCAACTGAAAATCAGTGAGTACCATATTTTTTTGTTTTAATCCTTACTGCAGTATTCCTGTATTATATAAAGCAGTTTGGATGCAATATGCCAATTTGGCTCCTTATGAAATTTATATTACGATATTATATAAAATAATGTTTTAGCCTTTATGTAAATAGAGGAAGATTATTCTATTTGCAGTGTACATGTATTTTCTTGTCCTATGTGCAGATTAACGTTTGTTTCCTCAATCCCCATCACAACATTTTACACTGCGATGTTGACAACTAAATTATTAGCTAATCTTTTATTGTTTATTTGTGAAGTTCAAAGTAAAAGTTACCTCACTATCACCTACATCATAGACTACACTGTGCATTTTTTGAAGTTGTCTAATCATAGTTTCCTTTGTACTCTTTAAAAAAAAATCTTTTATAGGAAAGCCAGGCATGTGGCCTATAGGCAGCTTGTAAGATGGTGTTGGAGTTTCCTAGGCAGGGCAGGACGTGTTCCTCTCCCATCTTGTGCCGTGACAAGAATCCGTGCAGCATTTCCATCAGAACCATTGGCGGATCCAGGGGGCACAGCCGGCCCGGTCCCCCCCCCCCCCCTTTTTGGAAGAGAAGTACGATTTTTTTTTTGCTTGTCAGGGAATTATGGAGGGAAACTGGACCCCAATAACCCCTTACTGAGCGATTTATGAAGGTTTGGCGAAATTTGTTTTCCTGGCCATGTTGGAATGTTGACCTTTGCATGAACCTCTTAGGAAGAGTGTAACATTGTAATGAGTCTATAAATAGATCATGGGAATCCCCTTCCTTTGTTTGTTACAACAAGAACTATGTAGAACTTACCAGAGAGTTCCAAACTTTCATGAGTATTGTGGTGGAGTGTGGAAGGTTCTAGTTGGGGATTGAGATTGTATATAACCTGTGGAGATCATCTTGGAGATCATCTTGGACCTCATCTTGGACTTCATCTTGGACATCATCCTTGACATATTTGACGTCGTGTTCGACATCATCCTTGACATATTTGACATGTTCGACATCGTCATTGACATCGTTATCAACATTGTGGTCAACATCGTCATTGACATTATCTTGGACATCGTCATCGACATCATTATCGACATCGATGACTTCCTGAATTATCTTGGACATTCTTCGGCTGTATCTTCGTTACATACTTTTTACCAAACCCCAATGTGTCACTTTTTACACTAAATGTCTACACCAGGATGAGTTGAGACTACAATACAAATGCACAATGAAAATTATGTTTTGTTAAACTTGCATTTTAATAAGCATGGAAAAAGTTCCAAAAAAAGTTAACAGATTTTAAACTACTATGATCAGAAAGGTTTCATTATTTACATATAATTTACATGTAATTATACTCTAAATGCTGGAATGTGGATCAGTCACAATAAAAGTAACAATATACAAGCTTTTTTTTTTTACAATTTGGTCAATTTTCCAAAAGAAAAGGGCGAAAACCTGGATGTATGTTTCTTGTTTTGTGAATTTGTTGGAAAAAAAAACACTAACTTCAAACATTTTGATATAGTTTTGACAAACGCATTTCCTCTTAAAACTTGCATCTCAATAATGGAAAACAAAACAAACTACAAAACAATGTTACAACAGACTTTCCAACTATATAACATGATCTGAAAGGTTAATTTTCACATAACAAATGATTTAAATATAATTTAGACATAATTATATTATAATGGTGGCGTCACACTATAGATACTTAGGAATAAATCTGGACAAAAATTGAGCTAACTGCATGGCATTTTTGGCTGGCTATGAAAGTATTGGTGCACACGTGTAAATCGGGAAGTTCCGCCCGGGGCTCCTCCGCCGGCCTTCGCAGCGGAACGCAACATCAAACATCCACTTCCAATGTGCAATCAACTCTGAAATGTGCTCTGGGTCTATAACATAGCTTCTGATGAAATAATAAAATTAATATAATGAAAATGTGAATGTTTTACAATTAAATGAAGAGATGACATCGGCTGGCATCCCCCACGATCTCAGCAACGACTCCATGATGACGATGAACTGTAGTGTAGCTTCACCACTGCACTGCATGTGATCGTACCCGGCCGCGTTTCGCCCCTATATACACACACTAGAACTATGAACATGGCAAACAAAGAAGCGGACAAAATATAAGCTCCTCATTGTACCTTCCACACTGGTTCTGGTAGACAAAGAACATCCCTTCATTGCTAATGCTATTATGTAAAAAAAAATGTAGAACAGGTGTCACATGCATATTCACAGTTCTACTTATTTTACATAATAGCAATGAAGCGATGTTCTTCTACCAGAACAATAGACCTGTTTACTAAGTGTTCAAATTTATGGATGTTTCTTTCCTGGGGACCTAATAACGAGGTATTCCATTAACCTGTTATTAATGAATGAACTACAATACTTGGAATCCAGTTTGCATACATTACTTGTTGCTACGGCTGACAAGCCTCTGGCAAGCTTTCAGGTTGTCAAGAACAACCTTTGTTTCAAAAGTATGCATGAAATTTGAATCACTTAGTAAACAGGTTTATTGCGGAGGGTACAATGAGGAGCTGTATATTTTGCCCACTCTCTTTTGTCATCGTGTCCAAGTGTGTTGATGATTACCACAAATGGGGTAACATTTTGACATGTGGACGAAGTTTGACCAGAATCGGGTTTCTTTTTTACTGCGGTACAGGTGTAAACGTTTAACTCGCATGCTGTGTACCCTTGTTTCATGCTTCTACACAGATATGTGTACATTTTGACACATATTCTTACCACAACTGTTTAACCACATGTTATTTTGCCACCTGTTCTAAGAGTGTATGGTGTTTTAAGCAATCTATCTCCTCGTATTGTCAGGATTGCCTGTCCAATCTAACACTTCTCATAGATCAAAATGCACTTCAATTTCGTCCTATAGGCTGATAGGAATCAATAATCATGCAAATGACAGATGTCAAAGATAATTTAATAATTAAAAATGTCATTCAACAGTTTCAATGGTCAATCAACTTCGACGTATCTCCCCATTCATTTTCGTCAGATTTCATTCGAATTCGTCTGACCTGGCAATCCGCTGCAAAATGTTATCATCAAATCCATCTTTGGGAAGTTGATTTCAAGAAATTGTCATTCAGATTCGTCACATAGACAAGACCTTACAACGAGCGGGTGACGATTTTGAATAACTCTTTTAACTCTTTCAGTCTTTGACAAAATTAATAGCAAAATGAATAATACATTCCGAAAATGAATGGCCAAAGACGTATTGACTATGCCTTATTATTAAGTTGCAGGACAAACGACAACAAAATAATTTTCAAATTGACTGGAAACCCGGCTGGAAACCCCATTATCTCACATTATTTTCCACTTTCCTTCTTTTCTCCTCTTTCACGTGACCCCCTTGTGCGCCTCTGCCCTAAGCCAGTTGGTATGGAAATGTATTTTAAAAAATAACCTAAAAATCACTATTCTGATGTCACTTTGGATAATATTTTTCGCCTTATTATTCTGTTTTGTTGTTGTTCAAATAGATTTCTGCTCGCCAGCTTGGGGGCGATAATACAAACGAATTTGAATAATTCTTTGAATGACGCTTTGGGAAAAAAAATTATTGCAACATGGCATAATGTACAAAATTCGGAAATGAATGATGAAAGAAGACATTGATTAATTATATATTTGCCAGATTAGGAAGTTACGGGACAAAATCAAAATAAAATGTATTAAAATAGACGGAAAGTCCGATATTTTATCACGGTATTTTCCCTTTCCATCATCTCTCCCCTCGCTTCTTTTCTTTTTTATATATCTTTTTTTTAGCGGACCTCTGTTCGCCAACGGGGGGGGGGGGGGGGGGGGGGATTCGTTCGAACCCCCTGAACCCCCTAGTTACGGGTTTACTCTTTGTAGAACGATTTAGGAAGATCAGAGACATCACCGTAGTTGGCGGAAATGAATGTCCTGTCGTTGGTTTCGAGAAACAGGCCACTGTTTCTCTAAACCAACGACATTAATTTGTCATTTTTCACTCAAAAATTTTTCAATTTGGGAATATTTCAATTTACGCGGTATAACTGATAAATGATAGCATAACACATCATGAGGTCGCAGCATTTTAAACTTTTACTGACACAAGAATGCAGATAAACTGACCATTCCTTGCAGTATACAAAACACGCAGTTCAGTATTACGTTCAAGTTGACATTTTTACATCACATGAAATTGACCTTTACAAAACAGAAGAAAAGGAAAAAAAAAAAAAAAAAAAAAAAAAAAAAAAGAGAGAGCATTACCGATATACATGCAAATATGCAATACATAACCATGATGCTATCAATGTCGTAAAGGCTCGTTTTATAAGAAGTCGTAAAGGCTCGTTTTATAAGAAGTCGTAGAATGCAAATAAATCTATAGCTTGTTCATTATACGTTCATTGATAATATGTACATGTACATAAGATGCAAATTTTATCGTTCCCTGTTTTTAACAACTACATGCAATAATAGACAAAGTCAGACAAAGCAATAAAATGCTGGTTTGACATCATACATGTGGTCTCATTACAGTATCAAATAATCAGACATTTTCGCTTATACCACCTGCACGCTTTGGCAATATAAATACGCCTACCTGACGTTAGTTCTGATGTCACATTGTTTTGTTGTCAATAGGAAGACGGCAAAGAAGATACTAATGTTATATTCAACTTGCAATCTGAAATATCTATATATTAGTTTTCGAACATAAAGAAATATAATATGTAAAATTTATGAGATAAAACATGTTGATGAATAAGATTTTTGCTTAATCAATGTAGACCTTTCTTACTGCAATGTGTTCAGTTCTATTATGTCGATAACATAGCAATAGAATATCATGACTCCGTTTACATGAGATTACAAATGTCAAGATGTCACGTGACTATCAAAATGCCAAATAATTATGATGACGCCCACGTCAAATTAAGGAAGAAATGGTTAAAATTGATGTAGGAATTTACAATAAATTACTGGCAACCCGCTGCACAGTAAATTACTGTATTTTTCACGGTATTGTACTTTTTATTCTACAGTTAAACTGTAAAAAGCAGTATATAACTGTAAAAAAAAATTAACTGTAAATGATACAGTATTTTACTGTGCAGCCGGGTTGCCAGTAATTTACTGTACTTCCTACAGTAATTTTCTACATTGTTGGTATACCAGTCAAATATGTATTCACACATTACGCTGAAAGAGCCTATTAAACATTTATCAAATACATATTTACACATCATGCTGAACTAGCCTGTTAAAGTAGAACTTTATTGATCTTAAATATTGGCTTAATACTTATTATTGCATAGATGGCATAAATTAAACAAGGTTATAAAAATTCAACGCTTGGAAACATTTGATGTAATGATTATTATCAATTATAAAACGGTAAAATACAGCCCCCGATATAGCACCTGAAGAGCTCCTCGAATGCTGCTGAGATGTGTGACGTCACACCAGGGACCAGTCGTGTCTAAGCAGACGATGTCCCATAACATCTTACACATTTTCAGTGCCTGTTTTTTTATATCCTCTTCACTTATTTCTCTTACTTGACTAGCGTCAGTTTTAATGTTAGTCTGTTGCCTCACTCTTAACTTCGTGTATGGTATTATTTCGATGAAAAATGCAGAGTTAATAAAAAAATAAAGGAGTCAGTCACTTGTAAACAAAATAAGACGCCATTGTATTTTCAGCTGCTTACACCGGGGCATGCTCGGCGTTTCAAGAGGGAACGAATACCATCCGTGCTATTATTCAGAGGGCTTTTCAATTTGAAAGTGGATTTTATTTCATTGATCATTGACCCTTATCGTGTGTATTTACAATCAAACGGTTTTAGTTATCAGAATCAGTTTCACTTTTCCTTTTAGAATGGTGTGAAATAAGGTCATGTTTACATGTACCGAACTCGTTATAATTTGATCAAATTTTTTGATCAAAACATCGCTATATTTCTGGCGAATACTCGGATATTCCAGATGCTGAGAAGAGCTTTTATTTATGTTGTTTTTATAATCATCAGAAACGCAGTTGACGTAAAACTTATACGATTGCCATCTGTAAGCTTCCCAGTTTCTAGTGATACATTATTTGCCATATTTGTGATTTTCTTTAAATAGCTACTTTAAATATTTATCAGAAATGTATTTACACGTTATGCTGAACTAACCTGCTAAACATTTACATACATCTAAATTAAAGTCATAAGAAAGTGAATGCAAAACCAATTTGGCATATTTCGTTCTCGAACCTCCGAAATATGATCTTCTGATTTGCTAACATATGAGCCGAGGAAGATACTATTGATAATAAGCTCATAATACGAAGAGTCGGAGACAAACTTCTTTTATTAAAAATTATAAACAATGATATCGTTGAGTAATCTTTAAATAAATCCCGCCGCACACTGTACGATCCGACTGCGATCCGACTGACTTTTGATCGGATCGTGTAGTGTGCTATACCTTATGCCTTATGACTACGATCCGACCAGTCGCACGGCAATCGTAGACCATATCGCAGAGATTTGACATGCTGAAACTTTTGCCATGAGTCGTGCGATTTTTTTGTTTTTCAGCATATCACAATTGTCCAAAGTGATGACGTCATCAGCAATTTGCTTGAGATGATCAACAACTGATCAACAACCATAAAAAAGCTCACCACACCAAAAAAGAACAGCCGAAAATTATACGCACATCACACAAACACACACACACAAAATATGTACATAATATTAAGTTACATAATTATTTGGGAACCTCGCTGCCCAATTATTATGTGGATATCCGGGCATCTTACTTTGCAGCCTAAATATGAAGTGTTGGTTGCCCGAATAACGAAACTTTGAAAATCGTGGGTAGGGGGGGGGGGGGGGGGCTGCAGCCTTTTGCCGAAGGGGGACGCCTTTTGCCCGAATGTCAACTTTCAATTTCAATTTTCTTTTTTTTAATTTATCTGGGAACCTCGCTGCCCAAATATGTGGATATTCAGGCACCTCACTTTGCTGCCCGAATTTGGAAATCGTCGGTAGGGGGGGGGGGGGGGGGGGGCTGCAGCCTTTTGCCGAAGGGGCACGCATTTTGCCCGAATATTCAATTTCCAGTGTTTTTGCGAGCGGGCGAAGCGAGACATCCCACACCCCTTCTAGCGACGTCACCAGGAAAACTTTCAGCAATAAAGGCCGTTTACAACAAATACCAGTCGGAAATACATATGCCATGGTAACAATTTTCAATTTTTGGAGAGAGTAGCTTCATTTTTCACCTGTGTCCGATGACAACAGTAAAAAGAATGCCTTGTCTTATACGGCATAAGCAGCGAACAGGTATTCAAACCCGCAGCCTCCCAGTAGAAAGTGAATGAGCCATCATACTACAAGACAGCGTCTTCCGCATTGGGATAAGGCTGTTCCAAAGAATATGTATAATTCTTCACTATTTTCTAAAGATGGAAAAAGGAGAAAAAGAGGAAAAAGTACCCCTCTTCCTACTTCTTTCCGATTGAAGCTTTATATTCCTTTCTGCAATATCCAAGCATTTCTTCAGAAATTTCAGGTACTCAACGCTTCTTGCTTCTTCATGTTCATGATCAATTTCAGTGTAGTTTTCAAACGCCCAAATGTAGTCCCTTGGAACATCTGTACGACTCCTCATTTCATCCTTATGAGAATCTATTTCCTCAGCTGTTTCTTTCTTATGGGTTACCACAACCATGACATGTCGACCTGAATGGAAGGGGAGATAAAAATACAGCAAATATCTTTTTAGATTTGAATTAATTTAAGCTGCATTTTTTTATTCGGGCTTTTAAAGATAATTATTATGGGATAATGCAAAATAGTCATATCGTGATAATGATGAAGATGGCGATAATCATTGAGAAATAGTACTACTAATGATTGAAAATATAGTAACAAATAAAAGACACAATGATAATTATGATGATTGTAATAATGATGCTACCATTATCATTTTTGACATTGAAGTCATATGTGTAATAATGATCATGACAATGAGAAAAGTCAGTTTACAAGTATCTGATCAGACGGCTTTATAGTGTATTATTTCACATGATATGTGTACAGTGAAAGACCTCTGAGTGCACAATAAGCATGACTTGAGAAATAGTGTAGATACTTCCGAATTCTTCCATTCCCATAGACTTTATACGGGGACCACCCGCACAGTGGGCCAGGTGTAAGCAAAAGTGCGCCCAAAATAGGGATCTGGTCAATGAAACAGAATTAATCTTTTTCACGTTCTAAGCAAAGGTTACAAAGTGTCGAACACCTTTGAGCAGTATATATTTTTTAAATTAATTTTAAGTGGGTCATTTTTATTCGAAAAGACCCGAAAATTTGATTATTTGTTGTGTATTGTGTAAAATGCAATACTGCGTTTTATTAAAGTTTTTTGCCAAACGGGTTTTTCAATGCACTTCAAATTTAAATGCTTATTCCAGAATGGTTATTTTGAATAATGATAGAGTTTACAGGCGAATTCTTATTGCCTGCTACTTTATGCAACTCCATTTTCCACCCGCATGTTCGCCTCCTTTTTCGCCTAAATATTCAATACGATAAAAGTGCGCACTGTGTTCATGAAAATGCGCAGGCAAAGTACACACAGCAAAGAATAAAAGTTCAGTATGCTTTTTGACACGAGTACCGAAAGAAGCTTTAATAGTCTTCTGGCCCTTTATAAATGATGGGACATGTCAGAAAACAACTAATATCCAAACATATGGAATGCATTTAAAATCTTTAGTCCCGTCTTCAGTGGTAGAACACTCGTCGGTCAAAAAGAGACTCCTAAGTTTCCTCAATGAAGTTCGGAAACAAAAGTTGAGGGAAACATAACAGAAAACGAAAACTGAGAGAGAAAATAAAATAAAGAGAGAGAGAGAGAGATGGAGAAGGAGAGAGAGATTAAAAAAAAACCAAAGAAAGAGAGAAAGAGAGAGGAGAAGAGAAGGGCGACTGGGGAGTCATGTTCATCACAATTTGTGGATAGGATTCAAATGTTTACATCAAGCGGGTGAAAGGACTACCACTACTGCCTAAATTGATCTGGTGTCATTTTTCAAACATCGCAGTTATGTTTTGATTCCAAAGATGTTCAGTGATGTTTAGTATTCTAAGGGATGCTCAACTTTTGCACTTTTTGTAGCCCGAGGAATTGTTCTATGTTGTTATATTCTTCGTTTAAGGCAAGGATTATCGTGTTATTATTATTAACCTTTAAGCGTAGATGTAGTTCATGTTTGTGCAATTGCTATATAAATAGAGTAGGCTTCTCTTGTGATGTAGAGGGTAAGATGGAGATCTAATATTAGTTTCCAATGTATGTAAATGCTCCTAGGCTATTTTGTATAAATAAACAATTGCTTGCTTCTAAGCCAAATTCTTTTAACGACCCACACTTGTCAAACAATGTTTCTCGTTCTCGAAAAATGCGCTGGTATGTAGAGAATTTTGTCTTTCCTTCAATAAATGAAGTCTAAAAGGCAAGATCTAGCTCGCCTTTTGAGTGCATTATTTATTTTTTATCTATCTAAACGTATCCCATCTATCTATCTCTATATTACATTCATCTATCTATTCATACACGCATCCCTCTATCTGTCTATCTGTATAATATAATATAATATAATATCTTATAATATAATACACTAAGGATTTCGGGCTCTTTTTTTTGTTCAAATAGGCTCCTCCCCTGGCCCTTTCGGTCCCCGCCTTTTGGTACCCACGGGTGGGGAAGGGTTCTTATGGTGGTGGGAGGCACTTCTTGAGGGCTGACGTCCGGTCCATATTTCATAAATTCAATTTTAAACATTGAATTTCCGCAGGGAGTAGGCCTAATAATTCCACTAACCCATGAAGCGGGTTTGTAGCTTCAGGCCCAGCCAACCCACATACCTTTCCCTGTGAAGGGGAGCTATGCCAAAGAACAGCATGGCCATATATCCGCATGGCTTCAGTGTACAGTACAGTATTATACATACGTGTTAGATAGTTCGCACGTACGTGTACAGGTCATCATACAGGTATAGAGTTACATCATTTGAAGTTTCATGGTCACACACACAGTTTAGTGTGTATGTTTCACGACGTTCGCTACCGGTAATTTGATACTTTATCAGAAAATCTGATAAGAAGAAAATTCCTTCGAAAATATTTCCATAATGATTATGAATACGTATAATGATATTAATCCCTTCTCCCCTCGCCCTGGGGGTGATGGGATGACAATGGAATGGGGGGGGGGGGGGGCTGGGGGGGGGGGGGGGTAGTAGGGGGGAAGTCAATCCGTCGGTCCTCCCAAGACCCATATAAGGGGGCCATAATCCCCCTGAAAATAAAATGACAAATTCATTTTTTCTCATTACTGCATCCTTTACAGGGGACGTACCGCTAATTATGGATGTTACTCTGCAGTATTAATAAACCACAGAAACATGGCAAGATCAAATCGCTCCCTCTAGGTCTATGCATGGATATTCTACTCGAACATTATTATATCCATATCATCAATTTTCATCGAGATTAAAAGGAATTTTCTTCAGAACTCATGCAAGCTTTGGATAAATAAGAAATGTTCACATGATCAGGGGCGGATCCAGAATTTAGTATAAGGCGGGGAAAACAAGTGCAGGTTTGTCAACTTTTGGAAAAGGCAGACCTGGGGGGGGGGGGGGGTGGCGAGAATTTTTTTTTTCGTCAGACCTAGAAACAAGGCCGTACGCAGCGGGGGGGGGGGGGCAGGGGGGCAGTTGCCCCCCCAGGAAATTTCAAAATCATACTTTTTTTAAATCGTGTGTTAGACTTCAAGTTATGGGTTCCTTAGAAAGCGATCATCTTGCCCCCCCCCAGGAAAAAATTTCTGCGTACGGCGTTGCCTAGAAAATTCGCTCAGGAGGGGGTGGTTATGGGGGTCCCTCCATAATTCTCTGACAAGCAAAAAAAAAGAACGTTTCATTCTAAAAGGGGGCGGGGGCACAATCAACAAAAGGGCGCGGATCGTCTATGGTCAAAATGCATACTTTCCTGCCATTGAACGGGGGGGGGGGGGAAGGGTGGGGATGGCACGGGCCAGAAGCACCCCCCCCCCCCCCGGATCCGCCAATGGACATGTTGTAAATACTTCTTGGTAAAAATAACTTTACCCGACCTTTTTATTTATTCACTTGATTATTGTAACAAATATACGGTACGGTGATTAATCATAAACACAGCTGGCGCCCGTGGATGTCCACGGGCTGCTTCTGCTAGTATATATACATATCTATACTGAACTACAAAAGAAACGTCGCACAGGTATGTGTTTGAAACTGTTTTATTTACAATGAAACATATTCTTTATTCAAGAGTGAAAACTGAGAAAATGTTTTGCTTTGTTTTGATTAACAAGTACAGATGTGCAATAACGAACGGTGAGGATAAGGCCCCGAGCAGGACGCCGACAAGACAAGTTGAAACTTCTCAGCCGACGACGGACAGTTGCTGCAGAAATTGGTCTGTTGTGTGTGCCAATACTCTGTAGAGCCGATTCTGTTGCTCTGCGGAAGCGATCCTGCAAGTGGTCCCGGTGAAGATGGCGATCTTGACGTGCTGTCACCTTGGGACGACCACTGCGCTGACGATCGTTGGTGCTGTTGGTTGCATTGCATTGCTCCCGCAGTCTCTCTACTGTCCGAACGCTGCATTGAAGTCGTTGGCAATAACTCTACGACGTTGGCCAGCATGAAGACGTCCGATGGCTTGTTCCCTCTGGTTTCGAGTCAGACGTGGCATGGTGACAGCGCTCAGGAAACGAATGACAGGATGAAGGTTTTGGGTCCCTTTTGCTTTTCATGCTTTTCAAACAGCTGCACTCGAGTGCACTACCATGTTCACGGAAAGGATATGAGTTTTAATCCTACACAGAAATCCCATTTTGCTATGATGATGTGTTATGGACGGTCAATGCCATATCTATGATGTTAAAAAAGCATAAAATGTGATTTTACGTATCAAATTCCAATATCATGTGTAAAAGATATCAATTTGAAAAGTGCGACGTTTCTTTTGTAGTTCAGTATATATATACCTACCTGTACTCCTACCTGTATATCTTTACAAAAAAAGTATATAAGCATGTTTCTTATTTGTAATTATATTTTAGTTTCTTTTTAATTAGTGTGTAGACCTACATGTACATTTTTCCTCCAGTATTCGATTTTTTTTTATCTTCAAGGCCTTGGAACTGTTAGGACATAATTATAAACCACTGATGGGGGTGCAATTAATGACTGTCATGTAGTTAAAATTCATACCGATTGTTTATAATTCATGTAATTCTGAAACTTTTGGAGAAAGTATGATTTGAATCATAATTTGTCCAACACCAAAACCAGGTTGGCAAAATATTCTCTATCCTGTGTTTTTTTTTACAGACCCAACATTCTGAGTAATTCACAATGGGTTAAGTGAATATTTCAAGGCGAAGGATTTTCGAAATAATCACTCTTCTGACATTACAAACAATAGGAAAAAAGGGCTTACAATATGCATTGACTTTATCAGTCAGTATTATGGTTTTGATAACTCGATAGTACCCACAGAATTACTTTTTAGTGATAGGCCTACAGGTACGTTTCTCTGTGTGTGTAATTGGGGTTTTTACAAACGTGTATCAATCAGATATGATTATTTACGTCTGGGACCGACCTTTAACGTCACCATCCGAAAGACGTGACTCAGTCTCGAACCTGGGTCCGCTGAATCAGTTTATAACTTCCACTGGTAGCTGGATTACAGGCGCACACCACAACGCCCAGTTATCATGGCTACAGAGGGCGCTCTTTAATTAAAAAAAAAACAACTTCTGATCATTTGATAACTGATTTTTCTGTTAGCTGAATACTATTATATTTTTAGTACATGTATATGCACTTTCAAGTAATGACATCATACATATCAATGCATTGCATTTATCAAGTTCTCATGATTACAAAAATTTCCAGTGGTGCGCCCCCCTTTAAGCAACTCTTACGTACCGTATGCCTGAGCTTTAAGTTAACACCGTTTCCACTTTTTGATACAGAAGCATAGAGACCGTATCAGCAATTTTCTGAACTAGGAAAATCATTGTAATACGAGGAGTATGTTATTTTCCATTGGATTTTGGCAGCCAGTCAGAAATCGGCATTTTGATTACGTCATAGGTATTTGAAAATATCTACGGGTCTGAATACTCATAGACCCATCATCGAAGTTAAAATTTTCAGTAAAACTCATTGAATATGAATTTTGGCGCACTTTGGGGCCATTCTGACCCACTGTGACCCGGTTCCAGTAGGCAGTGGGTTAACTGCAATCCTTATCAAACATATGCTTCATTAAAAAGAATGAAAACGAATGGTAAACCAGGACAACGTTTGGAAAATACTAATAATATTGAATTTCCCCGTGTAGATCATACTGTAATGTTGCACGAGATATGAAATAACTGACGTTTTGGATGTATATTATGGTATTCTTATCTATTAATTCTCAGAACGGACCTGCGTGTAGTTACATTACCGTGTACCCATGGATGTGCAGACGCTTGCTGAACCATCCATGGCAACGTGTTTATGTCCTATATACACTCAACCAAAAACGTAGGTTCCCCCAAAGCATTTTTTCATATATCGCAAAAAGTATTTTACCGATGTTGCTCTTTCATACGGTAAAGGAATTTAATAATAATAATAATAATAATAATAATAATATGAACACTTGTAATGCCCCTGTATCCACCATGGGTAGATGCTCATGGCGCTGTGAAAGGATAATAGAAGATTATAAAGAAAATATACTATGAGAAAAAGAATGAAGGAAACATTTACAAAAAGGCTCGTCTAACCAGGTTTTGAGTGAAATCTTAAAGTTACTGAGAGAGGATAGATTACGAATGTCTTGTGGGAGTTTATTCCATAGGAATGGACCAGCATATAGAAATGATCGATTTCCCCAAGAATTATGAGTTTATGGTATGGCAAGTAGAGATGAATCTGAAGACCTAAGGCTCCTTGAAGGATTGTATGGAGTTATTAACTACAGTTGTAATGAAGAGCAGTTCCATGCAGTGAATGAAAATAAGAGCAACTTAAAGATGATTCGATATTGAACAGGTAACCAGTGTAGAGAGTAAGTCCAAGGAGTTAGGTGTTTCCTCTTAGGTGTCAAAAAAATTATTCGGGCAATATTTTTTTGAAGCTTTTGGAGACGATCTAATTTAGATTGTGAAATATAATATTGAATTTTCTTACGCAAAAAAAAAAATGAATGGAATGTGTCTGCCAATAGATGGCATTGTTCGGGTGAAATCATGCATTTAATGACAATAGGAATTAATAAGGTTGAAGATTTGTCAATCTGTCGGTCAAATGAATCTGGTGTCGCTGGAATCAATGGCCCGTCTCCGTGGTCTAGTGGTTAAGGTATTGGCGTTCTAAGCCAACGACCCGGGTTCGTTTCTCCGCGGAGACATTTTTTCAACCTTTGATTTAAGCTACGCAACCATTATTCTCTCATTTTCATTTATCATAATTATAATTATTTATCGAGAGTTGCCAAAGCTGTTGTATATGTTATTTCCTTACAATTGTTGTATCTCAAAGCATTCGCTTGGATCCAGCTGAGGCATGCAGCTTGTCTTTGTTCAAAACTCACCTGCCGCCGACAAAGGAATAAATAAGGTTAAAGATTTGTTAATCTGTCGGTTAATTTAATCTAGTGTGTCCGAAATCACTGGCCCGTCTCCGTAGTCTAGTGGTTAAGGTACTGGTGTTCAAAACCAACGATCCGGGTTCGATTCCCGGCGGAGATCCTTTGTGCTTCAATACTTCATTGTTTAAATTGATCCAGTGTATCTAAGGTTTCAAATGACCTTGTTTCAATCCATATAACAATATTCAATTTATTAAAATAGCCTTCTAACTTCTTGTCTCGTGATAACTAAAAAAATCTCTCTGCTCATTTCTCCATTGCACCGTTTCATCTGAATAATGTGCACACATGAAGTCAAATGTTTACTTCTTTAATTAAAGACTAAAAAGAAAAAGAAGGATACGTGTGTTGAGAATTACCAAGGTAATCGATAGTAGACTTTCAAGAAAAAATGTTTTCCATTTTGAATGACCCAGTAAAAGGTTTCCCTTAAAAAAGGGATGCGGATGAAGCCATGTTTGTGTTATTTTAGCAAAATAAAATATCATAAATTTAGCTCGTAATAAGCCTTTTCTTGAGTTTGAGTTGACTTTAACAATTTATTTTGAAATGCACAAAATCAATTGATAATAACTCCGCAATTGTTTTCAAACTGAAGTAACTAATGCATTTGTTCGACCCACGCTCGCTCCTTCAGCCCAAACTTGGTACAAGATGATTTTGACAAGGTATCATTACACATAAGTTGTTCTTTTCTATGAAAAAATGTCAAGCTCATAGAGGTTACAACTTTTTAATAAGAAGCTAGCAAAGTTGGGTATACGCACTATTGTGAGAAAGGAAATGAGAGAATGGTTGCGTAGCATAAATCAAAGTGTATACTTTGTAAGGTACCAGCAGAATTCAGCCGCCTCTTCATGTGAACTCCACACTTTGTCCACATGATAGACTGCATCCCCCTATACTTCTTGAGATATAAATGGAGCACCCCAGTTAAGAAAAGGAGAGTCAGGACTGACCATCACAGAGAGGAGACATGCTCAACTCCTGCTAGACATATTTCCAAGATAATATATGTTGTATGCTGCTGATTATGTCTCTGACTGTAATAAACTATAATTATGTAAAACTGCACTTCCTGCACTTCAATATACCTCTCATCGACTCATCATTACCCACGCCGATGAAATCGGCAGGGTTATGTAAAGTGCTCCGTATGTTTGTTGTATCCCCCGGCAGTATGCCGGAGGATACTTTGGATTCAGCAGCGTTTCGCCGCCGCCGCCGCGTCACATTCTTGTGTGCGCTCTAGCGGTCACATTTCTCGATGAATTTCTTTCAGACTTCCTGTGGACGTGTATCTTGGTAAAATCTGGACCCCTATAGTTTCTGGTGATGCTGCCCCCAGTGTTCCGTCTTTTATAGGGTAAAAGGCCATATTTTTGGGGATAGTTTGTGTGCGCTCTAGCGGTCACATTTCTCAACGGATTTTGTTCAAATTTTGTATGAAGGTGTCTCTTGGTAAAATCTGGAACCCTATAGATTTTGGTGATGCTGCCACCAGTGTTCCGTCTTTTATAGGGTCAAAGGTCATACTTCAGGGCATGGCGTGAGTGCACTCTGCAGGCCACATTTCTCAACGGATTTTGTTCAAATTTTGTATGGAGATGTATCTTGGTATAATCTACACATGTTTAATTTTTGGTGATGCTGCCCTCATTGTTCCGTCCTTTATAGGGTCAAAGGTCATTTTTCCATTTCTTGCACTCTTACTTCTGCATTTCTTGACGGATTTCGTTCAAATTTTGCATGAAGGTGTCTCTTGGTGTAATCTAAAAACCTATAGTTTTTGGTGATGCTGCCACCAGTGTTCCGTCTTTTATAGGGTCAAAGGGCATGGCGTGAGTGCACTCTGCAGGCCACATTTCTTGATGGATTTCTTTCAAATTTTGTATGGAGATGTATCTTGGTATATCTCTCAACACATTTCTTTCAAATTTTATCTAATTTCTACACCATCCTTTTGTTTGAGGGAGGGGATGGGGGAGGTTCTTTGTCCGTCCTTCAAATTGCTGCCAGTGCCGGGGGATACATTTAGCATTGCGCGGCCCCAGCAATGCACATTTCTAGTTTGTTTGTTTGTTTGTGTACAAGATAACGAGAGAACGGTTGAACGGATTTGCACCAACTTTTCAGGGAATGTTTAGAAAGTGACAGGAAAGAATCGATTAGATTTTGGTAATGATTGGTTGACCCCTGCAAATTCTGTGTGACCTTGAAGTTTTGACCCTGTAGTAAAGTATAGGAACTTCAGTTCGGATAGTGACAGGAAAGAAACTAGAAAGTTTGATGACCCCAAACTTCGCCTGCCGATGCAGAAATATTTTGGCCAATCAAAACACTCATTACTTCGTCTCACCAAAAATCTATTTCAGGTTTATGAATTTTAGAAGACCCGTTATTTGCCATTTCACTTAAAATCCGTACGAGCCTGCAATGAATATTCATATCTATTGTTCCCTGCCAACGTATCCCAGCAACAAGGGATTTTTCGCGCGCTTGAACTGTACTAGTACTGCGAAATCGAAAGCGGCTATCGCGCGCGATACGTTTTATTATCTACAACTTCATTTAGATTCAGGCTACCCTAGGCTAGGCCTAGCACGTCTAATTTCTCCTCTATTTCTTATCTTCTGTGCATTTCTGTTTATTTTCCCTGGTTTTTTCCACTTTGTTGTGGAAGTTTTTGTGATTTATTTTATCCTGGTGGACGTGTAGTACGTGATTTTAATTGTTTTCGGTGAAAATCTGGTGAGTTTGTTCGACGTGAGTGAGTCTATCGCACTCGCGAGTGTTTGCGTGTGCTGTGAATGGGCTGTGTGGTTGTGAGAGTACGGTAGGCTAGGGAGTACATAACTATACACAGCGCTGTCGCGAAGCGACGGCGTCTGGTCGGTCTAGGGAGTACAGTGCCTGCGGCTGTGTAGTAGGATTGAACTTTTTTCTTTGGGTTATTACGGTCCTGTCATTTGAGATTTGAGTTAGTTTATAACTCATTTATGTCAGTTTGAGTGGATTTCGTAGTTGTAAAATATATACAAAAACTGTATGTATTTTTTTTTTAATTCGTGTGGATTTGCAAAATTTGGTGGCTGAGGTTCGCCGAATGTACGCCAGTATGCACTTTGACTTTGTTGATGGGTGGTGACTGATGAGCTGAGTGAGTAAGCTCTGTGCCTCGCATGCATGTCATTTTGAAGTCGAGATCCAACTTATTTTGTCGTCATATTCATTTTATCCAAGCCCGATGAAAAAAAACAACAACCCCAATTGCAATGTAAAGGTAGAACATGAATAAATTTACTAACACTGACATGACTGAACACTGAATACAAATTGCTAACATTTTTTTCCTCACCACGCCACGCTCTCTGACATGTCTAATCAATTACTTTTAGGGGAAGGATGTTTCAATAATAAAATATATTTTTCGGAAGAATTTTTTCAAGGGTGGGGACACACAAAGTTATGACCTGGATATGGCAAAATTTATTGGGGGGGGGGGGGGATATGTGCCTCTTGTTATCTCCTTTGAATGGCTACTGCTTACAAAAATAATCGAAACAAAACAAAACCTATATTGGGTTTACTTTTTTATACACGACAGGGGAACCAACCAGTAAAAATATATCAATTCCTGCAGTTTAGAGACTAATAGCGCCGCTAAGGCGTGGGTCTGCCGCCTTTGACGGCCTTTCTAGTTGTTACTGTATGGACTAACATCACAAACACGACACTAGGCATGATATTTGTCATGATTTTGTTCTTTGTTCATTTATTCCAACACGTGGAACTATTTCACAATATATATATATTTTCTCTGGATTCCGCATTTTGGAGACACGGCTTTGTCATTTCAATTGTTCCGCGTGTCTCCTAAATGCGGTTCGTGTCTCCCTAATGCGGTGGTCTGTATTGTGACGGAATAAACTGCATTGTTACGTGTCTCCCAAACTTGGGATCCAGTAAAATATATGTATATAATTATTTATATACATACAGAATATATTGCCAATTTACTGACTTTATGTATTATGTTAAAATAATAGACAATGTAATGTTCACTTTTTTGGAACTGATGGCTTACCGTAGTAGTGCTCTACTTCACTTGAAAACTCGTTAAGAAACTCATAGGTTATTTCCTTTGGAACCGGTTGTCTGTGAAATATGTAAGAAGAAAATGATATACGAATCAGCACAAACAGGATGAGGGGTTTGAAATTTCAAGTAGGGGTCAAGTTGGTAGTTAAACTTTTGACCATTGTCGCTGCCAGATAAGGCCTAAGAACAGAATGTTTATGTTACCCTTTCCTGACCGGGTTGGGTCATTTTAGAATTAAAAACATGCAACCAACAAACAAAAACAAACACCACCCTCCGACCTACCCACCATCTGATTTTTTTGGGCTGAAATGGCAGTATAAACTTAGGCCTAAGTAATGCACATGACACGACGCCTCTGCGAAAATGATATTATTCTAAATGTCTGACAAAATAACCTGTTTATTGTCTTTTTTTATCGGATCTTCTTTCCTGTATAGATGAGCCTGTATATCAAATATATATCACATATTAAGTACTAACTGAGATTACCATTTTTTTTTAAAATGGGGGTGGAGGAGGGTGGGGTCGCTATCTCGCATGCACAGAGTGGATATGATGTTCTGTACTATCAAAAGTGTAATTACATCATTACCTAAAGTTGCACACAAAAACGGGACAGTGAACCACTTTTCCTTCTTTTATCTTGTCCTTGGAATCAACTCCTCGTTCGCCACCTAAAAGACATAGAACTATCACATTTATATATCCATCATAATAATGTCGGTCTGATATCGATAGTCGAAATTAAAAAAAGAAAGAAATTTACACATTCATATGTATTAACGTACTTGGATGCGGAATTGGTGCCAATCTGACTTCAGTGTGCATGCATATTAATTCACTGAGATGCTTAGTAATCAAAACTAATATCTGACACTCGCATTAAAAAAAAAATACATGGCATCAATTGTGGTACGTATATTCTGTGCCTTATGTTAAAATAGAAAAGTTCAATAATTTTGCCGATACTTACGTATCTGAGGAAGTAAGCTGTCTTTAACTTGACTTTTTGCATAGTCTTTCATTCCTCTATTGTCCATGATGTTTATGTGTTTTGTTAAAATTACAGTCTCCCTGAACTTGGTCCTAGTACCTCCTTGAAAATTCTCAGCTTCAACGGCCACATTGTTGTATTCACCTATAAGAAGAAAACATGTACTAGTGATGGATACAGCTACAATACAATGACATAAATTATTCAATATGACAAAGTCGTATGAAACGAACCATTGACTTTTTTTTTACAAAAACAAACAGCATCATTACAAGGCACAGTTTTATTGGTTGCTGTATCATGATTTATTCTAGCCAAGTTTCTGGTATTAGAGCTGATGTAGAATGCAATACAGTTGTTAATAACAAGTCAATTTCTTCAGGTCAATGACCATTTTTAACACATATAGTGCCATTCTCAATTTTGTTTACCAATAGGCATCAACATGGAATAAATAGATGTGGATTACAGAGAAGAACCAATTTCAATGACTGGACGGAGAAACCTTCATCATAAAGGGATACTGTTTGAGGCAAAAGGCTATACCCGGTGAAATAATACCTGATTTCATAAAGGCAATGGCCACTTAAGAATATTCAAACCTAGTTTTTTCAATCGAATACCCCTATATGACATGCAGTATATCCATTCAAAAGTCAGCACACATTAAGAAATGCAACTATATGCCATGTTTAATCAGCGCAACGAACGTACATCAACGCGTATTTTCGGTTCGTAGGAAACATAATGATCGCACCACTCAAATTCGAATAAACACGCGTTTTATCTCCTTAGGTATGTACACATAATTATTTAGGTTTTTTTCACAGGAAATGAATAAGCGATTTACATTCTAAACAACATGTCAGAGCGACCTTTAAGTATTTGTTTTCATCTCTAAACCGGCCAAGTCCAGATTATTATACTGTCGAACGTTTGACAGTGAAAATATTCTGCAATATGACGTTTTTAGTTCATTATTAAGAAAATAATGGAAGCTCTCTTGAAGAAATCTTAATCATTATATTACACTGAAAAAGGCTGGCCAACCATCAGAAAATGTACTTAATTTGTTCAGAAACAAAAATGTTTGCCAATAGCAAGTAGCTACTAGGCGAGCCTAGTACCGCTTCCATAATAGCTTCGCGTACTAAATTATCTCTCATGTCGACCAAGAATTCTTTCCAAGTTATTAAGCAAATGCTATTTAAATAGGAAATTAATTTCAGAAAAATATATATCACGCACAGGTGTTTTTTTTTTATTCTTGCTCTCGGCTTTTTAAAAATACCTTTGAGGGCATAATTCATTGAATTGATGAAAGATGATTTCCCCACACCCATCACACCAAACAGTCCAATATGGATCGTCTCGACTGATATCGCACCACCTAAATTGTCCCAGGCTTTTCCAGGCTCGTATTGTTTTATCTCCTCTCTTAGATTTTCTAATTCTGTAGGCCTTTTTATATCTGAGAAAAAAACAAACACAAAAATCAACGTGAAGAAACATTAAAGCTCATCCATTGAGAAGAAACAGAGCTGAACAATTTCGTTCACTTTATGTGATAACATTGACAAAAATATTGAAATGATGCTTCAGTTTTAGGGACAAAGATGGCATTTTACATAATTATGCTCTCATGATCATTGATAAAGCCGTTTGTCGACAACCTTTTTATCAATAATTCATTTCGGGACAGGCTCCTAGCCTAATAACACACTGTGCACTTTCTTTCTTTTAAGTATGTATTCAAAGTACATAAAATATCTTGTTTTCTTTGATCATAATGAAACAGAAAATAACTGTAATGGTTTTTAGCCGATTAATCTAAACACTTTCCCCTGCTTCTCTCTTAATATGAGGGGTTTGACTTTCACTTCAAGAGTTTTGTTGAAAAATAATTAATATTTTTGTCTCTCGGGCATTAGTATTAAAAATTTTCAAACTCAACTGCTTATGCTTAAATGTTTATATAGGAAGACTATATATTTTTTTTCCAAGTAATTACATAATTGCCATTAGATAAGTATAATGATTCCCAATTACCATACCATGTGCCCACGTTTTAGGATTGAGAGTAAGTTCCATCTATCTATCACTACGCAAATATATTAACAATTGATTGTATTCAAATTTTTCCTGTTCATTATGTCCGATTCATATTCCATTTTCTTTGGCTTACATTTTCTTTATTACTTGTTACCTTTTATTTCTTACTTTATCATTCGTTAATCACGGAATTAAAGAACAAAATAAGTTCTACACAATAAGTAACATCTTACCTAATGGTTGCTCTTCTTCCGTGTTACCGCCACCTGGTTTCTTCAAAAAGAAAATCCAGCGAGCACCATCTGAAATTAAACAAAAAGGTAACGTCTTGTGTTAATTTTGTGTAAACATTTTATAGGGCAATCGGGAATGGCGGGGGGGGGGGGGGGTGATATTCTAAATTTCTATTATTTATATTGCGATTAATTAATTAGTTAGTTATTTATTCGGAGGTTTATTTATACAGGGTAGCATTGTCAGTTCCAGAACTACTTTCCACGACGACCCTGTCAGCCTTCATTATTAACATAACCATTTTTTTTTTGGATAGATTGAAATCACATTAACAAAATCCAATGCAAAAATTAGTTACAGAAAATCAGTTAATTTACATATATACAAATAATAGATTTGAAGACAAACTAAGAATAATCTAAATTTATTAGAATGAAAAAAAAAAACATGTAAGGTTTAATTTTAGAATTAGACCCAAATTTATAATAATTGACCGTTGAGGGGTTAATAGGAAGTAGAAATTTAGGAGAATGAAAGCCTGAAAACATAAATAATTCAACTTTTCTAGTGTTTTCTATGACGAGGAATTCATTTATGAACCGGTTTTTATTGTTAAGTAATGCAATTGTCATGAATAGAATAATTAGCATAATGAGCTAATTAGCATATGTGCAATATATGGAATTCTTTGCCGTTGTTTATCCAGAAAGCCAAAAACATGAATAATACAATTTTTCTAGGGTTTTCTATGATGAGGAATTCATTTATAACTGTACACCAGTTTTTTTATTTCTAAGTAATGCAATTGACGTAATTAACATCCCTGAGTTATTTTGACGCATTACGTAAACTGCATTTAATAATTTCCTTTTTGCCGTGCCATACACGAGCCTAATGTGCAAAAACATCCCCGTGAGAAAGTTGTGCGACAAACGAGGTCGTCGCGCTTCTTTTAAAGTTACAGGAGCATTGCGCATTCGGAAAAGAATTATTATTTTATATTAAAATTGTAATTAATATAGTGGTAGTTGATACTTGAGTATCACATTTCAAAAAGTTGTCAAATTATACGATTGTTCTGGCAACCCAAATGCCCGTGCGTGGAGAACCAGTCAACCGACGTGACACAGACTAAGTTAGATCTAGAGTCTACTTTAACTTTAAGCCAATAATTCTGGCATACAGATATTTTAACGATTTTTGACTTATTATTTAGCATATTCACGAATTGATATATTCACGATTTGGGGTTTTTTTTGTCATGGGCAGTGATGGCCATAATGAAGTGGAAATGTTGGCGATGTTTAAAGTTTAAAACCATCACAAATATTTCAGCTTATACAGTAGATCTATTTTGATCACTTTCCATTTATTTGTATTTTTGAATGAAACTGTAAGACCTTGATATGAAACAAATGGGGAGAAAGATTTCTCTTCTTTTATATAAGCAGTGGTCGATTCAGGGTGGGGAGGGTGCCGAATCGGCCATTTTTTTGCTTATCCCTGATAGACCTCGAGACTTTAGCCGCCTGAAAAATCCTGGATCCGCCGCTGTATAAGGGGGGGGGGGGGGGGTAGAAACTCCATATTCGGTCCTGACAAAAAAAAAGGTAATTTGAAAGTTAACAGCATCTCATGACCTGCATTCAGTGAAGAATTCTTGACCTGCTTCGAGGCTCGGATGAAATCTGCATTTACTGATTTAGTCTGGACCGAAAGTGGATTATGAAAGTTACCCACACTACTCGATGTGGTGTACATTTCTTCATGTTATTTGTTTTATTCTGCATGTTTTTCTCTTTCCATGTGTGTTCCACCCCCCCCCCCCTTATATTCACCTTCATCTTTCACTTATGTCATTATTTCCTTTTCTATTCTACAACCTTCTACTTTTCATTTCCTTATGTTCTTCTTTGTATTCATCCTATCATGTTTTTTATATTGTTTTTGTCTAATCATTGGTCTAACTGATTATGCACTAGGTTTGTTGGTACAAAATATATTGGATTGGATTTAAATATGTATTTAATATGTTTCAAGTATATCATTAAATTCAAACAAAATTTATAGAAATAGGGAGAAATAGAGATATAGAGTGCTTGATTTCCTGGAATTTATTATACAGGGAAAACACAAGGATGGTGAGGAAAAGGATGAGTAGACGAAAAGAAATCCAAATTGGAAAGATAACGAGGTCCAAGCACTGCTAGTCTTTGATTGTCTGAAGATCTGAATGATGTGATTGGCCATGTATCTGACAGAGCAAGTTGTTTAAATTGTTCTATAGCAATTCATATGTGCTTTGCACTTTCATTACAAGCTGCCGTGCTGTTATCGGAAAGCACCCAGGTTTTTTTTTCATCATACATATTACTGTTATAAATGTTTTAAAAGTGTTATAACAGTGTTGATAGCAATTGTTACTCTGAATGTTTCAAAGTGGAGAGATTTTATAGATTGTTGTTCGATCGTTCCTTCTACTATATTGTACAATGACACAATTGAAATCACTATTTTACCCTTATTTATGCCGGGATATTTGGGCTATGTCACTGCCCGAAGGTTTCCATTGCCCCCCCCCCCCCCCCCCCCCCCCCCCCCCCCCCCCGTCACCTCGTGATCGCGTCGAAAATCGGCACGCACCTCGCCTAAAATGTAATCTACAAAATTGTATAGTTACTTACTCTGAAATAATTTCACATTCCTTAATTATGCTAATTTTTGCTCCAAATCACTAAATAAAAAACCTCCAAAATTTTATTTTTATGGTCTAGACACTCTTTGTAGCATTCTTAGCAAATGTACTTGAAATAAAGGGTATCAAAATTGATTTATGTATTATATTGTTTTTATTTTACCCTTTTTTCGATAAACTTTGTTGTGGACATTTTGCGATCATACAATTTCTCGATTTCACCTGGTAAAAGTAAACACAATCACGCATTCATGAATATGGGCTGAAAACACAACTTGTTTTGAAATTATACATGAAATCACAATTTTAAGCAAGTTTTTGTCTGCAGTGCAAGTACAAAATGTTGCGGAACTTTGCAACCGCGTGCCCGGACGACGCGAATTATGGTCTGATTAGGGTTAAAATTTAATTATGCCTACTTAAACATTTTTGGGACTGTTTTCCAAGTGAAGTTTACTTGTTTAAAAGATGTGAAATATTAACTTGTAAAACTTCTAATACATTTTGGCCATGTTTTTTATTTTTAACTGGAAATAATGTTAAAGGGGAAATCGAAACAATAAACAGACAAGAATGTAATTTAAAAGAATTTAATATGAAACATTCACATTCATTCGTGTATGTGTGAAAGAAAGCTGTACAGTATAAAGATTATCAAAGTTTTGGGGATCCACATTTTTAATTCAATTCAATTCAATTAATTTATTTATTTACCATCAAAAACAAAATAGAAAATTTACATTGAGAAATACAAGAATAAAATGATGGTTCGGATACCCCAGAGAAAGCGATGCTTATTATTTTTACATATTGATTGTAAACTACACCTCTTTATATCAGTTCTTACGTCTCATCTTTCATGCCATATTTGTTACACTATATGTGACAATGAATTAAAATTTCGAAATTTCTTTTTCTAGGATTTCCCAAAATTAGGCAATTACTTTAAGAAAGGCTTTGAATTCAGTTACGAAATGTCCCGATCAGAAATTATACAAAGCTGTATTTCAATTCATCAATTCATACATTTCCTTATACTTTTGATATGACTATTGTCATTATACAGGAGGAGAATTGGCAATCCACCTCATTCAAGGGGTGGCCTTGGAAGCTATGACCCGGTAGGCTGTGGAAGGGGTGCTCGGCACCGAGGAGGATGCAGGCCCACTACTCCATGCTACGAAAATCATCATTTCTTGGTCATCACCAGTCATCATCTGTATCAAAACGAACCCTTTTTAGCTCATCTGAGGAGGAGGGGGGGGGGGGGGGGGCAAAGTGTCCCTGTGAGAGTAAAGTCCAAATTTTTTAATAACATACTCTGCTGAGGACTTGATTCACAGACCTCTTGCTTATCGTGCCTTTTTTCCAGACCAACACACGCAATCTATGATATCTTCCTTTCTTCTTTACCATCCTTAGTAAAGAACTTTGAAGAGTGTGCTTTTGTTGTTATTAATATTCTATAAATTGACAAAAACAAAATATCATGCCAGAATTAGACTTCTTCAAAATTGAAAATCTTTGTTTTAAAGCATGTTAGTACTTATACAATGACCTTTATGAACTGTCATTCTCATTGCCATTTGAACCATACAGTGCATCATCACCATGTAGTGGTTCTGACTATTGTCTTTCAATCAGTGGGTCGTGAGTTCGAATCCACTCCATGTTAATTTCCTTCAGTAAGAAATTCATCAACATTGTGCTGCACTCGACTCAGGTGAAGGAAACGGGTACCTGGTAAGATGTATTCCTTGAATGCAGGGAGCACTACGGTTGCTTGAGCTAAAGCTGGGGTAATGATATCCAAAGTCCATTGGAAGCACATAGAAACGTTAGCTCATAATGTGATGGCTATACAAGAACGGTATATTATTATTAGTATCATCCCAGAAAAGCGGAACCCAAAGTCAAGGACATAATGAATTCCAGAGTTATAAATTGATCCACAGTCATGAAGGTCATTTTCTCTCCTTTTTCTCTCCTTTTTTTGATAGCACGTTTATGTAAGAAACGCTATTTTTGCTGGCCAGAAACGACATGAAATGCAAATGAGTTTGTTCACCATGTTAATGGGATTCAAATGTTGTGAAAATGTTTTTCTCAACCCATCACCTTTAGGAAGTGATAACGCTCTGTCCTTAAGTTGGGGTTTCACGTTTTCTAGGATGCACTGTATGATGTTCTATCTAACATGTATATATATTTCTGAATAATTATTGGAATGTAGAAAGTTAACATGCTCAATAAGGATTATTTTTAAGAAAGAAGTTTACAAATACATTTGTATTTACTAGTTTAACATTTTCCATTTGATGCATTGTATTGTGCCTTGTGACGATTAAAAATAAGTTCTAAATGTAAGTGTAAGTATTAGTAAGGATGCTTTTATAACATAACTTGGATTGGATGAAAAAAATGAAAGTGAATGTCGTCCAGAGAGAATGAGAGGTCAGGAGGAGGAAAGCGTATACCAAGAAGAGATTAGAATGAAAGAAAGGAAGAAAATGAAGAAAGGGAAAAACAGATGGTAGAGAATACACAGAGGTGGTGGGAAAGAGGATATGAAAGGGAATACAGGAATAAATTAGTGAACAAAAAGATAGGAGAGAAAACACAGAAGATGTACATTATAATCCCACTCTCCTACTTGTATACAAGCTGTGATAACAATGTAGTAAATACATAAAAGAAAGTATCCTGGGCTTATACAAACACTCCATCCTATAGGTATTTCTATGACACGAAATGGAACAAAGGAGCGTTATGTAATAGGACAAAGAGGCAGGGCTCTTGCAAAGACTTTTTGTCAAAGAAAAGACAAGTTCAAGTCCAGACACTATGAATAGAAAGCTCTCAGCTGAGATTATCTCCTTGTAATGCCTCCCTGAATGGTTATCAATTTGAATGCATTTTCAAAATGGACTGTAAAACTGTAAAATAGGTATATTTTGTAGGGATACATGATATCATCCTTATTATTTATTATTTTTTGTAATGCTAGCCCACAATTGATTATAGACCATTTTGAGCATTTTCAGATTTTGCGCGAGCGCAGCTTCACCGACGTGCGCATACGCGCACGCCACCTATGTTCAATTAATTTCCTTGTTAATTAACTTGCAACGTGCCAAATATGGTTATGTTATGACTTTGTATTGCAGAGATATAGCATATGTCAGAATTTTACAAAATGGCCCCTACATGACGTCACAATGCGTTGACTGAGTTTTAAAAATTCTGTGCTGAGACAATAACCACATCTACCAATCTACATCTACATTTGAATAAGCCGTTTTGGAGATATTGTGCGTACAAGAAGTGGGTAGAAATAAAAATAAATAATAAATAGATAAAGAACAAATCGTATAAAAACAAAAGGTGGTCTGTACTTGAAGTACAGCCCACCTAATAAATAAATGAATAAATAAATAAATAAATGAATAAATAAATAAATAAATGAATAAATAAATAATAAAGAAGAAAAAATCGTACAAAAACATAAGGTGGTCTTTACTTGAAGTACAGCCCAACTAAAAATAAAGAAAAAATCGTACAAAAACATTAGGTGGTCGGTACTGGAGTACAGCCCACCTAATAACAATAAAAAACAACAAAAAAAGTGGGTAAAAAAAAAAAAAAATAATAAATAAATAAATAAAGAACAAATCGTATAAACACAAAAGGTGGTCTGTACTTGAAGTACAGCCCACCTAATAAATAAATAAATAAATAAATAATAAAGAAAAAATTGTACAAAAACATAAGATGGTCTGTACTGGAATACAGCCCACCTAAAAAAAGAAATCGTACAAAAACATAAGGTAAAAACATAAGGTAAAAACATAACATAATAAAGAAATCGTACAAAAACATAAGGTGGTCTGTACATGATGCAAGCTGCTAAAGTACAGCCCGCCTGATTATGATCTAGTCATGCAACTGTGCAAGTCGCCCTTCCAGCGCAGCGCAGTTTAAGTTGCACATAGTGAACTTTAAACTAACTTTAAACTCCGCTGCGCTGCAAAGTTGCGGGTTTAGATCATAATTTATTTTGTGATTGTGGTCTAGATCTAGACATCTAACAGATGTCACGGCAGCACAAATATGCCTTGAGTATAAACTCGATTAGATTACAATATATTTAGTCTAAATGCTTACCTCTGAGCGTATCAATAAGCTCTGGTATTTGGAACTTACTTGTGTACAACAGCTTTAATCAACCGTGCATGCTTAAACACATCTGTATAGTGCTTTAAACAATTATTTCGAACAACAACTTCGAATATATTTTTTAAACAATAGTTGTGAAAAAGTGTTTTAAGCCACCGTGTGTGTTTAAAACAACCTAATTTAAACAACCTAGATGTTTAAAAGCTGTTGATTAAAAAATTGTTAAAAATTCTAAACAAGAGGCTGTTAAAAGTGTAAACCTTGGTTTTAACAGTTTAAACAACAGTTGTTAGAGTGACCGGCTTAAACAGTGTTGTTAAAAAAATTTGAACAGTTGTTTGAAATATTTTTTACTGTGTAATGAAGTTGCTTTAGCATTCACGAATTTCTTCCTAACAGGTACATTCATTTCATCACGATCGGGTAGGGAACATGTAGATTATTGTCTTGCCAGAGGACAAAAATGCCAGACTGGAATTCGAACACTCAGCCTCTTGATAACAGCACCAGTAAACAAACCACTTTGTCAATTCTCTTTATTGGTGAGTGACTTAAAATATGTTTAGAATGTAGTAAAGATAAACATGAAATATTTAGTACAACGATAACTGGCCTACCTTTCGTCATGATTGTTTTAAAACCAAATGAAGTGCTTGTGCCAGAGTTTCCTTCGGGATCTACAGATTCATGTTTTTCCACAGGGTTCCCTGCGTGAATGGGAGGAGAGAGAGAGAGAGAATGAAGGAAGATGCGACGATGGAGATATCTTTTAAAGCACTTATTACGTGTTTTCCCTCACTTTCTGTGAGATCTTGTGGAGCCGCAATACTGTGTGCAGAAGCGTGCGTTTCGCATTGGAACACTTATTTCAGTTAATGGACCAGAAGATAAGTGAAGCCATATGGTAAGATAATTAAGTAATTTGCAGTGCATGTACGGTAAGTTCACATTTCCCCTTACCTATGGGCTTAGCTTTTAAAAGTCACGTAATTTTTTTTCTGCAATTGCAAAGCAATATAATTTCATTGATTACTCTTATGTTACGTTCATATGGTTCACATGTTACTCCTATTTATTTTCCAAAAATATGCATTGAGATGAAATTCTATGTAGACAGCACCATAGTTTAGTTGGAAGGGGGGGGGGGGGGGGGGGGGTCGTGCACCATCGAGATATATTTTTTTAACCAACTTTTTTATAATGCCTGAAGTGTCTAGTTAATGAATTTTGATGTTCCATTGCCAAATCGTGTCTCATGGGTTTCAAAATCGCCCAATTTTGATGACCATCTTGAATTTTTGATGAAATTACATTATGAAATTACGAGCATATCTTTTGAATTAAACATCATGTATGAATAAATAAAAGCTTTTTTGAGTAATAATAGTATAAGGAATCGATTCACAGAGTTATTTTTTGTGATTTGAGTATCCTGGATTACACAAAACATCAAAAAGTGAGAAAAAGGTGATAAAATTTGCCCCCAAAATCGTGCATCCTAACGTCATCTTGTTTTTCAACTAGTAACCTGCTAATTTTAACTGAGATATGTTGAGAGGGATATAATCATGATTTTCATGCATACATTTACACATACCTTAAAAATGTACCAGTATGGTCAGCATAATGACACCTCTCAGAGTAGGAAATACATGTGTTTTTCATGCACAATCGAGGCCCATTGCCTATTGTGTGCGAAACCCCATATACACTATGAACACGATGACAAAAGAGAGCGGACAATTTATACAGCTCCTCATTGTACCCTCCACAATAGCTCTAGTAGACAAAAGGACATCCCTTCACTGCTATTATGTGACACCTGTTCTACATATTTTTACAGGATAGCAATGAATGTATGTTCTTTTGTTACCCAGTGCAATTGTGAAGGGTACAATGATTAGCTGCATAAATTATCCGCTTTTTTGTTCGTCATGTTCATAGTGTATACACTATGAACACGATGACAAAAGAGAGCGGACAAAATATACAGCTCCTCATTGTACCCTCCACAATTGTTCTGGTAGACAAAAGAACATCTCCTCATTGCTATTACGTAAAATAAGTAGAACAGGTGAATATACAAGTGACACCTGTTCTACATATTTTTACATAATAGCAATGAAGGGATGTTCTTTTGTCTACCAGAGCAATTGTGGAAGGTACAATGAGGAGCTGTATATTTTGTCTGCTTCTTTGTTCGCCATGTTCATAGTGATACTTCTGTGTGTTAGCAGCGGCACCGTTGAGACGCTTTACCAGCATGATTGGTAAGAGATAAGAGGTGGGGATGGATAGAGAGAGACAGAGAGAGAGAGAGAGAGAGAGGCTTCCACAGACAGGGGGGGGGGGGGGCAGACGGACATACAGACAAGCAGAGAAGGTGGGGAAGGGGAGATGGAACAAGGAAGTGGGTGGGAGGGGAGGGGAAGTGAGAGCAGCTATTCAAGACAAGTAGGGAAAAGAAGATGGGCAGACGGAGAGAGACAGGGAGTAAACAAGGGGAGGTGAATAGAAAGACGGACAGAGACAGAAAGAAGTGGGAGAGGAGAAAGGAGAGCGATGTAGACAGAGAAGGGTGGACAGTCATGACAGTGGAGAGAGTGGGAGGAGGAGAAGAAGGAGGGCAAAGAGAGACATCAAAGGTACATGGTTAAGAGAGAAGTACAGAGAGAGAGAGAGAGCTGAGGGGAAGTAAAGAACAAAATATAGAGAAAGATGATAACAGAGAGACAGATAGAGACAGAGAGGGAAACAGAGAGAGGGAGAGATGGACAAGGAGAAACATATAGGGTGAAACAGGGGATGGAGTTTAGACAGAAACAGATGACAGAGAGAGGGAGAGATGGTGCATGGACAGAGAGACAGAACAATATACGAAGGAAGAAGGTGAACACGGAGAAACTTGGATCTACAGAAGAAGGGAGGATATCTAGGTACATAAAAGAACAGTGCGGGAAAGAGAGGGAGATGGAGAAAGGGAGATAGAGAGGGAAGGAAGAGGGGAAAAGAGGAAGAACAGAGACAGGGAGTGAGACCGAGAGAGAGGGAAAATTGAGAAAGGAAATGGGAGGAAGTGTGCAAGAGATAAGAACACCTTATATTCGGGCAACTGTAACCTCATATTCTGGCAGGGAGGTGATTTTACTTGTAACGAAAATCTGGATCACACATAGGCTTAACTTTGTAAGTTTATTTATCCATCTGAAAATGTACTTAATCTTGCCATTCTGGAATATTTTGCTCCTGAATCTTTTTACAAAATGATACACCTACGTTTATGAATCATGAAATTATCCTTTCAGCGCATTCCAAAATGGCATTAAAGATAACCATTTATGTTAGCTGGTAAATCTGTTCTTCCATTGTAAATTCTTGGACCCAAACTATATACCTCTAATTACTAATACCAAGGTGTGTTCGATCGCAAGAAGGCATATTTGTATCATAAACAACGAAATTTTCCGTTACGTACAGAATTTTTGACACATATCATATGAATTTTAAAGCATCAATGTATATTTGAACCATACATCTATACATCTTACTAATCATATTGGGAGAGGGTTCGAAACGTACCTTCTCTAACATGTCTAACACGCAAACGTTACACTAATCTACTGCAATGTGTATCTATTTTCGAATTGGTCTCAAAAAATTAATGATTAATTTTATTGTCTTTGAGTATTAAACACCAAGCACTACAAAGTACTCAATGTATATCTTTAAAAAATGAAATTGAATTCCCTGCATTTGTTCACATAACATAACGTATAACTCTTAGGCCTACCAATCATGCTGCTAAAGCGACTCAAATATTCGCCCATATACGATACCTAGCTATCGACAACCTAATTAAGACAACCGTAAGACCGATTTATGATTGCTCGTATCCGCCGACATGTCCGCCAACATTTGCTAACCCGTCGGAAAGTTTTGAACTGCTCAAAACTTTTTCTGAAATCCCGACGGATTGGACCGGAAGTGCTTGAACGATAATTGTTCGTCTATAGTACGACTATAGTCGCTAACCATTCGTCATTGATCGATATATGTACGCTACGCCTCGATACTTGCACGACTCTGTCCGCTGAATCGGCGGAGTATCGGGTTGTTATGGTATATATATCGTATATATTTTTTTTTTGTTTTGAAACAAATTTTATTTTGATATATTCAGAAACAAAACGTACATGTAGCATAAAACATTACATAATGATATAAAATATTACAAATAATTTTCAACAGTGTAACATTGAAAAAAGTAACATTGAACTATGCGCACCCAATCTGGAATTACTCTAATACTACATGTTGCCATTTCTGGAGATGTATTGCCAATGTATTCCTATCTTGTGCAATCTTATATTCTTCTTCCTTATACTTTTTAAAAATTTTGCTCATAGTTTCGACAGATGGCAGGTAAGATTTCTGAATTGCAGAATAAATGTCCTTCTTCACCATTAAAATGACTGTATTTAAACATTTTATCCTATTTGAACTTCCATCAATCCCTAATAAAGTGTCTTCCAAAGAGAGATTATCCAATTCTTTCAACCTTAATTTGTGTCCAATAACTATCCACAGTGCTTGAACTTTCAAGCAGCCTTTAAATAAGTGATCAAAAGTTTCAACTTCTTGATCACAAAACGAGCATTTATTAGAAGGGATAAAACCTATTGTATGGAGTTTTTCCTTTGTGTAGATAACCCCATGCAACTGTTTAAATTGAAATTCTCGAAGTTTACAATTCACGGTTGAAAAACGAGGTCTCAAAAATGTGCTGAATTTGGTTTTCTGTTAAACCTGAGAAAATACGATTTATTTTATGCTTGTCATCTATTTTTTTTAAACAGTTAATGAAATATTCATATAATTGCTTTGAACAGATTTTATCTAACGTTTCTTTTCTTCCAAATATTTCCAAAGAAATCTGGTCGTCTTGGGAATTTTTACTTTGTAATGGATTGAGCCTAAATGCTCGTTTCCACCCAGTTGGCAGAAAATATACCATATATTTTCAAAATATCGTTAGAATCAAAACCAAAGTTTTGAAAATATGATACTGGCCTTAAGTGGCCGTTACCATCAATCAAATGAAGAAGTTTAAATATATTATGAGAGTACAATTTTACATCAAACACCATTTTGTTATCAATACGTTTGTTATTTGTTATTGAATTTGTTATTGAATTCCCTGCATTTATATTCAATATATGTAACGATCAATCTCGGACATATATTGAATATATATCGTATGTATATCGAATTAATTATCGGATATGACGGATACGAGCGATCAAAATCGAATAATTATCGGATAGATATCGTTAACTGTCGTATGTTATCGTATAATATATATTTTTTTTTTGGGGGGGGGGGGGGGGGGAGGGGGAAGGGGTAAGGGAGGTATGAGAAGGGTTTTTGGGTGTTGGAATGGTGCAGATGTGTGCTGGATATTTTTTTATAAAATTTAATTTAATACCTTCCTCATATTTTTTTTTCTTTCTTCAAATATGTTATTGAGTAATCAAAATATATAAATTTAAGTTATGAAGTTTTAAATCTTAAACATCAGTCTATCAAAAAGTTTATATATGACCTGTTACACTTTGACTCTGTTCTTTATCAGTATTATGAATTGTCTAAAGATGTGTAAAGATTTAATTTTAAAAGAAACGTATTTTGTATGATTTGAATTTATATTACTGATTTATATACGTATTATGAAACTTATGTTTTGTGATTTTATGGATTATGAGGAAGGAAATAAAAATATCATCAAAAAAAAAAATATATATTATCGTATATTATCTGATCATTGTCGGATTTTCCAAGAGTATATAAACTCCCGATTCCTGGTCCTTCAGGTCATTTCTTCTCCAGACTTCAGAGAGCCAAGATGCTGTACTGCTGGATTCCTGATGTCTTTTACAAAATAATGTAGAAATATATCCAAAATGTATCCAAAAATATCTAACAAATCATGTCCTTTCAGTTTGGAGACGAGCGTGAGAATGAAACCCGCCCACCTTCGTCGGCTTTTTATGGCCGGTCGGAAGATGCCCGACAATAACCGCCAAATGTTCGGCAATGTCCGTCAATACCCGATATTTATCAGACACCCGCTCGTCATTGTCCTCTAATAGTTCCAGACCGCCCGACAAGGGATCCGTCATGTTCGACACTATCCGTTGATGGAACAAATTTTGCCACGCTCTTAACCCCGTTATTTATTCGTCAGTACGACAATACTCGCGAAGTATTCGACTACTGAACATCAATTGTTCGATAATTATGCGATAACAATACGATATAGATTTTAATTTTGTGCCAAAAGGTGATATATATTGGCGAACTGACCGACGGATACAAAATGCCCCCCCAAACACCGTCTATTCAATCCGTCAGAGTATGACAGTACCATAACACACAGAAGCCTTTGGGGTTTCGCACGCAATAGGCAATGGGCATGAAGAACGCATGTATTTCCTCATCTGAGAGGTGTCATGAAGCTGACCATACTGGTACATTTTTAAGGTATATGGCCCGTTTCACGGTTAGGCGCCACTTTTCATTTTTTGTAGGTTTGGGTCTCCTACACAGAATATGAGCGGATTAATGAAATGATTTGATATGCATATTAGGCCCCTATGGGGTGTACCTCCCATAGCATAACGAAAATCTAACTCCCAAGCATTTATGCACAGTAGGGTGAGATGTGCCCAAATTGGACCTACTTGATGTCATCCTGGCAAACATACCTTTTTTTTGAAAACTGTGCCACTCCTAAACACACTCAGCTCTCACCTAACCGAACCAAATGTTTGGTTGATGAGTGGTTGTAATAAATCATATTAGTGTTAAAACATTTTGATTCCTTTTTTATACATTCTTTTCACTCCAAAATTCCCTTGGTGGATGTGACAGTCTAAATTAAACATTTCTGGTCTTTACCATGTAATAGGAGTGTAATCAGTTTGTTTAACTATACCTATCCCTTTATTTTACATAATAATATTTTCACACAGTAAGGGTGTAAGATACATTTTTCGTCATATCAGATAAAGCCAAAATTCAATGCATTTTACTTAACTTGATACATTATGACATCTAAAAAGCTATAAATTTATTATTATATTTAACAAACTACCATTTCACCTCTCTCTTATGAGATGCTTTGAATACCATGCTGTTGAAATGTGTGGTGGATGTGACATTTTTCCATGTGAACAGACACATTGTGTATTCTCCATTTGCTACACTAGGTCCCCCAACGACAAGACTTTGAAAAGTGCCAACTAATTAAAAAAAAAACTTTGGAATTCTCCTTTCCGGGCATCCGGGATCTTTCGTCGTCATTGCAGCCGCTGGGTGAAAACAATATAGCTTGGCAATGCATAGCAACACATTTGACTTTCACACACTTTGACTCTCTAAAAATGTTTTTTTTCTTTTCTTCATCAAAATGCCGAAAATTTGCTGTGCCATAGGTTATCACAACCACAATATGGTGCATCGATATTCTTTGATTTTGTATTTTTCCTTATCGCGTTAAATAGCGCGAAGATGGGGAAAATGGGTAAACGCGATCAAAATCTGCAAGAAAAATCCAGACAACAAACGCTGGGAACCGATGTAATACGTTCGGCTCATTTGTTCGGATCATTTCACAATAGCTACATATCCTGCTGATATTTAGCTTCAGTCTTATATATAAATATAATATATACATATATTTTCCAATAGAGCAATATAGATTTCAAAGACAGAAAATGTGCTATGGGAACCAAAAACAATAACTCGCTCATGCAGCTGTTCACTACTCCATATCATCACGGTATGGGACTTTCTACAGTCCCACTTACTAAGTTTTGTGAAAGCTTTTTTTTATATATTTTTAAATTCCCTGAATACGTCATCAACCACTCCGACCAGTATGAGGTTATCCTGCCAGGAGTGAATTTCCGATGATGTTCATTGTGCGAGAGTCCTATGTGCATACAAATAAAATGCAATGGATTTATTGCATGCAAATTCTATGTGTGGGACCGAAGACGAAGTCAACTAATTGAGACGCTCAAACGAGCCTTGTTTCCACCCACTGAGGCGTTACTAGGGTCGTAGTTAAGAAAGTGACTTCACGGTGGAAAGCAGAATTGTCTTTTTGAAATAAATATTCATATTTTTAATCACTATCAATGAAAGAAAATAAGCAAACCAGATAACAGGAATATATTTAAACAAACTGCAATGAACATTATCACTGTGTGACTTAGAAAATTATGGAGCAAATAAATGAAACATTCTGCCTTTACCTCTGACTATATCATGAGTAGAATCCAGGAAAGTGATGTGTGAGTGAAAGGTTTCATGTAAGAGCTTTTTGTACCTACATGTACATGTATACTGTACCAGTGCAGTACATTCAGAATGCATAGCTGCATGGTTGTACAATGTAAGTGCAATTTCTAGCTAAGCAGCATTTGTATGATTAACATTGGAAATATCTATTAGAATCGTATTGGGCAATACACTTATTAAAGCATTCAGGTATTTCTAGCTTTTGCTACATGTACATGTATGTACATACATGTACAAGTACTGTTATACTTTATGGTACTTTTACCACATACCAGTTTGTGTAAAGCATCTGGAAAAACAAATTAGTGTTCTGTTACTCACATTTCATCCACAAATTGGATAGTACATGAATATGTGCTATTACTATAAATTAATTTGCTTCTTGATAAAATATTAAATGTTTGAATTGTTTAACTTTGCGATTGCTGAAAGTTGACATTTGTATTCACATGTCATTTTTAAACACCTGCCAGAAGGATTTCAGTAATTCATACTAAAATTTGAAGAATTCAGAACTTATGGGCAGTGACCTGTGATTTGGGAATTATGAGTATTCTGAAGGATTTTGCTGAACATATTACTACTGGTTTATAATTAATTACATGTATGAGTAAAAGAAACACTGAACTAGCGAGTCTGTTCACTACAGTGTGTCCAAGAAAAAAGTTAACAGTTGGAAAATTCTCCCACAATAAATGCTTCAAAATATGTTTAAGAAATGTTCATACCTGTGGATAGCCTAAGGTCTCTTCTATCAAATGACACCAAAATATCCCACAATACTTTACGTCTGAGAGAGCAAAAGCCAATTTTGTGAAAGGGTGCAAAATCCAGTCTTGACAAGTATTGATATTGGCTCTGGCTGGTATCAGCTGAGCTGAGACTATGTACATTTAAAGGCTTAAAATTTCCATATTCGGATCAATAAAAGACAATTTATGAAATGACAGGCTATGTTCTCTGTATATCATTACACATCCATCAACATGTTATGCTTGAGTGAGCAATTTACTATTTTGCTGAGTGTTTCAAAATGTTACTTTTGGTGAGTTTTTTAATTTCATCTGACTCGCTCACTTAACCATAAAGTATTGATGGGATATATCAGGAAATGCATTGAACAAAGTCTGTTCTTTCACAAATAGTCTTTCAATGACAAAAATATAAAATCTTGATGTTACAATGTATTTCATGACTTTCAACTTGGCTCATACCAGCTAGAACAACAATAGACATTTTGTCATGATCAAGATTGGAATTTGCACCAATTCACAGAAGTGACTTTTACTTATGCGTAAAAATATTGTGAGACATTTTAGTGTCATTTGGTACAAGAAACTCTAGGCAAACCACATGTTGAAATTTTACTGAAAATATTTTGAAATATTTCATTGGGGAGACTATTTTCCGACTGTCAATTTCAAACAGTTTTCAACTTTTTTATACCAGTCTGAACAAACACCAATTCTTGTCAAGTCTGAATTTTGCACCCTTTCACAAAAGTGGTTTTAAATCATTCAAGCGTAATAACTAGTCAGATTTGGTGTTATTGCATAGGAGGGACCCTAATCTATCTACAAGAATTAAAATTTATTGAAAATATTCAAAAATAATTATTTGGGGAGACTATTTCCATCTGTTAACTTTTTTTCGGGGGATGCACTGTATTGTAATGTCACATCCACCATGTTTGATGTCAGTCGTTTACTATGAGAAATTAACACTGCTACCAACAGAAATGCCATTTGTTGAATTCCCAGTACATATGTAACACCGCTGCTTGATCAATATTCTTGTCTAAAGGTTTGTATCAAGTAGTAATTGATTAAGGTATAAAATGTCCGTTCACATTTGATTTTGTCACATCCGCCACAAGGAGTTTTTCAGGCAGTCTACTTTTTAAAATAGAAAATCTTTTGAGCAGTGACTTGTATTCTAGAAATATGAGTATTCTTAGTGATTTTGCTAAACATAAGTACTGGTTTAAATCTACTTCTCAGTAAATTAAATCAACCTATAACCGGTAAGTCTGTTCACTATTATAATGTCACATCCACCATATTTACTCCGACAAAAAATTACTCTGCGTACCAACAGATTATTGCTGTGAATTCTCAGTATATATTAAACTCTGCTATGCTTGATTAATATCACTGTCTCAGTTATTTGCATTATCATTAAGTATTAATTGATAAAGGTGGAAAGTGTCTGTTCACATCTGATTTTGTCACATCCACCACAAGTAACTTCATAACTTTACAGAATGCATAACCTTGTGAGCAGTGACTTGTCTTCTGCAAATATTGGTATTCTTGGGAGTATTGCTAGACATTATTATTGTGATTGCAATGTAAAACTTTGAAGAAAACAAGGAAGGTAATGTTCCGTTCACATGCATAATGTCACATCCACCATGCCAGTTACCACATACTGTGAAAAATACAATCTATTTAAGTAATAAATTCCCATTGTGATTGAAAATTGAATTTGCAGAATGTTTAATAACTAATGATGGGCTCATATCTGTGTATTATTGGTGAATGTTTGAAATGTCCGTTCACATCTGGTTTTGTCACATCCGCACCACCCTGTGGCTAAAATTCTAAAGTTAAAAGACGAACATTAGCAATGTTACTATTAAGGATGTAGATGTCCCCCACCACAATCATCATCTCCATGGAGTAATACATATCCTCAATGAGGAAGTGTAAAATGAGAGAAACCTTGTAATATTTTTTCTTCACATTGCTATATTTTAACACCAAATGTACAGAAAGGCACAATTTTTGGAACAAAGTTTGCTTGAATACCACTTCATCATGTGAACATGTGATAATATTATTTGTACATATGGACCTATAGTTATGTCTGTGATATTTAAATGTTGTTTTTTATTCAAATTTCCTTAAACTTCAAAGTGGCCATTACAGAGCCAGGTGTTATGGCATTAATTAAGCTCTGGCACCACATTTGCTGTTAAATTCACATTCCCAGGATTGAAAAATCATACTTCTCTACATTTCAACTAAAACTTGAAATTTTGATACCTAGGTTGACAAAAAGTGGGGCCTAACTGTGAAACGGGCCATATGTCTAAATTTATGCATGAAAATCATGATTATACCCCTCTCAAAATATTTTAGTAAAACTTAGGTTATCATTGTTTTTACTAGTTGAAAAACAAGATGACGTTAGGATGCATGATTTTTTGTGCATATTTTATCATTTTTTCCCAAATTTTTTTCATGTTTTGTGGAATCCAGGTTACTCAAATCACAAAATAACTCTCTGAATCGATTCCTCATCCTATTATTACTCAAATAAGCTGTTATTTATTCATGCATGATGTCTAATTCAAAAGATATGCTATTTATGAAATTTCATCAAAAATTCAAGATGGCCGCCAAAATGGCCGATTTTGAACCCCATGGGGCACGATTTGACAATGGGAACATCAAAATTCATTTCAGGCATTTCAGGCATTGTAAAAAAAATTGGTTAAAAAATGTATCTTGATGGGGCACGGGACCCCCCCCCCCCCCCCCCCTTTCCGGCTAGACTACCAGGAAAACTTTGTGGTGTACCTACAAAGCAAGTGACTGTAAAACATACACGCTCTTTCATTATTAAGATCCAACTTAACGTACTTCAATCAAGGTTGCGTTACCAGTAAGTGACACAGTTCAATGAACAACATTAACAAATGATAACTGACCATTAATCTTTTCTTATTTGACCTAGTAATATGTCCGTATTGAAATAGGAGATATAGAATTATGCTTACCTGATGAGATGAAGAATTTGTGATACTGTCTAATTCGGATCATGACGAAGATCAGAAAGATGACCATGGCCACGACCAAAATAACAACGACGAAAATAGCTACAACGCCTGGTCTAAGCGACGAGGACCCTGCATCTGTATGATAACAAAACTTATATTTATCAAATCTTGTTTGGCTTAAAAACGTCTTCACACCAAACATTTGGGAAATGAAATTATGTTTTGTTTGTAAATATAACATATGCCCGCTACAGTGCGTCCCAGAAAATAAAACAGGTGGAAAAAGTCTACTCAAATAAATATTTCAAACTATTTTAAGGAAATTTTCATACCTGTTGATAACTTAGGGTCTCTTCTATCAAATGACACCAAAATATCAACCAATATTCTAGGCTTGAGCGAGCAAAATCTAGTTTTGTGAAAGGGTGCAATATTCAGACTTGACAAGAAGTTGGCTCAGGCTGGTATCAGCAAAGTTGAGTCATGAAAAAGCTTAGAAACTTCAATATTCTGGTCAATAAATGGCAATTTATGAATAACAGGCTTTGTTGAATGTATGTCTTTTTTGTAGTTTACACATCCATCAACATTCTATGCTTGAGTGAGCAATTAACTCCTTTGTTGAGTGTTTCAAAATGATAATTTTGTTGAGGCATTTAATTTCACCTGGCTTGCTCACTTAACCATAAATTTTTGATGGGATATATGAGGACATACAGTGAATAAAGTCTGTTCCTTCATAAACTGTCTTTTACTGATCAGAATATAACATTTTAAAGGCTTTTCATGACTCTCAACTTTGCTGATACCAACCAGAACATAAACAAACATGTGTCAAGTATTGATTTTGCCCCCTGTTATAGAAATTGCCTTTTGCTTACTCAGGCGTTAAGTATTGTGAGATATTTTGGTGTCTTAAGATAGAGGAGACCCTAAGCTTTCCACAGGTATGAACATTTCCCGAAATATTTTGAAATATTTAAATGAGGAGACTTTTTTTCAACTGTCAATTTTAAACGGTTAACTTCGTTCATACAAGCCAGGACAAATACCAATTCTTGTCAAGTCTGAATTTTGCACCGTCAGATTTTTTTGGGGGTTATTGCATAGGAGAAATCCTAAGCTGTCAACAGGAATGAAAATTTATGGGAAATATTCTGAAATATTGATTTAGGGAGACTTTTTCAAACTGTTAACTGTTAACTTTTTTGGGGACGCACTGTATTGAGCTCATAATTGAACTTCAGAAAGTTCAATTATATGATCTATTATCTCTTTGATTTAATGTATAATTTTCATTAAGTTTGAATAATGACTATGTAAAACATATTATGTTTTATACGCTGCACAAAAATCTGCAATTCAGCGAGTTGGCTGCAAATGACTTTTTAAAGGGATACGCCACCGGGCGGCCGTGGGGAAAGTCAGGATTGCGTAAGCCCCATTCACCCGTATACAAAGTTTGTGCGTCGAACGCGTCCGTTGGACTAAGTGGGATTATCAGGCATGATCAGGTAACGATCACGGTGCCCTCTCGCGGCATTAAAACGTCTACAATCTGCGGTTGAGTATCCCTTTAATAAACCATTACCATGGTCTGCAAGCCAATGCAGGTACTTTAACTGGTTTGTTTTCGAAAGCACAAAGCCTAGTGTTCACAATGCTTCAACAATCTACTTATTAACAGTTAAAGGTAATTGTCAATGCTAGTTTATTTGCCATAGAAGTTTGTCACATGTGTGCTAGGATAATTAAGGCAAATTTCAGTCTAATTTAAACCATTGCCTACGGGAACCGTGGTTCCTGTATTAATCTTATGAAAATAGGATAATTCAGTAGTCAACGGGTTAATCATATGTAACAAATGAGTTAAACAGGAACCTGATTTGCAGTTGAATTTAATTCAAGAAACATATAAATGAATGCCGTATCGTTCACCTATAGCGTCTTTAGTGATGTGGACAATCACAGTTCGTTCTGTCGTTCCATTAACAGCCACGCCAGAAACAATGCAGGTAAAAGAGAAGGTAGTTTGATTTGTCATCCTGGTAATGGTTGCTGTCACATCAAAGGCATCATCGGGCCTCTGAGTTACAATCGGTGTCGTAGTGAGGTTCCTCGATCCCTCCTGCCAAAGGATGTCAACCTGGGGCTTGGCTCGTATGACCGAGCACTGGAGCTCAAAGGAATCCTGGTCTTCAGTCACGTTGTAAAAACAGGGCTTTGGTGTCGTGCTATTTGTCACTATCACGGGTGGAGAATTGCACTGTGGGATTTGGACGTACGGCTTTCCTGCCCGAGCTAAATGAAATGATTTAAAACAAACAAAAAACAAGAGGTGAATCGGCAACTAAGTATTTCAGATGTATTTGTGGAGATATAAACATAATACTATATCCTTTTAATAAACCATTTGAGGCTGACCTAGGGCCCGAGCTGAAAGGATACACAATCATGATAATGATAGTGATTTTGTAAACTATATGCCCTAAATTCTCTGAAACGTATATGATAAAGTGACAGTAAACTGAAGCTCCTAATGGCGCAATCTTTTAACAGGATTTGAAAAGTGTCTGTGCCTCTCATTTTCCCATCATGCCCCATTCTAGTTTGTAGAAGCTTAGAATGTACCTGTAGGCAATTTTCCACATCTGCAAAGTCAAAAATAAGAATTTGAAATATAAAATGTGCCTGTTATCCAAACAAGCTGTTTGTCAAAATTAAAAATAAAATGCAATTTATTTTCAAATAATAATCTTAATTTAGCAGTCACTGTAAGATGGCGCTGTTCAAGTTCTACCAGTTTAATGTCATTTTAAGATGCAATCTAGAGGTTGAATACCGTCATCCCTTATGCCCCATTTACATTTGGTCTACGATCATCGTAGGGTGACCGTAAACTGATCGTATCCCTCTAATCGCACGATCTCCCTGGGTTGGCATACGACGATCGTACGATTTTCGTACGGATTCAAGGTCTCCGTAGCCTCTACGATTTTGTTTAGCGCGGAGTTATACAAATTTTTCAAAGTCGTAGGATCGTAGCCTTAAAAACATCGTAGGTGGCATCGTACGATCAGCGCAGGGTCATTGTGCGGAGGCCTTGCGCTGATCATGCAGAGAGCATACGATTTTTTTCAACAGGGGAGCAAAAGAGCATCGTGCAGAAAATCGCACGATCTCCCTACGACCTCCGTACAATTTCTGTACGATCTCCGTACAGCCTCTGTACGGCTTTGTCTTTGGCCCCTCTACGATGCCCAGTACATGAAACCGCACGATGACCGTAAATAATGTAAACATAAAAATCGTAGCCCGTAGCCACCTACGATGTCCCCCAAATCGCACGGAAAATCGTAGACTAATCCATCGTACGATGACTGTAGCAAATGTAAACTAGGCATTACAAATTAAAGCACTGCAATGTTTGGAGGGACATTAAAGGATACAAAGTAATAGGGTCTAATTAAGCAATAGGTCATCTATTTTCTGAAATATATTTGTGAAGATAAAACCTCCAGTTATATCACAAATGTTTACTCTTAAAAGATGATTAAGAATACACACTTTTATATCCAACTAGACTTTAGTCTAGTATAATTAGAAAATTGTACCGCAAATTCAAAGTAACATGACGTAACACGACTAACGATTTATGACTTCCTAGTATTGCTTTTTCTGTCTTCTGAATATTTGCATTTTGTTTCCAACGGAGGGGGTTAATAAATATTACACATTGAAGTCACTCGATACAAATGATGATGCTGTACCCAAACATCGCCCTCAATTCTGTTTAAACGATATCTCACCATGTACGATCAGGACTGTTGTATTGTGGATGTCAGGTCCATCAGTCTTAGAAACCATGCACGTGAAGTTCCCTTCATCCAAGACCCGCAGGTCCCGTATGATCAGTCCGTAGCTGTCGCTCCAACTATACCTCCTGTCCCCAAGTACCTCGTAGCCATCTGATGTGTACTTCAACACAGTTTCGACGCTCTTGGTCTCAGAGTCTCTTTGGACCCTGTTCCAGAGAACCCTTACAGGAGTGCCTATGAAAGTGCACTGAAGACTGACAGAAGCATCTGCCCATCCTGTAATGCTTGGTTCTGTAAAAATGCTTACTTGGTCCGGATCTAAACGGAAAATGATTTAAAGTAAGTTTCCGGATTTAGTTGTCAGATTTTAAACTGTTTAACAATCTGTGTGGGACAAACAGAGTGTACATTTGACAATAATTGATACAACGGCATATAATTATGGTTTTCGCTACCTCACGTAGGGAAGCAATTGAAAGCCATATGTTCATAACAAAAAATTCAGTAAGATTTTGCAGTTTTATTAATGTTATTATTTTTTGGGCCCCGTAGAATGGAAATTTTGATACAAATTCAGAATTAGCCATTTATATTCGACATGTTGGAACAACGTCAACAAAGTGTATGATGAGTTTACATTAAATAAAATCAATAAATAAATTGGTGCTTTCAAAATGAAGTCAGTAATAGCTAGGGCCAATGTGTCCGATCAAGTTCTTGGCCAGACTTAAGAAGAATAAAAAAAGACCCTTTCGATTGCGATTATGCACGGGCATAATCTATTGAACATTCTTTTGAAAAAAAAAATTGTGACTTTTACCAAATCAACCAATCAATAAATGAATAAATAAATTGATCATTTTGATGACGTTAAAAAAACATATCCATCATATTCGTTGTAACATGCTTTGTTGTTAACCACGCTATGTTTTTTGAAACTTGCAAATTCTAAAACAGTAACATATCTTCAAATGTGGTACAAATAAATCCTCAATCCTCATTTTAGCTTGATATAGACATGATAGATCAACTAAAATGTTAACTTACCCAATACCCTGACATCAGTATTATTGACGATGAGGACACCGTTATGATTCGAAACTTTGCAGATGTAATTCCCTGCATCTGCAGCTTGAATGTTATTAAACACAAGAGAGTAGTCTGCAGTAATGGTGAGAGACCCATCATTTAACTTTGGCCCGGATACTTCCCCATTGGGGGCACGAGAAACTAGCGGGTCCGCAGTAGCCGGTGTACTCCCTGTAAACAGATTAGAACAGTATGTATTTCAGATGGAATCATCGAATTCACTCTCATTATCATATTCCCCCATGTTCTTAAATTCCTCACGATCTAGCCATTGCATTCTTTCAAGAGAGGTGTGTGCGACATATTTGACTTAGTGAGCATCGGTCGAGGGCTAGAACATCCCCGTATTGTAGACGTAAAGATTATCAGAAAGAAGTGCTTTTAGACCCTTTCACGATGATTCTGGTATATATCTTAGAGTACTTTTTAAGAGAATAAAGCAAAATATATAAAAACTTTTTGAATACCTTACAGACATTGCGGTGGAAATGATGCTTTCAAATGTCGACGTCATACTTTTATTACACTTTATAATTACATTTGAAAAGTCAAAAGTCACGAATCGGTATCATTACATCTCTCAACCTGATGAAAGAAATAAATCAAAATAGCATAAAGTTAATGGTGTATTTAAGAACGGTTACACAAATAAGCACAATAATGTGACAAAAAGAGTAATTACTATAAGCCTAATAAGTGTTATTATTATATTGGTTTATTTATTTAAAATATTCATCGCAGCCCTGGGGGCTGAAGTGAATTGTACAATATTTTTACAAAAGTATCTACATCTTAAAAATAATAATCCAGCAAATAATAATTAATAATAACGTCTATTTATGTAGCGCTTTTCAGAAGTAAACTAATATCAAAGCGCTTTACATATTACGATACTATTACTATTATTACCCCGGTCCTCGGATTCTGACATGCCCGCACACAATGTGTGCACTTTATCCGCTCCCTGGGGAGTATTCCAGCAAGAGCAGCACAGTGGCGCTCAAATTGCTAAACAAACGACATTAACTTTCGCATCCTACCGGGTACCCATTTAACACCTGGGTGGAGAGTGGCAAATGTAGATTAACGTCTTGCCAAAGGACGCTAGTGGTGCGGTGGGATTCGAACTCTGGACCTCGTTGGTTCACAGTCCGGGGACTTATCCACTGATCCACAACACCCTTACAAAGCAAAGAGTACAATAATGATATAAACATTCATTGATGTAGCATGCATGAAAATGCACCCTATGTGTAAATATTATTTAGATTTGTTAGTAAATGAAGAAGCTTAATGGGAGGAATTTTAATTTGTAAACAAATTTTTAGGCGTTACTCCCAGTGTCAAAGATCGTATGCTCGATCTGTAATGAAAATCACAAGTCAGAAAATCACAAGTCAGAAAAACAGTCATTTACTAACAATTGTCCACGGCAGACCGTTGAATATTAATGAGTCAGAAAGAAGAGGATCTTGGGTGTTTGATTCCAGTTCATCGTGACTTGGCCGTGAACCAGAATAGCCTGGCGGTTAAGTCGCTGCCCGGCAAGCAGTAGATGACAGGTTCGAATCCTGCTGGTTCCAGTTTTTTCTGACTTGTGATTTTCATTACAGATCGAGCATACTATCTTTAACACTTGGAGTAACGCCTAAAAATTTAATGTTTAACAATTATTTAGATTATTCTTAAGCTTTTAGCCTCTATCCTGTCCTGTTATTTTGATCTTTTTATATTGCACATATAATTATAACATGTGCTGGCTGTTTGTATTCAAGTTTATTCCATAAGATTTAAGCCCTATTCTCTTTGACCTCAGCCTGACCGAATTTTGAAATATACACTTTATTCATCCACGGGGAGCTATATATTTTCTGAACAAATTGAAACCAACTTCATGAGATTCCGTTTCCTGTGGAATGAGTAACAGCGTCCCGAATGTTGAGCCCCGGTGGTTTTTCTGACGAGGGCCCCGTCTCTGAGGAACGCTACTTTGCGGGGGGTGAAAATTTGATGACGACATATCGTGTAGACGCACTCGGAGCTGTATACATGACATGTCGTCACACGTCTAGCGACCCCCTGCAGTTTCCTCTCTTGTTACGCAATAGGGAGGGGGCGGACCAAAAAAAATTATCTTTTTTATTTTTTATGGATAAACGGAGACGAAAATTTATGAATACCCAGGGTAATTATATTCTTTGTTTACTAAGCTTTACGTCAATATATGGTTGTTTTGGGTCAGGCTGAGGTCTTTAACAAAGGCTCAATAGGAATGTTTGTTCCATTGTCTTTACTGTTGAATAGATTTTGTAGTTCTTTATTTCGACAAGGTTTATTTGGAGATTGAATAAGTTTAGTGTTCCATTGTTTAAATATGTTTGCTTGGAAACTGTTGTTGCCATAGGGGTGGTCAACTAATAAACTCTTGGCCAATTAGATGTATAACTTTGACTAAAGTCCAACCCCTATAATGTGTAGTGACCAATGAGATGATACCAGTATGAATGTTTAATTAGGTATAAGACAAGATCCCATGTATGTTTTAGTCACTTGTCTCCCCCAACTTGGCTCTCCCCAAACTTATCCCCTACTACCCCCTCAATACTAACTGACCCTAGAGTACAAGAATGATGGGAAGGAGGGAAAGAGAGAGAGAGAGAGAAACTAAGATAGAGGAATGGGGGAGAGGGAGAGATATATAGAAAAAGAATAAAGAAACATACTAGGTGATTATCTGTTGTGGTCTAGTGCACAAGTCCCCGGACTGTGAACCATAAAGTACGGGGTTCGAATCCCTGGCCCAGCACTAGTTATTTTGCCCAAGACATTAATCTACATTTGTACACTTGACCCATGGCAGCCATGCTAAGCCAGGGTAATAATTGTGGGGCGCCAGGAGTGTCAAGTCTGACAGACATGTGTGCTCAAGGACAATATCTGCGAAGGGTTTAAGATACTTGAGGTTTTCCGACCTGTTTCTCAAGATGAGTTAATGACAGTTATTTCAAGATGTCCCAGCAAAAGTAGTAAATTGGACCCACTCCCAACTTGGTTAGTGAAAGACTATATTGATCATCTTCTCCCAATACTAACTGAACTTGTAAATTCTTCTTTGTCATGTGGTGTCTTTCCACAGAAGGCTCACCATGCAATCATAAGACCTCTTTTGAAAAATTCATCTTTAGATAAAAACAATTTGAAGAATTATAGGCCTGTATCCAATTTATCGTTTGTTGGTAAACTTATCGAGAAAATTGCTTGCTCAAGACTGGTGGAACATATGGAGATTAATAATCTTGCTGATCCACACCAGTCTGCTTATAGACCCAAACATGGTACTGAATCTGCATTGATTAAGGTTAAAAACGATATTATGTTTTCATTGAACTCAAACAAAGTAGTTCTTGTGGTACTTGTAGATTTATCGTAGCCTTCGATACGATTGACCACAAAATTTTTATTTGTCGTTTGTCAAAGAGAATTGGTGTTAGGGGAACTGCGTTGAATTGGTTTCAGTCATCTTGATGGCTGGACAGCACAAGTCGACATAGATGGGGAACTTTCAGATCCAACCATTTCTAGGTTTGGTTTACCCCAGGGCTCAGTTGTAGGTCCCACTGGTTTCACAGTTTATATTCTCCCAGTTGGCGACATCGCCCAGTACCATAATGTTTCGTATCATGTTTATGCTGATGACATTCAGTTGTATGTAGCATTTGATCCTAAAATTCCTGGGGAACTGGATAAGGCCATGTTTTCACTACAATCCTGTATATCAGATATTAGGAACTGGCTGACAGCAAATAAGTTAAAACTCAATGATAGTAAAACTGAATTTTTCATTGCTGCATCACCATACAATTACAAAAATTTGCCAGATTTAACACTGTCAGTTGGTGAAGTTTCTATACATCCATCGGATTCAATAAGGAATCTGGGTGCCTTTTTTGATGTTAACATTACTATGTCAGCACGCATTAACAATGTTTGCCGCAGTGTGATTTTTCATTTGAGGAACATATCTAGGATTCGTAAATTTATTGATCAAACTACTTGTCATCATGCTGTAAGGTCACTTATTCTTTCCAGACTAGACTATTGTAATGGGCTTCTTTCCTCTATACCAAAGTCTCATGTAAACCGTCTACAGCGTCTGCAGAATTGGGCTGCACGTCTTGTTTTTGAGGTTGGCAGAAGTCATTCTTCCCAACCTTTACTTCGTTCCCTTCACTGGCTGCCCATTCAAAAACGTATCATCTTCAAATTAGTTCTTTATGTTTATAAATCTATCAATAACCAGGCTCCAGGGTACATATCGGTTTGCGCACATGATGATTTATTCATTGACTTAACTTCATTATTACGTCATAATGGCATCATTACTGAACATTCGTACCCTAAAGGTTAAGCAGCTTAAAGTCGAATTAAAGAAACGTGGTTTAGAGACAAACGGTGTGAAGGCAACTCTTGTCGCTCGACTGAAGAGGGCTCTAGACAACGAAACTGCAGAAGGGGCCAAAGTGATCCGAGATGAGGTGGGAGTGGCAGTAGAAGTTCAGACGGAGGACACTGTACAATCAGCAGCCACGGAGAAGAATAGTCAACTTCTAGAACAGATATACTCATTGATCAAGGAGTTGGGGGAAAGATTAAGCAGCTTAGAAAATAGATTTGCCGACCAAATCTCTTTCATTGCGGAGCATGTGAATCGAGAAGATAAAGTCAAGCAAAATCTAAAAGCCGAAAAAGCAAACCTCGAAGCAATCACCAAGCTCCTCACGAGTCGCGAAAACGATGGTACTGGTAAAGACCCAGACAGTCCGAATGTAGGAAAAATCGAATCTTCTCATACATTCTACGTTCCGACAATTCCGACTCAGAACAGATTTGAGATACTTTCCGATAACGAACATGACGATTTTTTTCACGACCTCACTAACCGAGACCCAAGTATCAACCGCGATCCGATATCGTTCTGGCTGGAGACTCTATCATCAGACACGTTGATACGAAACGCCTCAGTCGTTCAAAGAGAGTAACCTCCAAAACTCTACCAGGGGCCAAAGTGAAGGATATTTCTCCACTTATTGTTTGCGAGGATCTGAAAGAAGATGGGAGCGCCATAATTCATGTTGGCACTAATAACCAATCGAATGGCTCCCAGTCGGTGCACGACGAGATCGTCGCTTTGTGTGACTCCATCGCTGCAGAGGGCCGAGGAGTGAGTATCTCTGGTGTCATCCACAGGAGATGGGAAACGCCCCACCAACGCAGAAGGGTAGACACCATAAACACCTTGTTGCAGATGACATCGGGGAGGAAAGGTTGGGGATGGATAGAAAACTCCAACATCATCGACATGCATCTTGGAAGAGATGGGGTGCATCTCAACAGGGCTGGCGTGAGGGTGTTTGCTGCCAACCTCAGACGCCATATACACCACCAGCTGAAGGAAGTATCAGCCGAGCAGGCAGCTCATGATCAGAGGCGACGACGAAGCCAGATGAGAGTGTGGCGTAAGGGTGATGGTCAGAACGGACGGAGGATGTCTCCTACACCATCGGCTGAAGAAAGAGCAGAAGGGCTGGATTTCTCCACAACGTCCAACAAAGCCCGACTGAAACCTACCAGACAGGAGTGGCACGAATACCTGCAATTCGTAAGGATGGTACTCAACGGATAATCACCAATACGTATAATTACATTATCAGTGAAAGTCATAAACTGAATAATTGTCAAAGTATTGTCAATAGAGAGTCTAAACAAGAAACTTGTGATAGCTATACAGAAGGATTACCACAACCTGCAAATAGCACTGAAATTATAAATGATGATGATGATGTGGTTCCGAATTTTCCAAATAAGTCGGTACTGTTAGAGAATGGCTCAATACCTTTAATCAAAAGTAGAGGAATTAAGTTTGCTCATCTAAATATTCATAGTCTTACCTCGAAAATTGATGAATTGAAATTGATATTGAAGAATTCACCTTTTGATGTTATAGCACTCAGTGAGACTCTATGTGACAATACTATAATTGACTCCGAAGTATGTTTGGATGATTTTATATTACTAAGAAAAGATAGAAATAGGTATGGTGGAGGAGTTGCTGTTTTTATTTCTAAAAGATTTGACTACAGGAGGAGAGATGATTTATGTCATCAAGATTTAGAATGTTTGTGGGTTGAACTTCATTATCCACATAAACCGCCTATTCTGATTGGAGCTTTTTATAGGCCACCTAATGCGACAACCGAATTCTTCGATAAACTTGATTCTAATCTTGAGTTGGCCAGCTCTGTTAACAAAAGTTGCATCTTACTAGGCGACTTTAACTGCAATTATATGCCTAATCTAGCTGACTCTAATACCAATAAACTAGACTACTACTCAAAGCTATATGGTTTTAGTCAACTGATCAACAGCCCAACTCGAGTTACTAACAGCTCGAGTACTATAATTGATCTTATATTTGTTTCCGATCCTGAGCTCTACCGTGAAGCAGGGGTTTGTCACACTAGTATTAGCGATCATTTTTTCGTATATGCAGTAAAATCCTTCAATTTTAGTAAAAGAAAAAATCCCACCTCTGTTGAATTTCGTTCATTCAAGAATTTTGATCAAGAAAGGTTTCTTGATGATTTAAAAACTATGCCTTGGCATGTTTTCAAAGATATTAGAAACGTTGATGTTGCCTGGAAAACCTGGGAACATCTATTTTTCAAGGTCGTGAACAAGCACATTCCGTTATGCCACAAGCGAATTCGTAAAAATGCTTGTCCATGGATAACGGACGATATTGTTCATTTAATGAAACAACGTGACCATGTTCACAGAGCTGCTATTCTTACAAAAGACGATGAGTTATGGAATAATTACAAATCCCTTAAGAATAAAGTTACACATCTAATTAGAAAAAGGAAGAAAGAATACCATTGTAACTTTATTGAAGAAAATCATGGAAATTCTCGGAATATATGGAAGTGTCTGAAACGTGTAATTCCAAAATCCAGCAAGATATCGCCGCATAGTTTGGAAATTGATGGTGCTCGTATATCAGATCCAGCTAAAATAGCTAATGCTTTCAATAGCTTTTTTACTACCTGTGCTGCCAATATAACAAAAAACCTGAAAAGTTCTAGAACTGAATCTATCGGTGACGATACTCCGATTAATCATATCTCACAATTTGATTTGGACTGTGTGTCTGAGGATTTCGTAATTAAGGAAATTGATCGCATGTGTAAAGATAAAGCTACTGGCGATGACCACATTTCTTGTCGTCTTCTAAAAATGACGAAACAGGTGATAGCGAGATCGTTAACCGATATCATGAATGCACCTTTGACCACGGGATGTGTACCCAAGGGTTGGAAAGAAGCTCGAGTAATTCCAATTTTTAAAGCTGGTAATATGTCCGATCCAAGCAATTACCGCCCAATTTCAATTTTGTCTGTTGTTAGCAAAATCATAGAGAGGGCTGTACATCGCCAACTTTCTGAATTCATTGACGATAATAATATATTGAACTCCAGTCAGTCTGGTTTTCGAGCAAAGCATTCTACCGCAACAGCACTCATGAAATTTGTTAATAATTTGTCATGGAACATTGAAAACAGACAGATCTCTGGAGTAGCTTTCATAGACCTTCGTAAGGCATTTGACACAGTTGATCACAATCTTTTATTAGAAAAGTTATCTGCTATCGGATGTTCACATGAATGTGTAAACTGGTTCAGATCTTATTTAACAGGTCGTGAACAGTCTGATGGTTATGTTGATATGTATGCGGACGATACCACTTTAACTGTGAGTGGAAGTAGCGTAGCTGAGGTTGAAGAAAAACTTTCTTTCGCATTGGAAGAATTAATGGTATGGATTAATCAAAACCGCCTTGTACTAAACACGGAGAAGACATGCGTGATGGTCATAGCTTCGCGTGCTAATTTAAACAAAATAACATCCTTCAATGTTTCTATAAATGGAAAGGTATTGAAAAGAGTTAATGTCGCCAAATGTCTTGGTATATTAATTGATGAAGAATTGAATTGGTCCAAACACGTTGACAAAGTAACAAAGGTAACGCAGAGAAATGTCAGTGTAATAAAACGAGCGAAGGATTATTTACCATTAACATCTTTAAAGATGCTGTATAATGCACTAGTGTTGCCTCACTTTGATTATTGTTCCTCTGTGTGGTCAAATCGATATCAGGAACAAACGTATAAGCTTCAGAAAGTTCAAAAACGAGCTGCTAGAATAATTTCAAACAAAAGTTATGAGACTCCATCAAGTGAATTAATTAGCAATCTGAAATGGATGCCAATTGAGAAACGATTTGAATTTCAGCGTGTTACTATGATGTTCAAGTGTACACACAATTTGGCACCATCCTATTTACAAGAAAGTTTAGTTAAAGTAAGTGACATTCATCAGTATCATACGAGGCAGGCAGATGAAGGTTTACTTTCTGTGCCAAAGTATAAAACAGAATGCTTTAAACATAGCCCCCTCGTAGTTGGACAGATCACTAAAAATGGCAAGCTCTGTGAACACTTTTAAATATATGTTCAAAAGATCTTGCAAAATCTGTTCGCAATAAGAAATTTTATTCAGTTTCTTAGCTGAAGTTTTACTCTCATTCCTTATCGCAAAGGATTGGTTTGATTCGTTTACATAACAGCATGGTAAATGAGTCATATTCATTGTTATTGCTAGAAAATTTCACTTGATGCTATTTTATATTTGTCTTCATCAGTAATATGTCATTTTTTGTTGCCCTGATTTGGAAAATATGTTTGTTTCTTTGCCCAAAAATGGACGATGACATAATGCTTTTCAAAATGTATGAATGATTTCATATCATTTATAATCAATAAATAATTTGCATTTTATTGTTTCATAAGAGACACTGTACATTCGATTGTTATACTATATTACATGCAATCATTGTGTAATCTTTGAATAAGTATACTACCCTATAATATGTTTTGTAAATATGTATATAACAATTTTGTTTCTATACTGAGCTAAAGTAGTCTTTATACTTCTTAATTTGTAAACAAATCTTTCGGCATATACTTCTTGTATGTACTTTCAAAATTATACAATGCCATTTCAAAATAACCCATATATAAATGGTTATTTTTCAATCAGATTTTTGAAAATATCACCGTCTATACATTATGAATTAAGATGATAGGAATGTGCAACAATTTCAATATTTTCGTAAAACCAATTTTGATTACGAGGATACCATATTCTTTGTATATACATGTATATATATATATATTTATGTTTGTTCTTATTTTTTTTTTTTTGGTTATGAGTTTATTTTCATGATTTTGTTGGCTATTATTGTTACTTACTATTGCTATCAGGGCCTCATGGAAGACCACCAATATTGGTGATAATGAGTCACCCTGTATAAATATCAGAAATAAATAAATAAATAAATAAATAAATAAATAACTGTATATACACCTAGTAGAAATCTCAGATCCTCAAATCACAACCTTCAGCTCAGCTACCCAATGACCCGAAATTTGTCAGGTGATAGGACTTTCACAGTTACTGCATCTAGGCTATGGAATAATCTCCCCTTGACCATTAGACAGTCAGCATCCATAAAGACCTTCAAAAAAGCTGTGAAATCATATTTATTTTAAATCCGTTATTAAACTTTGTAACAGGTACATTTATTACACTTTGTCTCCATAAAACCACCTGGTAGTTCCCGCATGGACGATTGAAGAGTTTTCTGATTTGTGTTTATAGACAAATTATAATGTGTTCTATAATTTAAATATTTTGTAAACGCTCCGAGCCTTATGGGAAGGGCGTACTATAAATGCTTATTGTATTGTATTGTATTGTATTATACAAAAACCCACTATTATTAATATCATTACATCAAAATTAAGTTTTTCAGAGCAAATTAGCAACGTAACCGGCATAGATTGTAATGTGTAAGAGTTGCCTCCAGAATTACAATATATGTATATGTATATTGTTATTCCTATCACGACGCGGAATACTTCTGTGAATTAAATTACAAAATGGACTGCTTAACAACCCCAAATAAGAAAGTCCACCGAACTCAAGAATACAAATGAAGAATCAAAATTTAATACTGATTATATACTTCCAAAAATTGTTTACAAATGAAAATATTCAACGTCCGATGATATACTTAGTAAATATGAATACATAAATAATTTCTTGGTACTACAAAATTTCAATATGGCACGAAAAAGAGACATGAAGCTTTTCGACCTGCACTCATCAGGTTATCACGCAGGTATTATAACAAATTACTTGAAATCAACTATATTATACTCGATGAACCCGGACGCAATCCAGACGCCGTAATTTCAGAACAATCGCAAAGCTTGGACGAACTCCTTTTGTCTACACATGTACGGCCTCCCCCAAAACCCACAAAAAAACCCAAAACCCACAAAACCAACGTTCTGCTTCGTACTATCGATGGTTGGGTCAGCGCAGCATGAACTGGCAAAATGGCTAAGCGAGCAACTTCAGCCAGTCTTAGATTGTTTGTCTGTTCATACTGTTAGAGATTCGTTTACGTTTGTCGTCAGGGGAATATTAATATGAATAGTAATAAATTTCCAATATTTTAAGAAGTCTAAAATTAAACAAGGACTTCTATAACATTAATGTTTATTATGACTTATTAAAACCCTACCAAATCTAACGGGGATGAAAATCGCGAAAGTCTTTATTCAAAGTTTATCTAGCGATAGCCAGCAGAAGAAAGATGTCTCGAAAGACGACTGTGATGGCGACTGCGATGATGAGCAGTGCAGAGACAGAAGAAGAAGATGACTATGACTACAAAGTGACGAGGATTGGAGTGAAGATCAACGAAGATGACGATGATTGCTTCAAAGCCTCTCCAAATCCATTCTTAACCAAAGGGTGACCCTCTGGTGACCAAACGGTGACCAAACGGTGACCAAACGGTGCCCAAACGGTAACCGCCGTCTAAAATACAAAAGAACCAAGGCATCCTATCAAATATCTATTTCCAAAACAGATATTTATTTTAGACGTTAATTTCTTATATAATACATTTAAAAAAATATTAATCAGCTTGCTTTACTGACTTTATGATATTCTAGAAAATACATAACCATTCATTAAAGACACTACTGAAATACTTTCCTAGAAACATCTGACTCAAAGTTGACATTTTGAATATCTCAAATTGACAGTTTGTCTAAACAATTTCAAGACTTTCCTAAATTGAGTTTCTACATCAAATATTCTTAAAACTTCACATGAAATAGAGCTTTCTGTAAATAATCTTAAATGTCATGTTTTGCAAATGCCAAAATACAGTGCTTTCCTGTTTTAATAATAAAATCATGCCTTTTAATGACAGTCAAAATACGTGTTCTTTTGGTAATTAAACAACTTTATAGATATATAAATATCAGCATTAAATATAGCATAAATGAAACATGATTACTTACAAATTTTCTTACTTACAGATCTTCTTAGAAGAGGGGAACATCAGCCATGGCACTGGGTTGCATGGCTATACCACGCCCTGCTGCTCGCCTACAAGCAAAACACCCTAAATTGCAGGCTGCTGGAGTTCACTCCTCTCTCTCCAAAATCATATGTCAGAGTGATCTAGCTACAGCTATTTGGCTGCCACACCCAACGAAAATATGTTCCTACAAAAAATCTGTAATGCCATACACCTGAAAATAAACTTCCCTACCCTATATGCCCACCCTGGCTATTGAAATAAAGGTCTACCTATTAAAGGCGGTCCATCGGCGGTGCCCGTGTGTTTCTATGCTGTCCGGGCGAAGACAAGTTCGGAGATTTCCGGAATCGCTCGGACAATTTGTAAATAGCCCGCAAGCGAAGGGCGAGAGCTAAGCTTGCCAGCAATACGCTATGTTTCAGTTTCGGGATACTCCATGCTATGGTCTAAGCCTATAGGCAGGAAAATAAATAGTGGTTTTCGTACGAAATGGAGGTCGCGAGGAGAGACAGTCAGACGAGAATACGTATCCACAGCGCGTACAATTTGTGGATTGAACACAAAGAAATAAATTTGGGCTGCTTGTTTCCTCCAGGGAAAGTTTGAATAAAAAGTTCGTGTTGCATCTGCTTGAGCTGCACATCACTTGCAAATCGTACAGTGTACCTCCACGGGCTACCGTCGCCAGTGCCGGGTGCGCCCCGGAGGTGATCCCTGGCGATGGCCTTACACCCACTAATATTCCCTTCCACTTTCTCTTTTATTCTCACTTACGTTCTGTTTCTGTAACTTATCTTTCACTCTCTCTTTCTCTCATGACCTTGATAATTTCTCCCCCTTGTTCCCTCTCTCCCTGTCTCCCTCCTCCTCTTTCTCTTCTCTGGCTGATTTCGAGAGAGGGGAATCGATCTGGACACTAACTTCGTGAATGGCCATCGTGCAAAGAGTTGACAAAAATTAGTTTTAAAATAAGAAATAAAAAGGGGGCCTGATAATAGAATTACAGATTAATCTTAATTTTGTACTGATAAACTTGAGGAAAAATTTATTTGACAGCCCTGATTCTCGCTCGTTCCGTTTCTCTATCTTATCTTTCACTCTCTCTTTCTCTCAGGACCTTGATAATTTCTATCCCTTGTTCTCTCTCTCTTTCTGTATCTCCCTCCTCCTGTTTCTCTTCTCTCCTATCTCACTCCATATGCCTTTCTCCACATACCTGGTACAGTGGAACAATGGTATAACAAACTCATTATAAGACAGTATTTTTGCCAGTCCCACTTTTTTGTATTCTATTGTTTTTTAGCCCTGATATAACAAAGTTAGATATAACAAGGTTCGATATAAAGAGGGAATTTCCTTGGTTCCAAGGAGTTCATTAATGATGCTCCACTGTACAAAAATAAAATGAAATAAAAGGAATGTAGATTACAGTACTTCAAAACTTCTGACACATACACATCATTCAAGTTTGGCAATGCTCTGCGAAGACTAATTGCGGCCAAACAGAAAATTCTGAGGAAATATCCATAGTCTATGAGGTTAAACAGCAATTGGGTGAATATTTCAAATACCTTGCAATACCTTCCTAACTCCAACATTTGTTCCTACAGTTAGAATTTTTTTTTAGAATTGCCCCTGTCCCCTCGAAATAAGCTAGTACATACCTTTCGTCCAGTAGACACCATATGGAGTGCCGACAAATTTGCAGCTGATGTTTGCGTTGGACTGGCCATAGAAGAATGTTGCTGAAGGAGGGGTCCATACTTTATTGTCGGGAACCTGATCGGTTGCACAAACGTTACCTGAAACGAGATAGTCGTTACAGATATTTGTCTGGATAAGTTTACTCGATATGTGAGCTCTACTTCGACAATGATAATGAAAATGTGGAACAACTGCAGAATATCCAACCACAGAAGTAACCCTGACCTTGACCTTAATGAATTGAATTGAATTGAATTGAATTGAATTGTAATGGTTTATTAAAAAACAAGACTTGCAGCTGAACAGCTGATAATTGATCACATCATAATAAAAATATCAAGAAACATAAAAACAAACAAAAACATAGTAAATGCATGTGATATCATTATATAGCAAGGAAAACCTTTGATAAATGAAATTTAAATAATGAATTATCTTGCAACATAGAGATGAGTAAAATTGTAAAGAATTAAGGTTTCAGGAACAATAAGTGAAACCTTTCCTACATAAAATTTCAAACCGATTTATAAATATTCACTATTATTATTATTATAAACGTTTGTTTAACAATATGCAACTTAGGTCATTGTACATAAAACAAGACAAGGGAATTATCATAAATACACTGTAAAAGTTGCATAAAGTTGTATAAAAGGATATTTACGTAGAATATTCCAGTATAAAAGATTGTAAAAAAAGGAAAAGCATGACCTGCACAAAGCGAATCAGGAGCGTATATTGTAAAAGAATAAATCCGACATCAGAGTTATGAGTGGTTTGTAAGAATCATGTAAACAGAAAGGATAAGAACTGTAGGGAAGAATGAAGAATTGCAATATAAAGACTCGGCTTAAAGTGCAGAACACAATTCAAACTACCTCTAACCGTGGGTCATAAAAGATGAAATAGAATGTATAATTGCAACAGATAAACGGCACTGGTATGACAAAAGACTCTGAAAGCTAAAGTCATCACGAAAGGCTCATTAATGAATGAATACTAACAAAAAAACATGGGAAAATAGATATTAATGCAAATGCAGAGATTAATGAAACGAATTATAATAAAAGAGAGTCAATAGAAAAGTGCAATGTGTAACCAGGTATTTGCACCATACAACAATTCAGATAAAACAGTTCATTAAAAAGCTCTAAAAATATAAAGATTGAATAAAAATAATGATCAGTGAGCCGCTTGCATGTATAAGAGAAACCGGACTAACAGTGGTCATAGCCAGGAGTTATTCGTTGAGAAGAGAAAGTATTAAAGATGAAAACAGAAGATAGAAAGAAAAATAGGAAGAGAGGAAGGAAATAGAATAGTGACATCATAATGAATAAAACAACAAGACTATAACAATACAGGAACATTATTGCACTCAGAAGCAGCTATTATTAAGAAGACGAATTATGGAAGGGATTGTTGAAGAACGATATCTTTCAGTTCTACAATGAGGCATATTCAAATGATGAGAATTTCTGAGATCACGGCAAGAGGTCTGGCGGCGAGTAGGGGGAAGAAGATCGCGATGTCGTGGCGATTGGAGAAGTTTAAAAGAAAAGGTTTCTAGTAGGATCCTAAATCCTAATAACCCTGACCCCCTGACCCTGACCCTAACTCTAACCCTTATACATTGTATTGGTGTGTGTCTGGGTATTCTGTAGTAACGCTGCAAATGTTAATGAAAGCGAGCGTGACGATAGATGTGTAGATAGGATAGACTATAATCATTGTCTTTGATTTGGGCATGGAGCTATGTAGCTTCATGACTTGGGTAACTCCGTTACTTTAACTTAAAAGAATCGAGAACCATTCCTCGTATTAGAAAGTACACTTAAAACAAATACCCTTTTTTGATCAATTCGAACATTTTATGCGAAATTACTGATGAGCACGCAGGGGTGGGTGCAGGGAGGCAGGTTTCCCCCCTCCCGCACGAAGCGCGAAAGCTCTTACGTTTTACAGCATATTTGACAGAAAGATAATGGCTCGTAACACCTTTTCTAAGGCGGAAAGTTATAGTTCAACGCCCTGACTGCTTTTCAGTTATTTCGACGCGATACTGGACTGTATGTTAAGGGAGGGGGAGTTTCCCCCTTCCCGCTCGAAGCGCGAAAGCTCTGACGTTTTAGCAACTTTTTTTAGGCGGAATGTTAATTCACCGCCCTGGCTGCTTTTCATTTATTTTGGACGCAATACTGCACTGTATGTAACAGGGGTGGCTGCAGAGAGGGGGGAGTTTCCCCCTCCCAGCGCGAAGCGCGAAAGCTCTGACGTCCTAGCAAATTTAAGAGAAAGATAAACGGCTCGTAGCAAACATTTTTTTAGGCGGAAAGTTCGTGGCCCCCCCCCCCCCCGTGCCCAAACATATCTACGTTATTGAACAAGCGAGGGAGCAAAGCGACCCAGTGGCAAATGTATGTAACAGGGGTGGGTGCAGGGAATTGGAGTTCACCCTTCCCGCACGAAGCGCGAAAGCGAGGGAGCAAAGCGACCGAGCGACAAATATTTCAACTTTGAACCCTAAATTACGCATTTTCTCGTGCATATTACCCAGGAAATTTTGCATTTGACCACTGCAGTTGAGCGGGAGAGAAGCTCAAATTTTATACATTGATAGAGGTTTTCTATTCACTCACTTCTACAATCGGGAGCAGAACTAGGCTTCAGAAAGAGTCGAGAAATTCAGCAAAGCGACCTTTCAAAAGTTGAACCTTTGTAAATTCTGTTTTATACAGTTTATCCTATTGGGAGCGCAATATTTAGCAGGAGTCATATGAAACTTACATGATATAGCGAGCAAATCAATTACATCTTTATTTCTATTTTTACTTTTTGAACTCTTTAAGCTTTTTAAGAACTATATACTGGGGGAGCAAAATTACGAGATCCTGAAAAAAATGATAATGGAGGGAGCAAAGCGATTTTTAGTGCATTTACGTTGCCGATTTGATTTGATCTGCATTTATTTTTTCTACACTTGTTTTTCTTGAACAAATTAAAATACATCATACCTGACAATCAATAGTGAATATTATCGAAGTATGAGCAATAGCATGAATATAATACAAGAATTCAATGAAGTGATCACAATGATTGGTAAGGATTTGGGGGCGCGTGATCCGTAAAGATTATGATTTTTCTTCATTTCCCCCTATTTTTCTTTCTCTCCTTTGCGGGTATCCCCCTCCTACATCCGAGAATTTATCAAAAATCTGTCTATAAAAAACGTGCATTTTAGAGCATCCCAAATTGTTTTTTAATGAAAAGAAGGAATGCAGGGATCTACGCCGATGGACGGAACCCCTTAATTGAGAAGAACAATGCAAGCGAACGAAGTTTCTTTTATATTTTCGCAATGAAATTGTGGTGTTTCTTATTTCCTTACTTCTAATCATTAAAGATTGTCAAGATCAAACATCATGAGTTTGGATAATTATTAGTTTTAAGTTAAGTTTTATTAGTTTAAAGTTAATGTATCATCATTCTTTTTTATTGTATCCCAAAATATATATATATATATATTCTCGCAATTTCTTTCACATATATATATATATATATATATTATTTTTTTTTTTTTTGTTTTTTTTTTTTTTGTTTTTTGTTTTTGTTTTTTTTTGGGGGGGGGGGGGGGGGGGTTATAATACAGGCCACCCCCACCTGTATTTTTTGTATATACCCCCATCCCCCCGGGATCGACACCCATGGTAACAGGGGTGGGTGCAGGGAGAGAAGAGTTAAACTTTGACGTTTTAGCAAATTTTGAGAGCCAGATAACGGCTTGTAGCGCCTTTTTAGGCATTATTTCTCACTTCCCCCGCGTTTTCGCTCTCTTTTTTTTTTCTTTAGCGGCTGAATAGGGGGTCATGCCCCCCGGTGCCCCCTGTCCACGCAAGTGTCTGTGCCCTAAATTATTAAGAATGCTTAGTTCATGCTGTAAACATTGATGCAATATGAGGCCTATCACGGTGGAACAATGTATGATGAAACATGGCCTAGTTTGTTAGTGACATATTATGTATGTGAGTGATATCAGGTATTGGCATAGATCCGTGCATTCCTTCTTTTCATTAGGCGGGGGGGGGGGGTGCTTTTGTTCTCCATGAATGGTGAAATAAGAAGTGAAATAAAATCAAGTTCTAAAGCCGCGGGAGCGTGAGCGCTATATATAGCCACTGCGCTTGTACTTGTGAGGGCTAGCAGCTAGCGCGAGCAGTACAGTGCATGCACACCATGCATAATAACACTGCACTGTTAACATGCATTGGCAATGACTACGTACACGCACTGCATTCAGAACTATGGGGTTGTACTCGAGTGGACGTGAGATGGCGCTACCATGGGGTACCACGTGGTGCATCATAATTTTTTTTAATGTAAACAAAACTTATTTGAGTTGAGTATAACAAAAGACATTCTGATTACAGCTATACCAACTGGAATGCGGAAGGTGTGGATTTTCAAACTAAAACCTGTAAGAAATAATGATTTGTTCGTAACAGAAACGATCAAATACAAACAACCACAAAACAAGCTACGACAACAACATGAATTTGCCGATTTTTGCATAATAGCCACTAAGCATTTTTTTTAAACAGGATAATATAGCAGTGGCGGAGAAGTGTTACGCAATTATATTTATCAGGGGGAGGAGACGACATAATAAGGGGTTTTCGGATGTGTCAACTAGAACGCTGTCCTAGATCCTCTCAGCGACAGTGGACTGCTTTGTGTTGACGGCATACAAAGTAGGGGAAGCTAACAATTGGTGAAGCGATGTTCACAATTGTTGACCCTCCACCACAAAACGACCAATAAGTCGCAATGGGAGTTTTGGAGTAAACGGCTAAAAAAGGTTGTTTGGGGTGGAAATTTTTATTTTAAGCTTTTGGTATTTTCTGAAAGTTAATTTATTAATCTACCATCTGACAAAATTTCGGGGTAAAATACCATGCTGAAATATGTTTTTACTCTCATTCAAAATGACCATGCTGAAATTTCTTTTTAGATATGCAAACTTTGTGAGTCAGCTTGCTGGGATCGTACTTCACATCGTTTTTCTGATATAGCTCAAAAACTATGCACTGTCTGATATTCAAAATCTACAGAAAGAAAGAAATATATCTATTGTAAAGGTATGGAAAGGTTCAACCCAATTCAATGAGTACTCCACAGTGTGGGCTTTGGAGTTTTGACTCAACCTTTGTGCAACAAACAATAGGACACAGATTAGGCACTTTTAAATGGTCGCTCTTCTTTAGAGCCTGTTTTCTCTGTTGTTTTGGTCATTAGCCTGTATGACACTCTGACATTCTCACTGTAATCTATCTATGCAAGACAATTTATATATCATTTTAAAGCTAAGAATCTAAGCTTTCAAACTGTGCTGAAACTTAAAAACCCAAATTTCCGACTTATTGGTCGTTTTGTGGTGGAGGGGTCACAAAATTTTAGAGAAGACCGCAAAACCATGTTTGACGCGTTTTTGTATCTGACTCGTGGACGCGGTATGCAGCTAACACAAAGCAGTCCATTGTAGCTGGGAAAATCTAGGACAACGTTCAAGTCCACACATTCGAAAGCTCACTATTGTTATACCCCTCCCCCAATGAATCTCCTGCATATTTCCCCCAATGGCGCCAAAGGAATATAGTATTCGCGACCCTCCGTCCCTGCATTTACCGATACATGGCTTACACTCTGTTTACCCTTCGTCACTCATTCTACACAATACATTTTATTTTCAGTATTGGAATATTACAATGTTTTCTGCCAAGCGCAAGATAGCTTCACGCATTGTCTGACTGATATTTTTGGAAAACATTTATTAAAAGGATATCTTTACATCTCACCAAGCCGAAATCAAACTCCGGCTACGCTGATACACTCACAACCCGCTTTCAAGTTCTACAATTATGTCCACAATAGAGAGATTATAACCATGACGGTTGTTAAAGCTCATGTACAGTTTTGGTAGCAAAAAGGAAATTGGAAAGAAACGTGTTTAATTTTTCCCTCCTTCTATCAAAAGATATTTGTACGAGATCATTTGGTATTCCACCCATGATTTGCGATAAATTTCAGTGTTTGTAAGGAACGCTAGATCACTGTACGCTAAGACATTTCTACCACGGCGGCTCCCAGCACAACAATATTGGGGCTTCGCATGGAGATAACAGGTCTTGCACCAGTGTATAGTGTAGGGCATGCTGCAGTTGTCGGGAGTTCACATCCTGGCTTTGCCGCCCGCCTTTTCTGCCTCTTATTTGTTTAATATTGCACTTTGGGACTCGAAATCTTAATACTGTTGGTAGTATCTTGCTATTTATCAACCAAAAATCCAGGAAATCTGACGACATATTCTTGAGGGCTTAAGAAAACTGTACATTACCTTTAAATCTACAGGCATCTTTGGACTTTGAACAGTATTGAAATGTAATATCACGATATGCAATAAATTCAATACAATATGAGGAAACATGTCTTTGCGTCATATTCACATGCGAGGTTTCACACACCATGTGTATTGAAGTTATCTTATCCGTTTACATCTCTTACATTTTACGTTTATTTTGATATGATTTGACAAGGTTATATTAGGACTCTACATTGCAACTAAAAGCTGATCATAATTAAAATGACAAAGGGAGAGAGAGAGAGAGAGAGAGAGCGAGAGAGAAGAAGAAGAAGAAATGAATTCCAATATTGCAATATAGAAAATGATGAACACTTCTAATAAGTACTATACTAGAAAGAGCACAGTGTACTAGCACCAGCATTAGCTTAGCGAAACGTTGTGGCGCGTAAAACCGCAGGAAAGACGCATATGACAAAATTATTCAAAATCAAAATTTTATTTCATAGAGGCAGAACCAAAATATTAGGATGTCCAATTAGTATTTACCTCTTTGAACACTTTAAGCAAAAAACATGAAAACTTTTATTCAGATATGTTTGATTCCTTTTTTGCGTCTTTCCCGTGTCTTTATGCGCCATCGCGTTAAGCTACCCTAGTACTAGTAATAACACTGTGGCGCCGAGTTCGGTACATAGGGGGGGGGGGGGGGCAGATTAAGGGCTAATGATAATTACAATTATTACAATGACACAAATATCACTACTACACTCTAAAAACTTAAGTTCTGTTTTCTGCACCAGGACGGAATAATTTAGCACTTTCTGAGGGCATGCATATAGGGACTGCACTCAGAGTGCTATTGGAATGCACACAGCGTGCTATTTCAGCACTTTCACGGGAGCTGGACCGGCTCCTTAACCCTTTGAGTGCGAGCCCGCGCACAGCGATTGTTCTCCCTGTGACGGAGCGATTTCGGTTACATTGCCGGTAATGGGAAATTTGGAGGTGCTTTCTACTTTGATTGCTCATTGTACCTCACTCGGTCATTTTCGTAATTTTTAGTAAATGTAAACATGAAAGGTCAGACTTTTCTCCTTCTAAAAATATAAGGTTTGTTATTTTACAGGGGAAAAGCCGTCTTATTTTGTTGAAGCTTCGCTTCCTTCCTTTTCAGTACACTTACAATACAAATTGCGTAAACGCCGTCGCACACGCGGTTAGATCAAGGTCTGTGATAACTCCTTGGTTCGATCGATACCCCATTCATTGGCCCCCATTGTCGTCTGCTAATGCTCGGGCGATTATGACATTATCACTCTAAATGCTTTCTATATCACATGTATCAGGGAACTGTTTTTTCAGATGAACATTATTTATTCAATAAGACAAAAATAATCCTATTTACTTTCGAATACATTTCTCATGATTTGTCATAACTATTTGTTTTATTTCTCCCGCTTCATTCGTTTATTTCTCTATCTATCCATCTCTCTTTCAACGCTTTTTTCCATTTGCAGTTGTTTTATCAATAAAACAATTTATTAAAATCATGTACACATATGTGATTTGTTTTGTTTGTAATGGGAAAAAGCTAAATGAATGACAGTGAGTGGAACAAAATAATACTTTATCACATCTCAATGCCGCCTGCTCTCTCTCTCTCTCTCTCTGAACTCGTCAGGAAGTTCGTGCAATTAAAACTTTGTTTCAGTGCGTTTTATTTCCGCATTGCATGCAATTTTTATTATAAAAGGATGTGGCTATTTATCAGAGTTTGATAATAAAGAGAGATAAATAAAGAGAACATCAGAAAGGAGCATGATATCGAGAGTGTAGTAATTGTATGTTTCGAGGAAAATATTGAAACAGAAAGACAAGAGTTCAGTTGGATAATGACAAGAATCATAAACAAACTAAAACGAGAAAGAAATATGTTTTTAAAAAATAACAGCGATTGGGGGGGGGGGGGCAATGACAACAATGACGATCGGCGATCCCGATAGTATAGCAATCAATGATGGTAATTTCTAGTCGCCTCCCCCCCCCCCCCTTCCCTGGCCGTGACAAGATATTGATGATAACAATATATCATGTCAGGACGGTTAATAAACACATTTATGTTAGAAAAAGAAAACGTGTGAGTTTTAAGTTTATTGTAATGTAGGCTTACAGCCAAGTTAATTACCAAATCAATATATCTTTATAGTGATGTTGCAATATCTGCAATAACAGCCCGCCTTCCCCCTTATTATTATTATTATTTTTTTTTTTTTACAGCAGATGACGGAATCGGGAATAAAATAAAGATGCATGAAATTAAAGCTTTCAAAGTATGCAATATTATGGTTATGCTTTTGACACAAATCCCAGTCATCAGGATAACCATTTAACGGGCTGTACTGTGAATTTCAAAATGAGCATTAATAATTGGGTTCCCGTAATTCTTGGGGTTGTAGTTTTATCATGATAGCATGGCAGCGCATGTTTACAGTTCATTGTTGTATACATGTATTCAGTAGGTCGACCTACGTATACTAGGATTATATCAATTGAAATTGGCCAATTTAGCCCTTCATTCATGAATGAACCATTCTACTCTTTTCCGAAATCCAAGTTCATAAAATAAAATAAAAGGAGCTTGGTCAAGGGTTATTGAAATTTAAATTGGCTAATTCAGCGCTTCATTGATAATGAACCATTCACTCTTTTCTAAAACCCAAGTTAATAAAATAAAATAAAATAAAAGGAGCTTGGTCAAGGATTATATCAATTGAAATTGGCAAATTCAGCGCTTCATTCATGAATTTCAATGAACCTTTTCAAAATGAAACGCTTTCTCAGTTCCGTGGACTACTAACAAGGATTAGCATTTTGAAAGAAGAGGAAGTATGAGCAAGCTCCTTTTATTTTGTCTTATGAACTTGGATTATAAGGAGCAACGTCAAGTTATCAAAGCACATGATGTTTGGAACAGGGAGGCAATTTCTTGTCATTGACCGGGATGGATTGGAGGCGGAGGGGCTCTCTCTCTCTCTCTCTCTGGCTCTTATCTTCCATGGCTCTCATTTAGTACACACTTTCCTAAAAACATTAAAATATAAATACATTTTAAAAAATCAATAAACAACCAATCAAAGGTAGTATAGTTGATGGGTGCACAGCAATTTAATTCCTACGAGAAACAACAAATCATGTGCTTATTTCAAATCAGTTGATGAAAAATGCCTTAGATAAAAAAATAAATAAGTAAACAACGTCAGGATCGAAGTCGGGAGTGTAAATGTAGTGAATACGCACATAACGTAGCTGTAGCTTTTTGTCAAGATCGATCGGCGCTTTGAACGCTATGATATCACGTGATCGGAGCTCTAGACTATGGAAATAACATGATCGAAGCGGACGCGTACGCGTACGTCTGTATGTATACAAGATTTACGATCCCCAACAAGAATTTCGGGTAAAGTTGAAACGAAATCCTATTTTTCTCAATTTTTCGCCACGTAACCTCATATTTTTTTAATGGGTATTGTGAATGAATATATCTACATAATACTACTAAGAATTTTAGCGCATAAGAGCGAATAGTTAGCTGGAAAACTTTGTCAACATATTAGGCATAAATCTCGGCTTCTGTAGAAGCCCTCCGTCACAGACTCAGCACCTCGCCCGGCTTCTGTAGAAGCCCGTCGTCTCCAAAGGGTGAAAGATCACATTACAAGAAAATTCCATCAAAATAAATATTGGCTTAATACTTATTATTGCATAGATGGCATAAATTAAACAAGGTTATCCAAATTCAACGGTTGGAAACATTTGAAGTAATGATTATTATTAATTATAAAACGGTAAAATACAGCCCCCGATATAGCAGCTGAAGAGCTCCTCGAACGCTGCTGAGATGTGTGACGACACACCAGGGACCAGTCCTGTCTAAGCAGACGATGTCCCATAACATCATACACATTTTTCAGTGCCTGTTTTGTCATCTCCTCTTCACTTATTTCTCTTACTTGACTAGCGTCAGTCTTAATGTTAGTCTGTTGCCTCACTCTTAACTTCGTGTATGGTATTATTTTGATGAAAAATGCAGCGTTAAAAAAATAAAGGAATCAGTCACTTGTAAACAAAATAAGACGCCATTGTATTTTCAGCTGCTTGCACCGGGGCATGTTCGGCGTTTCAAGAGGGAACGAATACCATCCGTGCTATTATTCGGAGAGCTTTTCAATTTGAAAATGGGGTTTATTTCATAGATCATTGACCCTTCTCCTGTGTATTTACAATCAAACGGTTTTAGTTATAAGAATCAGTTTCCCTTTCCCTTTTAGAATGGTGTGAAATAAGGTCATGTTTAAATATACCAAACTCTTTATAATTTGATAAATAATTGCATTGCAATTACGTTCATTCATTATAGGACGTCGTCTGCTTAATAAGCAGGATCGGTCCCTAGTGTGATGACATCAAAACATCGCTATATTTCTGGCGAATCCTCGGATATTCCAGATGTTTAGAAGAGCTTTTATAACCCACGCCGATAAAATCGGCAGGGTTATGTAAAGGGCTCCGTATGTTTGTTTGTTTGTTTTGTTTGTTTGTTTGTGTGTTTGTTTGTTTGTTTGTGTACAAGATAACTAGAGAACGGGTGAACGGATTTGCACCAAATTTTCAGGGAATGTTCGGATAGTGACAGGAAAGAATCGATTAGATTTTGGTGATGATCGGTTGACCCTGCAAATTCTGTATGACCTTGAAATTTTGACCCAAACTTCAGTTCGGATAGTGACAGGAAAGAATCGATTAGGAAAAGAATCGATTAGATTTTTGTGATGATCGGTTATATGAACTTCATTTCGGATAGTTTTTTTTGTTTTTAAGAATATTTTATTACTTCCTTTTTAAAAATAACATTTTTCACAATAATCAAGGTAAAATACACAAACAAATATATTCACATGCAGTATCATTGTGCCAAATTACATAATAATAACAATAAGTAACCATAATATTTTACATGCATGTATTAAAATAGTAGATTATGCCAAAACTGGGCGTTGTGGCGTGCGCCTGTAATCCAGCTACCAGTGGAAGTTATAAACTGATTCAGCGGACCCAGGTTCGAGACTGAGTCACGTCTTTCGGATGGTGACGTTAAAGGTCGGTCCCAGACGTAAATAATCATATCTGATTGATACACGTCTGTAAAAACCCAATTACACACACACACACGGAAGCCTTTATTGCGATAAAAAAAGAGAAAAATATAAAATACAAAATATAGTGACAGGAAAGAATCGATTAGGGAAAGAATGCAACTACTCGATCTGTAGCGCCGCTAAGGCGTGGGTCTGCCGCCTTTGACGGCCTTTCTAGTTTATGTTGTTTTTATATTAATCAGATACGCAGTTGACATAAAACTTATACGATTGCCATCTGTAAGCTTCCCAGTTTCTAGTGATACATTAATTGCCATATTTGTGATTTTCTTGGAATAGGTACTTTAAACTGCTAACAAAAAAAAAAAATTAATCGTGATTCTGGTGAGCCTCGAACCAGGGTCCGCTGATGGAGAATTGCTGGCATTACCGCTAGACTAACTCACATCGTACGATTTAAAGCAGATTATATTGTTACATAGTGAATTTACGACACCACATAGTTCATGTTATCTACTTGACTTGACTCCCATGACTAAGCTGGATTGCGAGAAGAGTTCGTTAGTCTATCGGTAAGGTCTCAATCAGCGGAACCTGGTTCGAGGCTCGCCACGGTCACATTTTTTTTGCTGGTAAATTAATTAGCATTTCAGGTGCAGTCACTATACATGCTCCGAAAAAGTAGCACTTCAGTTTTTACAGTGTACTACTACTACTAATACAACCACTACTACTACTACTACTACTACTACAGCCACCACCACTACTACTACTACCGCTACTACTACTACTACTACTACTACAACTACTACTACTACTACTACTACTACTACTACTAATACAACTACTACTACTACTACTACTACAACTACTACTACTAATAATAATAATATTACTGCTCATGATAATAACAGCAATCAATATTTAATAACAAGTTTGAAAAATAATTAACTCGATCTGTGTAGTACACATAAATTTTAAGTCCCTATAGTGCTTTAGACACAGAAAAGACATAAGAGAGGAATAGTATACAGCGATTCCATTGGGGAAGCTAGGCTGAGCTGGGGTAATAATCAAAAGCTCTTTGGAAGCTCATAAAGACATTGATAAAATTGTATTATGCGCTTTACAAGAACTGAGTATTATTATTATCATTATTATTATTACTTTTATTATTATGGCAAAAGGAGACAATAGTGTAAATGCAATATCAACTGAACAAAAGATGCTGTTGAACCACTTGGTTTTCAGTCTTATATTTTTTATATTTCTTATACTTATAATTAATTGTTTTAATCATTATTATTTTACGTTTTTTATCGATAGCGTTTTCTTATAGAATAATCTTTTGACGTATAAGATTGTTACACTCTGAATAGAAAGTGGTACATAAGTGATTTTTGTCCTGTTCAATTCTTGTATTTCGAATGGCCAAGAAATGTATATATGGAAACCTATGCTATTGTATAAAAACGGAACCCTGTGGAAGGGTTAAAAATAAGAAAAAAAATTATCAATCAACAATGTAAATGATATTGCAATTCAAATATAACCTTAATAAGACCTTCTAATGACATACTTGTTTCTTTGTTCCATGTACATATTTTATACTGCAGAAATGATTTTGCAATAATTTTGGGTTCTTCCTCTATATTTTCTCTGTCAAAAAAGTTTGCTCATTTCTTATTAATATTCTACTATTTCATACGTCTATTCTTGTTAATGCTTTCAATTCAAGGGAGTATGCTAGCCACTTTTAGCCAGTCCCCATTTTACTCATGTAGGCGTCCATGTTCATGTAGGATGAAGAAAAATCCCATTTGATATACTCGTAAAGAGTATATATCATGTCATGTTTCAGTTTTGATATGTCTACAATTACTAAGTATAAAAAGGAACCTTTCAATTATAATAAACAAAACGTTAAACCTAAAATCAAACTTGAGTTTGCACATGGTGAAGTTTCAAGCATTGCATTTTGCTTGGGGTCAATTTTAACATACATCTCCTAATGCTAGGTACACTCTTAACATGCTAAAATAATAAAAGTAAAATAATGAAATATGTTACTGGGGTTCACTTTTTTTTTGCGAATGGAGAAAATGAAATGTGCTGGTTTAAAACAAAAAATTTGAATTTTGAAGTTTTATCAACAACACATGTATAGTTGTACATGAGTATGCATTAAAACTTTATTTAAAAAAAATAGCTAGATAATGTAGACATGGGCATGGACATGCGGGTATACTGATTTTTACTGTTTACTGGTAAAACACCAAAGTTATGCGAGTCAATAATCACTTCATTTTTGAAGCATACATGTCTAGCCATTTTAGGTATAGGGGGGGGGGGGGCTGCAGCCTATTACGGAAAGGGGTCGCCATTCGCCCGAATATTTGCATTATTTATCTTTCCTTTCCCGTCCCCCCCCCCCCCCTCTCTATTTTACCATTTTCCCTTTCCTCTTCCCTCTCACTTCCCCCTCCTTTTTAAAAAAATTTGCCGGCAGAGGTGGCGCATTTTCCGACTGCAATTTGAGTGGGTTTGAGTAATTATCGGTGTTTTTATTGAATCATTAGGCGTATATCAAATTGCGAAACCGTCTACCCTTTTTTTTCACTGGAAAAATGTTACTCAATGCCCTTATCACATGGAAAGAGAAACCATCTTGCGAACGGAAGAAGTAAGACGTGATTTGGCTGAAACTGGATAGTCACATGATTCCAGTTACGAAATGCATGACGTTCATCCCCCCTTTTTTTTTTACTAAGAACTGTGAGCATGTCCTTTTCGTGAAGGCTTTGGGACGCAATTAATTCCCCTTTTCAAATGTTCAAGATTATAATTCTTCACCCCATATAATGTCTAGTCGGTGGCGCAAGTCCTGTCAACAAAAAACAAAAACAAAAAAAAAATGCCCCCGGCCTCGTATATGGGTTACACACTTTTAACAGCGCTCGAACCGACCCGAAAAAGCCAACTTTCATTTGGTGCTAGAACAGGGGAGGTTTTGGGCATTTTGAGATGATGTCGCACATCCGTTTGTGGATGAGGCTGCTGATTCTGCATGGAAATCCTATCGCATATCTATATACCGTTGACGTGTGGTTCAAAATGTATGTAAGAATGCAACATGACCTCAGGCTCAAATTTACCATTCGATCCAGTGAGTAGATTGCTACATGTGCATCACATTACACAGCACTGTTGCTCGTCATAATGTCATGATTCATTCAAAAGAAAGCACCTCTTTCACTGATCATAAATGTAATTATGTGACCAAGCGATATATCATTGCTAGACTCTTTCCTATGCATTACCTTTTGGTATATGTACAAATTAAATATAATAAAACGTTGAAAAATATACAACATATCAGTTTTATCAGAATCAAACGCAGACAACGCAATTATACGATCACACCCGCCACTACACATGTACATAAGATCATGTGATAATATGAACGCTTACCCATGATGCAAGTCATGAATGTTGCCAATATAAAGAAGGTACTTGAACGCTTCGAGGTCCCCATCATTAGAAGATGGTACTTGGCGTTATTGTGGTAGAAGATGTGATACGAATTGACGTAAAATATTTTGATTGAATATGGCAACCTCGTAAAGTCGATAAGTCACTCTTGTACAACGAAGTAAGACGTTGAAAGTACTGTCTGTAGGAAACTGCGAGCATATTTTTCACGCGCATGCGCGTTTAGGACCTGGGGAAAACCCATTATCTTTGCTGAATCCTTTGGTCACCCAGGCCTGACAGAACTTTCACGGTTTCTATTGAGGACCCCCGTTAAAAATACCGATAATAAATAGATCATATGAAGGAGTCGATATTTCCATAACGGACTCTCTGAACATCAAAGACATTCAGTGCATGAACTTGGGAAATGGATTGAATAAACATACTAGTATATTTTGCTTTTGCACAAGAAAAGTTTCAGAATATAAAATAATCTAAAACTGTGCATTCTAGCTAGAACACGACAAGACTAAGAGTTTAAGCGACGAATGTCAAATGAACTGCCAAGATGAAAAGCAAAAATAGTTCTCTATTATAGCTCTTACTGTGAGCTTCTATTTCTACATGACATAATCCTAAACAGGAAACGTTTGGAATAGGAAGTAATAGAGTTCGCATTTTGCAAAGAGACTAGAAATGGGGGCAACTGCTCCATGTCTAGAACTTCATTAGGCGAAAGATCACAATCCTCTGAAATATTTTGATGTGCGCAAATTCTACGAGCGATTATGCAGTTACCGTACGAGCAGAGGATTATGTCTGCCCTTTATCTATCACAGTTAGGGTGAACAGGGTCATCATGGTACACCACTGCACGGGGAATTCCCGTTTATGCTGAGCAGACATCGTGCGGTAATGTGAGTGTTTGAAGAAAAATTAGTCTATTAGTATCCCTAAATTAGGGTTCATTTGAGAAAAGAATTTATGAAAGATTCCTAATAAAAGGATGTTTTTGTCCCTTCTGGTTGTTAAGTATAAGGGGCACGAGATTTTGCCTGATAAGTGAAAACCCTCAGAAAGGTCACGGTTCGTGTGAATGACGTAATGAGAAATACGCTACGTCTTCCCGGCTTAGAGCGTAGAGGGCGGGGGGGGGGGGGGGTTACTCGAAAATCTTGTTGGTACCCATCCTGTCAACCCCCCCCCCCCCCCCAAAAAAAAAAAAAAAAAAAAAAAAAAGAAAGGAAAAAAAAGAAAAAACAACAAACAACAAACAAAAAAAAAAAAAAAAAAAAATGAGGGTGGGATTTTTCAGTCTTACATTCGACATTCGACATTTCAGTCTTACATTGCTTGACGAATCGATTACATAAAGAGCCTCACTTTGCAATACTTGAAAATGAAGACAGTAAATGAAATTTGAGCATAATAAAACAGTTTAACCCTGGAATCTGAATTAATTCATATGTTTCTTAATTCAAGTGGCATGATTTTAAATATGTCATGGAGCATATTTGTCCATTTACACAATTTAGGGGTACATTTATACACTATGCTATACCAATTAAGCCATTAAGGAGTTCGTTTTTATTGTCATTTACGTCGTTTACCGGTATATCACATTGTCATACGCCATTTATGCCATTTAGGGGTAAATCTTACATAATCTTAAGCCATTTACGGGTAGGATTTGATACCAAGGATTACGCCATTTAGGGTCCAGTTTTTAGGTGCAAGGACGAGCATGGGTACCACCTCAGTCTGCGAGTGACCCCCTCCACTCCCGGGGGGGGGGGGGGGCGAGGTAGAGGGCACACTCTTAAGGCATGGTGCATAGTTTGGCCAACTCATTTTCAGTTGAGCATGTTTTATGAGCACACTTAGCATAATTATGTTCCTTTGTTACCTGCTTGCCTAACAAAGCGACATGCGCCATTAGCGTTTGCTTGACGAATCGATTACATAAAGAGCCTCACTTTTCAATACTTGAAAATGAAGACAGTTAAGATTGTAAACAATTTTGACCATAATAAAACAGTTCAACCCTGTAATCTGAATTAATTCATATGTTTCTTAATTCAAGTGTATGATTTTAAATATGTCATGGAATATTTAATGATGTAAAGCATATTTGTCCATTTACACCATTTAGGGATACATTTATACACTGTGCTGTACCAATTACGCCATTAAGGGGTTTGTTTTTATTGTCATTTACGTTGTTTACCAGTATATCACATTGTCATACGCCATTTACGCCATTTAGGGGTAAATCTTACATAATCCTACGCCATTTACTGGTAGGATTTGATACCAAGGATTACGCCATTTAGGGTCCAGTTTTTAGGTGCAAGGACGAGCATGGGTACCACCTCAGTCTGTGAGTGACCCCTCCACTCCGGTGGGGGGGGGGGGGGGGGGAGTAGAGGGCACACTCTTAAGGCATGGTGCATAGTTTGGCCAACTTGTTTTCAGTTGAGCATGTTTTATGAGCACACTTATTATGTTCCTTTATACATGCTTGCCTAATAAAGCGACATGCGCCATATTGCTACCCACTGGACCCGAGTTGGCCAAACTCTGTATATAGATGGCTCTGTCATGGTGGACAGGCTTAGGTAAAATGATTACATGGCAGCTGATCAAAAATGATATGAAATTGAGTAATTGGCTGTAAATCTACAAAAGAGAAATTGTTTCTTGAAGTAACAGGCTTTGAATTCTCACCCTACAGAATCCTTATTGCATTTAAAGGAATTGGATGAGCAGTGCATATTTGTATCTGTGAGTACTATTTTGTTTGAGGGGAACAAAGCCCAAATAAAGTACTGCATCTGTTTTAGCCCTAGAAATTTTGCTAGTGAATTAGAATGGTTTTCGTCGAGAGGTTATCACAATTCATGTTTACACCTTCTAGTCAGCTCGTATTCCCATGGGGCTTGAATTACAACAAAAAAGTTTCACGTGTATTTACAGGGCTCACACGACACCATATGTGACCCGACGCCTCAAAACCTACAATAAGTCGTCAAAATTATTTTTTTTGTTTTATACATTTTCTGAAAGTAGAGATTCTCAGCTTTCCAATGGTATATCACATGCCTAGTTTACTCAATGATAACACCTTTAGATATCACATTTAGAATCAGTATGTAACAAGCAATCAATAACTCCTATTCAGAGAAAATGGCCATTTAAGTTCGGAACAAAAGAGTGCTAAACCTTCGCTCTCTGTGTGCGCCCAAGTAAAATTGGGTATTCAAATGGCCATAGCAACCGGTATGAAGGAATTATCAGATTAGGCTGAATTTTGGCATGCTGCTCCAAGAGGACATGTTCATTACTCACTCCAAAAATCAATTTAATACCTTTGGAGTTAAAGTAGTAATTTGGCAGTGCATGAAAGGATTACAAAAGCTCTCCAAACATTCATTAGCTGGACATTTGAAAAAAGGGAGTCATTTTAAAATGCCCCAAAAACATATTTCTAAGTCGAATTATGACTCACAAACTTGAGACATGATAGAATGATAATAAAACTACCCATTTCTATCAAAAACAGAAAATCAACTGATCCAAGCAAATTTACTATTTTGGGCTGTTTGCTACGTTGTGGTCCGTGCGACTTATTGTAGGTTTTGAGGCGGCGGGTCACATATTAGCTCCATAGGGTGTTGAAAATTAAAAGTAAAAACAATCGACGAAATCGACTTTTGGCAACGAGAACTTTAAATGCTTACATTGTCCCTAATTACATGTTTAACCTTACTTCCTGAAAAAAAAATTAGCTACCTTTTCCTCTGGATTTTCATTTATTATGCCTGAAATGAAATTCAAGAAACGTGATCATTAGTTGCTCTGTGATTCAGCTTTTGTACCAATAAATATATGTCTTCATAAAATTCAAATGGGACCCTGTCTAGCTGCCCAAAAGGGCTCATTTGTAGCATTGATAATTCCTCTTCCTCCACATATAAAAAAACATTGGTCTAATATATAACAATGATTTGACATGATTATTTTGTTTTCAATACTTGGACTTCCTCAGATTTTCCGTAATCTTAACCCCTACCATGCCGTGGACGGCAAATCCCGCCCAAAAACTAGAGTGTTGAACATTTTCTTTATCATGTTTATCGTGTCTAATGTTTCTGTGTGCCCAGTTTGCTGGTGTGGAAGGGTGTTTGACAGCACCAAGGGTTTGCGTATCCATCAAGGAAGGATGAAGTGCACTTCAGTAGGGTCAGACTTCTCACGTGGGAGTTCCTTTCCATTACAGTCACGGGCTATGGCGGATCGCGCCGGAACTAAGATCCAAAGTCCGTGTAAGTCGAGAGACAACCCAGGTCCGGTAGGAAACCAAAGTACCAGGGTATATTCAGAGCCTAGCAATAGTGGCAGAATGGAGAGGAAGAGAAGGGTGAAATGGCCCTCTATGGCTGAAGATGGGAAATGGAATGACTTTGATGAAGATGTTGTGTTGTTCCTGGAAAATACGTTGAAAGGTTCTTCAAAGGAGAAGTTAGATGCTATGGGTGGGTTGATATATTCCATCAGTGAGGAGAGATTTGGTTTGGTTGACATAAAGCGAGCACATGAAGTTCAGGAGTTGAGTAGACGGCAGAGGGAAATCAGGAGGCTGACCAATGAGATTCGGGTATTGAGAGGCAGGTGGAAGAAAGCAAGTGAAGGCGAGAAGCCTGGTTTGTCTGAGTTACGTGAGAGCCTGCGAACAAAGCTTTCATCTCTTCGGCGGGCAGAATCTCAGCGCAAGAAGAGGAGAGATAGAGAGAGATCTAGAAGGTCTTTTTTCCAGAACCCTTATCGGTTCTCCAAGAACTTGTTTGAGCAGAGTAAGTCTTGCCAGTTAAGTGTCTCCAAAGAAGAGCTTGAGAAGCATTTAGCCAGTACTTACTCAGATGACAGGAGAGATATCCCTATGCCTCCAATGTCAGGCCTGGCCAGACCTACTGAACCAGGAGAGCCCTTTGATTTGGCTGAACCAAGGCTCTCTGAAGTTGAAGGTTTTTTGAAAAAGGCAAGGGCGGGTTCAGCACCAGGGCCTAATGGCATTCCATACAAAGTCTATAAGAAGTGTGGTAGGTTAAGGAAGTTCATGTGGCATCTTATTAGGGTAGTTGGAGACAAGGTGTTGTCCCAAGGTCCTGGTGCAAGGCTGATGGTGTTTATATCCCAAAGGAGGAGAATTCTACTTCATTAGGTCAGTTTCGGCCTATCTCCTTGCTTAATGTTGAAGGGAAAATTATGTTTGGTATCTTGGCAAAGAGGATTTCTTCCTTTGTGGTCAGGCATGGTTTGGTTAATACCTCTGTGCAGAAGGCAGGCATCCCAGGTTTCCATGGTTGCTTGGAGCATACCAGCATGATTTGGCAGACCATCCAAGAGTCAAAGAAGTTGCGACGGAATCTTGCAGTTGTGTGGCTCGATCTTGCCAATGCGTATGGTTCTGTTCCACATGTATTAATAGAGTTCGCCATGGATTTCTTGTGGATTCCTCCAAAGGTGACTAGGTTTGTGATGCAGTACTATCAAGATTTCAAGATGAGGTTCTCCACCCAGCAGTTCACAACTGACTGGCAGAGCCTGGAGGTTGGCATTCCAATGGGTTGTGCAATTTCTCCCATACTATTTGTACTTGCTATGGATATGCTTCTTAGATCAGCAGAAGGATTTGAGCATGGTGTGACTTTCCCCGGCGCAGAGGAATTGCCCCCAATTCGTGCCTTTATGGACGATCTCACTATTCTCTGTCCAAACACAAATGCCGCTGGGGGGATTTTGGCTAGACTTGAGGAGTTGATGGACTGGGGTAGGATGAATTTCAAGACAAAGAAATCTAGGAGCCTTGTGCTTAAACGCGGCTAAAGCACAAGGAAATAGTTGGTGCAACCCAAACAGGTCGTTTGGGCCTAGGTTGGACCTCTACCAAGAGGTGGTCAAAAGCTACAGTCAAGGAGCGACGTGACCTTGTCATGCAGGAGATTCTTTTTTTTTTTTTTTAAATTCTTTTTGTTACCAGTGGGAAGGTGGTGCATTGCACTGCTGGCCCACCACCAAGAGGGAGTATTGTTCATAAGGGGCCGAAACTCCCAGTGACTGGTGGAAGAACAACTGATGATTCCCCTGGTAATGCATGAGTTCTACCATCTTCTCGTGTTTATTTAACTAGGCTGAGAATGGCTTGAAATTTCTTCCTCATACAGAAACCTGTGCCTTCAATATAATTCTTCTTCCTATGCAATATATCTTTGCCAAGTTTGCTCAAAAAATATCATTGAAAGTTAATATTTAACTCTTGTGAAAGTTTATTTTTGACAATTGCTCAAAAATCTATTGGCATGGAAGGGGTTAAAAAGATTCATGGTTTGGGGAAAGCTGAAAAATAATTTTTGAGGTTTCTCGTTCTTTTCAAGTCAGTTTGGAAGAAAACCGTAGTAGAAATATCCCATGAAAAAGAATTGCTCTTCAAATTGCCCTCATATTCGAAATATGATGAGAAATAGCAAAATGTTCGGACCGAACATTCATATTACCTGTTTGTGCAGTCCCATGTGCTTTTCAGCGAGACTGGGTAAATGATATCTGGATTCAAAAACTTCACTTTATACACCAATTCATAAGAATTGGTGTATAAAGTGAAGTTTTTGAATCATCAAAATGGTAAGAAATTTACTCAGTCTCGCACATGATAAACCTTATCATATTGCTTTGACACCTTTCATTCACAATGTAGGCCTATATCGCACGACCAGAACTCAACTTTACTTTTAATGCAAAGGCATCGCGTACATGCAAAATGTCAAAAACTTGTACATGTACAGTTTGAAGAAAATTTGTATTGTTTTAGTTTCGGCGATATTTGAAATACATTTCGGTTAAACGGCTTAAAGGGCAATCCAACCTTTGTAATCAGCCGAATAAAAAAGAAACAGGATGGGTAAAGTTTGAAAGAAATGGGAAAAATAATAAGAAACTTATGAATGTTTGAAAAATGAGATCTATGCAAATCTAAATTTGGCAAATTGGTCAATCGATTCTGACGGATGCCCGACTTCTTTCGGAAGATGGGAAAGTCACTAGAGGAAAATCGACGCTCCTGATTTGGCTTAAAAACTCTTGAGATAGGTGTGATTCAGTCATTTGTACAGAGACAGTGAGTCGAGTCAAAACACATGTACAGTATACAGTACAGATATTTTCATTCCATCGTTCCGGCCATTCTGGCCCGCCCCGCCCCGGCCCGTTTCGAAGACACCATAGATTTGCCATGACACACAAAGTATTTAACGAATGGGAACTTGTGTGTGAGATCTAGGGTAGTGTTTCATCAAACGGCCATAGATGCGGGTTCGCCGACTTCCGAATGAAACTCGTGTATTAAAAGTAACATGCGTTTCAATGGGATGTCGGCGAATTTGTGCTTGTGACGGTTTGGTGAAACGATGCCCAGTTCCGTACTTAGCCTCATATTTATATTGTAATCCAGTTCCAAAGAGCCCCGTTTTCAAAAAAGTTAGTAGTTCCGAAGACCATCCTTTTTATGATATGCTCGTTCCGATGCCCCTTTTTTGTCTTGCCGGTGGCACATACCCACCACTTTTGGGGTCGAGTGTCCCCCCCCCCCCCGGGACTGTGTGTAGCTGTACTGTACACTGTGCATGTGTTTGACTAGACTGACTGTACTCTGCATTTTAACAAAACGACTGAATCACACGTATCTCAAGAGTTGTTAAGCCAATCAGGAGCGTCGAGTTTCCTCTAGCGACTTTCCCATCCTCCGAAAAAAAAATATCGCTGCCCGGTCTCCCTTTCGTCGTACACTAAAATTTCATTAACTACCGGTTTGCTCCTAAACGCCCTTTCCCTCAGAGCCGTACTCAAAATATATTGTAGATAGCCCTAAAAGAAAAAGAAGACACTCATGCTAAGTAATACTTTTTTTTAAAGAAGATATTTTTGTCATTTTGTGTGTTGGAACAAATCACAGTGACATTACCGATTCGGTCAATATGAAATTCCCATATGTATAGTGATTACAACGTTTAAAAAAAAATCGCAGCTTTCATATTGCTTGTACTTTTTCGTTCAAACCTTCACCAATCCGCTTCTCTGATTTTTTTCTGCTTTCTTTCAGAGCAACTTGTCATTAATGTTGGATTTCCCTTTATTGGACTTTCCCAAGAATTATCCCTATTGAAGCCAATTCCATGTGTATGGTGAGTCAACTTCCGTTCTTATCATGATCAGGACAGAGATGTGTTTTTCTTTTTCTTTCACTACTGCATTGCCCGATCTTTATCTATGCCTTGTCTCGTTTCCCTCTTTCTCCGTCTCTCTCGCTCTCTCTCTCTCTCTCTCTCTCACACACTTATTATTTCTTTACATTTGTTCCTCTGTTCTCCCCCCCCCTCTTCCATCGTTTTTTCCACTTTCAGTCAGTTCTTTGTTAAGAATGAATTCTCATCTTCTCTAGCTAGCCTGCACTCCTCCAAAAGTTTACACACCTACGCATCACTGTTTTCCTTAGAGATAACGACACACAATATGAAAAACCTTTTGGAACCAATGTTGCGTATGGACAACGGTGTATCACCTGTATTATAGGCATACGTGTAAATGTAAAGGCTTACGTCATCTCTTACGTCTTACATTTCACGCGTCCATTCTGTATCCGCTTCTACAATGGAGGCTAGATATCCGAAGTAGACAGCTGTTCTCGAAAGAAAAAAAATCGTCATTTTTTGTAAATAAAAGAGTTACTGTTTTGACATGATTCAACAGAAAGTACAATTTGTATCAAGGAGTCAAACACACTATCTAAAAATATCTATTAAACGATGGCAAAGACACAATATATAAAAACTTGTACCAAAATGGACTCCTTTGTTAAAACTATCTATCTAATTTCACTGCCTTAAAAAAACACTACATACAACATAAACAAAATATGTATTGTTTGATCTGTGTACAAAATGCATAAAAACAAATGTAGACTAATCTGTAAAAACGTTTATCATATCAGTACTAGATAGGAATGCAATGAATAAACTAGTTTAAAGGGATAGAACTTTAATGATTTTAAATATTGGCTTAATACTTATTATTACATAGATGGCATAAATTAAACAAGGTTATCCAAATTCAACGCTTGGAAACATTTGAAATAATGATTATTATCAATTATAAAACGGTAAAATACAGCCCCCGATATAGCAGCTGAAGAGCTCCTCGAACGCTGCTGAGATATGTGACGACACACCATGGACCAGTCCTGTCTAAGCAGACGATGTCCCATAACATCTTTCACATTTTTCAGAGCCTATTTTGTCATCTCCTCTTCACTTATTTCTCTTCCTTCACTAGCGTCAGTCTTAATGTTAGTCTGTTGCCTCACTCTTAACTTCGTGTATGGTATTATTTTGATGAAAAATGCAGCGTTAAAAAAATAAAGGAATCAGTCACTTGTAAACAAAATAAGACGCCATTGTATTTTTAGCTGCTTGCACCGGGGCATGTTCTGCGTTTCAAGAGGGAACGAATACCATCCTGCTATTATTCGGAGGGCTTTTCAATTTGAAAGTGGGGTTTATTTCATTGATCATTGACCCTTCTCCTGTGTATTTACAATCAAACGGTTTTAGCTATCAGAATCAGTTTCACTTTCCCTTTATAATGGTGTGAAATAAGGTCATGTTTAAATACACCAAACTCTTCATAATTTGATAAATAATTGCATTGCAATTACGTTCATTCATTATAGGACGTCGTCTGCTTAAGCAGGATAGATCCCGAGTGTGACGACATCAAAACATCGCTATATTTCTGGCGAATCCTCGGATATTCCAGATGTGGAGAAGAGCTTTTATTTGTGTTGTTTTTATAATCATCAGATACGCAGTTGACATAAAACTTATACGATTGCCATCTGTAAGCTTCCCAGTTTCTAGTGATACATTAATTGCCATATTTGTGATTTTCTTTGAATGTCTACTTTAAAGTGATAGATGTGTATGCACATGCAGCAAGCTTACAGTGCTACAGAACTCGTTCTATTTAATCAGCAACCAGATTACATGTTTTGATTGTGTTGATTTTTTTTCTAAATAAATTATTCTAAGAAGTTTTTAGAAACAGACATGGTATTTATCATCCTTGTTCTTTTACACAAGCATCTAAAGGGAGATATCCAATGGAGAAATAATATACATGCTGTATAAATTGCTATTTTCAATATCTGAAATAGTTCCTACTGACAGGTACGTTTTAGAGTTTAATTAAATTCAGGTAGACCTTGTTAAGGGTTAAATGTTTAAGGTGGTTAAACCTGTGGTCGCTCTTGTGTACAGCAATATAGTTGAGTGCCCCCCCCCCCCAACCCGGCATCACGGGCATCGCTTTATTCTTTCAAAGCTACTTACAAAAACTGTCTTCGCTCATTAGAACAATTGACTTAATACTATGATAATTTACGACTAGATACAAGTGTAACATTTGACCTACAGCCATTTATGAATTTTAAACATACCAAATCTATCAATATCTCTCAGAGGACTAGGCGAAATCACCAACACACACCCTGCGCTACCACATGCACAATTCTCTTCACTACTTCTCTCTTCCTCCATAAACCAAGACTACTGGTTTCAAATGCAAACGACGTTTAATCGATCACTTTCTGCGCTGCCATGGGTCTTGAGATGTAGTGTTGTGTTCTGGAAAGAAAAACAGTTTTCGGTCCACACCTTGCTTGATAAACGTTGTACTCTGAGTGCCACTTTCTGAGCCTTCGTGAAGAGCTGTCCTTTTCCGCATTAGCTTGGTCACCTTTGATAGGAACAATAATATGGTTTTTGTAAGGATGTTATCTACTTGATCAGGATTCACCAATAATGAGAGAATAACGATAATTTAAATTAAAAGCGCACCCTACTGTGTTGTCTCTACGTGATAGTATGTTCGTGTATATTAATAGTACTGAGGGAAGGGTGCAGGCGCCGCAGAACGTCTTGGAAAGTGGAGGGGCTTAGTGGGGGGGGGGGGGGGGGGGGGGGGGGGGTTCTGCTCGCTAGTCATAAGGGTTGCTATTCATAAGGGTAATTATTCATAAGGACCGCCATTAATAATAAGACATAATGATCGCTATTCATAATACGGAAGAGGGTCGCTATTCCCCTGATAGCAGAAAGTGGTAAAAATTACGTGATATTTACGTCGTGGTTTTCGTCTTTTTTACGTCCTGTAATTACGTCAATAAGACGACAACTTGCACCAACGCAAGACGTCAAGAGGACGTCTTATCTTGACGTCATCTGTACACTCTAAAAACTGAAGTGCTGTATATAGCACTTTTTGAGGGCATGCATAGGGACTGCACTCAGAGTGCTATTGAATGCACACAGCGTGCTATTTCAGCACCTACACGGGAAAACTGCTAAACATTCATAAAAAAAAATGATTTGGGCGAGCTTCGAACCAGGGTCCGCTGATCGAGAATTGCTGGCATTACCGCTAGACTAACTCACATTGTACGACTTAGAGCAGATCATATTGTTACATAGTGAATTTACGACACCACATAGTTCATGTTATCTACTTGACTCCCATGACTAAACCGGATTGCAAGAAGCATTCGTTAGTCCATCGGTAACGACAGCGCCTCTCAATCAGCGGAACCTGGTTCGAGGCTCGCCACGGTCACATTTTTTTGCTGGTAAATTAGCACACTACAAGTGCTATAAACAGTATTTCAGGTGCAGTCACTATACATGCCCCTAAAAGTAGCACTTTAGTTTTTACAGTGTACAAGACGTAGAGATGACGTCAAAATAAGACGTCCTCTTGACGTCTTGCGTTAGTGCAAGTTGTCGTCTTATTGACGTAATTACAGGACGTAAAAAAGACGAAAACCGCGACGTAAATATCACATCATTTTTAACACTTTCTGCTATCAGGGAAGAGGAATGAAGACGTAGAGATGACGTCAAAATAAGACGTCCTCTTGACGTCTTGCGTTGGTGCAAGTTGTCGTCTTATTGACGTAATTACAGGACGTAAAAAAGACGAAAACCACGACGTAAATATCACGTCATTTTTTAACACTTTCTGCTATCAGGGTCATAATACCAAATCAGGGTCGTTAATCATAAGGGTCCCTATTCATAATACGAAAATAGGGTCGCTATTCATAAAGGTCAATATTCATAAGGGTCGCTATTCATAATCGGAGAAGAGGGTCGCTATTCATAATCAAAGAAGAGGGTCGCTATTCATAATCAGAGAAGAGGGTCGCTATTCATAAATCAAATAAGAAAGGGATATGGATGAAGGACAACCCAAGGCCCAACGGTACTGTATTTAAGAAAGCTAGGGGAAGTACTAGCTGGTTGTCTATTTATGTACCCTTTTCGTTCTTTTTTCTTTTTCCTCCTTTCCCTCTCTCTCTCTCTTCCCTTTCCTTTCTTTTCCAGCTTCTTGTTTCTTTGTTTCTGCATGGTTTTCTGCAAGACATGGACCTCTTGCTTGTACTCTTATTTACGTAGATTTATCATGGAATAATGAGGTATTATATTGTCATGCCTCTTTATTCTAAATGTGTTAATATATTTTTGATACATATGCATTAATAATGCATTAATTAATAATGCATTAATAATGCTAGAATAATTTCAATCAAAAGTTATGAGACTCCATCAAGTGAATTAATTAGCAATCTGAAATGGATGCCGATTGAGAAACGATTTGAATTTCAGCGTGTTACTATGATGTTCAAGTGTACACACAATTTGGCACCATCCTATTTACAAGGAAGTTTAGTTAAAGTAAGTGACATTCATCAGTATCATACGAGGCAGGCAGATGAAGGTTTACTTTCTGTGCCAAAGTATAAAACAGAATGCTTTAAACATAGCCCCCTCGTATCTTCAATTATAGCATGGAATCAGTTGGACAGATCACTAAAAATGGCAAGTTCTGTGAACACATTTAAATATATGTTCAAAAGATCTTGCAGTATCTGTTCGCAATAAGAATGGCAAGCGGAATTTTATTCAGTTTCTACCTGAAGTTTTACTCTCATTCCTTATCGCATTTCTACGCATTCTCTTGTGAAAAAAAGGATTGGTTTGATGCGTTTACATAACAGCATGGTTAATGAGTCACTTGATGCTATTTTATAATTGCCTTCATCAGAAATATGTCATTTTTTGTTGCCCTGATTTGCAAAATATCTTTGATGGTTTGTTTCTTTGCCCAAAAATGTACGTTGACATAATGCTTTTCAAAATGTATGAATTATTTCATATCATTTATAATCAATAATAGATAATGTGTATTTTATTGTTTCATAAGAGACACTGTACATTCGAATGCTGTACTATGTTACATGCAATCATTGTGTAATCTTTGAATAAGTATACTACCCTATAATATGTTTTGTAAATATGTATATAACAATTCTGTTTCTATACTGAGCTAAAGTAGGCCTAGTCTTCTTGTATGTACTTTCAAAACTATACAATGCCATTTCAAAACAACTCATATATAAATAAATTTTTCAACAGATTTTAGAAAATATCACTGTCTATACATTAGGAATTAAGATGATAGGAATGTGCAACAATTTCAACATTTTCGTAAAACCAATGTTGATTACGAGGATAGCATATTCTTTGTATTTACATGTTTATATATATATATTTGTGTGTTCTTATCTATTTTTATTATGAGTTTATTTTCATGATTTTGTTGGCTATTATTGTTACTTACTATTGCTATCAGGGCCTCATGGAAGACCACCAATATTGGTGATAATGAGTCACCCTGTATAAATATCAGAAATAAATAAATAAATAAATATAAATATATTTTTCTGTATTCATTCTTATCCATCACGTGCAATTTTCTGATATGTATTTTTATGCTTGAAATTGGGAAATCAGATTGTAACACAATTTTTATCCTTGTTGCTTGACAATAAATGAATCATTGAATCATCCAGATCCTCCCGTTTCTCAACTCCTGTGGAGACCTTATCCTAAAGGGGCTTTCACATCGGGATTTGTGTAGAGTTGCGCAGAGTTGCGTAGGGAGTACGCCAAAATTCGCTGCGTAGGGTTGCGGAACCTGTCCACGTACACTTACGTAGGTCATGGGTTGTTGCTTACGGTTGCGTACGGATTCTGTGCGCATGCCTATAGCATTTCCCGCCTTCTCAAGCTTCTCAAGCAACTCTTGCCTGGTGTCCGGAACACTGCACTGATGTGAAGTAGAATCAAAAGATGATGAATTGTTTAAGTCCATTCCAAAAAGCTGTTATCCTTCGGCATTTGGAAGCCCTAGAAACACACTTTTTTCTTTTAATGAAGTTTTTATTTTCCATTCAATGGACAAACAAAAAATAGCATACCATACCATATATAATATGCATCCTTAATTAACATATTTATCTAAATAATATGCATGAACATTCGCAATATAAACATAAATTATATTACATTACATAATACAAATTGTAAAGTACCTTCAAATTCAATAACGTATACACAACCGAAAAAAAATACAATAACCCTGATTCAGTGAATGGAAAAAGAGAAGAAAAAACAAAACAAAAACCCTTTAATTTAAGGATAATCCATTTACCTCCATACCTAAACTGCCATGCCCCCACCTCCCTCTCCCTCTCCCTCTCCTTTCCCGAACGACATCTCGTCCCTCCGCGTTCAACCTCCCCTCCCGGGCCACCTCCCCCACCTTCCTCCGCCCTTCCTATGCCCGATTGAGCTTTGATCCATACTCAGAAATTAACCTTATAAAGATATTTCAACAATAAACCATGCTTAATCTATTCATTAAAATTGCTTCTGCCTCAGCATCCCTAGTAAATAAACCTATCCCATTTTCTGAAATGGCTTGGTAATAATCCTCTCTGTTCCGCTAATTTTCTTTCTTTTTTTTTGTCCTCTTGAATTTTTGTCTTTATCTCATTACAAGTAGGGGGTTTTCTTTTAACTCTACTATTGATAAATATCATGTACTTTATCTTAATTATTATATGATTCAATAATTGCTCTTCTCCTATATTTGATCCTTGCTCACCAATATGAACACCTTTCCAGTCTATGTTTGAAATATTGGGAATGGCAGAGCACGAACGATTTAATTTCAAATGGGACGAATCTGTTCAAACTAGCAGTCAAGTGATGAAAAACAGTAGGATCCAGCATGAGTACGCCAAATTTAAGTAACTATAAGCAACTATACGCAAATGTATGCCAGGTCTACGCAAGTCTACGCAAGTCTACGTCGGTCTATACGCCACAGTACGCAACACTACGTCATTTCATGTTTGTTTGTATGTATTTATTTCCGTATTAAGAAAATCACATACATTTCATAAAATACAACGTATACATGAGCTTATGAAACGGAGGATGACCCAAATTCAGCAGTATTTACAAAATTCGGCTGTTCTTCCTTGGGGTCCCACATAGCATTATATATTAAAAATTATATCATAACACAATTATATAATAAAAATAAAAAAAATAAAAAATAAAAAAACACAAAATCAATCAAATTTGCAAACTACAATCAAACCAAGTTAAAAATTAATAAAATGAAAATGACTATACCCAAACCCAGACAACCCCCCCCCCCCCACTTATATGCTCATTTATAATATTGATTTAATAGCAGTTTAAAGGATCTAATAGATGTTGCACTTCGAATTTCATTGGGTAGTTGGTTATAAATGTAAATTCCCCTGTAGAAAAAAGTTCTTTTACAATGATTAGGCTTTGGCTTTGGGAGATATAAATTCTGATTAGAGCGGAGTGTGTAATTGGAAGTTCTTATTGCGATATTGTCAGACATATAATTTGGGGTGAAATTATGCACAATCCTATAAATCATTGTACACAGGTGTTTGTTATAGCGGCAATCAAGGTACCAACCCAATGTGTCGTGAATATGTTGATTTGATATATGAGAAAAAGGATTGATTTTCATAATGATGCGACCCGCTCTGTTTTGGATTTTTTGCAAAGGTGAAAGAAAACTTTTAGGAGCAGATTGCCACACAACATCTCCGTAATCGAAATGTGGTATAATGACCGATTTATAGATTAAATTTAAACTTGATTCATTTACAACATGTCTTAATCGACCAAGGAAACGGACAAGCTTGCTAATGTTTTGACACATGTTATTTATATGAATATCCCATTTCAATTCATTATCAATATGAAGTCCAAGGTATTTAGTAGTTTCAACCTTTTGTAAGATCATATTATTTACTTTCACATTAAGGGTATTATACTTTGCTAATAATTATGTTACGCGTGCCAATGAGCATGCTATTAGTCTTCATATAATTAATCAATAATTTGTTTTGAGAAATCCATTTGTCCAAAAACCTCCATCTCGGTATTTAGAGCAGATTCTACGACATTTGGATTTTTATGAGAAAAATAGATTACGGTGTCGTCTGCATAGATATGAACTTGGCACAATTTAAAAATGTCAGGGAGATCGTTGATAAATATACAAAATAATAAAGGTCCTAAAATGGAACCCTGAGGTACACCGTGGGTTAATTGTTTTTCTTCCGATAAAGAATTATTGGCCTTTGTTACTATTCTCCTATTAACTAAATAATTCTCAAACCACTTAAAGGTCCCCTTTTATGCAATTACAAAGGAACTTCATTTAATAGACTTTTCTACTGTGAATCCAGATCTGTCAATCATATTACCTGAATTCCATTCATTAATCTGTAACCTTGAAAATAAAAAAATAACTGGGAACGCCCCTAAAAATTTAGGAAAATCGGTCCAGCGATCGATGACGTCAGGTGACGTCACCCACAGAACGCTCGACTCTACACAAGCTGGATCAGTATCGATGTGTGTGTGTTATGGCTATTGAGCTTCGTGTAGATCCCTTCGACTTCGTGCCATTTCAGCCCTTCATTTTAGCTTTTTAAAGACAAAATCCTACATCAACGATGGCATCATCTTCTTCAGCCAGGACACTTATTCAGGATCAGATATATCTGATTTGGAGCATCAAGTCCCAGAAGAAATTGAAGAGGAATTAGGGGCCCGGCCGTATACTATGTTTGAGCCAGACATGTCGGATTCTGGGCAAGATTCTGATGATGACAGAGACGTCCCTGATTTTAATAACGGAGAGGATATCGACGGGGGACTTGGGAATAACAATTGGTAATTATTTTTTGATAATAAATTACCGATTAAAGTTTAATTCACGCATATCCACGTATTATGAATCTTGTTTACGCTTGCAAATTGCCCGAGAGGCTGAGCTGATACTTCGCTGATCGAGGCAGTGAGCTCGATGTGCGCAGGCCCGGGGTACACGCCGCGCCGTTTGGTTGTTCGCCTGCTGACCCTGCCTGGGCTTGCGCTTGGGCAGGTTTACTGGTGCATGGGGTGGTAGCGTTTGATTCTAGTAAATTCTAACATTGATATCCAGAAAACTCTTAGCTCTCCTGTTATCTTGCTTGTTTTCTTTGTGCTGCTACACTAAGTAAGTGTAGGTACCGTTATAGTTGACAATAGATATGTGACCCGCCGCCTCAAAACCTACAATAAGTCGCACGGACCACAACGTAGCAAACAGCCCAAAATAGTAAATTTGCTTGGATCAGTCGATTTTCTGTTTTTGTTAGAAATGGGTAGTTTCATTATCATTCTATCATGTCTCAAGTTTGTGAGTCGTAATTCGACTTAGAAATATGTTTTTGGGGCATTTTAAAATGACTCCTTTTTTCACCTGTCCAGCTAATGAATGTTTGGAGAGCTTTTGTAATACTTTCATTCAATGCCAAATTACTACTTTACCTCTAAAGGTATTAAATTGACTTTTGGACTGAGTAATGAATAGGTCCTCCTGGAGCAGCGTGCCAAAATTCAGCTTAATATAATAATTCCTTTATACCGGTTGCTATGGTCATTTGAATACCCATTTTTACTTGGGCGCACACAGAGAGCGAAGGTTTAGCACTCTTTTGTTCCGAACTTAAATGGCCATTTTCTCTGAATAGGAGTTATTGATTGCTGGTTACATACTGATTCTAAATGTGATATTTAAAGGTGTTATCATTGAGTAAACTAGGCAAGTGATATACCATTGGAAAGCTGAGAATCTCTACTTTCAGAAAATATATAAAACAAAAATAATAATTTTGGCGACTTATTGTAGGTTTTGAGGCGTCGGGTCACATATGATCTTCTTCTTCTTCTTCTTCTCCACCCAGGGTTTCATCCAGTGTGTCTGCATGGAGCGGTATGTGATGGAAACTGCTTACTATTTGTATCGACAGCAGTATGGCGGACAGGCAAGGCAGGATGCAACTGAAAATCAGTGAGTACACCATATTTTTTGTTTTAATCCTTACTGCAGTATTCCTGTATTATATAAAGCAGTTTGGATGCAAAATGCCAATTTGGCTCCTTATGAAATTAATATTACGATATTCTATAAAAGAAAATAATGTTTTAGCCTTAATGTAAATAGAGGAAGATTATTCTATTTGCAGTGTACATGTATTTTCTTGTCCTATGTGCAGATTAACGTTTGTTTCCTCTTTCCCCATCACAACATTTTACACTGCGGTGTTGACAACTAAATTATTAGCTAATCTTCTATTGTTCAAAGTTCAAAGTAAAAGTTACCTCACAATCATCTACATCATAGACTACACTGTGCATTGTTTTGAAGTTGTCTAATCATAGTTTCCTTTGTACTCTTAAAAAAAATCTTTTATAGGAAAGCCAGGCAGGGCAGGACGTGTTCCTCTCCCATCTTGTGCCGTGACAAGAATCCGTGCAGCATTTCCATCAGAACCATTGGCGGATCCAGGGGGCACAGCTTGTCAGGGAATTATGGAGGGGAAACTGGACCCCAATAACCCCTTACTGAGCGATTTTTGAAGGTTTGACGAATTTCTTTTCTTGCCCCCCCCCCCCCCCCCCCCCCCCCCCTCACTGAGCGACTTTTCGAGAACCTGGCGAGACCAGAAAAATACGGGTCTACCTTTTGACAAACTTTCATTTTTGTGCCCCCTCTTTTACTCAATCCTGGATCAGAACAGAACAGGGGCTTTGAAGAGGCGTAGACCTACATACAATTTTGCTGTTGATATCTTTTCCCCCACCTTGTCAAGATCTATGTTTACAGAAAAATAAATATTATATGTTTTACTTCCACCTTATTACCGTCGCTATTTTCCATGATTTTGGAACTTTCCCTTCTGTAATAGATCTATTAATTAAATACGTAATTGGTTTACTTAGAATATCTGCACATGCCTTCCAGGATTCATTTCTGTCGGAACAATTCGCTAACTTCTCAGTATAATATTGCTTTTTAGATTTCCGAATGACTGACGTCACTTTATTTCTCAGTTGCCTATACTCCTTCCACAACTCTTCCTTCTTTTGAGCAATAGCTCTCTTTTTAGCATTATCTCTTTGTTTTATCAATTTATAAATTGACGCATTTAACCAAGGCGAGTATGTCTTCCGCATGCGTTTTGTTCTCCAAGGCATGTGCTTATTAATTACATTAACAACAATATTTTCCCATTTCTCGACGGCATCATCGAGATCATCACATGTTACAATATCATTCCAATTAACTTTCCACAAATCCTCACGAAATGAACGTAAGTCTCAAAATGTGTTTTGAGAAACCGGGGCATTTTGGCGTAGTGTTGCGTAGGAATGGCGTACAGTGGCGTAGTGTTGCGTAGGTTTGCTCTATGCAGACAGTACGCCCAAAAATTAAACATGTTTAATTTTTGGCGTACCTATTTTGCGTTCCTCGGCGTAGACTTGCGTAGACTTGCGTAGGCACAGCGTATGGCAGCGTAGTCGCTACCCTGATAGCAGAAAGTGTTAAAAAATGATATTTACGTCGTGGTTTTCGTCTTTTTTACGTCCTGTAATTACGTCAATAAGACGACAACTTGCACCAACGCAAGACGTCAAGAGGACGTCTTATTTTGACGTCATCTCTACGTCTTCATTCCTCTTCCCTGATAGCAGAAAGTGTTAAAAATGACGTGATATTTACGTCGCGGTTTTCGTCTTTTTTACGTCCTGTAATTACGTCAATAAGACGACAACTTGCACCAACGCAAGACGTCAAAAGAACGTCTTATTTTTACGTCATCTCTACGTCTTGTACATTGTAAAAACTAAAGTGCTACTTTTAGGGGCATGTATAGTGACTGCACCTGAAATGCTGTTTATAGCACTTGTAGTGTGCTAATTTACCAGCAAAAAAAAAAATGTGACCGTGGCGAGCCTCGAACCAGGTTCCGCTGACTGAGAGGCGCTGACGTTACCGATGGACTAACGAATGCTTCTTGCAATCCAGTTTAGTCATGGGAGTCAAGTAGATAACATGAACTATGTGGTGTTGTAAATTCACTATGTAACAATATGATCTGCTCTAAATCGTACAATGTGAGTTAGTCTAGCGGTAATGCCAGCAATTCTCGATCAGCGGACCCTGGTTCGAAGCTCGCCCAAATCTTTTTTTTTTAATGAATGTTTAGCAGTTTCAGGAGCCGGTCCAGCTCCCGTGAAAGTGCTGAAATAGCACGCTGTGTGCATTCAATAGCACTCTGAGTGCAGTCCCTATGCATGCCCTCAAAAAGTGCTATATACAGCACTTCAGTTTTTACAGTGTACAGTACGTCAAAATAAGACGTCCTCTTGACGTCTTGCGTTGGTGCAAGTTGTCGTCTTATTGACGTAATTACAGGACGTAAAAAAGACGAAAACCACGACGTAAATATCACGTAATTTTTACCACTTTTCTGCTATCAGGGTACGCAACACTACGTAACTCTACGCAACTCTACGCAAATCCCGGTGTGAAAGCCTCCTATAGCCTTTATCTCAAGTTCCAACAATCGTCCATTTGGGGGGAGATGAGGGGACAGTTGGGCGGGGAGGGGGGGGGGGGGGGTGGTATTCTCGTAGGGGGTAGCTGTCCTGGAGATTAGTTGTAGGGGGTAGTTGTCCGGATACAGGCTTAGAAATTGCCGCGAAAAATTTGTTTTCGTTTTTATTTTGGAGTGGGATAGTATTATTTTCAAAATACGTGATTTTAGTAACGTACAATTCATTGGCATCTACCGTTTTTACAGTGTGCCCCTGTTTATGGGCATGGATGGGAATGAAGTATGCCCTCCCACGGTTGGGACTTTCAAATTTCCCCGAGTTAAAATCACCTTTCAGTGCATTTGAGTGCATGTGCTTTCCTGGGAATTTGATATCCATGCTTTCATAGCATTTAAAATATAAATTCTACTACTAGAACCGTCATTAATGAACTCTCCCCTTGAAAAAAAAGTGCAGGGTATACAATCATGTATGTATCGTATCTGGACAACTACCCCCTTAGGTCAACTACCCCTGGACATCTCTTTCTTATGTTCGTTCATATTATCAGCCTTTTTTCTTTTCTTCTGTCCTAAAGTGAATATTGCTTTATCTTTCTGCATTTGTTTTAGTATCATTTTATCTTTATCTTTCCTTTATTTTTCGCTTCATCTTTACTTCTATCCTTACCTTCGCCTCTCTTTATTTTCTTCTTTCGCTTCTCTTTCTGTCCTTCCTTATGTTATTCTTTGTTTTGAGCTTTCTTTATATTTTCTTGTTGTCTTCTCTTATGCTCTTTTTTGTTTTGATCTTTCTTCGTTCTTCTCTTTCTGTAATTTGATCATTCTTGGATTTTCTCTTTCTGTCTTTGCATAAAGTGTTCTTTGTTCCCTTTCTTTATCTTCTCTTGCTGTCTTTCCCTTATAAATGTTATACTTTGTTTTATCCTTCCAGCATTTTGTCTTTTTTCTCCTTATGTTTTCTTTATTTTTTTCCTTCTTTCATCTCTTACATCTTTTGTTGTACCCTACCCCGTGCATTTATTCATTGTTCTCCTTTCATCTGCTCTTTTGATCTTTCCTCTATCTCGTATTCTTTGTTTCTTCCTTTTATCATCTTCTCTATTCTGTCTTTCTTATTGTAGCATCTTCTTCTCTTTCCTTCTTTTATGTTTTCAGATGTTTTCAGTATTTTTTTCTCTTATTTCTTCCGTTTGCATTTTGTATGATTTTTTGTAATATTTCTCTTCTAGTTTTCCCCAGAAGGATGCGGTTTTTCGAAAAAAAAAACCTGCCATAAACTGTGACGTCAACTGAGATCTAGGATGCGTTCATAGGCGCCGGAAGTTGGGGGCAAAACGCATTCTCGACCCCCCCCCCCCCCCTCCAAAAAAAATCAGCGGTAAAGGAGTAATAAAGGTTTGTTTTTTAACAAAAAAGACAGGAAATAAATACAACCTTAATTGAATCACATAAACAAATGACATTTTGTGAAAAGAAAAGGAGAGTAAAATTTCCTACACATTGCGCGTGCGCCCTTCTTTATCGATGGAGAATTTGATTATAAAGCGATACGCGCATATATAGTGGGAAAAGTAGGCCTACTGTTTTGTCTCGTTCTTTTGTTAATTGACAGCATACATGTACATGTACGTCGTTCACAAGATTTTGGTGTATAAGGTAAAAGCCTCCTCTTTTGTTTAGGACCACTCTTTACGCTTTTATGCCAATTACCGAATATGTGATATCTATTTGTTTAGTTATTTATTAAGAAGTGTATTGACTAAGATTCATTTTCAATCTGAGATAAAGATAATGGCTCGTCGCAATACTGCACTTTATGTAACAGGGGTGGGTGCATGGAGAGGGGGGGGGGGGGGGGGGTCCCTCTGACGTTTTGTAGCAAATTTGATAGAAAGATAAAGGCTCGCAGCAAACAGTTCTTTTTAGGCGGAAGGTATAGGCATATATAGTTCGACGCCCAGAATACTTTACAATTTGTCCCCTTGCCACGTGAAACGCGAAACCTGTGACGTTTTATAGCAAATTTAAGAAAAAGATAGCGGCTCGTACATGTAGCACCTTCTTTTAGGCGGAAAGTTAGTTCGACAATGTACCTACCTATTTGCTAGTCTTCCGACTACGCAAGCCATTCGAGTAATTAAAGCGACAGTGCATATACCCCCTAGGATCACGCCTTCCTCTGTGCACGTACGCATGACGCGCGCACACAATCCTCCTCTTTCCTTCTCGCAGCCTAAAGAGTTGCAGCTAAGTCACTATCTTGCGCAAAAATTTAGAGTTTGCTACTCTTTTAGCGCGTTTTCTGGTGACTTTTGCTAATATTTCCGTCCTAGACTTGTTTTAAAATCTGTTTAGTGTCGGTTTATGTCTGTCACGTATTTATTTTGGTGATATTTGAGCTTAAATTCTTACCTCACTTTTCACCTCTTTCGTATAGTAGCCCAGGGCATTCGCTTTGGCGTTTTGCCGGGTGCTCAGCCCTGTAACGTTTCGTTGGTGTTTCGTGTGTGTGGCTGTTGTGTGCATATACCCTTCGAGAGTGTTCTTTTGTTCGTAGTGCGTGAATGGAATAATCCACACACTGCGCTGGAAAATTCCATTCCGTTTCACTCTCGCTTTGTACGCCCTTTTCTTTACAATTGTTTATTGTTTGACTCTTTTATATCTCCTTACAGGTGATAATGAGTTCTTCGGGGGAAGAGTAATCGAGGTCTTGGTTGCCTCCGTGCTCTTCCAATTCTTCTTCCCTCCCTTCCACTACTCTCACTTATAAGGGCGTCAGCCCAGTGAGTGTGTTGGAGACCTCTGTGTTTCGCTCCAGCCTACCAGCGAGTCAAACACGATGGTCAGGGGAGGTAAGGGCGTCAGTCTGTCGGCTCGCTCTGGTATTTTTGTACCGGGAGCGTCGAGCAAGACAGGCTTTATAGGTAAGGCTTCTTACGGAAAGTTTTTACATCGGCGGGCCCTCGGCGGCGCCGATTGATTCGGCGAGCCTGCGGAGCGGCTTTGTTCTCAACACGCCGACTGAGCGATGCGGCGGAAGTTCTATTTATCTCGTTTAGCAGGTGGATCGCCGTAAACAAAAGCTCGCGCTAATCCCGCTGAACGGCGACTTCTTAGAGTCGCCGATGGATATGACAAGATCCGGAGAAAATCCCGCTAATCGGCCTTTTTAGCTTTGGCCGCGGTGAAAACGGTGACAAAACTTTCCGTAAGAAGCCTAAAGTTAGGTGTTCATAAGTCCTCAGACCGAACACCCGTCATTAGCAATTCTAGCTCCCTCCAACTCACGACCACCGCGTCTGCAGTTGGGGGGGGGGGGGGGCGGTAGCTAGTATTACCGGGTCCTCTTGACCCCCGACCACCGTCGGGAGCCTGGAGGGGGCATTAACTGGTAAGACCGCTAAGCGGTCAGCTAATGATGTTACTGGGTCTTACCGACCCCCGACCACCGTCGGGGTGCCTAGCGAGATTTCACCCAGTGTTAAAGGCTTCCCCCGACATCCGACCACCGTCGGTGTGTCTGGGGGAATTACAGCCGGTAACGCAAATCCGCATCCCGCTAAGAAGACCTCCTCCTCGAGCAGGTTCTCGCAGCGGAAGACTGCTGGTTCCCGCCAGCCACTGACCAACGTCAGTGCTCCGGGTGCTATTTCCAGCAGTGCTGCAATGCAGCAGCCCGTCCACCCCCGGCAGTCAATGCAAATCGGGGCTCTGGTCGGGGAAGCACAGTCCCTAGAGTTGCGGCCGAATTGCTTCTCCCCACTGGGGGGCCCGGCCCGGACAATTTGGGTAGTGAGGCTTCTATACTGCAGCCTAACACTTCCCGTGCTTCTAAACGGCCTTCTATTACGGTGGCTCACACCCCCGCTAAGAAGCTTAAAGCCAAGAAGGGTAAATCCAAGGATAAACCCAAGTCGGGTAAGAAGGCTCAGCCCTCTCTTCCCCCCGACTCTCAATCTGAGTTGCTCAGATTAATGAGACTCTTTGCTGAGCAGCATGGTTGGTATACTAATCCCCCGACGCTGCCGGCTACTGAGACTTGTTCTGCCCAGTCAGTTGTCACTGTGATGGAGGATGTTCCCGAGTCGGACCCCGGTGTTTTCCCGGTCTCCGATATTCATGAGAACCTGGGACAATTTTGTCCGAATGCGGTATCTCGACCTACTCCTCCCGTGCCTGCGGCTCTCGGAGCCCCGCCGGGGGAGGAGTCTGTCACTGGTCCGTGGGCATATCCACCCCCATGGGATTTTCCCCACCGGACTACTTCTCCCGAATTTGATTCTGTCTCGCAGGTTTCTACCCCGTCTGTTTCAGAATCTCAGGCCGGCTACGACCCCCAGCCTTGTCAGGCTATGGCGGCAGATGCCAAGGCCCTGTTAGAGAAGTATATGCCAGAAATTTTTCCCCAAGTCCAGTCGGACAGGAGTATGGGGATAGGGAGGCACTCGCCGATGCGGGTCGGGCTACCCGACGTCCCTTTGGTAGTGCCTTCTCTTTCTATCGGGATGATACCCAGGGCTTCTTTTCAGCCAAGGGTTTATCCCAGGAAATTATGGGTATGGGACAATGTTTGAATATCAATTTCAAGTCTCAGTCCTATAGATCCGCCGAGAAGCCCCTAGTGAACTTTGAAACCAAAGTCAGGTCGGGCTTCAGGCTTTCGGCGTACCTGGGTTCACTGTTACGCCTTCGGGCCAGATCAGTTGAACTGAATGTGACCGAGGGGGACTCCAATTTGTTGGATGAACTCCTGCTTTTGTTAGCTGGACTTCAGTGGTCTCAGCTCTCATCAGCGCGCTGATGAGAGCTGCAGCGGCGATTGACATTACGCATCAACGCCGCAAGTTGGCGCTCTCCACACTGGGAGTGCTAGAGAAAGACATCCCGCCTCTCTTGCGGGGTATCCCTTCCTCTCATCCCAAACTCTTTGGGGGCCAGTTTAACGAGGTCTTCCTCAAAGAGATAGAGGGTCGCAAACAGGCAAAGGAGATGGCCAGACAATTCTTGCCCACTCAGCCTGCTCGGTCCTTTCCGAAGTCTAAGTCGGTCTCGACAGGCGCTAACCGCTCAAATCGTCGAGTGACTGTGACTATCCCTCGGGTTGAGACCGCCGCCAAGGGCCCGGTCAGGCCCAAGTCGGCCTTTTGATACCTTACCCCGAATGCGTGTGGACAGTGTAGGCGGGCGGCTCCGGAGATTCCTCCCAGTTTGGGAGGCAATCTCCGGCGACGCCTTTGTGCTATCCGTCGTGCGCGACGGCTTTTACATAGATCTGATAAAGCCGATTCCAAACGGCGCCATCAGAATCCGCCCGCCTCCAATGTCCGCCCTTTTCCAGCAGCACATCTCCTCAGAGATCGCCACGCTGCTGGGAAAGGGCGCTGTAGAAAGGGTGAGAGATCATCCTCATCTCTGTCTCTCCCCAATTTTTGTCATTCCCAAGCGCTCGGGAAGTTTACGTATGATTCTAAACATGAAAAGAATCAACAGGTTTATACCTCCAGTGCATTTTCGCATGGAGACCTTGGCATCTATTCTGCCCTTGATCAAGCGGGACGACCTTGCGATCTCCCTCGATCTCAAAGACGCGTACTTTCACATTCCCATTCACTCTCTGTCGAGAAATTTGCTGGGATTCGCGTTCCAGGGCGAAACGTTTCGATTTCGTGCCCTGCCCTTCGGGCTGAGGCCGGCCCCTCGAGTCTTTACCCGAATAGTGTCGGCCCTGGCCGCGTTTCTACGGAATCGCGGCCTCCGATTATTCGTCTATCTAGACGATTGGCTCCTAGTTGCAAACTCAGAGTCCCTCCTGTTGGATCAGTTATGCCTTTTACTGCGGCTAACGCAAGACTTAGGCTTTCTGATAAACTGGGAAAAATCGGAATTATCTCCCACACGTACCCCGATGTACTTAGGTATCTGGCCAGTCTAGTCGACGTCCTGCCAGACTGCAGGCTGTTGATGAGGCCCTTTCAGAGGCACCTCCTCAAGTTTTTCAGACCGGGCAAAGATTCTCCTTTGGGGTGGATTCCACTCCCAAGAGATATCAAGCTCCTTCTCGCCCCCTGGACGAACAGTTCGTTTCTTGCCCAAGGCAAGCCTCTCTGTACCCCTCTTCCGTCAGTTTCTCTGGCGACAGACGCCTCCCTTCTCGGTTGGGGCGGTCATTGCCGGGGCGAGATGATTTCAGGGGACTGGTCTCACTTGAGAGTTATGCCCCATATCAATGTTTTGGAAATGATGGCGGTCAGCCTGTCTCTTCATCATTTCAGGCCCGGTCTTGTTGGTCGCACTGTACTTGTTCTTACGGACAATGTCACAGTAGCTGCCTATATCAATCGCCAAGGCGGCACTCGGTCTTCCTCTCTGAACACCTTAGCTGCCCAGTTGTGGAGGTGGTGCCGGTCTATGAACATTATTCCGGTAGCCTCCTACATTCCCGGTCAGGACAATCTGATCGCGGATTTTCTGTCTCGGGGCAAATGCCTCCCGTCAGAGTGGACTCTTCATCCGGAGGTGTTTGCTCTTCTCCAAGAGGTGTGGGGTCCTCTGGAGATCGATCTGTTCGCCTCCACCCTCAATCACCGACTCCCGAGGTATTGCTCGCGGGTTCGGGATCAGGAGGCGTGGGCGATGGATGCCTTTTCCCTCCATTGGGGAGCTATCCGGGGGTACGCTTTGCCCCCCATTCCTCTGATCCCTCAGGTTTTGAGGAAGGTCAAGGAAGACGGGGCTTGGCTCTTGTTGATAGCCCCACATTGGCCAGCGAGACATTGGTTTCCAGACCTGCTGAGTCTCCTGGCCGGCCAGCCGTTTCCCCTTCCTCTCAGGGAGGATTTGATAATTCAACCCCTCTCGGGAATGTTCATCAACGCCCAGCGGTCCTCCACTTGACTGCCTGGCCGTTGTTGGGGAAGACGCCAGAAACTCGGGGCTCTCCGAGAGGGCCTCCCAGTTTGTAATGAGAAGCCGTAGAGACTCCACTAGAGATCTCCACAACTCTCGTCTAGGGGCCTTCTTTTTTTGGTGCGAGAATCAGGGTGTCTCGCCACGGGAAGCCCCTATTGGTGTTATTGCCGATTTTTTGATCTCCCTTTTCGATAAGGGTAGATCGATTTCAACCATACGTGGCTATCGTTTGGCTATTGCCGCCGTCCACGTTGGTTTTTCCTGATGGTTCGGAAGTCTCCAACTCCCCTCTTTTGGCTAGGTTGACTCGCTCCTTCTTCTTGCAGCGTCCATCAACTCGTAGCCTGACTGCTTCTTGGAGTGTACCCAAGGTCCTTGACGTGCTTGCGAAGCCACCTTTTGAACCTTTGGGTAAAGCGTCCCTTCACCATTTAACGGTCAAGACGCTGTTTTTAGTTCCTATTGCTTCTGCACAGAGGAGGAGTACTCTTCATGCTCTGTGTATCACACCGGGTCACATCCGTTGGGAGAACCATGGTGTGCGACTTATACCCAAGCCCTCCTTTATTGCCAAAAATCAGACTGCTTCCTCTGGACCAGTTGAGATTTTTCTTAGACCGCTGTCGGACCATTCCTCGGTGCAGGAGGATAAGGTCTGGTGTCCGGTGAGGGCCTTGAAATGGTATTTAGATAGGACTAAGACTCTTCGTAAGAGTGATCAGCTTTTTGTCATCACTCGAGAGCCCTTTTCCCCCGCTTCCAGAGAATCCATTTCTAGATGGATAGTCGAAGCGATCCAGGCAGCTGGGCCGGAGGCCCTATTGAGTGATGGGAAGCCCCGTGCTCACGATATCAGGGGCATCAGTGCCTCTTGGGCCTCGTGGACATTATGAGGGCAGCCTACTGGCGCTCCTCCACGTCCTTCACATCTTTTTATTTAAAAGATGTTCTGTCTGTTGAGTCTTTTTCTAACAAGACGTTGCAAGCTGCAACGTCATCCTGTTGACCTTCCTCTTGGGACATGCCCCCCATTTGAATCTGTGCTGGTCTAGCAAATAGGTAGGTACATTGATTTATTGTAGTAAATCAGTAAAATCAGAAGTGATTTTATTATTTGCTAGATAAATCTATGTACCTACCTATGTCCCACCCTCCTACCCCACTCCTTGCCTAGCAACATGTCAAAGTTTGTCTGAGGCTGCTCGTAAAGAGGAGGATTGTGTGCGCGCGTCATGCGTACGTGCACAGAGGAAGGCGTGATCCTAGGGGGTATATGCACTGTCGTGACTTTAATTACTCGAATGGCTTGCGTAGTCGGAAGACTAGCAAATAGGTAGGTACATAGATTTATCTAGCAAATAATAAAATCACTTCTGATTTTACTGATTGGACGCAATGCTGCACTGTATGTATCAGGGGTGGATGCATGGATGGCATAGGCGGATCCATGGGGGGTCGCGGGGGTCCGGACCCCCGTTTTTGGCGCCGTTTGTTTTGTTTGTTTGTTTTTTTATGGAATTATGGAGGGAAACTGGGCCCCATAACCCCTTTACTGAGCGTTTTTTTTGAAGTTTGGCGAATTTTTTTTTGGTCCCCCCCCCCCACCACCCCCGCTTGTCAGGGAATTGTGGAGGGAAGTTTTTTTTTTTTTGGGGGGGGCGACTTTTCGAGAAGCTGGCGAGACCAAAAAAATACGGGTCTACGTTTTGACGACCCCCTCTTTTACTCAATCCTGCATCCGCCCCTGGATGGGGAGTTACTTCCCCCTCCCCGCGGGAAGCGCGAAAACTGACACAAATTTCGTAGCTTTTATCTTTCTCTTCCTCCGCTTCCTCCGCTTTTTCGCTCTCGCCTGTTTTTAAGGGGTGTATTTGTTTCATCGCCCTTCCCAATATTGCTTCGACACAGCCGTGGGGTGTCTCCCATCCAATATTATTATTTTTTGTTCTTTCATATTTGAGTGTTCATTGAACAATGAAAGATCATATTACAATATTTTACAAATAATCCTAACCCTAACCTCTTCTTCAATTATGAATAGCGCCCCTCTTCTTCGATTATGAATAGCGACCCTCTTCTGTGATTATGAATAGCGACCCTCTTCTTCGATTATGAATAGCGACCCTCTTCTTTGATTATGAATAGCGACCCTCTTCTTTGATTATGAATAGCGACCCTCTTCTGTGATTATGAATAGCGACCCTCTTCTTTGATTATGAATAGCGACCCTCTTCTTTGATTATGAATAGCGACCCTCTTCTCCGATTATGAATAGCGACCCTCTTCTCCGATTATGAATAGCGACCCTCTTATGTGATTATGAATAGCGACCCTCTTCTGTGATTATGAATAGCAACCCTCTTCTGTGATTATGAATAGCGACCCTCTTCTCCGATTATGAATAGCGACCCTTATGAATATTGACCTTTATGAATAACGACCCTCTTCTCTGATTGTGAATAGCGACCCTCTTCTTCGATTATGAGTAGCGACCCTTATGATTAACGACCCCGATTCGGTATTATGAATAGCGACCCTGTATCTGTATTATGTATAGCGACCCTTATGACTTATTATGAATAGCGGCCCTTATGAGTAATGACCCTTTTCTTCGATTATGAATAGCAACCCTGTTCTCATATTATGAATAACAATCCTTATGAATAATGCTCCTTATGAGTTTATGAATAGTGACCCCCTTTTCGCTTTATGAATAGCGACCCTACAGGTATAGGAAATTACACGTTATGACTAGCGGTCCTTATGAGCCACTGATCCTTATGACTAGCGGTCCTTATGACTAGCGAGGTTACCCCTAGTGGGGGGGGGGGGGGGGGGGTTGCGTGTATATCACATTTTTGCACTGCCATACGTTTGCACGTTTGTACGTTTGCATGTTTTCTGGGGTGTACCTATTGAAAAATTATCTCTGTCGTTATCAGTGAGGTCTGACCGGCACTTGAGTAAACGGATCGGTGAATGACAATGGACGGGATTTGAATTCATGAGATATGACCAGCTTTTAATAAGCTTGTTTTGCCACAAATCGATCCAGGTAAATTAATAGTACTGCCTCAGCGCCTTATCAGGGCTTTGAAAATGGAGCCGGGTTTATGTAATTCACATTCTGCTTACAGTACAGACCTATCGTATCAAATCAAAGCACAACACTTGAAGAGAACTTTAGAAGCTTAACTTCACAATGTTAATATATATATTCATAACTGTTCGTGCATAAGTACTTGTATTTTTTGTACATGTCCGTCTCAATAAATATTTTTTGAACTGCCAGATAGGACAAACGAGATAATTATAAATTCCCAGAGGAGAACAATAATTTAGAAAGGGGCAGCAGATTTGTCCGAACGGACAAATATGCAATACGTTGTAGGTCTCCTTATAAACTTCAGGGCCTTTAGAAGGGCCTTTAAAAAATCGATACCGTTTTGGTACAATATTAACTAGATGAACAAAGAAACAACATATTCACTAATTCCATTACCCTGACTAGATCTGTGCATTATCTACATTGAACATATTTGGGTTAGTAAGCAGACACGTACAATGACTTGAAAATAAGAATATAAACAAACCCTTAACATGATCGTATCCAAGTCTTGTCGCCTATATTCTTTGACAGCTTTCCACAGGTCTTGAACAAACCAAGATCCCTTTTCGTCATCGCTCCATGCAATTTTTCCTGTATACATTAGAAAGCCAATATTCAAGATAAGGAGAGGGTTAATAAGAGCGATGCATATATACACGGATGTGGTTTTTTCTATGTATTGCAAATGTGGTGTGCCAGGGAAAGAAACTGTCCAAAGTATTAAACATTAATATTTTGCATCTTGCTCATGTCCATCCAAAAAACATATAAGCCCCTAAACGAAATGGCTTAGAGAAGGATGTGTGTGTGTGTGTGTCTTTTTTTTTTTTGGGGGGGGGGGGTAATGTAATTGATAAAGACATTTATCAGAATTACACGTATAAACTTCAGATCACTAATTATAACACTTTCACGAAAATACATCTATAAATACCCCTATATTTTAAGCACTCTACAACGGTATTTTTTTTGGCTTGTGCACAATACCGTAGGAGGTGGTATGTATGACGAAAACATCAGCGTTCTCCGGCACGTTGAATATTTGTGGTGATCCTGGAGGCCCGTTTGGCATTGAAGTCTGCACCATCCTTGTTTCAGAACCTGGCAGAGTGAAAAACAGGAGAAATTCAATGGCTTTAACATAGCAAATGGACCAAATTTAAATGTGACGATATAAGCTGATGCAATTATAAATAATTCGTATTGAATATAATTATCTTTATAGCAGAACCTAAGGTGGAGCCTGAGTATGCTTAACGAAAATTTCACTTTTAAATCTAAGTAAAGTATACCGATACAAATAGAAACAATTCTTGAAACAATTATGGAAACATGACTAAAAAATAACATGCCTGTAGTAAAATACATATACTTATGTGCTGGGGTAGCGAATCATTAGGCAAAGACAACAGAGATCTTGATCAACATGACTATAGTAAAAGACATTTACTTATGTGCTGGGGTAGTCCATCACTAGGCAGAGAATACAAAGATCTTGATATTAAACTTATAATTAAAAAGGCACAAAAATAAAATATAATCTAAATACAACATGGACTCAGATAGTGGATAGTTGGGTTTATGTTAGGGTTAGTTGTTAGTTGAAAGTACACTCTTAGAACTAGGTGGTAAAATAACATGTGGTTAAACAGTTGTGGTAAAAATATGTGTCAAAATGTACACATATCTGTGTAGAAGCATGAAACAAGGGTACACAGCATGCGAGTTAGACGTTTACACCTGCACCGCGGTAAAAAGAAACCCGATTCTGGTCAAACTTCGTCCACATGTCAAAATGTTACCCCATTTGTGGTAATCATCAACACACTTTACTCAAAAAGTTCATTGATTCGAAGTACGTGTGTATATAGGCGCGAAACGCGGCCGGGTACGATCACAGCCATGCAGTGCAGTGGTGAAGCTACACTACAGTTCATCGTCATCATGGAGTCGTTGCTGAGATCGTGGGGGATGCCAGCCGATGTCATCTCTTCATTTAATTGTAAAACATTCACATTTTCATTATATTAATTTTATTATTGCATCAGAAGCTATGTTATAGACCCAGAGCACATTTCAGAGTTGATTGCACATTGGAAGTGGATGTTTGATGTTGCGTTCCGCCGCGAAGGCCGGCGGAGAAGCCCCGGGTGGAACTTCCCGATTTACACGTGTGCACCAATACTGTCATAGTCAACCAAAAATGCCATGCAGTTAGCTCAATTTTGGTCCAGATTTATTCCTAAATATAGTGTGACGCCACCATTATAATATATGTCTAATATATGTAAATCATTTTTTATGTGAAAATCAACCTTTCAGATCATGTTTTTATAGTTCAAAGTCTGTTGTAACATTGTTTTGTACTTTGTTTTGTTTTCCATTATTGAGATGCAAGTTTTAAGAGGAAATGCATTTGTCAAAACTATATCAAAATGTTTGAAGTTAGTGTTTTTTCCAACAAATTCCATTTAAAATACATGTATCATATTTGCAATCGATTGCAAATGGGGGATTTGCAATTGATCGCAAGTTTCTTGCAACACCTCATTAGAGGAACCAAAAGATACTGATCCGCGTACATTAAAGAGGTTGAACTTTACTGTGTAAATAAGTGTTATATTAGTACCCCTATGCAAATAAGTTTTTGGGTTGATGTCATCATACTTGAGTTTTCATGTGACACAGGGCAGAAGAAATAATGCTATTGGGCTCATAAAAAAATGAACATTCATTATGTGGTTTCTCTATAATTCCAAAGTGAGCTTTTAAAGGGTTATTTCAATAAAATATCAACTTAGCGGGTGAGCTGGGGGAGGGAAAAAAGTCTCCCTTTTAAAAATGTTTCAAGAAATGAGATAATTTGTTTTATTCCTCTCGTTTTCCTGTGTATGAAGTTTAAATATTGCCGTAAATAATATGACCAAAAGTTACCCCCCTTGATTTTCATGTATAAAAATGAATTTTAAAAGATTTGTAAAAAGTTAGTGTCTCCTGAAAACTGTGTATAAAAAAGAAGCCCTTATTGAACTAATAATATAATTTCTGACTGTTATTCTCAAAACCATGTTATCTTTTACGTTAGTGCGTAAGTGGAAGTATGTTCACTTTCTTAACAAAGCCTAAAATTAGGATATGGCAGTAGTTTAATATCTGCATTAAGCTTGCTCAGGTTCCCACAGAAAATTGAGAAACAAATTCCAAGACTTTCTATGATCCATTTGGTTTATGCACGCTTGGGCTAAAACCACTTAGTCTAATTTCCAGATGGGCTACCTTCATTCGGGCTAAACCCTTTTTGTCCACTCTTCATTTGGTCTAATTTGCACTTGTTCTAATAACCAAAAGGTCTAATGAACACTTGGGCTAATTATCATTTGGTGAAATTACCATTTCGTCCACTTTATTTTGTTGACACTTGGTCTATAGCAGTTGTCTGATGTCAGTTTGTCTAATTCCCAGTCAGTTTAAAACTAGTTGGTCTACGGGAATTTCGTCTAAAATCCACTTGGTCTAGTATACATTTGGTCTACATTGCACTTATATGGCTAAAGCCGCATTAAGCGCACTAGAGGATATTTTTATAGTAGCTGCGCTATATAGTCTAATTATCACTATGGCCAATTGCCTGTTGGGCTATTCCCTTTTCGTCTACGCACCTACCAACAACAATATGCATCATTTTGTTGGCAATCCCTGGACAGGTTGTTGCGAGAGCTTTTTAAAAGGTTTTATAGCTTGTATTTTTGCTAGACTCTAAATATTTACTTTTTCTGTAATCTGTAAAATGTACGTTATATTTCTGTACAAATAATAAAACAATACTTGCAAATAAAAGAATAGGGCAGTTGGTTGCCAATTTCATTTCCGCGCGCCGCACGAATCTAGCACAGAACTGGAAGACGTAGAAAGCTCATGCATGCTCGAAAGTATAGCCACCGGTCGTACGGGATCACGTGATATGCGCCATCTTGGTGGCATTGTGCCCCCTGCCAACGAGCGAGTTAATTTACGTTTTAGATGAACAAATAATAATAATAATAATAATAATAATAATAATAATAATAATAATACCAATAATAATAACAGTAATGATAATGATAGTTGCATACTCTTCTTTCTTCTTCTCCGTCTTTTTTCATTTTTCTTCTTTCTCTATCTCTCTCTTTTTGGTCACTTGACAAATCGTAGGTGGCAACCGCCCCCTGCCCCCCACCCCCCGTATCGCCGCTCATGAAAATAGCACTTTGCATAGCTCACAGGAATCCGAGAAGCTTTATGGCAGAATATTTATTTCTTGATATGACAACAGTGTGACACTTTTGAGCCATAGATCCGGTGCACAGAAATTGACAGATTTTTTTTTCTTCAAAGAGTGTATGGAGTTTAAAATTGTAATAATTAGTTTTAAGTAGAGACTGGTGTCATATGACCTAGATAATTCACTTGCGATCAAACTGCATTCTTTGTTTGTAATAACTGGAGAATTTCCTGAGTAAATGGCAAGCAGAGAAATTATGATATTTTTTAAAACAAAATTTGATACCTCAAAACCTTTAATGTTTCAATATTTGTATAGAGATAAGAAATTTATGTTAGGCAGAGTATGAGTAACAAGTTGCATATTTACTTTGTATCATGTAATCAAAGGAAATAATATTGTTATGATAATAATACGTGTGTTCCAAAAATATTTTATGAACATATAATATTCCTCTCATATTTCAGTCAAACCCAACTCCGGATTATCGAGCACAGGTATATACTCCGAAAACGGCGTATAGGACAAGACAAATATAGAGCCCTCATCGTTCAGTGCAAGGAAGTGTGTACAAAAGGCATGTGCAAAATCGGGCAGTGTCGACCTGCTGTTGATAATATATTTTTCAAAAATAATGCTACGGATATATTTATTTCAAATGTTTGTCATTTGACGAATGATTCAAGGATTTTGAAGATAATTGACAGGCAGCATTATTTTGAAGAATATGTATATCGTTGCCAGGTTGACTTTGCAAGATTTTCCACATGCATTTTGTATACACTGTCTCGTACTGAACGATGAGGGCTCTATACTCATACGCCGTTTTCGGAGTATATACCTGTGCTCGGTTTTGCGAAGTTAGGTCTGACTGTATTTTGTCATCATTTATACATAATGAGAAAGGACAAGGAATGAATCATGAAATGAACAGGAAGTGTGTGTGAGAGAGAGAGTGACAGATAAATAGTGTGTCAGTGTGTGTGTGTGTGTACGTGCTAGAGAGAGAGAGAGAGGGAGAGAGACAGAGAGTGAGGGAAGAGAGTCACTAAGAGAGAGAGAGAGAGAGAGAGAGAGACAAGGACAGAAAAAGAGGTGAGATATAATTTATTTCGGCTTTGGGCACGTTCAAACTAATCGCAGCTTAGGGCGCTTGGCCCAAACGTTCTTCGAATGAAACATGCTGTTTTGATGTGGGCGGATTGCAAAAATTTATTTTCTTTTCCTTTTCCTCTTTGCGCTTTGTTCTGTACCGTTTGATACGAGTTTTCTTATAAAGTTACCATACATTAAATCATTTCGTATTGAATGTCACCTGTTAAACACTTCAATGCTGAAAAACCATTCCGTCTCTTTAATAATAATAAATTATCAGCAAAGCAGGGGTGGCGTCAGGCATGCATATCAATTTGATAATACTTAGTTGATTCGTAGTAACATATTGTATGCTTAAAAGCGCGCAACATGTTCATTATATTGCACATTAATACTTCCGGTTATAGGGTAATAAACAGTCTTTTGAATATTTAAGTAAGTCATCCGATCAATTAACATAATAATAATAATAATAATCTGCATTTATATGGCGCCTTTTCCAGTTAGTAACTGCTCAAAGCGCTTTATATACAGTGTATTATCGCCCCGGTTAATGGATACTATGACGATTCTGCACTTACAGTGCACATTCTCCACTCCACAAGGGAGCATTCCAGTCATTCCAGCATTTTACAGGTGCACATGTATTCCAGTCACAGTGACATTCGCATCCTTAATGTCATGCCAAAGGACATTAGTGCCGCGGCGGGACTTGAATCGCGAACCATGTGATCCACAGTCCGGTGACATATCCACTAGACCACGACATTATTATTATTATTATTATTATTATTAGTATTATTATTATTATTATTATTATTATTAATCAATTAACATGAATATCAGTCAATAATAAGTCAATACAATCAAAATTGTACCTCCCCAACAGGCGTCAATTATGATGACTTTCGGCTTTCCTGGTAGAACTCCGTAGAACAGTTGCATCAAATACTCGATGGAGAGGAAATCCCCGTTGACCCCTTGGATTCCTCGTTTATCTCCATGGCTAGATATGTAAATTAAGGCTGATTGGGGATTCTTTGACTTCAGCTTCTTCGTAAACGTCTGAAGAGTCTGTTTTTTCTGTAATAAAAAAAGAGTATTATCTGAAAACTATAGGTGCAATTGTACGAAATGTAAGTGATCAGGGCTAAGCATGCTACCTTTGTATCTCCCTCTAGTTTTTCTAAATGTAAATATAAATGGAATGTCTTCTAAAACATTAAATTTTCGTCTACATCATTGAAAATAATAAGAGTTGAGACTACGGGGACTTTAATAGGTCTACACACTGTGCATTTACTTATTTGAGTTTTATTCCGGAAACAACCACGGACAAATTAGGTCGGATTAAGAACGTGAAACGTCCGAAAATGAATAGTCTCGTCACATTATTGAATTATTAATTCAAATCAGATATGACAGTGTCGGATCCAGGCAGGGGTGCCAAGGGCGCGCCCCTTTAATTTTTCTGTTTTGTGATATTTTTTTAACTCTTCGGATCACCTTAAATATAGCTCAGGCTTTTCATAAATTTTCTTTGGTTTCATTACCAAGTATATCGTTAATCGTAGCACACCACAGGTTATTATAAGAAGCGCCCCTCCCCTTACTTCAAGATTTTGATAATGAGAAAGCGCGAATTTAGATTGGCACCGAGGCTAAAAGTTTTAGAAAAGTAGATCAGGTACTGTTTATTTCACGATCCACGAGCTTAAAGTGATCTTAACTTAAATGCGATTTTCGCACATATTTTTTTGGGAAAAACTCCTTACCCTAAAAATCTGGAGTCCGCTCGCTATTCATAAGGACCGCTATTCATTTCTCACGCGTTATGAATAGCGGTCCTTATGAATAGCGAGCGGACTCCAGATTTCGTGGTCCTTATGAATGGAGGTCCTTATGAAAAGCGAGGTAAGTTGTCTATTGTTTGCTCGCTATTTCGAAGGACCGCTATTCATACAGAACCGCTATTCATTTAGTCACGCGTTATGGATAGCCGTTTATGAATAAGTGCTCCTTATGAATGGCGGTCTTTATAACTTTTCAATTTCCTGCATCCGACACTGCATTATATGTTACATTTGTTACGGCTCCTATTGAGATGTGTTAGTAATCACCCGATATTATTCATGGTATCTGATTTTATTAAGTGGTCTGTCCATCGGATAGATCACCTCTTAATTTCGTCAGAATTTTCTTATTTATTTTTACGGACCCAATTTTGTCCCCAAGATATCTCAAAATCTAAAATGTACATTTCCTTCAATTTAATGCCATGTATGGAGTCTATCATGGACATGCCATGCGAATGTTTTTGAGGTCATCAGTCATTCATGACGTCATCCAGGCGCCATTTTGTGTAATCACATTATCGATCATATCTCCATAACAAGTCATCAAAAGTAAACCATATTTGACACACATCAACGTCAGGTCAAGCCTCAACATGACATGTAATAAAAATCCGCGCGAACATAATGACGCGAACGCACGTGCGCGTCAAAATTTAAAAATGCTCAAAATCACCCAAGGACCAAACGATAGTACGTTTCAGGTTATTAAAGCACACTCTTAAAAAAATTGGGTAAATTTTGTTTGGCAACACGTTACTGGTTAGAGATTTGCCCAAAACTGCGCAAATCATGCCCAAACATAGTCAAGATCAATTGACCAATTTGTGTAAAGCAAATGTTGCTCAACTGTTGGTATATTCTTACCAACAGTTGTGGCCAAATTGATGTTGGCAAAATTAACCTTTACATTTGGTAAATTCTGTATAATCTTGGGCAAACTTAACCACATGTGTGTTAATCGTCGCCCAATAATGTGTGCTGGGTAATTAGTCACTGGGCAATTATTGGTCAATGAGAAACAACACATGTTGGGTAATATTTCACTTACCCAAAGTTAGGTAATTCTATTGACCAACACAGTTTGGGCAATCAGTACCCAAATGTTTAAGCATACGACCCAACGTTGGTTTAAGAATTGGTTAAAGAAATGACCAACCATTATAAGAGTGCATTTTAAAAATTTGCGCGCACACACGACCGTGCGCGCGTTTTGCACGCGCACATCACGTATCTTAGAGAAAAACGCCGTTTTTCATATGGAAAACTTTAGCCATAAATGTTGCATTTGGCGGAGCGGTTCGGTGTGTGTGCCCTCTCAGACAGGCAATCCTCAAATGTGTGCATTGTGCACGCGTCTTCCGTAAGCTTATTGAATTGCTGTACAAAGGAAAGCACGCGCACGTCATTGAATAATACGGCTCTGATAACAAATGAGAAACTTGCTGTGATTTGACAAGAAAAACGCCCTAAGTTCCTTTCAACCAATCAAAATAACTTTCATATCATTCAAAACCATGATCACTCTACAATCTTTTCGCGTGCGAGGGTAATCGATGGAACAAAGGACAAGTGATTGAGACTCATTTGCATTGAGCAATGTCTGCAGAAATAACGTAATTTGTGCCAAAGCGCCATAGTCTCTTCAATTTTGGATGATTTTAGGTCCAACTTTAGTCCCAAAACGCCTTAATTTCCGGAATTAAAATTGCTTCAAGAATATATTCATTGAAAGGTTAAAGGTTTAAACTTTGATTCGAAGGGCGAAGGTTTGTAAAAGCTCATTGGGTTTTCTTTTCGCATGCGATTCTTTGCTGGAAGGAGGGTATATACTCGAATTTTCACGTATTATAAGGCATCCGTAGGCTGCTCCGGGTAAAATGCAACACAGTTTTCCATATGCGCAAGGAATGATAGTTTTCTGATAGTTTTCTTGACGATTTCCAACAATTTTCATTCATCCTCGACGTCTAATAATGGCGCACGAGCGCGTCAAGCTTTAACAGTATGTTGTAGCTGAGAAAATTCTCTATTTTAAGTGTAACCTTTATATTTTGATCAGATCTCGGGAATCTCATTTCCGTTACACGTTATCTGTATGGGGATAATTCTTGTATAGTGGTCTTAACACTATACACACCATTGGATCAGGATTTTAATATTTTTTTTTGGCTTTCTAACTTTTTTTAACCATCCTCTTCGAGTACTGTCACATACACAATCACAAACAACGAAAATTATTTCTAGTTTTCCTGTTGTCTCTTAAGATATAGTGTGTGGGGGAATTAAATCTTGCGGGCAGACTTTGCGTTTCTCTCTCTCTCTCTCTCTCCCCTTCTGCTATGCTTGTCAAAAAGCTAGTATTCATTTTTGGCGCATTTTTGACCGTGACCTTGAGAGGTCAAGGTCTCAAGGTCATCATGGCATTAGAGTGGGGGACCGTGGGCGCCAAACAGGGGTCGAAAGATTTCCGTTTTGGGGCCACTTTCAGCTCGTCAAAAAGCTAGTATTCATTTTTGGCGCCATTTTTGATCATGACCTTGAGAGGTCAAGGTCCCAAAGTCATCATGGAATTAGATCGGAGACCGTGGGCGTCAGGCAGGGGTCGAACAAAATCCGATTTTAGGCATTTTTGAATCAAATGAATATCAAATGAATATCAAATGAATATTGAACAACGAATAACGAATATCAAAACAACTTCACACACCTATGATGGTCATCATTATTATCAGCATTAGAGTCATCATTATTAATATCATCATCATCCTCATCACTATCATGATCATGATCATCATCTTCATCATAATCATGACTACCATCATGATAACTGTAGTCTTGGAGACACGCCCACACCAGAAGGCGCTCATAAATATTCATATTCGTGCCAAGACGGGCAGGGCATTTACGACACGTGTCCGCCCTGCCCTCATCACTCTTTTACCGTGCAAGGGTTCTTGCAAGGTACTGATTTCATTGATTCATTAAAGATAATCATTATCATCTTTGTCATTATCCTGATCATACTTATAACCTCATCATGATAATGATTATGATTTTCATCATCACGATAACATCAAGATCCTCATTACCATGATCATCAGGATTATCATTATCATGATCGTTAGTTTTGCTATCATCGTTATCATCCTTATAATCATGATCATCTTCATTATAATGATGATGATCATAGCGATGATGATATTGATAATCCTCATCATCATGATACTCATGGTCATAATCATCTAGGTTTTCATTTCTCAATACTTTGTTTAATGTTTACATCATTTATTTCATTATTGCATTGAAAACGATCATGATCACCATTCTCATCATCATTCTCATCATTATCATCACCATGATCATCACGATAATCATGGTTATGATCATATAGTTGTTAAATTCTTAATAGGCCCTAATTTGTTTCATATTTACATCATTTAATTCATTATGGCATTAAAGATGATCATGGTCATCATTCTCACACCATCATCGTCATCATTGTCACTATCATCACCATCACCGTTTTCATGATCATGATCAACATCATTAATATGATTATCATTATGATCATTATCGTCATCATCATTATCGTTTTAGCTTCGTTTTCTCTGAGCTTTGGGTATGTTGTAGCTGGGGTAATACTCTTGTAAACCATTTTTTTTTTCCTTTTTGAAATGGAATCAGTGTCAAAAATGGCAATTATTGGATGCATATCATTTCTGGTCATTTAGTGTAATCTCAATTGGAGGTAACCTTTTCTCTATACTGGATTCTATATTCATGTTTTCGTGAATGGTATTGTGACGATTTAGCCAAAATGCCATTATTATTATTATTTATTCGGCATGTTTATCTTTGTGAAATGTGTAATACTAGTTTATGTTTTGAATTTGATACCAGCTGGAAAAGCATGAAGGCTTATGTTTGCAGTTGGAATTCTTTGAACTAGAAAAGTACCGGAAAATGGCTGATAATTGTTATTAAATTAGACCAATATATTGCTATATTCTAACCTTTTATCTGGCAAAAATGCTCAGTATTCCAATTGTTTCCTTGTTTGTGTTATGATCCTAAATACTAAATGATGCCGGCGAGATTTGTACTGTAAAGAAACAAGAGAAGAAGTTTCATGCACCATATAGAGTCTTGTGAATAATTCATCATCAATCAGCATCCATCATCAGCCATCAAAATCATCAATCATCACTATCACCATCATCGTCATCACCATAATTATGATCTCATGATCAAGGAATTCATTTTCAGTACTTTGTTTAATAATTACATCATTATTTGTTCCATTACTGCATTAAAGATACTCATGACCATCCCTATATTTGTCAATGTGAGTATCATGATCATGATCATCCTCATTATCCTGATGACCATCATAAGTAAGGACAGACCACCTAATTCGTACAGCAGACGAATTAAGCAGACGAATTTAAGATTAAATAATCTTTTCTACATTTTCTCTTGATCCGTTTTTTCTATGAAATATACCTGGTCTACAGAGAGGTCTATGTAAGTCTCCTGCTCGTATCCAAGATAATTCGAAAGTTTTTCCATATTGCTGACATCTTTCTCGGCCCAAGGTCTGGTCGTGCCATTCTTAAATAAGTTGTTGGCTATGATGAGTGCATATCCTTTCTCAGGATCGTCCATGATGTATTTCTGTAATGGAGAGTAAAGTACAAAAAACAATAATAAAGGAGCAATAAGAAACACATGAAAACTTCATAAAATAATCATAGGTCATGATTTCCAACAAAGTAATTTTGGTCACTTGGTGCTTAAACTATTTAAGCCTTCTACCTGCAGTCTAAAAAAGTGTTGGGTAAACTTTTATCCGAAATGGGTAAAGAGGGAACATGCACGTTTGCTGGGTAAAATGTAGTAACCTAGTATTGAGTAACATCTACTCATTAACATTTGTTAAAAATTACCCAATAAAGGGTAATATGTTACCCAACTTTTTTAGAGTGTACTTTATTATGAACAATTCAGACATCTTATTTTCTTTAAAAAAGACGATTGGTGCAATAATTTCCAATAATAGGAATGTTTAATTTGTTTCACAAGCAATCAATACGTGCTATTCGAAACCTTAAATGGGTTATTGGAATCCGCTCTTCTCATAATACCCAAGCTCTTTGCACAATAAAATAATTGAATCTTTTGCGATGAGATACATATTTAGAATAAATACCATGTCGGGGTTCCAGTCTTCCGGCGTCTGTACATCTAACTCCATTTCATGGTCAACAAACGTATCTATATGTGACAAATAATTTGATGAGAATAGAGAAAAGCCTACATTCTCACGTCTTAAAATCATTAAAAAACTTACATACGACATATTCAGAGCTTTCAAACTAACGTAACACTTTGAAATCCGCACACAAGCATAAAACGATTGGTAAAACAAGTTTTTATTAACCCACATAAGCTTGAAAGGGCAAAGGGGGGGGGGGGGGGGGGAAGCCTCCAGCGGAAATCATCTTTCGAGGGAAATGGTCCACCCCCCCCCCCCCCCCCTCGGAGATTAAATAAAATCCCTCAAAGATATTTGTCAAATAGCGAATAAAAGCTGTTTAGGCCCTTGTTTGTTTGTATTTATTTCCGTATTAAGAAAACCACATACATATCATAAAATACAACAAAATAAGCCTGCTTTGTGAACGCCGAATGTACAATTTTTTTCTTCTTATAATAAGCCTCCTTCATATCCTAGATATGTTAGCTTACAAGTCATATTTTCCTTGATCTTGTGTTACATATGCGGCTTATTTCGAAATCATGGAACAATCATGTATAACAGGAATGGATATCTCGGGTCTAAAATGCTTTGAAATCCCCAAAGCACCTTTTATCACAGACACCACTTTCATTTTGATACCTTGTTTTTTCGACTTCTTTATGCGTGGTTCTGTCGGTAGCTCCCTTTCGGATTTTCTTTTCGTGGCATGGCGTTTACCTGTATTATGAAATGCAACACATGGTAAAATATATGCTTACATTGATGTGGGAGTAAATGCATAGAGTTGGGAGGGACGGCTACAATAAGCCAGTTCGTAGATGCAATCTGATCATGAGCAGATAAAGGTCATCTGTGACAAATTCTAAAACCCCCTGACACGAATACTTGATATGCGTTCATGAATATCATGTAATAAATATTCATTTATGCCTCAATGGTGCATACCATGATATCCAGGTGGAAGTATTCTTTTTTTAAAAAGGAAACAGAAGTTATTCATGAGGCACCTCTATCACTCCCAGGGTGATTTTTCTAAAGTGCACAAAAAGGGGACACTCCATGTTTAAAATATCTGACATTTGGGGTCATTTTGGACATGTGCTAACTACGAACTGGTCTATTCCCTGCAACCTATCTGGTGGTGGTGGGGGGGGGGGGGGGGGTAGTGATTGAAGGCATAATGTACACACTAATCAACATCCACAATGCCTCTTGAACAAAAGCTGTCAAGGTAGACTAACTGGGGTCACTGAAAATGAAAATTAAGCTGATATTGAATTGCTGATTGGCTCTGGTTTTCCAGATATTCTAATTTTTATATATTTCATGTGTTTTTTGAAGCCTAAATCTGGGATGAGTTGAAAAAAGTGAAAAGAAACATCTTTGGAATGTTGCTGCAAGAATATTCGATGTACATTTTAAGTTAATTACTCATAAAAGTAATCATGTTTACATGGTAACGGATTAGATTTACAAGGCTGTAACTAAAACATGATGTGGTAAATGTCGCTTTTTGCCAGTTCACATATTTAAATAAAAATGGAAAAACAAATTACACTTGTAAGTATCAAAATATTAAAAATAAATGTTCTTCAAATAGCATACAAACATGTAAAATGCTTTTTTTTTTGAAAGCCTAGAGAAGTCATTGCATTAACAAAAAAAAGTGATGTAAAAACTCGTCACAAAATCCAGGGTATACCGAAACTTTTGACCAGCAGTGTAAAGATATTTTCTGACGATAAAGGCTTTCAAGCGCTCCTACTTTTCTACCTTGTCCTTTTTATTTTACCATGCTCCTACATTCTATTTTCCCCAATTATCGTAATTTTTCGTGCTCTTTTCATTTTTCCTTTTTCTTCTGCCTAACACATCTGAAATATTTATGCATGGGTATCATGCAGGAGAATTACGAACATGTGAACAGTTCTATACCCGTTTGCTTCGCTCGCTTAAATAAAAGAGTAATCTTTGTTTCTAAAAATATGCTGAATTGTATGGTATGCTATTTACAATAGTTCAAAAGAACCAATGAGGTAACATGATATATGATAAAGGCCATAACATCATCATAAATGGTCTAGATAAAGACTTTATAGAAGTGAAACAGTGAGAATCATAACAAACTGATATTCTAGAATCTTATTATTAAAAAATATTATTAAAATTATTATTACCCAACATCCGGCCAGCGAGTAGGTCTGTTTTTTTTTTGTTTTTTTTTAACGATATAATAATTTGTGTTCCCTTGGGGAAATCGTCTCTATGTGCCATGCAAATTATGAAAAACAGTGAATAAATTGAACTTCATCATTACCATTATTATTATCGCAATGGATGTATGTTTAAGTCATACTGAATATTTTGAAATGCCATACTTTTATCCTATTTTCTGTCTCCTAAGTCATACTTTTTCTCAAACTGTTTTCTTTGAAGATGGCATCAATAACATTAATCGTAATGAATTCGGCCGAATGTTCTTACCAGACATGGAAGGGTGATCATCCTCTCCATCACTGAGCTCTACAGAAAAAAAAATAATAATTTGTGACCAGGCACCACAAAACCACCAAAAAGTCGCACTGTGTGATTTTCAGTAAGAGCTCAATCAATGTGTATTTGGTGTCCATGGTCAAATTTTAGTTTTGGGTATTTCCTGAAAGAGTGTACTTTTTTCTAAGTTATCTAAAAATTTGGAGGCATCAAACAATCTGAAAGTGGTATTTTTGATAGTTTTTTATTACACTTATGTGTGTCTTCTCTGGATTTTTTTGTATTCATTTTCTTTTTTACGACCCTGAATACTTGTCTCATTTTGATCTCCCATAACTTTTAAATATAGTAAGTTCTTGCATTGATACTTGTGCACTATGATGAACAGGATATGTCCAAATAGTATGCCAAGTTTTAGGACAATCTGATAATCCCTTCAGAGAAATTTTCATTGAGTTCCTTTTGTCACCTTAGCACAACACCTTGCAAGTCAGAGTGTTTCAATAGACTGCAAACTTTAAACCCTTATTTCTCAGAAGTAACATTATGAGGGACTGTACATTCTACTCTTTGTACAGTGAGTTAGGAAACATCCAATGCTAATGAGTTATACATCATTTTAAAACTGAGAATCTGCTCTTTCAGAATCAGACCTTAACTAAAGTTTCATATCTGGCGAGCTTTTGGTGGTTTTGTGGTGCCTGGTCACATTTGTACTCTCTTCTTTGACGTAGGCTTGTGACACTTCAGTATGCTCGAATACACGCAACATTAAAAACGAACACGCATTATTAAAAAAAAAATAAGAATGAACAATGGAACAGTATGTGGATACAAAATATTCGAAGTTTTACAATAGTCTCACCTGTCAATATTGAAAAGAAAGGTAGTTTGGAAGATATGATAGTGGGCCTGGTCTCTAAGGAATAGTATTGTGAATCTTTTTTTACTTTCAAGACAAAGCTGAGTGCTGGCAATGCTATATATTACATTTCAGAAAGAAATTGTCTGGAAATAATCGGAGAAAGGTTGACTGTATGCAGTATAGACGAATTGATACTGTGAGGCTGTGGAAATATCAAAATGAAACGAAATGGACTCAGTCTTACGGAAGATCATACACAGCACACTGAAATTGCATACGAGATAAACACACATATGACGCATGTGACATGAAAGTATGTTCCAACTTTTTATTTATTGTTAAATGCGTGGGAATTAGAAGGTAATATGTTTTAGGAGACACTGTTACTATGATATTCCTCGAAACTGCCATAAAATGAATGAGAAAACTAACAAATAATATGTCGTCTTTACCAGAACTAGACCTGATCGGGCAATGCTATATCAAAGCGCTATTTTGTGTGACTCTTACCCGACTCGGAGGGGGTCTGATAACTTGTGCCTTCTCCACTGGGATCTAAGAAATAGAAACTTGCTGGTTAAAATTGTTTCTGTCGCTCTCTCTCTCTCTTTTCTCTATAGCTGTAGCTATACTGAATGAATCCCCCTTCAACAACATGCATAATGATATAAAACAGTTAGAATCAAGGAAAAATATGTCCTGCCATCATAATGATTAAAGTGGCAGAAACAAAAAGTAGAAATACAAAAATAATGCACGGCCATTCCACACTTTCACTAATAAACTTGTATATTTACCTCCATGACGTCCGACATTTGATAAATGAGCAAAAACGTATTATCTTCGGCAATGTTAAAGTTACTCTTAGTAAAGATTAAATCATGGAGATGAGCTGAATTACCTTCTCTTGTATTGTGTTTCCCTTTCTTCTTGGTTTGTTTTGTCTTTTTTGCTGGTACTTTTCCTTTAGTAGTACGCTTACTTTCTATGTTTGAGATAAAATATAGCAAGATGAAGATGAAAGCTACATGCATTACTCGATTCCTTTTTTACATTGACTATCATTTTTCCTGGAAATCGATGTATGTCAATCCCTACATAGAATGAAATGTCGGTCAGGTGGGATGTCGGACAAGTGAACCCATAAAAAAGTTGCCAGATGGCCTGTGAGACCCACATTGTCCGTCTTGTTGGCTGTCGGTGGCTGTAGCATCCTGAAAGAAGACTATTTGACTTTTTTCTCTAGGCCAAATTTCTTTTGGCCGAAAATCAAAGAGACGTAACCCGATGATTGGTAAGATGGCATCTTCGAAAAGGTGGGAAAAGTTTCCAGGTGTCCGTTTGGTGGGATGGTATTTTTTTAAAGGTTTTGGAATGAGTTATATGATTTCCTTTCCTTATTTTCGTAATGACAGTTGAAAAAAAATACATTGAACCTTTTCAAAGAAAAAAAAATTGTTAGAATTTTAAAAATTATATTTGTGGCAAAAATAGTCAGTTTTGACTAATTGCCAAATAAAAACAAATAACAACAACATCTAGAAATACAACCAAAATCTTTGTATAATGACAATGAAATCATCATATCCAAACCAAAAACTTCACCTCTAAATTTCATTCTTTTAGACCATATTTTGAGGATCAAACTTTTGGCATAAAGATGTATGTGAATGATTGCTCCTTCCAGGAACCTGATGGTGTTTTAAAGGTGACAACATTTTGATTTTAGTTTCTTCAGATTTCGAGTCTGTTTTTGTATTTAGTCAAATTTGCCCAGTTTGAAGTAGTTTTTCACTGAAGTAAAGCTGCATTTTAGTGAAAGACTTTCGGCAGGTCACTGTCCTGAAACTTTGATTACCCCTGTACATAAAAAAGATGACCCCCATGTATTTGAGAACTGTAGGCCAATTTCAATACTTCCAGCCTTATCACAAATATTAGAAAAATGTGTACATAATCGTATATATTCCTATTTACGTACTCATAATATAATTACTAATAGCAAATACGTTTTCCGTCCTATAATCACTCAACTATGCATGCATTGATAAATTTACAGGATAGTGTTATTTGGGAGAGGAATTTTTTTAGACCTTTCAAAGGCCTTTGATATTGTAGATCATTATATACTTTTATATAAACTGAATTATTATGGTGTCAGGGGTATCCCATTGCAATGGCTTCAAAGTTATATGAAATATCGTTGTTAATATACTGTTTATAATAATTCTTCTTCTGACCGTTCCCTCATACATTATGGTATTCCCCAGGGGTCTATCCTAGGCCCCTTATTTTTGATTTATGTTAAAGGGTCACTAAAATAAAAAAATAATTGCCCATTTTTCGTAGGAAGGTGTCATCAGGAGCCCAAAAATATCTATCACACAATTTTTTATGCATTCAGTCATATTTTATAATCATTTGAAAAGTACATTTTTGCTGATTTACACAGTCATAAGCCCCGCCCCTAAAAAAACCCATCGAAGCGACATCGTGATCACGTGATCTGTGACGCATAAAAATTAAGGGAAAATATTCCACTAACCTATACCGTGCGCTCCCGGAGGCCCCCGGCAGGCCCAGCCCGGTGCCGAGCATGATATTCACCGCATTGACCATTTGCATTGCGTAATTTTGTGTGTTTAATAACAACTTTGATTTTGGGACACAGTTTCATCAATAATGCCTAATCGGTGTATAGTTGCGGGCTGTAGCAAGACCCCTAAAGATGGTGTAAGCCTACATCATTTTCCTAAAGATGAAAATCTACGTAAATTGTGGGTCGCAAATGTAAAGCTCACGCGGGCAGAGTGGCAAGGGCCGGCCAAGTGAGTGGACTACAATCTGCAGCGATCACTTTGCCGAAGATGATTTTGAGGATCCTGCATGGCCTGTATTCCGAATTTGGCATGAAGAGAAGGATAAGCTAGGTAAAAGATTCAGCTATTCAAACGATCAGACTTGGATCGAGTCAAGTCTTCCAATCTGTTTTTCAACGTTAGCAGCTGCAGCAGCTTCACCCGTAGACCGAAAATTCTGTCTCTCGTTCGTTAGCTAAGACGACCTAACGAACGAGAGACAGCATTTTCGGTCTACTTCACCCGTAACTCCAGGGAGCTCCAACGCGTTGGAGCTCCCTGGAGTTACTTCACCCACGGCCCTTCACCGTATTCTGCGAGGGGTTCAAACATATATTAATATGGTCGAATTTCCCCTTGCCACTCGAGCTTCTTTGCCTTCGGGGTCTGATAAATCATCTGATAAATCAGAGTTCGTATCTGCATGGCTCAGAAAAGTCCTCCAACTCGGAATCGCGGGCACTTTTCCTCTCTCTATATAAGTTACTCGAATTCAGCCAAAATCTAAGTCAGCACTAACGTACTTTGTAAAGCGAAGTAAAAAAAAAAGCCGTAAGTGAAATAAACAAAACAAAAGCGTTCACCAGTCGCTATGTACGAGGGGAACATAGTCACTGCCGTACTTTGTGTAGGACATAGTACATAAAGACGCATAAAACGGCTGTGCACGCGTTTATGACCAATGTAAAATTTTCGTTCGGCAAGCTCAGATGGATGAGAACATTGTTCAAAAGAAAATTTAGCTAAAAAACTGTATAAAAGCTGTATATTTGGGCAAAAGCGTTTTCTGATCTTGTAGAAAAAAAAAATTGCTAATGATTATTCACTCCTAAGATTATATTGATTAATTTCCTTTTTTCATAAATTGTCCGTTGAACAGAGGGGTCAAATACCGCATTCTGTGTACAATATTATATGCTGCAGCCTGCAGATCTTGTGCCTCTTACTTTTCATACGTCACTTGGGGGTTAGCCAATCAGCTCACGAGTTTTAAGGAACGGTCCCAAAACCTCTAATTTTCCCCCTTTTTCGCCAAAACGAGACATAATTTGGACAATCGATTGGCAGATTCGTGATTAGAAGGCCAAACTACATGGAAAGAGCACCCACTTTCTCTCTAATTTAGTCAACCTTTAATGATATCATCAAATCATCAGATAAGTTTATATTAACAATATATGCAGATGATTCAACGTTATTCAACATTATCTATATAGACTCTACTCCTCTGATTAAAGTGGATGTTGTTTGGTATTTATATTGAACGTAACCTGAAGTGGGATGCGCATGTAAATTATTAATTAACTGGTAAAGTATCGAGATGCGATTGTATTTTGTATAAAATAAGTCATTATCTTCAACCTTCTATGAGTTTGTTGAATGATAATATTACCATATTTATCTTATTACGGTTTGGGGAACTGTGGCAAAACAAGACAGATACACTATTTAAATTACAGGAAAAAAGCCTTACGTATATACTTACTAATAGCCCCTACCTACCCATTCCGCTTCTGTGTTTATAAAATTAAAAACACTTATTATATCTCATTTATATCAGTCTTATACCGCAATTATCGGATTCTCCTATTTTCAAAATCTACTCCCAAATACAATATCAGTATGTTTACTGTCAATATTGGCCTTCATAACCATAATACAAGGAGTAAACATTGTTTACATAGCTGGAAAGTTTCATACGGTTTTGAGTTAAAGTCTTTTATCTTACTATAATTTGGAATGCCACACCGAGCAACATATCCAGTTGCCACAGTGAAATAATATTTAAGAGATGAAAAAATACTTCTTATCTAGATATCCAAAATATAACTATATTGTTTAATAGCTGTATATAATCGCCGTTCCCCTATCTGACATGTTTTATTGTTTCATTGTTTCATATATTACACACTTACTTTATTATTGAAATTGAATTTAAAATAATTATGGTAAAACGTTAACTTACTTCGAAGAGCTTTTTGTTAAAGGACTTCTAGACAAGGCCTTTATGGCTTTTTAAGTTTCTCTTTTTTCTCATTTTCACTTTGTTTACCTTGGTTATATAAATGCATTATGTCATATTTGTATACTCATTGTATGATGTTTTTATTGTTATGTTTATGTATTGTATATTTTCATGGAAATGGAAATAAACGAACGAACGTACACGTGAAAATATTTGAAATGACTTATTTCTCTTAAAATCAATAAACAAAATGAATTTCAGCAATAAAAATAAATCTTTGGACTGTTAATATATGGTTGGTCCACCTCTTGCCTTGATTAAGATATACGTGTTTGGCATACTGTCAACCAGTTTCTTCCAATATTCAGCTAGGATGACTTTCCACTCCTGTTCAAGTCTTTACTGTAGGTCGGCAGCATTCCTGAATCTAATTTTATTTTGTTCTTCCTCCCGATGAAGTTCCACACGTGCTCGATTGGTCTCATGGCAGGACTGTTGCAGCTGTGAGAACCTCAAGATGGTTATCTGCTGCCACTTCTTCGCAGCCTTGGCCGTGTGACAGGGAGCATTGTCTTTCTGGAATACTGCTTCTCCATTTAAAGATTTTGATGTAATGTCCCCCATCAATAGTGCCATCCACCTTGTGGTGCCGTCCCACACCACTTCTGGCAAAGCACCCCCCCCCCCCCGACCCTGATAGCCCCATCTCCGTGCTTCATAATGGGGTTTAAACTTTCAGGAAGGTCTTCATCTTTTCTCCTTCTAACGCAGATTGGTCACCTAATCTTTTTTACGAGGCCGCCATCCATTTCCAGCATAACCGCTCACGATGGCGGTCTCCTGCGTTCTAAATTACTTCCCTAGTTTATTGGAGAAAAATATTTACAAAGGTCTATTATATTCCTTAATCTTGTTTGTATGCTTTGTCTTATGTTTATTGTATATTATTATTGTACATGATTTTTTACTGATGTAACACTTATGTAAACATTTATTGTGTGTTATTAGAACGAAGAAGTAAAAGCAAACAAACAAAACACTAACCAGGCAATATCTGCTTTTGTTACTGAAAAGAACCTTATCCCAATTCCTGTTCCTGTTTTATTGTGACAAGAGCAAACGCGTTTTTCTTGCTGAGACAGTTGGAAGGGGTTTCTTCTTGTCTCTGCAGTACTTCAGACCGCCCTCTTGAAGCCTTCTTCTCAATGTTCCCGAAATTATGGATATACTAAAGTCTGTCTCCAGCTCTCTTGCCATTTGTTTCGAGGTATTTCTCCTGTCTATGAGGGATTATTTGATTATGGCTCTATCTCGTCTAGGTGTTGTCAATTTCTTCCTTCCTCTTCCTGGCCTGTCCTCCACTTTACCTGTCTCTCTGTGCTTCTTTATCAGCTCCTGAAATGTTTCTGGCAACGTGCAATATTTCAGCTAGTTTGTTCATGCTATACCCTTCTTCATGAAGCACGACAGCCCTCATTCTGTTTGGGGTGCTTTGCCAGAAGTGGTGTGGGTCGGCTGCACAAGGTAGATGGCACTATTGATGGGGAACATTACATCAAAATCTTCAAATAATTGTGCTCTACCATCTCTGAAACATTTATTCGGAGATGGAGAAGTAATATTCCAGCAAGACAATGCTCCCTGTCACACGGCCAAGGCTATATTTTCCCATGGTCCGGCAACAGTCCTGACATGAACCCAATAAGCACGTGTGGGCTGCAGACCTACAGGAAAGACTTGAAGAGGAGTGGAAAGTAATCCCAGCTGAGAAACTTGTTGACAGTATGTCAAAACACGTAAATGCCTTAATCAAGGCAAGAGGTGGACCATCCAAATATTCACTGTAAAAAGATTTGTTATAATTACTAAAATGCAATTTGTTTATTGATTTTAAGAGGAATAAGTCCTTTCAAATATTTTTTGGTATGGAAATGATGATGTCATCGCATTATACAAAGTTTTTGGTTGTATTTCTAGAGAAAAAAAATCAAACACGCTTTTTTACACGAGGTGGATTATTAATTTTTGGCCAGTAGAGTACATAATATTTTGAAAATAAATACTAGTACTATTAGAGTTTAAATCGGCAATATATAGGTGGTATTATTTTTCATATTGCTGATAAGCTCTTTATTATAAAATGTCTACAAGAAAATTTCATTTCCTTGTTTGCTATTTACGTATCACAATGGAAAATATTATATTTATAATATTATCATGACCATAAAGGACTAAGAACTTATGACTAAAAAAGCAGTTCTTGATGTAGTCCGTAATTTCATAAACTGTTTACATAAGCATTAGGCAATATATTAAGCATTTGTCTAAACTAAAGGAGACATCATCAATAAGTGTTTTTGCTTAATTTGTTTTGGGTTTCATACTGCTCTCCTAGAATTAAAAAAATCAGCTTTTTAAAAACTATTCATTAAAAATAAAGTCTTCCTTTTTATGTCTAAGCCTTTATACTATAATAGAGATTGGAATTATAAAATAAACAATTGCAATATTTTTTTTTCACAGGAGAGTGTATATGACGTGCTATCCAAGTAAAATGGCATACTGATATCAATCTCTTGAGGACGACAAGCCAAGAGAAACTCGATACAGCAAGTGCCCACCCGTAATCAGGCTTTCTTCTCATTTAATTTTAATAATCTCATCTTACTTCTGAACGCTCAATCATTTAGACATTAATACTGATGTAAAAGCCTTCCTTTTCAATTATGGAATACAATGTATCATAATCTAATATCTTAAAGAATTGACATCAAGTTTAGGTTTTCCTATTTCACTAACAGACTGCAGATTCATCTTCTTTTCGCTGGATTAGACAGATAGTGTGAATTTTGGAAGCGTCAACGTTTAAAATAAAACAAATATCTACCTGTCATTTTCTTTTTTGCATGCGATGTTTTACCCACCGGCCTTTGACGTTTCCTTTCGGTTTTTATCCTTCCATCTTTCCAATAAAGGGGAAAAGACAAAGAAAACTGGATGTGGAGGACTATGTTTAAAAAGTGATTTTCTTTACCCAATAGTGCGAAGTAGCGTGTTGTGGAATGAAACTCATAATTTACTCTTACTGTTTGTAACTGACTTACCAGCTTATACGAATTACAATATTTATTTTTATTAAGATATGGAACATATTAAATTGAAAAAAAAAAATATATATATATATTTGTATTGGTCAGTTGATGTGTTTGGAGTGAAAACGAAATCAATTTTATTTTTTCATTTATTTGTTGATCATTTATTGTATACATCATATAAATTTGCAGGCGTTAAAACACAATAGCTTTAATAAGTCAAGATAATACCAGAACCGAAAATTCTAGTCAGTTAAACATTAAAAATAGCGTTTAAATTACTTGTGTAAAGGAATGCTTGAATATATTTTTTGCAGATTTCATCTTCTTATTAATCAAATATCACTTGTATACCAACTGGTGATAATTTTGGAGTTTGAACAAAATTTTCTCTGTGCACTTATATCTTACCAGAATCGGAGGAGGTGCCTGAATCTTCTTCAAATGCATGTTCTTCGCTGTACACTTCACTTGAATCATCTACAAAAAAGAAATGTAAGAATGTGTTGCATTTTTTAAAGTCTAACAACATGAGTTCTAACATGTCACAAAACCTTTGTCCTACTTGTTAAATAAGGAGGAGGTATGGCTCAGTGGTAGAGCAGTGGTCTCGTAACTGGGAGGACCCGGGTTAGAAACCAAGTGGATGCGCTATTGCCCTTTGTTAATGCATTAATTCTCTAGGAGAGGACTTAAAGCCGTTGATCCCCAGATTGCTTACTTACGAGTATGCAAATGTTTTCTTAGCAGTCTTGTATATAAACCATCAAAGCAAAGCAAACCTAAATAACGACGATTCTAATAGTCTGGGAGTCTGTCCCGAAATTGTCACCCCATTTTACATATCCCCTTAATGCCAAAGGTCCCAACAGTCGAATTCCATCTAACATATGCACTAAACTTTATCAGACGTAATTTCTATGATTGTAAATTACCAAAACACAAAAACTGACTAAGTTTTCGGTCAGGATGGGGTTGTCAGACGGTCCATACAATTTTGGGTAATTTTTTCCCCTTAAGGCCCATTGACCAAATCTTGTCAAAAGGACGAGGTTTGGCTGTACATTATTAATATTATTATATAAAACTGACCGAAATTTCTTTTGGGAAAGGGATGTAACGCTCCCATAAAAAAAACAAAGTTCCCTTCGACCAAGCTTTGGTGTCACAAAGCGTTCTGGATGTAGAGAAAAGAAATTCCTACATTCCAATATTGATAACTCACAATTTTCAATTCAGATCGAATGTACATAGTAAAATATTAGGTATTACCATTTCATTTCGGTGAAATTTAACGTCAAATGATCCTTCTAGTAATAAGTTATCAAACTGTGAAAATGGTAGTGTTAAAAGAAAATCAAATAATGTAAATATACACCTCCATCTCCACTGCCAGAAAACATCTCATCAGCAAGCCTGACCTGACCAGACTTCTCAAGAGCAGTCTTCAGTTTTGATTTCCAGTCACCCCTTGTTTTCTCCTTCCAGTCTCGGAGCATGTCCAATGTGCCACCCCATGTAATTTTTCGGTCCCGGTAGTTGTTCGAAATGTATCTTCCAACAATTTCATAGGTGATGTGAAGTGCCGAACCGAGATCATCAATGTCTTCTTGACTGTTTAGCCTCTTGGCAATGGCTCTAAGAAGTTTGTCATCTGCTATCCTACTTTCTAGATACAATCAACCCTTTTTTAATGCAGTTTCAGATGATACCAACTATTATAAGGGCGACATATGCTACAAGATTTCCTTAGTTTAACATACTTGTGGCAGGATTTTACATTTGTCGAAGCCTTCCAATTTCAAACTGTATCTTTGATAAGGCAAAAATGTAAAAGCGAAAATTGAAGAGTATTTTACAGAATAGTGCCGAAAATACCCAAACTTTAAGTCTTAGTGGCTTGCCATTGCTTTTACGCATTTCAGAGCCAACCTTGTGGCTGAAAACGTTCGTTTGCTGTTGAAGACTCATTATAAACAGTAAAATCAAATATCCCTTTCGGAAAGAACACATTGTCCCACAGTTTGTGTTTACATTGTGTTCACAGTGTGTTTACATAGACGACTCTGTGAAAATGTAATTCACAATGTTACAACGCTTGAATTTAACAGTGTGAAGATGATTTCACACTATGTTTCACGCTGTGAACACACTGTGGGATACTGTGTTCTTTCCGGCAGGGATGGTAATGGTTAAGACCAACCAAAGACCACAGGGGTTCAGCATTTCTTCAAACAGGGTCCAAAGGACAATCACTAGAGATCTCTTTGGGAGTGAGAGTATAGTGGGAGTACAGACTCTAGTGATTAGCTTGTCCTTTGGGCCCTTTTTGAAGAATTAAGTTCATACAATTGGTGGGGTAACCTCGCTAGTCATAAAGACCGCTATTCATAAGGACCACTTATTCATAAGGACCGCTATCCATAACGCGTGACTAAATGAATACCGGTTATTATGAATAGCGAGCAAACCACAGACAAATTACCTCGCTATTCAGGAGCACTATTCATAACTATTCATAAGGACCGCTATTCATAACGCGTGCTAAATGAATAGCGGTCCATATGAATAGCGAGCGGACCCCCAATTGATATGGCCTTAGAGGCCTCACGGGAACATATATATGAACCAGGAGAGTGGAACCAGTAGTGCTTAAATATTAGCTATTTTGGTCTACAGTCTCAAAAAAACAAACTTCATTAAAATTATATATTTTCCATTATAACTACCGATCTACTTCCACTGGTATGTATATTTTACTGGATGGTGTATTACAGAGACACACGACAATTAGGTTTATTCCGTCATAATAGGGACTGGTGTATTAGGGAGACACGAGGACAAAGAAGCAAGACAAAAAGCGTCTCCCAAATACACTATATTATGTATAATGTATACATGATAACCTGCTAATAACATATATCAAATCATTTTCAATGGAACATACAGAAGCCCCCCCCCCCCCCCATATTTAACATGTTGAGGGAAAATTTATTGAAAGAACACTTGTTTAACGAAATTTCTTCAATTCAGAAATTATTGTCGAGTATATTCCAATGTCAAGGTACCCTTCAAATTAAGCAGATGACGATTTATAATTATACGTCGTGGAAATGGTGGAGGCGATATTTACCTTCATTCGTGTGTTTTTGCATCTTAGTTGATTTTCGTGAGGTAAGCGAAGGCTTTTCTTTAACACTTTCTCTACCTGTATTGTTCGAGATAATAGGAAGTAAACATAACTGATGTACCAGGACAGTTTTATTCTCTTCTAAAGCAACAAAATTATTTTCAGTTCGACTGAAAATTATGGTTATGAATTGAATTGCATGCTATCTAAAATATTACCATAATTATATTAAAACTGGGGGAAATCGCTGCATGATTGTGCTATCATACTGAGAAAAAAAGATTTGGTACCTGTTTGAGTCCTCCAAAATGTGTTTTTAATTACGGACTAGCGATTCACTAAAATTTATATATATATATATATATATATATATATATATATATTAAGGCATTGGCGTTCTAAGCCAACGACCCGGGTTCGATTCCCGGCGGAGACATTTTTTCAGCCTTTGCAAAAATTTCAAAAAGGGAGGACAGCTCTGAGGAACTTTGATTTAAGTTACGCAACCATTATTCTCTCATTTCCTTTCGCATTGTATTTATTTCCACGAGAGTTGCCAAAGCTGTTGTATATGTTATTTTCCTCACAATATGTATAACTCTAAAGGCTACATTAGCTTTTCTATGCTCAACTGTCCCGCTATTGTCTCCAACTTTCCCGCTAATGAAGGTGGCGCTATTATGACGGAATTAATAAACTGCATTGTTGTGTGTCCAGCTAATGTACCCTTTAGTCATATATATATATATATATATATTCATATATGTGAATAGAAAATACTTTCCGTCTTGGGTACGCCGATAATTTTTTAAAAACTTTTAAATAACATTTGTGAGGCAATTTTTTTTAAGGATAACATGTTATAGAAGGAGAAATGTCCACACAAATCACAAACGCTGTATCAGCAAAATATTAATTCAACGCACGTAAGGACTTTACTCCTATATTTAGTACCTTTTAACAGTGAGAATTGTGGGTTGTCGAGATTGTTCATATAGTTTGTTATATAATTTCCATTAATTCTTGACTGAATTGAGAAAAATCGTATTAGTATTGACGTTATAATTTCATATGTTTATTGCAAGCACCAGCAACTGTTTTATTACTTGTTTATTACTGATCTAAGTTGTAAACTATAAGATTCATTCAAAAATGTTCCGACTTTTTTTTTCTTCAAATTTTGGCCGATTTAATGATTTCCCACTAATTTATACAGACGATAATAAATAATTTCATTGAAACTTCATCGTTTTATTATATAATCATATTCCGCTCATTTTGATACCAACCAAATGACTGTATGTACCTCACTGAAAACGCTCTAGGAAAAAGCTGCAGTCTCTACAATCATTTTAAAAATGATAAATATTTAATTGACCAGACCTATTGAAACGTATTAAAATTATATCCTGATTATCGTTTGGTATTACAAACTGCTGTTAAGATCCAGAGATTTTATTAAAAGATCACAATATCATGATACATGTATATTAACAATGATATCTAATGACTACTTTGCAAAATGTAACCGGCTATCAGGCTATAGCTGTGCATTTCAAATTACGTAGTCTACACAGGCTTTGTTATCAATACTTAATTCCTGATAAATCAGATTTCATAAATGTGTGTAACATTAATGTCAGTAATGTCCAATCCCCAATGTTTATATCAAACATGTAAGTTGAAGGTTCAAATCATAGTGTCTAAAGCTTTCCATCCCAGTACGTTGGGGTCAAGACTTTGGATTTTATAAAAAGAAATCCCCTTTCTTCAGAGTTATTCATTATGTTCATAGAAATACCCCATCTCATCATATTTCATTCAACATGTTCAGCATAATATGATGTTAGACAGATAATATTAGTTAGAAAGAATCGGAACGTCGCTCGGCCTAATTAGAAACCTAGTGACACATAAAGGTACAAAAAGGGTAATAAAGAATAATGGTTTCATCTGATCTCTGTTTATTTCGGTGAATTAGATTTGCCACCGACACCATAACTCATCACTATATGTATGTATTATATTTCTCTCATATTTACGCTGAATTCTTCACGTTCATTTCACGTACATTTGATTTGATTTGATTTGTAATCATGATTTGTAATGTTCATTTATAATTCCATGTACATCATCATAGATTTGTAATATTCATGTATGGTCACATAAAATCATAATTATATAGAAAAAGGGGTCGTCATAAGCACAGTTCAGGTGGAACATAAGGTCTGTAAATACCAATAACCTCCATAAAACTCCTGACTACTGATTCTTATATTGCAAGGTACAATGATACGTGCTGAAAGAACACATGTAGGTATATGTCTATGCATAATTACGAATGTTGCAGATACAGGCATTAATAATATGTAGACTGTCTTGTAATAAGTAGGAAACAATTAAGGTTAGTCTGTAAATAATTTATGTCATTTTGAAGTAAATATACAACATTTGCATTTACAGACAAACTATTGATTAATGACAATGTATATCGCTAGCAATTCATGAAAGAAGATATTCTTTTATAAAGCGTTCTTTTTTTTAATACACTTTTTTTGGGCTTGAATATAAACTATATAGGTAGTGAATTCCAAATATCGCGTCCAGTGTGTCTTATAGATCTAGGAGCCTGCCTGAAGGCTGTTTTGGGATAATTGCATATTAGAAAAAATTCAGGTAGGGTATTTATGTAGGACGAGTAATTGCATAAAGGCTGCCACGGTAACTGAAGTTTATGTAAACATATATCCACTGTTTCAAACAATGCGGAATATCTCATTCTGAATATTATCTCCAAGTTTCATTGCGTCATGATAAGGAATTAAAAAGTAACAGCCTAAAAGGAAAAGGTTCAAGTGATCAATGTGCTAACAAATATTCAAAAATCTCAAATGTTAACAAAACCGAGGTTTTATGGTATTTTGCAGGGCACTCTGCTGATAAGCAACGAAGATGTCCATTATCAAAATGGTGTTTACATGCATCAAAGATATGTACAAAATAAATTCAATGTCTGAATATTGTTTGAAACCCATATTAAACCTTAAATATAAAATAAAAATCAATTTTCACGCCAAAATATCAACAACTTATCAAAAACGTACATGTATCGGTTTGCATTGAACGGTTGTTATGACAACAGTGTGGTGCATAATTGGTCGGTATTAAAATGTGCGGAGTATGATTTTCAATACGATGACCAAGTTTCAATTAAATATACTATTCATACTTAAAGTTTCATGTGAACATGTATCTCAAAAATGTACAATAGAAAGAGGTCTGTGTATCATGGTATAACTAACGTTTTACTAGGAATATCATTCATGAAATAGTTTCTCCTTTAACGGATATTGTTAATCTATCACTAAAGAGCGGCGTTGTTCCTAACAAAATGAACATTTCAAAGATCATGTCTCTTCACAATAGGTGACCAACAAGACAAAGATATATTACCGCCCTTTATCACCCCTAACAAGCTTCTCAAAAAGTCTAGAATAAATCCTTTATTCTGGACTCATTATAATACGTTTTTAGATAATCATGTCCTCTCCGCGTCTCAACATTCAGCTATAGACAGTGGCACACACTGCAGGTATTTTCTTGGACTTCTCCAAGGCCTTTGATACTATAAATTATAATATATTGTTGTATAAGTTATCTCACTATGGTATCCAGGGAAATGCCTTGGAGTGGTTCAGGAGCTAACTTAGTGATAGAAAAAAATATGTATACATGAATGGTTTTGAATCAACCCTTCAGTCAATTACTTGTGGTATCCCTCCAGGCTCTCTGTCAGGCCCGCCCCTATTTATTTTATGTACACTACCGATCTACACAACTCATCTGCAGTCTTGTCATAATCCTCTTTGCCGATGACTCCAATATTGTTTGCTCTCACCATAACCTTTTACACTTCTGAACATTGTCAACACTGAATTAATTTGCGCTTTTGACTGGATGAAAGCTAACAAATAATTGTCGCTCATCATAAATAAACACATTTTTTGCTATTTAGTAATTCTATATCATTCCGAGGCTGAGTCTATCAGATTTTTGGTGTTTATATAAACAGTAAACTAACGTGGAAAGTTCAAATTTATTGTTGATGTAAACTCATGTAATTCAGGTGTATATTGAACAAGGTCTTATATCTTAATTATTGTACTTGCATGGGGAAATAGCTTCATAACCCTCATGGACAAAATGTAAGAATTGTAAAGAATGTTGGATTTCGTGCACATACAAATGAGCTTTATATTTATATATACGACCTCTCGAAAAGTAATTTACCGCATGATTCCTTCCTATTTTCCAACCCAACATTATGCGGTACATTCCTACCCAACTAGACAGACAAACAATTTCCACCTCCCCCGAGCCCCAACCGTGTTTGCAAACAAAACAATCATCTTTACTGGACCCAAATTCTGGAATAGCCTGAAAAACGAACTGGTTGATAGCTCCTCCAACAATTCTGTCATGCTGGATCGTACAGGTGATGGTCACATAGCCTTTCTTCTTGTTACACGGTTCTTTCTTCTTCTTTTTCTTCTTTTCTTTAGTCTCTTTCCTCCACGTTATGAGCATTGCTCTCCTTGTTCGGGATCGTTTAGTAAATCTGATATTTCTATTCCGTTTCGCTTTTTATTACATATTAATCACAATTAGTTCTAATATTAAGTACTCTAAACAGGAGCCTCCTCATCGTTTACAAAATCTTTTTCCCCCAGTCGTTGCAACATGTATATCTCTGTAAAAACTCTCCACCTATTTACCGCACTTTATGCTTGATTTGAGTTCTTTACTCGTACGTTTTAAAATTGACGCTTATATGCTAGTAATAACTGAATTGTTTTTTATGTGAAAGTGGAAGAAATAAAAATTCAAAATTCAAACTTCAAACTATACCAATATGTCATATATACAAATATTATACTGTGTTAATATAAAACTCCCCTTTCCATTCGCACAAATAAAAAAAATCACAGAAACTAGCCCCAGAATGGTCTACTATCTACTGTAGATATTGTTATCAGTGCTAGCCCTTAAAAAAGGGTCAGATTTTTTGAATGAATTTTATAATTTACAGCTTATAATTATCAATAGTAAAACATTTGCTGGTGCTTGCTATAAACATATAAAATAATTATAAGTCTATCATGTCTATTATGAATTATATATTTATAACGACAATACTTGACAAAACGGAGTTTTTCCACTGCAGTCAAGAACTAATGTCAATTATAATTATAACATACTATAATCATTAACAATCACACAAACCATAACCCACATTGTTAAAAGGTACATATAGGAGTAAACACCTGACGTGCGTTAAATCAATCATATTTTGCTGGTTTTACAGCGTTTGTCTGACGTCTAGATATCCCATTTATATGTAAAAAAAAAGGAATAAGAAAAACAATGATGACTGTTGATTTGCACACTTTGAGTGCCATTCTTTACATGGAGGATTGAGGGGGGGGGGGGGGACGTCTGGCAGGTAGATTTCACAATTTATAATCATGATAATTTCTGGCAGTATCTATGTAAGTCTAGACAAAGCTAATTTGTTTGTTTGTTTTTGTTTTTTTCTTTGTTCCCACGAACTTTCGTTTGCACAGGTCTGATCTCGGTCGAAATATAGGGGGTGTATATTAGTAACGTCTAACAGTCACTCTCCGCCAATCGTCTGGCAGTGGCCATTTGTGTATCTTTGGACTATGGCGAATCTTTAGATATAGGTTTCTTAGGGTTTTCTTTCCAGCTGATCTAGCTCAATAATGGTGGATGGATTATCATAGGGGCGTCTGGCAGTGGTCATTTGTGAATCTTTAGAGTATGGCGAATCTTTAGATATAGGTTTCTTAGGGTTTCCTTTCCAGCTGATCTAGCTCAATATTGGGGGTTGGGGACCATTAGGGGCGTCTGGCAAGCACTCCCCACCACTTAAAACGTCTGGCATTGTCCAATCATGTACCTTGGGACTATGGCGAATCATTTGATATAGATTTCTAAGGGTTTCCTTTCCAGCTGATCTAGCTCATTTTTGGACCCCCTTTGGGAGCGTCTGGCGGGCACCCCCACCACTTAAAATGTCTGGCATTGTCGATTCATGTACCTTGGGACTATGGCGAATCTTTTGATATAGGTTTCTAAGGGTTTCCTTTCCAGCTGATCTAGGTCATCTTTTTGACCACTTTGTGACCCCCCCCCCCCCCCCCCTCCCCCCCCCCCCCCCCTCCCCCCCCCCCCCCGGCCACACCCACCACATAGAACATGCCAGGCGGTCAATTCGTTATATTGGACTATGCGATCTTTACATTCATGCACATGAAAATTGGTTTCCTTTCCAGCTAGGTTACGCCCCCCCCCCCCCCCCCCCCATGGCTCCCGGACTAGTAACTTGGTCAAAACTAACTTGCGAAGTGATTAGGGCGTTGGTCAACAAGCAAGAAAGAGGGTATATTGTTTATCAATGTTCAGATTAAATATCATGGATTATTTTCGTTTACGTTTGACCATGTGGTGCATAATGTCTGATATGATGGTTGATCGAATCATAACAGCAAACCCAATCTTCATCCAAGACAGAAACATCTTTGAGGAAGCGTGTGGGTCTTGCGCCAGATACACAGGGCTAGCTGTCAGAAAGAACCCCTTGCACAAAATTCAGGCCACGAATAATCAGGAACGGAGACAGTCTCCTGTCCAGTGGAATATAAGATTTTTCGAATGACCTCTGGGAGAAGCCTTACCTATCTCTACGAAAAAAAAGAAATGCTTACATGATTATTTTAGCCCTACGTTGATCAGTCAATGGATTCTTAGTGGGTTTTGACCCAGCCACATAAATGGACGCATGTGCTGCCCATGAATATGGTATCAAAAGAAGCGCGGATATAAATGCAATCACATAATTATGAAATACGTCCATATTTACAAAGCCCTCTTAAAAGAATAGGCAATTACATAAGTGTCAATTTTGTTTCTGACTCTGATAATCCCTTTCCATAGTTAGTGAACAGACGAAAAAGTGTACCTGTTAGAAGATAATCATCAGCGATGGCTGCAAAACCGCATTCCGCTAAGGCACTTGAAAGTTCAGGCTTCTGATGTTTGCGCACTGTTTTATTTTGCCAATCAAAGAGTAGATTAGTGGTGCCCTGAGATCCTACCTGGCCGCCAACATGATTCGTAGCCTTATACGCTCTTGCCTGTGATTTAGAAAAACCAAGTTTGATAGCTAAGTCTATCAATTTGGGGTCATCGCCGATCTCATTTCCAATATCCAACAATACCTTTTCAGCGATTCCGACCATGGCTTAGTAGGCCTATGTAGTAAAAAAATGAAATAGACAAGCATCAAACGTTAAACCAAACGAAAAATTTAATATTCAATATGGTCTCTGTAGTATACACACAACTGTCTGTAAAACGTTTCAAAATTTAGTTTAAAATCATAGAAAAAAAAATCGCTTTACGATTATTGGAATGGATTGATCTTTCAGCCATTCAGACAATATTCTTATTTTTAATTATTCATGTTTACCTTTACAAGTTATATTAAAGCCACAAACACGGAATTAAAGTTACTTACTATCAATGAAAACTGGATACCATTCAACCAAAACTCACCCAGACTACATATCCCAAGCTTTTTTTTTATTTAGGTTTTTATCGAAACAATGGATAACATATGTACAAAAAATAAATATGAGGATAATGAAAAAAAAAAGAAAGAAAAAAAAAAGAGGTACGGTCACTGAACAAAGCTGAATACATGGTATACTGTACTCGGGTCATGGCTTACAGGAAAAATACAGACTCTAGCATCATATATCAAATACAAACTTTTGAAAATGTAGTCTCATCTTATTATTCTTGAGAGCTATCAGGTATTCTGATTTATATTTAATCTTAAAAAATGACAAAGCAGATTGAAAGTTTGGTTTTTCCTTTCTGAATTTACAACGATAAATATAAAAACGTGTGCACAAAAGAAAGAAGTTTATACACAAAGGATGACAGTTGTACCCGTGTCCCTAATTTTGAACTCAAAAGTTTTTCCAAACATTTCCAAAGAGGATTTACAACTACGCATTCAACCATAAAATGCTGAATAGAGTCATTTGATTGATTACAAAGACTGCATAATTCAGTGTCAGACCTCTTAATTTTATGCAGAAAATCGTTAGTGGCTATAGCCTTATGGAAAGTTTTAACATAAAAAGACCTTAGTTGGGTTTCAATTGTGCACTATTCCTGTGGACCAACGTCCATTCTTCATCATTTAAATCTATACCAAAAATATCATTCCACTTTTTGCTTCTATCCTTGGGTAACAGTTGGTCCTTAAAGATTGAATAAGAAAATTTAGAGAGACTATTACAACTGAATAACTTACTAACCACTAAAACATATGGGTCCCTTGAGTCACTGGACCACGTTCCAAACAAAGGGATAGACTTGATAAGGAAAGAATACTTCCTTCTATCACGAATTGAAATATCAAATTCTAATACCAATTCAAAAAACTCCTTAAAGCCATTACCATCAAACATCAAATCCTGTACTGTTTTAATACCTTTATCATACCACTCCGAATAGTAAAAATATTTCTTTGTTTTCAAACAAATATTCTTATTAAACCACAACACATCCATTTTGTGCATCTCTCTTAAATTCATGGTGGCCAACAATCTACTTCTAAACAGATACCAGACCTTAATGGTTTCCCCCAGCTGGAAATTTACATTCCTTAAAAGATTGTCAGGAGCACTTGCTCTAAATAAAATGAAAGGGTCTGTATGGAATTCAGTGAGACTTTTCATTTCAATTTGTTTCCAATCACTTTTAAAAACTTCATTCAACATGTGTCTTGACCAAACCAACTTTTGGGCCAGGGCAAATGATCTGATAGCTAACAATTTCAAGCCACATTTGTCATATTCATTGTACAAGTATATTCGTTTTATCCTATCATTGCCGCCTGACCAAATGAATTTAAAAAAAGAATATTCAAGCTTTTTAAAAAACTTTTCAGGAATATGAATACACAGAGTAGTAAATAAGAACAACAGTTTGGGCAATACAAGAGTTTTTACAACAGTTATCTTCCCTATAAGGGATAATGATCTTGAACGCCAGCAATTCAAGGCCTGTTCGATATTCCCCAATCTCTGATTATAATTCGGTTCAAAAAGCAAATTTAAGTCCAAAGAAAACTTCATTCCTAAACAAGAAAAAGTTGAATTGTTCCAAACCAGTCCCAAACCAGTTCCAAACCAGTCCCTTTTCACTAAAAGGTTTTCTCGGGATTTTTTTTAGAGATCCCAACCAAATCCCTTCACTTTTCAATATATTAACCTTACAACCAGAGAAGGCCCCAAATTTATCCGAAGTATCAAATAAGTTATTAATTGACTCCAAATCTCCATTTTGTATCATCAGTGTACATACTAACTTTATGTTCTACTTCCCCAATTTGTACACCTTTTATTAATGGATTGCTTCTTATTGAAATACCCAATATTTCTATTGCTAGAAGAAAGAGGTATGGGGATATTGGGCATCCTTGAAATATTCCTTTTTCCAAGTGGACTGTTGATGACATGTAGCCATTATTTAGAACATAGCTGATTCTGTTATTATAAAAACATTTAATCCAAGTTAAAAAATCATGACCAACATCAAAACGTTCCAGGACCTTATACAAATATTCATATTCAACACTATCAAATCCTTTCTCTATGTCTAATAGTAATAGAGCACTAGGAACATCATGAGCATTAGTGTAATCAATCAAATCAATAATTAAACGTATATTATGTGCTATATATTCCTACCTTTCAAAAACCCAGACTGACTATTATGCATGACATCTAGCAGAAATTACTTTAATCTCAAAGCAAAACATTTAGCAATTATCTTATAATCAACATTCAATAAGGAAATCGGTCTGTAGTTTTTAGCATACATTGGGTCCTTTATTTTTTGGCAAAAGAGAAATAATTCCGTTCCTTTGTGACTGAGACATAAAACCCTTTTCAAAGGAAAAAGCGTAAGAATATATTAAAAAATCATAAATATCATTAAAAAGACAACGTAAAATTCCTTGGGAAGGCCATCCAAGCAAGGGCATTTATTTCCTGGGATTGACTTAATTGCATTAAATATTTCACATTTTGTTAATGGTTGATTGAGTTTTTCTTTTTGATCATTTGAAAATATTGGAATTTCTAGTCCCTCAAAAAAATGATCTGCTTCTTTGCTAGAGTCCTCAGACCAATGTGAAGAATACAATGTAGAATAAAAACCATGTAATTCTTTCATGATATTCTGAGGGTTCACTATTAGAGAACGATCTGCATTTTTTAACATATAAATATTTTTCTTTTCTGTATATCTTTTTCAAGTATTTAGTGCTCTTCTCACCTTCCTCAGCCCACTTGGCACGGGACCTAACTATAGCACCAGCTGTTTCAAAATCATAAATGTCTTCTAACTTTTTTTCTGCTCTACCTAAAAGTTGCATTTTTCATTACACTCTGCATCATTTTGTGTCTTAGTCAGCCTTTGTCTTAAAACTTCAATTTCTGCTTCCAATTTACATTTATCCTTCATTCTCTCTTTCTTTTTCCTCGCTGAGTATTCCATGCAATAACCTACTATAGTGCTCTTAAAAGAGTCCCAGATGACATGGGGGTTACAGGATGAATTAGTACGGTCCTTCTTAAAATCATCAATCTTAACTTTAATATACTTGATAAAATCTGCATCTCTCTGAAGTAAATGGCAATTTAATTTCCAATAACCTCTGCCCCTTTTGGGAACTCCAATAGACAATTCTACTGTGACAACAGAATGGTCCGATGCCAGACCATGAGATATAGTACTGCTTAAAATATTTGCCAAGATACTGTTTGACACAAATAGATAGTCAAGTCTCGAAAGGGCTATAGGATTTTGTTGATGTCTTGTAAATACCCTGTCTGTGGGATGCGTTAATCTCCAAGTATCATTCAAATTACATTCATCTATTAAAAAGGAAAAAATATTTCTTGATCTTGAATTACTATGTTCAGCACAAGGGACCAATGACTAAATTCATATCACCACCTAGAACAACATTTGTTTGATCGCTATCACCGAAATTTGAAAACAAATCCAAGAAAAAATTGGGGTCGTCCTGATTAGGAGCATACACGTTTATTATCCTTAACTTTAATTTTCCTATTAAAGCATCCAAAATAATGACTCTGCCATTTCCATCTGAATATACATGAGATATTGAAGCATTTAATCCTGGTTTGAAAAGGATTGCTACACCTCTACAGTTAGAGGTAGCACTATTAACATATAATTCTCCACCCCACTCTAATTTCAACATCTGCAAATTTTCATCAAGAGAATGAGTTTCTTGGAGCAAAATTATATCATCTCTTTGGTGCAAAAATCTGAATATCTTTTTCCTTTTGAATCTGTCCTGAAACCCTCTACAATTGAAAGTTGTTATTTTGAGAGACATTTTAGTACCATTCCTAAAATAAAAAATTGATTTTCCCAGATGCATATTTCACAATTGAAATTACAATGAGTACCTCAAAGAAAATAAAACCAGATAGCCATACTGTGCTCATTATAGAGCTATTGACCCAATGAGTAAACGTGTGACAGTGACCAAAAATAAAAGAAAAAAGAAACATATAAAAAAATTGGCAAGCAAAAAAGTTTGGCAGTCAATGTTCAAAAAAGGGTAGCATAAGTTAATGATAAAGACCAGTTATGTGATAAAGCTGTAAAAATGATTGAACACCTTACTAAAATGTTTGTCATAAACTGTACACTGGCCAACTTCCTCCATGGCAAGGAATTAAACCTCAGGGCTTATCAAGCGTCCGTTGGCATCTGATTCTAATGGAAGCAGGATAAACGAAGAAAGCTTTGATGCCTTTTGCCCTCAGCTCCTTCAACTTTGGCAGATTCTCCCTCCTCATATGCTGTACTCTTTTACTGTAGTCATCTGCAACATACGTTTTCGCTCCTTCGGTTTTTTCCTTGAACACTTCAGTCAGCTTCTTCCGGGCCGCTTCTTTCTCTCTGTAAATCGAGAATCCAACGTGGATTGGTCGGGGTTCCCCCGAGCCTTCTCAGCGGCTGCCGGTCGACCAGAGCAATGTGCACGCTGAACAGCTTTTGGGCCGGCAGCACCGGCGAGGAGATCTTCTACATACCGCAAACAATCTCCCTTTTCTGCTCCTTCTCGTGCCCCCAGATCACGACGTTGTTGCGGCGACTTCTGCTTTCCAGATCATCGATTTTGGCATTTGCCTCCTCTAGCGCTCTTTTTAACATACAAATATCATCCTTTGCATTATCCGCGCCAAACTTTAACATCTGTTGGGCTTGAAGTAGTTCTGCAAACCTCGCCTCCTGCCGCTGCTCAAATTCTATGAACTACAGTGGGGCTGTGCTACGCGATCCCGAACCCGCCATGTATGGCTGATTCGAGCTTGTCAAGGAGGGTCGAGAAACTTCAGGATTTTTCGCTTGTTTTTACTTTACAGGAGAGTTTTCAACACTAGGTGGGTCACGAGACTTTGGACGGCCATTCACTGTTCATAAGTGAGCATAAAAGTAAATCAAAAGCTGAATTTAAACTGGTGAAATTTGAAAAATAAGCAAGCTTACCCACGACACGTGCGTCCACTACACATCCGTCATGCTATTCTCACATATCCCAAGCTTTGACAGCGGCATGTTTTAGAGAGATATCTATGCTCCGTAATTTATTGCATTTGGATACTTTTTTTTCTTTGTAGAAACATCTTCATTAAGTATAGCTTATGACTTTTCATATATAACATAATAAAACATAGTCATGTTCAAAATGTTAGCAATTGAAATAAAATAAATCTAGATATACAGTAGATAATAAAATGATTTAAAGTAGGTATTCAAAGAAAATCACAAATATGGCAATTAATGTATCACTAGAAACTGGGAAGCTTACAGATGGCAATCGTATAAGTTTTATGTCAACTGCGTATCTGATGATTATAAAAACAACACAAATAAAAGCTCTTCTCAGCATCTGGAATATCCGAGGATTCGCCAGAAATATAGCGATGTTTTGATGTCGTCACACTCGGGATCGATCCTGCTTAAGCAGACGACGTCCTATAATGAATGAATGTAATTGCAATGCAATTATTTATCAAATTATAAAGAGTTTGGTGTATTTAAACATGACCTTATTTCACACCATTATAAAGGGAAAGTGAAACTGATTCTGATAGCTAAAACCGTTTGATTGTAAATACACAGGAGAAGGGTCAATGATCAATGAAATAAACCCCACTTTCAAATTGAAAAGCCCTCCGAATAATAGCAGGATGGTATTCGTTCCCTCTTGAAACGCCGAACATGCCCCGGTGCAAGCAGCTGAAAATACAATGGCGTCTTATTTTGTTTACAAGTGACTGATTCCTTTATTTTTTTAACGCTGCATTTTTCATCAAAATAATACCATACACGAAGTTAAGAGTGAGGCAACAGACTAACATTAAGACTGACGCTAGTGAAGGAAGAGAAATAAGTGAAGAGGAGATGACAAAATAGGCTCTGAAAAATGTGTAAGATGTTATGGGACATCGTCTGCTTAGACAGGACTGGTCCATGGTGTGTCGTCACATATCTCAGCAGCGTTCGAGGAGCTCTTCAGCTGCTATATCGGGGGCTGTATTTGACCGTTTTATAATTGATAATAATCATTACTTCAAATGTTTCCAAGCGTTGAATTTGGATAACCTTGTTTAATTTATTCCATCTATGCAATAATAAGTATTAAGCCAATATTTAAAATCATTAAAGTTCTACTTTAAGAATGTATCGTCTTCATAGCAAAATTATGTTTTTCGTCTGTTATGAACGGTATTACCGAAAAAATATGCATTAAAAAAATCGATTCATTCGCTTTATGTGTTTGCATTTGCTGGTAAAATAGCTCTTGGTATATAAAGTGATGAACACACTGCCTATGATGAAGAGGATTTGCCTTAATCGACAGCCTTGTTTACACAGCATGTAACTATGAAATATTCTGAGGCATAACTATTGTTTATCACACATGAAATGCATCTCTATATAAAAGTGTAATTCAATTGGCCAAGTCATTGCCGAAAAATAAGAAACCACAATGTTTTAAAGTTTAAAGGACCGTTCTATTTCATCTACTGCCCTTTAAAATCTGCAAATTACATCGAACCAAGCTGATCATTTCCATTCGCATATTCCATTGTGTAAATAAATACTACATTTCCCCCAATAAATCTGCCCGGTAAATGTCTTGTTTGTTCGGTACTTAATTTAGATAACGCTAAAGTTTAAGCTGTCCTACAAAGATATTCAGTTGGTTATTGAAATAGTATTTTTGAACTTTGAGTTTTCTTTTCATTAGCTCAAAATTTAAATATGTATGTACACATACAGCACTGTCTACACATATCACACAAAAGTCAGAAACCTTTTAAGCGCGTGATATGACTCCGTATAACAGTATTTACGTTCAAGGGTGGCAGCAAAGGAATCAATGGCAAAAGTCGCGCGGGCTACTCTCGGCCAAAATATCGTCGAACGACCGAACAAATAAACGAGTGATGTCAACGCAAATCAGAGTATCAGCAACATACAGGACGCTGCGTATATTATGATCAGAGTATGCAAAGGAACATGAACCTTGTAGCAGCATAGCCTTGTGCTCGACAAGTAATCCAATAAAGTCTACTACTACTACTACAAAACAGACTGATAACTGTGGCTCTTACTTTCAGGTTCGTTCAAAGTTCGGTTTAGATCAGGCTAGTCTAATAAATCCGAAGGGTGAAGGAGGTCCACCTGTAGAAAACGAATAAACGCCAAACGATCAATGGCGGCCGGCTCCTCCTACAATGTGGACAGTTAGTGAGTGGAGGCAGAGATAGTATCAACTCAAGAGGCTTTTGTTGGCATTTCGATGTACATTCATATCATATATGTTGCTCAGCTTGAGCCAAGTCAGTTATCCGAGAGTGAATACGATTACCAGAACTTCGGTTGGCCGGGGAGGGGAGGGGAAGTGGGGGTCTAATCGGGTAATGGTACTACAAACATTTATTGCACTTGTCTTTGATATATTCTCTTTCATTCTTGCTGGCTATTTTTTTTTCTCCTAGTGAAAATTCATACACATGGGTAACCCCCCCCCCCTAAACAAATTAGATACCACCCCCCCCCCCCCTCACAATTAATAGAATTTTCCATTTAATGACTGCAAGTTGCTGACGCATGTATAGGTACGACTGGCACAGAGCCAAGTTCATGGGAAATTCCCAGTGTGTCTCCATGTCTAGGCGGGATATCACATATTTTCAATTTCTTTTCATTCATTTATTTCACATCTCTCAAAAAATCATGACATTAATACCATCAGAGTTAAGCAGTAGAGCTAGAACATAATTATCACATGAGAAATGAAATGTGTGTCTTTTCCTCTGTCTATCATGTTGCAAATATAAATGATAATTTGAGGATAATAAGACGATAAATTAATTGGATGTTCTTACCAATAGGGTTAGGGTTAGGGTTAGGGTTAGGGTTAGGGTTAGGGTCTTTCGGGTGGTGACGTTAAAGGTCGGTCCCAGACGTAAATAATCATATCTGATTGATACACGTCTGTAAAAATGCAATTACACACACACACACACACACACCAGCAAGTATCCTGTATGCGTTCAACGTGCAAAAATGAAAGACGGGTTGCAACTGAAAGAATGACGTTTTGAATATAGCTTTAGGAATGTCGAGACCAAAGTCCAGTTATTGATTTACATGTGAGAATACGGGGGTTGCTGGTCCACGCAATTCATATTTCACTTTGTGAATGGGACATGTGTAGTTATTTGAGACATTGATTATATTTAGCATCCAGGTCTATCAAATAGTCCTACTGACAAGTGACACTTATCATTAGGATATTGAATGCCATTGGGTATCACTTGATAGCAATTATGTGATATGTTCACACCATACCCACTTACTTTACAATATCGTAAAATGATGTAGGAGTGTTTGAACAGTGAAAACAACATTGTATAGATAGAGACATGGAGTAGGAAAGGGAGACTAAGATAGAAATAGAGAGAGAGGGGGGGGGGGGGGGAGAGAAGGGGGTAGAGAGAGGGAAGAGGAGGGTAGAATGAGTAAAGCTCTTTAAGAAGTAGTTTTAGATCAGAACATGCTGACATGTCCATCGAGTTGGGTTCAAGCTCGAGGTTGAACTGATTAGCGGTTCTCAAGAGAAAAGAGTCCGGGTTTGAAGATCCCAGTTTCCATCAGCCAGAGTTGAGCGTATGGCAAGCCTTTTCGCTACTTAAAATGATTTTTGATATCACAAATTCGAATTCGTAATATCACGAATTCCATTTTGTGATATCACAAATTCCCATTCATTTATTACATAAACCCAATTTTTTATATCAAGAAATCGAATTTGTGATACCACAAATTCAGCTCTTGATATCACAAATTTTATTACAGAAAATGGCAATTCGGATAATTACTAACTCTCATTGGCTTGCCCACACTGACCCTTTATTCTTTAATAATAAAATATTAAAAATTGATGATTTATATTCATTTCAATTGGGACAATTCATGTACAGTTATGTTAAGAATAATTTACCCTTTCATTTTCAGGATTTGTTTTTTGAAAAATGATAAAGTACATACTTATTCCACAAGACAATCCGACTAATTTCATTTACCACGGTTGAGAACTCAATTTGCGCAAAATACTTTTTTTTTATGCGGGCCCCAAATTTTGGAATAGATTAAGTGATGACATAAAAAACTCTCCGTCTCTTAATTCATTTAAAAGGAAATTAAAATTAAGTTTGTTGCAAACGTATACTATATAATTTTTTATTAGAGGTTGTCCCTTTTTCATTAATCTCACAATATGTGCGCTTATCTCTAATTAATATTCATTTTAAATCACTGTCTCTCTCTCTCCTATACGCTTCATTACTTTCTTTACCATGCAGCTGTCCCTCTTTTAATTGTATTGTCCTGTCCAGTCCTGTCCCGTCCTTTCCTATCCTGTTGCATTCTGATCTCATTGTTAATTGTCCTACGTCATGTTTCTGTTGGTGAATATCCTTAATCAGTAGTTTATATTAATACATACAATTACTGAAATTGTAGTTTAGATATAATTTTCTCTTTTTTTACTATGTTTAGTATTAAAGGTAATATTATTTAAGGGCTCCACAATCTACAAGCAATGCTTTTCAGTGGATCCCTCCATTTCTTCAGAAAATTTTCAACAGGGTACATTGTTTTGATTTCTTGTACAATAATTTTACATAATGAATTTCGTGATGCCAACAAAATGTCATTCTCGTATTTTATTCTGTTATACTTTATAAAATATTGTATAATTCTGATGAAATGAAAAATAAAATTGAACTGAATTGAATTGAATTCGACTTTGTGATATCAGGAACCCATTTTGTGATATCACGAATTGGAATTCGTGATGTCACTAAATCCAAGTTTTGATATTACAAAATGAAAAAAAAAAAGGAATTCTAGCACTCATCTTGTGCAAAAAATCACTGGGATTTCGAACATAAGTTTTCTGCATATTCGTTACGCAGCTAAGAGCTAAAGATCTAATAGGCTAGTTCCTGGTAAATATTCCCCCAAAATGATGTGGTCAAAGATCCTTCCAGCGCGCAGTCCCAAAACTCTGGAATAAACTTTCAAATTGCATAAAAGAAGCAGCTAGTGCACCCCATTAAATCAATTCAAGGGATCGACAATTAATAAAACTATTTAGCCGCTAGAGGGCGTCAACATATATTTATCAAATGGTTGATGCATGCTGCGGGAATTTCAAAATTCTAACCCGTGCATTAAAATGTAAAAAATGGCGCTGCCCTTTCATACCTGCAATATCTTATCATGTGCATAGCCCTACTATTAATATTCGTCAGTGGGTCAATGGGAACAGTGGGTCAGTGGGAACAGTGGGTCCAGCTCTCAGTAGTGTTGTCCACTTCCATCCTTTCGCTTATTGTACATTTTTATCTATGCACGATCATCAAGTTTACTTCAGCTACACGAAGTATTACTCAATTATTTTTTTTATCATTTCATCCATCATAAATGAGGGTTCAGAGAACAAAGATTGTTAGACGATGACTATTCCTCAACTTAGCATGTTGACCAGGGGCTTGTTATCCGGATACAGACACTGACATTAGATTTACAAATTTAAAAGCATCTCTGAAGGAGATTGATCTTATAGAAGTTCATAAGTTAAGAGCATTTTCAGGTTCAAACCAGAAGCGTCATGAATGGAGGTCAACATTGACTGTTCAAGGGTGATTGTCATATAATGCGTTAATCTGACAATGTGTCATTATGCGTAAAAATATGTGTTTTTGTGCGCGAGAAATATTGTGACATTATGCACTGGCTGTGACATTATGCGTTAGGTGGTAAACGCTCAATGTCACAATTTTAGGACACTATGCGTCGTTGTGATATATTATGCATCGTTTGGACATTAGCGGTTGTAACACTACCTACTCTAGATTTGGGAGGTATATTTTGTGAGTGCAATGAACAGAATAGTGTTAAGATATCATTTGTATTATGGTTCATCATTTGTTTTGCTTTTTTTCAAGGAGTTAAACTGAGCCAATACACGACTCGTGCTGTAGATAATAACAGTGATAATATGCTGGGTGTATATAGCGCCTAATACATCTAAGATGTCTTTACGTGCTTTAACATGTTTAAGGGCTGGTCACAAACGGTCGTGTACCTCCGCGCGTGTGATCTGCAACGGATTTCGCAGAAAATCTTTGCATCGCACGCACGGGTCTGCAATGACACGCAAGGAGGCTGTTGGATATGTCGGTTGTTCGGTAGTTCTACGTTCGCCTCAAGATTTCCTTGCAGGTAGGAGGGGGTTTGCTAATGAGGAGGGCGCAAGACGCCCAAGAGGAGATGCAGAGAGATACATGACCGGTTGTGACCATGACAAAAGAAGGACGTACGAATCGCAGGAGCCTTGGCCCACAGCCGATTGCAGCTGTGGACACGCACGTGAAAAAACACGCACGATCAGTTGCGACCATAGCATTACAGATTATTACCCCGATCATAGGATCCAGGCTTGCCCGCACACGATGTATGAACCTTCCTGGCGAGCTTTCCAGGCCACAATGACAAACCACAATGACTTCTGCATCCTACGGATACTCATTTAACACCTGGGTGGAGAGGAGCAATGTAGATACAATGCCTTGCTCAAAGACAAATGTGCCGTGCTGGGGACTGAACCCAAGACCTTTACAACTCCAGTCAATTGTTTAAAGCACTCGACTACGACCATAATGACACCCTAGATGCGGAGTTATGTAAAGTGAAATCGAAGTGGTATTTCTTCATGGACGTCATCTCTAAAATGATGTTTGTTTAAAAAAAATTGTTGCTTCCTTTTGTCCTTTACCTTGTTGTATCTAAATTTGTATATCTTTTGTTAAGTGTTTTGTATTGTTATTGGATAGATAGATTTCAAGTTCAAGATCAAGTTCGAGTTCAAGAGTAGGAAATAACAACCCCATTAAAGTTAAGAGTTTTTTGTTTTGTTTTGTTTTAATAATTAAAAAAAAAAAGCATAAAGTTGTTCAAAATTAGAATACTAAAAATGCCCGAAAAGTAACTTCAGACCCATTTTAACATTTGAAAGCAACTTTAATGCCCAAAAATTAACTTCAGACCCATTTTAACATTTGGAAGCAACTTTATCTAACATTTTGTCCAAAAATACTGACAAAATTCCCAAAATTCTTAACCTTTTGACAGCGGAGTATAATTAATGTCAGAGAAAAAGAATAGGCTACTGCAGTTGTATGGCGTCCGGAAAAAAACTAAAGATTCTCTTCATAAATAAAATTTTGGAAATAAGATGCTTTAGCAGTGGTGGGTCTCGGATTGTCCGAAAAAAGTCCGAAAATCATCAGATTTTGCCCTCAAGCCATGAAACAGAATAATTATTTCCATTTTGCATAAATTTGCATTATTAAGGCGCGTCATCATGAAACGTTGCAAGTTTATAGCTTGGTAACATTTATATTTGATTCAGCTCAAAAAGTTACCCTAGTCCACCAATTTTCATGTAGAGCGAAAATTTTGACCATGAAAATAACAAACGGAGCCCTTTTTTCCATGTCACCCCATGGTCTAATTGTTATTATTTGTGATAATGATTTGTGCATGTACTAGTGTCACAACTATTATATTTTTTAGTGTAAAGGGGGGGGGGGGGGGGTAGGTTAGTGTAAAGTCTATATCTCGTAACATTTGCATATATTCAGAGCGTCTATAAGTACCTTTATTTTCTCACATATGTTTCTATAAAATACAAGCAGTGCTTTTCAATAGACTCCTCCACTTATGTTTCTTTACTATGCCTAATTTTAATGAAATTATGATAGTACAATTGTTTATTATCTGATTATATGTAATTCCTTCACTTTTTCAATATTTCCATTTGTGTAAACATTTCATATCGTAATTTTGTTTGATATTATGCTATATCAACCCGTATAAACATGTTTGTTACTTAAAACATCAAAATTAATTGTGGAAATAACGAAACATTAAAACCTTTAAATTAATCATTTGTCAGCTTCACACGAAGGGAGATAATTTTTAAGTTTCGCTTGTAGTTTCAAAACTTTAAATTATCTTGTTGTTTCAGACCGTATGAACGGGCTCGTAGTTTATAAGTTTACTTGAAGTTCCAGAAACACAAGCCACCTTTATTTTTGCTGTAAGGACTTGCACCACGGACGAAAGAGGGCAGTATTTGAGCGTCAAGAGTAGTGTCCCTGTATTAAAGAGTTGCGACATGGGCGTCCCACTTTTTTGGAAACAAAATGGCGTTCGAATTCTTTCTATTGAGAACACCCAGGTGCTCATCGGAATTGAATAGAAATGTTACGTAATATTGGAAACAAAATGGCGTTCAAATCCCCAGTTGTCGTAACTCTCTAATACAGGGACACTAGTCATGATTTATTGCGTCAAGACTAGTCGGCATGAATATTCATGACAAACAAATTGTAGGGATATAATAAAATGAGCGAACCAAAACTCGTAGTTCTCTGTGTGGCCCATTCGGATATACGTTGTGCTTTGCATGAAACTGTCCCAAGTTCGAGTCTCGGCAGGAATAGGATTAGTGTCTAGGAAATTAACATTGACAACATAGTCTTTAGCTGAAATAAAAATGAGAAAAGACAAGTCTTAAAGCTGTAGTCTCTCCCAAAGTCGTCAAAACGAGGTCTCTTGACCAGTGCCGTATATAGATAAAGTCTGCCCAACTCGGCTCCAGTTGGGTAACAACATGGCGCATATTCCTTTGTTGCAAGCTTACATAACAAAGGAATATACGCCATGTTGCTACCCAACTAAAACCGAGTTGGCCAGACTCTCTCTATATACGGCACTGCTCTTGACGCTAAAATACTGCCCTCCCCTGTCAGCGGCGCAAATCTTGACAGAGAATAATGCTTGATACAACAACTAAGAGTAGGTAAATGTAGGTTAAATTATTACCTTTTTCAAATTAACCAATTTTCACTGGTGAACTATTGGGTTATATAACCAATCGTTTTCGATAGCCCGTTAAGCTATCATTGATCCTGTTATTTAACTAATCTTGAAGCAATTTGGTAAAGAATTTTTAAAAAGGACGTTAGTGAGTCGTTGTTTCGTTAACTTACCGTGTCGCTAACTTAACGTTTCGAAATAAACGTAGCTAATGTAGATGATTACTTGTTTTTCTTTTCTTATCTTACTCCCTGCCGGCGTTTTCAAAACTGGTTGAAGTTTTCGTGCGTCTTTATCAATCAATAAATCAAAACAAAAGGTACTTATTCTTATATGTACGGGTGCAAATTATGAATGGATACATTCTTTTATTCATTTCCAAATTAAATTCACGTGAAGCCAAGGGAATATGTCAATTCAATTAACTAAACACCTTCAAATGGAGCTCAGTAGTCATTTCTTTTGATTTATGAATATGCACTTCCTTTAATGTATACCAAAAATGCTAGCTTATAAACAACACAAACTAAGATAAGAAATTTAATCAAAACAATTATAAAATTACCGATTAAACATAAAGACAAACATTCAAACTGCACACGGCTGAGTTAGATTTGAATACATGCTTAGAAGGTAAAACTGCAAATCTAGTAACTAGCGAGGTCTTTTAATACCATACACACCATAATGCTTCTTAATAATTACCACAATAAAATATAGGCCTACATTCTACAAATAGTTACAATGTTTTCCTGTATACACCACACCCTTATCACATGTATTTACAAGTCTCTCAGCTACGTCTACGGCTGCTTAATATGTTCAAACAACAGACGATAATTATAACACATAATTCTCTCCATGTGTTGAGGTGTTACGTGTATATTGAATTCTCATATTGACTTCTCTCGCTCTCCCTCTCTCACACACACACACAAAGAAAAAAACCAACACCTGGAAATGCTTTCTAATTTAGAATATTGGAACTTGACACCAAAAAAATTGCCATATAAATTTTTCTTTTGGAAAATAATATTAGAATAATTAACTGCAAGTTGGTTGACCGTGGCAAGAACGTTCGTGCCAATTCCTCAAAGAAAGGATTTGCTATTAGTTAAGGAAACATAATTATACTTCTTTTTTTATTTTATTACTACATCCTTTGCATCTATCCTCCTCAAATCGATGATTTTTTTTTCTTTTTATTTCGTTCATACAGCCCCCACAACACTTAACATTTGGCACTTTCACTTCGATTTTCATAATTATTTTGTAACTATTATTAGAATACTTAAACACAAAAAAGTTTTAAAAAAAACGTTCTTGGTTCGCTTTTGGTTGTATAAGAGCGTCAACCATATTACGTCCACCATGTAGTCAAAGTCAGCAGCGGATTGGTTTCATGATAACTGCTTGTAAAATATGTCATAACGATTGCAGATAACTGTTTATCATACAGCTTTTTTCGTGCAATGCGCTCTCATGTTTTGAGTAGGGTTGAGTACGGAAATTCTATGGGGGAAAATGTGAATGCTGGCGCTGTGAAAGAAAATCATTTAGAACACTCTACCTCAACAGCCTATGTAATACAGAAGACACTTTAAAAAGAAGCCCTGAAACCTTTTCCCGTCATAATTAATCCAGTTCATATCGTTTGTTGTGAACCAAACCTTTCTGACTCTCAGCAGAAGATAGGGCCTATAATATCACTGTTAATAAATATTTAAATATCATTCTATTCTTTGTATATCCATTAATACTGTTCGATTTTTAAAATTATTATGTATGTTATTTTTCTGCTGTATTAGCGGTCTGATCAGTTTTCTTAATAAGAAACTATTAATATTATTATTATTATCGTCATCATCATTATCATTAATATTATTTAATTTCTTCTCTTATCACCTTGCTTTGCATTGCAGCTCTGAATGTACCCAAAATTACTATTTATTTAGGTTCACTTTGGTTGCCATGATAAACATTTAAGAACATAAACCTTGCCGTAAATGGCGTATGTAGTTAAAAACGTATTAGTGTATCATGTATTTTGGACAACAGTTAAAGTGACAGTAAATTGAAGCTCCTAATTGCACCATCTTTCAACAGGACTTGAAAAGTGTCTGTGCCTCTAATTTTCCCATCATGCCCCATTCTAGTTTGTAGAAGCTTAGATTGCATTTGTAGGCAATTTTCCACATGTGCAACGTCAAAAATAATAGTTTGAAATATAAAATGTACCTATTTACCAAACAGCTGTTTGTCGAAATTCAAAATAAACTGCAATTCATTTTCAAATTGTAATCTCAATTTAGCAGTTACTATAAGGTCGCGCTGTTCAGGTTTTGCCAGTTTAATGCCATTTTAAATTCCAATTTATGATTATGCCTTAGATATAATATAAATACCCTTTCCTTGATAGGATAATACGATGGTAATCAATTGCATACATTTCATATTCACGAGACCTTTGAATAACCTCTTTTCTTTAATTTCCCTGCAGCAAACAAATTATTGTCATTAATATTACCATACTATTCGGGATTCTGAATATACCGTATTACGACATCAACCTATTCAAAATTATGCTACGACTATTAAATGGAAAGTCCACCCTGATTACAACTTGATTTCTAAAAAAACCCAGAAATTTTAAAGAAAAAGATCGGTATAGGTTTGAGCAAAATACGATTAGAAATAACAATGTTATGAATATTTGAAGTTGTAAACCATCAAACACAAATGTGCAACTCCGTGACGTATCTTGCGAGCTCCGCTCCCTTTCGCCATGTACCCCCAAATCATAAACTTTCATTTTCTCAAAAATATTCAATCATACATGCACCTTAGATATAATCATTGCTCATATGTTTGTACACAAAACCTGCATGAACAAATCTATTCCTTCAATCATCAAATACTTAGAAAATGATAATATAAGAGATTTCGCAAGATAAATCACGGAGTTGCCAATTTGTGTTGATTGATTAAAACTTTAAAATTTCATAACTTTCTTATTTCTTGTCGGATTTTTGGTCAAACCTTCACTAATCTGTTTCTCTCATTTTTCTTCTTTTCTTTAAATCAACTTAATACCAGAGTGGACTTTCCATTCAAATTGCCGATTTCATTAAAAAGTAATCACATACGAGATAATTTTACAAATACACGTTAAACGTAAGGCTTGATCACATATGATGAGTAAAAAGGGACATTTTTGCTTTGTTCTATATTTTCATGTGTAAATAAAAGTTAATGAAAGAATAGGTTCGCGTAATGGATGTCTTAGTAGACTCTAACTCACTGTGCAGCGTGTTGTAAGATAATTAGATTCAGACAGGTGAAGCGCATTGCGCTTTTCCCCTTTGATTTCCCATGGCATATGGGATCGAGGCTTAGTTCGAGAAGCCAGGAAAAAAGAAAAGCTTCCGGTCCACTCCTTGTTTGAAGACAGTGGTACTCTGAGTTCCATTTGATGTGATTCCATCCTCATAGGCTGTCATTGTGTGCATTCCTTTGGTCACCTGTTACATTAAATACAGCGCAACAAATGTCAAGATATAACAGCGAAAATCCTTCTTTAAAAAGTCTGAGAGTAGGAGACCCCGAAAGGTGTTCGGCCGCTACTCTAATCGTTATTCGGGTTTCCAGGGAAGTTCCATTTTATACTTTATACGCTGATTTGACACTGAAATTAATATTTCTTTAATATTAGACTTGAGTGCATATTTTGCTAGAATGAGAATACATGCATAATTCAAAGAAACTTTGGTAAAATGATCTAATATAATTATTCTTATACTCCCTGAAGTATTTCTCATATCAACAAGCGTTGAAAAAATTTTGTTTGGAAGTGCATTCACTTGCATTTAAATGTACTGCAATGTTCGTCGAATATGAACCTATCAAAAGGTTGAAATTCGTGTTTGATTAAATGTATCTCTTATAGCTTGTAATGACTATCATAATGATCTGGTATCATTTGAAGGACTATTTTTACAGTACGCCATTATACTGCCAGTTGCACCATAATGAGTAAACAAGAGATAATATGCACTGGTATTGTAAAAGATGTATTCTCCTGAAGAATGACTTTTTGGGAATCTTAATTGAACATTATGCTTTGTTAGAGCACTTTTATCATTGTCTTTGTTGTCATTTTAAGCTCCTGAAAATTGGGGGGAAAACAGAATTGATTTTTCACGTTCTAAGCAAAGCCTATAATGTGTAGAACACCTCTGAGCAGCATTTGTTCTTGAAATTAATTTGAAGTGGGTCATTTTTATTCAAAACAAGAAACTGTATTTTTTTTATGCATTGTGTAAAATGCAATACTGCGTTTTATTAAAGTTTTTTTGCCAAACAGGTTTTTTAATGCACTTGAAATTGAATATGCTGATTCCAGAATAGTTATCTTAAATAATGATAGAGTTTACAGGCGAACTATTATGCATCTGGAAAGTAATTTTTGGATGAAACACAAAATTTGGGGAGGGGGGAATAGCATATTTCATGCACAAAGATGGTCAACATTTTCGTCGATTTCCGAGCTCAAAATATTATGAACGCCTTTCCTATATGTCATGCTTTACACTGTTACCAAATTTGCTTGCTAATTTTTGCAACTTTTCGAGTAAGAACCCATTTCCCACCCGTATGTTCGCCTCTTTTTTTCGCCTAAATCTTCCATGCGACAGAAGCGCGCTCTGTGTCATAAAAAAGCGCAGGCAAAGCACACACAGCAAAGAATACAAGTTCAATATGCTTTTTGACTTGAGTACCGAAAGAAGCTTTTATAGTCTTCTGGCCCTTTGTATATGATGGGACATGTCAGAAAACAACTAATATCCAAACATGTGGATTGCAATTTAATCTTTAGTCCAGTCTTCAGTGGTAGAACAAGTTTCCTCAATGAAGTTCGGAAACAAAAAAAAGTGGAGGGAAACATAACAGAAAACGAAAACTGAAATAGAAAACAAAAATATAGAGAGATATGGAGAAGGAGAGAGTGATAAAATAAGAAAGAAAGAGAGAGAGAGAGAGAGAATGAGAAGAGAAGGGGCGACTGCTATGATTCTGGGTAAGATGGAGATTTGATATTAGTTTACAATGTTCATAAATGCTCCTATTTTGTATAAATAAAAAATCGTTTGCTTCCAAGCCAGAATTCTTGTTAACGACACACACTTGTCAAACAATGGGATGTTTTTCTTCTTTGAAAAATGGGCTGGGCCACAGATATATATATATATATATATATATATATATATATATATAAAAGGCAAGATTTAGCTGGCCTTTTGAGTGAATTATTTATTTTTATCTATCTACACGTATCCCATCCATCTATTATCTATCGATATATATATATATATATATATATATATATATATATATATATACATCTATTCACACATACATCTATATAATCTATATAATTTATCTGTCTATCTATTTATCTATCTACCTGCATGTCTTTATAAAAAATATATCTTTATATAAGCATGTTTCTTATTTGTTATTATTTTTAAATTTCTTTTTAATTAGTTTATAGACTTACATGTACATTTTTCATCTATTATTCGAATTTTTCTCAAGGCTTTGGAACTGTTTAGTTAGGACATAATTATAGACCAATTGTTAAGAGGGCGCGATTAATGACTATCATGTAGTTAAAAATTCACACCGGTTGTTTATAATTTATATAATTTAATCTATATAATTTAATCTTTTGAGAAAGTATGATTTGTATCAACACCAAAACCAAGCTCTCAAAATGTTTTCTATCCGGTTTTTTTTACAGACCCAATATTCTGAGTAATTTCACAATGGCCTCAGTCAATGTCAGTGAATATTTCAAGGCGAAGGCTTCTCGAAATAATTCAATCTTCTGACAGAATAAACAATAGGGCAAAAGGACTTAAAATATGCATGGGCTTTATCAGTATTCAGTATATCAGTATTTTGATTTTGATAACTAGATATCACCTACAGAATTACTTTTAGTGATACAGGTACGTTTCTCTTTCGCAAAGTTATCAAGGTTACAGAGGGCGCTCTTTCAATATTTTTTTAAACTTCATTTAATAACTAATTTTTCAGTTAGCTGAATATTGAGACTTTATTAGTATATATGCATCATCAAAGTTTACTTTCAAGTAAATGACACCATACATTGTAATACAATCCAGTAGGGCGCCTCCTCACTCTTAAGTCACTCATGCGTACCAGTATGCCTGAGCTTTAAGTTAACACTGATTTTACTCTTTGATATACAAGCGTAGAGATTGCATTATCAATTTTCTGAAGTAGGAAAATCATTGTAATAACAGAAGTATGTTATTTTCTGATGGATTTTGGCAGCCCATCACATGATGACGTTATAGGTATTTTAAATTATTTTCATTGAATTCTACGGTTCTGAATACACATAGACCCATCATCTAAGTTTAAATTTTAAGTAAAACCCGTGAATATCAATTTTGGCGCACTTTGGAGCCATTCTGGCCCACTGTGCGAAGGTGGTGCCGGAGGCATAATGTTTTCGGGTTGTCCGTCCTTCCGTCCTTCTCTATTTATCGTCTTCGCGAAAACTCAAGAACCACATGAGGTATGAACTTCAAACTAGGTGCTAGTGTTTATCACATAGGAAAATGATCTGATTATAGTTTGGGGTAAATGGGTCAAAGGTCAAAGTTCACAAATTTCCGAAATTTCATGTGTCAGCCTCGTTCTCACGATATTAATCAAGAACCATTTGAGTTATGAAGTTAAAACTTGTGCTAGTATGTATCACATAGGTAGATTCGGGGTAAGTAGGTGAAAGGTGAAGGGTTATAGAGGTCAATTCTGAAATTGCAGTTTTAGCCTTGTTAACACTATATCTCAAGAGCCATTTGATCCATTAAACCCAAACTTGGCACTAGTATCCATCACAATAGGACGACTATATGATTAGATTTTTGTTTACATAGGTGAAAGGTGACAGGTCATAAATGTCATTACACGTGAACTTAATGTTTGTTATCACCATATTTCAACTATTTTTTGTGATCAGACTTTTGGGTTATAAGTTGTAAGGTCAAATGTCAAAGACGTCAATTCACATGTTATTATAGGATTTTTTATTCTTATCACTATATTTCAAAAATAGTTTTAGCCTGCGACTGAGTTTAGACGGAGGTATATAGGAGATGCATTCGCATTCATCTTGCAATTCTTTGACACGATTTTTTCTGAATAGGCCTAATTGTCTGTTTGATTATTTAAAAGTGTAATGTATAACAGGTAATTGAATAACTGAATGAGATCCTTATTATATGATAATAGTTGTGATGAATTGAGATAGTTAGTGTTCAGTGTCAAACAAATTTAAGAAATTATCATTTCCTGTGTCAACAATTTCAACAGTTAAAACGTACTTTCACCCTGAGTATCCAAATTTGATCTTCGTTTTGTTTTCTTTTGTTATAGTTTCCGTGATTTTTAAAGCGTTTTTAGACTTTTTAGCACCCTACCTATTCAATATTGTTATTACTTTTATTATTGATATGTTTAGTATTCGTGATGATATTTAGGATGTTTTGCCTTTTAAAGATCCTAATGTTACCTGTGTTTAAGTGCATGTGTATATATATATATATGTTTCTCAAGTCTGTATTTTCCATGTATACCTGCCACTGTCCAAATGGATAGTGGACCTGGTAATGTATGTTGAACATTTTCTTTAATAAAGAAATGATTTTCACAGTGGCAGTAGTATTAATATTGTTGTCGTTGTTGTTCTTACTAGAAATCCAATAATCATGGGTTTTTAAATAATAGTCTCTCTGTTATTAACAAAATCAAGAATTATTTAAAGATAACGGTTAAAAAAAGATAAATGATAAAAAATCTAGTAGTAAACTCATTAGATGGAGAAAGCTAGAAATTTTCATCAAAAGCACCCTCGCAACTCTTCATGTCGGTGACAAACGGTGACGATAGCAACATTGCACGATTTCAGATATTTACATCAGTTCACACCACCGAAACCGACTCCACATCACATCCAAAGCGACAAATTCTAGACCATTCTGAGAAAGATAATTTTGAGTTTCGTGTGTTATCGTTCTGGTCTTGGTCTCGTAGATGTGACATGGGTAATACTGATCACCCCAAATTACATTTCCTTAACATACCCTGATAGCAGAAAGTGGTAAAAATTACGTGATATTTACGTCGTGGTTTTCGTCTTTTTTACGTCCTGTAATTACGTCAATAAGACGACAACTTGCACCAACGCAAGACGTCAAGAGGACGTCTTATTTTGACGTCATCTGTACACTGCAAAAACTGAAGTGCTGAGCACTTTTTGAGGGCATGCATAGGGACTGCACTCAGAGTGCTATTGAATGCACACAGCGTGCTATTTCAGCACTTTCACGGGAGCTGGACCGGCTCCTTAAACTGCTAAACATTCACAAAAAAAATGATTTGGGCGAGCTTCGAACCAGGGTCCGCTGATCGAGAATCGCTGGCATTACCGCTAGACTAACTCACATTGTACGATTTAGAGCAGATCATATTGTTACATAGTGAATTTACGACACCACATAGTTCATGTTATCTATTTGACTCCCATGACTAAACTGGATTGCAAGAAGCATTTGTTAGTCCATCGGTAACGCCAGCGCCTCCCAATCAGCGGAACCTGGTTCGAGGCTCGCCACGGTCACATTTTTTTTTTTTTGCTGGTAAATTAGCACACTACAAGTGCTATAAACAGCATTTCAGGTGCAGTCACTATACATGCCCCTAAAAGTAGCACTTTAGTTTTTACGGTGTACAAGACGTAGAGATGACGTCAAAATAAGACGTCCTCTTGACGTCTTGCGTTGGTGTAAGTTGTCGTCTTATTGACGTAATTACAGGACGTAAAAAAGACGAAAACCGCGATGTAAATATCACGTAATTTTTAACACTTTCTGCTATCAGGGAAGAGGAATGAAGACGTAGAGATGACGTCAAAATAAGACGTTCTCTTGACGTCTTGCGTTGGTGCAAGTTGTCGTCTTATTGACGTAATTACAGGACGTAAAAAAGACGAAAACCACGACGTAAATATCACGTCATTTTTTAATACTTTCTGCTATCAGGGTAGTTGCGAAAAAGAATGAATGTGATATTGGTGATTTCAAACACGATAGAAAAATCGCGTATAGCAAGGGATACACCTTTTCAAGTCTAATGTCATTGTGGACATGAACTGATGAAAATGGTAAAAAAAAAGCCTGAACAAAATTTCGAATATTCTCAAGAAACGTACCCTTAACATGATGGTATCCAAATCTTCGAGATCACGGTCATTGTTGTAGACCACCTGGCATAACTGATTTACAAACCAAGATCCATGCTCTTCACTACTCCACGATGCTTTTCCTAAGTGCCAGTGGACAGAAGTACATAACAGGAGAAAGATTTTTATTTCTAAAAGATATCATAGCCTTGTAAAGATTTTAAAATTGAGGGATATATTACACAGTGCTTATAAAAATGTTTCAAATTTAATACATCTTTCAAACAGTATTTTAAACATTGAACTGTTGTTACTTGAGACTATATTTCCCGTTGAAACCGTGATCTATTCTTCTCTTTTTTATGATAGTTAATAATATCTTAATAATTTCTGGGGTTTTAAAATTACATATGATTTTAAATTACATATGAACATGTATCATTGACATATCATTTTACATACAATTCACTGACTTTCGAGCTCGATTTTGTCAATTTTACTTAGCTACCAAATCCATTTATACCCCCCCCCCCCCCCCCCCGGAGGGGTGAGTTCTCATAGTAGTCAGTATGGAGAAGGAAACATATCTTCTAATTCCGTGTAAATGCGAAATTACGAGGGTGGCATAATCAGGGATAATCAAACATTTCGTTGTACTCCTGCTTTCTATATTTTTCTTCATCACTTGAATTAACTCTTTATTGTTAAACCGAAAAGAAAGGGTGTAAATACCGTATGATGTGGAGTGTATCATGAAGATATCTGCGTTCTCTGGTAAGTGAATAATGGATTGTGCTTCTCCAGAATAGTTGCGCACAGAGACTGGTAAGCGGTGTGTGTCACTGCCTGCGGGGTGGGGGACAATTCTGTTTTATCATTATATTATGTATCAAAGGAGTGGTGGGGTCATAAACAATTTGTAAAAAAAATAATATCGACACAGGTTGGCGCATTTGGATGGCATTCTTTTATGTTTTTAAACAGTTTCATTGAACGCAGTTATTTAAATTTACAGTCCAAGCATTTTCTTTGATAATTATGTATCATTATTTATTTTTTTATCATTAGTATTATTGTTATTATTAGTAGTATTACTATTATCACCGCGCTTTTCCCATGAGACCCAATACGCTAACAATAAATTCCAGCAGTTAAAAATATACATGTATTAAGGTGCGAGTAACTTAATATCATCAATATCAACTTCATTATCATAACCATCATCACATTTATCACCATTACGTGGTATGTGCATTGGATATTGCGTATACCAGAAACTTAATCCGTTATGTGTTAAATTATCTTTTTCTCAATACAGAGAACATCCGATCCCCGTTGGCAATGGGTTAACATAATTATGTAGGTATATGTGGATTGGCTGCCCCTCCTTACCATGCATACGTTATTCAGAGTTTTAAGGTTTAAAAAAATATATGTTTTCCACGGATGTCCTTTTTTCCAAATATATAACCAAATAATGCATAGAAACGTATTACACATAAAATCGATATGACACGTCATTACAAATATATACTTTCTGCTTCAAATTATGATAATATAAAACATTAAAGCAACCTAAATGATCTACATATAATAAAAGACATATCAATAAATTATTCTATTGAAAAGCAAAGCTTATACCTTACAAGTTAGTTACAATCTCTATAACTTTTGGAAGAAGGTCCTTACTTAGTTTAAAGCGAGAGAGACACAGAGAGAGAGAGAACAAGAAAAAAAATCATAAGGAGAAAGAAAAACTAATAAAAAGCTTGTAAAGCTACTGGAAATAAATGCCAACATACCTCCCCAACAGGCATCAATGATGATAACCTTCGGCTTGCCTAGCAGCACTCCCGAAAAGTGTTGCAGTAAAACTGGAATCTGGAGTATGTTGCTGTCACTCCCTGCGACACCCTTTTCATTGCCGTGGCTAGATATATATACCACTGCTGACTGTGGATTATCGTTCTTCAGTTGTTCCTTGAACCGTTCAACAGCATCATCCATTCCCTTTCATATGATAGAAACCAATTAATTAAACATGTTTGTCACATAAAAACATAAAAAGCGTTCAAGGTCAAGTTGTGTACGGCACAGGTCATGTAATTGCATTTTGAAAGAATCTGTCTAAAAGTTATTGGGAACGGTTGGGAATGTAAGAAATACAAATAATTGTGCATTGTGAGGTAAGGGAATCATCAAATTGACACAGATTTTGGTATATAAAAATTGTGCCTAAAATTTGGTCGACATTTTAAAACTCTGTCAGGTCATACATGAAATTTGAGGGAATTTCAAGAACGATCTATTTCATGTGACGTTGAACCTTTGACATTCTTCCAATGACTTGGAATAAAAACAGAATAAGACAGTTCACAATTTACATTCAAATTTCAATTCAAGTGCTAAGGTGACTTGTGAAACTTTTAAAACACAGTGGCATCGGTGACATTATTTGCAAGCAATGAGTTTTTACAACAGGACTTACAACTAAGCGCCTGTCTTTGAAGTAGGTTGGATTAAGCTACTGCAACAAGCATGACAAATAAATATGTGATTTCCGAATGCATATTTGCTAGTACTATTGCATGTATTCCAGACACTAACAATGAAAGTCATTCTATTAAATGATAATTAATTTTCATTGACCTGAACATATGCAAAGAATGTGCATTAATTGGTGCAACCAGATTTAAGCGAACACGTTTAGAGCTGGCTGTACAGGAATTAACCCATACGATGCCACAACCTTGTATACTGATCTGCGTAGCAGTGCCGCGTACATGTGCACTAGCCCGTGCTCGCGTGCAACAACCTGGTAGAGTAGCATCCGTAGCTGTGTCACGTACATGTTTTATTTATAGTCGCATTGTTTGTTCGCGCTTAAGCACCCTAGAACTAAACCCAGCACAGGGGGATTAGTGGTTGGCACAATAGGGGTGAGCACTGTGGCACTAGGGATGGTACATTGGGGCAGATTAAGGGTTAAAGTGAAAATGAAAAATACTAGACACGTAGGGGCACTATTAAATGCTGATTGTTTAATTTAATAGAATAATACAATGAAGCACTATGCGCAATATGACGCGAGAAATTAATCAGGAAAGGGACTTACACAGCCCTTAAAGAAGCATGTTTTTTTGCGCTTTCTAATCTTTCAAGAAGTTCTTCGTGTTCAGATTTGGAAATTTCAGATTGATAAACGAATGAACTACCCTACAATTGTACATTTACTTATTGTGTATATTGATTCTTTAAATTTACTGCGCATCATAACATTTCCCAAAAATAAAAAGATATATATAAAAATCCCTCTCAATCCCTAAATAGCTACCTTTGCGGATCGATATCAACGCCTCAAGGCATTTCCTTAATACAATAATACATCTTTTAAATTCTGCCAGAACATGGTGAGAACATGAGAGCGCTTTGTGGCGAATGTTCAATTTTGATTTGAAATTTCCTAGGAAATGTTCTCTCTCTCGCAGGTTTGCACAGTGTAGCAGAATTTGGGCTTGTTGAAAATATTACGCTCACCCCATTTCCCAAGGGAATCTACGAGTGGTATATAGCTCATGTAACTTTATACTCCGGAATAGTTGCAATTTTTGATATACCTGTTTGGAGAGGTTTCTGTAAATATTTCGATCATTTCGAAAATCGTATCCAAGACGCCGCAACAGTGTTTTCATATTACTGATATCCATATCTGCCCAAGGCCTAGGGGCTGCTGCGGGCGGTCCCTGTGGTGGAAAGTCCGCGTTGCCTATGATGAGAGCGTATCCCTTCACAACAGATTCCCACATTACGTATTTCTGGAAAAAGGTAGAAAAATAGCCCTATGATTTTATAAGCACATCCATCGAGAAAATGAAAATTATTACGATTCTGAATGATTATGCACTTTTACCCGTTATTATGAAAATAGCTCTCGAACCTTGACATCGCTTCACTGACAATTCATACTATGGTCATCGACTCTGCGTTACAATGAAAGCGGTTCAACACGTGACTAGAGATGCTACGATAGAGAGTTAGAACCCCGGCACGTCACCAATGTCTTACATATGCCACTCTCGACCCATGCGTGGTTAATGGGTACTTGGTAGGATTTATTCCTTGAAATACACTTATCACTGATAATGGTTCCGGAGCGATGAAATCAAAAACCCTTTGCCCGCCATTTCAACCTCAATGGCCAATCCATTGATGACTTCAAGTGAGTGGCGCCATCAAATGCAGTGGCGATGACTCGTCAAGGTATAGGCAGGAAGAGAGACTCTTTTCCAACTATATAGGAACTGTTCATCCTCGTCACCTGCTCGTGGAATGAACGTATCGTTTTTCTTTCTCTCTTTCTCTCTTTCCCCTTCTACTTTTTTCCCTGGACTCTCTCTCTCTCTTTCCGTTTCCATTTTTCCTTATCAGCCCTGCTTTTCTTTCTCTGTCTCACTATCCTTGTCTGTCATCTCTCTCTCTCTCTAAGCTCCCTTTCTTTTTCACTCTTCCTCTCGTTTTCTCTTTTTTCCTTCCTTTTTAAAAATCTTTCTTTATGTTTTTTCGTTTTTGCTGCTGTGGATGGTCTTCGATCTTTTCTCTCTCTCTCTCTCACTCTCCCTCTTATTTTTCCCCTTGTACTACCCTCTTGCTTTGATGCGCGAGTATCCTTTAGCGCCTTTCGCTTAGCGCACTGCGTTGCTATGTTTGATGCTTTTAAAATAAATTTCATCATTTCCTGATGAAGCCCTAAAGGCAAAAAATTGAAGTTTTTACTCTCTCACGGAATTCATTATTCATTTCGAGTTTATCTTCTATTTTTCTAATATTTCGAAGCAGAACACTGGCTTTACCCCTGGACAATGAACAAAACCTTTCATACAGGTCCATGCCATGATTTTGAATGAAATGAAAAAATCAGTTGTCCCCATCTATTCAAGAAAGATCGTTTCCTTTGGCTTATTGTACAGTAAGATATTTGCTTCTTCCAAAATGTAATCGTGACAAAGCTGGATTGGATAAATGCATTTCAAATATTTCAAACTAGCAGGGTTCTTCCCCTTTCACACTGTCAAGAACGACTACAGGCCGAAAATAACCCCTCCCCCCCAAAAAAAAAAATAAATAAATAAATAAATAAATAAATAAATAATAATAATAATAATAATCATAATAATAAATACAAATTTAAATTAAAAAACAAATAAATAAAAAAAATTACCAAAAAAAAATTAATAAAAAATAAAAACATTTAGTTAATCACCACGAAGGTATCATATTTTATCAGTTATGGAATGATTTGGGGACGGCGTAGCGAGGTGAATGAGGCATTAGAATATCTTTGATTATAAATCATACCATCTCAGGGTCCAAATCTTCACTGTCCGGGTCAGCTCGCTTCACATTATACATCTTCCATTCATCTATAGGAGGAATTGTATAACAATAGTCATAGTGATGATGATGATGAAAATCATGTTGCAAATTATGTTGCAAATGATTTTCTTACTGTGCGGATAGTTCCAGGCGAGTTGTGGGTGCCTGAGGCTGAGTTCATAGTTGTGTCTGAGTTTAATTGGAACCGTTGCGCTAACAGCTAATCCTAACTGGTTAGCTATACTTGAGCAGTTACACTTCCACCTCTGTGCCTTGGCGGGGGAAGGGAAGCAGTGGAGGCATAAAAGTCACAGAAACTAATGTATTCATAAGATGATAACCTTTTGGATCTGTAGCTAAATAATCTGTAATAGTTTTCCTTATTACGGTCAAAAATGTTCAATTAACTACGTCTGGAGAAGAAGAAGAAAAACAAAGAAATAATTACAAACACTGACAAAGGCATTATGGGAGACTGGCGTGTACTTTGCTTATTTCAAATTAGATATAGAGTATGTGAATAAAATCGCCTACCATTAGAAGAAAGTGACGGATGACTCTGTCTTTCGGCACCATGTAGAGTGCTGGAATCTGGAATAGTGAGAATATGCAAGTTATAATTGAATAACTAAATTTTAGACATATCAAGTACTATGTGATGCAAAAAAATATTTCTAATCAATAACATTGGGCTATTTATACAGTGCGAAAACAAAAAGTATACCCAACTTTGACAGTTTCTAACTAAAAAGTTATAAGCAATGAGACCTTGAAATTTACTGCCTGGTTAAGAGTAATTTGTTTTATGTCCAATGATACCTCATTCATGACTTTTCTGCCACAGATGACTGAGCACCAGGGTTTTGAAAAAGTGTCGTAAAAATCTCCTTGTACAAAGTTTGGGCTGATGCAACAAATTTGGGTCAAGCCATATGAATATGTTACTTTAGTCTAAAATCATTTCAAATGTTGAATTCTCGTTCGTGCTCCAATACTTCATTTTTAAAAAGTGATCCAGCGTATCTAAAAGGAAAAAAGGACTAAAAGGAAAATTGCACACTACATTACCACTTCTCCTATCAGATGACTGCGCTGGTTTATACGGCGAAGCCCATGTTTGAGATTCAGTCACATTAGCTATATTGAATGAAATAAAAGAATACACAAAGACAGGCAAACAGACACACACGCCAAACCACACAGGCCCCAACATAAATACATCTCCATTAGATAAAAGTGAAACATGTATTATTCTTTACATATCAAATACTAGAGTTTGGGTAAGGAAATTGCAGCTTATGAAATATTAATTGATAAATAAAAATATATACTTGATTTACAACAACGACAATGACCATATGAATATTCATTATTGATATTAACAACAAAAAATCAACAATAATACATGTACTAACAACAAGAACAACAATTATAGTTTCAAAAAAATAATTAATATTATAATATGATAATGATAATAATGCTAACGCAAGAAAGGCAAGTCAGTTTCATAACCAAGTATCATTGTTCCGTAATTGTATTATGGAATTGTGACATAAATTTAAATAGCAATATCATTTTATTGAAATTTTTTCAGTTTCATGCACTAGTATAGGCCATCAGCTTGATTCATCACATATACTAAAATCCTGGATGGGATGGGTAAGGTATGGGATAAAATAGCTTGGACTTGCACAATACTGCCCTTTCAGAATAATGGGGCAAAAATTGACCAATATTTAACCAATACTGGGCAACATAATGATCTGTAAACTATTGGCTAAAATTCACCCAACTGATTTGGGGTTATATCAATGATATGTGGTTGGCAAATTAAGTTGCCCAATAGCTGTTTACCAATCACATTTTACCCAAATCTCAGTTTTCTCAGTTATTGCTTATAATTTCAGTTGGTTAATAAACTGCCCAGCTAATATGACCCAATTTGTATTTTTGTAATTTATGGCAATAAGTGCTGTTGGTAATATATGCCCAATTATTTGGTAAAAGTAATTGCCACACATTGGTCAAGCTATTATTAGCTGAATTGGTTAAAAACAGCACAAAAAGTTGGAACATTTTAACAAACAAGAGTGTAATAATAATAACAGCAAAAACAACAACAATACCACTACTTCTGCTACCAATACTACTACTACTACCAATGATATTGTTTGCTCTTTACTAACCGATGTTATATCCTGGAAAACACGTTTCGAGAATATTGTTCCATTCAAGCTTAACCAAGGCATCTCTTATAGTTGGCACCGCTGTTGCTGATGTTTGTTTTCGTCCCCAGTCTCGGAGCATGATCGATGTCCCCTCATGTGTTACACCATGTCTGTTTGCAACCTTGGCACTATCAATATCACACGGAGGAATTTTAAGTGCGTTTCCTAGATCACCTACCTCCTCATCTTGCTTTGTTCTTCTGGCAATTTCCCTTAGGATATCATTCAATTCTTGCCTTTCCCTAGACTCCATTCTAGATACATGTATATAAAATGAAGAAAATGAAGATCTTAGAATTCCCCAAAGGCTAATTATAAAATAAAGAATGGTTTGAATGAATAAAGAAGATATTTACTTGTATAAAAAAAAAATCATTTGAAATTTTGTTGATTTTTCAGAAATCACATGTCAACTATTCACCATATGTTGCATTATGCAATACCATATTATCAATATATATATATGAAGACAAGTACACAACTACATGTACCCGACAGGCCTGTTTCGTAGATCTCTCCACTCTTCAGGGGTAATGCATTACCCCTGGAGAGTGGAGAGATCTACGAAACAGGCCTGTCGGGTACACGTAGTTGTGTACTTTTCTTCATATGTATATATTAGCTCTACATTATGTATTGAGCACTGTTTAGTAGCGAAAGTCGACCAATCCTGTCGTGGAAGACATATATGGATTATATAAAGAAAATGAAAAGTTCACTCAGAGACAAATAAGACACAGCATTAAAAGGGTTTCCACAAGCGCTTTCGTTTATTTCTTCAGGTGGAACTTTTCATTTACTTTATATATATTTGGCATAGTCTATTTTGACATCAACTTTTTTGAAAATGGTATGGGAAGCTATTATAATTTAATGCATGAAAAAATGGTCAGTATCGTATACCCATGAAATTACAGTTTAATATTAACATAGATGACAGTTAGTAATTGCTCAAAGATTCAACTCTCTCAACTCTTTTTCTTAATTTCTTAACCGTGTTCACACTTGATTCGTCTCTTTATTTCCTGCTTTCTATCGGGCTTCAATATCCTTTTCCAACAAGGTTAAAGGCATTGGCTAGCATTGTTAGGAATTTAAAAAAATATCTCATTCTGTTACTTGAAATTTGTATAAAATGTGGGTTATAGTTTTAAAATATGGCTATGAGAGTCTCAAGTCATAATACCTTTGGGAAGTATTTTAAAACATTGAAAATCTAAGTCAATGTTTGGAAAGAAAATCTATCATGTTAACGGTCGGTTCTTGGAGTTTGAATTTATATTGAATAGCGATTCAATTTTCGTAGCGTGCGAATAATACATGTTGATTGCGAGTAGACTGACAATCTCGTCATGTTCTCCGAAAAAAAAAATGCACACGATCTCAACGCACAGGGAGCCAGACATGTTATTTTTTGAACTCGAGAGTAACGGTCTCTTATTAAAATGTCTCGAAGACGCGAAATTATAAAATCGCGGTTTGCGTTGTACTTACAGCTTTTCATTCCAAATAATGGTTGTTTTCAGGGTTTTTGAGTACTAATACATGTACTCATACACATGTTTCATCTTGGTTTGAGAATTTTTTAAATCAGCTGCTCACAAAGGTAGCCAATGCCTTTAATTACTCCCTGAAAACCCCAAAACAACAACTTGGATGTGCTAGAACTCTTTTCTATATCTTACCTTTAAAAAACTACCGAATATGATGAGAGTTACGCTGCTAACTTGAAACACTATTTACTCCTCCATGGATTGTTCCTATAGCGTTGAGTCTCTGCACGTTGTAATATGTGATAGGGCGATGAACTGTCCTTTAATGGGTGGGTTGGTATAATTGAATATATGTGTGCCGACATTGCTTGTAATGCAACTCCACAACGGTAGAATCGTGTGTATATGTTAAAAAAGCAGAATTCACACGGTAGATGGGATATGTGGGAGTAATGAACAGTAATATGCGTTGGGCCGTAACGATCATCTTTTATCAAATCCAGGGTCAGAAATTTTGTTTTGTCTCCCTTTGTCAATCTAAGTTTGATGCTGAAATGCATTTGTGATAAAAAAAAAATATATTATATTCCCACTCCTTTCCTACACTGTTCTGAAAACTAAGTTCAAAATGACAATATACGAGGGCCCCGTTGCATAAAACTTACCAAATGGTAACTCTGCTATCAATGGTAACTACCATGGTAACATTACTCAACAGCTAATCAAAATCAAGGTTTCCATGGGAGTTGCCATTGAAGGCAAAGTTACCGTTAATGGTAATTTTTATGCAACAGGGCCCAGGTCCCTCTGTCTGTGGTGTATTGACCCGCCATACCGTGTCACCCGAGGCGCTCCAATACAGCTCGGTCTCCAGTATTGTATGGAATCTCAGTCCTATAAAATCAGTACTTACCGATTGAAGCGAAACCTTTTGAATCACTCCTGTTTGCTCGTTGTGCTGTATTCTCATTCAATGACTCGAAAATAAACACTCGAGCTTTTGGGGCAATATTATAAAAAAAATATTAGAGGTTTCTTTCCTTTAAAATTGGAGCAAGCAAGGTGATGGATTTGGATAAAATTCTTAGGAACAAGTGATACTGGAATAATTTATTATTTCTGGAGGTAACTGTTTTTAAGAGAAGAGAAACAAAATATTTTCCCATCTCATGGCGAAAGATCTAGACTGATTTACATGGGATAAGAGATAAGAGATGGAACAGATGCCTTTAATAACAGAGTCAAAATATCTGTACCATGCTAATAGATTTCCATCTTCTCTACCCCCTCCCCCACTCCGTCTCTCTCTCTCTCTCTCTCTCTCCCTCTCTCCCTCTCTCTCTCTATTTTTTTCTCTTTATCTATTAGGCAACACAACCCTACCGTTGACAAAAAACATATATACATCTTCATTTTAAAACATAGAATAAATCACTCTGTGCATAAAATGAGAAATTGTACGAGGAACATTTTGGGAAATGGTGGGTCCCGGGTTCTTTGACGAGGGAGGAGAGTTGGGGGGGGGGGGGGAGAGTGGCACAAGTAAGCCTTCATGTTGTCATGGCTGTCGCGATTCTAAGTGTCTGTCGGCTTAATGAATGGAGAAACCGTAAAGTGCGCGCTACCGTCCATAGTTTTCCTTCTTTTAAGTTTAACTGAGGCAGCCAAAGAAATTTCCCGTCTTTCTGTCATTCAATTTTAGGCTAAGAATTTCCTTACATCTTCGAATGTCTTTTATTTTCAGAAGGAAAGGTGCATGCATTTATCAACATTTAAGGAAAGTACTAATCTATTTTTATCAAACTTCTGTAACGCACTAAAAGAGTTCCCCCTAACGATTCCTCCATTTTTACAGATTGTAATTATTAACTTTAACTTTGGGAACCAGTTTATTCGAAGTGGTTGGAACGTCATGGGTTAGTAAGTGGTGGCAAGCAGTTTGTTCTAAGTGGTGGAAACAACGTAATGGGAACGAATTACTTAGTGGTGGGAACCGCTTATAAGTTGTTGGAACGACCAGGCCGGAAAACGTAACTTTCCCTGGAACGACATAAATTAGTAAGTAGTGAGAGCTACTTACTTAGTGGTGGGAAAGAAATATAAGTGGTGGGAACGACTTAGCATTATTGTTTTCGCGCATGTCTTTTCCCGGGCTCCGTATATCCCCTATAATAAGTACACTTTTTGTTATATGTTAAAAGATCATGATAGAGACAATACTTATTTAATTCGCGTCAATTATACTATTCTTCATTTAGTTTCCACTGAAGCTAGTAAAATTGGGGTAACCTTTATTCATTAGGATCGCTATTCATAAGGACCAGTTATTCATAAGGACCGCTATCCACAACGCATGACTATATGAATTGCCGTTTTGTATGAATAGTGGTCCTTCTAAATAGCGAGCAAACCGTAGAGAAATTACCTCGCTATTCATAAGGACCATTATTCATAACTATTCATAAGGACCGCTATTCATAACGCGTGTTAAATGAATAGCGGTTTTCTATGAATATCAGTCCTAATGAATAGCGAGCGGACCGCGTAAAATTCACTTGTATTATGTAAATTTGATTAAGTCACATGAACACAAAAAAAAACGATTAAAGAAAACGGAATAGGACTGACTATACAAGTAGATATATATGTATATATAGAGAGAGGGGGAGGGGGTGGGGAGCATTACAGCATGATATCAAATTGGGACGGGCGTATATTTTATAATAGAAAGCACGATCGCACAGACTATTAATACCATATTCTAGTATTTATAGAAATCATGTTTGCATTATATGACACCCGTATGACGATGTTATGGTAATACTCGATTTCAATAGGTGATACACAAGGATAATGTTATCGCCCAGAGTTGAATTTATTTTTGATTATTTGAAGTCTTGAGGAGGCAGAGGTAGATGTATGTCTTGATCTTCTTGAAGCATCGGACGGGAATGAGGAATTGGAAGAACGCGCAGTATTTTTGTAGCCCTCAAGCCAGGACGGGATTGTAGGGTAGTTCATTGGTATCGTATTTTGAAATTTCCAATTTTTAACATAAAGAACCTCTTGATTTCTCATGTCGTTTTTCGCATAGTGCTTTATTATATTATTCTATCAAATTAAATAATCACAATTAGTGATTCAGTTCTGTAAAGAATATGATCTGATTGTAACTAACACTTCTACCAACATCATAAAAGAAGAACCTACACATGGAAAAGTCCAGATATTATAAGAAATCAAATCGATTACATCCTGATAGATAATAGGTCCAGAAACTGTATTAAGCAAGTAAAGACATGCCCAGGGGCAGACATCGACTCTGATCACAACCCAGTGATGGCAGAAGTGGGAATACATCTAAAGAACCCACTTTCAAAAACAAAAAGAAACCCTTGTCCAGATGTCACATCCCTCAATAAGACAGATATAGCAGAAAAATACCTTCTGGAAGTGAAAAATAAATAAGTATGATTGTCTGATTGTAGAAGAAAGACTTGAATACATTAATAATCAACTTCCACCATCATTTGAAACGTGTTTAGGTTTAATAGTTCTGTTAATTCCTACCCTATTTACATATCCCAAATTACCAATAACGCAAAAATCTGTAAGATATTCTGGTCCGGGCATTTGAAATAATTTCCCCGCCATAAAATCTTGTCCAACCATCTACTCCTTAAAAGTTACACTTACACGAAAGATAATACAAACATACGTCCACACGCTTTAGATTAGCATAATTATACTATATGCACCCACACCTGCAATTGCACTGCACCCACTTGATTACTCAGTTCTACCAAGAGAGTTATGTCGCCTAATCTTTTTTACAAGGCCGCCATCCATCTCCAGCTTAACCGCTCACGATGGCGGTATCCTGCGTTCTAAATTACCTCTCTAGGGTATTGGAGAAAAAAATATTTACATATGTCTATTATATTCCTTATTCGTGTCTGTATGCTTTGTATTATGTTTATTGTATACTATTATTGTACATGATTTTCTACTTATGTAATACTTATGTAGAATTTATGTTATTGTATTTATTATTAGAATGCAAAAAAAGCAAACAAACAAACAAAAATAGGTATGACTGTCTGATCGTAGAAGAAATAGAATAAATATGTAATTAAGCAGGTGACATTGACAAAGTTGAAGTAGAATGGAAATGTTTGAAAGAAAGCATTCAACATGTTGGGTTTTTCTTCTTTTTAAAATTCTTAATTAACATCCAGGGTTGTTTTGCAGGTTCCTTTTTAGTTGGTAATGGCTTGTCTCCATGTTGTACATTTGTAATGTTTAATGATATAATGATATGATAAAAGGTGTTGTTAAATACATGTATACGGTAATAAACTGGTTATGCTTGAAATATATAGTGAAATGAACTGGCAAACTACCTCTTACTGTGGGTGATCTTAATGTGATAGCTAAACTTGCAATATATATTGTTGTAAAGCTGAAATTTATTTCCTCTTCGATACGAAATGAATATAGTATGAGGAAATAACATATACAACAGCTTGGCAACTCTTGTAGAAATGAATACAATAATTGTGAGAAATACACAAGTACACACACACACACACTCCTCTCTCGCTATAATTGTGAGTAAAATGAGAGAATAATGGTTGCTTAACTTAAATCAAAGCTCCCCAGAGCTGTCCTCCCTGGGGAAATGGGGAACTTTAATTTAAGCTAAGCAACAATTATTCCCTCATTTTACTCACAATTATAGCGAGAAAGGTGTGGATGTGTGTACCGTTCGGTTGACCATGTTAAATTTAGATATGTTAACAGATAGTGATGGAACCTGCTTCATTCCGTTCCATCATTATATGTTCATATATTGTATATATATATATCGACCCGGGTTCGATTCCCGGCGGAGACATTTTTTCAGCCTTTGCAAAAATTTCAAAAAAGGGAGGACAGCTCTGGGGAACTTTGATTGAGCTACGCAGCGTTATTCTCGCATTTCTTTCACTTTGTATTTATTTCCACGAGAATTGCCAAAGCTGTTGTATATGTTATTTCCTTACAATAATATATACAACAGCTTTGGCAATTCTCGACACCTAACAATGCAGTTTATTCCGTCATACCCCTACATATTATATATATACACTGTTGGTCATAAAGGTGGAATATTTTTTTTCACCAAATTTTCACAGCGTAATTACTACAACATGATTTGAATATGGCATTTATGGTGCATGATAACCACTTTACTTTATTGTTCTGCCTTTTACACACGTTTGACAGTGATATTTTACAAGTTTATGTCCTAAGCGATGGATGTCATGAGCATAGAACAACAATGACGACAATATACAGTAAATTAAAGGATCATGAGATACAGTATTTATTTTCAATCTCTCTCAGTTTTCCAGATGACTTATTTTTTGTGATTTCATGGACAAATTTGCATCAAACTTGAGTCATTGTTCTTACTCAGTCACTAGTATCGGGTATGTCCACCCCTGACACGAACCAGCGCATGCAGACGTCGTGGCATGCTGTCCACTAGCTTGTTGATGACGTCAACAGGCATAGCGTCCCATTCTTCCCTCAGAGCATCTACCAACTCCTGCAGATTTTGAGGAATGACCTCTCTGTCGTTGATGGCTCGGCCTAGGGCATCCCGTGCATGCTCTATGGGGTTCATATCCGGCGAACAAGCTGGCCATGGCAACTGTACGACGCCCTCTGCCTCCAGGAATTCCCTTACTGCAGCGGCCCTGTGCGGTCTAGCGTTGTCATCCTGCAGTAGGAAGTTGTGCCCATACACTCGTCTTGCATATGGAAGACAGTGGAACTCCAAGATATCCCTGTAGGCGGCGGCGTTGACGTTTCCGTCCGGAACCACCAGTGGCGTTTTCCCTCCATAATGGATGCCGGCCCATATCATCACTGAGCCGCCTCCGCCTTGAGTCGTCTCGTGGATACATTCATCGCGAAGGTTTTCCCCGGCTAATCGACGAACTCGTTGTCTCCCATCCTTTCGGTCAAGGATGAACCGGCTCTCGTCCGTGAAGACCACATGTTGCCAATGTCCTGGATGAAGCCTTCTGTGCTCCCTAGCCCAAAGAAGACGAGCTACTCTGTGGCGAACAGACAGGCGTGGACATTTGGTCAACCGTCGTGCTCGGTAACCATGTTGGAGCAATCTGCGATTAACGGTTGACCGGGAAACGTTGATCCCATGATATCTCCTCCACAAGCGACGAAGACGGCTCGTGGGCAATTTCCGGTTTCTGCGGCTGAAATTCAACAGTTGGCGATCATCTCTTCTTGTGGTCAATCTGGGACGTCCTGGAGATTTCCGTGGCCGCACATTCCCCGCCTCACGTTGACGTTTCAGGATCTTAGAGACTGCACTCTGTGATATCCCTAGGACTTCTGCGATATCAGTCTGCTTGTAGCCCTCCTGTCGCAGTGCTACCACTCTCTGTTGCCGTTGGACCAGGCATAGTCCAGGGAACGTCTCTACCGATTTTTATTTCAAACGGTACAAGGAACTCGAAAAATTGCAACCTTCTTATACACAGTGCTAAATCAGGGAAAGGGACAGAATATCATATGCATAGGCTTTTATAGTCTACAACAAAAGAATTTATTACGTAATCCAAATTTCTCATGTTATAATGTCACCTGTGTAATGGGGAAACATTATGTAATCGCTCAATTACCATTTTGTCTACGCGTAGCCTTTCAAATACCAACAAAACTGTCGATTTTTATTCAAAAATATTTTATTCCACCTTTATGACCAACAGTGTATATACTCGGCCGCGTCATACCAAAAGACGTTAAAAGATGGGAGTTGCTGCTACCTTGTTTGGCGTTCAACAATTGAAAGGATAGAGCAACGTCGATCTGGCGCTGCACAGTGGCTGCCGGGCCCACAATCAATTGGGCAAAAAGAATTTTCATTCCGGTTAATAAAATTTGGAATGGACTATATAATTAGATTATTAAAAAAAAAATATATATATACATATTAGATACATATATTTATGTGTATGTGTGTGTGTACTGATGCATTAAGTGTATGTATGTGTGTGTGCATTGATGCATTAAGAGTCTTTTCTTTTTCTAATTTATCATATTATATACTGTATGATTGCAATCATACACACACAAAATAGGGAAAATGTATAAGATATGTGTTTGGTAGCAGGACCTTATACGTCGTGATCATAGTCAATGGTGAGCTAAAAACTAAAGTAACAGCGCCATCTCATGATGTTATTTTTTTTTAATGTATTTTTTTTAGTAACCTGAGTAGAAAACATTGCGCCAATTAAAAACTAAAGATTACTCCATTTGGCGTTTCCACTAATTTTATTTTCATGAACAAGTACCCTACATCGCTTCATCACAGAGACAAGCTAAGTCAACCGAGATTATTATACACAGTAAATGTGGTTCATTTGTATCTGTTTACTGTTCAGTTTATTCAAATCACAGCTAATTAAATATTTGATATTCCTCCCCAAAATATCCATTATAGAATTGACAGGCAATTATAAATTGTGAATAACGCTTTGTGTGAGCAAGCTTTAAGAATTTCGATGTTACGCTATTTAAATAGATGAAACGAGAATTTGCTGTGTTTGGGGGCAAACAATTTGGCAAATGTATCAGAGCTTGAGCTAGAAAGAAAATACAAAATCTTAAAATTTTGTAAAGATCAAACCTCAAGAAAAATACTCTGGATGTAAATATAATAAATATATATGCACCACTGTCTTGTCATCATTTGCGTTTTAATATCTAAGTGTGTTAGAGTATGCCTTTGAAGGGGTGCGTGTGCGTGTGTACTTAAACGCGCACCCGTCTAATTAATAGGCCTACTCTAAACAAGGAGAGTACACCAAAATGTCTCCAATATGCATATGCTAAAGAAATAGGCATATATATTTCATGATTTTATTCATTTAATAAAAGTTACTTACAAATTATAAATTATGCCTTGTCCATGTTGTGCTGTGCTAGTCCTTAGACTTATTCTCGAAAATGCCAAATTTCTTTAGTCAAAATTCCATAATTACCTTTATTATGAATTGTCAGAAGGAAATAGGTTAACTTTCCATTTGGTATTGCAAAATTTACTATCATTGCTATCGTTTATACAATTTGTGTCATTTAACATTTTGCATTAAGATGACAAGAATAATTATGGGTGGTATATTGACGTTTTATCTATGTTCAAATTGTTCAAATTGTTCAAATGTTCAAATTGTTGTGAGTTATCGATCTCCATCTCTTCCAGTTTTCCCTATGATCAAACTTCAGTAACATTTCAGTGCCAGAGTTCTGTCAGGAATTCATGATTGATTATCAATAAACATTCTATTCCAAATCATGTGAATAAAGCCTCTCATGAAGCGTTATGTTTTAGGTAGAAGGATCATATCTGCCCTATGCGATCGTTCTGATGAGACTTCCGATTAGTAGCCTAGTTCCCATGTTCATGGAATTTTCACGGCTCTCTATTGAAATGGGATTTGTTTCATCTGGATGATATCCTATCCCGTTTATCAGCATTCATTTGATAATAGATATGATAATTATATGGCTTCGTAGGACTCGGGAAACCAAGTGGATGCGCTAGTGCCCACAGGTAAAGCATTAATCTTCATTATCAATTCCCTCGGAGAGGACTTAACGCCGTCGGTCCCCTCTTTATTTGTTTATACAATTTGTGTCGTTTATAGGTGCTGCGGTCTAGTGCATACGTCACCGAACTGTGGATCTCATGGTTCGCGGCACTAATTAATCCACATTTGCCACTCTCCATCCAGGTGTAGTAAATGGGTACCTGATAGGAATTTATTCCTTGAATGCTTTCAGCGCCTTATAGGGCAGTTGGGCTAAAGCCAGTGTAATAATACTACTTCTGCGCTTACAAACATTGTATTAAGCGCAATATAGATGTTATGTATTATTATTATTATTATTATTTATTAATTTACTTACATGCATTCGCATGCTTTCTTAGCAGTCAGGTGAAATAATCTACCAAACATTAGTTAGGTATGAAATTAGTCTATATGCAGACTCAAGCTTACATAGTATCATGGAGAGGGCGAATCAAACCTCGCTTCGCCTGGAATCAGGCTATCAGATCATTTGATTTCACTGACAGTGTGACGTATACATCCGAGTGTGTGCGAATAGAGAGGGAGAAGTGTTCGCGAAGCACCCCCAAACTGTGGAACCATACGATCACAGTACGCCATAAGTACAAGAAGTCTCCCTTCAATTATTTCGTATTAAAAAGGAGGATGCGTAAGATGCTTCAGAGAGTATGAAGGGAAGAAATGATTTAAATTAATTACATAGTTAATGTATACAGTATTCCAGATTTGGGGGAAAATGATTACTTAGATATATGAGATTCCAGTTTGAAGGGGGTCCCTCTTTTGTTTTAGCCAATGAGCACCTTCAGGGGAGGACATGAGCAATATGTGTGTGTGTGTGTGTGTGTATGTATATATATATATATATATATATATATTAAATACAAAGTCCACGTGTATATATATATATATATATATATATATGTGTGTATATACACCACTTAGAAAGTCGTTCGTACCCCTTATATTACATTAGTAAGTGGTTGGAACGACGTACGACCTTCGTTAATTTCAAGATATCGTAACTGAGTGATGAAATGTTTCGTTCACAAATTTGGAGATACATGATCGACGTACATCCCAACAATTGTGCAAGTAATCTACTACTCACCGTGACTGAACATTAGCCTTTCCCAAGCGTAAAAGACATGCATGATGCCTCATAAAAAACACGCACACGCACCTAAACACCCATTCACACTTTCTTTTACTGACAAATCAAGAGAACACATTTCACCATTCGTCATTCGATCCCTATGCCTAAAATGCACAGTCGTGAATCGAGAAAAAAAATATGCAGTGCCAGTACTGAGACTAGCAGAATGACTGCGTAGAATACTGCGTTTTCACGAACGCCCACCCATCCAGTGTATATAGCCGACGTGTTGAGAGGTAAACAGACACAGGACGAGCATTGACTGGCTGGAGTGGGACATTTACCCCAGTGGTGTGTATTGGTGATCAGATGTGCTTTACGTACTCGGGATTTCAAACGGTAAGCAGTATTGTTGCTCGTTTGTCTGTCATAGAGATTGTGCATTTTGTGTTTGGGGTACATATTAAGACCTTGGGCTGGACATGTACAAATGATATGGATTATACCTTTAAGTATTGTCCCACCTCTCCTGTTGCCCCCCCCCCCCTCTCTCTCTCTCTCTCTCCCTCTCTCTTTCTCTCTCTCTCTCTGTCTCCCCTCTCTCTCTCCCTTTCCCCATCATCCCCTTCCCTCTCTTTCTCTCTCTCCTCTCTCTCAATGTCAAGTTTAGCTTTATTCATTATTAATCTCTCCGAGTCCCTCTCCTGTCTGTTTGTCTCTCTTTCTCTATCCCCTCTCTTTTGTTTATCTCTCTTCTTTCTCTGTCTTCTCTCTATCAGTCATCTGTCAGGTTTCTTTGGGGGCCCTTCCCCGCAGACATTAATCTTTTTGAACTAACGAATGCCATTAGCAGCATTCCCATCTGGAGTTATCAAGCATTTGCTTTTATTTGAGTGTTTTATGAAAATAACTTATATAAGGATAAGGACAATTCATGATGAACGCAATGACTTTTAGGTGTATGAAACTGCATTACAGCATAATGTGCCGTTGGGGTTTGTGTTAAATCGAAATAAAACAGAGAGTTGAATATACTCGTTTTTATTTTATAAATTCTGAGGAGAAGCTGTAAAATAGGAACCTAATAAGTAAAATAAAACAGTTGACGGAGGAGCACCGGAGCAGCATCTTATATTCCGCTCTTGTCGCTTTTTTCTCCATTCCTTTAACCCCATCTTCCCTCTCTCCAATTCTCTCTCTCTCTCACACACACACACACCCACCTATGCACACACTCAAGAACACACCCTCGCACATTAGTTTAATTCATTTTTTGTCATCTCTTGCTTCTTATATCACACACACACATCTCTCTCTCTCACTCTCTGTCTTTCTCCCTTCCACTGCTCTGCATTAATCAATACACTCTTTTCCTGCACAATTAATGAAGTACCTCATCTTAATTTTCCCAGGACCTCGTCATTGATTCCTTCTTAATAACCATCAGTCTTAGGTACCTGGATATAAACAAACACTTGGAATTTCTTAAAGGGAATCAATAACTAATTTTGATTTTGCTTTCTGTGCAATCCGGTATTCCTTATTGAAGATATAAATTTTAAATATTTATTCTGTAAAAAGTCCTAGTTGTTGGTCTGTATATTTGAGATATACCAATTATGATCCTATTGCAATATACATGTGTCTATATTTTAAGGTAATGACTTTATGTCTTCTGTAATGTCATTTTGGCGTGGTTATGATGGCTTTGGTTTAGGGTGTGTTTGTGTGTGTGGGTGTAATTGGACTCCTTTAACAAATGAGTCTTTATCAGCCTCCTAAATATCTCTTCTTAACTTGCATATATCCTCCGCAAAGGCTTTACAAAAATCAACCCAAGGTCCATTTCAATATCCTTGAGATTCGCCTATTTAAATGTACTAACATTATAATGACGGATTCCATAATCAGAAAATTATTTCTATAGGCAATGATTAAAGGGTATTGAAATCGCATTGACTTATTTTTTGAAACCGATCATGTAAATTAACGTTAAAACAACAACAGTATAATAACCTACTTTTGAAGAAAGAGACATGATATATGTATATATATATATATATATATATATATATATATATATATATACTCTATATACTCTATATACTGTAATATTGACTTATTTATAAGGACTCAATCAGTCTAATCCAGGAAGGATTTTGAGGGGGTGTCATGTTTTTTTTTTAATACATGTACCAATATCTATAATTTGGAAACCTTACGTGAAGTTCACTTTGTATTCTTTTATGAACCTTGTTAATATCCTTTTCCATAATTTGTTTCCAGTTATTATAATACGTATAATGAAATATGGCAATGCCACAATCATGTCAATAATTCTCAAAATAGACACAAAACACTGAACGGTTACATAATTTGAACAGCAAGTAGGGCTGTACAGAGCAAGATATTAACGTCATAGAAATTGCGAGAAAGACAGAGAGAAAGAGAGAGAAAGAGAGAGAGAGAGAGGGGGAGAGAGGAAGAGATATATCAAGAAGGAGAAACAAGGAGAGTGAAAAGTAACGAGAAGGAAGGAGAGAGAGAGAGAGGGGGGATAGGGAGGGAGAGATAGTCAAAGTTTGAATTTTTCTTTTAAAGAATATACAGGTATTAAAGAGAAGAAATAAACTTAGAAATAAATTTTTTGAAACAACGTGTTGATATAATGCCATTTTCAACTATGTGCAGTGGATTCCACTGTGTGTGATTTTCATCAATGTTCCTGCATGTCCTGACTCCAATTTTGCATTTTGACAGTATTATAAGCTCACAATACAAAATACACCACTATTCCCAATTAGTTCTAGATAGTTCATTCATCAATGCAAACGCATTAACAGTATTATCCTTTTTTTCTTTAAAAAATGAAAAAAAACTGTATTTACCTTGATTAGCAGTGGCTAAATGTGCTGTATAATCTTCTCAATCTATTTCGAGGTCATTATTTCTTTTTCATTCCAATCAAATCCGATATACATAACAATACACGTCGTCCATAAGCGATGTATTTTTCGCAGATGATACCATATGGACTGAAGTACCATAATCGGGTTAAGAAATCACTTTGAATTCGAATTATTTATCAGAGAAATTATTGGTACCTGACCTGTTTTTGCGTTTCCTGTATTCGTTCAAAGCTGCTGCAGGATGTCAGGGCAGATTCGCAATGATATTGTTTATAGACAGGATATTTATTCAATGAAATGATATCACATTCCTTGTGACTCGGTGTATAAAATGGTTATTTACTTTGATATATATGGGTAAATTATCTGTCTGTTATGAATATAGCAATAAATTTAACATCCCAATAAACCAATGATTCACGTTGTTTGCTTTGATACGGGTGATTGTGCCGGTGTCACAAGCGAGAATCTCCGGTCGAGTCAGTTGTCCAGCCGCGCATAGCACTGTTGCGTTTCCGAAAATAACAAATCAGAGATGATGTAGCTAAAGAAAAAAAATATATATATGAACAATTTGATGTCCAAAGACACCGTATGTTTATGCCGCACAAAAATTGTGTCGTTTGTATATTATTATCCGGAGAATTGAGGCAGCCTGTGACACCGGCTTCCTCAATGAACCCGATAATCGGTGTTATACGAATAATGTAAACCTATTATATTAAATATAGTTTGCACAATAGGCCTTTTTCGGCCTTTGATTGGTAAAAAAGTCTTTCTCAGAAAACGCATTATTTTAAAGAAAATGGCTTTAAAGTTTAATCTTATTGGGTTTTCTTTTTACATCGAGGGAAGTAATTCAAAAAGTCACTGCCATATGAAAATACACACTGACATTTTATTATAACAATATTTGTTCATATTTTCAGGAATCCACTTTAAAAATATCACAATTTTTGTGTTTTACCAGGTTAAGCTCGGCAAGCGAAATACTTCCCTTTTTGGGATAAACTCTTTAACCATCAAGATGAAAATCAAAATTTACACTGTTAAGAAGGTTGTGTCGTAGATCTTTCTTACTTTTCTAATGCTGAATAAGTTGCTTCAGATCTCTTTTTTAAACACTCTTCTTCAGAATATAGTGCACTGATATATGTTTTATGTAGTTTTATGTAAATAATGAGATATCACAAAAAAATATTTGGTGCATGACAATCTAACTTCGACATAGACACTTTTACTATCAAAACAGTAGGATAATCACCCAAATTTTGAAGTAAAGGGGTCTATTTGTCAGTTTTTACCATCAAAGAGCACAGATGACAATAGGCTAACTATGAGAAAGAGTGATTTACCATAAAAACGATCAAAACAAAAAAATTACCAAGATAGCCTAAGTATTTCATAAATGAATTATTGTTGAAAGATATGGATAGCAAATTTTCAAAGAGGTTATTTAACCCCCAAAGTCAAATTGTTTAGTTAGACTGGTTTACCATCTGATGGCCGAATTATCAACATGATTATTATAGATGATGATGATAATAATAATAATAAAAATAATAATAATAATAATAATAATAGTAATAATAATAATAGTTGCTTGTGATAGAGTGCTTATAGGTCCGTCAAGCATGTACAACATGTACATATACAACAGAAAGCAAAATAATATAGTATGCTGACTTATTTAACCAAGAGGATTAACCTAAAAGCATATAATATACAAAATTAAGGTTAATTTGACTATAGTAAAAATTCAGTGTGATTAACTTACGATAACTTAAGGAAACATATGGTACAAGGAAAATTTCATATAGGGCACAGACCAATTTTCTACGTAAATGATTAGAAGTACAGAGTGAACAGATTCGTTCTAAGTATAGCTGTTTGAAAGAACTAGTGGAAGAAGCCTGGCGAGGAAGAAGGGGAAGATCGTTCCAGAGAGAGAAGGGGGCTTGTGTGGGAGATGCTGTGGTCACCCAAAGAGTGCCGGGATTGGGGAACTTGAAGTAGTGAAGAGTCTGATGATCGAAGTCTGCGAGGGCGTTGATATGACCAAGCAGTGTATTGAGTTCTGTAGATAGAGTGGTGAGGACCCATGGATTGATATACATGTATAGACTGTGGTCTTTCCGGGACATCCCAGAAGACCGACAACCCACGATACCGACAATCCTGTGAACCCGCAAAACATAGTTGTTGAATTAGGCCCACGAGATGTCGGTCTGGTAAGCTGTCGTTCTCGTGGGCTGTCGGTCTCTTGGGTTGTCAGTCTCTTGGGTTGCCAGTCTCATGGGCTGTAGCACTGTATTTCATAGTTCACCTATATTTGCGAAAGGGATGAGAACAAACGGAGATGACATCCAGGATTATAATAAACTACACATTCACATAAATAAGTTATGCTTTCATATATTCCGAAATAAATGTCCTACTTTACGGTGTGATAGAAATAGTATAACACAGTTTCAGCTTGCATATAATTATAACAGCTGAATTAAACAGCTGTCGCTTCGTACAGTAGCCCTGTGTTAGAATGAGAACAGTATTAGAATTCACAGTTACGGAATGCCAAAAGAATGAACAGACCTCCACTATAAAAACAATTTGGGAAGAGAATGGCACAGCATTAACAATCGCGGAAAAAAGAGCCTCCAGAAAAAACCCCAAAAGACACCAGGTATTTCATCTTGTCAGCTAGAGAATGTTAAAAACTAGTGCTTCATGATTCATAATAATCAAACATTTCTCGTGCAATTAGGTTTTACAAGCTGACTGAATAAATATCGATGACTAAATAAACAATAGTAACAATTTTTTTTCCATTTATAGGGAGCGGCCTATATTGTAATTATCCAGACAAAGAGAAAATAAAAATGAATAATATGTTTGCGGTAGTGGTGTTTGCCATTATGACACTATCAATACTGTATGATAGTTGTTTCGCTTTGTTGTCATTACCTTCGTTACGAAAGTGATGAAAATATCACAGTTTTAGGCAAAGGAGATGCGAAAAGTGAATAGGGGTGTCTTAAAATTAAATTTTAAGAATTACACTGGCGCAAATGCTCGGTTTCTTCTATCTCACCTATCGGCATTTTGATCTTTATATATAGCAATAGTTCTCTCTCTCACAAAAAAAAGAGGAAGAAAAGAGTAATAAGAGATGTAAATAAAAGAATGCAAATTCTATTACACAGATTCAGTGACCTATTAGAATCAACGTTAGCAATATTGTTTGCATGTACATGTATCTAAATCATGACACGATTAAGGAGGGGTATTTTCTTCGTTCTCGTTTTGCGGTCAACCAATTTATCTTTTTGAAAATAATGAATTTCATGAGCCTGCACAGTCTCCTCAAATCAAAATCATATATATATTGTGTTGTATGATCTTGTGGTTTTGTCTGGGGTAGTTTTCCGGGGTGTTCGGTTTGATTTGATTTGATTTGAATCTTTGTTTTCTCCTACAATGTGCAGATAAATATAATATGAACGTAATACACTAATTATAATTATCAAACATGTCATAATATAGTTAATAAAGAATAAGGTTAATTGGCATATGTGTATAAATAATATGCAAATCATTAAAATAAAATCATTCAATCTAATATATACCCACCAATGGACACATAATGTTATGGGGTTAATGTCGTTTGGGGTAGCTTTGTCCCGTGGCGATTCCGATTCAGTTGATTTCAAATATATATATAAAAATTGATCTGAACCATGCAAAGATCGATTTTTAAATCTTCCTGAATTTCTGAAATACCATCAGGGGAATACCAGGGTATATCGTAGTCTAACGTTAAGGGTATTTGTTTCAGAGAATTTAAGTATGGCCACTTGAAATAGCTTAAACACGACGCCTAATATTCAATGCCAACGAGAATATTAAATGCAAACGCATTAAAATAATTTTGTTCAATAATACCATACGTTTTTCTACTGCATACTTGAATACCAGCAATTAAATCTAAGATACACGTGTTTTGAAGATGACTCATGCACATGTGAGTCAACATGCCCTTTGTTCATCACATTGTGAATTTCCCAAGGAGAGGAAGAAAATAAACGCTTTCGCACTTCTGCTTCTTTCTGATTTTGTTTTTATGAAAATAAAGAGAGTTCAAATAGCCTACAGCCTCAACCATGTCAACGTGCCTTGTTACGTAAATATATGTATTTCCATTTCATTGTAAGATTTTCCACAATTTTGCCACCATATGGCTCACGTTTTCCTTTTAGTTTGTTAGCCATTTATATTTAGTAGAAGTTATTACCAATCGTAAACCTTTTATAATGTTAGGTATGAAACTATGGAACATTTTGGTACCAAAATAGAGTCAATACAATGGAATTTGCATGCAGATTAATGCAAAAAAATGTGAATAAGAAAAGACAAGACTAATACAAACCAAAGTTGATGAGAAATTAGTCTGTGAGTACATATTTGTTATCAAAACTTTTAAAAGAATGAAATATATAACGGATAAAAGGGAAAAAAAAGCTACTAAGAAATTTTGATCATTTCAAATGGATAAAGTGTTGTTTGAAGACTATTCATGCGCTTCATGAACATACGAACACAGTCGCCTGTAAATGGATATGTGACGTATTTGCCTTTCGTCTGGGGCATATTCAATGCTTGGCAGCAGAAACACATTTATCATTGCTTTGTTATTGACATTGTGCATTATTCGCCAGCTGACAGAAACTGAATGTTAAAGGGAATGTCTATTAATTTTCTTTTGTATTGCTTTGCATATTACCTTTCATTTACCAATTTTTAACATTATACGGTAGCCGTGGAAATATAATAATGATAATATTAATAATAATAATAAACCTTTCTTGCATAACGCATATCACGTTATATGATATAACATCCCTATGCGCTTCCAAAGGGTTTGGGTATATGCATTAGGAATAGGTAAATAATGACAGGAAGAAGAAGATAATTCATTGTAGTTTATACAAAGTGTCGACGAAATAATGGAGATGTTGACCAAATTTTAAAGGGAAACTTATGCATTCAAAATATTTTAACGGAATGACTGAATCCAAGCTTTAAAATAAGGTAGTGGTCTTTTCATATGTATGCTACCATGCATCCACTTGCAGTACATTTTCCTGAAAAAAATAAAACAATAACATTCTGTTTAAAAATTAAATTTCTTTATTTAACCTTGATTCATTGTAATTCGATATTTTTTTAAATCATTGGCTGTGAAGTAAAATACGACCTAATCGTACTGAACCTCGTCTACTCACTAGCATCGTATTGCTAGAATCTCACGATGGGATACAAATGCAAGCCCTGTCACCGTTCGTATACACTGAAGCTCCAAACATTTTCTTTCTTTTTTATTCTTGTTTAACCTGTCATCTGCCACGAGTGCCTATTGGCACAATAATAGGAACCAATGTGCATAATAACCCACTTCCGGTCTTACTTAGGTTCCTGGTAATCCGTGTATCACATGTATGTATTTATGTATGTACTAAGTTTATACTGGAAATTGTAGAAAAAAGCAGAAGACGCTGGTAAATCTATCCCCTGAAAATAAAGATCTACTGGGGCACAGGCATATTATTTTGAGTGGCACATAAAGATTTAACAGAGTAGTCCTTGATTGCACCCATTTCCCCTCATCGGCCTAAGATGATAATTTGTCAACCTTTCTGAGTTTATGGCATTCTTGACATGCCGATGTGTCTATACTGCCATGCCCTGGAAGAAGCAGGGACAATAATTAGTTGAGGGGAGAAGGCTTTGAAAAACAAACCCCCTTTCATTAATGTCACGAAATATCTATTTCAAAAGTTGTAATTCTGGGAATTATTGGCAATATGAACTAGACGGATGAAACACTGTACTTACAGTTTGGTTGAGGATTATCAAATTAAATGGATAAAGAGGATTTAGCATACTATCTAGTGTACAGTCGCACTGAGGTCTGAAATGTTCTTGTAAACAGAGCAAATCATAGAGTAGTAAATGAATTAATCTGTCAAATTAATACTTACACTTTTAAATAAAGGCTGGTAGCAGCCTAGTTGTGTTCTGTCTCTAGACACAAAGGGAATGATTGCTGCCCACGAGACAGCCCTTTCTTGACCATATCAATCAGACAAGAGCGACTGCATTATTGGGACTATACATCACTTGTAAAAAGTATAGACCGAAGCCATGAACCTCTGAATAGCCAGTTGTGTACATCTAATGTAATGATATCTACTGTAGATAGTGAAACGCCGAATAAACAAATCTTTCAACTGAAAATTTTTGGAGAGACAAACTGTGCATACTAAGTCTTATATAATGGAACCTTTAAACGCTACTTTGAAAAGCATTTTCTCTTTTTAATTATTGTACATTGTCTACCAAAATGTTTAAGCCTACTTAAACGTGTGGCCTCCTCCGCCAGTTCCCTTGTTCAGCACCCCGTCCCACCCCCCCCCCCCTTCCAACAGCCCTGTGCTTACCTGCTTGCCATTCATTTGCAAATCTCCTTCAGCAGACTGGCGCTTCTCTGGTTCTTCCTCCTTCAACCCTGTCCGAATTTATTTTCACTCCAATTTGGAAATCGTGTTGTATTCTGTGCTGAATTTGAAAGCCAAATTATATGTAATTTCTTCCAGTACTATTTCACACATCAGGTCTTCTTCTCCGTCACCCCGCCCCTCCCCTCCTTTCCCTCTCTATATCTGCGTCTGTCTGTTTGTCTGTCACACTCTCGATATTCCCAATCACCCTCCTCTCCCCCTCTCTTCCCCTCTATATCCCCCTCTCTCTCTATTACCTTTGTCTCTGTTTCTGATTCTGTATCTCTCTCATCCCCCGCTCTCTCTCCCTCTCTCTCTCTCTCTCTCTGTCCCTCTGTCTTTGTCCCTCTCCCTCTTCCTTCTCTCTCCCTCTTCCTTCCCTCTTCCTCTCTCTTTCTGTACCACCCCCTCTCTCTCTCTCTACCCTTTCCCCTCCCCACCTCGCCCCTTTTCCCTCTCTCTCTCTCTCTCTTTCTCTTTCCTTCTTTCGCCTCCCTCCGTCTGGCGCCTGTTTCTCCGATTTCATTTCGCATCAATCGGCGCTGAAATCGATCTCAATCAACGCACCGGAAACATTTTGTTGACATATTCTTTAGTGATTGTCTGGCGAGAGAGCCCAGGTGCTAGTCGTGTGTTTTCGTGTGGCACATGCACAGGCGTAGCTATAGGGGGAACAAGGGGGCTATACCCCCGCTTAAGAAGGTTACCACGGGACTAAGTGTATGTTTGTGTGGGTAACTATGTGGCACTGATATTTTGTGTGTCACCCTACTGAGTGTGTGCCCCCCCCCCCCCCCCCATTTAATAAGTCTGGCTACGCCAGTGGGCACACGCGTGTTCAAAACGACATTATACCACGTCTCTGTAACATTTCTCTGTGTATGTGTATGCAGTCGTTATTAGATTATTGAAGATCGCATTTGTCAGTGTGTCTAGCTAACTATAGCCTTACCTTTTGTTTGTTACTGGCCAGACATGCAATTGCTTGATTGGGAAAACACATGCAAATAAATGGAAATTCATCATACCCTTTAATTCGAACCCAAATACATATGTAAAGTTTATGTTTTACTTTATATTGTGTTTTACTTCATATTTCAGATTCATTCACCGTTTTCAATCATATTTTGTGCACAACATGAAATAAATACAATAACAATAATATAACAATTAACAATATATATTTAAGAATTATATTCAAAAATTATATGTTTATAGATCTGGAAACATAATTGAATATCAGTAAGTTAAGCGTATGATGCACACACATTGATAATTTTTATTTACAAACGGTTGGGCATGTTTAAAAGTATGAAGCTCGTATAGGCTATTACATGTCGAGAAACCTAATTAAGATTTGGTCATTCAGTAATATTTCATAAGCGTTACGAATAAGGAGATGTTGATAAGAGGGCATTAAAGAAAGTGAGTTAAGGTAGATTGGCAGTTACCCTTTCTCCACCGCGTACGTTTCCTGGTAGTATTATTTTTGCTTGAAACGCTTTATTGCTCAGAAAACGCATAATGCTATACAGAATGAGCTACATTTGTTTTGCAGAACAAACACTATCATACACATTTACATTGTAACATGAATACAAAAAAAAATAAATTATAGGTGTCGTGGATTCGATCCCGACAAGTACTTATGTGTGTAAACATTAAGGCATTTTATCTGCATTGCTTCTCTCCACCCAGGTGTTAAATGGGTACCCGTTAGGATGCGAGAGTCATAGTGGTTTTTTCAACATTGCAGGGGTCTGTAAAATGGCGCCTGGCCGGAATACTCCAAGGAATGATGAAGGTGTATTTATTATGTGTGGGCAGTCCTTGAAGCAATGACCAGGGTTATTCATCGGTATCGCACATGTATCAAGCGCTTTGTAAAATGCAACCGGGCAGGGAAGTGGTATTAAAGTTGATTTCCTGAGGGTCGTGCTAATTCAACAATCTTGTTTTATGATGGTTGAATAAGATAATAAGACATTTCATTCCTACCATTACAAAGATTGATTTTTCAATGACTCCCTCATCCTTAGAACACGTTACTATAATTCTCAATTCTTCTCAGATTTTCAGTATTATAAGAATACAGGTGTATAAGTAACATGTGGTTTATGCCTCTCAAAACCGTTACAAAAAAGTAGGCGGGATTTTGTCCAATTATTATATAAAGCTATGTTATCTAAGGTTGTTGGTTTTTAATTAATTTATTCATCGTTTGATTTTTAGATACTAGAACGCATGTAAAAATCAATAGATAGACACTGAAATTCTAAAGTGACAGGCATTCATTGCCCAAAGGAACACTGTAGCAGAATATGTCAGTTTACTGTTACAGTACTTATTTTGAAGTTTGAACTTTATTTGTTGCACTTTTACAAGAAAAACAATTTAGATTTTTAAGCATAAGTAATGTAAGTGTCAATTTCAAAACGTACGGGTAAAGAACTCGAATCAACAATGTACCGTAAATAGACAGTTTTGAGAGACTTGCACAAAAAGAAGAAAATCTAAAATATGGGGCGTCTAATGAAAATAGCTTGTAAATGATTAGGCTCCCATTTAGAGTAACATTATAGGTTATTCTGATTAATACATATGCAGTAAAAGGTAAACGGAAAATAATATCAGTTTCACTTAAACGTACAAGGAGAGCTAAGCTCAGAATGTGGAGTAAGAAAATGGGAAATACAAAAGAGAAGAAGAAGAGAAGGAGAAAAAATAAAAGGAGAAAAAGAAGAAGTACAAGACGAAGAAAAATAACAAGAAGGAGAACAAGAAAGGAGAGATGCTATCAAATCCTATCAAATTAACGTTTCTCATTTTTAATTATTGTTAACTTTTTTTGTTAAGTTAATTATTGTTAGCTTTGTCACATATTCTAATGGGACACTTTCAGTCAGTGAATCATATAATTTCTTAAGTTTTCTTCTTTGATTAAGCAGTACAATTAGTAATTCTTTATGATATACATTTTACACAATTCTGGCTGTTTCACTGAACTGGAATGGCTTTAAAGATGTGAAGAGGTTTGTTTGACAACGCATTTATTTAAAGATATGAATATTAGAATGCTATACATGTTCCATCGCAAGTGAATTTATTCTTATCTGTTCAGTCACTTATTTATTAGAGGAACCTACCAAAAAATAAGAAAGCTAAACATTGATATTTTTGAAGTAGAAGAATTTAAGGAATTATGGAGATAACTTGTGTTTGTATGTATAGCTACGCATGTCGCACAAACTGTGCTCTTCCAAGCATGATATCACATTATATGAGCCACTCCGGGCAGACATAATCCCGTAATGAGATTACACGTCTTATGCAAGCGTAGAATATTTGTTATTTCAAAGATATACATTATTTGATTTATCAATATACTTTAAATTGGGGCAAGGAGTAAGATTTGCCAGACTGTATACATGCATGAAAAGGGGTGAAATAAATTAAAGTGATTTCGTCTCTTTTGTTTATTCGGCGTTTTACTTTCATATTTCAGGGATGATGCATTTTTTTACCTGTAGGGTGCAATTAAACTTTAATTTTAAGTAGTTATTTGCTACAATATAGGTGTTTACAGCTGAAAATATATATGTTTAATTAAGGCGCACTGGTAACAACTGAGATTGGATATGATGCTCTGGATAAGCATTGGTATCTCCTCTAAAGCACTTTGTGGTTTCTCGCGTAAATGCGGCCCCTGAACCTGCCTGCCTAGTGTTGTCCAACCATTTCTCCTGCAAGATGCTGCGGTTTTGACGAGGCAGCATGTTATCTTTCCACTATAGTATGAAATTTTGTGAAATGTACATGTATGTCAAAAATGAAGATTATTCTCACGTACAGCGGGGTTGTGTTTCTTAATCTAAATATCACATTGCAGTGCCATGTGGAGCTCTCGTTATCAGCTTCCAAATTTGTAGTTTTGCTTGAAATGGTGCTCATTTGCCTGAAGAGAGAGAAAGAGAGAGAGAGAGATGGGAGGACGAAGGTGAAACGGGATATATTTATGATGTCTGTGTGCTACTTGTGTTTAACATAGCGCACTGGTTATGAACTGAAACACGATCGGTGTATTTCTCCCTCTCAAAGGGGGATATGACAGGCGGGATGCTTGGAGCAGGGAGATGGCTTATTAGCCCCACCCCCCCCCCCCCTCCCCATTCAGGACACTATCCTTTACACTGCCGTCCACGATTCCCTCTCTCCCCTCTATCCATTTGTTCCTTTCTCTCCTTTTCCTCTTCTCTCCGTTTATACTCCTACCCTTCTACTTACAGATGTTGGGATTTTTCTCTCTCTCTTCTCTTTCTCTCTCTCTCTATCTCTCCCTCTCTCGCTCTCTCGTGCATGAGCTGCAATCAACTCACAACGGAAATCCTTCTTTGATGTGTAATGAAAAAGGCTGTTAAGATTTAGTTTAAAACCATTGAATCATATAGTATATCCTTATAACTGATATTCATATATACATCCTTCATTTTTTGGTTATTAAAGAGCCACTACTGGCAGCTACTTGGCTTAGTTTGATGTTTTATATAATTAAAGATATAATGCTAAGAAAGTAGCCTTTATTTTTGTAATTGATGAAAATAATTTTTCATGTAAATTGTCTCATTAATCATTTATTGAATTTGGGTTTTAGTTCTCTGTATATTCTGAAAAATGCAAATACTGAATACTATAGAACCATTAACCATCATCTTCACGTTTAACGCATCTTTCTTGTATTTCACGAGTGGTCGAGGTTTCCAACATAACAATTTTGTTTGAACAGTGCACGATCTAATAGCCAATCAAGTTTCCTCTTTTTAAAAACTTCATTACAATCTCATATATTTTATCAAAATGCTTGTTTCATGCCTCACAGATTCGCTCATAAAAACGCAGTTACAGTTTCATTTCAGCTAATCTGACCTCATTATGATATTGAAGTGGAACCGCTTTGTTTGAAATATTGCAGCTGGACACGGCTGAAATACATGTATCAGTATTACGTACCCGGTACAATACAGAAATGGTAACCTTTATAACACTTGTTAGGTAATGGGGTCGCAGATGTACAATAGAATTGCTTGCCTATTTTATGTCGCTGCGACCTCCTTTTTACATTCCCATTATTGTTCATTGGCCTTAGAGAAAATGAAATTAATGGCTTTCACTCAATTATTCACCTTGATTAGACCTTCTGACAGAAACTTACCACAGAAGTGTGGCAAACTAGAAAATGTTTAAGCAGAATTTCTTCTCATACATGATGCATGCGCAATAGCCTGTGCAAAGTTAGGGTGACGAATGTATTGGGTGAATTGTCATTTTGACCAGAACCCGCTTTTTCAATCTCCAATTCCCTTATATTCAATTATACAATTTTCATGAGGTCTATTATCTAAACTGGTGATTAGACCGTACGAATAACAGACGAACTGGGTGGTGACAAAATGATACTATTGCAGTAGATTAACAGGGTAAATACGAAATGGAATGATACGACCTCGATATTAGACGAACTGGCATTGGATCAAAATGCATATAAGCTCGACATTAAAAAAGTAAATTTCAGTAGATAAGAGGGCATTCGTTTATTTTGACGTCTCTTCCTATCAATTTGAAGGGCTATCTTGGATTTTCATTCAGTACATTCATATCTACATACGAAAGGAGAAAAATAAGATGAGATTGCTTACTTTCCAGATGCCTTGCCTATTCCAGACATTGGCGATTTAAACTGTCCATTTACTTCTATCACTTGCTTTCTTTAACATACTAGATCTACTCGTAAGCCCAAACAGTTGGTCCAAGTATTTGATACACTGTCTCCCTTTGTATCCCTTTCGGTCGATTTTTCCTGTCAATTTCCTATTTTGGGGGCCTTCTCTTTTATGTCAAACAAACTGAATTTGTTTTTTATTCATGACATTTCGAATGGAGTTATATATGAAGAGTTTCATTCCAAAAGCAGCTAAATCCACATTTACTGTTTTGAGTAAATTAAGGTTAGGGCTATTGTCTTAGATTAATTCAATCATGTTTTTAAAAATCTAGAAATTCATTTCAATTTTTAAGAATTTTTTATGATTTTAACTTCCATGGAATTAGCTCCTTTTGGAATGAAACCTAAGTCGAATGTATACTTCTGGAGATTTAAACACGTTTAACAATCGATATTCAAGATGAAACACATTAATATTGCTAGCAGAGTACCTTTTAATCTTTTTCTGATGTTTATTTTGTTCAGAATTGAAAAATAATATTTTTTTTTAATTTCTGAACTTTTCTAAAGACAGGGATTTTTTATGTTTCATTAAAAAAGGAGCTATACCCAAACATATTCATAGAAATAGTACAACTCGGTTAGTTATATCAACATTATAGCAACATGCGCTTAGAAATCTTAATACATAACTTTATATAATGAAAACATTCCTTAATGACCATATAATAGTGGATTTAGCTCCTTTTGGAATGAAACCGTTTTGGATTTATCTCATTTTGAAATGAAATTAAGATTAGTAAAACATTTTTTTCAACTTTCAAAAAAAAATAATAATAATGCGATACGGTGCATTTGATTTCCATGTCTGAGAAGCACATATTTATCTTTAAAAATCAACTTCGGCCGAAAATGGATTTAGCTCCTTTGGAAGCAAGCTCTGGTTAACAGGGTACTATTATTATTTAGTATCATATCCCTTCAAATCATCAAAAATTGAAGTTTGTTTGTACTGTTTCTTATACACATAATGAACCCAACATAAAAAATCACGTCTAAACATTTTTTTCCTTCAAATTTCCAAAGAATAAGAATACGATGTCACTTTTAAGTGAAAAGCACACAATCATCTAGGTCATTTCATGATAAATCTTGAAAACATCTCCATCTAGAAGTATTTTCGGATATTCTTTCCTGAAAATGTTTTTACATTCTATTTAACGCCTGGCTTAGGGCTCTGCCAACGAAGATCAAACGGTGAATAATAGATAGAAGGAAAACCGTGGGCGTTATACTCCATCTCTGATTTACCTTCAGGGAAAAGTTTCTATTGCAAGAAAGTGATTTTTTTTTTATAGCGACAGGAAAATGTATTAACACAACAGTTTGTGCCATTATCTATTTTAGCGTAATTCTAATAAATTTATTAGGCCTAAATACATTTATGACATGAAGAAAGCTATAAGCTGTTGTTTCACTATTTCCCTGTTCATGCTTTTGATGATACACCTATCAAAAAAGAACCCGTATCAGAAGTATTACCTTCTTTTTATACTGGTCATTATTCCATCTCTCGTTTTCATTAAATGGTTTAAGATTAAGTCCAGAATATATAATACATGAGCTTGTTACTATTATGTATTATTATTATTATTATTATTATTATTAAGTATTTGGCGTCACCTGTGCCTGGGAGGGGAAAAGCGAACTGAATCACTGTAACCCTTAGGTCTCTCCTCCCGATATAACTGATTGGGATGTGCAGGTGTACCACTACAACGGGGTTTCCCCCTATTCTCATTTGAATAGTGCAGTGGGTTTTTAACGTGATTAAATATTTACGTCTCCCTCTCTCTCTCAAAAAAAAAAATTAAACTAACATAAATTCGGGAAGATTAGGCATTTATTTTTTTAAAAGAATGAATAAGGTGTGAAAATCTCCTCATATTCTGACACCTGTCAAGTAAGACTGAATAGTAGTTGTATGGTTACACAAGACCCCTTTAGAAATTATTTTCTATTTGGATACGAGAGCATCTCCCCAAAAATGAAAAAAAATATTTGCAATTTACATAGCCGTTGTTGTTACACAAGACTATTTGTAGAGAACTATAAGTATGTGTCTTGGGTGGAGTAGGCCTTTCGAGAAATGCATTTATTCACTATTTATAAGCCGCATAGTAGAAATCATACGTAAGCATAAGTAGGTAATATATTTCCGTATAAGTGAATACCTCCATGCATGCTTGAGGAAATCTGCAAGTAATATATACTTTACTCTCTCAGGACATCCCAGTTGGCCGGAGACCCTCGAGACCGATAGCATAGGAGAATGACAGCCTTTGAGTCCAAGCCCCGCGAGACCGACATATCGGTCGCATGGTCATCTATTTCGTAGCCGTTTTCTACCGAGCTGCAGCTCACATAGGACCGTTATCAATCTGTTCAAGTCTTGCAACCATGCTTGACTTGAGGTAGAAATTGAAGGATGTTCTGCAATTAATATATGATTACTTTTCTTCTAAATCAAGTTGCAGAATATCCTCTTTCTGTACCCCTCTCTCTCTCTCTCATTGTTAATTATCAGTTCTCTATCTTTTATCCCACTCTCTCTCGCTCTCTATCTTCATCCCACTCTCTCTCTCTGTCTATCTATCCTTTCCTTTCCATTCCACGTCATCCATGATACTTTCAATATCAGACATATTTTACCGAACTCTTTACAGAATCTTTCCTAGTCTTTCAGCCATGCATGTCTTGAGGTAGTATTTTGAACCATTTTCAGCAAATAAAATATAATTATTTTTCTTCTCCATTAAGTTGCAGCCTATCATCCTTCTGTACCCCTTCTCTCTCTCTCTCTCTCCATTGCTCTATCTTTCACCCACTCTCTTTCTTTACCTCTCACCCCCTTTCTTTCATTTTTCCATTTGACGTCTTCCAGGTGTACTTTCAATATCAGACATTTAATGAACTCAATTCTGACTCTGAATGATTTTTTTTAATCACTAACAAGAAACTACAATAAAGTATTTTTAGCCCACTGGTAACACAATTTATGTTGGTTCGCACTTCTTACGCTACGATAAATATTCATGATCGAATTTGGAAAATTATATTAATTTTAAAACATTTTATCTTTAATTTGAGATCAGATCCATCATCGGACCTTTAAAGGAAACATCTATACCTCGTTTTCGGGCAGGAAAGTGCTCCATGTAATAGTATTGCAGAAGAGAACGTCCTCTCTCTAGTCCCAGATATGCATGATCATGAAGGGTACAGACCAGTGTTTTATTACTCAAACCTCCGACTCTTATGCATGATTAAGCTCAAATCCCTTGTGAATAGTCATGATTGATTGCTGGCCGAGATCTAATGAAATTCATCAAACTGTAAGTTCAGATGGATAACTCGTCCATTTTTTTAATGTACCACCATCTTTTATGACTGCTATCATCAGTGTGTAATGCAATAGTATGCTTGTATACAATGCCACACTTCCAAACATACATTATTTTGTAAATGATAGACTGAGCTTGTACTTTAATTCTTATATAGCTAGAAAGAGGAAAATATTATATCTCCTTTCCGGGCGACATGCATTAAAACGCTTCACATTTTTAGAATGCCATCATCAGTGAGTAATACATAGCACACCTGCATATGAGAATCTCTTCCGAACATACACTACTTTGTAAGTGAAAAACTTGTGCTACATTGCTATTCTTTTAACATTTATGATAAGAAAGCCCAAACAGATACAACATGTATTATCATCTCCGCTAGCGACATCAATAAACACGCTTCACATGTTAGCATGCTATCTACTAAACGTAATTCAATGTCATGCATATGAGAACCTCTTCCAAAAATTACGTCACCGTAATTCAATGATATTATTTTTTAATTTTTGTCCGTATATACATGTAAGGTGTGATTCTTTAAAAAGTCAGCACAACATGTTACCCACAGCTATCACAAATTGCTTAGGGCATATTGCATAACATCTGTTGCAATAGCAGTTCATGTCAAGATGATTGATAATACATGCTTTCCACCTCACAGTTTCTGAAAATACACCCTTTCTCTCTGTATCTCTTTCTCTCTTTTTTTTCTCTCTCTCTCAAACACACACACATACACACCCACACCAAAACCTTTCCATTTCCCTTCAGTTATAATAATAATGAATATAATTATATAGTATTTCTCTTTAGATGGTGTCTATTTAAGATCTTGCTCTTGGCGGCCCGTTTCTAATTAATGTCATACACTGTATGTATAGTACTTTGTAAGTGTAAAAGATAAAAGATTGTCGTGTAGGTTTCTTACATATAGTACATGATAAGGGTTGTAATCTTAATAATATCAGATCAAGATGAACATACATTCATGCCGTTTTATCATATTTAATCTAACCTTGGAACAGTGTATTCAGTTTGGGCTCTTTATAAAAATACTGAATTTTTTTTCTCAGCTAAGTTGGTCAACCTTTATATGAAATGGCATTTATTCCCCGTAACCCCTGTACTGTGGGTATTCTATAGAACCAGACTTTAAATTAAATTTAAAAAAAACTTGTAATAAGAAGCACATGTAATAACTTGAGATAATTACTTGAATAATTATGTTCTTTGTTCTTAGGTTGGATATATTCTCGTCTAAACTCACTATACGTATAGGATACTTTCAAATCATTTTATGAGACAATATTTTGCAACCATTACCAATTTTTGCAAATTACGGCTGGTGTGCTTAGAAACGTACTGATCCGTCTCTTTTTTTAAAGATAGGAATAATCATTTTCTTTGGTAGTATATATTCTCCTCTGAACTCACTATACCTGTAGGATCCTTTCAAATGAAAACTTTATGCGACCACATTTGCAAGCATTCTGAAGATTATACGGTATACAGATGTGCATTATAAACGTACTGAACCGTCTATTTTAAGGGATAATCATGTTCTTTGGTAATATATACGATCGTCTAAATTATGTGCCAACATCTTGCAAAGTATTATAAAGATTACTGTATATGGATACAGATCTGCATTAGAAGCGTACAGAATTAACCTAGATGATCAAAATAGAACATCAATATTTTTACAAGAACAGAAAATAATGTCAAACTAAAGATTTACAAAGTTATAGTCGTCCCCCGCTTATAATGTTGTTTTTCTTTAATTGTGTCTACATGAATCAACCAAGCTATCTTTCCAATAATTTCAAAAGTGGCAACATAAAGAACATTCTTCCGCTATTTCTATGTATCTCTCCGATTACACTATTTCACAAAAAAGATATCTTTGACGTGTCTTATTTCATTTCCTTTATCAGTTCACAGTCACAGACTATGATGTGACATTAACTGTGAGAAACGATGCATGTAGATTTTTAGATTTTTGCTCAAAGTACATTAGATAAGCTGCAAAATTTCATGAAACTTCATAGTAAAAGGAACACAAAAAGACAAATAATGATACAAAATGTTTTATGATTTATTTATATATATTATCTATTGTGCTCGCTCTTGCAAAGACGAAATCCATGTACATTGTGCTCATGAAGCAAATGTGCGACAAGTACATGTAAATGGGTTACCGACTTCATGTCTGCGACTCTACATAATTCGTATAAATCCTCTTCCCAGGCCTCACCCCCTTTCAGCCTGCCCCCACCCCGATCCCCCCCCCCCCCCTCTGTCTGTAGGTCTCCTATCTTATCATTATTTCCATGTAGTCGTCTTTTTCATTCTCTCTTCCATCTTTCTCTTTTTCCTCCCTCTCCTTCACCTAACCAAGGTATCGCCTAATGAACGATTTAATGAGGCTTTTGATGAACTGTCTAGACCCCTTGCAATTTTCCTTGAATTTCTCAAGGTCAAATTAAAGATGCAAAAAACACATGTTTTCCATTTTATGCGAATAATAAGGAAAAACTGCCGATGGGCATGCAGTCGTATAACGGTGAAACTGACTTCGGTATGCTCTTTAAAGGGGGACAGCGGTCAGTTAAATCATAGTATCTCAGCAACTCACAAAAGCAGAATTTTTGTTTTAGAAATGGGTTCAGAGTTTGAAATTACGTGTTAATATTGTACCTTCAGAACACGATCGCAAAGGCTTCTCAAGATATCAAGTCACGTGTTATGTAATTACCCTATTGTACAGCCTATAGAAATCGTGTTCGGATTATGTCTTTGTTGTGTTCAGACATTCCAGAAGGTGACGCATGAGGGCTATTGAATTTGCCTTGCTCACATGGGGCGTCATTGGCTGATGCAGAGATTACGTCAGTGACTTGTACGGTCTTTCGCGCGTCATCAAAGATTGATATCGTTTTAAAAAGGAGTGATTGCAAAATGAGGTGCAAACAATACCTTTTATAATTGGCGTATGGGTTAATTACCTTCACAGGTCATTCTGGTTTGATTAGCGCAGGTACTGACGCAATCGAAATGAAAGCACATGTGAGCCGAGCTTTAGACTGATTTCTCAAAAGTCTTTTTGGATCATGATATAATAGCTTTTTAGTGGACATGCATGTCCTAAATCGTTTCATTTAACAACTGTAATATCGACATTCTTAATGTGAGTAAATTGAGTAATATTTGTCCTGAGGAAGATTAATCATGACTGAACTATGGTCTTCGTACCCTTGTTTTAGATCCATTTGGGGGTTTGTTTGCTTTGTTTTTGTTTGTCATTAGTTTCAGTTTGATTTTTTTTAAACAATTTTTAGTAGCTCAAGATCTCCTTCAGATGTGAACATAGTGTAACTGAAATTATTTCCATATAATGTTTATTTTATTAAATCAGAGAAGTTGGTTCTATTGTAACAGTTCTTAAAATGTGAGAAAACGTTTTCAGAAAAAAAATGAAATACCACAAAATTATTTTGATAAAGTTACATTCTCTTGGTAGTTGGGTATTATTTTCCGTTGCTGCTCTTTATATTATCAACTATTTAACCTGAAAGAAATGTTTTTTTTCCAAAAGAAGTTTGAATATCATACAATGACTTTAATAGGTCGACTCAGGCGTTATAAGTGGGTACCTGGTAGGATTTGCGCTACTGTTGCCGCGCTGAAGCCGTGGTAATAATACGCAGGGCCATCAAGGAGAACAGTATTAAGTACTGATTGGTTACGCTGGGTAAACCAAACATTTCATTATTATGATTATTATAAAGTATAATTTAAGCGGCTTTAGGGCTTACAAAATAATTGTAATGCCATTAATGAATGTAGCTGCACAGTAATTTTCAGCGTTACCTCAAAGCATATCATCATATACCTAACTGTTTATTTAAGGATGATCGATATAGTGCACAATAGGCCTACTGAGAGAGGGTGTAACAGTAATAGGTTATTAAGCTATGCAAAGTCTTTGAATTTCCCCAGCGCAGCAATAGGCTAATCACCTAGGGTAATAGTCCATTATGGATCCTTCTGAACGATAAACATATTTAAAGAGAACGAAACAGAGTAATTTGTTGGTTTATTTATCTGAGTAGGCCACGTACATTGGCATGGTTTGCAAAAAAGGAATAGAGATTTATGCATGGGAACAATGAAGTGAAATAGCAAACATAACGATTGCATCATGATGATTGACGAACACAACATTTACATTACAGTATATTAAATAAAGTGAAGGAAACAGAGAAACATGCGAATTAACCAGTAGACGGACCATCGGGAAAATTTTGCTAGTCTCTATGCTGTTAAAAAAAACCCAAAATTTGTGGATTCCTTCAAAGAAAATGTGAAATATTTAGGGAATTTAAAGAAATTTGTTGTCAATGTCATAAAACATTACAAGCGAAGTGAAAATGAGGGAATTTTTAAATACCAGAAAGTAGCAATTTCAAATTTTCAAAAGAACCAAAATTTGTCAAAATTGTCTTGTACTGTTGTATATGTTTTTTGTGTGTGTGTTTGTCGATGAAAACCTGTACAATCCGCTTTTATATAATATAGTAAAACCATCAGATATCAGATTCAGCTTTTGTTGAGATTCAAATACATTTTTCCCTTCTTGTATCACACGAATATAGAATCAAAGTTACATTTAATAAATGAAGAAGGTGAGACCCCAGCCACCCCAAAAACAGCAACAACAAACAAACAAACAAAACAAGAGGCTAGGGATATCGATGGGGTTTCCATATCGAGAGAATTAAGACAAAGGGTGGCATTGTTTAGCAATTAAAAACAAGTAAACATCCGCAAGTATAAAAGAATAAGAAATAAAATCTTGATCATATATTTTCCAGCGCCTGAGCTTTCTTCGTAATGGAAAGTGCTCTTTCTAAATACTTAACAGCATCTTTGTCACTGTTATATTGTATTGCTGGAAATGAAATGAAATAAAATAAAATAAAACAATTCCATGTATTGGAATAATGACGCAAACATTAAACAAGAAATATTTCTTGCTGTATGATTCTTATTTAGCTCACAAATTTTCGCCGTTACAAAAACGGACGCAATGCTGAAGATAATTGTCATGGTTGCAGACTAACGTCGAAAATTTGTAAGCTAAAAAACAAAACTGTTGGATTACATAGCATGAAACTTTTCTTATTTAATGCTTGCGTCGTCATCTTATATAATATAATGTTAATACATGTACCCAAATTACATTTAAGGGCGTTTTCTGCAAGATGTTAACTACAGTACCTCGAGCAATATACAGGCATCTGAAAAATGCAAAGTGCAACAAAGCACTTTCCGCTATGCTATCAATAATTCACAAGATATCCGATGGGCTCACATTGAGGATTTCCTATTATGATCCCGTGCTTCCGTGAAACCTTGGAAACGATGAAATAATTTCCTCTAGCGAGAGAAATGTATGGTGAGAGAGATTTCATCAGAGTAGTTTGACTATGTAATTACCGGAATATGGCGCTTAATTGTGTTTTTGAATAAAGTATTCATGAATAATCTGTTCATAATTTATTGAAAAATAATGATTAATATAGATTTCATTCAAATAAGCAACATATTCCATTCCATTTTGAAACAATATACATACATACATACATACAGAATGGACTCTGTCGATATTCATTATAAAGCTTAATATTACATTAAATCTTGATGCATGTACAGTCTAGTAGACGATCGTGTACAATCAACATGATTAACAGCGTAATTTATGATTATATGCAGTAAAATTTATCTGTGCTAATAATAGAAACATGCCCCTTTTTATAATTAGTTGGGTATAAAGCAGGCACATTATTTTTTGGTCAGGGGCTGTGTCTCTTTCCCGAATATCAACTTTCCAATTTATAAATATCAAGGAGCTAGTTAAGTGAGTGAGTGCAAAGTTATATTGTTGTTGTTCTACAATAAAAGCTGTTGGTGGTAGCTCTTTATGGAAATTGTCAGGGGCTGTCTCTCTTTCAGGAATATAAACTTTCCAATTTATAAATATCAAAGAGCTAGTTAAGTGAGTGAGTGCAAAGTTATATTGTTGTTGTTCTACAATAAAAGCTGTTGGTGGTAGCGCTTTAAGGAAATTGTCATTGCAGTACATTATAAAATTATAAAAAGATAACATCGCTGCCCGAGGATGAGATAATGCTTGCCCGAATATATATAGTTTCAACATTTTGAGGGAGGGTTACAGACCACTCCCTCCTCTGTATATGCCTCTGATTAGTGTTGTCCGTAGATAGGAATGAAACAATCGTGTGAAATATGGGACATGTATACAAGTATCTATAACGTATTCCTGTTTGTGGATATTCTTTTCCTAGTTTTACTATTTCATGTCTTAATCAGTTATTTCCCTTTTTCCCATTGGTTTCAGTTATTCCTCAAGAAATACAGCCAGAATGCATTTTTGTATAAAACAAGTACCAGATTTGATATTAGATTCATTCCATCCATGTTTAGGTAAACATATTCCTTTTCCTTCGAGTGATATATTATTTAAAAAACATGCAGATTTTTCACTTTAACTCGGCATCAATCTTGTTCCGCCTCATGTGCATTTGACCTCTACCCTGCACATTTTTATAGCTTCACGTTTAGAAACCAGGTGCATAATTTCATGTATGCTGGTGAGTTCTCGGCAAAATCACTGTTTAATCCCTTCTGGGTCATGGGCAGCAAATTCCGCCCCAGAATGTAAAATCTTTAACTATAAGTTCGGAATATAAATACATGTGGTTATTTCATTCTCCGTGAAGAAATACATGCATTGTGAAGATTCTTCCCATTGAAGATATTCAGACCCCAAAATTACAATGAAATAAATAATTAGAACCCCGAACTTGGCTGTTGAAAGACTGTTTATGATAACTTAATATATCGCTAGTGACACATAAAGGGTTAAAGAAGCATCCCTGATGATCTTGTCTGCCCTATGCGACAGTACTGGAACATGAATCATGTTGAATATGACCCCTTTAACATCGCCTGTATTCTCCAATTGCTCCAAGGCCATGTCTTACCTTACGTCTGATAATTTCTTATTACTCCAACCAAGTGTTGGCTGAATGTTAAGCCACATGATGTAGACAGTGTGAAGAAAGTGCTGCCCCAGGACATCAAGGAGTGAGAGGGTGCCTGGGAGGGTGCAAGTTCGCACCTCTACCCCAATAATTTGAAGGCGATCTGGGGAGCATTTTATCAAGCGTTTTGTCAGAATTTTTTACCGACAACTTTTATAAGCTACTGACAGCAAAATTGTCAATAAAAATCACTGACAAAACGCTTGATGAAACGCTTCCCCGACATGTGCTCCGGCGACTTGATTCAATGATGTAGGGTTAGGTGTAGGGATGGGGTTGCGATTGGGTTTTAAATTAGGTTTAAGTTAGGGATAATTTTTAGATTTGGTCCAGAGTTGAAGCTGGAAATTCACTGAGTGTAGGATATTGACCGCTTTTTTAGCAATCGTAGCCGGATCCTTGCAACTTGGCATCTCTTCCCCAGTGACGGAATCCTGGGTCGAGGAAGGCTGTAGTTAAAAAAATTACATAATCATGTATTCATGTTAATGAGGTTCTCCATGAAGTCTAAACTCTAATGGCACAATTATTTCATAGATTCTTTCGCTTGCTGCTATAATTCCGTACTCTATATTCAACACTGCATTTCGTAAAGGGATTCTACGGACATGCTGGAACCATATGGAATGAAAAAAAAGTTGTCCGGAGCAGAAGCTCAAGAACATTTCAAGAAAGAAACAGATAATCTTAATATTGGCTCAGTCGCACGAGTGCCGCAGCGGCATGTGTCTTTTTTTTTGTAACCAAGCCTAGGCAGATTTCGCATTTTTTCATACTAATACGGTTTATTCCGTCAAGACTAGTCTGCATAAATATTCATGAAAACGAATTATAGCGATATAATAAAACGAGCAAGGGCATCGAGCAGCTGTTCTGTGTGGCGCAATCGGATAATCCAGTCCTCTGGAAAGAACCAAGAGTTCGAACCTCGGCAGAAGTTTATATTACGAAATTTTCTTTTGCTTATTTAAAAATAAGGTGACTGAGTAAGAAAATACAAGTCCGATACTTGTAGTGGCAATATCGTGAAATAGGCCCCGCTTGACAAAAAAATCTAAGTTTTTTTAGGATTAGGATTAGGGTTAGGTTTAGGATTAGGGTTAGGTTTTAGGGTTAGGGTTAGGTTTTAGGGTTAGGGTTAGGTTTTAGGGTTAGGGTTAGGGTTTAGGGTTAGGGTTAGGGTTAGGGTATGCTGGGGCCTATATCACGAGTATGCCCTTGTAGTCTCTTTCAAAGTCTTCAAAAAGGGGTTTCTGCCTAGGCTTGGTTACAAAAACAAGACGCCAGCGGGATGTGTAAACTGGCACAATAATAGGAACCCATTAACAAAACGATATGCACCGAGCATTGCAATAGCTTATAATAACCCACTCCTTGTCTTACTTGCCTCGTAATTCTTTAATCACCTGTATTTACTCAATTTTACTGGAAATTGATGACTATAAACCTGAAGATGTTGGTAAATTACCCCTTGAGAAATCTAATTTGGCAGGGGCGTGGTATTTTAGTGGCAAGTAAAGAGTTAAGAAAATACGTTGTAATCAGTCATTTGTAAAGCGGAGGTAAACATGTAGATAAATCATTATCTGCTGCCCTAGGACGCTATTAAAAAGAGCGAAGGTGCCTGGAAGGAGTGCAACTTTGCATGCATTAATTCTAGACCAGAGTAAGACAATAATCTTGAAGTTTGCATAATGCTATGTGAGGAATTGATTTAATGCCGCTTTGATTTTAATGTTTGTTTCCCTCGCTATCACAATTTCACCTTGAGAGTTAGGTATACATAAAGGCGTACGTATAGGATTACTGACGTATGGAGTGCCAAGTGTCAACGTCCTCGTCCCATAAAAATATCAAAGAATAAACACACTTAGAAATAAAGGTATACAATTTTGCACCCTTCAAATGCAACACTGGCAGCACCTTTTTAGGTGCAACTTTGCACCCTTAAATGGTGCACAGTTGCACCCTTTTTGGATGCAAACGTTTCTGCACCCTTAAAAGTGCAAAGTTGCATCTTTTAGGGTGCAAACGGGCATTAAATGGTGTAAACAAGAACAAAAAGGTGCATTTTTGCACCCTTTTCATGTAAGGTGCAATTAGATGCACCAAAAAAGGTGCTGCCAGGGTTGCATTTAGGGTGCAAACCTGAACCTTTTTTTCTAAGTGTGAAGGGTTCAATACTCTGCACTCCTAATATCAGAATATTAAGTTTAACTAGGGTTAAATTAGTCCATCTTTATGAATACGAGTTATATCTTCTGTTTCTCTATTCACTTACAATAATGAGCATTCGTAGAAAGAGGAAGGGAAGGGGTTAAAGGGGGGGGGGGCTTAAAGGGAAAGTCCATCCTGATATCAAGTTGATTTTAAAAGAAGGAGAAAAATGAAGAAACAGATCAATGAAAGTTTGAGCAAAATCCGATAAGAAATAAGAAAGTTATGAATTTCTAAAGTTAATCAATCAAACAAAAATCCGCAACTCTGTGACGTATCTTGTGAAGCCCTCTGTATTAAAAAAAAAAAAAACCATCATGAATTTAAAAAAAAGAAACTATGGGATAGTACATGCAACCTATACTGGGCGTTTCCAAAAAAAGGAAACCCAACTTCGAAAAAAACTTCCAGTAAATGAAATCTATACCATTATAATCAGATTTTTGTTGAAAATCGGCGGAAGATGCCTGCAACACTTCAAATTAATGAACATGTTTTCTTTGCCCTCTGAAGATCTCAGTTCTTCTTGGTCAAAGTTTGCAACTAACAACTCGTTCAATGCTTGGTGAAGTTCATAAGATTATTTGTTAAGGCGTAAAATTAATCATTATGGGCAGTGGAGTACCAGGACAAAACTTGCGAGGAAATGATGAGCGGAAACTGTTTGGAGGGAGATCCGTATTTTTTTTCTTGTCGCCAGCCCTTCAACAGTCGGGGGGGGGGGGGGGGGGGTATTGATAGTGAGAACTTATATTTTGCGGTCGCCAGCCTTCCCAGAATTTTTTCCCCAGCCCTCCAAAAGTTGCCCAGTGGGGGGGGGGGGGGATCATGGTTTTATGGTGTCCAATTGTCGGACAAGCAACAACAAAAACAACAAACAAAATTTGTTTTTAAATAAAGGGGGAATCTATACTTGTCTTTCTAATTTTTTTTTTTGTTTGGATAAAAAGTTCTCAGGGGGAGGGGGGCACTCTGCCCCTTTGTCCCCCCCCCCCCCCTTGGGTACGCTAGTGATTATGGGATTTGCTTACTAATGAATGGTCATGAAGACCAACCAACAAAGCCATTCAACCCAAACCATGCCTATTATGTTTTACAAGAAAGTGAACCAACTACAATTTCGCAAATGTTTTTGAAGACAATGGTGTTCATTGATGTATGACCTTTGAAACCTAAAGAAGTTACCACTGGAAAGCAAATGAATTACTCTTTCATATGATATGAAATTGAACACCGTTAAATATATATAGTCCATCTACAGGAAATTTTTAAAAGTTGGGTTTCCTTTTTTTTTAAACGCCCAGTATAGTCATTGCACTATTTACACACACTAGTATGAAACAAATTAACAACTATAAAAATGTAAGTCACTTTCTGTACAAACCAAATGGAAGAGGAGCTCGAGAAATACTTCACCTATAGTTGCCAATTTGTGTTTGATGGATTACAACTTCAAAATATCCGAAATTTCTTATTTCTAATCAGATTTTTGCTAGTACTTTCATTGATCTGCTTCTTTATTTCTTTTTCTGATTGTTTCAATACCAACTCCATATCAGGGTGGACATCCCCTTTAAATCGAGTTGGCAGCATATTAATCCACGTTACATAGACAGTGTGGAGAAGTATTCAACTGTCCTTGGAGGTTATTAAGGAGAGTGAATGTGCCTGGGACGAGTGCAACTTTGCACGCCTTACTTCTACCAATATCCAGGGTAGAGGAAGGCAGTAATCTTTAGATTTGCTTAATCATGTTCATGCCTTGCTTATATCAAGGTTGATGGAATTATTGTCATGTTTTATTGATCATTTCCCTTTTCGTTGTTTCGTTCGTTGTTACGAGTTTGATTTTATGAAAATCGCTTTTGTAAAAAGATGTTTAAAAAACGAACTTGGTTATTTTTTTTAATGCCATACCAACGTTACAAATTCATTTTGAACAGTGTATTAGGAAATACAACTCTGACATTCGTACGGAGAAGGGCAGTATAATTTACTGCCTTTGTAGAGGGAGAATGAAATGGAAAGGGAAGGGAAAAAATGGATTTGTGAAAGAATACATCAATTTCTAGAACTTGGTAACACTTCCTTATAGGACGTGTCACATCTGAAAGAATAATTATTGAGTAATATTCATGATGATCATACCTGTTAAAGGAATATTGGTTGATGTCTTTGCACGGACCGATATCTAATGGATAGTGCTAATTCCCCTTCTGAGCCGATACCATTTTCCTTCCTGTCATATTTCCATTTTGTGTCTATCATCTCTTAAGAGGACATCTGACTTCTTCGCAGTCTTATTTTCCCCAAGCACATTATGTTCCCCTAACCAGTGGAGTATCCAGAAATTAAAAAAAAGAAAAGTGCAAAAGTTCACAATCCATAGGAAGCATAACGAGGATACCATTTTTTTTCTTCAAAAAAGTGGTGACGGCGGCCGAGTTGTCTTTACCTGGATCACCCTCTAATCGTACTCCCTCACCAGGGGAGGATTCAGGAGTTGGAGGGAAAACAAGAAGAAACACCTTTACGATTTGAAGAGGAGGGAGGCTCACTTTGGGAGTTGTGTAATTACGGAGAATTACTTGGGTGCCCTGTGCCCCTCACCTCGGAGAAAGCCCTGCCAGACGATGGAATTTCCTTCTAAACAACACGTCGCTACCATAATCGCTTAATTGGACTTATGTAAAGCACAAAAAACAAACAAATTTCCGTTGAGAACATGGGAATGACTTTACCATCTTTCAGGAATTAGGGAGAAAGCCCAACGGACTTCAGAGAGCGGGGAGAGTAACTTGTAATTATGGGTTTGAACTCAACTTTAACAAACCAGGTGCATGGCAATGCAAGATACCATGTCCATCAGAACTGTAAGGAATATGATTATGATGTCATGCCCTGCTGCTATTCTGCCATCACTCTCATTATATATGTGAAAACCTTTCTATGCCTGGCTATTTATTTATAGTTCTGAACATCATTATACAAGACAGATATCAAAATTCAACAGTTTATTAAATCAAGTCTCCACAAAGTTACCGAATCCCTTTAAACTAAAGTTAAATTCATTGTACATATATTTATTCTTGCCATCCTCAAGCTCTGCTTCTTAGGGGTCCCAAACCTGTCATCCAAACTATTTTGTTTATTATTTCACTGTATTATGTCATAATTATTGTGTATGTTTGATCGGTTTGAATAAATTGACTTGAATTGAATTGCATAGAGTTCACTCTCTCTCTCCCTCTTTCTCTCTCTATATATGTCTGTCTTTCTGAATACAAGTAATGTATATAATATAAGTATATCCTCACTTCTACCACTAATAACCATGGCTATCCGGCTCGCATCCCACTCTCCATGCTCTCTCTCCCTCTGTGTGTCTCTCTCTCTATCCCCCTCTCTCTCTGTTCTCTCTCTCTCTCTACCTTTCTCAAGTATTTTTGTCGCATCGTATCATTTGTTTCTTTGACATTTCCTTGAAGCTAAAATCCTTCCTAATCCCGTCAGTATTAAGTGTTTATGCGCACAATCGTCGATCATATTTCATATTTCCTATATGTTCATCATCTTGCCTGTCAAATCACCCCCATTAAACAGAAATTGTGTCTTCATCTTATTCTTTTTGCTTTTATTCTGAACCAATAAATTATTATGAAGCATTCAACTGCAATCCCAAAACATATCTCTAAAGTATTTCGATCGACTCGTTAACTAAAAGTGATTGTAACTGAACAAATCAGTAAAGCACTTTTTTTTCCTAACAGAGGGTTTGTAGTCGGATCTTATTATACAAAACTGTTAGCCCTTACTCCAGTAATTCTGCAAGCATAGGGATTTAACAAGAACGAAATTACCAGCCCATATCCTCATGTATGTATGTGTGTCATGTGTATACATACATGCTATAATTTCTTTCCTCACGCAGTAGTTGTCTTTTGTTAACATTAGAACTAGGAAGGGGAAATGCTACCCCCTCTTTCCCTCTCTCCCTACAAGCGATTATGACATAATGTTGAAATATATCGTATTCTCATTTTCTGATCTTAACTACGCCCTTGCACGAGCACCATACAGCAAATGAAAAAGCAATTGCTTTGCAGCTCAATCACATATTACGTTCTTTCTTTTCTCGCTTAAGCCTCATTTTGCACAAGATTATCATTGCTTTCATAGGCAGTGTAATGTGTTGTTATGTCAATGACTGCGTTGATATAAACGTTAATATATTCTCAGGGAGAAAGAAAAACAACAGCATCACCTAGTGCTATTACTATAATACGTCTACATCTTGTGCTGACAACGCTCTCTTCTGCTTTCGCGGCACAACCGGTACTTTTACCCTAGTCTGCAAGTGCAGACTTTAATTTCAAACTTTCTTCTATTTCGGAGTGTCTGGGTTTTTTTAATTGTCATTTCATATTTTAGCTTTCAAAGGAAATAAATAAGAATTTGACCATGAAGACAACAGCTAACAAAATTGTGTTAATATAATGTGATTTAACTTGTTTCTAGACACTTTAGTGCATGTACAAATTAAATAAAATAAAGAAAGTTTTAGTGGAAAACTGACTCTATAGCATTTTTATGTGCAGGAAATATTAAATAAGATGGAAGGCTACTCATCATTTTTTTTTAAATCTGAGCACCCAAGTATCAATATTACTTGGCCTGATGCGTTGACAGAGAAACCTTTGCCAAGCTTTCCAATGGCCTTGTCAAAATGAAGAGGCTACTATACATGCCTTATGCGGTGCAGCCTATAGAGTCCAGATCCAGTGTTGACTGACAAGGGTCTTTATATACAAACTACTTTCACTCCAGGCGCCATAAGTCTCCTGTAAAGAGACGATAATACAAGAGACACACATCGGACTGCATTTGAGGAAAAACGCAGTGGTTTATTTTAGGTAAAAATTGATCGAGAAATCGACCATTGGGGAGAGAGAGAGAGAGAGCGAGAGCGAGAGCGAGGGGGTGTAAACGAACAGGAACCGTGGTAATGGAGGGAGAGGGGCGATGAAAGACTTTTGTTCGTTTGTTTGTTGTTTTTTGCTAGATAGTATTAGTAGTGGTAGTTAAGAAGTAGTAAGTGGTGGTGGTGGTGGTAGTAGTAGTAGTTTTAGTAGTAGTAGTAGTAGTAGTAGTAGTAGTAGTAGTAGTAGTAGTAGTAGTAGTAGTAGTAGTAGTAGTAGTAGTGTAGTAGCAGTAGTGTATTAGCAGTAGTGTATTAGCAGTAGTGTAGGAGTAGGAGTAGTAGTAGTAGTAGTAGTAGTAGTAGTAGTAGTAGTAGTAGTAGTAGTAGTAGTAGTAGTAGTAGAAGTAGTAGGTTTAAGCAATGAAATTCAGAGTTGAAATTGTAGCACGTGCTACTAGAAAAAGTACTTAGTGTGTTTGCAGAAAATCGTAGGTGGTGCAGATGTTCGAATAGATTTTTTTTTCAAAAGATGCTGATAATTGCTGGAAACTTGGGAAATTAGTAATTGATAAATCGGTTTGGGGTATTACTTTTTAAATTCCCAATCACCATGATAGTTTCCTAGGACAAGTTATTTATACGGACAGTGTACATCAGATGAATCTGTCATTGGAGTTAAGGAACATGGAATATGTCAGGAACCAATCTATGTTCGAATCAACTCTTTATCCCAGGGGCAAATAACTGCGTATTTCGGTTCTTCATATTCTCGTTTGGACTTCACTTTGCACATAACCCAATTTACATAGCCCAAACGTTATTAGTGAAAATAAATTGTTCTAAATTTAGCCTCAGCAAGGTTGAATGCGTGCATTAATATGAACATCTTGCAAGCATTGCTGTTGAAAGCATAGGGATGGTCTAATCTAATCGGATTCTAATTTATGCATTAAAGCGTCCTCGAGCCTTGCTCATCATGCAATCGTCGGACCTGCGTATTACTTATACCATGCTTATATCCCTTTCCTTCCATGTCTCTCGATCGTGCTAGATCAATAAAATTATCTGTTCTGTGCCCCCTCCATCCCTCTCGTTCTCTCTTTCGCTCCATACCTTCTAACATTCCCTTGGCTATGATTAACTTGCACACCCCCTTCCCTTTCTCTCTCTCTCTCTCTCTCTCCCTCTGTTTCACTCCTTATCTCTCTCTCTCTCTCTCAAATATTCCCCCTCTCTTTCTCTCCCTTCTTTTTCCCCGCCCTTTCTTCCTCTCCTCATCTCGTCCTCCACCCCCCCCCCCCTCTCTCTCTCTGATTCAATTGACTCCAAGTCGTATGGATCGAGATACAGACAGAAAAAAACTATAAGTATTTAATATTTATCTTTAACGTGACGCTGATGACTGCCCATCGGACACTGAACTATTTACATGTTGGCATTTACTTATCAGTTTAACAGATTAGAGCAACTTAAAACAATTCATTACTTCCCTTACTTCAAACATTGGAATTATTTCCACTGTCCACATTGTAGCAGCTGTAGAAGTTGAACGAGGCTAAACAGAAGGTTTGGTTCTGTTAAATATTGAAATTATTTTTTTTAACTTTCTCAGTCTGTTTATGCCAGTTTGAAACAACATCATAGGAGACATGCCACTGGAAAGTTTGGTCTTCTAAATGATCACGAGAAATAGCTGAAATGTTTGGTTTTGGACAAAACATTCACGCCACGAGTGTGCGTAGTCACACACGTCCATGTCTGTGTGTAATGCTGTGACTTTCAACATTATGTCAGTCAATCTGATGATTACAGAACCTCACAGTATATTATCTTTTCTACTTCGCAATTAACCCCTTGCCTACGAGAACTGGATGGTCCCTGTATTAACCCTATGGGAATGAGAGAATTCAGTAGTCAACGGGTTAACCTTCCTCAGTGACTTCCTCATAGTTTCTTTCACAATGAAATCACGTGACCAGTACTTAACTTTATCTTGAAATGAAATGCCACCCAACTGTTACAATCGCATGCGACCAGTGACGGATCTACATAGGGGGGAAACAGGCCAGTGCCCCCTCTTTTGAAACCCAACTAGCATACCTTAAGTACACAATTTAAAAAAAATACCCCTTAATTGTGCACTTTTCAGGCTCTGTGCACCCTCTTTTACAAAATCCTGGATCCGCCCCTGCATGTGATAAATGATCATGGTTATCAAAATGCACAACCCTTGAAACTATTTTTTACATGTCAGCTGGCTAAGAATCGGATCTCTTGCTATACACATCTTTTCCTGTGGGAGCATTGTGGTAGAAGGCTCTTGATTAGCATGCGATCCTCGATCCTCGCTAGGTGCTTTACAACCTTGGACAGGATGTTTTAATTACCTACATTTTGTCCCTCTCGACCCAGGTGTAAATGGGTACCTGGCAAATGCTCGGGTAATAATAATTGCAGTGAGAACATTATTGATGCTGATGAGACTTCCCTGGGTCAAAAAGTTATTATTATTATTATATTATCATTATTATTAAAAATGTGGCACATTTGTTTAGTCGTGTGCTTTATTTTAAAGATCACATTGCAAGAAAATTCCATCAAAATAAATATTGGCTTAATACTTATTATTGCATAGATGGCATAAATTATACAAGGTTATCCAAATTCAACGCTTGGAAACATTTGAATTAATGATTATTATCAATTATAAAACGGTAAAATACAGCCCCCGATATAGCAGCTGAAGAGCTCCTTGAACGCTGCTGAGATGTGTGACGACACACGAAGGACCAATCCTGTCTAAGCAGACGATGTCCCATAACATCTTACACATTTTTCAGTGCCTGTTTTGTCATCTCCTCTTCACTTATTTCTCTTACTTGACTAGCGTCAGTCTTAATGTTAGTCTGTTGCCTCACTCTTAACTTCGTGTATGGTATTATTTTGATGAAAAATGCAGCGTTAAAAAAATAAAGGAATCAGTCACTTGTAAACAAAATAAGACGCCATTGTATTTTCAGCTGCTTGCACCGGGGCATGTTCGGCGTTTCAAGAGGGAACGAATACAATCTGTGATATTATTCGGAGGGCTTTTCAATTTGAAAATGGGGTTTATTTCATTGATCATTGACCCTTCTCCTGTGTATTTACAATCAAACGGTTTTAGTTATCAGAATCAGTTTCACTTTCCCTTTTAGAATGGTGTGAAATAAGGTATGTTAAATATACCAAACTCTTTATAATTTGATAAATAATTGCATTGCAATTACGTTCATTCATTATAGGACGTCGTCTGCTTAAGCAGGATCGATCCCTAGTGTGACGACATCAAAACATCGCTATATTTCTGGCGAATCCTCGGATATTCCAGATGCTTAGAAGAGCTTTTATTTATGTTGTTTTTATAATCATCAGATATGCAGTTGACATAAAACTTATACGATTGCCATCTGTAAGCTTCCCAGTTTCTAGTGATACATTAATTGCCATATTTGTGATTTTCTTGCAATGTGATCTTTAACTTCAAGACAACATTTTTTTCTTCGCATCTTTCCAGACAGATCATTGCAGGATCCAAAACACTTCATCTTACTACATCTGCTGCTCTCGAGATGACAATCGAAGAAGATTTTGATAATTTCATGAAAAAACTTGGAGAGAGCATCTCGGAAGAGGAATTGAAGGCGCTCACGGCAGCATGTCAAGATGTCATCCCAAATGAAGCGAGAGAGAAGATAAAGAAACAGCGGGATCTATTCAGTTACCTTCAAAAGATAGATCAGCTAAGTCAAGGTAGGTTGCGAAGGGGTAAATACAACTGACGACATGCCCTCCTCAGCAGAGATGGCGTTGCCCATTGGATTTGTTACTGGACTAGGGTTAGCTTATTTAACACTTTATAAAATACTCAATTATTTCTTTGATATTTTAGTTTGTGAGTATGGTGTATTGATTCTTATTCTAAATAGTATCATCCCGATTTTATTATAATAATTTATTATAAACGTTTACATTGTAGCTTTTAGCATTTATTACAGCGTGGTTTAGACGTACATAATAGATTATAGTAACTGGGCAGTAGTATTAGTAGTAGTTGCAGTAGTAGAAGGAGTAGTAGTAGTAGTAGTAGTAGTAGTAGTAGTAGTAGTTGTTGTTGTTGTTGTTGATGCTGTACAGATCATATTTTCCAAGATATATTGTATTTGTTATAAAGAGTATTCGACTTTTATAGATAAAATCTTTACCTCTTACATTCTCTCTCTCTCTCTCTCTCTCACTATCTCTCTCTCTCTCTCTCTCTCACTATCTCTCTCTTTCTCTCTCTCTCTCTCTCTCTCTCACTATCTCCCTCTATCTCTCTCTCTCACTATCTCTCTCTCTCTCTCTCTCTATATATATATATCTCCCTCTATCGCTCTCTCTTCTGAATCTTGTTCTTCGTCCTCTGCAGATAACTTGTATTATCTGGAGCACGCTCTGGAGAAGATCTGTAGACCGGACCTGGTAACCATGGTGATGGATTTTCGAGACAGCGCACCCTCTAGCCAAGATCTGAGCAACGTCATCACCGGACCGGCAAGAAAATACAAAGGTATTTTCGGCGCCAAAATTTCACACAATATCAGTCACGCATTGTCGCCTGCGTGTTACTCTTTTGTATTATGTATGCTGACACTAATGGTTTCCTCCTCGTGGGTTGCCATGGTAATATTTTACTTATGTTGCAAGGGATGAGAGTAATGTCTTCTAGGGATGATGATATTGACAATGACAATTTTGGGGGGAAGGGAGAAGATGGGTGATAATACAAGTGTTTCTACAATAATGGTGACCCATGCAGGCATAATGATAATGTATAATTCAGCTTTTTTGCTGGGCGGCGGGCTATAGGCCTAACCCTGGTGTAAGCTTTGTAGACATATATACGGTACGGCACATAAAGCATCAAGAAATTAAGATCTACCAGATGATTTCCAAGCCAAGAGAGATAATTTCTGATAAAAATGCATTCTTAGAGGTGTAGCGCTAAACCCGGATGCAACGCACAATTTAAATTCGCTATAAACTATGCTAAGAGCGCCTACACACAATCATTCAAAACGAGTGGGCGTGATACATACAAAATTATAAACACCATAATTCTTTGTTATTAATCCATCTTTTTAAATATGAATCATTATTGGTTATTCTATATCAAATGTACCTAGACAAAAACAATCTATACATGGCAACCAGTCTAACAGTATAAACAGGTGTTAGTGATTCAGCAGTCTGGAATTTAATCAATTTTTCATCCGAACATAAACGCCGCCCATTTTGGCGCAATGTACTATATTGATAGTTTCAACTATTTTTAACAGCTAAAAGTAACACTATATCGTGTTTAAGCGGCAGTTCAAGGGAAGGGGGTCACAGGATTCCTGAACACCCCTCCCCCTCGCGTTTTGGTAGCTTGTCAGAGATTTTTTAAATATAAATTTATTTATTATACTTTTGCTGGTCAGAACTATTCCGGGAAATAGACCCCCTGTTATGATCGAGCTCTCAAATCAGCCCTTTTAAAAAATTGATTTGAAATACATGTAAATGCAATTGGATTTACTTAAACAGGCTTTTCGACAGTGCATGAATCTAACGGCAACGTAACAAACATACCCCTTGTTCGAAAAGTGAAATCCTGAAAATCAGTGCAAGATTTAAAATTTAAGACAAAAGAAAAAAAACAATCCCCCCCCCCCCCCCCCGTCTTGCACATAAAATGAATATAAAATCAGAGTTTCAAATTTAACAGTGAAAGGATGCGAAGTTGCCTGAGAGCAAAATACAAAAAGACATTCATTACATAAGTTAAAATGCATAAATATATGTAACAAATGTATGTTACAACATAAATATGTATCCGGCGAAAATAGTTAATGACATTTTTTTTACATCTTTCCTGTCTATACCGAAGAAAAAGTATACATATTTCGCATTCAAATTTAAAATGTGAACAAAGCAGAATTTGTCCTCAATCGCAACAGATAGCGGCCCAGAGAGCGGGGAGGGAGAGGGAGGGAGAGAGAGGGAGAAAGAAAGAGAATGAGTAACAGGTGGGGATGGAGCGAGAAAGGGAGAGAAAAAGAGAGAGACAGATAGGGGGTGCAGGGTGCAGAGAGGGATCGTAAGCCAGACGACATCCAGGCACTTTGTGCATGCAAGCTCGAAGATTCATAATGTGTGCTTTCGGCATCCAGGGACCTTATCAACAATTCAATGAATAACACACGTACCTCGACGTAGCGTCTCGTGACACTAACTGCACATCACTCCCCCAGATCGCTTGAAGTATGAAACAAAGACAAATATTCAATCAGCTTTACATGAGATTAAGATACATTAAAAAGCTGAGTCCTTATACCTCAATTGCATTCCAGCATACAGACTGCTGATAACAAAATTGACATTATTGAAAATTTAAATATAAAACAATTGACATGATTAATTCCAATGTGATATATTTTTCATTCATAATATGTCGTTTGGCTCAGTTGCGAATCTATAAGGGGAAACCGACACGTTTATGATAATCTTATGGTTTTTTTAAAGATGAATTAGTGATATCATAAGATTTGTATTCAGAGGAGTTATCGCAATTATCGTACATACTATTATAACTTATCATGACGCGTGTCTTTGTGTTCATGATAACTAAGAATGCGTAGAGTTATGGGCGTTTTCTCAATAGTGAAATGGATTCACTGTTTGACGTTTTAGTAATTTCGACATTCATTCCTAATTTTGACCTACCTATGCCGACCTATATTATATTTCAGTGCCGGATCCAGGATTGAGTAAACGGGGGGGGGGGGGTGCCCCTCCCTGGATCCGCCACTGTATTTGTATGACTTTGTCACTGTTATCATGCATCAGAATATATGAAATTTGAATTCAAATCGACCTTAATTTGATCTTTCAGAAATGAACAAAGATACAGGAGAAATTCCGGAGGAGGTTCTAACAGGACTAGCCAAGATTGAACTAGCCCCACCCCCATTGAATGCAGACCGACGGAAAGGGAGAGACACAAGATAAATGGACTTCTCTGCCAAAACATATCGTCTAACAGAAAAAAAGGAAAAAGTCTTGTTAAAAGTATATAATTATAATTATTGAAAATGTTTTTATATTGATATTGTATCTATAGAGTGTTAATTTAAATCGTAAGTTGATAATATGATGTTATTACAAATTTATAAAAGCGGTACAACTTTACCCCTACTTACTGGTACTGATCCAAGACCAAAAATAAGTTAGGGGTATACAACGGTATCCCCTGTAGAGAGTTGTGGAAACTGTAATCTACAGCTTTGTACACTGCGAAGCTTTTGCTGGTTTTGAATCAAGAGAAAAGGTGTGCCCTTTGCCTTTAAAGGTACTATTTGATTTTTTTGTATTACAAACATTAAGTGGTTGTATCATGTCTAAAATATATTCTAAATTGAAAACATGATAGTAAGTTAAGGCAACTATGTTTTTTAATTGTGTGGACACTTTTGTAATAACCATCAACATGTAAAATAGCACAATTTAGTTTTTATGTGTATTTATAATGTTGAATATGTTTAACCCCAGTTTGCAAGGTGAGCTTCTCTTGTGTCATTTTTTGACTGGTAGAAACTCTTTGCGGCATTCCGCCTTCTGGCAGTTATTGGGAAGGTTCATGAACCGGGGATCTGCTAACTCAAATATTCGGGAGACCAGTTTTCGGTCTAATGGATATTTGGACTCATGGACAATCAGTCAGCGGAAACCGCTAGAAATGGGAAGAACTTATATTTTGCCTTTTTGTTAGGCTGCCGAACGGATTTTTTTTTAATTTAAAAAGCATTTAATACGCCTTGAAATGTCAAGTTAATTGGTTTGCCTTTATGTCGTATTCAGTGGTGTAGCTACAGGGGCATGGTGGCACCCCACCCCCAATCGAGTGGAGATGAAAGAAAGAAAAATAAAGAAAAGAAGAAAATATAAAGATGGAAGGGAGAAGAGGAATAGGACGAGAAAGAAGTCGATAAGACGCCTTCCTCCTAATCAGTGGCCTTTAAACTCGCATATATTTTTATTTTTCGACTAAGGCCGCCCTCCCCAACCAGAATGCAGGTGCCCCCTCAATGCCTGGACTAACGCTACGCCACTGGTTGAATTTCATTGTGTTCACTTTATTTTAAGTTGTTCCGATTGTTAAACCAACGTTTTAATATTTAAATATAGGTTGTAAAAATGATAGCTGGATTTATATAGCACTATGTTGTGTACCGTGCATCAATGTCAGCATGATAGGCCTATTATTTATGTTATATGAAATGTAATTAGGAATAATGTTATGCAGGGTAAACAATAATGTAAAAAAAATGAGCTGAAAATGAATATTCCACGGAGAATAGACCATTATCTTATGGTTTTACATCATCTCTCACTAGAATGTTTCCATTCTTATGTATGGTGTATCGGCGGTTAAAAGACAATGTTATTTTGTTTTTAATTGTTTTTTTAATGCTTAAACCAAAATCTATATTATCATGTATGCAATATATGGTTTCGATAGGGCAGTAATTTGGGTTAATGATAGAAGATAGAAATGCCATTTACAGCCTCACCGTGGAATGCGGAGTGCACAGTAGTACATTATTTCTATAGTTTTGTGCCCGTTGCAAACGAAGAGATATATACCTGACGTATACATGTAGGATTGCGTCAGCGGCCGGCGCGGCCTTTGACGCGGCATATGACGCACCTTGTTAGAGAGATATTGTGCAAATGCTAAATGCAAAATGAACAGAGCAAACATGGCTTTGAATTACTGACGAATGCGCTAATTCGTTTCTCAGGCCTATACCTAATTAGCACAGGTAATGATGCGATCGGAATAACTCCTCGTATGCAACCGGCATTCATGGACGGCTTGATATTTCACAATACATATCTATTAAGTTCTGTTTAAACGCAACCCCCAAAACTCAATTATGATTGGATGAAAACTGAGTCGCGTTTAAACGCAATACTCCTTAATTTATGACACCCAAAGACTGTAATTTATGACTATGTTTATTTATTTGCATTTCAAAGAAAACACACTTGCCAATAGTTAGTGTACAATTATATAATGATGTGTTCCGAATGTTTAGTGTAAATGATTTATTGCAGGTTATCATGCTACTTTATAATTTATGATAATGCTTTACAATCCACCCAGTGGTTATGTGAAGAAGAAAAATATTATTATTTTACAAAATAGAATAACGTATTGGAAAAACAATGTATAATGTAAAATGTAAAATCTTCTCGATAAAATTTTTCTTCTTCTTTTGAGTATGTCTACGGTGATTTTTAACTGTGTCATGACGTTAAGTATATACATTAATCGATGATGACATCACGTATTTAATCACATGATACAATGAGCTCAATGATTAATGACAAAAATTTCGTTCAATGTACTATAATGAATTGGTATCATCCAAATTTTGCAGTGTAAAGTGCAAACTCATGCATGAGGTAAACATGAGTGCATGGTATGTCTATATAAGTTTACGTTTTGCACAGATAATATACTCTTCAGTTTTTGTTCGTACTTCTCTTTTTGACCTTTTTTCTGTAAATAGATAGATTCGGTTATCAAAGGGATTTACCAAGAATGAATGATAATTTTGTAATGAATGATTTAAGTATATAATTATACGTACAATGTAACGTTTGCATGCGCGAGGATTTCATTGCAAAGTTTGTGTGTGAAAAAATATAATCAAATTTAAACAACGCACCTTGTGAAACAAATAAACCCTGTTAGTTACATTTTTGTCCTATTATTTTGACGTAATACTGCGTCAGTGAATTGCGCAGCCTTTGACGTGCCATATATACGTAGATAATAACATACAGTACAAAGAGCGCTTGCAACATGAACGGTCCTAACATTGCTTGTATGCACTGACTGGCTTCCGAATCTTGATTAACGCAGGTAATAACGCAGTCGGCATGTTAGCGCATCGTGGGTAACAGGCAATTAGATTTATACAAGCGATTTATCTTCAAAGAACATTCTATATCTTTGCAACAATACAGTGACAATGTGATAGAACTATAGGCCTATATAGAAATCATAAAAACATCCCACATCTATTGTGATACTTTGGTTTAGTTCATTATTCCATATGAGCTATCCGGCCCATGCAGTTCCAAAGATTTGGTTTGTTTCTGCCAAAGATGATTAAAGAGTCAGTCTAAATGAGTCGTAAGTAATTTTGAAATCACGCGTGTCGTCTGTGTTAATGAATGTTCTTTTTTAAATCCCTTTTTATCATCATTATTATTTAAATACTTGTCATCGTTCAAACAGCAGATTTCGTGTAAATTATGGATTTTAAGAAATTTGACTTTTGACATTTTTGTCGTAGAATAAAACCTTGGTACCCCCAAAACACAGTACTTACCCTCGTACTATTCTAAAAGTAAAACATGAAAACGCATACACTGTGTAATTTAAACAGCATGAACTTTAATTTTCATGTTGACTGCGCACTTATTTCATTTTCAAGCCTTATGTTGCAGATTGTATATTTCGTCTTGATTTTAAACATATTTAAATGTTTTCTTTCAAATTGCTTATAATATATCAACTTGAGTGTAATATACAATGTGCATTATTATTAATAGCTTCTAAAAAGATATATAATTGCTACGAAGAATGTATGTACGAAACACTTCCAAATAAATTCACATTCACTATGTTCTAATCTAGTTGGTGCTTATGGGAATTCAGCGTGTGTGTTTTATTTTTTTTTAATCAAATGTATCTTTGGGATAAAAAAGAGAAAAGATATCAAATTTAAAAAAGAAATAGATATCATTTTAAAATGTTAACGATGACGTGGTCAGTGATGATGATAATGATATTGATGCTGATGATGATGTTGATGATATTGATGATGATGATGATAATGATGATGATAATGATGATAATGATGATGATGATGATGATGATGATATTGATGATAATGATATTGATAATGATAGTGATGATGATGATGATGATAATGATATTGATATTGATGATGATGATGATAATGATATTGATGATAATGATATTGATGATGATAGTGATGATGATAATGATAATGATATTGATGTGGATAGTGATGATGATGATGATGATGATAATGATATTGATGATGATGATGATAATGATATTGATGGTATTGATGATGATGATATTAATGATATTGATGATGATGATGATGATATTGATGATGATAATGATAATGATATTGATGATGATAATGATGATAATGATATTGATATTGATGATGATAATGATAATGATATTGATTATGATGATGAAGATGTAGAGGCGGGTGTTGAGGTGTCGTAGTCTAGTGGTGTAAACACTTGACTCGAGTTACTAAGGTCATGCGTTTGATCCCCGGCCCGGCACTTATGTCCTTGAGCAAGATATTTTATTTACATTGCTTTTCTCCACCCAGGTGTTAATAAATAGGTACCCAGTAAGCTGCGAAAGTCATTGTAAATTGATCAGAGTTGTGAGCGTCTGCAAAAAAGGCGCCTGGCTGGAATGTTCCCCAGGGAATAAAGAAGCCCGCACACCTTCTCCGAGAAGGTGTACACATTGTGTGCGGGCAGGCAAGCCATGAATCCGATGACCAGGGTAATAATAATATGTAAGGCGCTGAGAGGCATCGTAGATGTTTTAATTGAAGAAGAAGAATATGAATCCAGAATATTATTATTATGATGATGATGGCGATGACGATAATGATGATAATTGATGTTGAAAACAACAACAACAATAATAATACTCATAATGATGATGACAAATGATGTTGATGTTGATATAGCAATAAAGACATTATAGATAACTAATAAGCAGTTGATGCTTGCATGGCCCTTTTAAGATGGTTACGATACTAATGGTCGTGACATTTATATTTATACATTTAATTTATTTCATTATTTTTTTATCAATTGTTTTCTTAATACTATAAAATTGATCTTCTTTTCCTACTCCTCCACCTTCCTTCTTCTTCTTCTTCCTCTTCTTCTTCCTTTGGTTTCTTCTTCTTTTCTTCTTTTTCTTCTTCTTCTTCTTCTTCTTCTTCTTCTGGCTCCTTATTCTTCTTCCTCCTCCTATTCTTCTTCTTCTTCTTCTTCTTCTTCTTCTTCTTCTGGCTTCTTATTATTCTTCCTCCTCCTCCTATTCTTCCACATCCGGTGTATTATCGTACTGTTGTGGTGCAGTGCAGATGTATGTACAATGTCTGATACAGGGGCGGCGGAGCGTCTTTCAAAGTGGGGGAGGGGGGGGGGGGGGGGGAGGCACCAGCAGAAAAGGGCACTTAGGTACAAGGGATGAACATAAAGCGAAAAGGGACCATTTTGTGAAATTGGTATTACCCTACAGTCTAATTAATATAGTTATCAGCAAGCATCACCTTCGTCCTTTTTAGTGGGGTTCCGGTCACTATTTCAACTTTTCTGATTAGTGTGTAATGGTCTAACGATTCATGTGCGAGCGAGCGAAGCGAGCGAGCAAATCTTTTGTGTGTGCTAATGCTAGATTTTGGAACTTTTTTAGTGAAGATATCAAAAGTAGTCCTTCCCTAAATACTTTTAAGAAAAAACTAAAAATATTTTTGCTCAAATCTTAAAATAATATACAATAATAACCTAATAACAGCTGGTATCTTCTTATTTTTCCACATTGGTCTTCATCATCTGCTCAATTTACTGAATTTCTATTTGGTCTTTTTAATGATTTTAACTTGCCAGAATCAGCAACATAACTACCTCCTTTTTCGGTCATGATTTGTCCTGCTTTTCTATTGTCCATTTTTTCTGTTCCTTTTTCTTTTATCTGTTTTCCTTTTCCTTGTCGTTTCGTGTTTGTTGTTGTTCTGTAATACTGTTTTGTGTTTTCCAAGTCTTCGTAGGCACAATTTGAAACAATTTTATTTTCCCTGAGGGATCCACAAATTACAATCACTGCTTTTTAGTGGGTCCCCACATTTCCTCAGAAATTAAGAATCTCTATTAATAATTCATTATAATAATGTATTTATATGTACAGTGTACTTCTGCACTTATCAAGGTAAATTGAATTTGTACATATATTTTTCATATTTTCTGTAACAATATCTATATATATAATATTATATATATATTAATATATATATATTATTAATTTCTTATATGGCGCTATATCTAGTTACAAACTACTCAGAGCGCTTGGAAATACTATTATTACCCTGGCTTTAGCCCAGCTGCCCTAATAGGCGCTGAAAGCATTCAAGGAATAGGTTCCTACCAGGTACCCATTTACTACACCTGGGTAGAGAGTGGCAAATGTAGATTAATGTCTTGCCAAAGGACGTTAGTGTCGCGGCGGGACTCGAACCGCAAACCATGAGATCCACAGTCCGGTGACGTATCCACTAGACCACGAATGCCATTGTCTTTTCTTTCTGTTGGAAATGAAAAAAATACGAATTTGAATTTGAATTTGAATTCACTGAACGACTGAACGACTGAATGCTGAAGTCCTTGAGTCGTACATTATTTACAGCGATATAATGTACATGACAACGTCAAATTCATGTTGTGGAATGTAAAAATATTGTCAGGATTATGTAAACAACCAAAGACAAATGACCTCGCTATTCCTACACTGTTAGAACGTTGATTAAAATTTTTAATCTTGTTGGTTAAAATTTTAATCAACCGAGGGTTACCAGGTGAACCACACATTTGTAGGTTAAAACTTTAATCAACGGCCTGTTGATTAAAGTTTAACCTGTGGTCGATTAAAAGTTTTAATCATTTGTTGGTTAATCGTATTTTGCTCAACGTTGGTTAAATTGGTGTTGATTAAACTAAAACATATTGTTGGTTAAATGTTTTACCATTTGTTGGTTAGTTTTATTTCGTTGGTTAAATGTTTAACCATTTGTTGGTTAATCATATTTTGCTCAACATTGGTTAAAATGGTGTTGATTAAACTTAAACAAATTGTTGGTTAGATTTATTTGATGAGAAACTCCCCGGAGAAACTCTTTTCATATCTGTAATTGTTGTCTAGCTAGCCTTATAACGAAATAGATCTACTCAGTGATCTACTTTCAGCGGTTTGGTAAGTTCGACCTTCTCAGACCTGGACTAGACTTGACTAAGGCAGGCCCACCGGTAGACTACGCCTACGCCTACATTGGTGCTTATATCTTTTTCTCAAAAAACTGTTCTAGTTTCAGTGTTTGTCATATTGCCCTGTCCGCGAAATATGGACATGCGCAAAGTTGAACACACCGCCATACCGCCGGCGTCGCCTCCTCGCTGCCATAGGCGCAGTCAGTAAATCTACCGGTGGGCCTGGCTTAGCCAGGTCTAGTCCAGATCGAGCAGGTCGAACTTGCTCCCAAGCCGTTTAAATTAGAAAGAAAGAGCACACTGTAGATCTATGTCTTCCCAAGATTAAGCTGGACAACAATCACATATATGAATAATAGTTTCTCACCTTCAAACACGCCGACAAACTCTTTGAAAGTCCCCACTCATTCAGCGACTTGAATGACAATGCCTTCCATTTTTATCGCAAACAATTTCTGTGATAGATTTGCGCGCAGCGAATTTGTTCCAAATCCATATGCGCATGCGCTGTTCGGTCACGCGATTGGTATTTTAATCAACTTTGATCAAACTTTTAACCAACAAAAAGATAAAGTGTCTTGACAGTTAGCACTATCAGTTTGGCGGGAAAGCAGAGAACACTGTTTTTAATCAATGTTGGTTACAAAGTAACCAACAAGAATAAAAACAATAATTTTAATCAACAATATTTTTAACCCACGCAAGATTAAAAGTCATTTTTAACCAACATTCATTTTATAACCAATGTTGAGCGATTTTTAATCAACATTTTTTTAATCCGTAGTTTTTTAATACATGTTTTAACAGTGTAAGGACCTCCGTTCATAAGGACCACTATTCATAACTATCCATAAGGACCGCTATTCATAACGCATGTTAAATGAATAACGATTTTCTATGAATAGCGGTCCTTATGAATAGCAAGCGGACCCGACTCTGTAAACATACCCATTGTCCATCTTCATACGTTTGACAAGGCATAATAGAAGAGCTTTTCAGGTAGTGTTGTATGTGACTGCCAGGCTAAAATGTACTTTGAAATTCATGTGTTAAAGTGGAAGTCCATCCTGATTACAAGTTTGTTTTTTAAAAATCAGAAAAATTGAATACACAGATCAGTGAAGGTTTGAGCAAAATATGATAAGAAATTAAAAAAAAAAGTTATGAATGTTTGAAGTTGTAATAATCAGGCAAACATAAATTGGCAACTCCGTGACGTATCTTGCGAACTCCTCTCCCTTTTGTACAGTGCCAATAGTCATTAATTTCCATTTACTATAAAGAAAATATTCAATCATACATGCATCTAAGATATAAACATTTATCAGTTATACACAAAACTTATATGAAAAAATGAAGAAAAAAAAAATAAAATTCATGAGATTTTCTATACTGATCAAACGGGACGTACAGGAGCTCGCAAGTTATACGCCACGGAGTTGACAATTTTTTGTTTGATTGATTACAATTTTAAAAATTCATGACTTTCTTATTTTTGATTGGATTTTGCCCAAACTTTCACTGATCTGTTTATCTTTTATTATTTTATTCAAATCAACTTTATACCAGGGTGGACTTTCCGTTTAACTCTTTCATTGCTGACGGCACGTATACGTGCCAGATATAGAATGTCATTTTCATTCATTAATTGCTCGACCACAGGAAAGGTATATGATGGTCAATGTATATCAAAATTTTGAGCATAAATCAAGCATTCAAAATATATGATTATAATTATATGCTACCATTGACATTTTCAGAGAAAATTGAAGATTTTTGAAAAGATATTACCTTATTTCAACATAAAACAATAGCAAACAACTGAGAAATAAAAAAATAATGGAAAAAACCCCTCAAATGTAAATTTATGTAAATATATTGGTGTACACATGCCTGTCCATGGGTTTTCAAAATACCCTCTAAACAGGTTTTATACTCGGATGAAATAAGACCCCTAAAAGAGGGGTTTTTAGCGCGGTTTTTCATCATCCAACGGCCCCTAAACAGGTTTGACTTCGGCCAGATTAGTCAAAAGCACCCCTTTTTGTTGAAAATCAGCGTTTTTGGACCCCTTAACGCGTAACGCGCGTTACGCGTTCCACCTGAAAAAGGACCCCTTTTACGCGTTTTCTTGGACATGTGTACACCCATATATCTGAGTGGCCCCCCGGGATAGACCCACGTTTAGGGATTTGTCGGAAAAACTGGACTCTTTTCTATGAGTATAGGCCTACGTGTATTTACAATACATTTTTAACATAGATTTCAGATTTTTCAGTGAGGTTTCTTACATTTCTTTCCTTAAACCTCAAAAAATGGCTTGAAAAAAATACACGAGGCTCAGGATTTCGGGATACCACCCATGTTTAGGGATTTTGTTGAAAATGTGAACCGATATTTACTTGTTTAGGGGTTTTGGGGGAAAAACGGGACCCATGTTTAGGGATTTCATGTGAAAAAGCGACCCAGGTTGGGCGGCACATAATTTAAAGCCGTATGAAGTCCCCCCCCCCCCCCCCCCCCGGCTTAATGTCAGATGGTCAATGGTTGTGTTTACATAGTCCTGACAATACTTTTTGGGCTACTTTTGAGAAAGCAATACATTTTTCACAATTTAATACCTTATTAAGGAAATGACCAACTGACATCAAATTGCACCTCAAGAAAATTATTATACTAAAAATTACATTTTCGCAACTGATTGGTTGAAAATAAAGTTGCGTTTGATGTTCATAGCTTCGCCCGATAAAGAATCACGAAGCATGTGCATTGTCGCCCTCTAGGTGTTCATAGCTTTGCACGCGATCACAGTAGTCCAGTCCCGTATACTCAAAAAGACGTCAGTAAACTATTGCATTAATACTGTGAAGAGTTATTTAGGAGCGCTGCATTTGAATCATACGACATGTACGAGGAGGTTATCGAAGTTAAGATTGAAGTACCGGTGGTAGTAGTTACCAGACTCGGTTAAAGCAGCTCGTGAAATATTGTCTGATGACACAATCCTAGTAAATTTCCGTCCGTCTCCAAGTCTTTGGTTTAGCTCGTTAATAAGGTAGGAATTTGTTGTTTGTTTTAAAATTTAATCATTAATGTTTGTAAATTGTATTTTTGTACTGACTCATGTACTCTACTCTCTGACTCTCATGACTCTCTAAGACTCTAGACTGTAGTTTTCTGGCGTAAGTTTTTTGTCAACCAAAAAACTAGTAACTTAGGCCTATGACTATGAGTATGAGAAAAAGTTCAAGAAGTAAGAACACTGTCACTGAATTCAGATGTGAAGAACTTGAAGTTGAACTTCGAAGAAGCACTTCGTCTTCAAGTATAATAGTATAAGTTAATATTGTTCAAGCAGCAGACATTTTTTTTTTTCAAAAAACATGAAAAAAAAGACAGTTCAGTTAGTGAGTTACCACCATTCTCAGCGAATTCATCATTTCCATGACTGAGTAATGACCAGGCATCAGATTCAGACCATGTCCCATTCAAATTCGAAAGTGTAATTTTTGTCTTCTTATTGTTAAAACTTGTTGGGTCGTCTCTTCTGATTTATACGAAGCCCCAAACATGCCATTTTTGCGAACCGAAAAAAAATAAATTATTCCGTACGTACGCAATAAATTATTCCGTACGTAAGCAATAATTTATTGCGTACGTACGGAATATTATCTTGTACCCTACGTACGTACAAATTATTCCGTACGCGCGATATGTGTTAATAAATTATGCGCACGCGCATGCCCACTGTATTTTAAATTTAATATCAACTTTTAATATAGTTGAAGGATTTACCGAAAGAAGGAGTACTTGCACACAACTCACAAATATACAGCAGTCATGGCAGTGGCTTTCTGCTGTTAACCAAAGAATCAGTTTGTATTATAGTATACTAATCAAAAGGGCAGCAGGTAAGGACTAGTAAAGTTTGTACTTTACTGATCAAAAGAACATAAGTTGGAAACTCTGTGACATATCTTGCAAGGTTCTTTCCCATTTTACCCTGTACTGAAAAAAATCATCAATTTCTATATCATTTCAAGAAAATATTTAATCATACATGCACCCTACATATTCTCTCTCTCTCGTTTCAGTTCCTCCGCTGTTCGGAGATCGGCAGGTAATACTGCAGATAATCAGTCAGGTAGATGTCAAGTCCGGGAGGGTTGAAGAGATGAAGAATTACAGGAAATTTGTAGGTTTAAGGGTTAGGATTTTGGCATGTATTTTAAATATGAAGTGCAGAGAAGCTTTCAGTAGCAGGGCATTCACAGGGTGAGGGAGGGCAGTGTCATGTGGAAGTAGGATGGATGCGGTCATCTGACCAGGGTTGCTTGCATTGAAGGAGGCTGCTGAGGTAGGGAAATCCTAATACACAACCCCTGTATGAAAACAAATGTATTCCTTACAGAGCAAATGGGAGAGGACCTTCAAATGTATGTATGTCACAGAGTTGCAAATTTGCATTTGACGGAACTTCAAAAATTAATAACTTTCTTAATTTATAAGATTTTGCTCAAACTTTCAATAATCTTTTTCTCTCATTTTTGTCCCCAGCGAACGGGACTATGAAACGGGCTCCGTACGTGTGTGCGTGTGTGTCCGTACGTCCGTCCGTGTGTGCTTAGAATGGTAGAAAATGCTACTTCTCCGTAATTTCTTGGCCGATTTTGATTCTTATTGCTTTATCTGATAGGGCTTGGTGGGGGCTTCCAAACTTCTACACAGAATCGTGAAATTCATTAATTATGCAAATTTATGCAAATTTATTCAAAAACAACGAAAAATGCTACTTCTCCCCTATTTCACAGCAGATTTCGATTCTGATTGTTATCTGATAGGGCTTGATGGGGGCTTCCAAACTTCTACACAGAATTTTGAAATTCATTAATTATGCAACTTTATTCAAAATCAACAAGAAGTGCATTATAATCACAAAACATTTAATTTGACAATTCATTTCTCATATTTATCTAGGTGGTTTTATCTGAAATTACAAAAATTAACGCCATTCCTCAGATCTTACTACTTCACTTATCTGAAATTACAAAAATTAACGCCATTCCTCAGATCTTACTAATTCACTTATCTGAAATTACAAAAATTAATGCCATTCCTCAGATCTTACTACTTCACTTATCTGAAATTACAAAAATTAACGCCATTCCTCAGATCTACACATCCGGCGGGGACATATATTACGCATCGCTTAATTTACTAATTCACTTGTTCTGTTTTTATTCAAATCAATATCACGGTAGACTTCTTTTTGTCTAGGCCTGTCTAAAAAAAATTATTCCGTACGTACGCAATAAATTATTGCATACGTACGGAATAATTTATTGCGTACGTACATGTACGGAATATTATCTCGTACGTACGGAATAATATCTCGTACGTACGGAATAATTTTTTTTTTTGGTTCCCAAAAATGGCATGTTTGGGGCTTCATAGATTTGACTTCTAACTCTAGAGTCTAAGGGAAAGTTCTGACTAAGTTCTGGCTCTGTCACTGTCAGTGTCTAGGCCTATGTGAAATTTATTTGTTTTTATTCACAAGTTGTGTGTCATGTGTGTAACTTAGTCTTAGGCCTAGACATGTTAGATGATCAATTGACAAATGGTTAACTTGTTAGATTCATTAGTCTAACTCTACATGTACATTAGCCCGACCAGACGCCGTGCAAAGCATGGCGTCTCACAAGGACACATAGACTTTCATTGCGACACCCCTCAATGTCACTAAAAACAATCTACAAAATTAATTTAAAATGTATGTTAAACTTCCAATTTTACGTTATACTCACATGAAATCAATTGTTTGGATGGATTTCTTGAAGTTCAATCCTGAGCAAAGCCATCAGGCAATGTCAACAGGGTATAAATTTCAACTTTTGACTGCCAAAACCTGTCCATCGCGGTACCACTTCGCGACAGCGCTGTGTATATTACGCACGGGTGTGACCTTTCAAAAAGTGCAGCGTGATTACATTCTGCCATTCGACTGTAGGCAGATGACGCAGTACATGTAAATCATCGTTTTTGGTGAGTTGTAAGTTGGTTAACTAAATTTAAATTAATGAATGCAATCAATCAATAGTTGAAGTTTTATTTATCAATTAGTTTAAGTTTTAGATGAAAAATATATGTATTTTCAGCGAAAAGCATGTACATGTAGTCGCACTTTTGTAGTCGCGGTTTGCAACGCTAGAGAATGGGTAGGTCGTACAGCGATGTGACAGCGCTGTGTATACATGTACTTACATGTAAACTCTAAGTTCTAACGAGTATGGTCGTGTGAGTAGCCTGGAAAGGCTCTTTGACGTCTGAAGAATAAAAACAGAAAAAGCTGACACTACACTTTATAGAGCTTAGTAGTTTTATCGGGGTAACCTCGCTAGTCATAAGGACCGCTATTCATAAGCCTAGGACCACTTATTCATAAGGACCGCTATCCATAATGCATGACCAAATGAATAGCGGTTTTCTATGAATAGCGGTCCTGCAAAATAGCGAGCAAACCATAAACAAATTACCCTGCTATTCATAAGGACCTCCATTCATAAGGACCACTATTCATAACTATTCATAAGGACCGCTATTAATAATGCGTGTTAAATGAATAGTGGTTTTCTATGAATAGCGGTCCTTATGAATAGCGAGTGGACCCCCTTTTATCTATCTCGGGCTCAGCAACATAGTAGTAACTTTATAGTCTTTAAGATCTACATGATCTAGCCATTTTAGAATCTAAAGAACCTATTGAAAATCACCTTTACCATGAGCCAGCTTCTCTCATCTCCTCTTCACCAATTAGAGTATTAAAACCAAATTTTTTACCCTAGAATTAAAAAAAAATATTGAAAACAAAATGTGAAATATTATTTGTATGGCAAAGGTTCCTAAAGCTACGCAGCCCGCAAATACGCACAACTTTTGATGTGACTGAGCAACCAAAATATCTTTTACAATTGCCAAAAAGAATTGGTAATTTTCCTTTCATTAACATCATTCATTCATTACGTGTGCAAAGCTTTAGGACCCTTTCATTTTGTCGAACAAAATTTGACACCGCATCGACATTGACTCGAAAATGTATGTTATTGCAATTTGTCCGTCGTGTGATTTCAGTGATTTAACTTCAAAATATATACATGTAGAATCAAGATAAACAAAATTTGTATCAACTACTGAACAAATGACTTTTTAGCCGCTGGAAACAAAGTGTGTAGCTTTAGGTCCCCCATCATGTTAAAGGTTCGGTGTAAAAATGCCAGAGGTAAAAATGCCAGTGGTAAAAATGCCAGAGGTAAAAATGCCAATGCCAGACAGCATCCCGGGGGGGGGGGGGGGGGGGGGGGGGGAGTGACAGTGTCCCCCACTGTTTCAAGTACCCCAAAAAGTACCCCCTTTCTCTCTGATAAGTGACCTTTTTACTAATAAAAGTACCCCTTATCCTTTCTAAAAGTGCTCTTTGCCCTTGTGAAAAGTGCCCCTCTTCGTCCTTCTGACAACTGCCTTCTTACATCTTTCTAATAAGTGCCCTTTCCCCCTTCTGATAAGTGCCTCTTTTCAAAGCTAATAATTGCCCCCCTTTTCTCTTAGATACTGTGCCCATTTCTCCTTTGAGCTTGTGCATTTTTGCCTTCTAACAAGTGCCCATTTTCCCCCATCTGATAATTGCCCCCGCTTTATTTCTAATAAGTGCCCCTTTTCTATGTAATATGTACCCTTTTCTTCTTCTCGTACATGTAAGTGCCCCTGTTTTTGCTTTATGTTCACCCCTTGTTGGTGCCCTTTCCCCTCCATATTGCCCATTTTGCTGGTGCCCCAGAACGCAGAAGTTTTTGGCCTTCGTTGCCATTTTTGTAAAATGACTTTGACCTTACTGCCCTTTGTAGTGGCCTTTAAAGGCCAAGTCCACCGTAACAAAAAGTTGATTTGAATAAATAGAGAAAAATCCAACAAGCATAACACTGAAAATTTCATCAAAATAGAATGTAAAATAAGAAAGTTATGGTATTTTAAAGTTTCGCTTAATTTCGCAAAACAGTTATATGCACATCCTGCTCAGTATGCAAATGAGGGAACCAGTGATGTCACCCACTCACTATTTCTTTTGTATTTTATTATGTGAAATATAGAATATTTTAATTTAATAGGTTGCAACAATGGCAATTACACATGTTCAGCGAGGAATCAAACCTTGTTTCACATTATAACAAGGAAAAATTAAAATATTTCTCATTTCATGTAATAAAATACAAAAGAAATAGTGAGTGGGTGACGTCACTGGTTCCCTCATTTGCATACTGAGCAGGATGTGCATAACTGTTTTGCGAAATTAAGCGAAACTTTAAAATACCATAACTTTCTTATTTTACATCCTATTTTGATGAAATTTTCAGTGTTATGCTTGTTGGATTTTTCTCTATTTATTCAAATCAACTTTTTGTTAGGGTGGACTTGGCCTTTAATAGTGCCCTTCAAAATGTGGGGCATTCAAGGTCAAACTGGCCTTGCCCTAAAAATAATGAAATTTAAGGCCTGAACGCCATACTATCCTTAACCCTGTACATGTATATTTTTGCTGTTCTCACATGAGTGTAAAATGCTTATTTATAGTTTTTGGTCAGTGGTACCCTTCAAAAGAAAGTGCTCATTAGTTTGAAACACCTAGGCCCCGTCTTTAAGAGTTGCAATTGATTCTAATCAATCGCAACTGTGTACTTACGAGACAGGAGTTGCGATTGATTTCAAGTTGCGATCGATTTGAATCAATCGCAACTAAATGAACTAAATGTCTTGTCAGTTATCACTACAGGTTATGAGAGAGAGAGAGCGAGAGCGAAAGAGGGGGAAAAACAATACAAAACTCCAAAAAGGGGGAAAAAAGAGAATGCATTATAAGCCAAAATTGGCTTGAAGGAATCTGGTTAACCCATTTTGCGCAGGGGGGGGGGGGGGGTGTCCCTGTATTAAGTCTATGAAAATGAGAGAACTGTTACAGTTGACAAGAATGCAACTCTGTAATTTCCTTTGGTAGATGTACATGTACGTATGTTTATGTTAATCTCAAAAGAAAATTAATTTTGTCTCTTTCTTGTACTTGAAATAGCATTGGGAATTGAGAATATCCTTTTTGAACAAAATACATTTCTTCATCAACATTGTTTTTGATAATTTTGTGAAGAAAACAGAGGAGATTGATTTAGCCTGCAAAACCTGCCAATTTGTATATAGTGATATGAAGACTCTTCAAAATTTGAAGACTGTCCTCAAGACAAATATTCATGTTCTTCTTGTGTGCCTTCTTTCAATTTTTACAGTAATTTAATTTGTTCTGTTATGTATTTTTGTTCACATTTAATCAATCTGATGCTACTTTGGAATTCCCATCCCTGCTTTAATACATGTAGCATGTACAGTATTTACATAATGGTTCTCTCTTGCGTTGAAGGGGCTAACGACCCTTACATATCATTATAGCTCCCCTGTCTTTTCTTCCAAGTTTTCACACAAGTAACTAAGGTAATCTGGTTTTATTTTGTTCCTCTGTTCCTTTTCTCTCAAATTCTGCTTCAAGCCTCGCAAGCTTGTCAAAACATTCCTCAACGAAGAGAAAGAGAGAAAAGAGAGGAAAAAAAAAATCTATCCCTTGAATTTGAAAAGCGCTAAAGCCCTAGGGTTAAGGGCATTGTGCGTGGGAAGAATACATGAATAAAATGAGGCAGCTTCATTTGATATTTTCCCTCCATTTTCCTTATTTTCTTTTCTTTCCAGAATAAAGCTCCCTCCTAGAATCGGTTTCTCAGTTCTAATGTACATGTACTTGCATCGAGCCTTAATGGAGATTTTAAAACCGAAAATGGAAAAAATTTAAATGGTATTTAAGTGTACACATCAGAACTTGCAGTATGTACATGTACTGTTTAATGACCTTGAGGGAAACAAATCTATTGTATGATAAATAGTTCAAAGATGTGTGCATTAGATAGGGTTATATTTAATGTTTTGTGCGCTCTTAATATCTCATACTTTTATTGTTGTTTTCAAATGATGAAAAAAAATGAAGTATTTATTCTTAACTTACGACAACGCTTAAATTTAGACTGTAACAACCTTTTTTTTTTGAGAAATACAAAATTTTTGTCTAAATTAGTTTGTACATGTGCATGTGCATCATGTACATGTACATTATACATGTTCCTCTGAAAAGGGTAGAGGTACAGTAGAGGTACAGTACATGTACATGTAGTCTACATTTTCATACATGTACCTTATAGCCTACTATAAAAGTGGAAATTTTCGCGGGATTAATTTTTCGCGCTCGGCTGAGTAAAGTGAATTTCGCGTGTTTTTAGGCCCATGCGCAAAAGAATACATAAACAAAAATATTTGCGTGTTTTTATTTTCGCGCACATTTCATGCTGCGCGAAATGCGCGAAAATTTCCACACCGCGAAATATTCCACGTTTACAGTATTTGATCAAGGAGTTATGATAACTCATTGATTTGCAACACAACAATTGCGCAATCCTATAACTCATCAATATATTGAAATCCATCTTCTGAAAGCCAATATCCCTTCCAAGTTCATAAAATTTTCCAATAAATTTGATGAATTTCTCAATAACAGGTTTTTCTAAATTCAACTCCCACCTCCCAAATTGTTTCCCCACAAACACTTGGCAAGTTCTACACAACTCATATGTGTACACTCTACCTCTCACTTGTGTACACACAGAGTTCTTCATTAGAAATAATTTGCACTTTCCACCTGAATATAAATCGCGGTTGAGACGCCATGAATAAGAATGTTATTTGGTCGACTGGTGTCGTTGAATAGCGCTCTTGTGAAAACATGAGCCTCAAACCATGCTCAAACTGTGCTCCACAGAGTAGGCGGTGGAGAGCAGAGTGAATTCGCACCTCCTTTTAACAAGAGAACAATAGGCCAGCTCTTTGATTTTTTGTTAAGATTTATAGTGGATGATTTTTAGATGAGGAATTTGAGCTGTCTAGCACAGCCTTTTTTTTACGCAGGGCAGGGGATGCTTTTTTTATGGAGGAACTTTATGAGATTGAGATTGGGTTTTGATAGGATAAATGGAAATAACAAGATTCAAAACAGAAAACCTGAATTTGGACATTATTAATGATTAATCATCACACTATGCATGCGCAGAAAAAGAAGTGCAATTGTAATTTTGTTTAGAGGAATATTTTCAACCCTGTAAATGCTAAGATTAGAAAAAAGGGCAATTTTTAACCTAATGAAAATGAGACTGACATGTAAATTACTGGGGCTGCATGGAGTCTACAGAAAATGTGTTTATTACTGAAGTTAAATTGTACCCAATGGATCTCTTTGACTTTGTCAATTGACATACATGTATAATGAAAATGTTTAACCCTCCCCTTCCCAATCATTTACCCTCTTGCCCACACTTATCCTAATATCAAGCTCCTCTTTTTTGTTGTTGTAAAGATAGCTCTTTTTCTAATGTTTTTTGGGGCAATTGGCCCTCAGCCCTGTCTTCTGAATGGCCCTGCCTGCAGACCTTGCGTGTGAATACAACTTAGAATTAAGAATACCATCCCATGGTATTATTGATAGTATAAAAGAGGAGGGGGATATTAAATGGTGTTAACAAATGACATGATTAATGGTTTTATTTTGATCTGTTGAACCTCGAGGCTTTTACCACCTATTGCACACAAAACTTTGTTTATGTAGTTTGAATTATGAGCATGATAGATCTCCTCCTAATACCTTTCTCTTCTTTTGAGTCTATGTTTAACACTTTAAATGCCACTAGATGGATTGTGGTCACAGCGCATAGCATCTTTCATGGCAAAATATGTGTGATCAGTACCATTGAAGGCAAGGTGACATGCAAGAAGTTCTCTAAACTTATATCAAACAACATTTAGATGGACTTATGTGGAAAAAAAAATATTCTAATAAGATATTATATTGAAAAGAAGTCAAATTTGGCAGCACAAAATTTGACACCAAGCACATGTATGAGAAAAAAAAATTAAATTACCAATCACCTAGAAACATAATTTGCCTGGAAATACAAACGTAGTTTCACATTATATTATTTGTCTCTTCTAGGGTTCTTTTAAAATGTGTCCAAACAAAAATGAGTCCCTACATGTAAGTAAAATTTGGGGGCTATTACCAGGTCACCGGGGAATCCACTTCATACCAGAAGAGCGTTGCCCATTTATTAATTAATGACTTTGTCACTTTTAGCAATTTAGGCAATGGTTTTTTGCAATTTACATGTACATGCCCAACAGGTGATTGTTGTTGCCCCTGAATGGCGGATAAGCATTTTTTTCATGCCCTGGAAAATGTTTTTAGAGGTAGGTCTTAATATTTGAAGTTGGTATTTTTGATATTTTGTATTAAATATACAGCTATGGAGTTAAAAAAAAAAGATATCAGAGCAAAATATTTTTGGTGATTGGTCCATTTAATGTGAACAGTGTTGGCCTACATGTATGCAGCCTACATGTACATGCTATGGTATAAAATTTATGCACAAATGCATACAATTTCACACAGCCTATATGTTGTACCAACTGAGCCTCAATACTGGCATGTACATGTATGTAAAGGGGTTGATAGATTATTGCAATTTACTTGTGGCCAAACAGGTTAGAATAGAAGACAGTGGGAAGGGCATGCAAACATTCACAGTTGGATCTTAGATGACTCACACTGCACATACATGTACATGTACATGTACATTATAAAATAAGGGCTGTTCAATCTGGGTTATTCATACAGACTCTATTCCCACTGATTATCAAAATTTGTGTAGGAGTTAGTTGTGAAAAAGTCCAAGGGGGGGGGGGGGTGGGGGCAAAGCCTTGAAAGAATATAATTTGATCCTTTAAAATTCTGTTACATTGGATATCTTGGTAAACATGTCTATCCTTCTCTCTCTGCCTCTGTGTTGCTGTCTCAATCTTGATCTCTTAATCCAATCTATTGAATACACAAAGCCTGTATGTGACTATAAGATTTTAACTTATCAATTACACTACTGTTGCCACCTGAAAGATGTTATTACATAATGACTTATGGTCTTACTGGTAACTGTGCAGTTTGAGAGGAGTTCAATGTTCACAAATGTACAATGTAGAATGAATAGTATGTGTGTGTAGGCCCTACGGGGTAACCTCGCTAGTCATAAGGACCGCTATTCATAAGGACCACTTATTCATAAGGACAGCTATCCATAACGCGTGTTAAATGAATAGGACCCCGGCCCTACATATACATGTATGTACTCTACACGTTTCGCAGCATGAGAACAGAACATTCAGTCATGTGATTGAGGAAATTAATGTTCAGGCCTTCATGTACTTTAAAAAAATCTACATGTACAGTGTATGTTTTAAAATAATTCTTATCAACACATTTCTCACAATATTTTCTTTTGAACATATTTTTTACCTACAGTACATGAAGTGGAACCGTCAATGCAAAAGCAAAGCTAAAGAAAGAAAGTGATGATAACAAGATTGTATTGTGGCATGTGAAATGCTTGATTAGGTCATGAATTAACGTGTAGGCCACTCATAGCTACATTCCTATACTTCGTGTGTATAATGTAGGCAGTCATACACCTCATCTTTTTAAAACACCACTGCACAAAAGTCACCAATATTCACTCAAAATCGGCATTTAATTTTCAAAAACCGACCCCAAAATATCCAAGAAATACAATAAATTCAACTCACCAATGTTGGAAAAGATATTTTCAAAAATCAAATCCGTAATTTACTGTTGATTCTCGCGAAACGAGCTATCGGAGTCATTGTGTACATTTCCTGGTCGCCGCGGGCGCCGACATCTCCCCAAAAGAGTTTTGTCCTCAAAAATTCGGTCCCTATGGCGTACACGGAAAAGTTCCGATTTTCTGTGTGCGCGATCGTAAAGATCGATGTGCGCTTGCGATCCCGAGTTTCTTCGTGGACAAAAATTGTATTGGCCGATTTTAGTCTAAGACATCGGCAGTTTGTAAACAACACGCGATCGCGAAACAAATCGGCGGGGATTTCTCCGGTTTTGGACAAGATTTTGACTTTGGATTTTGCTGAAAATATCAAAAGTTCTTCCTAACGGCCATTTGAGGTAGGAGTGAGATTTTTAAGGGCTGAATTTGAAAGCAAGTATTTAAAATATTTATCTTATTTTTCCCCCCATACCTTTAGTACATGCGACAGAAAATACCAACTATTTTACAGAAATGTACCCGGGAGTGGTGTAGGCCTACGTTTCTTCTGCAAGCATTCATTATCAAAAGGAGGAACAAGCTCCAATCAATCACTAATTTCTTGGCGACACATTGACCAGCAGATATTGGCATCCAATTTTCCTCCCGATTTCCTCCAAATTTTCAGCAAAGCCTCTATAATCCTGCTAAACTTCAAGAGCGATTCTTTGCAGTGATTCATACCAGTAGCGATCCATCACTGGAGAAATTGAAAGTGATGTTGTCCCGCTGTGAGGAGGCTAGTAGATCCATGATTATAACCATGCAATCCACTTATGAGAGTAGAAACTGTAGCAAATCTTTGTCTTGGTACACTGCCCATATGTTTTTTATTCAGAACACCAGTCTGGTAAACCTACATTATATGTAGTGGTTAAGAATGTAATTAGATATATATCTTACCGAAATATTACAGAAATACATGCACATGACACTATGAACATGACGAACAAAGAAGCGGACAATTTATGCTGCTCCTCATTGTACCCTTCACAATTGCACTGGTTAACAAAAGAACATCCATTCATTGCTATCCTGTAAAAATATGTAGAACAGGTGTCACATAATAGCAGTGAAGGGATGTCCTTTTGTCTACTAGAGCTATTGTGGAGGGTACAATGAGGAGCTGCATAAATTGTCCGCTCTCTTTGTCACCGTGTTCATAGTGTGATTACAGATAAAGTTGAGTTCTGGTCATTAGATTACATTGTGAAAGCCTGCTTTGGTAATGCATGCAAATTTTATGCATACCTTTCAAATAAAGGTTGTTCTTGACAACCTGAAAGCTTGACGGACATAGCAATAAATAATGTATGCAAACTGGATTCCAAGCATTGAGGCTCATTTATGAAAAGCAAGTTCATGGAATAGCTCGTCACTAGGTGCTCAGAGAATATAAGTGTATAAATTTGTATACATTACAGAAGCAGTCTATTGGGAAAGGTTGATCGTGTCTGCATAAGAATTGGTGTATACTGTGAGGTTTAGGAATCCTCAAAATGATGAGAAGTTGACACAGTCTCGCTGAAAAAGGACATGCACTGCACACAGAAATAGGTATATGGGACTGCACACACATGTGGCATGAATGTTTGGCCCGAACCCTTCAGCTATTTCATTTGTCATATTTTTAATATGAGGGCATTTGAAGGGAAATCCTTTTCAGGGGACATTTCTACTGTGATGTTCTTCCAAGTAGATGTCAAAGGAATGAGAAAGCTCACAACTTAGTTTTCACCTTTCCCAGAACTCAAGCTTCTCTTTAATTACCGGTACATTAGTGATGAAAAAGGGAAATTAAAAAATATAACCGTGCCCTTTCTTCAAAGATGCATGTCACCTTCCTTTTAAACATTTTGTATTCATCCATTTAATACATGTCCCTCTTCTATATTGTCTTTTTTATTTTATGTTACCCCCTCTTGTCCTTTTGAGCAAGGAGTTCTCACAGAATGAGAGCGTACATGTACAGGTACATATATATCGTATTTTTGTATTCTTCTCCTTCATATTTTCCCTCTTTATTATTTCTTTAACTTGATTATACTCCCTGTTCTTCGCTTTAATTCCGTTCTTTTTTATCTTCTCCTTGTTTTCTCCTCTTCCTTCTCCTCTTTCCTCCACTTTTCCTAATATTCTTCTTTTTCTTCATCTTCTTTTCTCACAATTATAAACCAAGCTGTGTAGGTGCACAGGTTGCAAATGATATTGCTCAAGTCAACTGTCAAATTGTAAGAGTTAATTAAAGCAGTTATTGATCCACCTTCTCCTACATCTGTATCCTTGGCATACAGACAGTACAATAGGAAACCAACACATCACTAATGACTTCCTGTCTTCAATCATAGGATTAGTCCAGTCCCATACCTTAATCATTGTCTAATCAGGAAACAGATAATCCTCAGTGATTGAAGGCACTAATCTGTTTACAGCCCTATGAAACTATTACCATCACTGTAGGAGTGGGGGTCAATGAATTTTACACCCGATTAGTAGATCGATGATCGATGTATGGCTAGAACTAAAATATTACAGTACATGCAGACTCTTTGTGGTATAAAACTTGAAGTACTCACATGAACACTATCTAAAAGTTACATGTACATGTAGTGCTGTGGTGAAGAGTTGGAGCCCCCACATACAGTGTACATGTACCTTGTGGACTCGTGGTTCATCGCATACATTGTACAACCACATACATGTACATGTATGTAATGTTACTTGTACAGTGGTTGGTCTCCTACTACATGTGTACATACATGTAGTTAAAGGGAAAGTTCATTCTAATAACAGGTGGGTTTTAAAAGAAGCAGAAAAATAAAATTAAAATATAAATGGCAGTTTAAACAAAAGTGGACGAGAAATATTAAAGAAATTTGTCCTGTACTTAAATTTCCATTTTTCCTATGGGAAATATTCAATCATACATGCAACGTTGGTATAATCATTGCACATGTTTTACACAAAACCTGTATGAAGCAAATCTATTCCATCATCAACAACTTAAAGAAAGTGAAAATGAACTGAGGAAATCAGAGAGGAGCTTGCAAGATATGTCACAGCGTTTCCAATTTGTGTTTGATTGATTACAACTTCAAAAATTCACAAACTTTCTTTTTTCTTATTGTATTTTGCTTAAATTTTCACAAATCTGTTTCTCTCATTTTTTCTGATTTTATTGGAATTTATTGAATTTCAGGGTAGACTTCCCCTTTAAACCTGACAGTGCTTGGTTTAAAGTCACGTTTAGCAAAAGGAAAACTTACGGACCTCGGTCTAGCATTCTGTGTTAAAACTTGACTTTAGACCCAGGGTCGGGTTTGAATTTGAAGAAGAATAAGGGCCAAATATGTTTCTCTCCCCTTCTCTTTTTCTTTCTCTTCGTACACTGTGAATGTAGTAGTTCCCTCCTAATGATTTGCAGAATGGTTGTTATGTGTACTTTGATAGTTGAAGTCCTTCTATTGCCTGGTGTAGTCTCATCAGAAACTGGCACAGACTCTATTTTGTGAATTTTTGTCACTTAGAAAAATTATGTAAAGCCTTGGTCTTAGACTAACTTTGTCAGTCTCTGGCTGTGGCAGGTGCAGCTCCTTGGATATAGTTTGCAGGCAACCTGGGCACAAACCCTGGTCAGTCGTACATGTACATATGTATATCAGGTACATGTACATTTAAGAGTGTTCGCACTGTAAGACTACCATACATGTAGGTCCTGTACTATAGCTGCTCTTTACATAGACACAACCAGTAGGTAGCTGGGTTAGCCTTCTCTCAATACACAATGATTTTCTGACAAAGTGTCAAAATTAGGGTCTGTGCTTGCAGACAAGCTATGATAAACCATTCAGTCTACATGTACATGTACATGCCTTATGGTTCCTTCAGGATGAACAAGGGTTTGTGCCTGCAAACTACTTTGTAGGTTAAACCCAGACAGTCACAGTCCAGTCAACCATGTCAAAGCCCTCCTGATTGTGACAAGTTGATTGTATAAACACACAATGTGTTGAAATAGGAACTCCACTCCTATTCTCATTCAAATTTGAACAAAGCTATTAGGATTTCCAGTCTAGTCTTAAAGGAACAGACCCTACAAGTGAATATTCTTCATTTGTAAGTCCCAATCAGAAAGATTTACGATATGAAACTGTCGCATGTTAAGACTGCAGCCTGTTTTGCTGAAGGGAACTGTTGCTCTTTGTAAATATTCAGTCTTGTGTCAGTTGGTATTGTAATTATTTTGTAGCATAAAACGTACAATTTTACCGATCTGAACCACTTTCAAAAGTTGTGTCTCTGGTTTTACAGTATTCTGTTCAAGAATATGCCAAGTATTAAAGGGATACGCAACCAGGCCGACATGGGGAAAGTCGGGATTGCGTAAGCCCTATTCACTCGTACACAAACTTTGTGCGTCGAACGCGTCCGTTGGACTATTGGGAGATTACATTTCGACTGCACAAAGCCGACCGAATCTCGCACGAGAGCTCGAGCTCAGGCGGAGCGTGCATGTTGTGCGGCGACCAGTCTGTCTGAAGTTAGAGCCCCGCGGGGCAACGACATGATCAGGTAACGATCACGGTGCCCTCTCGCGGCATAAAAACGTCCATAATCTGCGGTTGAGTATCCCTTTAAGTAATAACTGCTGAACTAGAGATTGAAAATTTAATTTTCACATTGTTTGGATTATTTTTGGCATGATGTTCATTATTGTTCAGTGAATTGTTCATATGTACATGTATGTACTTTGTAGGCCTTTATACATGTACCAGGTAAAGATTGCATCCTTTCAAAAAACATTTTTTCCCCAAGGAAATGTTGGCCTGACATACGTTCGCAGAACTATTATCTGACAGTCAAATGTTTGATCATGCATTAAAATGTTTGCCTTTGAAAAGGATGTTGTTTTATGTAACTGTGAGGCCTGGTAATAGTGCACGGGCCTGTTTTCAAAGACTAGCCTTACCCCTTGCATTCTTTTCTCACCACAGGGGTTCCCTCTCAGGAGTGCCTGCTGTGCACCCCTACCAGTCCCTGTGAGTGGAATGAGCCAGTCTCAGCCTTTGTTACTCACTGTAGAGAGACCGAGATAAGAGGCTTCAAAACTATCCTCTCCATAACAGGCTCAAGATGGGCTGTATACCTAAACTGGACAGTAAAAAGGGACTTTAAAATTGGATATTCCCCTATGTTTGCATGGACTTGATGCCTTATTTCATAATTTAGGTAAGTAACTAGTGCCTATTCCATCCATATTCTCTCCTTTTATGAATGCCCCATGAAATTATGATAAGATGTGTGTAAGAGATTGTGTGTGTGTATGTGATAAAGAGGTGCGATGGGGCATTTGTGAACTTGCAGTAACGGGCATCGGCTGGGTGCGCATTATAGCAGTGCAGGCAGCAATTTATTATAAGAAGTTGGGATGGTGGGCATGTACATGGAGTTTAACTAGGACCTCCGGGGTGGGTGACAATGCGTACATGAAGATATGGAGAGAAGCGATAAGATTCTTCCAACGCTGTAATGCTTCTCACAGTTCTCAGATACACTCGGGCCAAGCTTTATGATCTTGTGGCTTGCAATTAAACAAATAACGACTTGCCTGATTCGCTTCTCAATAATGTTGGCTTGGAAGCAAATCACTGATACGGCATACCTATCTACAGTACATGAGCTGTCGTCAACATGTTGATAATGTGTGTCAAACAATGGAATATTGACAGTGTTGATAAGATATATTTGTCTTTCCTGAAACAAGTGTGTAAATGATTTGGTTTCAATCCTAAACAATTCCAGTCAGTTCAATATGAGCTTTAGTTGGGAGGATAGTATTTCTTATTGTCCCAGTGAAGATGACGGAGTGCATGAGTCGGCCTTGTTCTTCATGACTTTATGTTGTCATCTATTTAGTGTGGAGCTTTAATATGAAGGAATTCAGTCAAAAGCAACCCTCCATTTCCTTCTCGATAAAAATATGGGGACCAAACTACAAATGTTATTATGAAAGGGAAAAATAAAATAAAAAGAAGCAAGATTTTTTTACAGTTTTAATGATATGTTGACTTAGATTTGGAAGAAAAGAGAGATATCTGATTGATGTGGAAATGATTCAATAACTTTGGTAATACATGTAGGTAATGAGAACAATGAGGGAAAATGGCAGGAGAGACAGATACATGTACATGTAAATATAGAGAGAGAATAGCGGTAAAGGGCTACAATACAAGTTCAAACAATCTGCAATAAGAACTGGATCTGTGATCTTCCCCACAAATAGGCCGTGCAATACATTTGTAAGTTTTATCAAGGATATTTTGTACATGTACATTTGAAGTATTAACAGTTGTGGCATATCTTTATGTAGTATAATTAACATAAATTTATGGCCTTTGGATCTCCCTTTCCTGGTTCATGAGGCCTACATTTGTTGCATTAACAACTCCTGTGAAGCAATGTGTAAAGAGTTGTGCTGGTCACTACAGGTCATGTCAATAACTTGGACTCCATACCTGATGTAGTTCAGTTTCAATGGCAAATTTGTTCTTTCCAAATTTGCTTTTCAAAAGTCCTAGTACAGAACTGTTTGGGATTGTGTACAAATTACAGGTTATTTGCAGTGGACTTTGGATTTATTTACTGTATGAAGGAATATTATGGGTGATCATCAACATATGTAGATCCTACATGTAGTTCAACCACAGGAGTTTGCTGAAGGTCACAGATCTATCCTTTAATTACATATTTTATGAAATTTTTCAGATTGTTGTTGATTTTTTTTAAAACCTAAATTCTGGGTCTCTAGTGGCTATTGGTTTTGATCTGAGGAATGATCTTCCTACCAATTAATTTCATATTGCCCATTAAAAAAAACAACTCTGGAGCGGCTTCATCGTTTGTCTCATGTACATGTACAATGTACTGTAGGTCTTCGGCCACTTTTCAGAGGGTTTACCTGACCAACGGCCCACAAGACCAAAGGCATACATGTCCTTGTACGAGACTGGTACATTTCTCTTTGTCTTCCCTTTAATTAAAAATAACTATACAGTATGTACTGCTTTGCTTTGTTGGTCCCATGGGCTGTAGGACTTGTAACCTGTCATTCCTGTGAGCCCTCAGTTTTGTGGACCTTTTTTCTTTTCTTTATAGAATATTTCTTTATTTTGTCGGTCTCGTGGGTTGTTGCTCCAGTGTGCTGTTGGTGAATAAAGTGAATAAAATCGAATAAAATCAAATAAAAGGCAGTGAAAAAATCTCCAGGAGCTGTGAACGACCTACAGTATCTCTGGATTTCAGAAAGCTCTGAAAGCACTCTGGTAGAGAGAAAGAAATTAAAGAAACAGAGACATTCATGTACATGTACATCTACAAATTACACCGAGGAAGTCTTGCTTTTGCTACATGGATAATTTAAAAAAAGAGCTCTTCTGAAGAAATGATTTTTTTCCCCATCTTAAATTGAGATTCATAAATGGGTCAAGTCAACTTTCTCTTTATTTTGAACAATACCAACAACAAAAAGTACGCACTGCAACCGCAAGTATTTCATGTTACCGGCAACCTTTGAATTTTTTATTCTACAAAATTCCAATCCAGATCATTATTTATATATTTCTTCCCATGAATGATCCTCAAGAAGTCAGAATCCTGAAATGTGTGGTTAAACTTGGACTTTGGAGCAGAATTCTTGTTTGACTTGAGTCTCTATGCAGTGAACCTTAACACACACAAAGCATTAGACAACATCAATCATGAAGTTAAATTGAATTTAACCAAGTGAACCAACCTGTAGACTGTAAAAGAGACATCAATTGTGCCAGATACTGAACAAAGGTAGAAAAGATGTTTTGAAACTCAATATGATGCCCGTCGGTGATCATAAAGATCCATGTGCAGACCCGCAAAATTTACTTATCTTTGTGATTCTATTCAACTGTTATTATCTATTGATTGGGGGAGAGAATGATTAATTCATTATTCAGGATTGAATTTCCTCAAAGTAGCCAAGGGATCTATGACTGAGATCTATGGAATGAAATACATACTGTACATTGTGACATAAAATGAATTCTGTAGAATACTCTACAGGATTTGACATAAAAGTATCAGTGAACTTTGTACATCATGTACAAAGTGAACTTCAATTATGTACATGATGTAGATTAAATTATGCAAAAAGAGCTACATGTAGATCAAGATTTTCATCCATCAGTAACCTCAAAATTAATAAATTTGCTAGAAAAATATTCCTTCATCTTAATAGGAATACACATGATACATGTACATGTACATGTCTCTCTCTCTAAATATCACTTGTACTTTTTGAGTCTTGAGTTCTCAACTATTTTTGCAGGATACATGTACATTGTAGGCATGTCTGAAAAAGAATTAGAAAGGAAAGAAAAGAAAAACCAACGCCACACCACCATAGAAAAGGACACAGTCGATAACGTCAGAAATCAATAATGTCTAAAGAAAGGGCTTTCAAAGTCTGCCTAACTGTGTAACTTACTCTCCATTTAGAATCGTTTTAAGCCATCAATTCTATCCCCACTCGGCTGCTACAACCTAGGCTAATGATGGCAAAGGGGTAGTTAGTCATGTGCCGCTCGTATCATGCTAATGGATGAGTGCTTGTGTGGGTGTCATTTATTAAAGAAGAATGTCTTCACCTAAGGTATGTTTAAATTTCCCGCAGTGAAGTTGCATTTCTTTTAAAGAAAAAGCCAATAAATATTTATTTTGAAAAATTAATCATATGGAATTGTAAATCTGTGTAATAATTTTCAAGCCTGTTCAGTTACACTTAGGGTGCGTTCAAACAATTTTTGAAGCTAGAATCACGAACATGAATCACAATACAAAACGCTGTTTTAAGTCACAGATTCTTGTGGAGAGTGATCATGCAATTTTACGTCAACGCTGATTCTTGCTTAAATGAAGCTGCGCACTTTGACCCAAGAAGTAAAGGTCAACTTCAGCATGCACCTTTCCTTCTTGGTTATTATTTTTCTTCTTTCATGTAAAAAAAAACTTTCTTTATGTTTGTAGCCTTCTACATGTATCATCTTCTTTTTCTATTGTTCGATTCCACTTTAGTTTTCTTTCATCTTCTCTTTCTATATATCCTCCTGTAATTCTTTTTTTATCTTTCTCTCTTTCCTTACATTATTTGTTTTTTTCCTACTATCATCATTTTTCGCTTCCTTTCCCCATGTTTTCCATATTTTCCTTCTGCATCTTTTCTTTTGTCATTAACTTTGTATTTTTTAAAATCTTTTCTTCATTTTAATATCTTCTCTTTTGATATATCCTTTTTGTTATTCTTTTTTAAAATCCTATTTTCTCTTTCTTTTTTCCTTATTTTTCTTTTTCTTATTTCATAGATCTTCTCTTTTATCCTTAAAGTATCTCTTTATTTTCCTGCTTTCTCTTTCTTCCTAGCTTTTCTTATGTTATTAGTACATGTATATTACATGTACATGTAATATTTCTTTTATCTCCTCTCTCTATCTTTCCTTTTATTTTCTGTATTTATTCCTTGTCTATTTATTTTGTCTATCTTTTCTCATGTTTTTCTTTGTTTTGATATTTCTTCTCTCTCTTGTGTTTTTTTTTTGTTTTTATTATTTTTATATTCCCTTTCTGTGTTTCCTTATATTATTTTTCAATCTCTCTATCATCTTCTCTTTCTGTCCTTCCATATGTTATTCTGTGTTTTATCCAGTGTATCATCCTTCTTTTCCCTTATGCTATTTCCTTCTTTCATCTTTTTCATCTTTTTCATTTATCATCTTTTTCATTTCCTATGCATCTCTTTAATTTTCTTCTTTCCTTCCCTTTCTATCTACATGTACATGTACATGTAACCCTTACATGTATGTTATTCTTTGTTTTTATTTCCCTATCATATTTTTTGCTTTCTTTGTATCTTTCCTTATTTTGTTCTTTGTTTTAATCTCTATTTCATCCTCTCTTGTTTGTTTCCTAAATGTTTTCATTGTCTTTATTATTCTCTTCATTATTTCTCTTGTCTTTCCTTATGGAATTACATGTAAATGTTTTTATCTTCTTTTCATCTGCTCTCCTTGTCTTTCCTTATGCTTTTCTTTGTTTTTATCGTCATCTTCTATTTTTGTTTCATATGTTTTCCTTTATTGTTCTCCTTCTCTCATCTGTTCTTCTACTCTAATGATGTCATCATGATTGAGATCTCAGTTGTGTTCATGCAAATTCACTTCTTTCTACGTTTTAGTTTAGTGATCTTAAACACATTTATCTTTATGACCGACCAAAAATTGCATGAACACAACCAAAGTGCACTGTAAGACTGTAAGAGACTACTTAAGATTGCAAGAACAATTACGGTACCTATTCCATTCATTTGTCATAAAGAAATTTAGCACATTTGGATGTATTAAGAAAGGACTTAAGGCAAAATTTTGCAAATTCCCCAATGGATGAATATTTTACTAAAATACATTGATTTACCATAGATGTGGGCCTACATGTACATGTTGCTTTACCCTAGTTACAATTTATAATGCAAAACCCCACTTCATGACTGAGTTCTACAAGTTTATACAAGTTTATACAGTGTAATTGAGCTTGTATTATTAGTTTTGACAACAGTACAACAGTAGTTGTTGGAGGAACATATTAAAGGCAGGCTTTGTATCTTTCTTCATGACAATTCAAGGTTTGTTGTTAAGCCCACCATAAAACAGCCCTTTCAAACAAGTTTCCCCGCTTCCCCGCTTCCCAAATTTTTCCTTAGTTTACCCTGGGAAGTATGTGAGCACCTTTCAGACTGACCTCACTTCCCCTGGAATGTTGCCACTGGTTACGAATTCCCATTTAATCGGCCGGAAGTCGGGTCAGATTCAGGGCGCATGTTTTTGTGTTTTCGCGTGGGGTTAATGAAAGTCGATGCGACGACATACATGTAGGATCATAGTGTGACTGGCCGGAAGTGATAATTGATCGCTGACGTATTTCACCGGGGAAGTTCTCTCTCTGCTGACGTTTCAAACCAACCACTTACCTGCTGAAACTCTCTTTACCCGTGTAAGTTCTCCACCTCGGTAGGTGGAGAAGTTACGTGGGGAAGTTCTTCGGCTTTAATACGCGGGTAGCTTTTCCCTTGTTCTTTCCAGACCGGACCTTTCCCCGTGTAAGTGCTTGGCTTGAAAGGGGTATTAGTGTCACCCAAACAACATCATCAGAAAATTGTTATCACTAGCAGAGGATAAGACCCCCTTCTCAAATAGAGATAATGCGCATTTGATCGTGCCGTCTCTAAGGTGAGAACACGGCAACGTCATTTTGATGCGCTCCATGGAGGTTCATGGCAATCCAAAATGAGAGATAGCGGGATATATAGCTCGTGCTACATGTACATGTAGATCACACTGCAGGTGGTGTGTATGCAGTGGGTGCCAATGGACCTCCCCGGCGTGTGCCATGGGTCAGTTGCGCTTTGAGATTGGTCCAATCTTGTTATGAGAATGGGATCTAAGTTGATTTACTTTCACAGAATAATGCACGTATACTGTACATGAGGATAGACCGTGCAACATTCTCATTATTCTCTGGCATGTCCATAGTCCTCCAATTATACCAATCAATACCTCGGCAACTGAAGACTTTGCAATCAATGTTTGCATTTATTGTTCTTCTGCATCCTTCAAGATATATCCGCGGAACAGTTGTTATTCTACATGTAGGCCTGTTTGATCTATTACTCTTTATCAGGTGTACATTTACATGGTGTAGATGTCTGTCCTAGCCATAAACTGTTAGTTTTAGCCACGAGTGCCGACAGAAGACGAGTACAAAAGAATAGTTAGACAAAGTAGCATTTAATGACAACAATTATCTTGGTTTTCATGTAATTATGTTACAAAGGAGCCCAAGGAAAGAATAATTTAAAATGTCATGTGTAACAAATGAAGTCTGATAAATGTACACCATGTAAATGTACACCTGATAAAGAGTAATAGATCAAACAGGCCTACTTGGCTGGAATGTTCATGATGATTTACTGTCAAAAGGATGGTCTTATAAAAGTTACGTTCACACGATGGGAGCTAAACTTTAAGTTTCGCTTGTACACTGTAGTTTCAAAACTTTAAGTTAACTTGTAGTTAGCTTGTACATGTAGTTCCAGACCGTATGAACATACATGTACTCATGGTTTCGAAACTTTAAGTTTACTTCTGTTTCTAGAACCACAAGCGAACGCATGTTTATTAAGGCCTTAACCACGAGCAGCAGGGGGTCCTCCATCGAAGTCTTGGCCCATGTGAACAACGTAATAAACTTTAAGTTTCGCAAGCTTGTGGTTAATAATGACCTCGCTGTTCATGTTAAATATCCGGGTAATACATGTATACCCTTCGCGCGAATAATGAACACAGGATCTGTATGTGTACTGTGCACACAATCGGTAGTATTTACTTCAGAGGTTAACCACGACGATTGCTCTGCTTGTAGTCTCAGCTCGTTGTTATAGGGCTCCTACATGTATGAACCTAGTCTAGTTCTGGACTCTTTTTATTGATTTTTTTATTCGCCGACTATAGGCGATAAGCCGAGCCGAGAACCTGTTGGCCCCGAAAAAAAAGTCCAGTGCAATTGCTCCACGCTGACGTCAGGGGTCCAAAGTTCACTAGCGCTTTAGCTGGGGAGGTGCGGCCAATTTTAATTGCTCTCCCTGAAAAATCTCAGGGAAAGTCGTCAGCGTGGAGCAATTGCACTGGACTCTTTTTTTTTCGGGGCCAACAGGTTCTCGGGATCGCGCCATCACTCGGCTTATCGCGTATAGTCGGCGAATAAAAAAATCAAATAAAAAGAGTCCAGAACTAGACTAGTATGAACCCTTGTTGCGGTTAGGGAGTCGTGGTTTCGCTAACTTAAAGTTTCAAAACCACAAGTCCCGTATGAACATAGCTAAAGACTGGGGGAAAAAATGCTGTGTTGTATTTTTAATTAAAACATTGTACATGTACATGTACATCATACATGTACATACACATTGTAGGCAATTTGATTGCAAATAAAAATGTTGGTATAAGCTACGAGTGCTGACAAAGGACACTAGTTAATACAAAAGAATTTGTTGATGCAGTCATATTTAATGACACAATTACGATGGTTTTGGTCTACACATGTAATTATCTTACAAAGGAGCCCAAGGAAAGAATAATTTAAAATGTCATTGGTAAGAACTGCTACAGTACATGTAAATGTACACAATGTGACTATCAGACTGCTGGTCCAAAAGAAAATACATACATGTACATGTAAAACATGCAGGCCTTGTTTGCTGGAATGCCTATGCTGATAATATTTTCAAAAAAAAAAAAAATTATTGGCATAATTTGCCATCAAAATGATGGTTACTGCATGTATGTACCGTAATGTCACCAGTAGTGGAGGGGTTTGACAGTTTTGGATGAATAATTTTCAGAAAGTACAATGGTTGTTGAGGAATCACCCACCATTTGATGCTGAAAATGCTTGTGAATAAAATCCACCTAAAACATTGCATCTTGCCTCTACGGCGCGAACGCTATTGCGGCGCTTATGCGGGGATTCTGCTGCTCCAGTGTCGCCGCACATTGCACTGCTCAGTGGTGCCGCACCCTTTGCAAATGATATTGTGAAGAAGGATTAATCTAAGATAAATCACTCTGTCGTAAAATATATTCACTTCCACACTTGCTCTGGTAGACAATAGAACATCCCTTCATTGCTATTATGTAAAAATATGTAGAACAGGTGTCACATGCATATTCACCTGTTCTACTTATATAATAGCAATGAAGGGATGTTCTTTTGTCTACCAGAACAATTGTGGAGGATACAATGAGGAGCTGTATATTTTGTCCACTTTCTTTGTCATCATGTTCATAGTGATGTACATGTATGAACTTCAAACCTGGTGCTAGTGTGTATGTACATGTACATGTAGGTCAAAGGTCACAGGTCAGCTGATTAAATTTTTGTTCACATACAATGTACATGTAGGTCAACGGTGACAGGTCATAGAGGTCATTATACAGGTGTACATGTATTTTTTACCTTTGTTACATTTGTATCACCATATCTCAACTATTTTGTATTCATGACTAGGAGGAGATAAAGTGATCAGACTTTTTATTTCTAAGGCATAAGGTCAAATGTCAAAGAGGTCAATTAACATGTAATTAGAGGCTTTTTAGCTCACCTGAGCCTATGGCTCGAGTGAGCTATTGCGATGGAAATTTGTCCGTCGTCCGTCGTCCGTCGTGCGTCGTGCGTCGTGCGTCGTGCGTCGTGCGTCGTACGTCGTCCGTCGTCCGTTAACTTTTTACATTTTCATCTTCTTCTCCAAAACCCATGATCGGAATTCAACCAAACTTGGTAGGAATCATCCTTAGGGGTAGGGGACCCAAAGTTGCTAAAATGGTACATGTGGCCCCTAGGGGGGCCCAGGGGGAGGGCCCCCAATTGTAAAAGCTATGTAAATTTCAAACATCTTCTTCTCCAGAACCAGGCATAGCTCAGACTTGGTATTTTGTATCGAGATACCTCTATAGATGAAGAATGAATGTTGTTCATGAAATTTCTCTGAGTGGCCCTATAGGGGCCCTGTGGGGGTAACATACTGGAGGGGGGGGGGGGGGGGGGGGGTGGGGCGCTGCCAGGCAAAATGTACATTCTGATCTTCTCAAAAACCCATGATCGGAATTCAACCAAACTTGGTAGGAATCATCCTTAGGGGTAGGGGACCCAAAGTTGCTTAAATGGTACATGTGGCCCCCAGGGGGCCCAGGGGGAAGGCCCTCAATTGTAAAAGCTATGTAAATTTCAAACATCTTCTTCTCCAGAACCAGGCATAGCTCATTGGTATTGTGTATGAAGATACCTCTATAGATGAAGAATGAATGTTGTTCATGAAATTTCTCTGAGTGGCCCTATAGGGGCCCTGTGGGGGTAACATACTGGAGGGGGGGGGGGGGCGCTGCCAGGCAAAATGTACATTCTGATCTTCTCCAAAACACATGAACGGAATTCAACCAAACTTGGTAGGAATCATCCTTAGGGGTAGGGGACCCAAAGTTGCTAAAATGGTACATGTGGCCCCCAGGGGGGCCCAGGGGGAGGGCCCCCAAGTGTAAAAGCTATGTAAATTTCAAACATCTTCTCCAGAACCAGAAATAGCTCAGACTTGGTATTGTGTATGGAGATTTTTTTCTGGGTGGGCCTATAGGGGGCCTGTGGGGTTAACATACTGGAGGGGGGGGGGGGGGGTGCGGCAAGTTGTCCGCCATCCATAAACTTTTTACATTTTCAGCTTCTTCTCCAAAACCCATGATTGGAATTTAACCGAACTTGGTAGGAAGCTCAGACTTGATATTGTGTATAGAGATACCTCTATAGATGAAGAATGAAAGTTGTTCATGTGCTAGAGAGAACATGCACCAGATGTGAATTGATCCACCTCAGGTGAGCGTCGTGCCCCCTGGGGCTCTTGTTATTCTGGTTATATCACAATATTTCAAGAACAGTTTCAGCCATCAACTGAATTTAGGTGGAGGCATACATGTATACATGTAGGAGACGCAGTTGCATTCATCCTGTTTTTTACAACTTGACAGATGATCTGATTTCCAAAATTATCAACCACCTTATTAACTGATGTCCCAAAAGACATGACGTACATGTACATGTACATGTTGTCTAGACTGAATGCAAAAGAGCCATCTGTTTGAATGCCACTGGTAACCATGTTAGATTTATAGATGATTGAATTATTGTCTGAATGCTGTTTTAATGAATCGTGCTAAAGCTCAAAGGTCTATCTTCATCTGATGATTGAGGCTATACAGCTTGATGAGAGCGAGGGCTCCATTACACATAATGAGTGTCTGCAGTTAGCAGAAAGAAATGAGTCATAATTTATATCAATCATGAAGCCAAGTCCAGTAGTCATGGTGCTAGTGGATCTACAATGTATTCTAAAGATAATTGCATATCATATGTATTAGAGCGAGATCACATTTTTTATTTATAATTTATGATCTAAAGTCAGGCAATCTTTTTGGACTTGGCTTTCATGCAATACATTGTACATTAGAAGGGAAAGTCCACCCTGGTATTATTAAGTTGATTTGAATTAAAGAAGAAAAATGAGAGAAACAGATCAGTGAAAGTTTAAGCAAAATCCCACGAGAAATAAGAAAATTATGAATTAATATGAAGTTGTAATTAATCAAACACAAAATGCCCACTCCGTGACGTACCTTGGGTGCTCCTGTCCCATTTGCTCAGAAAATCTCATTTTTTTCTTAGTTTTTGATGAAGGAAGAGATTTGTTTCAGTTTTGTGTGTAAAAACATACATGTATGAGCAATGATTATAATCTGAGCTACATGTATATGTATGATTGAATATTTTCTTTATAGAAAATGGAAAGAAATGATATTTTTGGTACAGGGCAGATGGGAGAGGAGCTTCCAAGACACCACCGATTTGTCAATTTGCGATTGATTATAATTTTAAAAATTCATAACTTTCTTTTTTCTTATGGCTCAATCCACATCAAATCAACAGATTTTCAGACAAGTTGTCACCCCGACCCCCTACCTTTGATTTCTTTAAAGTAGCTATCCAAAGAAAATCCAACGAAAATCACAAATAATGGCAATTAATGTATCACAAGAAACTGGGAAGCTTACAGATGGCAATCGTACAAGTTTTATGTCAACTGCGTATCTGATGATTATAAAAACAACATAAATAAAAGCTCTTCTAAGCATCTGGAATATCCGAGGATTCGCCAGAAATATAGCGATGTTTTGATGTCGTCACACTTGAGACCAATCCTGCTTAAGCAGACGACGTCCTATAATGAATGAACGTAATTGCAATGCAATTATTTATCAAATTATAAAGAGTTTGGTACATTTAAACATGACCTTATTTCACACCATTCTAAAAGGGAAAGTGAACTGATTCTGATAACGAAATCCGCTTTATTGCAAATACACAGGAGAAGGGTCAATGATCAATGAAATAAACCTCATTTTCAAATTGAAAAGCCCTCCGAATAATAGCATAGATGGTATTCGTTCCCTCTTGAAACACCGAACATGCCCCGGTGCAAGCAGCTGAAAATACAATGGCGTCTTATTTTGTTTACAAGTGACTGATTCCTTTATTTTTTTAACGCTGCATTTTTCATCAAAATAATACCATACACGAAGTTAAGAGTGAGGCAACAGACTACCATTAAGACTGACGCTAGTCAAGTAAGAGAAATAAGTGAAGAGGAGATGACAAAACAGGCACTGAAAAATGTGTAAGATGTTATGGGACATCGTCTGCTTAGACAGGACTCGTCCCGTGTATGACGTCACATTTCCAGGGTTGAAAAAGAAACTCCTCGCGGGGCGAAAATATGCGAATATTTCGGCCCACATTTGAAACATAATATTAATTTATGAACACCTATGGATTTCGAATGTTGATGGAATGTTTTAGGGCATCTCCCCTTTCCGTTGATACCAAATTTATTGCATTTTGATGTCTTTGTACATCTCCGAGTAGCTCCTTTAAACTCGCACCAAAGGTTCCCCCAAGTGTCTGACGAAAAACCCTGAAATATTTTGCCCCAAGGTCAAACGGTTGCTAAGATATGGCCTCGCCTAGCAACCACACAGAGAGCTCATTGTCTGCATAAAAGAGCAAGACTAAAATGTTTTATTCCAAACAATGATCCAACTTATTGTAAATGCAAAAATTACCTTAAAAAACATGACTCACAGGATGAAAATCCATAATTTGACCTTTGACTTCCTTGAAAACTGAAGAATATTAATTTTTTACTTTTCGTATGTATACAAAATTCCCCGTGCTCCTTAACCAGATTTTATTAACTTTGGTTTTTTTAAAATAAAATAACAGATAAATTCTCTAAAAATTAATATGTACTTAACCATATTTTACCATAAAAATGTGTTCATTTATGGGATAAGAAATGGCCATTTCAAAATATTGAAATTTAAATTAAAAAAAAAAATGAATATGTTCCACACATATTCAACTGACACAGAAGGAAAAGTTTCCTGTATCCTCCTTTTTTCAGCTAGGCTCAAATTTTTTGTTTGTTATTTGATATTTTTGATTAGACATGAAATAAACAAAAATGTAATGAAACCGTGATAGTAAGAATAACAAAATCATTAGCTGTGTAAAAAGCAACATGTACGTAATATAATTTAATTTCAAAGATTTTGTGTGAAATTGACACAATAGGACTTGTGTGTGTGTGTGTGAAAAATTTAAAATAACACAGAACCTCTCCTCTTCATTTAAAAAAAAATCTGGAGAACTATGATTTCACCTTACTAGGCCTTATAACATAATATTAACACCATGTGCAAACTCTACGTGTACATATGTGTACATGTACAATGTAGGCAGTGTTTTAAAATTATCTCCAAAGCAGAAATAGTAAAGTACATATTTAGGGGGTTTGCAAACCAGTCTCACAAACCACTTTTCTTTTAGTAGGCCTATGTTGTATGAGCTCACATTTTATTTTGAATCTGGATGAGTCATCAAGCATAATTCATCATCGTGGATGAAATGGTTGACTTCACGCTAGCAAGTGCCATTACCCAATCCATTGTCCAGCGTCGCTGAGTGTGTGATATCCTCTCAAGTAATTCCTCACAGTCGTGGCAGATGGCAGAAAGTCGAGCCACGGCTAGCGAGGATGATGACGCAAAGGCGTTAACCTGTGGAAGCACAGATTCAGATGTAGGATGAAAGAAAGAGGAGGTGTTGCTCAAAGTCTAGAGTAACAATGGCATATTAGTATCTTTTACATGACTACTTTTATTGGATCTTTAAGGAATGAGTTATAACCTAGAATTGTGCTTAAAGGTACATGTAATCTATAAATTTGTGGAGGCTTGATAAAATCTGAGCTGCATGGCCCTAAATGCTATCAGTGTATGTAATACATTGTAAAAATAAAGCCCTGAAAATTGCATGTTAAATGCATTATCATGTGCTTCACAAAAAGTGAAAATATGCAAGTGGCCGGAAATGCCAGACCTTTTCTCCCCATAGACTACAGTGTTAGACTACAGTGTACCCCAGTACAGTTTCATAAATGGCAGTATCTTGAAAATAAGATATATATTGCAAAACCTTTATATTCCTGGCTGTTTATCCTTCTGAACATCATACACAAACATCATAATTCAACAATTTATTAAATCAAACCTCCACAAAGTTACAGATTCCCTAAGCCTTTGAGTGCCGAAGATGGTAAATCCTGGCTCAATTTCAAAGATAAATTTGTAGTTATTGGCAGAGAAAGATTTGTTCTCTAAACTCATGAAAAAGCCCCTGTATTTATTTTAAATGACACAGTACATGTACATGTAAAGAGGTCTTTAATACTAAAAAAGAGAAGTTTTAGAAAAGTGTATCTGAACATCATATCTTGACTGTACATGTAGGTCCCCCAACACACACAGCCTGCACCATTCCCTCTCCACATTAGTTGGGTTCCAGGCAACACTCCAGGCCTGCATAGCCCAATCACCCCAGCATCTTTTCATGACATATTTACAAATGTCAGGAGTGGGATTGATTCTGTTGATTCTGGATTTCAATTTCATGCATCTCTACCTGCCCTCCGATGTTGCCTACAAAATAGAATAATACATTTCTTTTTGACTCCCCCCTCCCCTTGCCTCCTCCCTCCCCTTGCCTCCTCCCTCCCCCTCCCCTTCCCTCTCCCTCCCCCTCCCCCTCCCCTTCCCTCTCCCTCCCCCTCCCCCTCCCCTTCCCTCTCCCTCCCCTTCCCTCTCCCTCCCCCTCCCCTTCCCTCTCCCTCCCCTTCCCTCTCCCTCCCCTTCCCTCTCCCTCCCCTTCCCCTCTCCCTCCCCTTCCCTCTCCCTCCCCTTCCCTCTCCCTCCCCTTCCCTCTCCCTCCCCCTCCCCTTCCCTCTCCCTCCCCCTCCCCTTCCCTCTCCCTCCCCTCCCCTTCCCTCTCCCTCCCCTTCCCTCTCCCTCCCCCTCCCCTTCCCTCTCCCTCCCCCTCCCCTTCCCCTTCCCCTTCCCTCTCCCTCCCCCTCCCCTTCCCTCTCCCTCCCCTCCCCTTCCCTCTCCCTCCCCCTCCCCTTCCCTCTCCCTCCCCTTCCCTCCCCTTCCCTCTCCCTCCCCTTCCCTCTCCCTCCCCTTCCCTCTCCCTCCCCTTCCCTCTCCCTCCCCTCCTCCCCCTCCCCTTCCCCCTCCCCTTCCCCTCCCCTCCCCTTCCCACCTCCCCCTCCCCTTCCCTTCCCACCTCCCCCTCCCCTTCCCACCTCCCCTCCCCTTCCCACCTCCCCCTCCCACCTCCCCCTCCCCTTCCCACCTCCCCCTCCCCTTCCCTCCTCCCTCCCCTTCCCCTTCCCTCCTCCCTCCCCTTCCCCTTCCCTCCTCCCTCCCCCGACAAAAAAAAACAATGCTCAAGGCATGCATTACATAAACTGCATTGCCTAATCACCCGATTTACCCCATCATAATCTTGTTACGGCATCAAATCTACAAATATCATGAGTGGGATTGATTCTATTGATTCTGGATTTCAATTTCATGCAACCTCTGCCCTCCGATAATGCCTCTGCCTCATCCCATCCTTTATATCACTCATTTAGTCTGCAAGTACAGACTGTAGTGGACAATGCCCACTTCCCTTGCTTCATACTTGGATGGTACATGTAAGGTGGATTTCCACTGGGTTCCAAACACTACTCCAGGCCTGCATAGCCCAAACATCCCATCATCATCCTGTCATGACATCAAATCTACCAGTGGGATTGATTCTATTGATTCTGGATTTCAATTTCATGAGCCCTCTTGCCTGCCTTCAGACATTGCCTCAAAGATAGAATGAATGCCCGTTTCCCTTTGTCCAAGTACAAGGATGACCTGTGGTTTCCAAACAATGCTCAAGGCATGCATAACTAACTGCATAGCCCAATCACCTGATTCACCCCACCATCCTGTCATGACATCATATTTACAAATGTCAGGAGTGGGATTGATTCTATTGATTCTGGATTTCAATGTCATGCACCCTTTGCCTGCCCTCTCATATCTCCTCCTATCCTCTCTATCACTCATATTTAGTCTGCAAGTAGAGCCACCAGTTTGAAAATATAGGCATAGCTACATGTAGTACTGTATATTTAACCTGTTTTTGTGAATTTGGCGATTTTTGCAGGGTCTCGATTTACATACAAGTTCACTGAAAATAAGCTGGCAATGCATGTGCAAACATGTACTGTGTTAATTACTGCAAAAACAGCAACTTGCATTTTTTTTTTATCTCCGAGTAGTCCATGAAAATATTTACACAAAAATATTGGCTTTTAGATTACTCTACAGGAATGAATGTGCCTTTAGACATTCTTTCTTTGGAGGTGTAACCCCTCCCCCCTCCAAAGAAAAACAAACAAAATAAAACAAAACAAAAACAAATAATGATAATATAAAAAAAAGGAAAATTGATGAGCATACATGTACATGTGTGTGGAGGAGAATTTGAGGAACACTTCGGTTCAAAAACAAGGAGAGATGTGACCAAAAAATATAGAGAGAAAAGGGAGGGTGACAGATGTATGAAGAGAGAGAGAGAGAGGAATTGAGATGAAAAGAGAAGGAAAGGGAATGCAATTCAGGCCATTGATACTAGACAAGCACGTAGAGGTAACTGGATAGGGGCCAATATTGGGAACCTAAGCCATGAAGTCAGGACCTTTCATTGATCTGGAGTTCTAATGTCCGGCTCCATGGCTGGGCCTGGGGTATCAGTTCATCCCTGTGAAGCCAGATGATGAATTCATTGGGTTACATTCGTTCATTCGTAGCAGCAAGCCAAGCCAGCAATTACACTGTAGAACGAGCATGCACATTACTAAATGTAGTACTGAAATAAGCCATGCTTTGTATTGTAATCAAAACAAATAATGCGAAACTTGCAAACCATGGAAGTTAGTTTTGATTAGATACATGTACTTTTGATATCATGTTTTCACAAAAATCGACTTTTATGATGATTTCACATAGTTTTTTTTAAATGAAGTTTTTATTTAGACAATTTAAAGGGTACCAATCACATAAAAATAATTTGCATTCTGTGGGTTTACGGTTACGAAGTATGAAAACAAACAAGGGACAACTTAAAACTCCACATCTGGAACCCAAGTTGGACTTGGGTTCCTTGCTGGCCCTATTCCATGTGAATTTGTTCAGGTGTGTTCACAAGGTTACTCACAAGTTGCTTTTGAGTGTATTGAGAGTGTATCTAAACTTGCAATATCTCTTTTAATATAGAAAAAATATTTTAATCTCATATCAATATTGTATAGTTACATTGAACCAGGTAGATCCTAGTATACAGAGCAAAATATTTGTTTGCGATACATGTAAGTACACTTCAATACCCCCCCCCCCTTCTTTTACTGCTGAGATGCATTGGCTGTCAAGATGTACACGAAGGTGCCTGATGTATGTACAGTATATGTAGCCTGAAAATTCTGTGGATGATCGTGTGGCAGTACTTTCTGTGACTCGAAAGTTGTTTTTCATGAATGCGCGGGGGAGAGAGTGCACTTTTGGTTGGATAGATTGACGGGTTCCCACCGGGATAAACCACATGATCAGTATTCTAGCTTTGATCATCTACCTGATTAAACATGCACTCATCCAGGCACAGATAAAGGCAATGCATGGCTAAGATATAAGGAAAAATGTACATGTGTATGTAGAAAGAGTTTTATAGGGGGTGGGGGGGGGGGATTGTTAAAAAGAAATAAGCCAGTTTGTTATTTATAGTACATGGTATAAATGAAATGGTGGATAGAATGTCTTTAATAAATGGAAATAGAAATAGGTAGGGTACTTCGCCACATTGTACATGACCGTTATAACTACTGTATTTGTACATGCACACAGGCACAGCAGATTTTAAAAGGCAGTGCACGGTAACATAAGGATGTATTGTACCAAAGAAAGTACATTGGGGGGGGGGGGGGGGATACCACATTGAACATACACTCACCCAGCCACAGACTGAGGCAAGTTTTGTGCATGGGTAGAATAAATGTAGCAAGGGGATACATACATGTACATGTGGCGAGGGGAGTGAATTGTCTTTAAAAAATGGAAAGTGAAAGGGGGAGGTGTCCTGTGGAGGGCTATCATATTGAACATGTATAATTTACTCTATCCATCCACTGATCCAATCTGAGATTTACAATTTTTACATACATACAGATATTTTGTGGGTAAGAATAAAGTGAAGGTATTAATGAAAGGTGTACCATTACCAGAAAAGGAGTGGTGGGGGAGGATCGGTGTTGATTTACAAAGTTACGATGAGATGGTTCAAGAAGAGGAAAAGAGAGATGGAATGCTATTGAAAAAGATTGAGGGAGGGTAAGGGGGGGGGGAGGGGTGATTAAATACATGAATAGTAGAGTATATGTACTGCAGTTGACAATATGCAGAAATAACCTGAAGAAGAAAAGTAAACGAGATATTTATTTTAAATGAGAGTACCAATACTGTAAAATTCTAGAGGCACTAAATGGAAGCTTCTGATGCTGATGAACTCTTTACTGGTACGTTAGACTGCGAGGGAATGTTATTTAGGTAGTTGGCTTGATTGACAATGTGAAGTAGAGTGAATAATTTTGAAGAGGTGGGTAAATTTACTGGTAGGATGGCGAAAGCAACGCTGCATGAGAAGATGACGCATTTATCGATTGCATTATTGATGTGTGGGGCAAACTGGTTTTAGAGAAGAGATGATGAAGGTTCTGAAAGTTGGTAAGTACTGCATACATTTGTGTTGTACATGCATGTATGTGTGTTGTATGGCCTGATACAACCGGTAATGTCACAATGATGCATACTGTAGTCTCACAATGATACATTGTATATTATGTACATGTATTACCATTTTTGGCTGGATGGACTAATATCTGGCACTGAGGTTAATGGGGTGGTCAATTTAAACTTTGATTCAATGACTACATGTACATGCAATGTAGCCTTAATAGAGTAGTTTGAAAACACTCAAAGCGTGGTGCTCCGACATACATGTACATGTATACATCTACATGTATTTAGTACTTCAGCGACAACTGCTCCGTGAATGCTTGTACACCATGGATTTTTAATTTTTTAAATGTCTACATGTACGGCGCTAAATTGATTTCACTTTAAGTTAAACCAATTACATTAACTCCAGTGCCATAAATTAGTTTATTCCAGCCGAAAACATTACTCCAGTACCGTATGTGTCGTCGTGACATTTTGCATCACGGTGAAATTACCGGTCGTAACAGGCCCGACAAACAAATGCAGTTGAGAATCTTGAGTGATGTTGAGAGAGATATAAACCGACTTGCTTACAAACCTGTTGTAACCAAAATGTGAAACACACAAATTATTTCACCGTGAATTTCTTTTTTTCCATTTTCATTTCATGACAACATTAATTGGTCGATGTAATTTGTATTGGTCGATGTAATTTGTAGTGAATGGGGTAAGATTTTCTTTGGCAATACTTAAGCCTACATTATTAATTGACAATCTCATATCTCCAGAAGTAATTTTGATTTGAGCACAGGGAAAATGAAAGCATTTGGCTTCACGCTTGTGCATGGGCTGCACGTACGTTTTCTTGAAAACTTTAAAGTCTGGGGCAGGGGGCTCATGGGATTGCCGCAACTCAGTAGACAGGTCACATGACCAGCTGTTTGGGTCAAGTGCTGCATAGGGGTTGATTCAGAATTTGAAACTTTGATGTGGCATGTCAAAACATCAGTCACTTGAATGTCGATTCAGATTACCAAATACCAAAATACCAAACAAAGGACTTATTTTACTGTAGGCATTCTACATCTCTTTCTTTATACTCTTTCTTTCTCTCTTTCGCTTTGTTCCCCTTATTTCATGTTTACAGTATCATGTCACTGTCTCTATCTGTAACATAGTATATAGACCATTATGCCTACATACATGTCAGCCTACATCATTCCTTTTTCTCTCCGTCTCTGCCTCTCATTCCCACTATCTGTCTGTCATTTTTCTGTCACCATTTTTTAGTTTTATGTTGCTTCACTTTTACACCCCTCCCTTTCTTTCACTCCTAATCTTATTTCTTGAATCTAATAAGTACCAAATTCATCTTATCTTTTTCCCTCTTTATTTTTGCAACTTGTACTCACTCATTACAGTCATACATGTAGCATTTCCCTCTCTGCCTTCTTTCCATCTCTTTCTCCTGTCTTGCTAACTTTCTCTCCCCCTTCTCTCCCTCTTTCTCTCTCTCCCTCTTTCTCTCTCCCTCTTTCTCTCTCTCCTTCTCTTCCTCTCTTTCCTCTCTTTTCCTCTCTCTTCCTCTCTCTTCCTCTCTCTTCCTCTCTCTTCCTCTCTTTTCCTCTCTTTTCCTCTCTTTTCCTCTCTTTTCCTCTCTTTTCCTCTCTTTTCCTCTCTCTTCCTCTCTCTTCCTTCTTTCTCCATTCTCAAATCCCATACCAGACAGTCTGGTGACATTAATGTTTTCATGTTCTGCTGTTAAAGGCTAGTAGGTGGGGTTCTCTCTCCTGTGCCGGAGTTTCTCTCGTTTGCAAGTAACTGAATCGTTACAGATATTGCTTTTGATCTGCACTGTACTTCTATCCCGATTCTGTCCTGATTCTGTCCTAATAAAATACATGTACATGTATTCAAGTAAGAGTCCTTGTGCCTGTTAAATACAGGTGTACTTCAAATAAATTTTCTGCCAAGAGCTTGTAATTTTCGAAGGGGCTAAATTAAGGCTCTGAAAATGTTTATTCCAGAATTAAGAGCCTCTTTTCTAAAAACTGTGCATTGTTTATTTCTAACCAAACAATGAATATATATGTAAAAATATAGTAATTTCGTTCATATTTTCTTGTCATTCCTGCAGATGCTGAGGTAATCATTCAAACTGACGGTCACCGCCGTATTCATCAAGACAGACTCGGCACCGTCTACACCGCCCTCTGGAGTCCGAAGACACAAAATGGATACCGACGGTGCTCCCGAGAACCCTGATGATAATGGGGGCTTTCCTGTCACTCCTCAGCCCCAGGTGAGTGGGTCCCAGGTTCAAACCCCTACACTTATTCTTTTCATCTTCCTGATGGTTCATTAGAATGGATTAAAACAAGCAGCAAACTTTGTACATTTAGTATAAAATGTCCTCACAGCAATTCTATTTTTTTTAAATTGAGGATTATTGAGCTTTCCAGAGCTAAAACATTTTCTCTGCTCCTGCACATTCTTCTTTACTGGTACATGGTTGAGACGTTGCATGAAATAGGAAATGTCCCAATCACTTTCCTGCAGAGTTTCGATAAAAGGTTATTTTTCACCATTTCTTTAGCTCAGATTCATTTTAAAAAATATTACAATAATATATTTAGAATTTCAAGCTACTAAGTGAGAATTTAGGAATTTTTAAAACTGTAAAATACATACTTGTTAAAACATGTAATTATTCATGTAGAACCAAAGCAGGAGACAATTGAGGAGTAGACTAGTCGATGCACCCGTGCATGCTCTCAAATACTAGGGCCTGCAAGGAATCCAAGTCAGAGTTGGGTTCTGTGGACACATTTTTAAGTTATCCTTTATTTTGTTCACACTCCTGGACTGTTAACCCATAGAATGTAAAGTAATTTTTTATCTCATCTCATTTTTATTTGAAATTCCTTCATAGTTATATTATAACTTGTAATTATTCTTGCAGAACCAAAGCACAAGAAGCAGTAAGAGCTCTAAAAGCAAATACCGTGACAGAGACACCGATGAGGACAGTGAACGCGGTCACAGGGGACGTCGTGGTCGACGACATCGCAACCGAGAAGACTCTGAGAATGATGGGGAGAACAGAAGACACAGCAAGAGACATTCTCATGAACAACGGTCGGTAACCATAGCAACACATGGAGCTACCACTGATGAGGATAGAGATGAGGTTTGTATAAAGCATCAATCTTTTTTCATGCAAGTTTATTTTTCTTTAATGCTGTTGAATTTTACCTCGGTAAACCTTCATAAGGCACATTCGATAGACCAGTTAAAATATATATCAAATTTATGGATTTAATTGTAAATTTGGAACAGATATTTTATGACATCCATCCTGAACACATTAGATCATACATTATGAGCAGTCTCATTGCTCAAAATTTCTTGCTGATGCAGGACTCAATACCAACAGGGGTCCATTGCGCATGGGTCCTCCAAATTATAACTCTATAACCCCAATATTTTGAAATTCAAACAGAAGGCCTCTTAATATGTGCAAACACACTCCCAAAATTGCGAACCAGATCTCATCTGAAAAGGAGTTAGTGTGGAGCCCGGCTATGTGAGCAAATACTGGTACTTGAAAGGAACAATTACAAAAAAATAGGCCTAGAAAATGCCCATGTACATCAACATGTACACGCATCAAAAATGGCACTTTATCACCAGGTGAGAACCATATATCATATTTGACCCCATTTGACCCTTTAATGCCCATCCTGGGATCATTGCAGACTCCCATTTCAGTCATTACTCAGGGTTTGTTCTCTAACACCAGCAGGTGCAATAGTCTATGAAATTGTATCCTTAGAGGTAATAGAAGAAACCTTTTACTTCTTCTGAATGGAATTGATGATAGATTTATGGTTATATTCATATCCTGGTGTTAAACGATTTCTCTCCTTTTAGAGGAAAGTATTCATGAGGAGTTGAGAAGGTTGAAAAGAATATTTTACATGTAAGTGCATCAGGGGAGCGTTTCATCAAGCATTTTGTCAGTGATTTTTACTGGCAACTGTTATAAGCTACTGAAATCCTTGCATCTGATTGGCTGACAGCAAATTTGTCAGTAAAAATCACGGACAAAACGCTTGATGAAACGCTCCCCTGATTTCAATAAAACAAAATATACACTTTATGTTTGCTTCGAAGAGATTATTATTTCTACCTTGATATTGAATTATAAAGATGTTTGAATAAATTATTATCAATAAATTCTTGTATTAAAGCATATATAGCTTTATCCTTTCCCCTCTTCCTCTTCTCTTTTACCTCTTTCTTCTCATTTGTCAATCTTTGTCTGTCTGTCTCTCTGTCTCTGTCTCACTTTTTTTTTTGTGTATTCTTTTTATATTGACCTTTTCTCCTAGTCCTTTCCGCTTTCTTTCAGTTTCACTTTTCTTTGCCATTCATCTTTCTTTGTAAGACCTCGTTATCTCTCCTGTCTGTCTCTGTCTGTCTCTGTCTGCCAATCGCCTGCCCCCCCCCCCCCCTTGCATAAAACTTTAACAGTAACTTTGCCATCAATGGTAACTCCCATGGGAACCTTTATTTTGATTGGCTGTTGAGTGATTTTACCTTGGTAGTTACCATCGATAGCTGAGTTACCATTAATGGTAAGTTTTATGCAACAGGGCCCTGTTCTGACTGTCTCTTTATCACTTTGTCTTCTTGTATGTGTATGTGTGTGTCTCTAATTTTCCTTTCTCTGTTTCATTAAATGATGCACCACGCGGTACCCCGGGGTACCACGTTGTGTAGCGCCATCTCACGTCCACTCGAGTAGAACCCCAGAGTTATGAATGCAGTGCGTGTACGTAGTCACAATGCATGTTAACAGTGCAGTGTTATTATGCATGGTGTGCATGCACTGTACTGCTGCTCGCGCGCTAGCTGCTAGCAGCAGCCCTCACAAGCACAGTGGCTATAGCGTTAGCTCCCGCGGCTTTAGAACTTGATTTTATTTCACTTCTTCCTAAAAAACATCACTTCTTCCTAAAAAACATCACTTCATCCTTACTGTATTTTAGCTGTCAAACTTTCAAACTTAGACAATGGTGGAAAGTGATGGTGGATACGAAAATGTACTGTAAGGGAAAGGACATAAAAGACGAAAGATTCCAAGAAAGAGAAAGTTGAAAGATCACGATATCGTGCAATACAGAAGTTGGGGACGAGCAGGCCGCTGATCTGTGTACATGGTAGCGGTTTTGAGGAAGGCGAGTAACGGGGGAGACAAGGAGCAGGCTGATGGTGTTATTATGACACTGCTGGCCCAATCCCTCTCTCAAATCGAAGAAATAGAAATCAATAATAGAATAATTACTCACAACAACAATGAATTTGAGAAAAATACATGACTTATAGGATGTTTTACAAGAACATGGGACACAACTGAATGTTGAAAAAATCACACCAAAATAATTTCCCACTTTTTGGTAACCCAGGGTACAGCCCTAAAAAAAAATTAAATAACTCAAAAAAATGGCCGATTTTTATTTGGTACCCCAGGGTACCATTTATGTCATAAAATACACATCCTTCCCTGCACCATTCGTTGACTTTCCCTGATTTTACAGGTAGTCCATGTTATGGCCTGTTTTTCTGGTGATACATGTTGGTATTTCTCTCTTCCGCTGAACACATCACATCACATTATCATCCACAAACATGACACATCATTATCAACATGGCATTTTCCCCATGCGTTCGCATTCCATCCCATCCAGCCAGGCCTTTCTCCTTCCTCCCCACACATCCCACACAAAGTAAAAGCCTTTCACGCAAGTGGAAACCTTGTATAAAGAATTGATATCCATGCTGTATAGGCCTACATTACATGCTGCCAGAATATTGTATAAAGCAACATTGTATTCTTGTATTAAAGGGAGATGAATACAGTATAAAAGAATTTCAAAAACAAAAATATAAAGGATATGTGTGCAGTTGTTTATTGAGCATTGTGCTTTGGGTAGTCACAACATGTACATGTGCATAGCTCAACATACAAAAGTACAGCGGGCCTGTCCTATATCAGGGCATTCTATACTGGACAGCTTTTAATAGATTTATTGGAAGGTTTTATTATCATATTACAGCCAGTGGTTGAACTGTGAAAGATTTACAAGTTTACAACATTGATAAACAACACATACAAACTGTAAAAATGTACATGCTCAACAATTGTTAAAAATGTATGGCATTACCTTAAATTGAAATTTTGCATTTATAATTCATAAGTTAAATTCATAGAAACACTTTGTTTCAAGAGAACTGCTAAAGAAGTTATCCTTTGGGAGAAATGATATTCACGATCATTTAATATACATGTATCCATGTGTTTAAAACAGAAATTTGCTTGCAGGAAAAACTGTTTGGAAAAAAGTTTGATACACAGATATGATATGATGAAGAGAAAGATTGTATGTCTGAATGGGGAATGTGCTGTGTGGCATCCTCTGCCCTGGGCTGAAAACATCATCAATCATATATTAGTAGGGAGGGTCCTGGCATCTTGTATGTTTTCTCAGAGGGGATGAACAGCGTTTTGTTATGACTAGCAAACCGACCACGCAACTCGTCATCCTGCTCACAAAAATAGACAATGAGATTGCACAAGATTCGGTCAATATTAAGCCTACTTACCTTGTTGGGGTACTGTAGCTCATTCAGATTACAGAAAAGTTATACGAGACTTGTATAAAGAAACGTTAAAGAAAGAATCATGGTATAGCGATAGGAGTGTACAGACTACAAAATCAGAAACAGGTTTTGGGGAAGTCACCTGACACCATATACATGTATGTATGTTTTTTATCAGATTACGTCAAGGAAAGCGATGAAGCATACAGTATTACAGCTGATTGGTCATATCAGTGCGCACACATGATATAAGCCCTGCCCAGTTATATACGATTCTCGAACGATACGATGTTCAGACTAAAAGGGGTGCTGATTCATTTGATCTTGTTTTCGTTGAAAACGATGCTCAAAGATACGTTTCGCTATACAACGTTTTGTTCTACGTTTCTTTATAAGATGTTAAGACTATGGAAATTTGATTACTTAACTATAGCTTTAAGATTCTCGTACAGCCATACAATGATTTTTGGTAGTCTGAACTGGGGGTATATGAGGAGTACTAATGTGATTATTTGGAACCCTGTTTTCACATTCATAATGAGTTCAGTTGAAAACTAATAAAGATGTTGGGAAATTGGTTCAAATTGGCATTTACTAGAGGGAGCTGTGGTTAGCCCGAAGAGCAAACCTTGATATTACAGCACTTGTCTGAAAGTATCCTGAACATGAATTTTATTGCTTGGGTTATAAGAGGGATGAAATATTACCTCCTCTATCCTTTGCTAGCCAATGTGGTTTGTAATGCCATTTCATTTTAGATACTGTAGATGACAATATGGATTTGAATACGATGATTGGTTTCTTTCTTAAATCTGATGTTTTCAGATACATTTTAATAGTATGATTCATATTTTGTTAAAAAGATTTTTTTCTTCTACGAAGTAGGCTACATGAAGATGAGATTACCTCAAAAGGCAACTTTAGATGTGATTTATTTTTCTTTACACCTTTTGATGAACTTTCCAGATCTTTGAAGAAGCTTCCTTTTCGTGTATTTTCAAAACTGCATACTTGTAGGATGAATACTCTTGTACATGTACATGTATCTGTTTGTGCAAACAGGCCCCTGAATTACACCCAATTGTCACAAGGCATTCTTATCACGGTCCCAAAGCTGAGCAAGGTTCATCCACCCACATGGGGGCTAGCATGGCCCTGGGGTCAAGAAAATGTTACATGGAGCTATTTATTGGCATCGTTGAGCTTCTTATTTATGTGAAGGGGATATGTGAGAAGGCAGAGGAGGAGTTTGAATATACATGTACCTTGGGGGATGGATGTGGGTCTTCTACTATGGGGCTCTACTATCCTGCATTCTGAGTATTTCTCCTTATGACATTTCCTCTGTCTTGCTATTTATAAAGCTATCTTCTTTTGCTTTTTGTGTACCATTTTTTTTTATGGATGACCTTTAGCTAATATAAAAGTTTGTTTTTTCTACTCTCCTTTCTTCCTTTCTTTGTGTTTTCTCTTCTTTCTCTCTTTCCCACCATGTTTGTTTCACAGTGAGGTTATCTCACCATTCCCCATATCTTACTGTTCCATCCTCTCTCTCTTCTCACCATCTCAGTATCCTTTACCTAGCCCCCTCAATTTCTCTTGCTGTCTCCACTATTTCCGTAAGCTATCTTTAGTTTATCTTCTCACCAACCTTCCCTCCCCATCACGTCTCCATCAGTCATTCATTAGCCGCTTCAGTCAGTTTGTTATCACTATGAGACAGATGCGATGACGAAAGGTCAAGTGAGGTCACCGTCATCCATCCCACAAATATTAGAAGCATTCGGCCCACACCGTGTCTCCTCACATAGAGAGATAATGAAAGTCTTAGCATAGATCTAAGTCGTCTCCTCCTATTGCATCTAGGGAATATTTATGTCTAGATTTACATAGCTTTCATCCCTAATATGTTCTGTTACTAACACACCTTTGCTTTGCAATCCATATCACACTTTTGCTGTGTGCATTTACTTGGTTGCGTATAATATAGACAGTGTGTTATGGTTTTGTTTATAGCAGTGAAAAATTATTTTACAAGAAATACCAGGGTTCTGTAACAGTACCTTTTTTTGTTTCGTGCCCTTGATAGGTTCAAGCAAAACATTATTTTATCTTCCTTATAAAACTCTCATCCTCTCTATTAATTATTTATTACCCGCTTTTGGGGGGGGGGGGGCAGGGGCAAATTTGTCTCAATAATCCCTAACTGGGCGTTGTGGCGTGCGCCTGTAATCCAGCTACCAGTGGAAGTTATAAACTGATTCAGCGGACCCAGGTTCGAGACTGAGTCACGTCTTTCGGATGGTGACGTTAAAGGTCGGTCCCAGACGTAAATAATCATATCTGATTGATACACGTCTGTAAAAACCCAATTACACACACACCTATTTTAGTACCAAAACTAGACTTGAAGATTTCTGTTGCCATGGTAGGATTAAACTGCCTGAATTTCATTATCATATTTCAGATTTTTGTAATAGTTTAAAGGAGACAGGAAACAGTCTGCTATGAGAAGACGCGTCTGGAATGCGACCGGCAAAATTGTTGGTGATACATGTAGTGGTGAATTACATGTGAAAGTTGTAACTTCATAATTGTGTAATGATATACAGTATTCGGTAATACTAAGCCTAATCAAGGTAGGAGAGGTATTCTGTCCGCTCTATGGCTGAAGGATACATGTATGTTTCTACCCTAATGCAATAAAATAATGATTTTCAAGAATATATGCATTTTGTGATCTGGACGCAATGTATTTCATTAAAGCTACCTTATCTTTCTTCTTGAAGTTCGAAACGGATGAATGGAAACAGTTGAACAATGTTTGTACCATGATTAACAATGAAAAGATCAGTCAAGTATTAAATTTTACTTATAACTGTATTTCCATTTTTTCTCTCATTTATCTCAGGTGATTGAGGTCCAGATCCTTCCTCAGGATGACAACTGGGGAGACAACACGACGGCTATCACAGGCACGTCAGACAGATCCTCCGATGAAGATCTATCTCGCCTGGCCAAGAGCATGGATGCAAGCGTTGGCTTTGACTGCACCCGTTACTTCGGCATCGTCCTCTTCTCAGTGTTATCCATTGTTGGTTTTTTGTCTCCGGTAGCATTTGTTGTCCTGCCCAGTCTTTTATGGGTGCCGGCTGAATGCGGTATCCACTGCGATGGTCTCTTCATCAGCATGGCATTCAAGTTGTTCATTCTTGCGATAGGTAGCTGGGCACTGTTCTTCCGCAAACCCAAAGCAACGATGCCTCGAGTCTACCTCTTCCGTCTCATCATGATGACGCTGATCTTCATTTTGCTTCTTGCATATTGGCTCTTCTTCGTCATGCGCGTCGTGATGCGTGAAGAGACGAACTATGCAGGAATTGTATCGTACGCCGGTTCATTGGCTGATGCCCTCCTCTTCATGCATTATGTAGCTGTAATTATTTTTGAGTTGCGACATCTCCAGCCAGTATATATGCTGAAAGTTGTTCGCTCACCGGATGGGATGAGTCGATATTACTCGATAGGTCAGCTAAGCATCCAGCGCACTGCTGCCCATGTCCTGGAACACTATTATCGTGACTTTCAAATTTACAATTCTCACCTTCTTCGTGTGCCGACGACATCACGTGTGGCACAGAAGCTAAGTAATTTTAAGTTTTATGATGTAGATGGTGGCGTTGGTAATGATAACGTCACTGGTCATTCGCGAGCCATTATGACCACTGCTGCACATCGGCGTGACCAAAGCCGTAATGAGAGGTTCTATGAGGAGCAGGAATATGAGAGGCGTGTTAAAAAGCGCAAGGCAAGGTTGCTTGTGGCGGCTGAGGAAGCTTTCACGCACATCAAGCGTGTCCATGAAGACACACATCCGGGCAACCATGCTATGGATCCAACAGAAGCGGCACAGTCCATCTTTCCATCGATAGCCCGCCCCCTTCAGAAGTACCTACGCATCACCCGGCAGCAGCCTAGATGGCCTATGGAAGCCGTGATGGATCATCTCGCCGTCTGCATCAGCTACAACCTGGCCCCTCGTTCCTTCCTGGAGACCTTTTTTCAGCCTGGTCCCAATGTCTTGCTGTCAGAGCATCACCATAGCCCTATCCAGGGTTGGGAACTGGTCTCGGACACCATAGTGAACCGCCCTCTCAAGGAGGGCACAACCTTTCAACTCAGGCAGGGTGAGGTCCTGCTTCAGGTCTTTGTCATGAAGATACCCCACTACAAGATCAGGGAAGAGGTCTTCGACTACAAGAAGAACCGCTTTGCATTACGCCTTCAGTCAGAGACGTCTGTTTGATCCAAGCCTTGAAGATGCTACTTTACTAACTCAGACAAATTACAGTATCTCTTTGCTGTTTAATGGAAGCTGTTGTTGCAGTACCAGTCGTTGATGTCTTCTGAGTGTTTGGTCTACAATGTATGAGGTACATTTACATACTGTCACTGAGAAGAGATGAGAGATGGCATCAGTACCAGCTTCGGCTTTGTGCTTGTTGACTTTGGTGTGGATATTAGTGCTGTCCAATAGAGAATTCTTATGGAAAAAGAGCTGTATGGCTAAGAGAGTCCTGTAGAAGAGATCAGTTATTTAAGTCCAATTCCTTTTTGTTCTATAAAATCATACTGTCATTGTTGTTGTTAGGATTTTCTGAGAATTTTACTTCCATATTACTGAATAATTTTAAGAAATTTACATTGTCATGTTAAGTAGGAAGTTCAGGGTTTTTCTCTCAAGTGTACAATATCTTGTTGCCTTCCATCCAAAATATTTGATACAGAATGGGCCACATGAATCGAGTAACCATCATTTGAATATCTGTAACACCTGATACATGTATCTATCTCTTATTCTCTATGAAGATGTAGTGACCATGATAGATGTACATGTATATTGTAGCTTCATGTGACCTGATGGCACTAAATCACCAATAAGCCACAAATTTGACAATGGAACAAATTTGGTGGACAATTGATTTCTTTAAATATGTAGGTGTTATGGATTCCTCTTTATAGTATGACATCAATGTCTTATTTGACATGATGTGTACCTGGGTTTTCCTGGAGTAAACTTCAAGTGTCATGCATCATTGGAATGGTTGGAATTTAGTTTCAGAATATGCACTTGTAAGATCGAGAAACAAATTATGATAACCTATTGGTAATTATGAGTCATCAGGTCATATACCGGTAATGATTGGAAAGAGTTCTAGAGAAAAACCAATGTAAGAGAAGCTTAAGGCTCAAACATTGTATTTGTACATGTACACATTGTTTGAAAAAAAAACCCATAATGGAATGAAGTACCAATTTCTGGTCTGGTTGATACGAGCATTGCTTTATACACAGAGAAAAGGCATTGAAATTAAAACTGTCTGATTATCTACACAAAGGCTCTCATTTTCAACCTTCATACAATATTCATGTACATGCATATTTGGCATTCATTGGTACATCATACAAATGAAAATCTAGTTAAAGCACAATGTAGTCGAGTATTTGAATGTACAGGCCCAAATTCAGTGAGGAAAGTTGAGTATTTTACGTGAAGAATCAACTTATTTATTTTTGAAGAAGCTACATGTACATGTAGATGGATATCAAGCCTTCTTGTTGTTTGCCTTGGAGAAGCAAGGAGAACATTCAAGCAGACTGACAGCCCACAAGCCCAATAATGTTCATCATGTGACCCCTCAGAAAAGTTGCCACAAGGTCCAGGAGTCCGACATTGTTGGTCTCCTGGGCTATAAGGGTCACATGAACCCTCAAAATAACTTATCATAACGTCAGCGAGGATTTATTATCAGACTCTTTGGCTGTAGCAGAAGCATGGTAGCAGGGGAATACCGAAAACAAGAAAGTTGCTGTAAAAGTGGAAATTTTCACGTGATTAATTTTTCGCGCTCGGCCGAGTGAGGTGAATTTCACGTTTTTAATTTCACCGACGTGCTAGGCTCATGGGCCAAAAAAGACAAAAAAATATTTGTGTATTTTTATTTTCGCGCAAATTTCATGCTGTGCGAAATGCGCGAAAATTTCTACACTGCGAAATATTCCACCTTTACAGTATAGGAATTTTTTATGCCTAAGCCTTTTTGCCATGCATACAAGGTTGTACAAATGCCCTTCTGTCATGTACGTGTATGCAAGGTTGTGGTAAAGCCCATCTGCTTTGTACACAAGATTTTATCTACTGTTCATGTGGTGACCTTTCCCATGGTATTTAGCATGTATTAGATAGTGAAAGGCATTCAAAACACATCACTTATCTTCAGCTGTATATAGTTCCTGAAATGTTTAGTCTTCATGCTCGTTTGTCTGTGTGCACAAAATTGCTTACTATCATCATCTAGATATTTATATCATGGTTTACGATGCCAGAGTTTCAACAACCCTTATGTGTGTAAGTAGTTGGTGCATGTACGCAGTGTGATAGCATAAATATAATCCACGTACAAAGAATTTTGAAAATTTGAGGAAATTTGTGGACGATTAATGATAGAGGTACATGTATAGTGTCGTTTATTTATGCAAGTCATGAATAAGAACACGGAAATTAAAACAAAAAATGAAAAGAATCTTAAAATTAGCAATGTGTAGTGGAATTTTTAATCAATTAAATCATCATCATAATTGCTTTGCCATTTTAATTCATACAAGATCTTGTGATTTATACATTTTTATTTGTCTAAATAATATATGAGTTTAACAATAATATAGTGGAAATGGCTTTAAGAAAGCAATGCTTCTTCATTCAGACTTTTGACATTTCTGTACCCCTATGGGTAATGGAAATGTGGATTTTAAATCTTCTGTTAATGTACAGAGTTGTGTAAGACCTTCATGTACATGCCATCTTCTTGTAATTAAGTAATTTATTGTCATCTTGTGGAAAGTACTGTAAAATCTCTTGGATTATCACATATTAATAGTACTCTGTTGTGCCATGTGTGTTCCTAATACCCATCCATCTTGAAGCATCATCTTGTCAATATTTTGTATTCCTATATTTCCTATTGGGAAAAATGTGTTGCAAAAGTTGTCCTATTTTTGTGGAAATCTTAACGTGTTATGACATATTGGTGATAAAGTGATGTATTCTACTTCAACAATATATGCAAAAGAAGGTTTGTCTTTATGTCTCGTCAAGTGTTGTAGTATTATGTCTGTCCATGTAAAAGACAAGTATTCATGAACATGTTTGCATAAGTTTGAACTTTGAAAATGACTTTTACTTTGGTTTCGGGGTAACATTGAAAATTCATACTGTAGTGCTCAGGCATGGAAATACAAGAGTATATTTTATGTATTTGATACACTACACTTATGCGCACCATCTCCGGTCTGCAGCTTAGGACTGCTTTAGTGTAGTGTACCTCAACTGCCTGTCCCTATCTTTTATGCATGTTTTATTTTAAATTACATTCACATAATTCAATTTGTGTAAACATGCTCATTTCATCATCATGATAATTATTTCTATTTGCTATTGTACACTGTCAAAGAGTCTCCAGTTGTCTTCTTTCATTTATCATTGTGACATTTTTGTATATCCATGTACATGTACTATACTCACATTGCTATGTCCAAAGTGTTCATTGTATAAAGACTATGAATGTGCAAAAATCATCATGCCTGTACATATACAAACATTACTAGCTGGACTTAATTTGCATATATTATAAAGGAAAAAAGTGATAGTGTGCAAATCTTTTTTTTTTCTTTTTGTTATTTTGTTTTCAGGTATATAGTTGTTTATAATGTAGCTATTTGATCTTGCTGTAAATTGATTTGAAAAAGACAGAATGTTCTTTATTGCCCATGAATACATGTTTTTGAAAATAAACAATCAGTGTTGTCACATCGATGTTTCCTGTTTTTAACGTTTTTACAATGCCATTACAGCTTTTTTTGCCTTTCAAAGAAATATGCCTTTATGGAACGAAAAACTAATTGACCAAATTTATGATGAAAATTGGTATTGAAGATATATTGATAACTTGTTAATAGTACCCTAAATCTAATGAAAACTGTATATTACATATAATAAACACATTGTTTCCCCTGTGACATTACATATTAAACTTTTGTATAATGTAGTATGCAAGACAAATTTGACCACTGAAATAGACCCGACATAGAAATTCAAAATTTCTTTTTGTATTCATGTATATGCCTGTACTTATTCAGGAGAGCTAGAAGGTATTTAATTTAAGTAAAAACATCATGTGGTATATATTTTCTCCAAAGATTTTAGCTTGCATTATCCATGTAGTATTTTACCCTTGAAATAATGTGGCCATAATTAAATGTTGAATACACAATTTTAATGGAGTATACAAGTACTGGTAGAAATAGTTATTTGTGAGCTGTCCCATTGTTTTATTATCGTGTGGAAGAACATAAGAGTATTGGTGTTATATTTGAGAAAAATTAGTGCGGAAATATGCTTTGACCATGCAAGCCCTTTTGACCACATGTTTGTGTACCCCAGTAATTCCATTTGGTAGTGTCTATCCAATACTTTTTTAATGTGTATCCTGGCATTAAACGCAATATGGTAGTGCAGAAAAAATGGACATGGTATGTGCAGAAATATTTGCTGCTTCTGCTCATTTATCTGGTATATTTGTTATGACTCTGAATCAAACGTTATTGAGCCAAAGCACAAATGTGGAGTGATATTGCAAAAGGATTAACTGTGCTCTCTCACTCCCTCCTTCCCTGCCTCCCCTCCCCTCCCCCCTCCCCTCCCCTCCCCTCCCTCTCTCTCTCTCTCTCCTCTCTCTCTCTCTCCCTCCCTCCCTCCCTCCCTCCCTCCCTCCCTCCCTCCCTCCCTCCCTCCCTCCCTCCCTCTCCTCCCTCCCCTCCCCTCCCCTCCCCTCCCCTCCCCTCCCTCCCTCCCCTCCCCTCCCTCCCCTCCCTCTCTCTCTCACTCCCTCCCCTCCCCTCCCCTCCCCTCCCCTCCCCTCACTCCCTCCCTTCCCCTCCCTCCCCTCACTCCCTCCCTTCCCCTCCCTCCCCTCACTCCCTCCCTTCCCTCCCTTCCCCTCCCCCTCCCTCCCCCTCCCCTCCCCTCCCCTCCCTCCCTCCCCTCCCCTCCCTCCCTTCCCTCCCTTCCCTCCCTTCCCTTCCCTCCCCTCCCTTCCCTCCTCCCCTCCCATTCCCTCCCTCCCTTCCCTCCCATTCCCTCCCTCCCTTCCCTCCCATTCCCTCCCTCCCTTCCCTCCCTCCCATTCCCTCCCTCCCTTCCTCCCTCCCTCCCTCTTCCCTCCCTCTTCCCTCCCTCTTCCCTCCCTCCCTCCCTCCCTCTTCCATTTTGTACTGACTCTTCAAAAGTACATGTACTCATCCCCTGCTCATAAATATACTTGTTCAAAATACATGTACATGTAATTATTGAAATAATTTAACCATAGCAATTGTGTTATACACCATGGTACTAAAAAAATTGGCCATATTTGAGTAATATCAAAATGTTTCTACTATGTGATGAAGATTGACATGAATAATTTGTAAGGGTGGATTAAATGGTACTAGGCCAATCAGAGTTTGTGAAATTTTTAGTGGTTTTATGCTTTAATTGCTGTAAGAATACGATTTTTAAGATTCTGTATTCAATTATATTTAATGGGAACTGATTGTTGAAACAGGATTGCAAGCTATTGTGACAATTATGTGAAACTGAAATTTGAATTGATTTTTTTAATATGCATTGTTAAGTTAAAGTTTGTGACATCCATTAAATTTATTGAAAGGGCAAGTAGATTTCTGTCTAGATCATGGCTTTGTTACTGCATTAATGGCTGCCATTGAAATCAGTCAGGGAGAATACGGGATACATGTATTTCACACAAAAAATGACGGTCTTTGAAGGTCAAGTTTCTGTGTTTTAAGGGGGAAAGCAAGAGAGTGATAGAAAGATTGAGTGTGTGTGAGAGAAAGAGAGAGAGAGAGAGAGAAAGAAGAAGGGTGAAAATGGGAAAATATCAAAAAGAAAACAAAAATAACTGAAAAAATAAAGAATGACAGACCACTAATTGATGAAAAATCTCACTTAACAGTGGCGGATCCAGGCAGGGGCGCCAAGGGCGCGCGTCCCCCTTTAATTTTTTTACTCTTTGGATCACCTTAAATGTAGCGCAGGCCTTTCATTAATTTTCTTTGGTTTCATTACCACCAAGTATATCGTTAATACATGTAGTAGCACACCACATTTTACTTTTAATCATGATAAAGCGCAAATTTCGATTGGTACCGAGGTTCATTTCACGATCCACGAGCGTGCGCGCAGGTACAATACATGCCATGTATGCAGAAGCAGTTCTGTTTACGATGGACGAAAAATAAGAATGTGAAAGGGGGAGGGGTTCACAAACAATTTTTGTTGATGTAAAATTGAAGCTCGACATAATAATTATGGTTAAAAACACAGATGTATTTGAAAAATTGAAACTTCACACTTTAAGGCACTACAGAGCTCAAATTTGGGTACAAATTAAATCTACCGGAAGTTTAAATTTGGGCACCAATCTTAACATTTTTTAAGAGGCACCTTGGGGAGGGCAACATAAATTTGGGGAGCTCCCCCCCCCCCCCCCCCCCTGGCTTCACACCAGCCGTTCTGCAAATTTTGGTAGAAGTCATGTACCAACAAAGAAGTGCCTACACCGAATGTTCATGTAGGCTCTACTTTTAATCAGGAGTCTTCTCTCTGCAAGATTTAATTTTGAGTATCCTGGGACCAAACAGAAACTCAATGCAACCACACGTCTGTGCAATGGAAAAGAAGATGAGAAGGTAACTCGCGCTCTTTGTCATGTAAAGATTTATGACAAAGATGGCAGGTTGAATAAATATACACCATCTGTGGATAGAAATAGCCTTTTATATTAGCCTTTTGCAGTGGAGCCATATACAAGCCTTCCTCACAGGCACAATTTGTTTTGCTTTTCAAAATCTGTATATGATCTAAGCACAAAAATAAGGAGAAAAACAAAGAAAAAGAGAGATAAAAAAGACCCCCAAGGCTCTCCCATGCTGAAATGGTTGAAAAAGAAAATAGAAGCTGGTGCTCTGACATGTATAGGCCTATGCTCCGGCTTTACTTTGTAAAAAACAAAATAGGGTTAGGTTGGGGTTGCGTTAGGTTTCGAGGCTATAGGTTTAGATTTATATAGGGTTAGAGTTAGGTACATGTCAGGTCCAAGATTCACTTTAAAAAAATAAAACAAAAAAAATATATGCATGTACATGTTTATATAATTTAGACCAGGTGAAAACCAGGTTACATATGTTTCAAACACTGTGCGCAGACGTACATGTACACTTTTATGTTTTTCCCCGAGTTATTCTTAGATGAGATTGAGATGTAAACTTTATTACTTCCACTTTAATTTCTTTTAACGAGGGAAAAAAGAGAGAGGTCTAGAAATCAGGCTATTACAGTACATGTTCCAAGAGGGAGGATTAACCTTGCATGACATTGATGTTTATATTAATATCAAGGTAGGCCTATGTCATTCCGTTTTCACTGCTGACAAATATCATTTCATAATTCATACACTGTATATTTCACTGAAATATATAACTGTATTTTCCCGTGATTTTACAGAATAAAATGTTTGGTTGAAGGTCATTTAAGAGTGGTATATCCAGAAGTTAAAAAAAAAAAAGTAGAATCCTTCTTTTTACTAAAAACGCAGGGGGCAATATTGATATCTATTCATACATGTGCAGGAATCAAATCTGGAAGAAAAAAAATATGATATAGGAAAAGTTTTGTTTTCACTGAAAACCAATGAGCTAAAAAAATACATCAAATTGGCAGGGCAGATTTTATTTTGCTGCCAAATCCGTAAATTTACATGTCAAATGTGGCCCCAGAGTACTCCTTCATGTACCATCTTTTTTGGGACAAAGTGAGGCTGGCTGCACTGCCCTACTTCTAGTCCAATCTAGAAATACCGACACTGAACAAAGGCCTACATGTAACTCAGATCTTTTATTTTCATCCAACTTTTTTTAGTCAACTTCGTAAATCAATGGTTTTGTATTTATACTTTTTGTTTAATGTGTTATGTTTAGACTTGTATTTAATGTATCGAGTGATAACTTGCATTTTCATAAGTAAATCTTAAACTAGGGTTGAACCTGACTAGAACTTGTACTTTTTCTGGTTCCATTTTAATTACCATAATCTACTTATATAGAGTTTTCCTGTAAATACTGCAAACATTGATAAATAAATACAATCATATCAGTCATATCATATTATATATCAAGGTGGCAACCTGGTACATGTAGTATGTTGTGCTTATACAAGTACCAGGGGCGGATACATTTTCTGAAGGGGGGGGGGGGGGCGCACACTGAGGAACCCTCCGTTTGACGAAGCCAAACGGCCATCTAGGGGGTCCTGGGGCATACTTTATCAGACAAAACGGGGGGGGGGGGACGCACGCGGCACGCCCCTTGCCCCCCCCCCCCCCCCCCCCCTCTGGATCCGCGCCTGAGTACCATAAGGCTAACCTTGAGTGTTGGTTGTGGAATTAATTTCAATAGAAACTTGCTCAAAGTTCATTATAATTGTAAATTGTTTATCAATAGCAAGTGGGTTGTTTTGACCGACACGGTATTAACAGTTTGTGGAACTCGGTTCAGATCATTAGGTATTGTTTCATTATATGGCACACACCTTCATCAGGCATGTACTAGCAAAATGTCATACATACAAGTCCTGGAGATTTAAACCATGCAGATGAACTTACTTCCACAGTTCAAGTCATATTCACTGAATTTAAAAGCACATCATGTGAATAGCTTAAGTACACAATATCCAATGGAGCATTCAGGTTTTCTTTTGTTGGATAAATAGATACACTGTACAAGCACGTAAAAGCAACTACGACTACTACTTCAAGACACAGCTGGTCAATTTTTTTTTTTTTTTTTTCTGAATTTCATTTATTTACCGTTTTCCTTTTTTTTTGGGGGGGGGGGGGGAGGTAGATTTGGAGTGGGGTTAAGAAAATTACAAATCAGTTCACATGATTGAAATTTTGAACATACAAATGTAGCACATTCAAGTATCTGCTATGAGTTTTTACTTGAAGTTTAATAGCAACATCATATTTTTGCGTTAATTATGAATTGTAGGATATATATGAAAAAATTAGGGATTTGTACAAGATATCAATCGCATATAATGATATTCTGCAGAATACATCATTAAATTTAAACTAAACAGAAAAATCATACCTGATTTTATTATTTGCTAAATAAATTGATGTATCTACCTATTATCGCTAGTTTGGTCCAAACTACGTCACCATCGAGAAACTAAAGTCACATTCGCGCAGGCCCCACCCCCGTTATGACGCTTTCCCATAGTCACATGCGCGAGGGCACGTCTGACATCTTCCTAAAGAGCTGCCAGAGACAACGTTTAGGACATGTTGCTGGGCAAGGAGAGGGGACGGAGGGAGGGACATAGGGGTAGACATAGGGGTAGATACATCAATTTATTTAGCAAATAATAAAAATCAGGTATGATTTTTCTGATTTACTACAATAAATTAATGTATCTACCTATTATTGCTAGACTAGCACGGATAAAAATCCGGCGTGGCTTGTCCCAAGGGAACGGGGGGCAACGGCAGAAGCTGCCGCCCTCAAATCGCAAACCGCACTTCTCCAGAAGGAATGTCCTTCAGATAAAAGAAGTAAAAGAATTGGGAGAACGCCAAAATGCGGCCCTTAGGATGTCTTCTAGGGCAATGCCCTGAAAAAGCGCCCAAGGAGTGCTAATGCTTCTGGAATCATGCGCTCTAGGTTTGCTATCCAAGAGAACGGCCTCAGGGCCAGAGGCCTGAATGGCCTCGACAATCAATCTAGGAATGGATTCTCTAGAAGCAGGGGAGAAAGGTTCGCGAGTAATAAGGAAAAGTTGCTCGCCCGAGCGGCAAGCTTTGGTCCTGTCTAAGTACCATTTTAGCGCCCTTACCGGGCACCAGGCTTTGTCTTCCTTGACTGAGGAGAAGTCTGACAGAGGGCTGAGAAACATCTCAACCGGTCCGGAGGAAGCCGTCTGATTTTTGGCTACAGAGGAAGGCTTGGGAATGAGACGAACACCTCGTCTTTCCCAACGGATGTGACCGGGAGAGGTGCAAAGGGCATGAAGAGAGCTTCTTCTCTGCCCTGAAGCTACAGCCATAAGAAAAATGGTCTCGACAGTCACCTGATGGACAGAAGCCTTGCTCAACGGTTCAAAGGGAAGCTTTGATAACGCATCCAAAACTTTAGGAAGGCCTCAAGCAGGAGACAGCTCCGGATTTGGTGGTCGTTGTAAGAAGAACGATCTCAGCAACTTAGCCAGGTAATGGGAGTTCGAAACTCCCGAGCCGTCTGGAAAGCCAACATGAGTGGCGGCGATGGCAAATCGGTATCCATGGATGGTGGAAAGCGATCTACCCTTATCAAATAGGGAGATCAGAAAATCTGCAATCGTGCCTACAGAAGCTTCACGGGGTGAAACCCCCAAGATCTTCACACCAAACTGAAAAGGCTTCCAGACGGAGTTGTAAAGAGATCTCGTGGAATCTCTACGACTCTTAAAAGGGAGTGGAAAGTCGTAATCCATGGTCCAATCGTGCGCTACCGAAGGAATGTTATTGCCGAATTCCTCGCGTGATCGTTAACTCGAATCCCTACATACGTAACCGACCAATGAGATTCAAATACTGGAATAAAGAACGTGCGATCTTGTTTTTCTCAAATTTGGGTCAATGTGCGAACTTTTATTAGCTGCGCGCGATAAATTGAAGTCGCTTTGAACTTTGATCCAGAGAAAGGAGCAGCCAACTGTAAAACCGCCCATAGATTGCGACTTGTCGCTCCCTTTAACTGGCTCTCTCCTCGACAACTCCCCCTGAGCGGATGTGAGTTCCAGTGGCCGGTGAACCGGCGAAACTCACTGAGTTCGGGGGCCTGCAGTCGTTAAACCGCCGACCCCTCGCCGGGACCGGAAGTCCAGACTGTTGTTGTAATGCTGAACCCGGCCGCTGCCGGGCTAGCAAACAACGAGGTGCTTGTCCCAGTCCTAAACCCACTGTTCGCAGGGGTCCCTAACTTACCTCCCGCCTCAAAGACTGGGAAGATAATCCCTGAGTGAGTAGCTAGTGTACTGCGTCTCAATTAAGGAGAACCCCGACAGTGGCTCCCGCCGTATCAGCCTGCACACTGGCAGGGGCCGTACGGGTAACAGGGCTCAAAGGAACAGAAAACTCATACCGAACCTGAAACGATAAGAAAAAATTAGACAAGCACGTACGTAACGGTGTAAAATAAAGAGCTCACAGTGTGACTTTGGGAAGGCGTCATACGGGGGTGGGGCGTGAGCGAATGTGACTTTTTAGTTTCTCGATGGTGGCGTAGTTTGGACCAAACGAGAAATAAAAGGTAGATACATTAATTTATTGTAGTAAATCAGTAAAATCAGAAGTGATTTTATTATTTGCTAGATAAATATATGTACCTACCTATTTGCTAGTCTTCCGACTACGCAAGCCATTCGAGTAATTAAAGTCACGACAGTGCATATACCCCCTAGGATCACGCCTTCCTCTGTGCACGTACGCATGACGCGCGCACACAATCCTCCTCTTTACGAGCAGCCTCAGACAAACTTTGACATGTTGCTAGGCAAGGAGTGGGGTAGGAGGGTGGGACATAGGTAGGTACATAGATTTATCTAGCAAATAATAAAATCACTTCTGATTTTACTGATTTACTACAATAAATCAATGTACCTACCTATTTGCTAGACCAGCACAGATTCAAATGGGGGGCATGTCCCAAGAGGAAGTTCAACAGGAACCCAAGGATGACGTTGCAGCTTGCAACGTCTTGTTAGAAAAAGACTCAACAGACAGAACATCTTTTAAATAAAAAGATGTGAAGGACGTGGAGGAGCGCCAGTAGGCTGCCCTCATAATGTCCACTAGGGGCACCCCTTGGAAAAGAGCCCAAGAGGCACTGATGCCCCTGGTATCGTGAGCACGGGGCTTCCCATCACTCAATAGGGCCTCCGGCCCAGCTGCCTGGATCGCTTCGACTATCCATCTAGAAATGGATTCTCTGGAAGCGGGGGAAAAGGGCTCTCGAGTGATGACAAAAAGCTGATCACTCTTACGAAGAGTCTTAGTCCTATCTAAATACCATTTCAAGGCCCTCACCGGACACCAGACCTTATCCTCCTGCACCGAGGAATGGTCCGACAGCGGTCTAAGAAAAATCTCAACTGGTCCAGAGGAAGCAGTCTGATTTTTGGCAATAAAGGAGGGCTTGGGTATAAGTCGCACACCATGGTTCTCCCAACGGATGTGACCGGTGTGATACACAGAGCATGAAGAGTACTCCTCCTCTGTGCAGAAGCAATATCAACTAAAAACAGCGTCTTGACCGTTAAATGGTGAAGGGACGCTTTACCCAAAGGTTCAAAAGGTGGCTTCGCAAGCACGTCAAGGACCTTGGGTAGACTCCAAGAAGGAGTCAGGCTACGAGTTGATGGACGCTGCAAGAAGAAGGAGCGAGTCAACCTAGCCAAAAAAGGGGAGTTGGAGACTCCCGAACCATCAGCAAAACCAACGTGGACGGCGGCAATAGCCGAACGATAACCACGTATGGTTGAAATCGATCTACCCTTATCGAAAAGGGAGATCGAAAAATCGGCAATAACACCAATAGGGGCTTCACGTGGCGAGACACCCTGATTCTCGCACCAAGAAAAGAAGGCCCCTAGACGAGAGTTGTAGAGATCTCTAGTGGAGTCTCTACGGCTTCTCATTACAAACTGGGAGGCCCTCTCGGAGAGCCCTGAGTTTCTGGCGTCTTCCCCAACAACGGCCAGGCAGTCAAGTGGAGGACCACTGGGCGTTGATGAACAATCCCCGAGAGGGGTTGAATTATCAAATCCTCCCTGAGAGGAAGGGGAAACGGCTGGCCGGCCAGGAGACTCAGCAGGTCTGGAAACCAATGTCTCGCTGGCCAATGTGGGGCTATCAACAAGAGCCAAGCCCCGTCCTCCTTGACCTTCCTCAAGACCTGAGGGATCAGGGGAATGGGGGGGGGGGGGGGGGGGGGGGGGGGGGAAAGCGTACCCCCGGATAGCTCCCCAATGGAGGGAAAAGGCATCCATCGCCCACGCCTCCTGATCCCGAACCCGCGAGCAATACCTCGGGAGTCGGTGATTGAGGGTGGAGGCGAACTGATCGATCTCCAGAGGACCCCACACCTCTTGGAGAAGAGCAAACACCTCCGGATGAAGAGTCCACTCTGACGGGAGGCATTTGCCCCGAGACAGAAAATCCGCGATCAGATTGTCCTGACCGGGAATGTAGGAGGCTACCGGAATAATGTTCATAGACCGGCACAACCTCCACAACTGGGCAGCTAAGATGTTCAGAGAGGAAGACCGAGTGCCGCCTTGGCGATTGATATAGGCAGCTACTGTGACATTGTCCGTAAGAACGAGTACAGTGCGACCAACAAGACCGGGCCTGAAATGATGAAGAGACAGGCTGACCGCCATCATTTCCAAAACATTGATATGGGGCATAACTCTCAAGTGAGACCAGTCCCCTGAAATCATCTCGCCCCGGCAATGACCGCCCCAACCGAGAAGGGAGGCGTCTGTCGCCAGAGAAACTGACGGAAGAGGGGTACAGAGAGGCTTGCCTTGGGCAAGAAACGAACTGTTCGTCCAGGGGGCGAGAAGGAGCTTGATATCTCTTGGGAGTGGAATCCACCCCAAAGGAGAATCTTTGCCCGTCCTGAAAAACTTGAGGTGCCTCTGAAAGGGCCTCAACAACAGCCTGCAGTCTGGCAAGACGTCGACTAGACTGGCCAGATAGCCCAGGAATTGAAGCCATTGTCTGGCTCTGACCCTGCGGGCCACTCGCAACGACCGTGCGGTCATGGTGATAGTCCGAATTCTGTCCCGACTGGGGCGGGCAAGCTGATTCGGGATATCTATCTCCGCACCTAAGTACATCGGGGTACGTGTGGGAGATAATTCCGATTTTTCCCAGTTTATCAGAAAGCCTAAGTCCTGCGTTAGCCGCAGTAAAAGGCATAACTGATCCAACAGAAGGGACTCTGAGTTTGCAACTAGGAGCCAATCGTCTAGATAGACGAATAATCGGAGGCCGCGATTCCGTAGAAACGCGGCCAGGGCCGACACTATTCGGGTAAAGACTCGAGGGGCCGGCCTCAGCCCGAAGGGCAGGGCACGAAATCGAAACGTTTCGCCCTGGAACGCGAATCCCAGCAAATTTCTCGACAGAGAGTGAATGGGAATGTGAAAGTACGCGTCTTTGAGATCGAGGGAGATCGCAAGGTCGTCCCGCTTGATCAAGGGCAGAATAGATGCCAAGGTCTCCATGCGAAAATGCACTGGAGGTATAAACCTGTTGATTCTTTTCATATTTAGAATCATACGTAAACTTCCCCGAGCGCTTGGGAATGACAAATATTGGGGGAGACAGAGATGAGGATGATCTCTCACCCTTTCTACAGCGCCCTTTCCCAGCAGCGTGGCGATCTCTGAGGAGATGTGCCGCTGGAAAAGGGCGGACATTGGAGGCGGGCGGATTCTAATGGCGCCGTTTGGAATTGGCTTTATCAGATCTATGTAAAAGCCGTCGCGCACGACGGATAGCACAAAGGCGTCGCCGGAGATTGCCTCCCAAACTGGGAGGAATCTCCGGAGCCGCCCGCCTACACTGTCCACAAGCACTCGGGGTAAGGTATCAAAAGGCCGACTTGGGCCTGACCGGGCCCTTGCCGGCGGTCTTACGCCCCCCTCTTCCTCTCGCCGAGCCTCTACCACGGTTGCCCATGGTAGGGGTCTCAACCCGAGGGACAGTCACAGTCACTCGACGATTTGAGCGGTTAGCGCATGTCGAGACCGACTTAGACTTCGGAGAGGACCAAGCAGGCTGAGTGGGCAAGAATTGTCTGGCCATCTCCTTTGCCTGTTTGCGACGCTCTATCTCTTTGTGGAAGACCTCATTAAACTGGTCCCCAAAGAGTTTGGGATGCGAGGAAGGGATACCCCGCAAGAGATGCGGGATGTCTTTCTCTAGCACTCCCAGTGTGGAGAGCGCCAACTTGCGGCGTTGATGCGTAATGTCAATCGCCGCTGATGAGAGCCGAGACCACTGAAGTCCAGCTAACAAAAGCAGGAGTTCATCCAACAAATTGGAGTCCCCCTCGGTCACATTCAGTTCAACTGATCTGGCCCGAAGGCGTAACAGTGAACCCAGGTACGCCGAAAGCCTTAAGCCCGACCTGACTTTGGTTTCAAAGTTCACTAGGGGCTTCTCGGCGGATCTATAGGACTGAGACTTGAAATTGATATTCAAACGTTGTCCCATACCCAAAATTTCCTGGGATAAACCCTTGGCTGAAAAGAAGCCCTGGGTATCATCCCGATAGAAAGAGAAGGCACTACCAAAGGGACGTCGGGTAGCCCGACCCGCATCGGAGAGTGCCTCCCTATCCCCATACTCCTGTTTGAAGTCCTCTGTAAGAGGAATACCAGAAGACGGGCCATGCTGTCTGAATAACAGCGATGGCTGATCACTGTCCGACTGGACTTGGGGAAAATTTTTTGGCATATACTTCTCTAACAGGGCCTTGGCATCTGCCGCCATAGCCTGACAAGGCTGGGGGTCGTAGCTGGCCTGAGATTCTGAAACAGACGGGGTAGAAACCTGCGAGACAGAATCAAATTCGGGAGAAGTAGTCCGGTGGGAAAAATCCCATGGGGGTGGATATGCCCACGGACCAGTGACAGACTCCTCCCCCGGCGGGGCTCCGAGAGCCGCAGGCACGGGAGGAGTAGGTCGAGATACCGCATTCGGACAAAATTGTCCCAGGTTCTCATGAGTATCGGAGACCGGGAAAACACCGGGGTCCGACTCGGGAACATCCTCCATCACAGTGACAACTGACTGGGGAGAACCCGTCTCAGTAGCCGGCAGCGTGGGGGATTAGTATCCCAACCATGCTGCTCAGCAAAGAGTCTCATTAATCTGAGCAACTCAGATTGAGAGTCGGGGGGAAGAGAGGGCGGAGCCTTCTTACCCGACTTGGGTTTATCCTTGGATTTACCCTTCTTGGCTTTAAGCTTCTTAGCGGGGGTATGAGCCACCGTAATAGAAGGCCGTTTAGAAGCACGGGAAGTGTTAGGCTGCAGTATAGAAGCCTCACTACCCAAATTGTCCGGGCCGGGTTCCCCAGTGGGGAGAAGCAATTCGGCCGCAACTCTAGGGACTGTGCTTCCCCGACCAGAGCCCCGATTCGCATTGACTGCCGGGGGTGGACGGGCTGCTGCATTGCAGCACTGCTGGGAATAGCACCCGGAGCACTGACGTTGGTCAGTGGCTGGCGGGAACCAGCACCGGGTTCCCCAGTGGGGAGAAGCAATTCGGCCGCAACTCTAGGGACTGTGCTTCCCCGACCAGAGCCCCGATTCGCATTGACTGCCGGGGGTGGACGGGCTGCTGCATTGCAGCACTGCTGGGAATAGCACCCGGAGCACTGACGTTGGTCAGTGGCTGGCGGGAACCAGCACCGGGTTCCCCAGTGGGGAGAAGCAATTCGGCCGCAACTCTAGGGACTGTGCTTCCCCGACCAGAGCCCCGATTCGCATTGACTGCCGGGGGGTGGACGGGCTGCTGCATTGCAGCACTGCTGGGAATAGCACCCGGAGCACTGACGTTGGTCAGTGGCTGGCCGGAACCAGCACCGGGTTCCCCAGTGGGGAGAAGCAATTCGGCCGCAACTCTAGGGACTGTGCTTCCCCGACCAGAGCCCCGATTCGCATTGACTGCCGGGGGTGGACGGGCTGCTGCATTGCAGCACTGCTGGGAATAGCACCCGGAGCACTGACGTTGGTCAGTGGCTGGCCGGAACCAGCACCGGGTTCCCCAGTGGGGAGAAGCAGTTCGGCCGCAACTCTAGGGACTGTGCTTCCCCGACCAGAGCCCCGATTCGCATTGCAGCACTGCTGGGAATAGCACCCGGAGCACTGACGTTGGTCAGTGGCTGGCGGGAACCAGCAGTCTTCCGCTGCGGGAACCTGCTCGAGGAGGAGGTCTTCTTAGCGGGATGCTGATTTGCGTTACCGGCTGTAATTCCCCCAGACACACCGACGGTGGTCGGATGTCGGGGGAAGCCAGTAACACTGGGTGAAATCTCGCTAGGCACCCCGACGGTGGTCGGGGGTCGGCAAGACCCAGTAACATCATTAGCTGACCGCTTAGCGGTCTTACCAGTTAATGCCCCCTCCAGGCTCCCGACGGTGGTCGGGTGTCGAGAGGACCCGGTAATACTAGCCCTCCACCCCCCTGTCTTGCTCGACGCTCCCGGTACAAAAATACCAGAGCGATCCGACAGACTGACGCCCTTACCTCCCCTGACCATCGTGTTTGACTCGCTGGTAGGCGAGCGAAACACAGAGGTCTCCAACACACTCACTGGGCTGACGCCCTTATAAGTGAGAGTAGTGGAAGGGAGGGAAGAAGAATTGGAAGAGCACGGAGGCAACCAAGACCTCGATTGCTCTTCCTCCGAAGAACTCATTATCACCTGTAAGGAGATATAAAAGAGTCAAATAATAAACAATTGTAAAGAAAAGGGCGTACAAAGCGAGAGTGAAACGGAATGGAATTTTCCAGCGCAGTGTGTGGAAAATTCCATTCACGCACTACGAACAAAAGAACACTCTCGTAAGGGTATATGCACACAACAGCCACACACACGAAACACCAACGAAACGTTACAGGGCTGAGCGCCCGGCAAAACGCCAAAGCGCCAAAGCGAATGCCCTGGGCTACTATACGAAAGAGGTGAAAAGTGAGGTATGAATTTAAGCTCAAATATCACCAAAATAAATACGTGACAGACATAAACCGACACTAAACAGATATTAAAACAAGTCTAGGACGGAAATATTGGCAAAAGTCACCAGAAAACGCGTTAAAAGAGTAGCAAACTCTGAATTTTTGCGCAAGATAGTGACTTAGCCGCAACTCTTTAGGCTGCGAGAAGGAAAGAGGAGGATTGTGTGCGCGCGTCATGCGTACGTGCACAGAGGAAGGCGTGATCCTAGGGGGGTATATGCACTGTCGTGACTTTAATTACTCGAATGGCTTGCGTAGTCGGAAGACTAGCAAATAGGTAGGTACATTGATTTATTGTAGTAAATATCAATTTTATATTAAAAGTGGCCTTCTCGTGAAATAAGCCACCGGTCATCGAGTGTGTACACACACACACTGCTGTGTAAAGTCAATGGGGGATGTGAAGCCTCATAGGCAATTACACGCAATAAACTGCATGTACAAAGTGAATGCGGGGTGGCTTATTTCACGAGAATGCCTTAAAAGTTAGTCTTCTAAACTGGACGAATGCTTGACGCAGCTACTTCGCTTACCAAGCGCCCCTAGCCCAGGCCTAACTCCAGGGAGCACCGCCAACGCGACGGCGGCCTTTGGCAGCTGCAGCAATTCTGTAAAGTTAGCAGGTAAGTAGAGGATACTCATCGAGTCTATTATTCATATGATTTTTTTTTTAAATTCTCAATATCCTAAAGATTCTATCCAGCTCCTACATAATTATGTTCTTATTATGCTATGGGTAGGCCTATAATGATTTATTCATTTTCAAAATGTTGCCATGAAAGCAGGAGAGCACACATAATAAATTATTCTTTTGCAAATCAACAGAATACAAAGTCATAATTATGTATTTATGTATTTCCAAGATCAGGAAATTTTCAATGGAAACATATGCCTGAAAATTGACAAGCATACCAGATAAATAGATCTTGTATTATGCAGATTACAGAAATTTAATGTGGTGTGTTATTGGGTTTTAATTGATATATGATTGATTTATTAATTGATGTACATGTACACTGATAACTATAGGCCTAATTACAAGGATTTCATGAGGGATAAGAGATGAGAGCTAGGTAGAAAGATATATATACATATATATACATGTAAATTACGTAGATTACGTAATAATGAAGCGCGCACATTACTCTTTTCTCATCTACATAATTATATCCATCATTTTTTTGTAAAGCGCACGCATCCTCAGTCAGATCTCCCAGAGAGACGGTTCCTAAGCAACCTATATCTGACTGAGGATGCACGCGCTAGAACTATAACTATTTCAATTATTTGTATGATACCTTATCATTTATTGTTCTGAAGAAGACGCCAGGGAGCGCCGAAAATTTGAGTGTAAAAATAAAATTGGCCACAATAAATTACAAACGCTTTTAGCAGTTTTATACATGTGTATATATATATATAAAGAGATTGATAGAAATAGTAAGAGATAGAGATGGAGAGAGAAAGAGAAAGGGGGGGGGGGGACTTGGTAAATTTGAACATCACATGTACATCATCATGAACATCATCATTAATCAACAGCATTTAAGTGATCATCACCATCATCTCAGTCATCATTATCAACATCATTTTATAGGTGCAGCAGCATATTCATGTAGTAAAAGGTTAATAATGAATAACCACATAAAGAGCTGAATAAAGGTGATGAAAATTTTGATATATCATCCCTTATTTCCCAGTCAGGAAAGTCTATTTATTCGAATGAAGAGTAACAGAAAAAGGGTCACATGTTTCTGCAATATTGTCTACATAAATATTGTCTGAGTATGTGGTTTTCATGAAATATACAATTGATTTATTCAGCAAACCATGTCCCCAATATACATGGCCTCCTCTTTACTAACATCTATCAACAATTCTTTTGATAAAGATTTTTAAAAAATACAAGCAAAGATAAATGTAAATGCTGACAATGGAGTCTGCATGACTCTGAAACATGTACCATTCCTTAAAATGCTATGTTTTTTTATTGTTCTTATTTTGAAATTGTTATCGTGTCGTTCTTTCGGAAATAGATGTAAATATTAAATGACAATATCAATACTCTTATCAATAAGCCAGTTCGGGGTTAGCGCATGGTACAAATGACCCCAAATATCCACAGATATTTTAGACATGGAGGGTCCCTTTATGTGCACTTCAGAAAAATAACTCTGGGAGTGATAGAGGTGCCTCATGAATAGCTTTTGTTTCCCCCTTTAAAAAGAATACTTCTACCTGGATATCATGGAATGCACCATTAGTGCATAATTGAATAATGATTACATGACATTCATGAGCACATATCGAATATTAGTGTCAGTGGGTTTTAAAATTTGGTACAGATGACCTTTATCTGCTCATGCTCAGATTGCATCTACGAAGTGGCTTATTGGGTGTTTAGCAGTAAGAGTGAGATGTGCAGGAGTGTTTGCCCAGTAACATAATGAGGTGAAAAAACATGATTGTTCATGACAGATACTAGTTAAAATGCAGCATTACATGTATATGTGAATTCTTATACCTCATAGCAAAGTTATATTTTGTACATTTCTACATGTATAAGAAACACTGGATGGGCAGTTATGGAAAAAAGAAAAGCAAAAAATTGTGATTGGGTACAAGATAAAATAACCACAAACAGGAACATGGTGCCTTTCTATGAATTAAGTACATTGCATTATGTGAGAACCTTGTAAGAAAATTACCCTTTCTGAAAAAAAAAAAAAATTACGAATTCAATCTCAGCAAGAACTATTTGTTCTCATTCACGTAACCATTTTCAAGAATTTTATTTTCAATAAATACATAAAATTCTGAAGATAGAAACAATATAAATCATTCCTCCGTTTCACTGTCACCTACCATAACTATCCCAAGTATTGCACAAAAAACATGTTTATACATCAACAATGCTTCCCAACTATTGTATCAACCCTGACCCCTAACAGACTGGTTTAAACCAAAGCAAACTGGTAAAAACCAATTCGAACCAACTAAAAATAAATGTTGTATGGATCTGAAATTGCCTTCTGTGGATTAAAAGTTTATCTTTAGTGCAGAAGGAAAAGCTGCAAATAACCCATTCCAGTACAGTTTAAATGTCTCTAATCTACAAAGATTTAGTACTGCTAAATATATTTACTGTTATTTTCTTTGAATCAGTGCATGGTATTCAAAAGAAAAAAAGAAGAAAAGTAATGAGAAAGCATCTTAGAAAAATATAAAATCTGGTACAAGCAACATTGATTCGAATGCCTACATGTACCTGCCTTTAATAGGCTTCGTGCCCACGAGTATAATACCAAATGCCTTTCACCATTTCCCTCTATCAGTCTACAAAAAAGAGGTTTTGATAAAAAGAACTCATATTCCCACCACCATTAACTTTGATTATATATTGAAAAATACAAGGTTCATACTTTAGTTTAAAATTATCTCAACCTTCAAGATAAAACCGAGAATTTAAATTTGTACCAAATCATCTCGTTTAAAAGTTTGCAAGAATATAGATATTATCCACAATAGAGGATAACGTATTGGGTACACAAGAAGTATGATTTAAAGATAAATCTTTTCAAGAAATAAAAGTCATATAATAGCATTATACTTGCTCTCGTATATAGCTGCATAACAAAGCGGAAGGAGGTCAATAGTTGAAATTCTTGACCACAGACCTACAAATCTGAAAACCTTTCACCTTGAATACTTTTGATGGGAAATGCATGCCAGCAAATATAGCAAATAGTTGTCAATGGTGTTTACCCTCAAACAATAATGATACATGAAATAAAAGTATACTGTAACAATGGAAAGTACATGTAACATATCACAAAGCCTTTCAAAAAAAAATCCACTGTGGGGCAATTTCAATTTCTCTATGTAGAGCCTATCAAAATTGAGTTCAGATGATATAAAAGGTGATCATAGGGAACAAAGAATACACTAAAATGTGTTGGGCTATTAAAATTGTCCTGGTGTACACATAGATTTCATGACAGTATTTGTATTATGTATGGAGATTAATGTTATTTTCTCTTCTCTTTTTGTTGCTGTTTCCATGTTTCAATCTGTTCCTTGAGTTCTGGGTTGGGTATGACTTCCTCCATAGTCAGAGGTTTCCTGTTAAATGGGTCGATTTGATCACTAGAGGAGAAGCAGGAGGAAAGAAGAGAGAAAATGTATTGCTTGTCAGTAACATTGAATTGGTAATAGAAACAAAAAAATTCTTAGAGAATCAAGCCAGTCATGGGATGAATGAAGTACAAATGAACAATATCTGCTGAACACGTCATTTTAAAACAGCATGGAAGTGGATCCTATTACCGAAAATCAAGCATAGCCAATAAGATATCAAATGAACATCTGTCAAACTTATATAATGAATGCTAAAAGTCCTACAGAAAAAGAAGTTGGTGGAATTTAAAAAAGAAACGTAGATTTGATAAATATTCCCTTCCGAGTGAACCCCTTGCCAACGATGTGGCGTTTTGGTCCCATGAAAAAGGTAAATGTAATACCGAACGTGCACCTCCTACGGGAAATAGACATTAGCATGCACACACTCTTTGTTATCACTTGTAGTTTCGGCAGGTCAATTGCACGTTCGACACAAATATACATTATCGAGGGTTGCCAATATTCATTTTATGATCTTCTTCCGTGTTCTCTGTGTCAAATAGTGTGAAGAATATGTGCGTAGTCCCACGCGTATGAAAGCCATTTTAGGCGCTTAAATGCACGCGTTCGGTAATACAATCCACGACTATACAATACAATTAAACCACTTGTAGTTACATAAAGGTCTTTCATACCAAATTGTAAACCCACTGAGACAAAGACTGGATACAAGCTCATGAGAGTTACACACATATCATCATTACTCATTTCTACACAGGAGAATCCCATGATACACAGGTGGAAGTATTCTTTTCAAAGGGAAACTTAAAAGATATTCATGAAGCACAGAGTCCATCATTTATGGGCATCATCATTCTGAAATGTACAGAGAAGAACCTCTCCATGTTTAAAACACCTGTGATTACTTGGGCTCACTCAAAATGGTTCACGGTAGAGTAAAGAGCGAAGAAAGATGACAAAATTGAGGGAGTCGAGCTGTGCATTGCTCATTTGTTTTTTCGGCTTTTTTTGCTTCCATTCAGACCAACTTGGCCTGAAGGCTTAAAGGCAAACGGCAAATACTGGTTAACGCCATGTTGTTTTTTGGGACAACTGCACATAAACGAATGGACCTCAGCTAAGAGTAGTCAGCGTCTTAATCTCTACATGGTCAGCGTTTGCGAAACAGACGGAATTTACCCTTCCTTTTCGGTTCAGGTAATGTGAGGAGCGATTACTACGGTCGCGTTGTAGTTGCGGATAAACCCGATTAGCCCGAGTCAGTTTACACCCTCTTTAATTTGCCTGCAATCGAAGCTCAACTTACCTCAACAAATGCCTTGCTATCGTGGACCTATCGATGTTCATATCTGATGTGGGCAGGGTCACAGGGTCTTCCATAAGGGTAAAGGTCAAGGGGTCAATAAACTCATCTGGAGCATCAGCAAACATCTCCTGTTCCATCTCATTTGTCTCGCTCATAGCCTGCAGGAAAAAAACGAAATACATCTTATACAAAGTGTACATGGATATAACCAGGGTTCTTGCTAGTGCATATTATTACAACTACTACTACCACTACTATTCTATCTTCATGCATGTACATGCACACCAAGTCTTCATAATTATTCACAGGGGTGTCAGCTGGTTTTAATGAGTTATCCTGAAAGATACACATACTGATGGAGACCGAAATAGCCTATATTTGGGCTGCGAGCTTTCGTGGCTTTATTGCAAAGGGTCTTACGCCTCTTTTGATACTAAATTTATAAAACATTGAACAATGTGTACCGCGTAGCATTAAAAAACGCTGCGTACACAAAATGGACATTTCTCTCTACATATTGTACAGAATGCAAAATTGTCAATACATGAATATGAGGATAAGTAATTAGCAATAATTCCCAAACTATCTGCGATATAGATATGAAAGGTCATGGGCTTATTTTATCTGTATCCCAAGTTTAAAAAAGTGTTGTCACTCCAAGGCTAGATCCCAGGAAGAGAGCACCACAATAACCTGGCCCTTTTAAGCTTGATGATAATCATTTACATCTCACCTTGACCTTCTCAGCAAACTGCCTCATCTTATCAATCATATCCCTATCCATGCAGATCTTATCTAAGATCTTTCCAGCACGTATGAAGAGCATGGGCGAGTAGTTCACCTCGTCTTCGGCGGTTGCCCGGCAAAACCTCTCCTCGTTGCCCAGGTTGATGTACAGCCGACAGATGTCCCTAACTAGCTGCTTGGGGTTGAACTCTATCTCCTCAAAGTCATGCACTTTTAGGTCTATCTTCTTGGGACCAACCTGTGACAAGAAATATGAAATAAAAGTTGATAATTCTGATCATGAAGAAAAGATGTTGTTGCTGATAATTAAGATAAGAATATAGAAGACAATGGTAACAGGGATACCAGTAATGATAAAATAATGTCAATGACAGTAAATACTAATAGTACAGTAGTAGTAGTAGTAGTAGTAGTATTTAGTAGTAGTTAGTAGTAGTAGTAGTAGTAGTAGTAGTAGTAGTAGTAGTAGTAGTACTACTACTACATGTACCACTTCTTCTCTGAAAAATAATATAAGTAAAAATAACTTGCTATCAAGCTGTAAAAAATATTCAGGCTCTCATAAGCTTACTAGTTTGTGCAGAAAGTTGTTGAACATCATTGCCACTCTATTGACCATCACTGGATGGATGAAGATATCTGTGATTTCTGCAGAATGAGACCAAAGGGAAATAGACATCAAAAATATTTCCATTTTACTAATACCGGTAAGTCTTATTACAAAAACAAGATTTAGGACAGAAACAAGTTTGACTATTTGCTTAGGTTGAATTTGTTGGTGTATTTTCAAACATAACAAACTTACTCCACTCTCCACGCACTCACTCACAGTCTAACTTGCTCACTCACTTTATCACTAGCTTGGTCACTAACTCACTCAAATCGCTTTCAAACTCCCTCACTCATTCACTGACTCACTTACCACTCCGTCAGTACTCGCTAACTCATTCACTCACTAACTCACTCATTCACTCACTCAACATCTCTGATGTAGATGGGATCATTTACCACTCACTCAGTACTCATCCACTCATTAAATTGAGTAAATGTCTGTCTTCACTTTTCCTCACCCAGTACTCGCCCACTCATTAAATCAGTAAATTACTCATTAACTTACTCACTCATACACTCACTCAATCTGTGATGTAGATGGGAATACTCATTTTGTCTCACTGGTCATGACCTTACAGAACCAAGCAATGGCGCGTGTCTGTCTTCAGGAATCTTCGTGTTGTCTCCTCTCTTACTCATTAAATCATTCTCCACTCACTCATTACTCACCCACTCATTAAATCAGTATATTACGCATTAACTCACTCACTGATACACTCACTTAACATCTGTGATGTAGATGGGATCATTCACCACTCACTCAGTACTCATCCACTCAATAGATGAGTAAATTATTTGTTAACTCACTCACACACTCACCATTTGTGATGTAGACCAGAGTACTCATTGTCTCATTGGACATGATGTTATAGAAGCGAGCGATGGCACACGTCTGTCTTAAGGAGTCTTCCTGTTGTCTCCTCTCTGTTGGTGGTAACCGCATCCACTCCCCTGCCTCCCTCTGCCCTTGAAGTACCTTGATCTTCTTGACATACTAGAATAAATAAATTTTAAAAATAGAATAAACACACGGAATACATGTACATATCTTCGTGAGCTACTCTAAAGTAGTGGTATTTTTTTTCTTCTTAACCTTTCTCACAAATTTCTTTGTAATATAACATATCCATACTGAACATTAAAAGCCACAAAAACAATACCGTACGGAAGTACACCGTACAGAAGTACAGTGTATAAGAAATAGAAACAATATAATAGATAGAAAATTAATAAGACAATAACATGCATGTACATAAAGAATTGAATATGAATTTGAAAGTTTTTCAACCCTTATTTGTTGAATATGCCTCTTAGAAACTTGTTACAAAAGATGGCCTTCATATCTCACTGTTAATGAAATATAGACCGCGTCTTAACAGGCTATGGATATGATTAAAAGGTTGTTATATTGTAGATTAAATGTGCAGTATTAGCCTATCTGCACAGACTTTACTTACATCTTAAATCTTGACCAGTGCCCAACCTCTCTTTAACAGTTGTTCTTCTGTAGAGTTGATGGAAATTGTTAGGTATTCTATACTTACATCTAAAGCCTCATCCAGGAGAAAGATGGAGTCATTGATGAGATGGTTGATGAATCTCAAGAAGAGAGGAGCAATAGCATCTTCCATGTGTGACATTGCCTCCTCCGCAACCAACTAAAATAGAGCATAATAATAATACATAATCATAACTTTTTTTTATTCTTTACCCCTTTTCCCTCAAATTTTCAGTGATATGCTTCTAAGATTTCTCTGCTTCTGTTAAAGTGCATACAAGTTTGGGGTTTCATTCTCCTTTAACAGAAAGCCATTCTCCCATCAAATTTCTGCCAATGAGTTATAATGTATAAAATCACTGTACAAACTAGCTTCACTGAACAGAAGCCCTCTCAAAAATGTCAGTTTGATTTGTATCCTGTATAGAATCTTGAAGAAAAGGGTGTATTGAGAACAGTTTTAAACCATTGTACAGCAATATACATGTACACGTAAAAGAGGCTAATACGTGTATTCAAATAATTATTTTCCTTAATTACTGCTGCAAAACTTGGTAAGCAATTTTTGAAAATGTACATGTATGTACAATATAGCTCAATCAAATTGTTGTTTCAGATTCAACTCTAAAAGGCTGGAGGAGGGGGCCCCCGCTAATAAGAAATTCCATTTTACCTTAATTTTATTCATGTGTTGAGGTATATCCCAAAGATACCTGTACATGTATGTACATGTACCTGAACAACACCTTGTACATTATTATCATCATCATCATCGTCATTGCTTTCATTATCATCATCATCAACAGGACTATTACTTTTATTCCATTTTACCTTAATCTGATTCCTGTGTTGATGCATGCCCCAAAGATACTTGAGAACCTTGTACATTGGACGGCGGTAGTTGAACTTCTGCTCAAACTGATGAGGGTCACCAGTGAACTCAATGTCCACAAAGATGCTGATGAGGGAGCGCGAGATGTGCTCCCCGAGAGGGTGCTCATTGAACGCCTTCTGCCGGTGGAAGCTGAAAGTAGAATGAAGGAAAGAGGTGTAATGTAAGTGAACTAGACTAGACTTACATTGGGACTATAATGCCTCATAGAACAAGAATTACCTTGGATACTGGGACTACATTGTGTATGAGAATGAGACTTACATTGGGACCACAATGCTACTCAGAAATTAACCTACACTGGGACTACAATACCTCTGAGAACTAGACTTACACTATGATACATGTGTCTGTTAATAAGACTTACATTGGGACTACACTGTGTTTGAAAACTAGACAAGCAGGAAAACGATGCTTCTGATAACCAATCTTACATCGGGACAAAGAAGCTAATGAAAACTAGACTTACATTGGAACCACTATGCCTCTGCTTCCAGACTTATCTTCTGGCATTAGACCTTCTAGAATCTCAGCCAGCTTGGCCCGGAGATGGGGGTTGGTCATATGACTCTTATTACCCATGAACACTGTCACAAAGGTCATGACATGCTTCAGCGATTCACCTGGGTAAAGAGAATAGGAGAAAAAAATCCTGTTAACCCCATCAGAATAATGTTTTTCACACAAGAAAATTTGGAATTTATAAGCACATGGTAATTCTATACAGGTGGTCACTTAAGCAAGTTTGGCACTAATTGTATCCGCATCATGCATGCACATAAGAAATCATAAAATTGTAAACTTTAATTGGACATGATCATGAGTTTCTGAACAAAATAATCAAAGAGTTTGATTACTCTAAAATGGTAAGTAGTAATGACATTATTAAGATTTCAGTGAGGATTGTACGTCTGTGCTTTCTTTTTGTCTTTCAGTTTTAAAATATATACATTTTGACCCACAGAGAGTAACAATCACTCCACTGCACTTAAAATTTCTTAAAATTTACATAGATCTATCCTAGACTGTCTAGGTTAGGCTAAACTAGACTGTAGTCAAAGCATGAACAATTATGATTTCCAATAAATTCATGTATTTTCCTGCTAACTTGATGCAATTTGTGCGGTGCATGATGCTACATGTATCAGTTACCTCCATCTTCAAACTTGGCCTCTGCAAAGCGCCTGAGGAACTGCAGGAAGGTGACGAGGTTCTCTGCCAGACACTCAGGGATAGTGACCAGCTGTGAAGGGGGTTCCCTCTGGAGCGGCAGGTCGGGTGTGGTCAGTGAACTCACATCATCGGAGGTGGCATACTGGGTGACGATGCGGGCTGTTGCTATGTGGAGGTTGAACGCCATCTCTAGGAATTGAGGCTCAAGGAGCGATGTCTTGATGCTAAGGAATAATGTCATGGCTAACAAAAACAAAAGACAAAGTAAAATATGAAAAATTATGAAAAATATGAAAATCTAGACAGTCATTAGGCATTAGTATTTTAACTACTACTACTACTAGCAATATCAATGACTTAGCATCAGCAAGCATGGGAAAAGAAATGTGAACATAATCACTATGACCCCATAATTTCACCTTTCAGTGTAACTGAAAAGAAAATGCAGATGCAACACTACACAAGCGTCATCTCCTATTCTTTACAAGGACTGCAATGGGTTTTGAACGTCATTTTGGAATTATGAAAGTATTTTCAATAGTTTCCTAGCCTGCGTCTATGGATAAGGGGAGAGGCATGTTAACATACAACACAGGCTTTAGTCATCCGCCTTGCTGGATTTGAAAACAGAGACATTGCTGAAGGGGGACACCCCTTTTTTTTTCAATATTGCTGTGTGCGTAAATCTGAAGATTTTGGAGCCTTGTAAAAAAAAATGGCCTTCCTTTTTCCCCCTATTCAAAATGCATACCTGCCAACATTGGAAAGTAAAAAAACTGAGTCATGCGAGCGCGGCGTCTGCAGCGTTTCGCAACTGGGTGTCCAAGTGCCGCGCCATGGCAGAGGTTCATGGTAATGCCCCCCTAAAACTCCTGCATTATAATTATACTATCTTAACTGTCACTTGTCATTCAATCTACAAAGTAAAAAAAAAAAAAAAAAAAAAAGGGTTTAAGTGGCTTTTTTAATATTTCGTATCATTGTGGGTGTGGGTGTGTGTGCATGTGAGTGTAAGGTTTGGTGTAGGCTTGGATGTGCATATGTGTTTTATTAAATAGACTAACTTTGCCTTTTATACCATTCACAAACAAATATAGTACACTATCACACCACTGTAGTTTTTCTCATACCTTAGAAATAAAATAAGTGTTTTGAAAACGCAGAAGTACATATAATTTACATTTCATTTGGGGGGAGGCTAAATTTGGTAAGAATGTGTCAATCATCTACTCAAATATACTGTACGATGAATTTATCATCAAATATTATATGTAGTATTCAAATAAATGATGATAAGTATTAAAAGTGTTTCCATAACTGAAATTTCTTCAATTAAGCAGCTCAGTGAGGCATTTACTGAGGACTCCTCCCCCGAAGTTCAGGCAGCCAAGGCTGTTGAGAACAGCTCCGACTAACAGCGCCGTCAAGGCGGAGTATTGGCGAAATAGACTTTTAATTTCGTAAGTTTTGAACTAAATACAGAATAAATAGGGACAAACAAAGTCCAAAAATACAGTTTCTTACATTTTTTTGTTCTGAAAAATGTCACTCCCGACCAAAATCAACCCTAGGAATTAGGGGTGAGCTCTGCGAAACCGCAAGTCATGCAGTCATTTGAGTGTATGTGGAGCACATACAAATGCATCGCAGTACGGTGGGTACCACTCCTAGAACTGCCACGGGGTACTTATCACAAAATAATGTGAGATGAATACCACAGACTTCTAATGAGTCGGCAGTAAGTAACGGACATACCCCTGTCCTAATTCAGTAATTGCTTTCTTAGAGGGTTCCCCCGGTGAGAGAAGTGCGATAAACTCCCAAACTGAGGCTTTGTTTGTTTTATTTGTTAAAGAAAGAAAAGAAAAAGGAGGAAAAAAGATCGGGAAATCATATTTTTTTATAGGCAATATCGTATTGTCGTATTTTACTTTTTTTATCGTACAAAATACGATAAAATCGTACTAGTTTCGTTTTTTTTTTCTGGGAAACAGAAAAACGGAGTACTCCGTTTTTTGGCCTCTTAAAAATGTTAAAAACGGAGAAACTCCGTCTAAAACGGAGGAGTTGGCAGGTATGAAAATGGCATACAATGTAGGAACACCCACCCCTGCATACATAAATGGCAAATTCCTTTAACATCACACAACCTTCATAGTAGAAACAAACTGCAGAACAGAATCTTACATGTATCCATCCTTTCATGGAGCTGTGACATGACTGGACCCGCCCTTGGTCCTCCCATCTGCTGAACCATCTCCTGGAAAGCCTGCTGGACATGGTGAAGCTCACGGTTGACTGTGTAGAACCGATCCACCAAGGTCTGGAACCCTAACTGCAGACACCGGTGGGTCAGGAAGAATATACCAGAGGCAAAGTTGTAAGGAGGGTGAGTGGGCACCCGGCTGTTCTCCTCTCCTTCCCGATGGAGCATCCTTGTCTCTTTTGGAAGACCTGTTTGGGAAACCAGCATATTGTATTCAACACAATATAGCAATGATTGAAGATGGTGCCATAGCAGGATAGACTAAAGTGAACCTATTTGGGAAACAACGAATGAAACATCACTATACTTATTACAGGGGAAACTCGATATAACGAAGCCGTCGGGATATTCCTTGTTATATAGTAGTTTTCTCGTCATATAGAAACATACATAAAAATGCACATATGAGACTAGATTCTAGATGTACACTAATAATGTAAAGTTCTGCTGCTGCCCCCGCTAATCATTTGAAGGCTATGAAGGCATTAATAATAAGTTAATTCTTGATCCAAATTCGCTAATAAAATATCTGATCATGTCAGAAAATGCGTTAAAAGCATTAATTTCAGACGCGAAGTTACCAACTTAGAGTCAAGTCCGTAACACTTCCACATTGAATTTACACGTATCAGGACTGCGACTGTACTGTCACAGCATAGGCATACTCATGGTATTTTTAAAAAAGTCTCATTCATACTTCAGGGGCCGGTTTCCCTGAGCTGTGATACGAATATAAAGACGCTACCTGCTTACAAATAAACAGACGCACCCCGCATCGCATCGCGATGCCCCGATATATATCTTTATGTATCTTTATGTGTATCTTTGTGTTCAGATTCTCCAGCTGAATGATTTTTGTCCATTCGAGGTGCAGTGAAATTTGTTTGCTCATTATAACAGGAATAATTAGCATTCTTTTTCTTTGTTTTAGAGGCACAGGATTTAGCTCATTATAGACGATATCTCGCTAGAGTCGATCTCGCTACAAAGGTTTGTGCTGCCATAAAATTACACGCAAGTAAATTTGGGACCGTGACAATATTCTCGTTATAGCTGACCTCGTTATGTTGAGTTTTCCCTGTACCACTGCCACTGCTATCACCATCCCGGTATTAATCAAGCACACCTTCACGCTTCAATATGTAATCATTACCATCAGTGTTATAGCTAGGAACTTTTTAGTGGTGGTTCAAATTGGCGACAATACAGTATTCAGAACAGCAGCTTCCGGTATACGCTACGTAAAACATGATATCTATTTGTACGTGCAAATTACGAACAGTAGTACAGTATAGCGCGTAACAAAAGACAACAAAACTCGGCAAATCTTTAAGAAATAATCATTTGTTGTCAAATAGAAAGCATGATTCTTGTACGATTGCAAATAAAACAAGAATAAAGATGGAAATATGAATGTAAGTATCACGTTTCTTCACAAACAGTTACGTTTAATGCTGTTTCTTATGTGAAATTAGTGCCGGTCGGAAGCAGTGTTTTTCACCCGGAGTGGTGGACGGAAATCCCCCGTGCTGGTCGGGCCCGTCCACCGCCGACCACCGTAGCTATAACACTGATTACCATTATGTAATCATTACCATTATGATTACTATCCTCCTCCTTCTCCTTCTTCTCCTCCTCCTCGTCATCACCACCACTACCATTATCGTTATCCTCCTTCTCCTCCTCAATATCACTATCATCATTATCCTCCCCCGCCTCCTTTTCCTCCTCCTGCTCATCATCATCATCATCATCATCTTCCTTCTTATCACAATAACTCACCTACAAGATGAACACCAAGCTCGCTCATGTGAGCATCCGTTGCCCCTACAGGCAGGTCGACGCTTGCGTAGCTCATGTCAACAGTCACGACGTTGGTCGTGTCTGGCTTGGTGAAGGGCCCACAGAACCTCAGCAGGACAGAGGAGAGGTTAAGAAAGAAGGAATCGCTGGCATAAGTTATGGCAAACGTTGGGAGTCGTCTAGACCACATCTTTGTACGTCCTGAGAATCATGGAAAAAATTGGATGCATTCTCGTCAAAATGGTGTGTTGTGAATACAGAGTCAAGAGAAATGGTTATGAATTCATAATTTTTGTGGTCACTAACAGCATTAAGGGATATCAATTAGTGCCATAATGAACATGTACCTTGAAACTTGAATGTCTTGGTAATTGAACCTGTTTGCAAAATCAAGACTACAGAACATTTTCAATATGGACTCTTCTTTCATTTTGACTTTGTTTAAACAAGGAATTTATAAGTTCTTTACTACTCGTATATTTTTTCATTATTTAAAAAAAACTTTGCATGCCCTTATATATTTATTTTTTAATTTTTTTTCTTGATCAGAATGATGCATATATTGCCCAGTTAATCTTTTATCATAATCAAAATTCAATTAGTAATATTCTGTTCTTTAACAGCAAAGTTTATCTCATGCCGCTCACATGTTATAGTCCTTACCATTCAAATTCTTCTGAATGTTCAGGGGAATATTGAAGACTAGTCCAGAGCTGCCAACCTCTGGCCAAGCTTTTCCGTACTCGCCAAGCTGAAAAACCGTATTTTGGCGATGAAATCCGTAATTTTTTGCAAGTCCCCAAATACCAAATTTTTAAACTGCAACTGCCACCAAAATTGTATAAGTTAGATCTAAAAATGTCATAAAATTACTCTTTATGACACCCCAATAATTATCAACGGGAATAATATAATTATCTAGATCTAGAAACATAAAAAACAGCTAAAAACTCACGTTCCCTATTCATCCTTTCGATTCCACTACGGAGCAGCTCCACATACTGCCGCCTTACACCAAGCAGCAGCCGCGCCGTGCCGCCCGCGGGCTAGGCTGGCCGGCTGCCTAACGCCTCGGTGCGTAAGAGCAGCCGCACCGCTAGCGCTTGAGCTCATAGCTTGAGCTAGAAGTTTGCGTGTGCGGTGAAAGTACGTTCGCAGTCTCTTTTCTGTATGCACTTTAGGTACGTACACAGTGCGGAGTTCCGGGAACAGCGAAAATAATACAATATGAGTGTGAAAGTATGAGTGATAACAAATACATGTGCGCAACGTATAATACGAATAGTGCATAATCAGATTTCTTCAAATCCGTACTAGTTGGCAGCTCTGCTAGTCTTCTTCTGAATGTTCAAGTCTTTTCTACAAAGCATTTTTTAAAATCAACATTCTGATATTTAATCTAATTTATTTTGTTCTTATTGAGAAAACTAGTTTCATTGTATGCAATATAGTATAGAAATGCTATTATGTACTGGGAGCAGCATGCATGGGGGGCGCATATGCCTCCAGGCAACAGTGTTGTATTTCACTTTTGAGCACCCTGACCCACTTGCTGCTCCCAATTTTTTGCATGTCCATTTACATGATCTTTCGCATTCTTATGTACTTGTCTCTTGCCATGTTGTATTGTACCTGTGCTTTGTTTTTATGAATGGTCGAATAAATAATAAGAATAAGAATAAATTATATATTTTCAAAGAATTACTTAGATCATTATCCACATAAAGAGCACGTACACCAGTAATATTAATGATAATAATAATAACATAATCTATAATGCGCACATATCCATCCCAAGGGATGCTCAAGCTGCCTAACAAACGTACCTAATATACGAAGAAAGATATGAAAATTACATTGACAGAGTAAATAGTATTGGATAGTAACACCGTGAAATACATTATCGAGATTAACCAAAATAAACTGACATGAGATATGTTTTCAAGTGTTTCTGACAACAAATTTGGGTGGGTGACATTTTAATTAAGTGGGGGCGGGAGTTCCAAAGCCGGGGAGCTGCAGCAGCAATATACTCTGTCACCCCAACTCCTCTTTGTTCTTAATTCTTTGAAGTTTATGAAGACGGAGGAATGGAGACCTGTACGAGCAGTTGAAGAGGGATGAAGGAACAGCCAAATAATATGCCTTCAGCATACTGCTTGGTGAATGTGAGCACGTTACATATAAATATTATCATTAGAACCATGTAGAGTACCTGCATTAGCATGTATACACCTTCCTATCCAGGCCAGCAATTTGTTCCTTATCTCCAGCGATGACTTGAAGAGAGATCGAAATATTCTGTAAATATGCTCCGCTAGTTTAGCCACAGGCTGGAAAGGAGAAAAAACACAAAAATATTTGAAATACTGGAAAGAACACATGTAATAACTCTAATATCTCTTTATTTTGGGTACGCCTCACAAGAGGAACATATACCTCAATAAAACTGCTACAAATGCACTGCAAAACTACCCATACTGTCACCCTGGTCTACAATCAGATGCGGTTCAAGTTATAACATGTACATAATACATACATATCTTTGCTTCACATAGACATATGTATTTTCATTTGAAGTATGAATAAAGTGAACTTCACATAAATAAAATGTGTGTGAAGAATCCTTTACTAATCCTACTTTGCTTCGGGATTGTTATACAAAGCCACTGCATTTAGAGCTAAACTGATTTCATGAGCACCTACATAGAGTGACCACCTGGCTTTAATGACTCTGATATATTTTGTTTCCCTTGATCCGAAGTCCTCAGTAAAAATCTGTATCAAAAGAACCAGGGGAGCGTTTTATCAAACGTTTTACCGACAAATTTGCTCTCAGCCAATCAAATGCAAGTATTTCAGTAGCTTATAACAGTTGTTGGTGAAACTCACGGACAAAACGCTTGGTGAAACGCTCCTCGGGTCTTTGGAGAGCACCTGCCAATAAAGACAGCTTCCATTGTCCCCCTTTGAGCAGGGTTCATACATGTAGAAGCCCTACAGTTTAGACTGTATAATTACTGCCTGCTTCTCAACACAGAAGATACAATACATTTACCTGCCATATGTATTCCTGTGTGGCCTGATGGTCTCTCCCAGATGTCCTGGAGGGTCTCTCAAAGAACGTTGGCTCTTCATTGTCTCTAGGTTGACAGGATAGAGAGAGGATCAGACCAACGAGAGTCCTCTCATAGCTCTTGGCATTCATGGAGTCTTGAGGTGTTATAAAATCCATGAAGACCTGTGATAGAAAGACAGATGGTACAAAGAACCATTGTATGGATGTTGGATCACAATAAGCAATTTGCAGATACTTCAAACATAAATGATTGAAATTAATTACCGGAGACATATTGCTCCATAAATGTCCAAGTTAAATTTCTAAATGCAACTTGACACTTTATTATTGCTACAATCCTTAAAGCACCACCAATGCCAGACAACTCCACCACCACCATCATTGGCACCACCACCAACACTGCCATCATCATCGTCACCTCCACCACCAACATCACTCCCATCCAGCAATACCACCAAGACACTCCCCAATACCCTTACCACCACCACCATCACCACCACCATCACCACCACCAGCACCACCACCGCTAACACCATCATCACCACTACTGCCATCATCATCACCAACACCACCGCATCACCACATAACTACCACAAAGACCCTCACCATCATAACTACCACACCACCACCACCACTACCAGACCCTAACCTTGGCAAGTTGAGGTTGTCTGGCATAGAATCCCATGATCTCACAGTAAGCATAGTTCTGTGGATCAATCAATGAAGGGCTCTGACTCATCTGCTTGCTGAGTAGGTCCAGCACTGGAGTAAATGCCTCTGTGATTGGCAGAGAGTCGTCCAGGTGGATAGCCTCAGCTACCTCGTGGAAGAACTTGACTGCTATATCCCAACCTGTTAAGAAAATTGGTACATTAACCTGTTTACTACTGGATTTTCTTATTCCTAAAGGCTTAATACAGGAGGCAGCCAGTTTCTGAAGCCCCTGGGTAAAGGTACTCTTGAACAGTTTGACATGGTTATGATCAATTTACCTTAAAATGTAAGAAAATATCTCTTTTAACGTTGGTAGAAATATTGACCTGAATTCACAAAAGAGGTCTATTTTAAACTATGGTCTAAACCATGGTTTACAAACATCTCTTGATACAACATGAGACTATATTTAACACGTTTCTTTAAACTTTCCTTTTTGCCACCAATGCTGTGCGTGAGCTTTGAACACTTTGCTCTAATTTTTCAGCATCTGAATTAAAAATTTCAAGATTAACTGCATTTCAGTACTGTAACATTTCAATATCGTGTGAAATAAGAGTTTGTATAAGAAAGGTGGAGTAAAAGTTGAAGAAATAATTGGTATATAGTATAATTAGCTAAGTGAAACCAAGTGGCATGGAGGACGTGTCAAGAATGCAAACGGCCATATTGTTGGTGATAGTGGTGTATTAAAAGCTGTAATATGATATATGACAGAAATTTTTGAACAAATATCAAGCCTAAGCAAAGTTGGTATTTTTCCCCTCTCAAAATTATGCATGTTATGTTTCTACCTTAATGCAATCAAATAATGATTTTCAACAATATGTATTTTCCTTCTGGACTAGTCCTTTTGCGTCACTGCATTTCATTAAGCTACCTTATTAACAATGAGCTATATGTCCTTGTATTCACAAGCAATGCTTTAGATAACATTCACAAACTAACATACCATCTTCCTTTGTGTATGAATGCAGAAGAATATCTAGCAGTTGTTGTCTTGTCTTCTGATTGTTGTATACTTCTGGTGTGAGGAGGCATGTTGCTGCGTTTGAAACAGCGATCCGCTGACATTTCTCTGCATACTCTGCCCTTTCATTCTGGAAAAATTAATATCATACAGTTAAACAAAAAATTGTTAGTCTATTGCATATACGATACTTTATCACATATATCCTCAAATTATGAAATTTTGGTATTTTACTGTTTTTGATCTAGCCTCGATTAAGAACCACTGACACAGTCAACGTCATGCTGGGATTGTTTTTGACATGAGGGTTAATCCATTGGCTACTGAATTCTTTCATTCCCATTAGTGCTGGGACTAAAAACCGGGTACCCGGGTCCCGCCCGAGAGCATCGGGTCCCGGGTCAAAATATTACATGCCCGTTTCCCGAAAACAAGTATTTAATGATTACTCATGTATGTAACATGACAAGGCGGTAGATAACGTCGACCAGCCATTCAATATCTACATGTAAATATCCATGTAGCGCCCCACTGCAGTGATGCGCTTTCGAGTTTTTCCCAGTGTTAATAGCTTCTTAAGGGTAAATATAAGCTTGCAATTTGTGTTATATGATTTTCGGGTAACCGGGAACCCGCCCGAAAAATCGTCGGGTTCCCGAATTGGAAAAATACCCGAAACTCCCACCCCTAATTCCAATAGACTTAATACAGGAACAACCTGGGGAGCGTTTCATCAAGTGTCTGGTCAGTGAATTTTACTGGCAAATTTGCTGTCAACCAATCAGATTCAAGGATTTCAGTAGCTTATAACAGTTGTCGGTAAAAATCACTAACAAAATGCTTGATGAAACACTCCCCAGGTTCCAGGAGGCAATGGGTTAAGCGAGAGCCAAGGAGTAGATACATACCTGACTCTCTTTGACCAAGGCAGTAGCTCGAGTGTAGGAGGCTAGGAGGTAGCGTAGGATGTCCTTCTCCCCTGCTTTCTTCTCTTCTTCATCAAAGTTTGAAATGGATGAGGTCATGTGAAGGACGTGGAATGAGGGATCAGGCAGGAGCAATCTCTCAAAGAGAGCCTACAGGAGATCATAATAATAATTACAATACTTGTAGCGTGCCATCGATCAAGGCATCTTGAAATAAATGATCTAGAAATATATATAAATGACAGAGAAAGAGAGAGAGAGATGTGCAGGACGTGGAATGAGGGATCGGGGATGAGCAACCTCTCAAAGAGAGCCTACTGGAGATAATAATAATAATTCCAATAATTTGTTGCATGCCATCGATCTAGGGATCTTGAAATAAATGATTTAGAGAGAGAGATATATATATATATAGAAATGATATAGAGAGAAAGGAATACAGAGGTGATAAGGATGTTGCCATGGAAACAACCGGTACAGGTTTTTGTGTGAATACATGAACTATACAACTTCCCGACTGCACAAAATAAACAGGGATACCACTTGACATTACCTAATTAATCTTAAATGAGACCTAGAAATATTGGATCTTTACATAATAAACAAAATTAAATTGATCTTCATATATGGCACTTAAAGGACTGGATAGTAAGATCTAAATTGCCATCATGAATGAGGCAAGGGGCATCTATGGCAAAAATTTCTATAGGATTGTATACGTAATACTACAATAAGAAGGTTCACAGTTCGTCATAAGAAAATAACACCAAAATATAATTGCTACAGACCATATCAATACTCTCCCAGGAAAGCCATGACCAGGGTTCACTATGCTCTTTCTCCAGTTGGTCTGCCATGTCCACCAGGAACACACACTTGGGAGGCATGCCTTCATCTAGAGTTGTTCCCTCTGTGTGCAGGAATAGGAAAGTGTCATCAAACCTTGTGATGGTCAACAGTTTTTAACTATTTTTACTAGAGCTTGGTTCGGGGGAATATGACAAGGAAACTGACGCATGTGAAGTTATTTTTTTGTTCATTTTCTTCATTCTTGGTAACATGTACAGAAAATGGCCAAATATCTTAGTAGATCCTGATCATGTGACATAATCCATTTATTTAAGAAATGGGAGATGACAGAAAATTGCATAAAACATGTATGTATGCTTTACAATGCTACCCAAGATAGTACAGATAGACGTAGATCAATGCCCTTAAAGCGAAGGCTGATTTCCCGGCAAGGTGAAAAATAATTTGTGAGCTTTCTCATTCCTTTTATGTCAGCTTGGAAGAACATCATAGTAAAAATGTCCCTTGAAAAGAATTGCTCCTCAAATGCCCTCATATCAAAAATATGACGAAAAATATCTAAGTGTTCAGGCCGAACATTTCTGACACATGAGTGCAGTCCCATATACCCATATTTGTTTGCAGTACATGTGCTTTTCAGCAAAAATTGGATCAATTCCTATCATTTTTGATGAAACCTCACAGTATACACCAATTTTTTATGTAGCCATGATCAACCCTTCCCAGTTGTTTTGAGACAGTTTCTTTCACAATGTAATCTCATGACCAGAACCCAACTTTATCTTTAAGAGAAATTTGTTGGGCTCCTTATTAATACACAAGTAGCAAGATGCTCACTCTGCCTTTGTAATACAGCTGCTACTTTTTTTTTTTAATTAGTTCAATGGCTGCCAGATAAGTCACAGGTAACTGTAGCTTTTGTTTTCATTTCCTCACAAAAATGTTCAATTTTTCTTGGCTTTCTAAGAAGGTGTCTAGAATTCCATTTCAATCCCCGAGAACAGAACAGACCATGCTCTATTTTCTTGAAATATGACAGTCTCTGGCCATTATACTATGTGATATAACATGAAATGGGACAATTATTTCAAGATCTAAACAATCTCTTTTACCTTGATCTACTGTTATGAGGAAGACTTGCTGGATGACTGCATCTACTAGAGTAATCTCCCTAGCTGTCGCATCTACCTCCATTATTCCGGCTTTATCTGGGTGACTGATATCCTGTATGTAGGATAAAGATGAAGAGAGAAATACAGACATGCATGCACAGAGACAGAGACAGAGAGAGAGAGAGAGAGAGAAAAGAGGAGAGAGAGAAAAGAGGAGAGAGAGAAAAGAGGAGAGAGATAAGGGGAAGTACATGTAGCTACAGATTACCAGTACTTACATTTGTATTTTATTTTTTTAATATGATTTTTAAAAACCAAGCCAGTTCTTTAACAGTCTGCAGACTGAGGTAATTTGTACCAAACTCCCTACAACAGTCTGTTAGTTGTGTAATCATTATTCACAATTTCTGGGAAAATATATTCCAACTACCTTTCCCAGGAATTGGGTAATTTATCGAGAAGTCATGTAATTGTCCTGATACACATGCACTTTTGCACCAAAAGTGCATTCTATAATAAGTGAAAGATTTTTTTTTTAATTAAGCAACTCATACAGTAATCATACCCTCTTCATCTTTAATTGCAAATGTTTCTATAAAAAACGCAACAAACCCCTGGGCAATGTGTGGGTATATTTTTATAGAATCTAATCCAGATTACTTACATACATGTATGTACATGTAAATTGGGCTCAGTCTTAGGAATACCCCCCCCCCCCCCAACGTACTGAAATAGCCGCTGCATGAGGAGTATTCTCCTTTTAATAGGCATCTATATTCCTTCTTTCAGACATTTTACTTACATTTCATTTTAAAAATGTGAAAAGGGCCCTTGGAGAAAGAACAGTATTTAGAGGGTTATGACTAACCTCGACAGCATCAGAATTTTGTTCTTCTTGGCTCTTTGATACCAGAAGAGCAAAGGGGTTGTTGGATGAGGAAGCCATCCCTCTGTAGACAGGCTACTGCCTAGTGCTTGTGCTGCCTTATCGTATTACCCAACTGAATGTACATGTATGCTCCACAGGTGCAACGAGTCTCCTCGACGGTTGTTCAAATTTCTCCTGCAAAAGGATTTTATTTTCAAAGGAAAAGAAATTACAATTGAAAAGACATTAATATCGAGTTGAAAAATTAATTGAGATAATTTGTCTCTAGTGATTTTCTAAACAATTCAAATTCTAAATTTGTTCACGTAGTGTCTAGAAACAAGGAAAAGAAGAGAAATTTGACTAAAACACGAGGACATTTAGCATCAATGTAAATTTTGTCAGACATCTCCACTAATGCACCACATCATATAGTTATTATATTGCATCACTGACAGTGTATGCACATGCACCAAACAGCCTCCATTTGTATCTGAATTACAAGGAAAACCATGGGGATCAAATCATCACTGATCATTTCTGAAACCTCTTTTTCGTCTAGAAAACGATTTCTGAATTAATTGTTTTTTTGTAAAAAGTCAAGTCTCCTTAGCCCAAGTTAGGTTTGTCCACTAAGGAGACGTAATGATGAAGAACCTGTCAACAGCATGGGCCAGTGGCAGAGGGCTTTTTGAAGAGGTGAGATCCCTACTCTGTGGCCAAGTTGGATCAGAATGCCAGCCAGGCTTTATAGTGTGTGCCTTTGACCCCTGTTACACATGCGTCGGCTTTCAAAACCGGTGCTGATGTTTTAAGACTAAAATCAGCCAATAAAATTTTGTCCACAAAGAAACATCGGTATCGCGTGTGCATACTGATCTCTACGATCGCGCACACAGAAAATTGGAACTTTTTTGTGTACGCGATATAGGGACCAAATTTTTAACGACAAAATTCTTTTGGGGAGATATCAGCGCTCACAGCGACCAGGAAATGTATACAAAGTCTCTGATACTGTACCTTGTTTCGGCAGAATCGACAGTAAACTACTGATTTCATTTTTGGAATTATCTTTTCCAACATTGGTGAGTTGAATTTATTGTAATTTCATGGATATGTTGGGGTTGGTTTTTGTAAATTTAATGCTTCCCTCAAGTTCAACTCAACATGATCAGTAGAAGCGCTCGACCGATATCACAGACTCTATCCCATTTGGGAGACTGTCTCTGGAGACTTCTGTAAATAATTTTGTTCTCTGATTTGGGAGATCGATTTGCTTTGTTAACATTTGCAGGCAATGGGATTACCTTGGGGCGAAATGAAAATATGATAAGCAGATTCCTCATGAGAAATTACCCCTTTTGACCGTCTACTTCAAAGATTCACCGTCTACTTTTGTTTTCATAACAGGAAATGACTCACACACAAAACAAATGGGTTTCTGACCTTGATGAGGTGAAAATTTGGCTGGGATAAATTGCCTTGTTGTTGTTGTTTCTTTTATCCTTTTGTAAGCTAAGTCTCCAATATAGGAGACAGTCTCCGAAATGGGAGAGTCTCCGATATCAGCCGTGTGCCTCTACTGATGTAGACCGAAAATTCGTTCGTTAGCCTCTTTAATATTTGGGTAGGGTTGGCTCATTTAGAGACAGAAACGCTCCATACACTCGCCTGTGCAAATTCACTGATCGCCAAGGAACAGTCGGCATGTACTGTAGTTGTAAAAATATGTATATTTCTATATTTAGGAATATTTTTATACATGTAAATGAAATAGATTAGGCCTAGGCTCTATATATGAATATGTTCAACTTACCAATTTGACTGTTTTATTCGTTTTAATGCTCCTTTTTCAGGTAATTCAGGGTCCAAGATAGCCCGACCAGATTCTGAAAAGGACACAGACTTTCATTGCGACACACCTCAATGTTGCTAAAAACAATGTACAAAATGAATTTAAAATGTGTTTAAAATGTATGTTAAACTTCCAATTTTACGTCTACTCACATGAAATCGATTGCTTGGATGGATTTGTTGAAGTTCAATCCCCAGCAAGCCATCAGGCAATATCCAAAGGGTATTTAAAATTTCAACTTTTGACTGCCAAAACCTGTCCATCACGGTACCGCTTCGCGACAGCGCTGTGTATACATGTACATGTAGTTACGCAAGAGTGTGACCTTTCAGTGCACTGTTTTATTCGTTTTAATGCTCCTTTTTCAGGTAATTCAGGGTCCAAGATAGCCCGACCAGATTCTGAAAAGGACACAGACTTTCATTGCGACACACCTCAATGTTGCTAAAAACAATGTACAAAATGAATTTAAAATGTATGTTAAACTTCCAATTTTACGTCTACTCACATGAAATCGATTGCTTGGATGGATTTGTTGAAGTTCAATCCCATCAGGCAATGTCCAAAGGGTATTTAAAATTTCAACTTTTGACTGCCAAAACCTGTCCATCACGGTACCGCTTCGCGACAGCGCTGTGTATACATCTACATGTAGTTACGCAAGAGTGTGACCTTTCAGTGCAGCACGATTACATTCTGCCATCGACTGTGGGCAGATGACACAATAAATGTAAATCATTGTTTTTTGGTAAGTTTTAAGTTGGTTAACTAAATTTAACTTAATGAATGCAATCAATCAATAGTTTAATTTTTAGATGAAAAATATAAGTAATTTCAGCTAAAAGCATGTAGTCGCACTTTTGTAGTCGCGGTTCGCAACGCTAGAGAATGGGCAGCTCGTACAGCGCTGTCGCAAAGCGGCAGCGCTGTGCATAGTTAGGTCCAAGGTATACTCCGTTTGAAAATCTTGCAGCCATATTCAAACTGTCTCCACTGCGCAGGAATGAAGTTGACATCGCAACCGTTCTAGTCTACGTACAAGGGAAAATGATTATGAAGGAAAAAATGTGATAAATTCATGACAAACTCGTACACATTGATTTTTTCCTTCATATTCCTTTGTACGTACATGATGTAGACTAGAACGGATGTGATGTCAACTCCATTCCTGCGCAGTGGAAACAGTTTGAATATGGCTGATTTTCAAATGGTGTATACCTTGGACCCTGAATTACCTGAAAAAGGAGCATTAAAAGGAATAAAACAGTCAAATTGGTAAGTTGAACATGTTCGTTTAAAGGGATAATCCACCCTGATTACAAGTTGGCTTTAAAAGAAGCAGAAAAATTAAAGAAACAGAACAGTGAAAGTTTGAGCAAAAAAATCCAATAAAAAATAAGAAAGTTATGAATTTTTGAAATTGTAATGAATCAGACACAAATTTGCAACTCCGTGGTGTATATTGCGGGCTCCTTTCCCATTTGCTTAGTAATGAAAATTTCATAAATTTTCATTTTCATAGATTTGTTTCATACAGGTTTTGTGTAAGCATATGAGCAATGATTATATCTTACTTAAAAGTGCATGTACGATAGCTGTATGAGCTCCTTGGCTTATCAATCTGGTACTGGCCTACGGAGCTGTACATGGGATCCATATACTGTGTGTGGAGGCAGATATCAACGAAACAAACTAGATCTAAATAGCACCATTTCTCACATGCTGTGACCCATGCAAACCACCCTCGGAGTTTGCTATAAAAGGGGTTACATTGTACCTTCCAGGATCAACAAAGTCTTAAAGATTGTAGAAATTGAATGACTAAAAAAAAGAAACACAAAAATCGGCAGGTGTGATCATTTTTTTTTACCTGGCATGTGTAACTTGTACAATGTATATGGGACAACACAAATCTTTCCTTGCATGGGTAGTCCCATATTTGTAGGCCTAGATACAAGTTACATGTGCATTGTAAAAAAAAACTACCAATTTTTGCTCTTTTTTATTTTTTATTCATTCAATTTTTACAATCTTACTTGATCCTGGAAGGTAACCCCTTTAGCAAACTCTGAGGGTGGTTTGCATGGCTCACATTATATGAGAAATGGTGATATTTAAATCTACATGTAAGGCCTAGTTGTTGTTTTTTTTATATCTGCCTCCACACACCATGACACAGAGTATATGGATCCCATGTACAGCTCCGTAGGCCAGTACCAGATTGATAAGCCAAGGAGCTCGTACAGCTACATGTACGATTTAATATTTCCTTTAGAGAAAATGGAAATTTATGATTTTTTTTGGTAAAGGGCAAAGGGCAAATGGGTGAGGAGCTTGCAAGATACGTCACAGAGTTGCCAATTTGTGTCTGATTGATTACCACTTCAAAAATTCATAACTTTCTTATTTACATGTAGGCCAAGTAAAAAAATATACATGTTTAGCGTCCTGCCTTTTTGGAAAAAAGGAAGGAGGAGGCCCTTTTTTTTTCTTCAAAATAGCTGACCGACCCATTTAACAACCAGCCGGGCTATTTTTCCAAAATGGCCGCCATTTTTTTTTTAAATCACCACTTGGACTTAGGAAAATGATGCCAGCTATTACATAGGCTACATGTACATGTAGATGCAATGGATAGAGACCAACTTTCCCCCCCCCCCCCCAAAATCATGAAATTTACACTTTTGGGGGGTTTTACACCCAAAAAAACCCTAAAACAGACGGCCTCCAAAAAGGAAGCGGGCGGGGACGCTAAACATCATATATTTTTTTACTTGGCCTTATCGGATTTTGCTCAAACCTTCACTGATCTGTTTCTTTAATTTTTCTGCTTCTTTTAAAACCAACTTGTAATCAGGCATGTCAGGGTGGACCATCCCTAGTATAGAGCCTAGGCCTAATCTATTTAATTTATAAAAATATTCCTAAATATACACTGATAAGTGATCATATAGAACAGATAGAAATATACAGAATTTTACAAATACATGCTGACTATTCCTCGGCGATTAGTGAGTTTGCAAAGGTGAGTGTACAGCGCGTTTCTGTCTCTAACTTGTTAAGTGAAGAGCCGACCCTACCCAAATAAGAGGCTAACGAATGAGAGGGCAGAATTTTCGGTCTAGTCTACTACAAGTACAAGTACTAGTACTACCCTGATCATCAGGCCATCGTTTCATCAAACCGTCATAAGTACAACTACAAGTTCGCCGACATCCCATTGAAACGTGTGTTAATTTTAATACACGGGTTTCAATGGGATTTCGGCGAACTTGTACTCATGGCCAAAGTCGTTATTATGCCCAGCCACCATTAAATCCGCCTGACCAAGTGAATATTTAGTCAAGTTTCTTGAGTTTTTATTATTGAAATTCTGATAATTTTCAACGGAATAAACGCCATTGTTAATTCATAACTGAAAAAAATATCAGTCAAGAAGAGCGGGATTCGAACCACTCAAAGCTACATTCCTATACTTCGTGTGTATAATGTAGGCAGTCATACACCTCAACTTTTTAAAACACCACTGCACAAAAGACACCAACATTCACTCAAAATCGGCATTTAATTTACAAAAACCGACCCCAAAATATTCAAGAAATACAATAAATTCAACTCACCGAACTTGGAAAATATATTTCCAAAAATGAAATCCGTAATTTACTGTCGATTCTCGCGAAACGAGCTATCGAAGTCATTGTGTACATTTCCTTGTCGCCGCGAGCGCTGACATCTCCCCAAAAGAGTTTTGTCCTTAAAAATTCGGTCCCTATACGGCGTACACAGAAAAGTCCTGATTTTATGTGTGCGCGATCGTAAAGATCGATGTGCGCTTGCGATCCCGAGTTTTTCGTGGACAAAAATTTTATTGGCCGATTTTAGTCTGAGACATTGGCAGTATGTAAACAACACGCGATCGCGAAACAAATCGGCGGGGATTTCTCCGGTATTGGACAAGATTTTGACTTTGGATTTTGCTGAAAATATCAAAAGTTCTTCCTAACGGCCATTTTAGGGAGGAGTGAGATTTTTAAGGGCTGAATTTGAAAGCAAGTATTTGAAATATTTATCTTATTTCTCTCCCCATACCTTTACTACACGCGACAGAAAATACCAACTATTTTTGTATATTGTATTCGTAGTGGTCAATATGACCACTATTCGTGGTGTGATTCGAACCAGCAACATTGTAGAACGTGCGGTGTAGAATACGGATACTTCGACCATGCAGATTTCTTTACCACTAGACCATGAGCAGTTGACCATACACTCGTTGCTCTTAAGCTAAGGATTTATAATTATACCTCCACTCTATAGAAATTCAATACCTCTTTTCTGCTCACTGTTTTTTGGAATATCCCACATCAGCAAGCAATGGTCATATTGACCATTAGGATCATATACATGTGTGTATGGGTATTGGGGATACAGATGTAATTTTGTTTGAAATGGAGGTTTTTGTGGGCAAACTGATACTTAAGTATCATTCTTTAGATTTTAAGTTATCAGTTCGTTAAGATACAAAATGTAGAAAGTTATAAAAACTTACATTTACAGCCCTCTTTTTGGTACTTGTTACCCACACCTCCATACGGATGACGACTGCTCTCAATATGTTGCGCACTAGTGAGGCCGCTCTACATGGTTACGCACCGTAGATACGTACGCAGAATGTTACGCACACAAGCTATTCTACGAAGACCTGGAAGGGCCAAACTGATGACGTAAAAAAATAAAAAATATTACGTAGGTACGTAGTAATTATTACGTACGTACGTAATATTTTTTATTTTTTTACGTCGTCAGTTTGGCCCTTGCAGATGTTCGTAGGAGATCGACGAACCGATCGCGCCGGTACTACTACGAGCGCTGAGGGCTCCCTTCATCATAATCGTGAAAAATACAAACTGGATGCTGACGGGACAGTCTCGATAGCAGTTATCGACAAAAAGGACCCAAAATTTCAGGAAACCCTCTTCAAAGGTCACAAAACAACCTGGTAAGTTTTAATCATCTATTATTCAACATAAGTATTTGGATGTAAGCAAACTGCAATATATATATGAGATTCAATTAAATATAGCCAAAAATGCACAGTGATGCAGTTTAGGTATGGGATGTGTGTTGGCTGCGTTACTACACAGTCGGCAATGGCGTGTACCTATGAGTGGAATATCCTAGCCCTAGCCTAGGTAAGGTAGGATTTTTGCCAATTTGAGTTGAGGATTATTAGCTATTATAGCCGTACTTATGACCGTTTGATGAAACGCTACCCTGATGATCATTGGCGGATCGGGGGGGGGGGGGGGGGGGGGGCACAGCCGGCCCGTGCCCCCCCTTTTGGAAGAGAAGTATTAATTTTTACCATAGACGATCCTCCATTTTGTCGATTGTGCCCCCCTCTTTTAGAGTGAAGACCTTTTTTTTTGCTTGTCAGGGAATTATGCAGGGAAACTGGACCCCATAAACCCTTACTAAGCGATTTTTGAAGGTTTGGCGAAAATTTTTTTTTTCTTCTTCTTCTTCTTCCAGTCTGGTACAGACCGCCGCTGGCGTATTATCGTACCTTGTGCTTGTCGAGTGCCGAGTGTACAGTGCAATTAAAAATTGCTCTACAATCAAACTATGTGCAGCTAAAAAACAGTCCTGAAGCTCAACGGAGCTTCACATGTTGCACCTTCTGCTTGAAGAGCTCCAAGGAGGTGCAGTTGACAACAGCAGGTGGCAGGGAATTCCACAGTCTGATAGCGTCTGGGTAGAACGTTGTTTGGTACAGGTGGGGGGGGGGGGGGGGGGCACAGCCGGCCCGTGCCCCCCCTTTTGGAAGAGAAGTATTAATTTTTACCATAGACGATCCTCCATTTTGTCGATTGTGCCCCCCTCTTTTAGAGTGAAGACCTTTTTTTTTTGCTTGTCAGGGAATTATGCAGGGAAACTGGACCCCATAAACCCTTACTAAGCGATTTTTGAAGGTTTGGCGAAAATTTTTTTTTTCTTCTTCTTCTTCTTCCAGTCTGGTACAGACCGCCGCTGGCGTATTATCGTACCTTGTGCTTGTCGAGTGCCGAGTGTACAGTGCAATTAAAAATTGCTCTACAATCAAACTATGTGCAGCTAAAAAACAGTCCTGAAGCTCAACGGAGCTTCACATGTTGCACCTTCTGCTTGAAGAGCTCCAAGGAGGTGCAGTTGACAACAGCAGGTGGCAGGGAATTCCACAGTCTGATAGCGTCTGGGTAGAACGTTGTTTGGTACAGGTGAGTTCTAGCAAAGGGAACCCTGAACTTATGTGGGTTCCCGCGGGTCTGTGGGCCAGCAACTGGGATGAAGTTGGTGACAGGGAGATCAACCAAACCATGAAGAATGCTGTAGACCATGTACACTTTCTGTTGCGCCCTCCTCTCTTGTAGACTTATCCAGTGAAGATGTTTCAGCATGGTGGCTACGCTGCTTGTGCGCCGATAGTCACCCAGGACAAAGCGGGCATATCGACGTTGAACCATTTCCACCTTTCTAATGTTCTCTTGGGTAGATGGGTCCCATACCGTTGCAGAATACTCCATCACAGGGCGTACCAAGGTCTTGTAGAGTAATGCCTTTGTCTTCGGAGGGCAGGCTCTCACGTTTCTCTGCAGGAAGCCTCGAACTGAGTTGGCTTTCTTGGTTGTCACATGTACATGGTGATTCCATTTCAGGTTACTCTGTATGTTGACACCCAAGTATTTTACAGAATCTGTTTCTTGTAGCTGCTCTCCGTGGATGAAGTAAGGAAAGGATGTCTGAGACATTTTCCTTTTGTTAGAGACATGCATGATGTGGCATTTCTGCGGGTGGAAGTGCATCAGCCAGTCTTTTTCCCATTCCTGGAGGTTGTCTAGGTCTTTTTGAAGGCTCTGGGCATCTTCCTCACTCTTCACCGTCCTGTACAGGATGCAGTCGTCTGCGAACAATCTTGCCGTGGACTTGGGTGATATGCAGTCAGGAAGATCGTTGATGAAGAGAAGGAAGAGAAGAGGTCCGACGACGCTGCCTTGCGGAACGCCCGAGAGGACAGGAGAGGTGTGAGAAGTGCAACCATTGAGTAGAACCCTTTGAGAGCGACCAGTGAGGAAATCCTTAATCCAGTTATGGGCTTTACCACGGACTCCATAGTAGTGGATTTTATGCAAGAGTCTTCCATGCGGGACCTTATCAAAAGCCTTTGATAGGTCTAGCAGAATAACATCAATCTGGTCCTTTGAGTCGACACTGCTAGTGAGATCTTGGATGGTGAGAAGGAGTTGAGATGTGCAGGATCTTCTCTTGCGGAAACCATGCTGAGCATCTGACAGAATGTGGTGATCATCAAGATGCTCATGGATGCTTGTGCAGACAATATGCTCCAGAGTCTTGCAGACGATTGATGTCAGCGACACAGGCCTGTAGTTGACCGCCTTGCATCTCTCACCCTTCTTGAAGATAGGGAAAACATCTGCATTCTTCCAGTCCATGGGAACCACGCCCTGATGTAGTGAGGCCTGGAAGAGCATAGTCAACACTGGTGTTATCTCCAATGACAGCGCCTTGAGAAGTTGTGCAGGAAGTCTGTCTGGTCCGGTAGCCTTGTGGATCTCAAGAGCAGACAGTAGCTTGTGTACCCCAGCTGGGGAGATCACGATGTCATCCATACCAGGAAATGGACTGGGTCGCTTATCCTTCAATGTTGACATGTCTTCATCCCTGTTGAATACTGATGTAAACTGCTGATTCAGGATATCGGCCTTCTCTTTGCTGTCTGAGTGTGTCTTCCCATTGATGTCTTTCAGTGGAGATACTCCAGTGTTATCATTCCTCTTACTGTTGATAAAGCTCCAGAATCGTTTTGGGTTTGTAGTGGAGTCAGGGCTGATGATATTGCTGATGTACTCGTTGTACGCCTGCTTGCAGGTTGCCTGTGATGACCTCTTAAGCTGATGGTATTTGCTGAAATCCTGAGGTCTGCCAGATGCTCGAGCGCGATTGAAGGCCCGCTTTTTCCTTCTCGAGAGCCGTTTCACAGACCTTGTGACCCACGGTTGGCTGAAGCGACAAGATGTAGTTTTTGCTGGAACATGGGTGTCCATGATGTTCAGTAGACTGGTCTTGAAACAGTTCCACATCTCATGCACTGAGCTCTGTTCACTGTATGTGTTCAGGAACTGTTGTTGAAACAGGCGACAATCTTGTTTCATCTCCTTAAGGCTAGCCTTCTTCCACAGATACACTTTCCTCTTCACTGGCTTGCAACGCTTTGCAGTAACATCTGACTCAACCCCTACGATGTCATGATCCCCGAGGCCTGGGAGAAGGGTGCATTTGTTGATCAGTGTTGGCCTGTTGGTTAAGAAGAGATCAAGTAAGTTGTCTCCTCGTGTAGGGAAGGAAACCATCTGCTGTAGGTTGCAGTTCTGGACCATATCTAGGAACCGGTTGTTAACAGGAGCTGGGTTGTTATGTCCATTCACGCTCAAGTCTTCCCAGTTGATGTCTGGTAGGTTGAGGTCACCACCTATCCACAAGACGGACTTCCTATTCTGGGCGGATATCTCCTCGACCGTTGAGCAGATATTGTCCATGTACTGTGCATCAGTGTTGGGAGGGCGATAAAGGAACCTACACCCCCCCCCCCCCCCCCCTCACTGAGCGACTTTTCGAGAGGCTGGCGAGACCCCCCCAAAAAACGGGTCTACCTTTTCACAAACTTTCATTTTTGTGCCCCCTCTTTTACTAAATCCTGGATCCGCCCCTGCTGATGATCAGATATTCATGAAATTGAAAATGACAATCACAATGACAATGACAAATTTGACATTTTTAATTGTGAATGCCCCTGTTCAGCACAAACACAGCACACACAGCATTTTTGCATGTAAAAATCATCAAGACTGAATTTGAAGCCTGAACAGGACTACCACCAGAAATGGCAGAAGAAGAAAAAGAACAGTCATGACAGTGAACATGCACCTGCCATGCCTGCTACTTGTTTGCATGCATGGCTTGGGAACCCAAGGCTGCAAACTCGTGCAGGTCAGGAACAGCGAGAGGTCACCGCTTCAGCCATGCCAGCGCAGCGGCGTGGCTGACAACACAAGTGACAGTCACTAGTCAGACACTGAGACAGTCACACTGCACATAATCACAGAGAACTTGTATTGTATTCGATTGATATTTGATGTCTAACTCTAAGAGGAGAACAATAAGCGAGGCAAAAAGCAAAAAGTGTGAAGGTAACTTTACCACTTGCACCAGTTTTATGAAAAATCCTGTGATACAATAATGACGAAGCAGCGTTGCACATACATTGAGAGTAAATAAGCTTGTGTGTTCTTTTCTGGTAGTGGTACAAATGTATGCATTGCACTATGAACTGTATACTAGCACTACTACTAGTATATACTGCGTAGATAGCATGTAGATACGTTATATGTAACCAACTACTTCCGGGTGATCAAGCGTATGCCGATTGATGTCTATGAGGCTATGTTGGCGTCATTTGGGCAGCTATTGAACGAGCAATTATGAATATTCATAAGTACGGGCGCGCCGCGCTAATTTAATCGCGCTCGCTCTGATCTCGATCTCATTTCAATTGTAAAAACAAAGAAATGCCAAAATTACGCCAATAATGCTGGAATCGCGCCAGTCTTACTGTACTTTGTCAAATATGAAACAAGAAGAAAATGAAAAGTCGGAAAAGTTCTATCTGTTTACATTTATTGATATTTTAAGGGTTGGATATCATTTTGTACATTTTATCTCACAATATGACACCTTTATTTCCATTCTTTTAGGTGATTTCAATTGTAAAAACAAAGAAATGCCAAAATTACGCCAATAATGCTGGAATCGCGCCAGTCTTACTGTACTTTGTCAAATATGAAACAAGAAGAAAATGAAAAGTCGGAAAAGTTCTATCTGTTTACATTTATTGATATCTTATGGGTTGGATATCATTTTGTACATTGAATCTCACAATATGACACCTTTATTTCCATTCTTTTAGGTGATTTCAATTGTAAAAACAAAGAAATGCCAAAATTACGCCAATAATGCTGGAATCGCGCCATGCAGTCTTACTGTACTTTGTCAAATATGAAACAAGAAGAAAATGAAAAGTCGGAAAAGTTCTATTCGTTTACATTTATTGATATCTTATGGGCTGGATATCATTTTGTACATTGAATCTCACAATATGACACCTTTATTTCCATTCTTTTAGGTGATTTCAATTGTAAAAACAAAGAAATGCCAAAATTACGCCAATAATGCTGGAATCGCGCCAGTCTTACTGTACTTTGTCAAATATGAAACAAGAAGAAAATGAAAAGTCGGATTTTTTTTTTTTTAAACATTTATCGATATCTTATGGGTTGGATATCATTTTGTACATTGAATCTCACAATATGACACCTTTATTTCCATTCTTTTAGGTGATTTCAATTGTAAAAACAAAGAAATGCCAAAATTACGCCAATAATGCTGGAATCGCGCCAGTCTTACTGTACTTTGTCAAATATGAAACAAGAAGAAAATGAAAAGTCGGAATTTTTTTTTAAAAAACATTTATCGATATCTTATGGGTTGGATATCATTTTGTACATTAAATCTCACAATATGACACCTTTATTTCCATTCTTTTAGGTGATTTCAATTGTAAAAACAAAGAAATGCCAAAATTACGCCAATAATGCTGGAATCGCGCCAGTCTTACTGTACTTTGTCAAATATGAAACAAGAAGAAAATGAAAAGTCGGAAAAGTTCTATTCGTTTACATTTATTGATATCTTATGGGTTGGATATCATTTTGTACATTAAATCTCACAATATGACACCTTTATTTCCATTCTTTTAGGTGATTCCAATTGTAAAAACAAAGAAATGCCAAAATTACGCCAATAATGCTGGAATCGCGCCAGTCTCACTGTACTTTGTCAAATATGAAACAAGAAGAAAATGAAAAGTCGGAATTTTTTTTTAAAAAACATTTATCGATATCTTATGGGTTGGATATCATTTTGTACATTAAATCTCACAATATGACACCTTTATTTCCATTCTTTTAGGTGATTTCAATTGTAAAAACAAAGAAATGCCAAAATTACGCCAATAATGCTGGAATCGCGCCAGTCTTACTGTACTTTGTCAAATATGAAACAAGAAGAAAATGAAAAGTCGGAAAAGTTCTATCTGTTTACATTTATTGATATTTTAAGGGTTGGATATCATTTTGTACATTTTATCTCACAATATGACACCTTTATTTCCATTCTTTTAGGTGATTTCAATTGTAAAAACAAAGAAATGCCAAAATTACGCCAATAATGCTGGAATCGCGCCAGTCTTACTGTACTTTGTCAAATATGAAACAAGAAGAAAATGAAAAGTCGGAAAAGTTCTATCTGTTTACATTTATTGATATTTTAAGGGTTGGATATCATTTTGTACATTGAATCTCACAATATGACACCTTTATTTCCATTCTTTTAAGTGATTTCAATTGTAAAAACAAAGAAATGCCAAAATTACGCCAATAATCCTGGAATCGCGCCAAACTAACTGTCTAACCAATATTCGAAGTCCTGGTAGGTATTCTCACGCACCTCGATGCATCATGTACAATCTCTATGGAAGAGAGCGCGCGCGCGGAATCCGAGCTCATGAATAATAATGAGGGTGCCCAAATCACGCCAACATAGCCTCAACCGATTGATGTCTATGGCAAGCCATCTGAGTTCACTGCACTGCTACGGCCTCATGGAATATGGAACCAGAACGTAGATATTTCCCGTATTCCGTGAGAACTAGCAGGGTGCAACTGTTGTTGTTGTTGTTGTTTTAAAATAGGCAAACTAGTCAATTTTGACTATTGTTGCCTTACTAAATTGCTCTTTTCACTTATACTTTGTTTGTTGATCCGTGGGTCTAACTTTAGTTTTTGTTAGAAAGGTACAGATTCCAGGATACCATGCAGGACCACCACTCCTGCCCTGATTTTACAACGTTATCCTGACAAGCCCGCTCGAGGTACATTTCGAGGGCGTCTTAGGAATACAAGTATTCCCTATGTCTCTCAAACGTGAGCAGGGGGCGCTCTTTCTGATTCCTCATAGAACCTGATTAGAAAATCCGAATATATAAAAGCAAAATAATACGTACACAGATTTTCTTTCTGTTTTTTTTAAAGTAGAGTATTTACTGACATTAAAGGGCCTTTCAATTAAGTGAAATTACAAGAAAAGTGCACCTATACCTATAGTTAGTATATAACTAAGTGCTTCATCTTTGAGCAGCAAAAAAAAAAAAAAAAAAAAAAAAAAAAAAAAATACAGTATGATTGTACACATTAACATTCAATGGTCACAACATAAATCCTATCCGATTTACTTCGATTCCGTTCTCTTTATTTGGTTACACCTTACTAACACGGTTGCCCTCTTGGCAACCAATTACAAATCGACGAGTCCTTTTGAAATATCTGACGAGTGCACCTTGTGTCTTGACACTGAGATTCTCCACTTTGTGTTCCGCCTCAGAGACATTGCTCACATTTAATTCAGCAAGTAACAGGGCGCGTTGAATGATAAACCTAGGGCAAACATATAAAAAATGGTATACCGTTTCTCTCTCGTTACAAAAATCACACTTTCCAGTTGTGTGTCTTCCTGTCTTAAACAGGAAATCATTCAAACCCAAACCTGCCAAGCGTAATCTGTGAATCATTTTTTCACTACTTTTGTCGGTGCAGAGATACTGAAATGATGGTTTTTCTGAGACCACTTTTTGGTATTTTCTTAATTTTGAGTTTGACCTGTCCCATCTCTTCTGCCATTCATTTTGTATGAAAATTCTTAAAATATGTTTGGTTTCTTGGATATTCAATCCATTATTAATCTCTATTCTTTGTTTTAGGGCTGTTTTCGCATAGAAATCAGCCGTTTCGTTCCCTTGGACCCCACAGTGAGATGGGATCCATTCTAAGCAGATTATTGTGCCTTTGTATTTTAGACATGTAGCGGTGATTATAATTTCTTTTACGAAATTGTCGTTATTGTTTTCCTTGATTGCTTGAATAGCACTCAGAGAATCTGTCAAAATTACCACTTTATTATAAACATTCAAATTTTCAAGCCACCTTAGTGCCAAGACAATTGCGGCCAATTCTGATCTGTAAGATGATGTAAAATTTTGCATTCTTTTACATTCAACTACCCGCATTGCAGGCACATAATAGCAAGCAGAGGCGCTGCCGTTTGCAGGGTCTCTAGAACCATCAGTATAAATATGGAGATTATTTTTCCACATTTTATTAATATACTCCACAGTTGTATTGTATTGATAAAAAATGTTATCACTTTTTGACACAAGCTCATGTAGCGCCAATGACACTTCTGGTGGAGAGAGATGCCAAGGCGGCATGGGGGTAAAAGACATGAGTGATTCGTTTGCATGATACATGTATATTTCATCTTCCATAACTCTCAAACCAAATGGTTTACGCACTTTCTTATTCTTTTCATATTCAAATTGCCAGCAGTTCTTCAAGGAGGATTGGAGTGGATGTGTGGGGTTTTGCCTTATTTTTGCTTTGTATACCTTACTAAGCATGGATCTTCTTAGGTCGAGTGGTAATTCACCCGTGTCCACCTGTAAAGATTCTAAGGAAGTTCCCGGCAACGCCCCTGTACACAACTTCAGAGCTTGGTATTGAATAGTCAGCAAGAAGTTCTTCACATGATCATGAGCCGAATCATATGCCTCAGATGCATAATCCAAGAGTGGCCTAATGACCACCTTATAGAATTTCAGAAGGCTTTTATAGCTACTTCCCCAGGTAGTTCCCGCTAGTCTTTTCATGATATTTATTTTCTTTTTAGCTTTTGTTACAATCATATTTATATGCGGTCTCCATGTAAGCTTCCTGTCCAGCATTACACCTAAAAATAGATGTTCCTCCTTTGGTGGTAAAGGGACCCCATCTAAGTCAATCTGTACAATTTTGTTAGTATTGCTGAAAAATAAAGTAACAGACTTTTCTTTAGAAAGGGTAAAACCCCATTTGTTGAACCACTCATTTAGGTTGTTTACGTAGATTTGTACTTTTCTTTTCAGAAAATCTATGTTTTTCCCACTCTTCCATATTACACAGTCATCAGCGTATGTCGAAATATTGACAGATGCGTCCATCGGTATATCCGATAACATCAAATTAAAAAGGACAGGACTAAGTGAGCTGCCCTGGGGCAGCCCTTCCTCTATGTTGTGTGTTACTGAGTAGCACTGATTTGCCCGGACCTGGAAAGAGCGCCCACTTAAGTAGTTCCATAAGAACCTAACAGTGTTGCCTTGGAAACCAAGTTTGTTCAGTTTATAAATCAATCCTTTCTTCCACAGTCTGTCATAAGCCTTCTCCATATCAAAGAAAACGGCCAGGGTATGTTCTTTATTACCAATACTCTTTTGAATGTCATTTTCTAGTTGGGTTATATTGTCTTTTGTGCTTCTTGCTTTTCTAAAAGCACTATGACAATTTGGTAACAGACAATGTTTTTCCGTAAACCATGTCATTCGTTCCTTGATAATTTTCTCAACTATTTTGATGAAACAGGTAGTAAGAGATATAGGCCTATAGGAAGAAACATCTGTAGCTACCTTGTGTGGTTTCAATATTGGGACAATAACATAATGCTTGCATTGGGTGGGAACAATTCCTGTTACCCATATGTTATTCATGATATTTAACATTACTTCTCTCCCTTTGTATGAGAGATTTTGATATACTTCATACCCAATTCCATCTCTACCTGGAGAAGACTCTTTACAGGTTTTTAATATTATACTTAATTCATACATGGTAAAGGGTTCATCAAGGACACTACTACTCTGTGCATCACTAAAGGATGATATGATATCGTCACATTGGCTAGCAATTTCTTTTTGTTCAGGGGTATTAACCTTGCCCTGAAAACTTTCGTTAATGGTTTTAAAATGGCTGGCGAAAGTATCCGCGACTTCACTGTCAGTGATTGCGGAACAATCCTCTCTCATGAGAACAATGTTTTTCCTGGCTGAAATACCATCATTATTGATCCTTTTGATCATACTCCAGATATTCGATAGAGGGGTAAAACGATCAATGTTCTGACAGTATTTTTCCCAGTATAATCTTTTAGCTTGCCTTAAAGTTCTTTGAGCGATAGCTCTTTTCTTCTTGAAATCCTCCACTAAATCAGCAGAGGGTATTACATAACTTTTCAGTTTGCTCCTTGCCCTATTTCTCTCCTTTATTCTAGAGGAGCATTCTTTATTCCACCATGGCACAGGGTTTTTCTTTATTTTCTTTGTCGCCCGATGTGCTTTCACTTTTTCCAGGGAAAACCTAATTGTTTCCATGAAAGTTTGGTACTCTATAACCTTACCTTCATTCTGTAAGGTATCCCATTGTTCCTCAGTTAGATGCCTAAATTCATCCCAATTTACATTCTTTGTGGATAGCATTGAACAAATTTGTTGGGATTGATCAATCTTTGTATGTGTACTATTCTCATTCAATATGTTCAATTGGCATAACAGTGGGTAATGGTCACTTCCCAAACTATTGTTCAGGACTTGCCATGTTGTTTTGTTAGCTGTACAAGGAGGGGCTAAGGTTAGATCCAAACAAGAAAAATTACCCGTGTGGTAGTCTACTCTAGTAGCACTCCCATCATTCAAAATAACTAGGTTTCTCTCGTTTGCAAACTCTTCCACTACTTTACCATTTGTATCTGTTTTCTGGCTACCCCATAAAGTGTTGTGTGCATTAAAATCTCCTATTATGATTGTGTGCTTTTCCTTCACAACATTGTTAAATAATTCATTTAACGAACCAATGCTGAGTTTGTTACATGGGTTATAGAAATTGACTATATTCACAGAAACGTTATCATGCAATAAAACTTGTAATGATATGATTTCTAAATCATCGTGTTTGAAAACTCTATTGTAATTTAGTTTAGAATACACGTATATTGCACACCCACCCCGAGTTCCTCCTTGTCTATTTCTATATTCACATATATAATCTGGAATTTGCATAATACATCCATCGTCAAACCACGTTTCTTGAATACAGATAATTTCAAAGGGTCTTGTTTGCTGATTTAAAAAGCTAATTAACTCATCCCCGTGGCATCCAAGACCCTGTGCATTCCACTGGAGAATGCTGAAAGCCACGAGTGTAACAAGGCTAGTGGAATAGGCCATGAATGGTCTGTAATTCATCTACGGTGGGATGTAAGCCCAGTGTATCTTTCAAGATATGTGTAATTTCATCAAATGGGTTACAATCTGGCTTTGTGACTATTCTGATTAATCTGATAAAGAAAGAGACAAGTGTGATGTCGGGGACACCTTTCAAGAAATTTCTATTGTTTTGGTCTGTATTTTCAGACTTATTGCTTGTCGTATCCGTTTTGGTAGAAAATTGCGAGCCGGAGACGATTTCCATATCGGTTTGATCGGAATCTACAATTGTTAAATTCTCTTTCCGAGTATTTATTTTGTCATTTTCTTTTATTACATTCTTAAGTTCTGAGTTTTTAAACTGTTTTTCCTGCTTATGTTCCTCATTTTGTTCTGAGTGTAGTTTCACTGCCTGTGCAAAAGAAATTCGATTTTGTATTTTAATTTGCTGCACTTCTTGTGCTTCTTTCGATGACTCGCATCCTTTATAAGCGGCCGAATGGTTACCATTGCAATTTACACATTTGAAATGTTGTCTCTCCAGCTCGCAACTTTCTACCGAATGCCCTAGGCCACACCTAGGGCACCTCTCCTTGGCTTTACATCCTATTGCTAAATGCCCGTATCTTTGGCATTTGTAGCACCTGGGTACTGGTGGAATGTATTCCTTGACTCTTATCTGCTGGAAGCAAAATTCAACATATTCAGGAACTTGAGGGGTAGAGAAAAACAGTATGATAGTTTTTCGGGGCTTCAAATCACCTTCAATTTTTTTTTTCATTCTCTCAACTTTCACTACCCTACTTCGTTCTAGCTCTTGCAGAATATCTTCCTCAGATGTCTCAAGAGAAATCCCAAATATGACCCCTTTCGAGGCGTAGGTTTTTTCCTCTGCTTTTACTGCAATTTTGCCGATCTCCGGTATCTGGGTTAAGGCTTTATATTGCCTGTCATTTCTGCATTTTACTAAGAGCCCCTTCCCACCTCGAACAAACTTAATGTAGTCTGGGGGAGACCTACAAGCCTTTTCTATATCTTTCTTGATAGTTAGCTGATTTACTGCGCTCAGGTTTTTATTTCTCTCTATGGGTACTAAGAGCACCTTAAGGTCTGTTTTTTTGGCGTTTTCACCTGTTTTGAGCGGAGTTGACGGCGGGGTGCCGAAGTCGGTATCCGCCGCCAACTCCTCCACATCACTTAAACTACCCTCTCTCATCCTTTTTTTACAAATCTGTAATTTGTCAGATCTAACCACTGAATTTGATGTGTCTGACGATAAGTACAATTCTGCTGAGTAGTTAAATGTTCACGAGAAGAGATTACACAATTACATTGAATTTAGAGATTAAATTGATGTAATCTTTATTATTGTATCAAATTTCTTTCTTCCATATAGATATCAATAATCAATATCACATGTAAAATGATCATTTACATAATCATGGTGAGAGTCAAATAATACATCTTTTGAATTCCAGACTTGTAATTAGTGGTTTATCATACCCTGAGGGGTTTTCCAGGTTAAATTCCAAATTATTGAAATATTTTGAAAAGAAAAGAAAATCCACTTGCCTTATCAGCAAGTTAATGATATCTTATCTATATAACCACTAGTAAGGGAATTCCTTTACTAACATTCCATTATTCGCATCATTTATGAAATCATTAACATGAGCTCTCAAAAGACTAACAATTTATGATAAACAGCATGGACTCGTATCACTACACATAACTACAATGCCCGGGACTAAACGAAACATCACAACTTAGAGCCATAACTGAAAATGTCTGTGACTTAATTGCTAGCATATTGGTTTGTAGAACAAGATGGGCTGCCCATACTTATCGCAACTGTTCACGAGTTCATTGGGTATGATCGACTTCGTCTCCGGGGTGCGGTTTTATCCCTTAAAGTGTACACATATAATTTATTGGTCAAGATACAGAATTATCTCTCAGACAAATTGACCAATCAGATTACAGAATTCATGAAAAGAAGGGCCCACTAAGAGATAAACACCTATATTGACCAATCAGAAGCCAGTATTCAGTTTGCGTACTATTATTGGTCACTACGTCATAAATAAGCCTGTGTGTTCTTTTCTGGTGCAAATGTACAGGGGCGGATCCAGGATTTCCCAATAAGGGGGGGGGGGGCGGAATTTGAAAATTGCAAAGTTCAATCACCAATTACATCAACTCATTACATAAGACTAGAGTACCGTACCTGTATCTGCGCGCGGGCTCAGTTTCGAACTCGACGTGACAGGTGTCTGTTGTACAAATGAATATACGTATTTCCGCGAGGACTGACGTCACTTGCCCGATTCTACATCTGGCGAGCGAGCGAAGCAAGCGAGCAAATTTTTGGCACTTTAATTTTACAGCCTTTAGAGGAAATATTATTACCAAAATATACGAGATAAGGTATTTACATCTGATATTCGGGAAGTTCGCTCTGCTGCCCGAACATCGGGTGACTTTGTTTGTTTGTTTATTCATTGGAACATACATTTATATACATTTGAATTCTGAATGTGAGTATATTGAAAATTGATATTTAACCCCCCAAAAATTTGTAAACAAATTTGTAGGCGTTACTCCCAGTGTTAAAGATCGTATGCTCGATCTGTAATGAAAATCACAAGTCAGAAAAAATTGGAACCAGCAGGATTCGAACCTGTCATCTACTGCTTGCCGGGCAACGACTTAACCACCAGGCCGTCGTCATGAGCGAATTGCTTGATATCGACGAATTTTGCACTGTCATCCGGCTCACCTTTATAAAATGCCTAAAAGACATCTTTCGAGGATGGCGCTGGGTGAGGGGGGGGGGGGGGGCAGGGGGCGGTTGCCCCCTATGATTTTTCAAGTGACCATCCTCCCCCTAAAAAAGAAACAGAAGAAACAAAAACAATATATATATATAGGCTCTATTTTATGTTAATATACATGTATTCGTTGGAATGACCCAGTTGTGTGTCGGTCAATGGAGGTGCACACCAGCTTTGATTTTTATTATCAGATTATTCATCAATTGTCTATTGTTTTGAACTACTTTGGTTATATTTTTTTGTATTACCATCATCATTATCATCATCATCACCATCATCATCATCTTCATCATTGTCATTATTTGTTCATCTAAAACATGAATAATCTCACACACATTGACTCCTGTACAAAGGTTGAAAATTTGACAAAATCTGGAAGCTACCTTGAAAAATAATCTTGAATTTAATTAAACTGATTTATATATAGATTAAATCACCTCCAACCAGGGGTGTCGTTCCGTGTTCATGATTGGGGGGGGGGGGGGGGAGGGAAGTCGGTGGCGTACCTAGGCATTATGGGGCCCGGGGCAAACAATGAAATTACCCCCCCCCCCCCCGCCCCCCCCCCCCCCGGAATGTCTAAACTTACTTACGTTATTGTACAAGCGAGGGAGCAAAGCGACCGAGCGAAACAATGCTTTAACCGTAAATTCTTCTTGTGCATTTTACCCAGGAAATTTTGCAGTTGACCACCGCAATTGAGCGGTAGAGAAGCTCAAATTGTATACATTGATAAACGGTTTTCTGTTCACTCACTTTTATATCGGGAGCAAAAGTAAGAAAAACCCTAGCCTATATATAGGCTTGAGAAAGAGTCGATAAAATCAGCAAGGCTACCTGAATTTGAGATTTCTATCAAAAGTTGAACCTTTGCAAATGCTGTTGTATACACTTTATCCTATACTGGGGGCGCAAAATATAGCAGGGGTCATAATGAAAGTTACATGATATAGCGAGCAAAGCAATTACATATTTATTTTTTCAAATTCTGAACCCTTTAAGCTATTTAATACTGGGCAATGGCCTATCTAGGGATTATGGCGCCCGGGGCAAACATTTAAGTTGCGCTCCAACCCCGGAGTCCCCAAAGTTATTTAAGTTATTGTACAGGCGAGGGAGCAAGGCGACCGAGCAGCAATTTGTTTCCATTTTTAACCCTAAAAAACGTAATTCCCTGTGCATTTTACTCAGGAAATTTTGTACATTGATAAACCGTTTTCTATTCACTCACTTCTAAAACTGGGAGCAAAATTAACGAAAACCCTTGAGAAGTAGTCGAGAAATTCAGCAAGGCGACCGAAAGTTGAGATTTCATTCAAATGTTGCAAATGTTGCAAATGCTGTTTTATACAGTTTATTGCGGGCGCAATATTCAGATGAAACTTATTATATTATGATAGCAAGCAGAACAACGACAATTACATTTTTTTTCAAATTTTGAATTTTGCATTTCCAACCCTCAAAAACTGTATTTCTAATGCATTAACCGTTCGGATTTGGGGGGGGGGGGGGGCGCATAATCCGTAAGTATTATGATTTTTCTTCATTTACCCCGTTTCCTTTCTCTTTTGCGTTTTTGCGCCCCCTCCAAGTGCGGCCGGGGGCACTGCCCCCCCCTGTCCCCCTATAGATATGCCACTGATACTGGGGGCGCAAAATTACGAGATCCTGAAAGAAAATAATTGTACGAGTCTGCAAAACAACCGAGCTTTGGAAAATGTTTGCGCATTTCAGACCTTCAAAATATACATTTGGGGCGCATAATCCGTAAGGATTAAGGTTTTTCTTCATTTCCCCCTTATTTTCTTTCTCTCCCTCCCAGTGCCGCCCTGCCCCCTAGATACACCACTGAGCGAAGCGACCGAGCCGGGGGAGGGTGTGGGACGGGGGTATCCCCCTCCCACACCAGGGACTTTTTCAAAAATCTGTCTATTAATCTTGCATTTTAGAGCATCCCAAAATGGTTTTTAATGAAAAGAAGGAATGCATGGATCTACGCCAATGGACGGAACCCCTTAATTGAGAATAAGAATGCGAGCGAACAAATTTTCTTCGATATTTTCGCATTGAAATTATGGCATTTCTTATTTCCTTAATTTTAATCATTAAATAATGTGATGGTATTTAAAAATCAAACATAATGAGTTTGGATAATCATAATTTTAAGGTAATATATAACAATTCTTGTTTATTTTATCCCAAATATTGGGGGATGATAATACAGGCCAACCCCCACCTCAATTTTTTTTTTTTTGGGGGGGGGGGGAGGGGGGGGGGGATATATGTAGAGCTCTGCCCCCTCAAACAAATAAAGGGCTTCCAAATTTTTGGGACTGGCCCAACCGCCCAAAATGTCCTTATTCTGCCGCTCTTTGAAGGGGCCAGGCGGCCTTATCAAGAGTGATTTAGCACTAACCTTATAGAAAATAAAGCTTGACATCTATGTGTGGCCGGCCCCTTTATTCAATAACGGCTTCAAAGGACCCATGAATGACAACCTCCCCCCCCCCCCCCCCCCCCCCGGATCTGCCGATTGCACTTCTGCAGGTTTTGGTCCGGGCCGGGCTCGACCTTATCGTGAGTGCTTTTACATATTCCCCATACCTTTGCTAGACTCCTACTCAAATGTGCACCCCACTGCGGAGCGCAACTGAACATGTGCACACCCAAACCCCCCCCCCCCTCCCCCATTCCCTTATCCAACGCTGCCGTCACGGCCGGCCCCCTCTTTTCAAATAAATTCTTCAGGAATGGCTCGAAATTTCTTTGGAGGGGCATAATCGTCAGCGCATTTGCACTAAGCATTTCAGGCATGCGTTTAGGCTGAGATTTATTTGGGAAATAGGTTGCATTCCGACTTAATTTTCCACAAGCCATGCAGGATCGGCCCGGGTTTCGCACGTGCTTGACCCCTCAAATGTCAATGCCCCCCTCTCTCCATCTTTCTTTCTTTCTTTTCCTCCTTATTTTCTTTCCCCCTTTTCTCCTTCTTTCCTTCCTCCTTTCTTCTTCTTTTTCTTTTCCCCTCTTTTTTTTTCTTTTTTTCGCCGCCAATAGGGGGGGGGGGGGGGGGGGGGGGAGGCCGCGGCCGATTCGGCCCCCTGGATCCGCTAGTGAATGTAAATATGCATTGCACTATGTACTTGAGGACAAGATTTTCAAAGATTGGAAGAAATCAGTAGCTTACCTCGAACCGTGAACGTTATGTGCGCGCGCTGTATTGACGTGATCGTGAGCTAGCTAGAAGCAAGCAAGTGTGTCCCGAGTATTACGTCACATTTCCAAGGTTTAAAAAGAAACTGCTCGCGGGGCGAAAATATGCGAATATTTTGGCACACATTTGAAACAGAATAATATTAATTTATGAAAACCTATGGTTTTCGAATGTTGATGGAATGTTTTAGGGCATCTTTCCCTTTCCGTTGATACCAAATTTATTGCATTTTGATTTGTTTGTACATCTCCAAGTAACACCTTTCATAGATAGCATATACGTTATATGTAACCAACTACTTCCGGGTGATCAAGCGTATGCCGATCGATGTCTATGGCAAGCCATTAGGGTTTAGCTACCTACCTACACTAGTACTCACTGCACGTACTTGATTTTGGATACATACCTATATTGACCAATCAGAAGCCAGTATTCAGTTTGTGTACTATTATTGGTCACTACGTCATATGTGTTAGGGAAACTTGAAATTTACTTGGAAAGACCCCTTCA